>CM028245.1:8611944-11011944 GCA_016432835.1 Brassica nigra | reverse complement strand
ACATCTGTCCAAAAACCCCAAAACATTTTTTAATCAAAGAATTTGGAACTTGGGACTGAAGTTCAAACAAAGACTAACCTAAAGAAAAAGAAAGAAAGATCACATACCTCGATAAGCACCATCCCTTGCTTGTTCAGATTCTCAACAATAATCGAGCACACTTGAAGATGGCCTCCAACCTCCACTGCACAGCTTGAACCTTGTGTGCCACTTTCCTTTTGTTGCATCTGAGATTACAAAGTGTGTTATATATGCTGATTTTGATATAAACTTAGGATTTTCGGTTGAGCTTTCTATCTTCTCATTAAGGGATTCAGAAAATTGGAACAATATTCGCTACATCAATAAATCAAACATGATATCATAATATGTCCATTTATCAAAGATGGAAGCTGGAAACATAAATTTCTAGGATAGAACCGAGATTATATTATTAGTAGACATTTTACCTTTGCACTAGCACTTTTACTGAGCTTGTCAGCATGCTTAGTAACATTCTGCAAAAAGAGCATGTGCTTGATTGTGCGTTCTAGCAAAGAATCAATACTGCACTGTAAAACATGACAAAATGATTAGCAAAATAGCAAAAACACTGGCAACTCTACACAACTTCAAAACGCTACGAGAGTGCAAGTAACCTTGTAGCTAGGAAGAGAAAAAGTCACACCTTAGATCCATTAGGCACAAGTTCTCTAAGTTCCTTGATTCTATCCTGAATGAGTTGCCTGTCTCTTGGTCGAGGCCGAGAACTTTCGCCAGGCTTAGCCCTCTTTTTGTTCTTCTTGGGCATCTCCAGGGACGTCTGAAACTGATCACTAGACGAACTGGGACACGTGGATGAGAACCCAATCGAAGAAAATGCTCCACAGATATCTGACGGATTCTGTTGAGTGTCCACCTCTGCTAGTGGCAGCTGATTCATAGCTCTGCCAATTGGGCCAACAACACAATGCATCTTTTGACCTGAAGGCTCTGCCATGCTGGTAACCAATGACTGCACCGATCTGTTAGATAAGATACCATCCCTCGCATAGCCATCGCTGTGACACACATTAGCAACCACAGCCTCTAGAAGATTCTCAGGGCCAGGGTCAAATGTAAGCTGGCTATGACTCATATCATCTGTTGGTCTTGTTGTTGAACCATGTTCAGACTTCACTAGCTCCTCATGACCCCTGCTCGTTTGCTTGAAACCAGAGCCTAATGCCTCTAGCAGCTCGCTGCCAGCAAATGGATACCCAGGTGAGATCAAAGCATCCAATCGACTTGTCTCGCATTTCCCCTCCAGCATACGCTCAGTCTCTTCTACGTATCTATTTCCTCGGTTCTCAGATAGTTGGAACACTTCATTTTGGTAAGAACTTTCTTTACCTGTTCTTGATGAGTCATAAAAAGTCGAGTCCAGGCCTGGATATGATTGGCCTGATATCAATCTTTCAGCCTCAGTTGCTAAAGCAGATGAGCTTGTATTGTTGAGCACATGATTCTTCACATACTGATGTAGATTATGATCTTTGCATCCACTTCCACTAGTCAGCCCCACATGAGGTGCATCGCTGACTATATTTGTACTTAGTTGATTCTCATGTTTGGCATCAACCAAATCAATTGGAAAGCCAAACGTAACACTGCTATAGCTCCCACAAGAAGATCCTTGCACAGCTTGGGCTGCCTTCTCCATGAGAAGACATGAAGGAGTATTATAAGGCATGCTATCACTTCTTCTAAGTTTATATTGAGTAAGAATATTTGAGTCTTCCACATCCATAGCTTTGCCAACTTCTCCAGAGCAATTAGGGAAAGCCTCAACATGTAAACCTTCAGATGGTATTTTTGGCTGCAACAAGAAATAATACAACACATCATTTTCCTATTCAGGAAGTTAGTTGAGATCTGAGGAACTGTTAGAAGAAATCTAATGATGAAGATCTTTACCAGACACAACGAACTGTTCATATTACATTGCATTAAACTTGCTGCATGATCAGCCAGTGGATCTTTCAGTGCCAAAAACATATGTCGGATATGATTCACCAATGTCACGTTTTCATCAACCTGCTCCACACAAACACTCAATAAGACTGGATACGTTCATATATGCAATGCGTCCAGTTATATGATCCTACTTACTTTACGCAAAGAGCCTAGCTGCACAACACCACAGGGACCAACAGCTACTACAAGAATGGTCTGCGACGAAGGAAGAACATATGGTTTAAAAAAAGAAAGTCTTCAGCGGGGAACTGTAAGAAAGTCATTGACATTCATGTAACAGAGCAGACAAAAATAACACTTCAGAAAAATCTCAAATACCTTTACTCCAGCAGATATTTGACTCTCCCAAACGTTATGAAACTGTAATAAGAAAAGAATATCTGGTTTATAAACATGAAAAAAATAAATGAAACAAAATCAACTCGAGATAAGAAGTTCCTAACCTCAGATGCTGAGTGGCAGTTGCCATTATATTCGGGGAATACCCATTGGTGGCCTCCAGAAACCGCAACTTGTCCTACAATCCTGTTAATGTAGAAATCATTAAAAGAAGATTAGTCTTGGCATCATTTGAGTAAAATGATTCAACAAGAACCACAACATTTTGTAACTGATCGTAAAAGCTTTGCATCATGTAGCTAATGTCAAGGAAACAAAGAATAAACACACACACACACAGACAGCAAACTATAACTGCCTAATGCCAGAGTACGTCATATACTGTTGAGCTAAAGACGCCTAGTTGAAAAGATGAAGTCAAGCAATGTATTTTTACCCTTCCCCTAGAGAATAGACATGATAAGCCATCTTCGCCACAGCTAAACCAAGGGAGTCATGTGCTCCATGCATGTCTTTTGGCATTACGCGGCAACCCTGAACTTCCTGTGAGTTATTATTGTGCCCATGACTGTCATAGTAAGCATCCTCCAAGGTAAGTACCCTGTAAAGTGTTCAATAGTCTCTAGAAATCAGAAACCATCCTGACCGGGAGATCGTCTAATCGATTGTCTACTTAAACTTCATGTAAAGAAATGATTCTACCACAAACACCTATATAGAAGCACTACTTTCATAGGCTATTAGAAACTTTATCAACTCTTCCAATTAAACTACACTAGTATTAGGCTGCTTATGATATAAGGTTCCACAAATTCTCTAACACTAGCTAGTTGGAGGTACATCTTAATATTTAACTATACATCTGTTGAACACCCTAATCAACTATCACATTTCAACCCGTTGACATCATAATGGTCCACCAGGCAAAGATCTTTCGCAGGAATAAAAGGAAATGTTTAGAGACAACTCACATTCGAGATCGATGATTAAGTTTCCAGTACACAGCGTACTTCCACTCTGTGTTAGAGCAAAGGCTCCTCAGTATCTCTTGAGAGGTAGAACCCATTCTCTAAATGAGCGACTTAAGAATGAGATCTCTCCGGAAATGAAGAAAATACACCAACCCTTTCCCTTGATTCTTTTATTAGTTCGAGAAAAAAAACACAACAACAAAAAACAAGTCTTGTCTCCACCCACACTCACTTCAAAAAAAAAAGAACCTTTTTTCCCTCTACGATGAGCAACAAAGTGACTAACTTCCTCTGTAAGAACCTCGTCCAGCTTGTTCCCTGCGCAATCCAGCTCTTGGGTTTATCGGCGGACCTACTTCATCCTGTGAGACTTGCCTCCTACCCATTCCTTTCCCAAACAAAACACTTTAACAGGACTCCCAAAACGGAAGCTAATTTTAAACAACCCTAGCTCAGATACAACACAGGAGAATCACAACTTGAAGTAGCTAGATCCGTTGTATTGAGCTGCCATATGAAATTCAAAGCAAAGCAAACAAAAAGAAGAAGACTTTCTGGAAAAGGAAGCAGAGATTGTAAGAAGAGAGTTTAGCTTATGTCAGAAGACATTGGTTCTTGTCAATAATTGATCTCTGCATAATCTCAGAAAGACACAAAAAAAAATTACAATCTCAGCCGAGAATCTCGCCGGGAAAAGGAAGCAACAGAGAGGAGAGTAAAGGAGAGGGGTAGTGAAAAGACGGTTCCTTTTTTTTTAAAAGGGTGAAGAAGAAGAAGAAGGTGAAGTCAGGGCAAGTAAGAAGCGGGCGAATCAGGCACCATGTTCATTTTAGCAACAAGTGTGCGCATTTTAGTGAGGTAGTGGGAGGGTGCGTGTGTGTGTGTTTGAGAGGCTGAGGGTGTTACAGATTTTATGTGGAAAAACTTTCAAGAGAGGGATAGGGATCTAGAATAGTAATGGCCAGCAAAATGATTTTCTATGTGAATTTTTGCTTCCTTCTTCACTTTCTTTTATTTACCTTTCAGTTCTCATTAAAATTTAACAAAAATACATTTTTGCATCAGATTTAAATGTATAATACACAATATTCAATAATACAAAACCTTTTCTTTTTCAAAAATTATTAAGCAATACTTTCTTTATTTACCTTTCAATTCTCATTAAATTTTTTTAAGAAAATACATTGTTTCATTAGATTTAAATGTATAATATACAATATTCAATAATGCAAAACCTTTTCTTTTTAAAAATTTATTAAGCAAGAATGTTAAAATGTAGTATTCACATAAACCATATATAGTTTAGTGGTTTGTTTTCGGTAATCTATATTAAAACATTATTATTTTTAATAATTAATAGAATAAAAAATAAATAAAAACTACGTCAACAGTAAAATAGAAATAATGTTCAAACCGAAATACTTAAACGGCAAAACAGTGATAAAAATTAGTGGTTTGGTTTATAAATTATAATTGAAATTATGTTATTTATAATCTAAAAGCAAAAATTATAGAAAAAAAGCAGAGTTGAAACGTGGAATTTCTGGATTAGTGGATATTCAGCTTTTGTAAAAAAAATGATTTCAATTGCCAATATAAAGTCGAAACATATGGGAGCTTTATAAATTGTCCATACATATTCTCACATTATGATTGAGCATATCTATCCTTTTATTTCCCCTTTTTGTATTGTCAACAAAAACCTAATGTCTTTTTCATACTCACTCATTTTGTCTTGCTTACCATAATAATCTCTGGACAAAGTAAAATAGCCATCGAGTCATCAATGTGTTGTCCTATGTTATTTTCGGTTGCGGGTCCATTATATAAACCAAAATTTCATACATCAGCGTAAAAAAAAACTTTATAATTACCTTTAAATTCAATGTGAGTGATTATTGTTTGTAAGGTTTATAAGATGCAGAGAGCATCTTTAACCCAACCTCAAATCTTTAAATTTTGAGGTTTTTGTCATTCTAACCTAACGTCAAATCCTCAAATTTTGAGGTTTTGAATAATGTCATCTCAAATTTGAGTTTTCATTATTCAAAACCTCAAACTACTATTCATTTTCTTTCTAGTTCTTACAATTATTTTCTTTTACAAATACATCTATTAACTTTATTTAGAATAATTTAAGTACATCAGTATAAAATAAAATAAAATAAATATTACATAACATTAAAATAGAATTTACACAAATATAAAATACATTAAATAAAGCGCACACAAAATAAAAATATATTAAACAACTTTAACATAAACTAAAGAAAATGAGGACATATGGGAGCATTACGGAAATAATGCTTGAGTAATTTGGTATTTTATATGTAATTTTCTAAAATTTGTGTGTATGTGTGTTGTTTTATTATATATATAATTTATATTAATTTTATTATATAATATTGTAATATTGTGTATTATATAATGTATTAAAATTATGTTTTATATGTATTTGTAAAGTTTTATCATTACTAGTAACTTTTGTTAATATCAAGGATTGTAATGCAAATGAATAAATTTTAAAAGTTTTTTTGAGGTTTCATGGTTGGAATAACCAACCCTCAAATCCCCATTTTAAAGTTTTGCTCTCCTTAAAATAAGTTTTGGGTTGGAGATGTTCTAAACAACAAAGAACATCCAGTGCTTAGAGTAGAATGTTTGATCAGCCTAAAGTAAAGTAACTGGTCGAATTTATCATCTAATCGAAAACAAACTGATTCAGAAAGCAAGCAATATAGTTTTTTACCCAAAAAAAAACTGATTCAGAAAGCAAGCAATATATTAATCTGACTATGGTTTTATTTTGTTTGTCCTCCAATCACCAAGTCTCAAAAAAATCCTAACCCAAAACTGAATTCATATATGTTATAGTTGATTGAACAAATATCGAAACTGGAATGTATCAAACCGGTTCATATTCAGTCCAATGTTGGACTGACCCTATCTTCTGAAACCGGAAAAGAATCAAACAAAACCAAATGAAAATTTAACTTCAATAGATTTACCTTTATAATATCTAAAATTGTCAACGAATTTTTCGAAAGTTTATAGCACTTCTAGAAGAAAATGATTATACGGTTCGAATTGATTGCCTGAAACAACTTATAGCACAAGGTCATTTTACTTAACAATGACATTCCCCATAAAAAGAAAATCTTTGTGAACAAAAAATATATTGCAAGTGTTGTTGTCGACCATTCCATATTAAGAATTCAAGCGTTGATGAGAGTATTCTGAAATGTAATTATAATCTGATTTTGAGTTCCACTTGGAAATTAAAATGATGATGTTCTACTATTGATTGCTCATTATAGTTTATCTAGAGGGGCTCTTATTATATGCTCTCATGACATGTTTCCATCAATGTGTTCTAATGCATCGCACCAACTCAACATCCCTTTCCCTCTTCCCATCATTTTTATCTTTTACTCCTTTACCTCAAATTCAATCGAGCACACACATTTATATATTATCCATCTTTTTAATTATTATTTTCACATTTTATTTATTTAGTCAATTATATGTCAACTGTAAAATTTTATATATTGCTTCAATTTATAAAATTTGCATCACTAGTTATATATCATATATATACATATTTGATTTAAATATGAATGTTTTGACAAAATATTCATGCAATCAGCAGTGATTACGTCTACTAAAGGATTAATTGGTTTTCTGTTACCTCTGCAAATGCAGTAATATTTGTGAGTGATAACAATTCTTAGCATTTAAAAACAATCACAATTTTTTTTACAATATCTAATATCGCATTTTAAAAACTTTCGCACCTATATACATTACGTTTAAATCACGTAGACCCTAAGATTGCTAAAGATTGTCCGAAAATAATTCGCCATAACATTCAAGACGTCGTTACCATCCGTTGCTAATATTAAAAAGTGATTGTCTGGAACTCTGGATGATAGACGGTAAACCGACTTTGTTCTTCTTTCCAATGAGTTTAAACCAGCTTTGTTGAATTTATGTGTTTGTTACGTAATATTAGGGATATATATCCCACATCGGGAATTCTAAGAAATATTAACTAATATATAAAGGGTTAGGGCCAATCCACTAATCACCAATTGGTTTTAAGTTGGAAGCTCATAATAAACCCGAATCTAACATGGTATCAGAGCAAAGATCCTAAAATACCCTAAGCCCCTAATTAATATTAACCCTTCCCGACCGGGTATAAAGGTCGTAGTTAATTGACTCTCTCGATCGAGTATAACTGTCTTAAAGTTCCGAGATTTCTGGCGATAAGAGCCATCATCTCGAGGAGGGGTATTAGGGATATATATCCCACATCGGGAATTCTAAGAAATATTAACTAATATATAAAGGGTTAGGGCCAATCCACTAATCACCAATTGGTTTTAAGTTGGAAGCCCATAATAAACCCGAATGAAAAACATTCCTCTGATTTTTAAGAAAATATTAATTTCTGTCTTTTGAGCTTGTATATTCCAGAATAACAGATGCGAAGCCTATATATGAATTAAAAAAAGATATAGGTGCACTTTTGTTGTATATATTCATCAATTTACATTCCACCGAAAACTATATTATCTGATTTTATATGTTTCTGAAAGTTGGCATTAATTAGATCAAGCATGCCTGTGTATAAATTGTTTCAATTATCTTTTAAAGCAAAGAACTTTTGATAATAATGTTTAATGGACGACGACCATTTGATGATGAGCTGGTCCGTAATCGATAAGCCATGCAGGTTCCCATCTGGTCAAACGTTCATTTTAATGTTTTTTTTTTTGCTAAAATTCATTTTAATGTTTGTTAACGTTTCCAAGTCGTTATTACTTTAAACTGTTGGAGTTTATTAGAAAATATATCTATATTGGCATAGATTATATTTATATATTGGTCATTGGTCTACGTGCTACAAAAACACGCGGGACAAAACTTTTTAACGTACAAAATGAAAATGATATTGAATAATTTTGTATAATATCTATTAACAACTAGTCAGTGGCGGAGGGAGAAATTTGTTTTGTGGAGGTCAAATTGATGATACATGTATTTTACAAGAGTTATTAAACTAAATTTATCATACGTTTCCGTAAGATATACATGCAAAACAAAAAAGACTTCAAAATTCACATGGGTCATTTGACCCACATGATTATATAGCTTCCACCACTGCAACTAGAATGAAGTATAAAGACAATCATTGTACGTATTATAAATTTATAAAAATAATATTTTGACGAAGTATCAAGTATGTCTTCGACGATTAATCCAAATGCGATGACGTAATGTAAGCAAGTCCCGTATAGCTTTTTCTTAGTATATAAAACGATCATCTTTTTATTTTGGTAAGAAGTTAGCTGATATGGTTTTGGAATATCAACTTTCAGTGCATCGATCTTTCCTACTTATATCTTATCGTTTCCGGGGAAAAAAGTTTTGATTTCTGCAAAAATATTATGGTAAGGTCTCCACAAAAAGCAAAGGGAAATGACGGTGTTCATACTCTTTGTACCAGAAAGAAAATAAACGAATCTTACGAATAGAGGCAAATGGAATCGAAACTTAGGGTTCTGAAGTTTCTCCAAAAAGGGAACTTGGTCAGATATTGCTTAACAAAGTGGCCAAGGTACCTATATCTTCTTCTTTTTTGCTTTTTATTTATTTCTTATTTTTCTGACATAAAATACTTTTAATATTAATTTATTACTTATTCAAGAAAGGCTCCTTCAAAGAGAAAAATAAGAGAACTATAAGACTTAGGAATGTATGATGGAACTAGTTGTGGTCCATACAAGATCTAAGGAATCTAATGATTATTGTCCTTGTAATGAAAAAAGAAATCTCACTCAATCTCTCTCTTTCTCTAATCAAGTTCCATTTCTTCTTCTCTTCCTTTCTTCTTCTGACATTTGTTTGATTTGGGGCCTTGGGGCTCATTGACCCTCAAACTTTAAAACTTAGTTTTCCAAGTGATATCCTCCATTTATTTTGTTTGTATTAGTATGACTCTCTTTCCCAGTTTCATGTTTTGTTTGTATTTAACATATTTAATATATATGATAGATTATTATGGTATTATGTTAATCATGTGTAGTGAGGGTATTGGAAAT
Source organism: Brassica nigra (assembly GCA_016432835.1). Lineage (NCBI taxonomy): Eukaryota > Viridiplantae > Streptophyta > Magnoliopsida > Brassicales > Brassicaceae > Brassica > Brassica nigra. Next base: position 11,002,532 of record CM028245.1, on the reverse strand, counting down.
ATAGTCAATAAAGATGACCGGCCTCTAGTTGTTAACAGTGAATATAGCTTTGTATTAATTGCTAATCTAGAACTCAAGTGATATAAAAAATTCCCGTGGAAGAGAAAAGTAATAAGTTCCAATTCAAGATATATATATATATACACATATATATTATGTTTCGTATTTGCAATTAATCGACAACTCCGATTGTATAAAACTTGAAATAATTTTTGCATGAGTATTGTTACAAATTATCGCCTTAAACGAGATGCAACCTATTTCTCTAATCTCAATACAGAGTAATTTGGTTGACCATCTCAGATATGTACCATTTTCTATTATGTCATGGTATATTCTATATTATATGTTTTTATTATTGAATTTTGTGTTTTTAATCAACTGAGAACTATTTTTTTTTTGTGTTTACAGCTACAATTCACCAAATTTAAACTTTGGAAATAGAAGGTCGATTGCAAAAATTGTTCTTCTTAAATGGTGTATTCGAAGATGGTTTTAAAAGACTTGAAGTAATTGATAAGGGAGCCACTCCGTTCACATACATACCAGATCTAAAAAGGCTCAAATGGTTTTGGCGTGACTCCTTTAGCGTTTAGAGTTTTAAGAAACAAAGATTCATGAATCCAAAGGAAACACAATATGAGTTTTGAGTTTTAACTTTGAACATAAAGGGCAATGTCAAATGCTGCACAAGAAAACGAATTATCCAAGTGTAAGATTTGTTAAATAGATTACTTTGTTATCACCCTTTTTACTACACATCCACTTGAACTCATACTTGAACTTCATAATGTAAGTTGTCCTAAAAATAATCTCAATGGCGCGATGTAGCTACAGCTTTCTTATTCTCTTCTAGTTGAGATCGAATTGTTTGTGGAGATGCCATTTTGTTTATGCTGCACAAAAACATCTTTAATTAAGCAATCGAAACAAGTACGTAACTGTAAGTATGCATATGAATGCTAAGACTAACATTACTAGTAAATCTCCACTTGGTGATCTTTTCTCAGAAATCCATTCCGGTACAAGCTCTTGCATTAACATAAGTTGTTCTTCAACTTCTTCTGCAAAAGGGCAAGTGAATATAAAAAAGAAACAGCGGTTATGACACTATCAAAACGCCGGTAAAGAAAATATTTGTTTGAGATGCTTTACTTCTGTCGGTAATATCAGAATGACCCGCGATGATCTTGTGCACAAGCTCTTCTTTGGTGATAATCCAACGCCTTATTGATTGAATCAAGTAATGTATGACATTGAAAAGTTTAGGAAGACAAGCAATCATCTTTCTCCTTCTCTTTGCCTCTGAGATTGTTGGATTTGATTCCTCAAAGCTTTCCTCTCTTGTTCTTTAATCTGAAAGCAAAATGTATATTACCGATTGTCAAAGTTTATCAGGAAGTATGCTGAGGATTTCATCATCGCTGGATGCATCTTCCTCTGGTACTTGATCAATAGCTTCTTCAACATCTGTCACATCCACAGCTTTCTTGTCCTTTGTATAAGAATCAGAGTTCAGCGACCTTGATGAGTTTAGTAAGGAACGCCTGACGAGCTTAACTGGTGGGTCATTAGAAACATCATCTTGATTTGAATCACCGCTACTTCTTTTCTGCAGACAAGACGCACTGAAGAGTCGGGCAGGAGTTGAAGCAAGTTCAAGTGGAGTTGAAGCAGCAATAACTGGTGTCCGGTCAATAATTAGGGTCCCCGGTTTGCGATTTTGAGACCGGCGGATCGAACAGCCGCTTCTTCGATTTGAACGGAAGCGATCTAGAAGGACCCGGCGCACTCATTGTTACGGCGAGGAGAGAGAAAGTAAGGAAGAAGGGTTTTATATGGCGCGGAGAGGAGAGAGAGATAGGCACGGTGCTTCCCGCCCAAGTTATGCCGTTCCTTCTCGCGAGATTAAGCCCATAAGGTATGGCGCAAAGAGGATAGAGAGAGAGAGAGAGAGATAGGAGCCACGTGTGACTCCCGCGAAATTATTTCAACGAGGACATTAAGCCCATAAGTTTGGGAACGGATCTAAATGCAGGTCGAACCATAAAGAATCTCTTCAATAGTTTTAGACTCTCTTTTTTTTTGGGAAAAAATAGTTTTAGAGTTTGTGAACAACAATCATATGAATTTTAAAATATATGATTTTATGCTAATTCAAATCAATATGAACTAGTTTTATATGTCCATAAAATGTCCATGCTAGTTCATTAGTTATATACTCACTGTAAATCAAAGATAGTAATTACATGGGAATTTTGTCACCAATACAAAATTCAAAATGTCTATAAAATAAGCAGGTAAGTATACCGAATCACATGTATAATTAATATCTTGGATATATACAATATACAAATATTCTCTTCCAATCTTTAAAATATTTATAACATCCCAATTCTTTTGCTTGTCAGAAACACATTCATATTCTAAATTCTAGAACTAAACTTTTTATAAAAATAAAACATTTTATTTACTATTTCTACTATCTTTACCAATTTAATTTAATTTTTAAATATTATATACTTTTCACGATCATTATTTTATACATTTTATATTATATTTCTATACAAATTTGTTTCTGTTTTATGTTTGAAATTTAGTCTTTAAGAAATATTTTTAGTAGGTGTTCTTTGGAAAATCTATACAATTTAATGGATATTGATGATAAAAAAATACATAAACTATTGTTTATCTTTTGAAATAAAAATAAGCATATGAAAATAAGCAAATTTTCTATTTTTACTGATTCATCATAAAATATAACAGCATTTATAAAAATATCATAGAAATAGGAACATATATATTCAACAATTTAACTATTTTACATCAATTTTAATATTAATATAATGTATAATAAAAAATTATATTGATCACAATTTTATATTCAACTAGGTGATTTTCCCGTGCTCATGCACGGATATAAACATTTATGAAATAATTAAATTATAAGGATTATTAAATTATATAAATTGTATTAAGTGTAATTATGTTACCATTTTAGTTAGATATGAGATTTTTAAATATAATATGTCATATTAACTCAAATATATATTTTTGGTATTTTGAGTTACTTTTATTCTCTTAAATTGAGTAATGAATTTTGTTTATTTTCTTAATTATGTTAAAGTTGAATTATTGTTTTCTTAACTTCAAGTGTTCAGTTCAACCCCTATTTTTTAATCAATTTTCAGTTCATCCTATTATATTTCCACATATATTTGTAATTTTTGTATATCTGATATATGTTGTTTCAGAAAAATAAGAAAAATATATTAAATCAAAGTTGCATTACACATAACTTGTAATATTTTGAAAATTCATGCACATTTATGATTATATAAAATAATTAAATCATAACAATTGGTTGATTTGATACTTCGTATTTTGATTAGTTTGGTAATTCATATTTTGATATATTAGGTTGTATTTTTTTTTGAAATAAATCAAAAGATTTTATTAAAATTAGACTAAAATAAGAATAACTTTGTTACTTATATTTTTCTTGGATTGAATAATATATTTTGTAAGATTGTGTATAATTTGATATATGTTGTTTTTGATAAAATTAAAAATTTAAGTGTTGAGAAATTCATAAGATAGTTACACCAAAAACTCATAATTTTTATCCCCATCAATTTGCTTATATTCAGTTCAGATCAAGCAATATTAATAAGTTTAATTTTCATTCTAACATTGTTTGAATTGTTTATTCAGTTTTCAGTTAATAATTATAAAATTAAAAAATAAAAAATGATAGTATATGATAATTTTTTGTTATAAACAATTAATTATTTATTCAAACTAATATTCATCGTAAAAATACTATTTTATCTGGTTTTACAAAAACACAAAATCTAATTTTTTGTTTTTGTGAAAATGATATTAAATAATAAGTTTATGTTGTTTAAAAATATTTTTAATCATTTGATAAAATATAGTTATAATAAAATTTTATTGAATAATGATATCTATATTATTTCATTTTTAAATTTATTTTGTAAAGTATATCTTAAAGTTTATATATATATACTTCGTTTTATATTAATAAAAATAAAAATAATAAAAACTTTTTCTATATAGAATCTATATCTATATATATATATATATATATATATATATATATATATATGTTTACCTTTTATTATTTACGTGTTTTTAAAAACGAAATTTAAGTTAAAAACCTATTAAAGTTTTAATAAATAAGGAAATAGCAGTAAAATATATTAAAGTTATTATATTTAAATTAAATATATTATTATTTTTAGAAGATGATTTCAAAAAAATCAAATTTTTCTGAAGCTACGTTATATATACATATATAATAAAAAGTTTATATCTTTTCCCTTTTATTTGTGGTTTTGAGAAAATTTAGAAAAGATAACTAAAATTTCTTTATATATAAAATATTTATGTTTATGTTTTATAAATATTTACTTTTCTGTTTATGTGCTTTTGCAAAACTAAAATTAAACAAAAAGTTATTAAAACCTTATTATGAAAAATAACAATAAAATATATTAAGTTAATATATTCAAATAAAAATTTTATTATATTTTAAAAGAATATTTTAAAAGAATTTATATTTACAATTTTTTGATTCTACATTGTTTTATAAAAATTTTAAAAATAATTAAAGTTAGTTTTCTTACAATATTATATGTTAATATTTTATAATATTTACTTTTTTTTATTTATGTGTGTTTTCAATAAGTTAAAAGTTAACTAAAATATTATTATGAAAAAGGAAAATATTAATAATGTCATTTATATATAATATTTTTAATTCATTAGGGGTATCTAAGTAATCAACCATCGTGAGAGTTAACGTGAGCTCGCCACGTAGGAAACTGACTTCTCAAATAATATTATAGAGATCTTCATTATGTTATATAAATGATAATATGTGAATATTTGCGTCATGCACAAATTTTTGTTTGATTTTTGTTCAGATTGGTAATTTTTTGTAAATTATGTGAAATTTAAAATATTCATAAGATTTTTTTTTATCAAACGTTAATTTTTTAGCTTTACTATCCAAAGTATTTATGTAAAACAACTGAATAATATTAAAGAAACCATTTCATCTACAATCCGTTGATTCAAATTTAAATATGCATAAATTTTTAAATTGTGTTTTTTTTTTGGTGAACACTAAGTTGTAATAATTTATGCTTCTAAAACTATATACGATACAACGGTTTTGTTAACACCGCAACTAAGTTATTTACACCGTTTTACATGACGTTCTTGGAAAAACTTGCAGCTTAGAGATCATGCCTACAATTTCTTCGTGTTGAGATTCATGTTGGGAAAAACATATATTTCTGATATGACGATGGATCCAAATGGGGCATTTAATAGATGTCACATGACATGTTGGTTGCCTGGTTCGACGGTTTTCGGTCTGCCTCTTAAGGCACAGTGGGCCAGTGGCTGAGGCAGCTGGAAGTGTTAGTTGGTGAGTTAGAGTGGTCGCTGCAGACACTTAACAGCTCTTCGCGAGAGGGTGATTGCTTTTCCACAGCTGAGAGAAGGTGATAGTCGGGATAAGGTTCTGTGGCGTTACTCACATGATGAATATCAAGACAACTTCTCAGCTTCAGAAATGGGAACAAATACGACGGCTAAATGCCATGGTAAAATGAGACAAGGTAGTATGGTTTGTGCAAGTGTGGTACCACATTACTCTTTTTGTCACTTTGTTAGCAGATCTGGAGACTGGAATAGACTGGCCGCTGGTGTTTGAATGAGAACATGGGGTCAAGTGTAGGGATGTATGTTCAGGGCTGACCCTGAGCCAAGCCTGATGAAACATTCGCCTCAAGTCTATTTTCCAAAAAATTTAAAAAAATTTACATGGATATAAACTTCCAAATTTGTAAAAAAAAAAAATTTAGTCCCCAAATTATTGAATTTCTTCTTGACTCGTCTACAGACCCGAAAATTTCAGGGCCGACCCTGTGTACACGTTATGTTATGTTATGTAGTGAACCTAATGAGATCCGGATCACTTATTTTATGTTTGTCCCTATTCGTATACAGTTTGGACGACCGTGAGTGGGTGGAAGGCGAAGTCTTTTAGTCTTTGTATGGCATTTCTAACTTCTGTTTATTTTCTTTGGTGTGAGCGAAATGTCGGACGACATAACGAATCTTGGACTACTCATGACCAGCTAACCAAAAACATAAGGAAGGCGGTTAACCGTAGTGTCTCTCAAGGAATAGTATTATTACATACTACCCGAAGTAGTCCTCTTACAAAACTGGGCCGGTGGCCTACTAAAAAAAGTGGCCCATGACAAAAGATTCTTCTTTTAATAGTTTTTTAAAAGTATCACATTAAATACTAAAAAGTGTTCTATTTGGCTTCAAACCTAATATAGTCTCTATATATAGATTTGATTTTCCACTTTAATTTTAATTATCAAAAAGAAAAAGAACTGATTTTCCTTTTTTATTTATTTTTAAACCTAAGTAAACTTGGGGGGTAAAAAGAAGGAAGGAAGGAAGAAAAGAGGGACTCGTCGTGATCGTGTTTCTTTGGTAAAGAGTATCTGCAAGAGAAGAGAAGAGAAGAAGAAAGCCCAAATCAACTCCTCCAAGCATAAAGGATCATTATATTATTTTATTACTCCTCTTTTCTTCCACGCAAACCCAATTCCATTCTTCTTCTCCTTCGATCAATTCGCTACTTCTTCGATCAATTCGCAACTTCGTCATCGAAATTTCCACCGCCTCAAGGGGGAGAACAAGTCCTGTTGGATCATCTTATAGCTGAGCTTCGCTTTCACGTCTTCCTCTCTGCTCTTCCTTTTGTGGGTCGCTCGCTCGAAAGGTTTGATTTTTTTGCTTCTAGGCATCGATAAAGTTTTGATTTTTATTCCTCTTTGAGGGGAATTAGTTCATGGGTAGAAGGAGTTTATCCTGTTAGCTAATGGGTTTTGGGCGTTGAGGTCTGACGTTTTAGTTTCGTGAAGAATTGTATCATTCCTGATTGAATCGATGTTAAAAGTAGACAAAGCTTTTCTTCTTGTTTTAAGGGAATTTGGTTTGATCAAGTGATGTTTGTTTGTGCAATGGTTACCCTCTGAATTGAGTATATGTTACTCTCTGCCCTGTGCTTGAATGTTTCTTAAGTTGCATCGTTTCATTGCATCTTGCCAGTGCGAGAACGCTTGTGATGAATAAGAAGGGAAGTTTTTGAATTGAATAGTAATCTGAGTGTTAAGCAAAAGTTAGGTGGGTGGTTTATAGTATCTGTTATCGTTGGAAACAGTAATAAAAGGCATGTCTTTAGCAAGTTATGCCTCAAATTCCCTATCCTTGGCTTGCTTTATGTAACTCAAGTTATCTCCCTCATGTCTATGATATGGATACTTTATCCATTTGATGCAGGATCTGTTGCTGCATTCTCGTGAGGCACTACACTCTTAAAGTGGTAAGCTGGGGAATGGACTGGTTGTGTTGGCCAATTGTCAGTCTTTACGAATGATGAGTGGGGGGCAAAAAGCTCCAAATGTATTCAACTTTTTCAAATGGCAACGTAATGAACCGTCAACGTCTTTGACCACTGGATTGCTCGATAATGCGTCACACGAGATTGAGCTATCCAACTACGGAGGAATACCAAGCCCTGGCAGCGAGAGCCCGTCGGGGCTTCTCAACGGAGAGAGCTTAAATGTTCAACCGATTGCTGATTTGGATCTCTTCTTCGAGAAGCTCTACAGCTACTACAGAGACAAGGGCCTTTGGTGTATCATCGTAAAGTGGGCTGTTGAGCTTCTAAGTCTTGGCTTCATCATATGCTTCTCTGGTTTCTTCTTGTTGTATGTGGACTGGCATGGTCTTCAGAACGCGAAATGTGGAATGGATGCAGTTGAATCGGGAACTAAGCCATGCGATCTTGTGAAAGAAGCTATCCATGAGCACCCTCTATCCCCTTTCACGCTCACAACCGCTATCATTGTTGGATATTTGGCCCTCTTCTCTCTGTACTGGCTCTTCTGCTTCTTAAGGTTCTTTGCCCAGTTGAAGGATACCTTAGACTTCCGGCACTTTTATTACAACAGGTGAGCTGAAAAAAGCACACATCCCATAAATAGTTACAGTTTAGACCATAACCTATTTTTCTTATGTGTGTTTTGTCAATTTGCAGCCTCCATGTTACAGACAACGAAATCCTGACCATGCCATGGGAAACAGTCCTTGAAAAGGTTGTTCAGTTACAAAGCTCGCAACGCCTTTGTGTGGTTAAGGATCTCTCGGCTCACGATATTGTTATGCGCCTTATGCGGAAAGAAAACTACTTGATTGGAATTCTCAACAAAGGTTTGCTTTCTTTCCCAATTTCCCATTGGATCCCTGGTGCTGGTCCGTTAGTCAAATCTTCCCAAGATGGGACACAACAACATCACCTTGTGTTGACAAAGACCCTTGAGTGGACCCTGAACTGGTGCATATTGCAGAGCATGTTTGACTGGTATATGCTGATCTTTGATCTAATCTCAGAACTGCTTTCAAGTTATCTTCTCAATGCTTAATTGTCCATTTTTTCTAATTCAGGCGTTTTCATTCTGCAGCAATTTTCGTGTTAGGAGGGACTTTGTATCAAACCCTGAAACACTCAAGAAACGGCTGTTTGTGGTTGGGCTTGCTATGCTTCTGCTGTCACCGTTTCTTGTCATCTTCGTGTTGGTGTATCTATTCCTAAGGCATGCTGAACAGTTCTACAATCATCCAAGCACTGCATCTTCTAGAAGATGGTCCAATTTGTCTAGATGGCTCTTCAGGGAGTTCAACGAGGTAGCTTAGCTTACCTTCATCTGGCTTCAGTGTTATTGCCTTCTCTAATCTGTTTGTTTCTGCAACAGGTTGATCATTTATTCAAGCATAGGATTAACAGCAGTGCAGAACACGCTTCCCAGTATCTGAACCAGTTTCCCTCACCTATCATCTCCATCGTCGCAAAGTTCGTCTCGTTTGTGTCTGGCGGCTTTGCGGCTGTGTTAATCATCATTGCGTTTCTCGAAGAATCTCTTCTAGAGGGCCATGTAAGAAAAATCCTAACGACACACAAAAAAAAAGCGTTTGGTAGGATACATTGTTGAATGTTTGTGTGTGGCCACTACTTGTGTAGATATTCGGTCGCAATTTGTTCTGGTATGCTGCTGTTTTCGGAGCCATTACAGCCATTAGCCGGGCTGCTATTTCGGATGAACTTCTGGTCCTCGACCCGGTGGGAACTATGGCTGCGGTGGTGCAACACACTCACTATATGCCTAAGAGATGGCGTGGTAAGGAGAACAAAGATGATGTCCGTTTGGAGTTAGAGACCCTGTTTCAGGTACTATGTTGAACATGATCTTTGTTTTCCCTTTTCTTTTATTTTCTCGATTAATGATTCTTGATGGAAACTTGTTCACTGCAGTATACTGGAATGATGTTGCTGGAGGAGATAGCTTCGATTTTCATAACACCGTTTTTGCTGATGTTTGTCGTGCCAAAGGTAATAATACCTCGTCATTTGAGTTAGTGTGTTTAGAAGTTTTTAACACATTATGAGTTACTTTTGCAGCGGGTTGATGATATACTGCAATTCATAAGAGATTTCACAGTTGATATTGAAGGTGTAGGCAACGTTTGCAGGTTTGGCTTCTTAAAGAATTGTTTGATCTTTCTCGCAAAAAACAAAACACTTTTTTTTTATTCTTTTGGCTATTATTCCGCTTGCAGCTTTAGTGCTTTTGACTTCGAGAACCATGGGAATGCTAAGTATGGTTCACCGCGTAATGCTTCTCGTGACATGAGAAGCTCTCAGGGGAAAATGGAGAAATCATTCTTGAGGTTTGACTAGTTTTCTGTGTTATGTCCTCTCTCTCTTTCTCTCTAAACAATGAAGTGTTTTAATCTGTTTTTTTTTGCAGTTTCCAGAGTAGTTATCCTACTTGGGAATCAGATTCTCTTGGGAAGCAGTTTCTATCCAATCTCAGAGCTTTCCGGGACCGAAAGCTTCAAGAAATAAACGCAAGACACACATTCTCTTCTCCTAGTAGGGCGTGGCGAGAAGCTCCTATCTTTCGTGCTGGTCATATAGATAATAATAACAGCGTTTTATACAGAGACGTTCCAAGAAATCCACGCAATCACGTTGATTCCATGTGGCTGATTGATTCAGATCAGAGGAACCACCCTTATCTTCTCGACTGGTACTATACTTCTCAGCCTCACAACAGAAACGATCATCACCCGGTGGAGAGAAGAGAGAACGAACTCTTGTTTACTCCAACTCCAAACGCTGCGGACTGTTGGCCTCCTAACTTGGGAGTCCGTGGTGAAGACATGGAACCAAGCACATCGGGTCAGTTCTTCAGAGAGAGCATTTTGCGCCAGCACCAACCCGATGGAGAAGAAAACTATGGGCATCATCATCCTCTTGATAGTAGGAGCCAGTGGTGGGGAAGAGGCGACGGTTCTCATAACGGTGCATCTCATCCCGCAACGGCTAATAGCTTCATTGAGCCGCCTGATTTCACGAACCGGTACACAACGGGAAACTTGTTAGACAACTCATGGGAAGGAAGAAGCATTGAAGAAGAGGAGGAAGAAGGTGGTTTGGGTTGGGAAGAGGATGCAAGAAGAAGGAACTTGTCAAGAACTACATTCATGGATGATGATGATGGTACTGATGACATTGAAAGTGGGATTGGTCTCCACTTTGGTGATGTATATAGCTCAAGACCTCATGGAACTTCAACATCAAGCACACCACATTAGGGTGAACAACTATGAATTTTTTTGGATTCAAAGTTGTTTTTTTTTTAAATGGTGATTGATATGGGAAGATAAAAGAGATGCTTGTTAAAAGTTTTCTCTTGGACCTGGAAAAAATATGGGAATAATAACATTTTTTTTTCTTTTTTTCTCTATGTTTCAATCTAACATTTCATGCAATTCTTTATTGTTGTATTATTGTATATAAATGTTCCTTTAATAGTGTTTCCTTCAAAAAGAAATGAATTACTGTTGTATTATTTTGTAGGATTTTAATGATAAAACTTTCCAACTAATTTTAAATCACATAAATCCTTTAATTATTATTTTGAACACTTAAATTTCTCGATTTTTAAGTATTTTATTTTCTGTTAAATCAAAACGCTATTTTTTTTTGTTGAAGAAAAGAATGAATTAATGGTTTCTTTAATCAAAGCGTTGCACTTCTATATTCATAATCGATATTTTTAAGTTATATATTATGAGATTTCTTAATTATATACAAAACTATGCTTAAATATTTATTTATTTTAAAAATATAAATTACATTTTAATAACAATTATTGTTTCATCAATATTAATTAAAAATAATTATGACATAAGATATTAATTTTTTTAAATTATAATTTATTTTTAAGTATTTTAAAAAGTTGAAAACTCTATTTTGTAGAATGAATAAAATAATTAGTAGTAAATTATCTGAGGTTTTTTTGGGGTCAAAGCTGAGGTTTTATTACTAAAAGTCTAAAACCCTTAAATGTCTGTTAGGTTTTTGCTAAAGAGGGGTTTTTCGCGACGCCATTTCTGAGTTCCGCCATGAAAAGTCTTTCGATTTCTCTAATCCGTCGCCTTCACTTCCACAAATTCAAACCAATCCCACCTCTACTCCGCCTGAATTCCATTTCCGATGCTGCTTCTTCCTCCTCCTCTCCGTCGTCTTCCCTCCTCTCCTCACCACGCGAAATGTCCACTTACTCCAAAACCTACCCCTCGATCGTCAACAACAACCACCACTTCTGGGAAATCCCATGCCGAAACCTTAACACCCACGCCGACGAACCGCCGGAGACTCCTCCCTCAGGCGAGGAGGCGATAGACCAGGAGAAACTCGATCTCGAAGAGGCCTTCGAGTCAGCGACCACAACCGACGAGATGGTCCGTCTCTTCAAGCAGATGGAGCTATCCTTCCAAGGCAACGAGCTAGGCCTATCCGCTCTCAAGCTCGGTCTCCACCTCGATCGAGAAGGCGACGATCCCCAAACGGTCCTCTCTTACGCCGAGAAAGCTCTCAGATCGTTCGATTTACCCGCCGGAGATAACAATAACAATAAACCGACTCTCCTCGTCGCAATGGCGCTGCAGCTCATCGGATCCGCTAATTACGGTTTAAAACGGTTTAGCGATGGTTTGGGTTATTTAAACAGAGCGAACCGGATTCTCGTTAAGTTAGAGAAGGATGGCGATTGTAACGTGGAGGACGTTAGGCCTGTCCTCCACGCTGTCCAGCTGGAGCTGGCTAACGTCAAGAACGCGATGGGGAGGAGAGAGGAAGCGATCGAGAATCTGAAGAAGAGTGTGGAGATCAAGGAGGTTACTTTCGAGGAAGGGAGTAAAGAGATGGGCGCGGGGTATAGGAGTTTAGCTGATGCTTACGTGGCGGTTTTGAATTTCGACGAGGCGTTGCCTTACGCGCTTAAAGCCTTGGAGATACATAAGAAGGAGCTCGGGAGTAACTCTGCTGAGGTGGCGCAGGATAGGAGGCTGTTAGGTGTGATTTACAGCGGGTTGGAGATGCATGACAAGGCGCTTGAGCAGAACAGGTTGGCGCGGAGGGTGTTGAAGAACTGGGGGATGAAGGCTGAGCTTGTTCGCGCCGAGATTGACGCTGCGAACATGAAGGTCGCGCTGGGGAAGTACGATGAGGCTATAGATGTGTTGAAGAATGTGGTGGAAGAGACGGATGAGGGTAGCGAGATGAGGGGGATGGTGTTTATATCGATGTCCAAGGCTCTTGTGAATCAGCAGAAGTTTGCTGATTCGAAGAAGTGTCTTGAGCTGGCTCGCGAGATCCTCGAGAAGAAGGAAGCTTCTTCCCCTGTGGAAGTGGCTGAAGCCTACTCCGAGGTGGCGATGCAGTACGAGTCGATGAACGAGTTCGAGACAGCGATTTCGTTGCTGCAGAGGACGCTGAGTATACTGGAGAAGCTTCCTCAGGAGCAGCACTCGGAAGGGAGTGTTTCGGCTAGGATCGGTTGGTTGCTTCTCTTCTCGGGGAGAGTCTCTCAAGCGGTTCCTTATTTGGAAAGTGCGGCGGAGAGGTTGAAAGAGAGCTTCGGTGCTAAACATTTTGGGGTTGGATATGTTTATAATAATCTCGGCGCTGCTTATTTGGAGCTCGGGAGACCTCAGTCCGCTGCTCAGATGTTTGCTGTTGCGAAAGACATTATGGATGTTTCGCTTGGTCCGAACCATGTTGATTCGATCGATGCTTGTCAGAATCTTTCCAAGGCTTATGCCGGAATGGGGAAGTAAGTGTATTTTTATGTTTAACACAATCATGTTCTTGTGCTGAACATTGTTTGTATTGGTTCTTGCAGCTATAGCCTTGCAGTGGAGTTTCAGCAGCAAGTGATCAAAGCTTGGGACAATCATGGAGATAGCGCAAAAGATGAAATGAAAGAAGCGAAAAGGCTATTTGAGGAGTTGCGGTTGAAGGCTCGTGGTGGCGTTTCGACAGATAAGCTTCCTACTAAGGCTTTACCTTTGCCTAAGAAGTGAAGCTTTGTGAGTTTCTTTTTTTTTATACCTAAGAGTATTGAGCTTTGAAGGCTCCTTTTGTTACAAAAAGATACGAAAAGAGAGGAGACGTTTCATAATCTGTTAAAACCAGATGATCGTTTTCTCATCAAAGAACAATAATGGAGTATGTCAAGTAATTAAGAAGCCTTACAAGTGACTAACACCATTTCGAATTAGACACTGATGATAACCAAACCGGTGATGGTACAGAATCAACACAAAACATAACATGATTTTTTTCGAATACCTTGTGTTAAGTTTATCAGTCATTTTGTTTCTGCTCTTTGTTATATGTTGGATTGTAAAATTTGAAAACTATTTACATCGTTGAAGAAATTCATCGAAGTAAAAATTGAAAACATGTTTTTTCGGTGTTTGACACCATCTATTACCAGTTGAAAATATTCTATTGCTAATACAGCTTTCAAAAATTATGAGCTCAAAGTTCATTTTACTATGTTAGGATCACTCTAGTGAGCTCATGCATGTCATTCATTTCATACTGAGCTTTGTGAACTCTCTCCCTCTCTCACGACTAGGAAAAAAAATGAAAAAACAATTATGAAATTTTGATTAGCCCATTTTGTTTTCGACAGATCATCATATATGTTATCCATATCGTGCTGATTTATGTAAATATAAGTTAGCTTTTTTTTTCTTTCTCAAACGTTGCTCCGAGTTACAAATATTAATGTTTTTGTGGTTGTTTCCATTATATGTTTTACACGATACTTCTAAACATATAATTACTAATTCGATTACAACATGTAATTTACTAAATAAATATTGCTTTTGAAGTCGCTTTTTCTCATCGTCTCGGGTCCAACTGCACTAAATGGTCCTTAGTCCAACAAGGCTGATTTTTTTAACGTTTATCTATCGCAAATATGGTCCTAATTTACATCCCTGATTTGTGAACCAGGAAATAAAAAATCGATCTTAGAGTCAGCCATACTTAATCGAAATTTTGAATTTTATGAATATTCAAACACCAAAAATATATTTTTTTAAGTATATATATATATCCACCAATTTATAGTGTCCATCTCTACCCCAGTTTACATAATTTCTTTATTCAAGATCGGTTTTGAAATTTTGAAACTAGAGACAATTTATTAAGAATTTTAGTAAATTTTTATTTTTAACAATTTGGAATGTTATATATAGTTTATGTTTTCAATTTTGAAATTTTACAAGTTTAAGATCAATGTTTCATTTGATGTCTTTTCTGATCCCAAACCACAAATTAATTGTAAAACAAAAAGATAATAATTGATATTAGAGTCAACTTGAGTAAATTTTTATTTTTAACAATTTGGAATGTTATATATAGTTTATGTTTTCAATTTTGAAATTTTACAAGTTTAAGATCAATGTTTCATTTGATGTCTTTTCCGATCCCAAACCACAAATTGATTGTAAAACAAAAAGATAATAATTGATATTAGACTCAACTTGAGGTATTAATTGTTGATTAGACCTTAAGAAAGTCTATAATCTTTAAGGTAACATTATTGACCGTAGGCCCATGTGTTCTTTTTTCTTCTTTTGCTTCTTTAGATTTAACTGAAAAATTCTAATCATATGACCAAATTGCAAATTGATGAAATAATTTTTGAACTTCTACCCGAAAGAACAATAATCTAACCGGCTGAAATGTTATTTTGTTAATTTAAATTGATCACGATGTCGCTCTTAAAAGCTTTGTCCACTTTAAAACTGATAAACATTAAAAATTGCGGCCTTAAGCAAAAAAAAAATCTTCTTAAAAAAGTTTTAGCAACCAGCGTGTAACGATGAATATAGGATTTGACTGATACAGAAGAATAACAAACTAATGATTCGGATACAGTTGCTTATGGAACTCTTCACGCCGCCTCTCTTTTGCATATATCTTATTTGTTTATAGTATATTCATCAGATCTGTTTCAACTTTCATATACTTACTCTTTATATATTTAGTACAAAGAATTGCAATAGAAAAAGATTCCAATTTTTTGCCCATGTGACTTATGAATAAGTCGTAGTTTCAAAAAAAAAAAGTCGTGGCAAAGTTAATAGACACGTGCGATAAATGAAGATGCATGCACTTATTCACTTTCTCTTGCTTTCAAGTTTCAACGAATAAAATGCTTGAAAAAGAAAGAATATTCTGGATCTTTCTGAAACGTATTTACGTAATAGTAATATTTTGTGTTGAGTTTAAGATATTTTTATTTGTTTGCCATCCTGTAAAAAGATCAGTGAAAGAAAAAGTGAATTATTATATTAAGTTGGATGGTAAAAAAATTGTTATTTACTATTTTCATAATTTCCTGTAATTAATTTTTCCTGTAAAATACAAATTAATACGGTTAATATGTAGTATATAACCATGAAACATAATACATATTTGCTAAAACATATTAAGGATGTCAGGATGTCAACCTGGATGATCTAGTTTACTTATCACATGTTTATCATTTCGCAAGTTAGCCAACTTAATTTTCAAAATTCGTAGATATTGAGGATTAGGCAGATTAACACGGAATGAGAAAATCAATGTAAATAAGAAGATTATCCTTTAGAGTAAAACTATATATAACTAATAGAGTATATAAAACATAAGGTATTTTGGACTTGCTCTAATATCTGAAGTAGAAAATTGAAAAATTAAGTTGAAGACTGTCTAACTAAAAGGTTGAAGATGGTCATATGACAAAAAAGAAAAAGAAGATTGTACAAAACTTTGTTACAAATTTTAAACTTTGATCGTCTCAATAAAGCCAATATATTATATATTATTTGATTTTATTTGTTAATTAAAAAGTTTAAGGATTTATAAACTAACTTTTGATAATATTTTAGACAAATTCATAAATTATTTTTCCTCTATCACTATATATTTTTTTGGACTGATATATGGTATTTTTGGCACCATTGTACATATGTTTTCTAATCGGTTTTCAATGTTTTATCGAGTCAGTTTAGTCTTTTTTGAATCTTTTCAGGTCTGAAGTAGGTTGAACTCTGAGGGAAGATGCATGAAAAAGATGTCATAATTAGAGCATTTCCCGTGGAGCAATTAGGCGGAACAGTCTGACGATTGATCCCACCAGGAGCAGCCAGACGATTGCTCCCGATATTTATGGAAGTTTCCATATGTTTTGAAGATTTGTCCTAATCACAAAGTTCCTCTTCTTAGATGTCGGCACCTCTATATAAAAACGCCTTTATCTCTAATTTTATTTTTTATGCTAGTTTTGTAAGAGACTTAGATTTGTTTTGGCGATTTGCTATTGTAAGGGAGACGGCTCCTCTTTTACCCCAAGAAGATCATCTTGAACCCTATTGTTTCTATTTGGAATTATATGCAGTATTATTCAGAAATCATGTCTCTGTTATCTTGCATCATGGCTGAGTAGTCGACTAACTTGTCTAGGGTTTTAGGGTGTTGATCGTATGAGCTAAACATAGATAAGCAATAATCATTGTGTCTTCATTCATATCAACTCTTATTGCTTGCATTAATCTGATCATATAATGTTCGAACTTAGGTTTAATCTGCTCACTAACCATGTAGAAGATTGTTTGAAATTATATGAATGAGCTTAACATCCCTAATCAGCGAAAGTAGATATTAGAATGTTTAGTGAATTTATCAGACTTGATCTCTAAAGCTTACCTTGCATCTTGTTCCAAGCGAGAGCTTAGGCAGCGAGATCGATAGGTATAGGGGATACTTCGGTGACAGTGGGCTGTTCTACACGAGTGATCCGAGTTCTAGATTGTATTTAAATGTGCTTGAATAATTGTTTGACTCAGTATCAATATCTGATGAAGTATCCTAGGCTGGCTTCTCTTTAAATTGAATTTACATTTGCAATCATTTTATTTTTCTTGCATATCACGAATTGATTAAAAACTCCATCTTGTTTTATCTAAGTTGAAAACTCATAAGAATAAAGTGTAGACTGATCTTTTGGATTGAATCTTAATTATTACAACAACAACTGTCAATTTGACAGTAGGAAATGTTCAGTTTTAGCGTATCATGAACAAATTCTTCTATCACTACTATATTTTTTTTTTGAAACACTCTATCACTACTATATATAAGACAGTTTCAAATGTGAAATTGGTAGCACTAAAAATAATATTTATAACCGGGCGAGAATTTTACCTTCTTTTTTGGACAAACCGGGCGAGATTTACCGTACTTGGTTAACTTATGATAATTTGTAAACGTGCTTATTATACTACACTCTAGATTATAGTCCATTTCAGTAGTACTTTATATAAAAGGAAGGAAACTACGTGTAGGCAGTCAGATATTCAAACCGCCCAGTTGAATAAAACTGGCCTAACATATCAACGGGATCACTGGCCGGTCCAACAATGGGAAGAAATTATCATCTAGATGGTTATGTGTTATTATATAATAATTGAGTTTTAAATTATTCAAATAAGGTCAAGTGAAGATTAAATAAAAGCTGTTCGAATTAGGCCTCGTGGGTATTGATTTCTCTCAAGTTGAAATTTGTCGGAAATACTAGATAAGCATGCATGTATAAGTTCATCGTAATTATATAGTCTATTAATAATCTGTTATGTTTTCTTTTATTTGAAGTGGGAATTATTTGTCTATTTTATGTTGGAACATATCGATTCATGCATGTTCCCACTGAGATGGTTAATTTAAATAAGCTCATTGGATGATTAATATTATGAAAACATAGAAAATAACATTTTACAGTTTATATTCAACAAGTCTGTTATTACATAAAATTACATCTAACATTTTAAACAGCTGGTTTGATGTAAAAAACAGTTGGTAATTTGTATTTTTGTAACCTTTAGACTGTGGGTGAACTAGGTGATTTCCAGTGAAAGTTAATTTTTATAATTTGTCAAGTATTTATATATCAGTTCTTAATATAAAATGTGTACTTCAACGATAAAATATATATGTAATGTTTTATGTTTAGAAATTTTTATAGATGTTCTTTTGATAATTTTGGGGATTCCAAAGGTTTTTTAGAGTCAAAACCTAATAATACATGTCTTGCATTCAGGGTATGCGAAACCCCATCGTTAAAGGTGCAGTTAGATGGCTAATACTACTCGAATTCAGGAAGGAAACTCTAACTGAAGTCCTTTTACGGCTTTACCACTAGATCAAGCTGATTTGGTTATAGATGCTTTTTCAAAAAAAAAAACATTTATAGATACTCTACTAAATACATGTATCTAAAACTAACACTAATGAGAATCACTTATTGTTTTAGTTACATCTATAACCAGTTATTTTGGCAATAAAGATTCTTAGAATAACGAATTAGTTGTCATTGGACGTGAATGATTAAAAACAGGATCGCAAGATATTAGGTCATGATTAATGCAGGTATCTTATGGAGGGTCTCTTGTCGAAAATAAGAGACTGTCTCTTAGTCTCTTATTTAAGAGACGTCTCTCAGCTTTTTCTAGTTAAAAGTTAAGAAATTGTCTCTTATTTTCACTAACAGATCTTCCCTAAAAAACTTGCATTAATCATGCCCTTAGCTTTCAAAAAATATGTTTGTTTTACAAAGTCGCGGTACTACTACTTATTTTCAACATAATTATTTGGTTAATTTGTAGTACAATTCTCGAAAGTCATATACAAGCATTAAAACTTTAACTGCTTGATTTATGTTTTACTTAAATATGAGAAACTAAGTATAATTTATTTGAATATTAGAATATTAACATAAATCTATATTCACTTCTAAAGAATTAATTCGTTATTTGCCATAAATATGTATAGCAAAGGTAGGCTCATATGGCTAAAATGTTTTATAGGAAAAACCTAAAATACTAATTTGATAACACTATTTACAATAGATGCTTTAGAATATAAATATTATATATATAATATTTTTCAGTTTCAGATACATAGTTTTAAACGTTAAGTAGTTTTCTATATATAGTTACTACTCTTTTAATTTATCATAATTTTTATTATTTATTAAAATGTAAGAAACAATTATTAAAACAAGATTTAAATTGCAATTTTAAATAATTTTCAAGGTATATAAAAATCCAAAATATCTACTATTAAAAAATTAGAGTGAATCTAGATATAGGACCCCGCTATATAGATCTAAGGGCATTAGCATTAGTGAATCGGTGGAGAAATCGTAACTGTTGATTTTTTATTGTTTTTTCGTTTGTTTTTTTTTTAAATAATAATTAACGAACCAATCGCGTGCCGCCACGTGTCGTGGGGCCCGCGAAATAGTGATGAACTCGCCCCTTACCGGCGACTCCCCAAGACTCGGGTTGACCGAAAAAGCGCGAAATTGCATTATTATATTGTTTTTTTTCTAGGAAAACGTGTGAACTTTTCTAAAAGTTCACCAATGCAATTGCTCTAAGGTATAGCAACCAAAATAACAAATCTTTCAGTCTTTCTTATATTTTAGGGTAAAATTATTTTTTATTTTTATCAAATTGATCATCAATTATTACTTCTAGACTCCAACATAAATTAAATATTACTAATAGTTTAGAGCACTAATAAAAATCAAATCTACTAATCCTTATCATAGTTAACCTAAATTTAGTGGGGACAATGAATCACATACATATTTGAAAACAGAGTTGGAATTTAAATTTAAAATTGATTATCCGAACCGAAACGGATCCAAAATAGACCAGCTCGAATCGATTTTGGTTATAAACTATTTACCTAGTAGTTCTTAATGTCAATAACTGCAGATATTAGTTTAGTTTTGGTTATTACCTGAAACATCACATAACTTATCAAACCGAAATCTTTGCGTCAGAACGTGAACAATAGATAAGTTCTTTTGCTTTCCAAATTTATAACTGAAGCTTATATGCTGAATCTTGAGGTTTCATGTGCAAATGGCAAAAAACATACTTCAAAATGATGAATTTGAGTCTCAAGACTAAAAGAAGCTGCAAATTAGGAATAGGAAATGGAAGCACAAAGAAGATGAAAATTATAAGTTTATCATTCATTAATGAAAAAAAACAAGAAAAAACATCTTGTTGCTTAAACTCTTGGGGGCTAATGACTTTACCTAAGTTTTTGCTGGAACATTTTAACTAACTTGTATAATTTGGTCCAAGTATATACTATATAGTTTCGGGGTTTAAATGATTTGACCGAACCGAACAAAAACCGGTAAGACCTTCAAATCGAAACATTTACATATATTTAATGGTCCCACCTGACAGATTCGGAACCAATCAGTTTTTACCTGGAACCATCAGAATACCAGAATTCCTTACCCTAAGGTAAAATAAGATGTATTGGCCTAGAAGAATTACAAAGTAATCAAGGTTTACATTGACCTTTTTTTTATTTATACACTCTATGTTTTATTTTCGTATCGTTTTAGATTTATGCACACAGATTAAAAAAATATTTAATTTTACATATTTCTAAAATTAAAATATTATTATCTATATACCTAACAATATTTTAACTAGTAAAAAATAAATTGAAAAATATTATTAATAAATTTTGCAATAAAACGATATTTATTTGAAAAGAAATTTTTATTTTAAAACGATAATTAAACTGAAACTGATTGAATATTATTTTTCATGTCGCTCGCTTGGGTCAGACATCATAAAGTGACATAATAAATAATAAATAAAAGTAAAGGGGAATTAAAAAGAGTGTTCATGCACCATCTCTCTTGTTAACTAATAATAATTATTCTTATATATACTACTTTATCTTACTTTCAAGTTGTGATATACGTCTGATTACTAAATTACATTTCAACGATCCACTATCACAAACCCTAATAAAAAAACTCAGATGACAATTTTTCTTTTGTTTTGCTTCACTTGTCAAAAACAATAAAAGAATATCTGGAGGGGGGAAGGGGGGATGAGACATACAGAATAGATCTCTTCGACAAAAATCATAGTCTGCAGTAAATATTTAGGTTCATCTATGAATATAGGGTATGTATAATGTTAAACAAAATATATAGGGATGTATATCCTATATATATTCTAAAGCATATTGTATTAAACATGTTTTATTTTCTGAAATTTTCATAAAAATCCAAATATTCAAGATATAAGAAACTTTACGCAACTTAAAAATTATAGTCTACAGTAAATATTTAGATTCATCTATGAATATAGGTATATATAATTTTTAAAAAATATATATGGTATGTATATCCTATATATTTTCTAAAGTATATTGTATTAAACATGATTTTATTTTCTGAAATTGCCATAAAAATTAAAGTTTTCAAGATATATGAAACTTTAGGCTTAAATGTTTTCTGAAAATTTAAGAAGTGATATCTAAATGATCTAAGAACCCTTAGTAAAGTTTTAAGAACACTTAAAATCTGTGACTTTTCAAGAAAAAAAAATCTAGAGAGTAAAATCATTTTTAAAATAAAGAGAATTCTAACTTTACCTCAATTACCACTTTTCAAAATAATTTTTAAATGATAATCATTTTCATAAATACTTTAAGTTTATTATAAAGGACAAAATTAGCCCTGCTAAATCATATATAAATTTTTAAGAGCTATTTATAGAAATGTATAAACTCAACCCCACCTCCTAAATGTACTAAACTCTAAACGATAATCATTAAATTTTATACCCATATATTATGGAATTTTTGATTTTGGTATTCAACTTAATATATTTCAAACAATTTTTATTACACATGTCTTCTCTGCTATTATTTGATTTAGTACATAATTATATAAAATGTACAATGGAAAAGGCTTTGTAACAAACAGTTTTTTTGTGTAATTTAATTTTGTTGTTTCATTTATTCTTGGAAGAGTTTTGTGTGGACAACAAACAATAAAGAGACTTGTCATATGATGCATATTAAAACCTCATAAGACGACAACAAACCAAGTAAAAACAATTATGAGCATCAAGTGGTATCAGATGCCTGGACAAGGAATCAATGAAAAACTATTTTACAAAACATCATAACGTTCTTATAGTTATATTTGGATTAACTCGATTTTTATTTTGCTAGAAAAGTATGAGAATTGTGAGCTTTCTTATTGTTGTACTTGTATATGTATGTTTAAGCATTAATCTAGTCGATTTCACTAAATTTAATTTTTATAAAGATAAGTGAGCAGTGTACCTATTTCTTTTTAGATGCATATCAACTAAACCACTATATATTTGATTATTTTCCTATTGTCCGTAGTGCCGATTGTGTGTTCATCTCTGAAACACCATTAGGATTAATTTACCCATTGTAAAACACTAATCAATTCAGCCATAGTGGTTTAGTTGAAGATGTTTACTAAACAGCCGAGCCAGATTTATGTACAGTTCAATGAAAAATAGTTTTTTTAGCCTCTAAGACTTTTAAAGTTATTTATATACATAAAAATAGATTTTCAAATTATAATATTTTAGTAACTAAAATCTTTAATAAAATTTATTCTCTAATTTGTTTTCATTTTTTATTGGTTGAAATATAGTTTGGTTTATATATAATGATGTTTTTATTTAGAAAATACACAAAATTAAATATTTTTACAAATCTAAAACTACATTTAAAATGAAACGGAGAGAGTTGATCTGGTTTAATGCTTTGTAAACGTTAATTATATAGATTAATTCTTCTAGAATCTGATCTAAGTTAGTCTCCAATTAAGATGGTCGTCTCGAGGAAACCTCATCAATTCAGTTATCGGTCTTATAAGAAGTAAGAACAATAAAAGAAAGTCAATTTCGTTAAGCTAAACTGTGACGTTGCGATCGATCTTTATTACACAACCCTATTCTCCAACCATAAATGGACCAACGATTTTTGTTTTTTTGTTGACCAATGATTTTCGTTTTTTCTGTTTAGGGTTGCCTGAGAAATATCTATTTTGTCTTGTGCCAATTTAAATATATTTAGAAAGTACTGACTGTCGGCAGGGCAAGAAGATACGCTCCTCTTAAGGACATATTTAGAAAGTACCGAGTGTCAAAACAAATAATTACAGTTTCAAGTAGTTGTTAAAAAAAGTACCGAGTGTCAAAACAAATAATTACAGTTTCAAGTAGTTGTTAAAAAATGATGGGACTTAAAAATTACTCCATCTGTCAAATTTTATATGGTTTCTAAGAGTTTTTATTTTATCTCCAAATAATTGATGTTCTCTTTAATCTAGAGAAAATTAAATGTCAATTTAAATTTCTGACCAATTATAAAACACTGTATCTTTTTTTAATTGGTTAAACTAGTTTTATTAAATATTATTTTTATGCAATCAAGATAAATTACATAGAAAAAAAACCTTAAAAACCACATAAAATGAGACAGAGGGAATACTTTTTAAAAAATGATAGACTTACAAATTACTTATCTCGCTTTATCATTTGTAAATTACTTACAAATTACTTGATAATCATTAGTAAATTATTTGATAATTTATTGAATAAAACCTAAATAACTATTATTTATAAAAACATTTCATCATTTTCCTATATTTTAGTTAACGTGAGAAACAAAATATATAAGAAAGAAAAAACTCTACCACACTTATATAAATATATCATTTATGATTTATATATGGAAATAGAAATATAAACGAGTCATCTTACTATGATTTAAGAAGATACATTTGTTCATTTGTACAAATTGTAACAAATCAAAGAAGACAAAATAATTACTTTTATTTTAACATTTGATACTTTTCTTATACTTGCAAGTAATTTAAAAAGATTACTTGATATTCGACTTGGTCAAATCAAATATCCGATTTTACATGTTAAATACTAACCAAATAACAAGTATAAGACGAATAACAAGCATTTGTGTCTATTCCTACTCAAGGAGCAGAATTCTCTATATCTCTTTTAAATTATTCATTAAGAGGAAATTAGGTAATTTCTATAATCTTACATTTATTATTTTTTGTTCTAAATATACTCACTAGCTTTTCCCCCAAAATACCACAGATTCATTGAAGCTTACTCTAACTTTATTTACTAAGAAAATCTAAAATCTTAATTATGTTTGAAAAATAGACATCCTAAAACTATAATGTTAATTTTCATAATTAACGTAGGTTAAAAATATCTTGCACAATAATTTAATTTTTAAAACGTGGAAGTAACTAAAATAATGATTTTAAAAACATAAGAAAAAGCTTACCTAATAAATTCGTAGTCTAGAATTTAAAGTTAGAGAATAATTTTAAGTTTCAAGTATTTGCCGTTAAAAAAAGAGAATAATTTTCTTAAAAAATCATTTGACTTTAGCTTTTAAATTTCTCCTCTATGTAACCTTCAGCTTTTAAATTTCAAGTATTTGCCATTCAAAAAGAGAACAATTTTCTAAGAAAATCGTTTGACTTTAGACCTTTATTAATTTGATATACCTAGTTTATGTATTTTTGGCTAGGATTTCTTAACGACCAAAAATTTTATTCAGAAAAAAAAAACCTTCTCATCAAATTTGAAGTTATACAAGACGTCCCCACTTAAATGTTTTTTTTTTTTTATGTCTATAGCTTTTTACCTTATCGCAAAATGATAACAACAAAGTAAACTTGCTAACTAATGATCTTAATACATTTAGCTTTAATATATGTATCATATCATATAAGATTGCATTATTAACTCTAAAATATCAAAGTATATATGGGGCCATTTTGTATATATATACCCGAGACAAGCTTAATATAACACATAAATTGTTGCTGTATATCTTAATTAATGTTGTTAAGTTTGTTGGACGTTTATACTACAACTAATAAGTTTGGTGAAACATAATTAGAATTAACAATTTGGTGAAATAGTGATAAACATATGCATTGGTTTATTCAGTTATTGTTCAGAACAATGTAACGAAACTTTTACTGTTATATTATGGAGATCAGTTTAAATTTCTTGTAATTTTTTTTGTTGTCTTCAATTTATAGTGAAGTCTCTCAGACTTAGGGCTGGACATTTTATCCGTTAAATTTGATTCGATCCGAAAATTTCGAATATCTGTAAACTTTTGAAGCAAAGCAAATACTAAAACTCAATATCCGTTAAAATCGAAGCAAATCACAAATACTAAAATTTTGGAAAGCAGATATCCGATCCGGCAATATATAAATACATATATATCTTGATTATATTTAAAGTTTTAAATGTATAAAACTTTATAATTATTATTCTAACATATGATTTGACAAATTCTATTCACATTATTACTTATTTAAAAATATTACATAAAAGGAAGAGAACAATTTATGACAATTATAATTTTTTTCTTAAGTTTTATGCTATTATAATTGTTAACTAAATTTAAAATTTTTATAAAATATGTAGATTCACTACTTCTTTTAATTTTTATCTGTTATATCATGCAAAAAAATATTATACAAAACAAATTTGTATCAAATTTTTAAGATTATTTATATTAATCCAAACAAATGAGATATCCGTAAGTATTCGTAAATATCCGCAAATATCTATTTATTTTCCGTATATCCGTTTTTCCGAATATCCGTATTTTACCGAAGCAAAGCAAATCGAAAAATTAGATATCCATGACATACGAAGTAAATCACAAATACTTTCAAAAACCCGAATATCCGATCCGTGTCCAGACCTACTTAGACTTTTCATTCTTTGAGCACTATAAAATAAAATAAAAAAGTATACCTCGAAGGAGAAGAGCAGGTCCCACGATCGTGTCTATCGAAGCTTATGTGGCAGAGAACTGCCACGTCAGGATATGCTGATCTCATCTATTTTGTCGTTTTGCCGCCGCCTAACGTCACTCCCGGAATACGATCTTTCGCGACGTGGTAACAAAAATCCTCCTTTCTTTTTTTTTCATATAGTGATAGATACTTGTGAAATCTGTTTTTTTTCTTAACTGTACATTGAAAACATATAAACCGGTTTTGTAGTTGGTCCCCATTAGGTTGTATAAAATAAATCTATTAGTTTTTTAGGCAGCCATATTTGTCTACAAGACCTATGAAAACAATATAACAATAAAATATATCCCACTTTCAAACATCTAATAAAATACACAAATTCCATGCCCCTATATATACAGGATAATATTTTGAAATAAGTTAACAAAGAGAGATTTTTTTTATAAAAAAAAAAAGAGAGGAAAAAAACTCTGAAAAGGAAAAAAAAAAGACATGGAATATTCGCAATCTACCATGTATTCTTCTCCTAGTTCTTGGAGCTCATCACAAGAATCATTCTTATGGAACGAGAGTTCTTTCTTAGATCAATCATCTAATCACCAATCTTTCTTTTGCGCTGATTATAGTTACTCCGATGACTCAAATCATCAATCTTTCTTTTGCCCTAATTACAATTACTCCAATGACTTTTTCTCATTTGAGTCAGTAACGGAGATGCTGATTAAAGAAGAAAGCCAAAACGTCGGCGTTTCTAACTCCGAGGAGGAAGAAAAGATTGGTAGTGTTATTGATGAAGAGAAGTCATACAGAGGAGTGAGGAAAAGGCCGTGGGGAAAATTTGCAGCAGAGATAAGAGACTCTACTAGAAACGGGATTAGGGTTTGGCTCGGGACGTTTGACAAAGCCGAAGAAGCAGCTCTTGCTTACGACCAAGCGGCTCTTGCAACAAAAGGATCTCTCGCGGTTCTCAACTTCCCCGTAGAAGTGGTCAAAGAGTCGCTCAAGAAAATGGAGAATGTGAATCTCGAGGATGGAGGATCCCCAATAATGGCCTTGAAGAGAAAACATTCACTTCGAAACAGGCCTAGAGGGAAAAAGAGATCTTCTAATTCTTCTTCTTCTAATTCATCTTCCTCAACATCTTCTTCTTCATCATCTTCAACATCAAGATCAAGAAATGATAAGCAGAGTGTTGTGAAGCAAGAAAGTGGTACACTTGTGGTTTTTGAAGATCTAGGTGCTGAATATTTAGAGCAACTTCTTATGAGCTCATGCTAATCTGGTAACTGATTCCAGCTAATAGCTATC
The DNA here is from genome assembly GCA_016432835.1 of Brassica nigra. Lineage (NCBI taxonomy): Eukaryota > Viridiplantae > Streptophyta > Magnoliopsida > Brassicales > Brassicaceae > Brassica > Brassica nigra. Next base: position 10,975,002 of record CM028245.1, on the reverse strand, counting down.
ACTAAACTTTAATTTTTCTAGTAGTTTTTGAAATTTGTTTGCTCATTGTGAAAGTTCTTTAATTGGTTTTTGTTAATTTTCCTTTCTTGTATCCAAATGAAATTATTGGAAGAGATGTGATGTTGATGTTGATGTTGAACTGTATATAAAACGCTATTATTGTGTTATATCGCTGGAAAGTGTGTGTGTCCAGCTTAATTGCTTACTATTTGTTTGTACCTTAATTACATGGGTAAAGATATTAGAGAATAAAAGTATATATACCTCAAATTGATCATTCCTATTAGTCTAAGACTGTGAGTCTTCATATCTATCAAGTCGATCCAAGCTAATAACTCTTAATTCGAGTAGCAAAATCCAATCCAAAAAGAAGTTGATAAGATAACTATAAAGTTTAAAAATAAAAATAAAATTAGGGTAATTCGATTAGATTTAAGGTACGATCTTATTATGTTGCATAGATTCTACATCATAATATATACTTAAATTACATTATGATTCATATTATATTGTCTTAAACGTTGTTGATGATGCTTTCGTTATCATTATTGATTGGTTGTTTGACTTTCTTTGTTAACTTTTTTTTCTTGTCGAAACACTTTGAATACAATGAAGAAGATAAAGATTCACCGGGGACGTTAAAACAAGATTGTGACTCTTTTGGATGACATGAATTATTTTTTTCCAAAATATATGCATCAGATCAGATGAAAACGAGTTTGGTTTGTAATCTAATGTCAATGATTTGGACGTAACACTGTCGTTGCCACGTTATAACTTTGATGTGTGAGTGTGCAAAGAAAACAAACTTCTGGACTAAACGCATATTATAGTTCAAATTTCATGTGAATAAGCATTGATCCGGCAACGTTATTCGGAAATGGATACGAAACTCGTTTAAGCAAACTGAATCAACAAAACAAATATGATTTTTAAGATTAAGTTCTTATTATTTTGTGACGAAAAGTAATCAAAATTACAAGACGAAAGATAAATTAAGTACCATAAAAACAAAGAGTAAATTAAACAAAAAATGTAATATTAAACTGAATCAAAGTAAACTAAATAAAACCCTTTTACTAGACGTCTTTTTGGTCAACCGAAATTTCATGAACTTAAAATCTCGCAAAAGAAGCGAGACTGTGGACTGGAAGTTTTTTTTTTTAATTTTTAAAACCAAATAAAAATATATCTGAAACCTATAGTAGAACGGAATAATTAAAAAATCCTCCTTCAAACTCAAAAATCATGATTCATGAAATGAGAAACTTCTAAAAATAAGGTTACAGTCTTACAGATATAGTTTATGTATTTAGATGTCTCATATTTTCGGTTATGTTAATATATATATTTGCTTTCGTTATTTTTGTTTCATTTTGCTAAGAATGTATTTGCTTTCTAGCTGTAATCTTTCTTTTGTATAGAGACTAGCTAGGTTTAAACTTGTGTAAGTATATATATATATTTTTTTTTTGAAACTATATATATTGGTCACTGATCTTGTAAAAGTTTTCTTGTTATTTATTCTTAGGTCAATTACTAATATGTATATATATACACAATTTAAACTAATTTTCAAAAGAAAGAATTACAATTAGAAAAACAAATACATACATATATATATTTAACCTAAGCGACAATATATTATATATCAAAATATATATAAATATATCTGTAACGATAACTTTAGAATCATAACTCGTCTACAAGAATAATTAAAGGGCAGCTAGTTTTCAAATTTGTTTTGTCACCGCGATCAACTCCACAAAATCCAATAGAAAGACGTGACAATCAACCTTATGATCTTGGATGCAAGACAAGATTTTAATTAAGGCTTCAAGCATATTGATCGTGCAATGTGATTTCGAAAATGGGTGTCACCATCATTGTATAAGCAAATGGTATCAGTAGATAAATTTGGTTTATTCAGTTTTTTCTGTATTTCAATCAACCAAATTTGAACTGAAAATAAAATGGAATATGTTTTTCCCCTGGCTTGCAAAGAAACAAAAATACCTTGATAAGTGATTCAAGTTTATAGAGAATCCGTCTAAGGCGAAAACAAAATTAAAGAAGCTAACCAAGATAAATTAATCCAACATAAATTAATTTTCATTACCTGGTGAGTTTGATATATATATATATATTTATGTATTTCTTTGTCTGATAAAATATAAGATGTTCGACATTTTTGCAACACTTATTAGTTGGAGATTTTTTTAAACGTCTGAAAAATAAAATTATTAGTTGGAGATTTGGAAATATTTTTTTGTCATTAATGAAAATCATTTCAACGTTCACGTCCGAAGACTAAGGAAAATAAAACCAAAACAGAACAATTTGCAACCAATAGGCGCGAAACAAAGATATTCCAAGGAGAAAGGTATGGGCTGATATACTGTGAACAACATCACCAATCGGTGTGTCTTGACCACAACTAGAGCCGAGCTGGATAGGAGGTGACAAAAGCTTCAAACCGGATGCGATCTTCCAACCATGAAGGCCCTTGATGCGCCACATAAGATTGGCTACGGCGATCTCTTATCACACTATCACAGAGATTTGGAATTGTGTTTACGAAAAAAGACTTATTTTGAATAAAAAAAACTAATATGATACGATAGGAAATGATAAATACGTGAAAAATATTATACATTTTTCATGAGAAATTTTTTCCTAGAATCCAAATCAAGAGATGAGAGAAACACAAAATAGTGGGATTGTTTGCTTCTATGTAAGAAAAAAAAAACATTTTTTTAAGTTAATACTTCGAAAGCTAGATGGGTTTGAATATAAATGAAAATTGGGATCTATACTTAGTATATTTTTTATTTGTACTTAGAACATTATCAATGTAAAACTTTACTTTTTAAAAAAAAAACTGAATAACTCCATTATGGAATTAGGTTTTACTTTAACCCACTTCCATTTTGAAATTTGAAGTAAAAATGAAATAAACAAAAAGATTTTACTCTTTTTATGGAATAATCTCATCGTTTACTTCATTATTGGAGTTGAAACGGAATGAAATTTAAATATTTCTTATACTGATATTTATTTTAAAGTGAAATATAGAATAGGGGTGGAGATGTTTTTTAGTATGGTTCTATTGAATTATTTGATAGTTAATCTCTTTGTTTTACCAAAAATGAGAATTTGCTGCTAAAAGCATTTATGCCAGGTGGTATGTTTATCACTAGCTATTAAAATATTTGTATTGGCAAGCTATATATGTATATATTTCATGTGAGCTTGTTCGAAATAGAGAATAGTCCAAAAGAGTAACAGACAACAAGAAAATGACAAGAGAGCTTAGGAACAAAAGCATATCCAAAAATATTAAAGAAAGACCAACTGATGGTAGATATATTATTGTACATCAAAGATTTAAATAAGTGAATCCGGTTTGACCTGGTCCGATGAAGTTGAACCGCAATCCAAAGATCTTTTGTTCACGCGATCTAGTCTGAGTTTAGGAGTTGAAACTTACAAGATACAAAAGCCCAATACACAACTTTACTACCAAAGTTGAAGATTATATTAATAAGCTAACTAATGAACAAACTATCATAATGTTTAACTGTCAAGTTTAATAAAAGTGTTGGTTTAAATGGTGGTTTTAAAACGTTAAAAGCTTCATGTTTGAACATAATTCAGTTTCATTTTAGTTTTGATTTTGCAATTTTCTAGGATTGAGAATTTCAATATTTTGCAGTTTCAGTTTAAATGATGAAAAAAAAAGTAAATATAACTTGAATATTACCAAAGTGATTCATAACTAATCAGTCATTAGGGAATTTAAAAGCAATTAGACACCACTGTCTGTCTTTCTGTCTCTCAGTATCCGTTGGTAGGAACAGCTTCCATGTACTGTTTCTCCACAACCTCCATCACTGTGTCTGCAATCCCACTTGCATACACACAAGATCCTTCACAAATCTGCCCCCAAATCAAAAGATAAGTCTTTAATCTGTTCTGGTATTGAAACAAGACCAAAGCACTGAGATTTTTCATTATACCTTAGTGTTGAACAAGAAGCTGTAATGCTCACCAATCTGTCCTCCTGCAACATGGTGAAGATCAAGCTTAAGCTGATCAAGAACTTTAGTTGTGAACAACAAACAGTTAATCTTCTTCTTCTGAACGACCTTGATGGTCACTTCATCATCAATAATACGTACATCAACCTCGGTGACTTTCGACTTCCTCTTCAGCCAAGAACATCTCAGTGACTTGTTGTTGTTCTTCTTGTTGAAACAAGATTGGTCTACTTCGCTCTGTGGTCTGTAACTCACATTGTCTTCTTGGTCTTCTTCTCCACCAGTTTTAGCTTTCTTGTTAGTCCTGAACTTGCCAAACTTTTTCTTCTCCAAAAGCATCTTAAACTCCTCTATTGTCCTTAACAGCTCTTTGATGTAATCTATTGCCTCTCCAACGATGGAAGCTCTATCACTCTGTTAAACCAAGAAGACATAAACAACATTGTCATATACACATGAATAGTTAAAAAGTACATCAAGCAAAAGCTAAAACCTTTGTGGGATTTGGAATGAGGTTCTTGAGGTCAGAGAAGCGGTCATTGAAGTGAACTCTTCTCTCACGTTCTGTAGGGAAAGTTCTTGACTTTCCTGAACCTCTTCCTTTACGGTTATTATTACCAAACTCGAAAGCTCCACTCTCAAACCCAGTATTGTTGTTGTGTTCTGGTTCGTAATACATCATGTTAGCATCCATCTGAATCTGTTCTTCAACTCCTAGTAGACAAGGACCGTTTCTTTGCTGGTTGCTGTCTGGAGTCTGAAGAGGGAAGTTGAGATGGAAGAGAGGGTCGTACATGACAGCAGCAGCAGAAGAAGAAGACATGATGTCTGAGAAGGAGATTGATGAGTTGGGAAGAGGGAGTGAGCATCTAGGCAAATGTAAGAGACTAAGCAAGTCTGGAGTTGTTGTTGTAGAGTTAGGACATGAGTTGACGAAATCTTGATAGCCATTGTCCCAACTAGAGTGTTGTTGTTGAGTATGAGACATCTGATGATACAAGTTGATGTTGTTGTTGTTAGCATCACAAGGAGGAGGAGGAAGAGGGTTGATGTGAAATTGAAGCGGTGTTGAAGAGGCTTGAGGACAGTCTTGTGGGCTGAGGTGGAACTCTTCCACGTCAAGACTGCAGTTGCTGTTGCTTGTGCTTCCGGCGACCAGAATTTGCGGTGGTTGGACTTGAGAGAAGCTGCTCTCCGCCGTAACTGATGCCGGAGTGTTGGGATCGAAACAAGGCATCTCCTCGTTAATGCTTCCTCTTTCTTCTGCGTTTGTAACCAAAGAAAATGCTTATATTTTTCAAGAAGACAACAAAAGAAAAGAGAGCAGCTTTCGTTTAAGAAAATGAAAAAAAAAAACCAGTGACCTTCCATGAAGATGGTTCAACGAAGTCAAGATGATTATTGAACACCTGCATTAACAGTAACATGATTCAACCATTTTTTTTATAAAAAAGATTGGAACTTGGAACCTAATTTCAAACAAGTTTGCTCTTTTACAATCTTAGAAACAAAACCCATTGTTCAGATTCCAAAAGTCCTTTGAATCACAAGTCAAAGAATTGGGTTTTAGCGTTTGAGTTTAATAACAAACAGAGGATAAACAGAGGAAGAGTAAAGAAACAGAGTAACGTGAGCTCGAACCTCGCAGGGATTATAGTTCTTCTGTATATCTTTGGCAATTTTCACGAGAAGAAGGAAGTTTTGTAAACAAGTCTCTCTCACACTGTGTTTCAAATATACGGACATTTGCAGACTGAGACAAACTATAAAGACAAGGGTACCAAAAAACAAAGATGAATTTTCTTAAATTATTGGCTTTGAAAAAGAAAATATTTTTTTTTCTTTCAGTCTGGGACAATTTTTATGTGTAAACACTTCATTTATTGTAACAAGTTTGAGTGTTCCAAAAGAAGAAGAAAATTGTAACAAGTTCAGATTTATTTTTATTTTTAACGCTAATAAAAGTTGGCATTTAAAAATAAACAATTATGTGAATATTGTTGTTTTGGGGTTGTGCTTCGTTTGAGCATGTGATTTCTCTTTCTCATTGTGGCGAAACATGAAGGTTTGTTACAAAAAAAGACCAGAAGATGTGTCCCTGTCCAAGTCTCTCTGGTCTTTGCAACGACTTAAGGGTATTTCCGTCATTAAGATATTCTCCTCACTGAGGAATGTGGGCCCCAAGTGTTACCTACCCCTATGGTAGAAGACTCACACCAACTAACAGCTTGTGCCTTTTATTTCATCATATATTGTAAAAATACTGAATGATGATTGGTGAACCCTATGGAGTAATCATGCCAGTTATAGTGAAATCAGTTGCCTAAAATTCTAACACCAAATACAAAACAATTTTCAATATTGAAAAAGTTTATGAAATAAAGTTTTTCCTTGAGAAAGTGAAATAAAGTTACACTATCCATATATAATATGATAATAGATGTTTTCTTTTCAATACCTCTATGACAAAAAAATAGTAATCTCCATCGTTAACTGTGTTGAACAACATCAAATTTACTGAGAAAACATTAATCCTACAAAACTAGTTTTGGATCAGTCGAAGTAGAATAAGCTTCTTCTTGCGGTTAGGTCATGCGATATATGTTTATAGCAAAGAAAGTGAGGTTGTTTGAAGAGATATGGATGTAGGTCCCACTATCAAATAGGTGGCCAGAATTTCCCAGTTCCTGTAATATTACCAGAGTACCCCTAATCAGAATGATTTACAAGAGAATGTCATGTACATGTATTGCTACAGTTTCCAAAGATTGCTACAGTTTCCAAAGATATCATTTCCATGTGATCGATGTTGAAAAGTTACCACATCATTATCTCATATACATAATATGGACATTGGAATTTTAAAGGAATATACGACGGATCTGACATTTTGTAGCCTCGTAAGAAAGTTTTAGCCGGATCATAACCTGAATTTGGCTCCACACTAAGTTTTATTTCATTAGTCTTGCAATTAAGTAAACATGGATTAGAAAACGTCAAAAAATCGATAAGAGAAGCCTAATTATTGATGAAAAGAGCAGCCATGCCCATGCAGCGTCCATCCACAAACCAATCACTTTGTGTGCAATTCAGGCCTCTTCGCATGTGTAGAAAGTACATTTACACAAGGTAAAAAAATATTAGCAAAATTTTGGCTAGAATTTAGAGCATTTTCCCAAAACTATAGGACCTTTTTACAAAACTTTTTGATTTTCTTTTTTTTTATAAAAGTTGGACTTGCCTAGGATCCATAAAAACTATGAGCCAGGCTCGGTGCTATTGCATTTGCAATTTTGCATGTATTGGTGATTCTTCTAATATTTGCACTTTTAATCATTATAATCAAATGTACTCCCTCCGTTCCACAATATAAGATGTTTTGGAGAAATTTTGATGTTTCAAAATATAAGATGTTTTGATACTTTTAAAATATTTTAACTTTCTTGAAAACTGGTTAACCAATAGCAGTTTACTGCATTGTTTATAATTGGTTAATCTATATTTAATTTCTATTATTTAATTATATTGGCTTCTAAAAAATAAGTTTCTTAATTCTTGTGCATTCAAGCAAAAAAATCTTATATTATGGAACGGAGGAAGTATATATTTAAATCCATTACTAAGATTGGAATATAAACATGTATTGATTGATCACTGACCTTTGTTGTGAGAAAGACACGTAATGCTCACCAATCCGTCCTCCATCAACATAACTTCTGCCAAAACCTGATCACACTGTTACAATACCTATAAACTATGAAGAATGTGTAAATATATATGTTCCAATATTTATATTGCTTTTTCTACATGAATCCTTCTTGTTGTTGTTAAAAAGTCTCTTTCCATTAATAAGAATGGCTTAGGAGAATATGGTATTTGTGTGTGTGTGTGTGTGAATTTTTCATTTGCACATGTTTTTGGTTTTAACATAAAATACACAACTAAATAACCTAAATCTGGCTCCAAAAAACATTTTATTTTAGTCTTGAAAATGAGTAAAAATAGAATACAAAAGTTAGAAATAGATAAAGTTAGCCTAATAATTAGTAGTTGTTAATGGGAAGAGCAGCCATGTAGTGTTGATCGACAACTTCAATAACTTTGTTTGCTATTGCGCTTGCATATATTGTTGATCCTTCGAGTATCTGCATTTTATTCAATCATGTTACCAAAACTCATATCGAACATATTACAAATTCAAATTAAGATTTTTATTAGATTCATTGATCACTAACCTTAGTGTTGAGCAAGAAACTATAATGCTCACCAATCTGTCCCCCCGAGACATGATGAAGATCGAGACGTAGATGATCAAGAACTTTGGTGACAACCAACAAACAATTAATCTTCTTTTTCTGAACAACTTTGATTGTTACTTCATCATCAACAATCCTAACATCAACTTCTGTTACTTTTGATTTCCTTTGCAGCCATGAACATCTCAGCGAGTTGTTGCTTGAACACTGGTCTATTACATCACTCTCTGTCTTCTTCTCCATGTTTTCATCATCATCATCATTGACAATATTAGGATCATCCAAATTGTTGTTGTTGTTGTTGTTGTTGTTGTTGTTGTTGTTGTTGTTGTTGTCTACTTCATTGTTGCTCTTATATCTCCCACCACATCGTTTTCTCTCAACCAAATACTTAAGCTCACTCACTCTTCTGCGCAACTCGTTAATGTAATCGATTCCATCTTGTAGAATGGATGCTCTATCTCCCTAATAACATGTAAATATTATATGAATTCAGCAAATATGAATGAAATATAATAATTTTCATAAAACGAACAATATAACCAACCTTGCTCGGGTTAGGAATGAGAAGTTTCAAGGCCTCGTACCGCTCATTCAAGTGACATCTTCTCTCACGCTCTGTGGTGAAAGGCTTGTTCTTTTGCTTTCCTCTTCTTTTACGCCTAATGTTTTTGCTAAACTCGATGATACCGCTATCAAACTGATCATTGTTGTTCTCATCACCAACATTTAGCTGATCTCTTTGAGTATTAGTAGTATTGGTATCGGTTGCAAGAAAGAACCCTGAGTAGTCATTAGGAGTAAGGATCAGTGGAGGCTGTGGAGGAAGGTTTAAGTGGAAGAGTGGGTCGTATGAGATGCAAGAACCGGACATTATATCCGATAGATTCGAGCTTGGTAATGGAACTGAGCATTTAGGCAAATGCAAGAGGCTGAGAAGATCAGGAATTGGAGTTGTTGTTGTTGTTGTGTTTTGATCTGAAGTGTTCATGAAGAACCCGTAGTTGTCTACATGAGAAGCATCCCAAGTTGAGTCGCGAACCATCTGGTGGATCATGTTGTTGTTGTCGTCGTTGATGATTTGGTTTTGAGTTTCTGAGTTTTGGAAAGAGACAACAGATGGGAAAACAGAGAAGTCATCCATTGTTGGAAGCTTAAGGTCGTCGTTGAAGGTGTTTGTTGTGCTGTCGGAGATCATGACCGGTGGTTGGAACGGGTACTGATTTACCGGAAAATCTGTTTCTGTCGCCGTGGTTGACTCATAGTAGCCGCCGTTGCTGTCGATGATTGCTTCCACCACCGTTGGATTAGGATCATAACAAGAACTATCCTCATACATTATGTACGTACTTTTTCTGAATAAGCAAAAAAAATGTAATTGTTCAGTACCGTAACCATCAAGACACGGCCAAATGGATTCATCAAATGATCATTAAACACAAACTATAAAGAGAAAGATATTTGCAAACCTAATCTCAAACTAATTCCTTTTAGGTTTTGTTTTATGCTGATCTTTTGATGTTTAATAGTATATATCTTCTGTTCTCTCATATTTTTTTTTGTCTTGACTCAATCTCAAACTTAGCACATATACATATTCGAATGTATTAGAGAATGAAAAGCTTTCATTACCAGAGCTAGAAGTTGATGATCTTCCACTTGTTGGTCTTCTGTGGAAACCCTAAATACCAGAAACTATTTTTTTTCAAAAGTTTCTGCGTTACACCTTCGAAGATCATCTCAACATTTTGAACTTAACTTTCAAGAAAAGAAAAGGAGGCTTTTACGCTTGCTTTTAATTCTGTTTGATGAGCTTAGGGTGTATTTAATTACTATGAAACAATTAATATTAATATTAGCAGAGATCGGTTGGGTCATGCAATCTCGCTTTTGGGGGACACAACGGCAGTGGACCCCACTCGAAAATCTCCTTTTTAGTTTTTCCTTGCATTTTTTTGTCTAAGACGGTCAAGGATAGTTACGTCATTTCAATCACTCCACAAATATCTTAACTCTTCCACACTTTGGTAACGCTCGTCTTAAGAGTCTAATGGGCTTTCAGATGTAACCGGTTTAGAAATTTAGCAAAGATTCACGATTTCTTTTTTGGGCTGATCTAAAGGGCTTTTACTTTGGGTGAGAAACAGAAAGGAGCATCGCGTACGACGTCGTTTCATGGTCATTATCCCCCATCTCTCCTTCGATTGTGTGTTTACCAGCACTAACGTAATTTCAGTTGCGGCGGTTCACTCGAGCTCCGGCGACTCCACTGTCCCTTCGTTTATCAAACATGCAGTTTTTGGTTGGATTTAGCTTTTCCCAATTACGTTTTACAGCTTCATGTACAATTCTCTGAATCAACTGATCGAGTTGGTGAAATTGAAAACAGGATAAAGTGAAAATGATAAAGAAGGAAGAGCCGCCGGTGACGGTGAAGAACCCCGAAAGCTCTCACCTTTACTGGTACGAAACTTCAGATTCCGTCTCTCGCCGCTTTCACTTCGAATCCGATGGCCACCTCTCTGTAAAATCTCTATCTCTCTCTCCCCTTCGCTTCACCAAGCTTCAGTTCGAATTGAAATGTTCATGTGTTGGGATGTTCTTTTTTCTCTTTAGATGAAACTTGTTGATGACGCAAGACCAGTCCCTCAGAAGATGGTTGAGTCTTTTCTTAACAAGTTCTTTCCTTCTGGATATCCTTACAGGTGGTGACTCAATGCTCTTAGTGTTAAGCAAGGGAAAGTCTTTGTTTTGTGTAGCTTAACGTTATTCAATGCCCTTAGGTTTAGCAAGAGAAAGACTTCTCCTTTTGTGTAGCTTTTGAGTTCTTTATAACCCCATTGAAAGCATTCTTTGTTCCGTACAGTGTGAACGAAGGATATCTTAGGTACACACAGTTTCGAGCACTACAGCATTTCTCTAGTGCTGCGTTATCAGTCTTATCCACTCAGGTCTGCTTCTTCTTCACTCTTCCATTCTTCTTCTAAATTTATTACTCCAGTTTCCACTTCGTTTCTTCTGCTTGCCCGGTATTGGTGAGATTTATGGGGATTAAAACAATTACAGGCTGAGGGATAAAATGATCAATACACATATATGTTAACCACTTAAACTTTAGGGCGAATGTTTCATTTTGCTATGCGGCACTGCATTCATTTGGCATAAAGTTTCCATGCGTACTTGAAACTGATGCAATGGAGGTTTAACATGGATATATGATTCTTTTGTCTTACTCCTCTGCAGTCACTGCTCTTTGCTGCAGGCTTGCGGCCTACACCGGCTCAAGCAACCGTCGTCAGCTGGGTATGTTGCCCATTTTAATTCGTTTACTAGTTCTGAGCCTACTGGTGACTGAAATTTGTGTTGACTACATTGGTTTAATAGATTCTTAAGGATGGGATGCAGCATGTTGGAAAGCTTATTTGTAGCAATTTGGGTGCAAGAATGGACTCTGAGCCTAAACAGTGGAGGATACTGGGTATGCATCATTCTTTAGCTACATGTTTCTGCTGATGTCTTGACAGTGTCAACCATGAAACGTAATTTATTTCTTTTCCAGCTGACGTGCTATACGATTTTGGTACTGGTCTGGAACTCGTTTCTCCTTTATGCCCACATCTGTTTCTTGAACTGGCTGGTCTTGGGAATTTCGCTAAGGTATATATATCTATCAGCTCTTATGCACTTAAATCTTTTTATCCAAAGTGGATTGAAGAGTAACTGTTCTAAGAACATCAGTATTTGCCTTCCTCAGCAGCTTCTACAGGAGACACGACAAAACTTAGCTTTCTAGAGACCATCTTATTCAAATACGAATCCAGCTTCACTGGTTGATTGTAGTTATCTCTGTGTTTCACATTGTTCTGGCATTGTTTGATTCAAATAGGGAATGGCTGTGGTTGCAGCAAGGGCAACAAGATTACCGATATATTCATCTTTCGCCAAAGAAGGAAACCTCAGTGACATTTTTGCCAAAGGAGAAGCTATCTCCACTCTTTTTAATGTTGCCGGGATTGGAGCTGGGATTCAACTGGCTTCCACAATATGTTCATCAATGGAGGGAAAGGTAATTAATTACCTTCTGCTCATCTGTTAGTCTCTTTGTTGAGAATGCTCTCTCTATTTGTTGGTTTGCAATTCGCTTATCTTAGACTACACTGATATCTGCAGTTGGTGGTTGGATCGATTCTTTCGGCTGTACATGTGTATTGTGTGGTAGAGCAGATGCGAGTAGTACCAATCAACACACTGAATCCACAGAGAACTGCTTTGATTGTGGCTAATTTTCTGAAGGTATATATTCAGTTTTAGTTCAATCCTCTTAACACCTTCTTGTTAATTTTTTGTGACATCAAATGTATTATTATGGAATCTATTTCAGACTGGTAAAGTCCCAAGACCTCCTGATCTAAGATTCCAAGAAAACCTACTGTTCCCGGAGAGACCAATCCAAGATGCAGGAAACGTGAGAGTGGGAAGGGCTCTGCATAAGGCTGTGAAGCCTTCTCAGGTGCAGAAACTAAAAGAAGTGTTTGTAGAAGAGAAGTTTCTACTGAGTCAAGGCAAATCATGGACCGATATGGTCTTGGAGCACGATGCAACCGGTGAAGATGCATTGCGAGGGTGGTTAGTTGCAGCCTATGCCAAGTCAATGGGAAAGATATACAATGACCCTGATGATGTAATATTGCAAGACGCGTATGACAAAATGAACGATGTCTTCAGTCCGTTTTTGTCTCAAGTGCAGGCTAAAGGATGGTATACCGATAGATTTTTGGATGGCACAGGAACAAGATTTGCTTGGTAGCTCTGAGTTTCAGGTGTAGACACAATCTAGTGGTTGAAGACTAGAGTCAGATTGTTAGGCGAAACCAAAGTGTTGTGGAGAAAAGTTTGAAGGTACGGTTCTTGTCCTCGTTTGTACTTCTTTTTGGGAGGGTCATTGTTAGGTCTTCTGCAATATATTATCATAGAATTCAAAGTGGAATCTGATGAATACTTTTTATGAAAATATAATTGTTTAAGTAAAAAAAGTTGTTATCTGGTTTAAATTAGTATTTATCATGGTCAAATCATGTGTACTGGCAATTTTCTCCTTAGCCATGGACTCTTTAGTCTTTGTTTGGGATTTTTGTTGCCTGTTGTTGAATGTATTAATCTAATACGAGTTGGACGAAATTATCAAAACCACTTTATACATGGCTCCATAGATTTTTTTTTTTTTTTTTGGGACAGAAAACTCGAATCATGATTTTCTGTAAATAAAGTGTGTGATGATCATCTGGTTGAAGCAAGCTAATGGAGCATGGGTCCATCGATTTTCATTTTAAACGACCCTACGAGAGCATGAGAATGAGAGCTGTAAGATTTTGTTTTGTTTCGGCTTGGGACAAGAGGACTGGAGTTTCTTTGTGGGTAGTTTTCAAATGATGCATAAATACTTGCATGAAGAGAGACGAATCAGCTTTAGATGCATGCGACATTTGTATTTTGCTTGGTGATATATTTAGAAGAACGAGGTCTTTTAGAAATAAATTAATTTCAAAATTCAGATATAAATTTTATCATATAATCAATTAACTTTTCTAAAAGAATTATAGAATAATTTTCTTCGTCGAAATTACAGAGATGAAGAATTTTTCTTTCTTTTAAATCTTTAAGGGTGATTAAATAATTTAAAATTCTTTTAATAATATGTAAAATTTTAAATTTTACGTTTTTCAATTATTCTTACAAATGATCTAAAATATGGGTAATGCGTCATCAACTGCGTCATTTACGCTACAATTGTAGTCTTGTAGAGTGTAGGAACATGAAATTAGGTAGTTGGATCGGTTTCAAGAAGATAAGTGACGGTCTAACGTATCGAAGTGTGAATTTTTACTTTATAAAGTTTTTTTAAACATGCATCTATAGATCAATAATGTAACTCAGCCGACCCTGGAAAATTTACAAAAAGAAGAGACAGAATTAGTATTTAATATATTAAATCGGACCCACTAAAATCTATACTTAGTTAGGTCACGATCCATTTGTACATTTTTGAATTGAATTTATCAATTATCAAACAACACTTGCATTATAAAACATGGGACCTTCATAACTGGAGTAGTGTTAATAGGAGAAGATAACCCGCATTGTATCACATAAAAAAAAATCATAAAGAAAACGGAAAAGAGAAAAAAGAAACTTTGTGAAAAAGAGCAAGATCCAAGTAATGATGGAAATAGATGTCGATGATCTTTGTTTATCTTAGTCTTTTTTTTTTTTTTGAAAGACATCGTAGTCTTTTTCTAATGTTATAGTTTTGGTCCAAATACATTTAATTTGAAACTCTATTCAAAGTTGCTTTTGACAGAGACAAAAAAATAGTTTTGTGAAGCTGTAGGTGAGGTATGCAATTATGAAACCTGTAAAAAGTTAAAAACTCTGGATCCATATCACAAAATTATCAGTAACGTCCAATATTTTCGTACATATTGTGATACCGTGGTTATGACTACTTTACTTAATGACATTCTATATGAAATATATGCTTCAATGTTGTAAAAGAACATTCGGTAAACTATTTATTTAATTTACGAATTCGCTGGTTTCATTGATTCAAATTTCTACTTACAAGCTAATTATAAATATTTTTTTTGAAACCATACGTACGGTAAAAGATTTTTAATATAATAAGAAGTTGGGAAAACAAGAAACGAAAGAGGAGTCACCAAATCATAGCAAATCATTTCAGAGTTTTGTTTTTTTGTTAACATGATCTCACATAATATAATAAAAGAGGAGTCCCTTTTGTACCTACCTACTTTGATGTCTGTGATTTTCCCTCAATCTTGACACCACAATAGTTTTGGCTCTACATACCTATTTTTATTCATCTTAAGTGTACAATTTCTAATAATAAAAGTGTATAATATGCGCATAGAAAAAATATGACACTTTTTAAAGTTTCTTATTGACTTATAGGTCCAACAAGATTGATTGAAATTAAAAAGTTAAGTTAGTTTTGGGCCATGATCTGATCGTAATTGAGCACTAAGAGCCTCTTTCTTTGACATTTTTATGAATATATAATTTGGACATTTGCTTCCTCTTACATTAGTGTTATTCATATACCCTTTTTGAGTCATTGTTTTCTTTTTCTCAATTCGACAATGTAGTTTATCCATGTGTGAACAGAATATGTGTACAAACATATATGCATTTACTTCTTTTTTTACCAAAGGTTTTTCATTAAATAATAATATAAAAATTACTTTTAATAATAAGAGGAAGGGTTCAAGCATAAACCTAAAACGGATTTAAACCAAATCTAATGCAACCGACTAACCGATCGACCATTGCATCCAACACGAAACTATCAAAGTAAGACCACATCTCTGATAGTTTCGACAAGGAGAAGAAATTCTCTCACACTATGAAGTGCATGAACCGCATATTTAGGAAAGAAAATCTCCAAAACAATTTCATGTATTATCACATTCGCATGCAAGAATACCGAGAGAAGAGAAAATTACTGGTTCATGCAAGGTGGCTCCTAAATTTCCGTCGTTTGCTCCCAATCCACTAACCTTGCAATTTCTCCAAAACCATTAACAACCACTGACTTAGAAATTCGTTGCGGTCATCTCTAAAGTTAATGTCACCAAGAAACTACAGAGTTTAAGTTGAATATATGGTAAAAGGGAAAATAAAAGAAAAGACGAAGCAAAAGAAAGACCCCGAAGGTTTGAACAAAAAAAAAAAAAAAGACCCCGAACCAGGTAAAAACCGAAACCAAAAAAGGAACAAATGCTAGGATGGGACAAAGGGGTCAAAAAATCTGAAAAGACCTTCTATTTTTAATTAAAAATAAAATTAAAATAAATAAAATTAGGGAGAAAAGACCATAAAACCTAAAGACTTGGATCTATTTACTAACTTATGCCATTACTATCCTACTCAGATCTGACCCAGATCCAGATCCAAAACCCAACCCTGATCCAGATCCAAAATCCGATCCAGCTTTAATCATCTTCTTCCTCCTCTTTTCTTCTCCATTAATATTTTTTCACCTTAAAACAAAATCAAAAAATTTCTTCTACCATCCACCAAATTTCTCTTTCTTATCCGAGATCAATCAACCCATAACCATATTTAATCAGTTATATCTTATCTAGAATCAAATTTCATCTTTTACGTACGAGATTCAAGATAAAGAAGAACGTAGAGTATTACTAACACAACTAGTACAACTTCAACTAGTACAACTAGTGCAACTCAAACTTCTATAACTAGTACAACTACCACGAGTATAACTAGTATAAATAGATTGAGTATAACCATTATAATTGATAAAAATAAAACATGTATAACTAGTACAACTTTGCAATTAATATGGTGATTTTTATTTTTTGTTTTCAGCGTATAAAGATATAGAAAAGAGAATGATGTAGAACCAATAAGACATATTCGTTTAGTTTTCCCCCGCCTGTATGTATCAAAATACATGAATAATTAATTTTTAGTAATATTTGATTGGATAATGATTTGTATACAAGTTGTACTAGTTATACTAGTTG
This sequence comes from Brassica nigra, assembly GCA_016432835.1. Classification (NCBI taxonomy): domain Eukaryota; kingdom Viridiplantae; phylum Streptophyta; class Magnoliopsida; order Brassicales; family Brassicaceae; genus Brassica; species Brassica nigra. Next base: position 10,958,142 of record CM028245.1, on the reverse strand, counting down.
TACTATTTTTGGAAAAAAAGTCATCTTCAACTTTTTGCTCCCGAAGTTAAATAAATTAACAGAAACTTTATGAGTACATACCAATTGGGATATTTGATTGTTTTTCTCATATGGAATATCAGATTGGTTTTGTCAATTTATGAAATGTCAAAGTTGTACCAGTTATACCAGTAATACCCGTCTAATATACAAAAAATAATTATATCAATTGTTTGTTTGTCTAGGTTTAGGGGTTGAACCAGTATTTTCACTTCAGAGCTTTGTAAAAATATGTTCGATGTTTGTTTATCATAATAATATGACTAATATAGTTAACAAACCCCAAATAAAATAGATGAAATTTTGTCATCATATACCAATTAGGATATTTGTTTGTTTATTTCATATGTAAAATATTATTTACAAGTTGTGTTAATTATAGTAGCTACATATTATACATAAATGATAACATTTATACACCTTTAAAACAATACTAAATAAAATAATAAGTAGTTGTACCAGTTTTTTTAGTTATACCGGCTGTACATAGTTGTGCTAGTTTTTTAGTTGTGCTAGTTTTTTAGTTGTACCAGTTTGTGCATAGTTGTACATTGACAGTGAAATCGAAAAAAGTAGTTGTACGACATAAAAAATACAATTACCTCTGTTGTACCACTTATTTATGTTTATATGTCTTTGCCCGGTTACAATAAAATCATCAATTTTGTAAAATACATTTCATGAATGTTTTCCAAAAATTAAGTGGATAAATAAGTTAACAAACCTTAAAAGTATAAGGTAGATCATGTAAACTTATGAAGTTGTGTAATAATTTTTGAATTTTTTTTTTCAAAACTTCAAATAAATTAAAAGAATTTCTAAGCACATACCAATTAGGATATTTGATTGTTTTTCTCATATGGAATACCAAATTGGTTTTGTCATTTTCTGAAATGTCAAAGTTGTACCAGTTGTACCAGTAATACTCATCTATATGTCTAGTTTTAGGGGTTGTACCAATATTTTACATCATAGGTTTGTAAAAATAAGTTCGATGTTTTTATCATAACAATATGACTAATATAAATTACAAACCTTAAAATTATAAAATATATAATGTAAAATTAAGAGTATAATTTAGCAATTTAACAACAATCTGAAAATCTTAAATAGTATAGACGAAGTCTTTGTCATCATATACCAATTATGATATTTGTTTATTTTCTTTAATGTAAACATGATAAATTAGCCGTGTCTAGTAGCTATTTATTATACATAAATTATAACATTTATATATCAATTAAATAATTTCTTAATATGTTTAGTTGTACAAGTTATACTAGTTATATTCAGTCGAATGAGAGAATGAAATAAGGAAAATTGTGTGGTTGTGAGTTGTTCACGTGGTTGAGATTAAAAAAAATCAATAGAGAGATAAAGAAATGCTGGAATGGGACAAGTGCTTAAAAAAAAATCTGGAAAAGAGAGATAAACAAATGCTGGAATGGGACAAGTGCTTAAAAAAAATCTGGAAAAGATCCATTGTATTTTTATTTTCAAAATGAATAAAAATTAAATCAAGATTGAAGGGAAAAGATCAAGAAATCTAAAAGTTCGACATATTTACTAACTCACCCAATTACTATTAACTTGACCCTACCTGAGTATCCTGACCCTACCTGAGTACCCCACTTGTGTTTTTATAAACCCAGATCTCCCATTTCATTTCCATTGACATTTCTTTCCATTTTCATAACCAATTATGATCTAATTGGTCTCTCTCTCTCTCGTCTCTCTTATCACTAATCAGACATAAACCATCTCAAATCTCATCCTCACTTCAATTTCGTGTAACACATTTAACTATTCTATAATCAATCCTGATTCAAAACATTAAATACCCAGATTTTTTTTTCATTTTTATCAAATTTCTCAATTTCTTTATCCAAATCAAAATCGAAAAAATTCTTCAACCTTACAAAATTTCAATATTATCCTAAATCGATCAAATCCTCATCATTCTCAATCCATTTTCTCTCAAAGAAAATTGAATCTCGTTTTCAGTGTACAAAATTTTCGACAATGAAAAACATAGAGTATTATTAGTACAACTAGTACAACCAGTACAACTCAAACCAGTACAACTAGTACAACTAGATTGAGTATAACTAGTACATCTAGGTTGAGTATAACCAGTATAACTAGTACAACTTTTGCAATTAATATGGTGATGTTTGGTTTTTTGTTTTCAACGTATTAATGATGCTATAGAAGATGATGATTCAGAACCAATGAAAATGTTGGTCTAATCCTCCCGCCTATATATGTCAAAATATGTTAATAATTTTCTATAATATTTAGTTTGGATAGTTATTTTGTTTTAACTAGGGCTTGTGGTCCTGTGGTGATTAACTTGAGGGTAAAAACTCAATACAGTGAAGCCACCAGAGTTTGAGTCTTGACCACTGGAGAATTAACATTTTTGCATCACCAGGAACAGGAGACCGACACGTAACAACCCGTGACTAGTCTGGACCACTCTTGTGGGGCCAAGATACCCATGTATAAGGCATCACAAGTCGGAAAAAATAGCATGATGCAGCTTGAAAATTAGCAAAGTCATCTCAGATTATCAATAGATATATACCTTCACCGAGAGAACGAAAGATGATGCATAAGCCATCACAAGTCGAAAAATACATAATAAGCATTCATGTTTTGTATTTGCCTATTTGGACTATACAAAAATAGCATGATGCAACTTGCATTTTTTATATAAAGAGATGACATATCAATGTTTTATTGTACTTCAAATATCTTTTTATTCTTATGTTTTCATATTAGCAAAGTCCATTCAATATATCATAACACTTTTGCATAAACAAATAATAACAAGTGATCGTGATATATGTGAATGGTACAACTACTACAACTACTTGACATTAGTGTGCAACCACAATGTTTAAAATATGATACACATTTAAGACATGATGCACATTTAAAACAATACTAAATAAAATAACAAGTAGTTGTACTAGTTTTCTAGTTGTACCGGCTCTACATAGTTATACTAGTTTTTGAGTTGTACCAGTTTGTGCATAGTTGTACTTTGGCAGTGAAATCGAAAAATATTAGTTGTACCACGTAATAAATACAATTACCCTAGTTGTACCACTTATTTGTGTTTATATGTCTTTGCCCGCTTACAATGAAATCATCAATTTCATAAAAATACATTTCATGTATGTTTTCCAAAAATTAAGTGGACAAACAAGTTAACAAACCTTAAAAGTATAAGATAGATCACGTAAACTTGTAGAATTCTATAATAATTTTCAAAAAAAAAATCCAAAACTTCAAATTAACTAAGAGAAAAATTTATGAATACATACCAATGTATTTATTTGATTGTTTTTCTCATATGGGATATCAAATTGTTTTGCCAAATTTCTGAAATATCAAAGCTGTACCAGTTATACCAGTAATACTCGTCAAATATATAATAAAAATATATATCAATTGTTCATATGTCTAAATTTAGGGACTGTACGGTACAGTCTGGACCAATATTTTCACTTCATAGCTTTGTAAAAATATGTTCGATGTTTGTTTATCATAATAATATGACTAATATAGTTAATAAACATCAAATAAAATATATGAAATTTTGTCATTATATACTCATTAGGATATTTGTTTGCTTATTTCATAAGTATAACATGATTTACTTGTCGTGTTAATTATAGTAGCTACATATTATACATAGATTATAACATTTATATACTAGTTATAAAATTTCTTAACATGTTCAGTTGTACAGTTATACTAGTTGTACCCCGTCGAATGAAAGAATGAGATAAGAAGAGATCCAATAAGAAAAGTGATTTAAGTTTTTGTGGAACCCAAACGAGAGAAAATGAGCTGGATAGTAAAATCTGATGGCTAAGATTAAAACAAGATCATAAGATCCGACGGCTAAAGGGTAAGATTCATTAATGGCAATGCTGTAAATATTTTATCCTTGACATCCGACGGCTCATATTATAACTTGAAGTATTCTGATCTAACGGTTCATATTGAGCCATCATTAAGGGTAGAATCATAATTTCATATATTTGTCCCATAAGAGATTAATTTTGGTGGTTTCAGATTTTTTTTTGCCCTTTTGTCCTATCCCTTTCTTATTAATCAAGGAGCAATTTGGGAGAGTAACCTTAAAGTTGTATGTTATTTACATGTGTGTCATGCATACGTGGCAGCACCACACTCACTCTCAGCCTACATATCATATCACCCTTAATTTACTAGAGAAATTACATGCAAATGCCATTGTGGTTTCACATTCATAATCAACTTATATCATATTCTCATCGTCGAGTATTGCCATATATAAAATCGTCATAGTAATTGATATTTAGCCTGGAATCTAAAATCGTCAAATATTGCCATATATAGATCCACAATGATTGATATTTGACTAAAACTTAACTCCATAACAATCCGTTTAAATACCAACAGTTTCATATAAGCCAAGAATTTATTCTATCGTATAATATATAACTATATGGTATGATATAATGTTTGGAGATATTATAACAATTTAACTATATGGTATGATATACATGTTTGGAGATATTAAGTATAATATATAATGTTTGAAGATATTAAAACATTATAAATTTTTCTTTCCTTTCTCTTTTTCTTTTTCTATCGTATAATATATAATGTTTGGAGATATTAAAACAATTTAACTATATGGTATGATATAACGTTTGAAGATATTAAGTATAATATTATAAATTTTTCTGCCCTTAAAGATATTAAAACCTTATAAATTTTACTGCCCTTTCTCTTTTCTTTTCTATCGATAATATAAATTTTCTGTCCTTTCTCTTTTCTTTTCTATCGTATAATATATAATGTTTGAAGATATTAAGTATAATATATTATGTTTGAAGATATTAAAACATTATTAATTTTTCTTTCTTTTTTCTTTTTTTCTATCGATAATATATAATGTTTGGAGATATTAAGTATAATATATAATGTTTGAAGATATTAAAACAATATAAATTTTTCTTTCCTTTCTCTTTTTTTTCTCTATCGATAATATATAATGTTTGGAGATATTAAAACAATTTAACTATATGGTATGATATAATGTTTGAAGATATTAAGTATAATATTATAAATTTTTCTGCCCTTTCTCTTTTCTTTTTATCATATAATATAAATTTTTCTGTCCTTTTTCTTTTCCTTTTCTATCGTATAATATATAATGTTTGGAGATATTAAGAAAAATATATAATATTTGAAGATATTAAAACATTATAAATTTTTCTTTCCTTTCTCTTTTCTTTTCTATCGTATAATATGTAATGTTTGGAGATATTAAGTATAATATATAATGTTTGAAGATATTAAAACAATATAAATTTTTCTTTCCTTTCTCTTTTTCTTTTTACTGTAATATATAATGTTTGGAGATATTAAAAAATGCAGAAATATATTTAGGAATTAAAGTCTAACCTATTATCCTTAATTAGAAAACAATATAAAAAATATATTGAGTAAATATTATTTTGGTATAAGATGATCAAAAATAATGTTATGAATCGGATTGCTAACATCTTTCTTGCCAGTATGATTTTACCGTTTTGGCTCTATATATGGCATGACTAAATCAATAAGATCATAATCTATATGGTATGATATAAGATGATCGAGAATAATGCTATGAATAAGAGTGCTATAATCTTTCTTGCCATTATGATTTCACCATTTTGGATTGTTATAATTGCATGACTAAATCGAATAAGATCATAATCTCATCGCATAGTCATAAATTATACAAATTTTGATCCTCGACTTTCCTATTTATAGGTCAATCACGTATATATTAATGCAAGACATAAATGTACGTCCATGATTCTTTGACTGACGTATTTGACTACTAAATTCGCGCCTATAATGTATTAAATATTGATTGACAATTCAGCAATTTGTTATTTACTGCCTAAGATTGCGCATCGAGCCGATTTATATATGGCAAATAATACTAATATATAAATCCCTTTGAAGTAGGCATTCACTCATCAAAAGCAAGAAAAGCGAATAAAAGTTAAGAAATGGCGGCGATGAACAACGTTTCTGATTTGAAGCCTTTTAAGTCAATGTGGAAGGTGAGGGTTAAGATAATCCGGTTGTGGAAGCAGTATTCAACGGCGAGTGGTGAGACCATTGAAATGGTTTTTGTGGATTCTAGAGTAAGTCCTATCTTTGTTTCTATATTAGGTTAAGATACCTTTGTTTCTTACTTGATGTCTTTGTTTCTTACTTGATGTCTTTGTTTCTTACTTGATTCTGTTCATATTTGCTAGGGTGATAAGATACATGGGACCGTGAAAAAGGATGAAGTCGGACAGTTCGTTCATGTCATGCAGCAGGGCCAAACGAAAGTCCTCATTAATTTTTCAGTGACCCACTCAAGTGGTTCTTACCGCTCAACCAAACATCCATACAAGTTGGTATTCCTTCAAACAACCCGTGTAAAATCGTGTGAGGCTTTACCTGACAACTTGATTGGATTGGAGCCGGTCATATACTGAGATTTACTCAGTGGGAAGCTCAATCCAGATTTCTTAGTTGGTAGGTGATGTTATGTATTAAGGTTATACATTCTTTAAATAATGTTGATTTTTATCTTAGTTACTAATCTACATGAATCTTCTCGGTATGTGCTAGATGTTTTCGGTCAAGTTGTTGAAGTGTCCCACACTGAAGTTGTGTCAGTCAATGGCAAAGACACACAGAAGATTTATGTGAAACTACGTGATAATGAGTATGAGGCTTATCATGACATTTACTATTTGTCTTAACACGATGATCGCTTTCAATGACACCTTATATTTGTTTTATTTTTATAAAGGGATGAACGACTCTCATTGGTGTTATGGGGGAAGTTTGTGGAGGAAATCAGTGATGCAGTTCAGTTGCGTTCTGAGAACACAGTCATTTGTGTGTTGAGGTTTGGCAAAGAGCTTTCGGATGAGATTTCGAATGCCATTGCATTCAACCTACATTTATCGTTATCTCATTTATTATAAATCAAGACGTCCCATATATTATGCTTCAATATCATTGACTTTTTGTTTAAGTTAATACATATCAAATAATTACGTACCATCACATCTATTCGTCAGCAAGTAAAAGGAATATGACATGCTAAAAACAAAAGCTTTAAAAAACTAATTAAAAAGAGAATACAAACAGAGTACCTATACAAAATTGAAGTATAGGTATCTTTTACATACTTGAAATCAGTAAAGAACATGATAACACCATAACAGACCAATAAACCATTCTCATCTAAACATATATCACATATGAGTTTTTGGTCGGGTTCACCTACACTACACTAACAATTACAATTGTTTGGTTTCTATAGAACACCTGAACTCAGTAAAACAATCCAATATATCACATTCATAATTTGGTAAAAGAATAACTCAGACTGTCCTTGCAGTGCCGTGATGAAGACCAAGGAATTGAAATTATTTTTAATACTTAGGTGTTAAATATTTTCGTTAAATCAAACAATTAGAATTGTCTTACAATATTAATGGGTTGACACATATCAAATTGAAATTAATTTGCGGGTTTTGAGTTGATAACTTAACCAAAGGCAAAAACCATAATAATGAACACAGCCTCAAAACCGGTGTTATACATTTGATTAATACATGGTTTCTTTATATCTTTTATTTTAGGAAAGCATATATATAGTGCTAACTCTACAAATATTTTCACTTAGACAGTATAGAGCCTATATGGCAATTCGATTTCAAAATTATAAACTTGAGTTATATTAGCGCAATGCATTATATTCAAGATTTCCTATGTATATTAGGAAACATATATGGTGATTTATTTATTAGATACTTTGTGTGTACATCAAATCAAAATTTATCCCGCACATAACGTACATTTATGGTAAGTTTGCTCAAACGCATCAGTCTACATTAAAGCTCTTTCTCAAATTAGGCTAATATTTCTGCGTAATTTTATTATGTCAAGATTCTAATGGAAACAATCAGATTAACAATCTATATCTACGTATTAATTCGCTAAATCTGAAGAATTAATTATAGGTTTCCTTCCTACGTTCTATATAAGCCAAGTTTAGAGACTGTTTTACTCATATTCTCCCTCAATTCAAAAAATATTTTCTCTACCAGACCTAGATTGACAGTGGCTGCGATCAGCCTGATCTCTGATTTGAAGCCATTCAAATCCATGTGAAGATAAAAGTGAAAATCATCAATCTCTAGAAACAATATTTCGTTTCCAGTGAAGAGAATATTGAGATAGTTTTAGTTGAGGTCAGAGTGAGTTTTAATGTGGTCGAGAGCCTCGAGGCTAGAGTGACATAAATCATGGTTTGAAAAAAACATTTCAGATTTCTTAACCCAAAAATTTACAGTTTTAAGCTAGAGTTTATGATTTTTTATATGAATTGTCTACATACTTTCAGTATGTTTTAAGATATGCAGTCCCAAAATAGTTGCACAACTACTTAGAATGTATAATGCTTACTTTTGAATCAGCACATGTCCATGTATTTGAAACATAAAGATGCATGACCACGCATATGACTTAATAATCAAAAGTTTGCAACAAAATATAGTGCAGAATCTATATTTGTGTCTAACATTACCTCACACTTTTTTTTGCTAAAATGTATAGTTAACTTTTTATAATGAACATTACATTATCAATGTTGTCTACAATGTATTTTGCAACAATTTAACACTTGAAAGGTAAATTTAATTATTTCTACGACATTCTCACTCCGCGCATGGCGCGGATCTTATCTAGTAATAGATTAAAGTCCAGAGATAAATGTGAATTCAATTGCCAAGATTGAAACACAGAGATAAAATCTGATGGCTAAGGTTGAGTCATCATTAATGGCAAAATCGTCATTTACACAATCTTATCCCATGTAGATTAAAATAGGTGGTAACAGATATTTTTTCATCCATTTGTCCCTTTTGAGATTAAACTTTATGTTAAAATAGGTGGTAGATTAAAATAGGAGTTTTAACTTTATGTTGTGTGTTTTAGAGAGAGGAGAGAGCGTTTAGAAAATCATTTTGTTGTTTATTTTTGAAACGCTAAAAAACATGCAAAAACCACTCAACTCTAACTATTTTGAGAACCGTATCATACGAAAATAAAACGTAAGTATCATATATATAACATTATACAAAATAAAATAAAAAATCATAAAATGACCATTCAACTAGACCTTAAAACCCCTATCAATCTATCATGAATTCTGTAATTGTACCCTGCAAATATTCATGTATGAATATGAAGCTCAACTTCCGAATACTAGAACCATAGGAACATAGATCAGGACAAATATCAAATCGAGTTTAGAAAATTTGTCCACCCTTTTCTAGTGCTATACTGCTCATGTCCTTTTACACAAATATTATTTCTTCTTTTACATAAACTTAAAAAGTAACTTCTCATATGGAATAGTAGAACGATAATTCACTGATTTTTTCCTTTCCTCTTAAATGTTAGAAACATTTTAAAATTTATTTTTCTATTGAAAATGTAATCACAAATTTTTGGTTACTTTTTAACATACGTAATACCTTATAAATGTTTCTCTGATTAAGTTTCTTACCATTATCTGGACCTCGCCTAAGCGAAGTTACCATTGTATTAACTTTCTCATGGCTAAAAAGTTAAAGGAAACAGTGTGAATCAAAAGTATGAGAAATTTTCAACTTGGATTTGTCTCACGGTTGCATTTGTAATTAATTAATAATAATTTGAACCCATATTATTATATGTCTATATATATATCTATATAATAAACAGAGTAAATGTCTGCATCGCTTGCTTCCATTAAACATTTGGCTTCTTTAGCTCTCAAAAAATTCCACACCCATCCAACACCTGGTCGTCACTTTACTCATCTGAGGAGAAAAACTACTAAAATTTGGTTTATTTTCTAGAGAGTGCAACGGAAAAATGGGAAGAGCACCATGTTGTGAAAAAATGGGGATGAAGAGAGGACCATGGACTCCTGAAGAAGATCAAATCTTGATCAATTATATTCATCTCTATGGTCATTCTAACTGGCGAGCCCTTCCCAAACACGCAGGTGATTTTCATTTTTGTATATTTATTTTCTATCACTACTTCTTGATCTGTAAGCAAATACTTTTTTTTTTTTTGATAAAAGTAAGCAATACTTAGTGGTGTTTCTTTTTGGAAATTTTTTTAGGTTTACTTAGATGTGGAAAAAGTTGCAGACTTCGTTGGATCAATTATCTGAGACCAGACATCAAACGTGGCAATTTCACTCCTCAAGAAGAACAAACTATCATCAATCTACATGAAGTGTTGGGCAACAGGTTTGTTTTCTTTTTTTTTTTTCTTTTTGTTTAAAGAGAATTAATCATCAGTTTGTTCAACGATTTCTTGAAGAAGGATCAAAAAATGTTTCTGGTTGGAAGGTTTTGTATTTTTCCTTTAATTTTACTTCAATCCCTTTTACTCTTTCCACTTTGCAAGTTTATAAATGATTTTCCTTTTGTTATTTCCGGTTTGCAAAATATTTTAATTTGTTCTGAACACTGTGGGGCTGAGGAGATTCAAAATTCATACCCGTGATTTACTCAGTCTCGAAAGATTTGTGTTCAGAGTTTATTAAAAGAAAAAATAAACAACCTTCAATGGTTAGACAAGATACGCACCTCGATCAATGCAAAACATATGGCGTATATTAGCTTTTGTTTTTTTGTCATCTTCTTGTATCTCCATAAATTGATGAAATCCATAATATATCATATGTAAGACACTTTTCTAATAGTGTTTACTTTTGTTTGTTTGTTATTAATTTAGATGGTCTGCGATTGCTGCAAAATTGCCAGGACGAACCGACAATGAAATAAAAAATGTTTGGCACACTCATTTGAAGAAAAGACTCAACAAAAATCAAAACAATGGCGGAGACACCAAAGACATTAACGGTTCTAACGAGACCACACACGAAGACAAAGAGCCTGTGATGGTCCACACAACCTCTCCGCAACAGTTTTCAAATAGCACTACGACACTTGAGATATCAGATAATAATAACAAGGACGATACGATGTCGTACGACGATATTTCTGCATTGGTTGATGAGAGTTTTTGGTCAGACGTCGTATCGGTAGATAATTCGAGTAACAATGAGAAAAAGATTGAAGCTTGGGAAGGATTACTAGAGAGGAATAGTAAGAAATATAGTTATAATAACTCGAAGCTGTATGATGATGACATGGAGTTTTGGTTTGATCTTTTCACTAGCTGTCGTAGGATTGAGGCATTTTCCGACATACCTGAGTTCTGACTTTGAGTTTGTGTTGTTTTTGTCGTCAAGACTTGAAAGTCCTTTTGTAAAACCAAATGAATAAATTTAAAAGTTTGTTTTTGTTTCCTCTAAGTTCGTCTTTCGTGTTTCATGTAAAATAGGAATCGTTTACGTCACTGTAATTAGAATCTTTCCCAAGATTTATTTCGTAGTCTTCACCGTAGTAAACGAATATAATGATGTGTCGATCTATTAGTAGTCACATTCAGTTAATTTTCCATTTTAATTGCCGTTTTTTACAAAATGTTTTTCCAATTATTCTTTGTTGTTAAGGTCATCTTTTCAAAAGCTTCTGCAGCCAAATTTCCAAGACTCCAAAGTCTGAATATGCAAAATATTACAGATCATGTATTAAGTATTTCAGTTGTCTACCTATTATAGTTTTATATGCTTCGATTTGTATATTGGAAATTTTCAAAAAAAAAATTGTATATTGCAATATTTTCCCATTTGCGGATACTTTAACCCATCGATACTTTAATTATCTCTTATTTCCATAGTTATTTAACTTTTAAAATGAGTAAATAAAAAGAAATATATATTTTGCAGTCAAAATCTCTGGATGGTCCCTAGTCTAAGTAAATATCGACGTGTTCACCATTCGGTTCAAATATCATAAGCTGATTATTGGATTGAGACTATATGATTGAACCAATTAAAATGATAAAAACGTGATCATTAGGTGAAAACGAAGAGGTAATAATTAAAGTTTACGCATACGTAATATCACACTGAGATTGTTCTTTGAACTTTAAATATAAACATCATCACTACAGTATTATCTATTTTGTTAAGGTTATATACCGGTTCACGTTTTAAATCTTGATAAATTAACAATATTTTATGAACAAACAAACAAAAGTTGGATAATGTATCACACCAAAGCTTTTTCCAAAGGCACTCATTTAATATAATACATATACGGTTTTAAGAACTGTTTTGGTTTTGGCTTTATTTTATTATATTAAGTTTTATGGATTTTTGATTTAAAATTAATTAATAATTAAATACTATAATTATGTATAGGGTTCATGAGCCTTCAATTATGAAGAATGGATAAAAGAGAAACTTTCACACTGAAAATTTCAATGAAACCTAAACAATATATAAAGAATTTAAACAAACTATTTAATTGTGAATTATTTTTTAATTAAAATTAATTTTTCTTAACATCGTATATCAAAGTATTAGTAATGTTTAGTACATCGATCAGTATATTCCTTTTAACAGTATATAGTAATAAATATAATTACATTATATATATATATATATATATATATAGGATTCTCAAAAAATATTCTTTAAAACATTATCTTAGAAAGAAATATTAAGATTACGTAAAGATTTGACATAATAAAAAAAAAAATTGGCCAATCCACTCAAGATTGTCAAAAATTACTGAAATGTTATAAAATATAGTCACTTTCCGACTATTCTTCTCGTGATTAATTAGACTATTCTTCTTGTGATTAAATTAGACGTCTCGAAATTACCATGATTCCATGAACGCTTCATACACTGTTACTATAACATAACCCATCAAGTCATGTAATCAGTGATGAACCATACCAAGTTGTATAATCAAATTTTTTTTTTTTGACAAACTGAACCTAAATTTAAAAAAAAAACGGATACAACAAACCATGACATGGTTTGGTTCAGAGTGATTTTACATTTTAGACGTCATCCATTCCTGCTGCTTCTTCTTCTTGAGAAACTTCAAGCTCTGTCCATATTCCATCTTATGCTTCCTCGTCTTTCCTTCTACTTATCTTGCACAGCCGCAACTGTGAAAGCTTTCTTTTACGAAACAACTCTTTTGTTTTACATACAAAACTAAACTCAGAGCAACTGAGATCAACAATGGTTAGAATATTAAAGCTAAACAAAAAAAGGGTATCTGTTATAGTCCAATCAGTTTGACCAATTGCAGTATTGCTGTATTCTTCAACACTTCGCTTACACAGAAACTGACGCTTTAGGGCAAAGTGCTTTGCTTCAATCAAGTCTTGTTTAAACCGAGCCGGAAAAGAAAGCGGTTTACAAAAACCGTTATTTAGTTTCAGAGGCTTTGATTCTCTCTTGCTATCCGATTCCTTCATCTTTGTCGGGCCTAAAATACTAAATCAGGGCCAGACTCAATATGGGCCGATCTTGCTTAGCCCGTCATAACATTTCAGTAGCACATACGGCCCATTGATGGCTCTTTCGCTGCATTTTGTTTGGTTGAAGCCCGTTTTACTATTTTCTTTTTCTAACCGTGGACCCAAATATTTTTTAGACCCAAAACTAATCTCATGAATCCTTGGGTTCGCAACTAATCCATTCATATAGTACGGCTAGGTGATCAAGGTGAATCGAATCCATGATGGAAATCCCTTATGAAAATCCTTTACCACTACTGAACTGTTATGTTTCTTCCTGTCCTCAGGTTCTTGAGCAGCGCAGCTCAAAGAGAAGGTGCTAAAGCGAGCTGGACTGACAGTTTGACAAACGAACATGTGTTGCAGAGAGTGAGGGAGAGGAAAGAGGCGGGGAAGAAAAAAAAATTATGAAAGAAAATGAAAGATTTGAAGACTAGTCAAGAACCTGCAACTACAATTTGAGCTTTAAAACTTGTATACTATAATCTTTATTCTTTTTTTTGTATCCTTTTTTTGTTGATTTCGAGTAACGTCTAAAGAGTTACACTGAAATCTTGTTTCATTCATTTTTGCTGGGTCTCAGTAACCATTGGAAGTTATTTATCTATTTAACTAAAAGAAAATGATAGCCAACTGAAAAGGTGAATGCTTTAAAAAATCCAGTTAAACTGAACCGAGTCTGGTTTGTTGATTTCGATTCAATCCGGTTATGTACAAGAACATATATTGGTTTGCCAAATTTATTTTTCATTTTTAATCTTGTTTTTGACTTAAGCAAAAAGATGTTGGTTTTGGAGTATATATACGTGGTGGAGTCTCACATGGGTTTCACTAAATATAGGTTTGAGGTGGTTAATGATGAAAACAAGGGAATCATGACGAAAATTCGAGGTCCCTCATTTCAATGTCGACTGTCTCCTCAAAATATTTTTTTTCTTTCTAAATGAAATATTCGTATCAATCCAAAAATATGAATAATTATGATGTAACTTATGTAATAGTGCTAAAAATTAAATGGGTGTGTGATTCGTGAAAGGTCCTTCTTTTTGTTCTAACCATATATGGAAAGGCCATGATTCCATATCTAAAGTCGAAAGGCCAAGTGATAATGTTCACTTCCAATCCACATCAAATCTACAAAATATATTCTCATAATTGAGTATTACTCATGAATTAGTTGATATGAATTTTATGGTTTTGTTATTACTAGTGATGGTTTTTCTTGCCAACCCGGATAAGTGCGCTATATAACTAGAACAAACTTTAACTTTAGTTGAATAATGAACTAAAATGAAACCACATGTAGGTAGCATCAGTACCATTGTGTTATTATTTCACACGTCATGCATGAAAATATGTGCAAGACTTTGTTATGGCTAGAAGTAGAAACCTTGTATAGACTAAATTTTCGATAATAATGTCGGTTGGGTCTAAAGGGAATACTGACCCAATATGAGTAGATGTTTTGAACCAATTAAAAAGGGGTTATCGATATCACCCAGTGTTATTATTATTTTAAATTACTGACCACTGGTTTTAAATCATGACAAAAAATGAGAAGAATGTCTAGAAAGTTTTAAATATGAGAAAGATAAAATTAATTTGGAACGGCAATTGTTGAATTTTCTAAGAATATCGAGAACCAATTAACTATGTCTACCAACATATTATATAATGTGTTATTGTTGACCGTTGTAAATATGTGACTAACCAAGTTTAAATTGATATAGTATATTCATATGAGATATATTAGGATTTCCACATAGAATAATATAACTGAAAGATATATAGAACCAAAAGTAGATCAGATCAGTCAAGTCATTTTCCTTTTTATAAATCCTAAAACTGTGGGTTTGAAAACTTTAGGAAAATGTAGAAATACAGAATTGTTTTATCTTTTGAACTGGATTTTACAAAACAGGAATTTCAGAAATGGACAAGAACAATAAAGGGTTGGGGTCTTTGAGTGAGTGCTCTGCGAGGAACAACTTACAGAGACAAGACAAGTGAGAGACAGAACTCTGGCTCTACGCTCTAACACACTCATGAATGATGCAACACTACACAAGGTACCAAAACAAATTTTATTTTACTTCGATTAAAATATTTAATTTACTACAGTATTTCATTTATATACACAAATTAAGGTTAACAAAATACCAATAGTATCACAAGTAAGGTTTAAGGCACTATAAATATGCTGTAACATATGTTGTTTTATTTTCAAATTTGTCAAAAGACTGTTTCATCTGCCCGACCTATCACTGGGATACTATCTAAATTATAATATCAATTAAATGTTATAATAAACAAAATTAAAACTGTCCAATCAATACTTTTCATCATGTATTTGTCGATTTCAAAATTTTATTTAAATATTAAATAAGACATTTAGTTTATGACAATGACTCCAAAAATAATTAGAAACCCATTACAAGAAAATAATTTCTTTTTTTTGGTCAAATACAAGAAAATAATTTCTAAACAGCAAAACATTTTACTGAAAACAAAATAATATTATCTCTCTCTCTGCGTATATGTATATATATATATATATATATGCATATATTGTTAACGAAACCATATTACTATAACAAGATACTGTTTTTCTACACCATGTGCAGCAATAAAATTTTATTATTATTTTATATTTTATTATTTTCTTACCAATATTTTAATATAGTTTTGATTTAATTGGATATAAAATTAAGGAAATAAATTATTTTTATTTTAAATTATGGTTAAGAATATATATGTATATATTTAAAATTATAATCTTAAATATATTTATATCTATTTTGGATAAATAGATTAAATCAATTTGTATAAATTATTAAAATAAATTTGATATAAAAGTTGTATAATTATCAAAAAGTAAAACTAAATATTATTTCCAAAATTTGTGGATATATAAAAGAAACTAATAATAATATTACGATTGATTTTTATTTTTAAAAAACTGTATAAAATTTTGAAAATATTTTTAGTAAAATATTGTATAATTATAAAATAGAAATAAAAATATTTCAAAATTTGTAAAATATTATTAGATTTCTATTATTATTTATTTAATATCATATCATATTTGAATAGATTACTTTAATATTGATGTATAATTTACTACCATATTTTAAAAAATTTACCAAAAATATAAATTAGCATTAAATGTAATTGTGTCATATTTAAGAATATATTATGTCATCATTCCTAGTTAAAGTGATTGTAGAAAAAACATATATCAAAATCAAT
This sequence comes from Brassica nigra, assembly GCA_016432835.1. Lineage (NCBI taxonomy): Eukaryota > Viridiplantae > Streptophyta > Magnoliopsida > Brassicales > Brassicaceae > Brassica > Brassica nigra. The sequence continues at coordinate 10,941,333 of CM028245.1, read as the reverse complement.
TCTCAAATAATGTTTAGATACCTAAATATTCGAAAAAATCTTTTCACAATATCACAAATCTCAAAACTCATTTGGACTTTGCTATCTATATGTTTTGATTAAACAACACGGTTAATTCTAAACGGTTTAATATGCCGAAAAGTACAAAAATCTTTATGCAAAAATGTATCAGTTGATAAATTTTTTGTATTGTCATTCGAATAGCATTATCAGATATAAGATTACTATTTCTTATTGATATGTTAATGATCTATAGAATTATCTTGTCAGATTTTTAGTTCTACAATAGTAACAAAATCATGCTACATTGCCACTTAGCAAATTGACCTCCAATCCGCAATTTGACTACATATATAGCTGAGAAACAAAATGATCTTTAATCCGCGCGCGATTATTAGCGATTTCATCTTTATGCATATTTCGTCGTGCAATAGACAATCTTTCTGTATTAATTAGGGAAGCAACTCCATGATCAAATGAATTATCAAACTTTGAACAGTATCTAATATAGTATTGTGCAACAGTACTATCAGGTCATTCAAAACTAAACTAAACTTCAATAATATATGAGATGTAATTCAGACCATGCATATATAACCTTAGAACCTTAGTTATTGGTATATAGTTTTTTTCCTCTTTTTCGCCTTCACAAGGGTAGCATATCATATGTTACTTAGAACCTTAGTTATTGGTATCAAGTAATTCGCATTACTGTATGTCTGTATCTATTGGAATGATACACAACGTGGTGCATAATCATAGAACTTAATTAAAAATATAAACAATATATATCAATTACCATATATCCTAATTCTAGGGTTTATGCAAATGCACAGACATGTGCATTGTTCTTAAGCAAAAAGAGTACTAGAAAAGGTAAAAAGTTGAGAGTTGAAGAAAATTTTGACTTTGTTTTTTTCTTCTTTTACACTACATGTTGCTCACAAGTAAACTTTTTTGTCATTAAAAATTACATTGATTCAAACGATTACACGATGAAACTACACAATATCGGACCAAACAAATTAGTTAATTTCATGAATTTTAAAAAGATAGTGCAATCAATTATTGTCAAATACTATGAGTATAACGATAGTGTAATCAATCAATTATAGACTCATAGTTCACAGTCACTATTAGACAATGACCACTGGTTTACATCAAAAGAAGAGATCACTAAAACAATCCAGGATATCATCATACTCCACAAAACGACCTAAATTAAACCTAAGACCTCTCTGTTTTAGAACCACATGAAGGAGAAGACCAGTTTTCTTGATGATATATATATATATATATATATACACGTATTTACATAATCTATATACACACTAGGCATGTGACTACATATATATATATCTTGTGAATTTCTATTTTATTAGATAAATAAAAATTGAAACCCTACCTTACTTATCCCCAACCCCAGATACACTAGTAACAAAAGAACATTAGTTCTTCTTCCACCAGATTCTAAAATCAAATTAAAATCCACATAAAATTAAGAAAGAGACCAAGTCATTTTTCAGATTACATAAATATTCAAATTTTGATTTCTCTTAAGTAGATATAGTTACATCTCAAACTTTGATATTTGAGTAGTAGAACTAGTACCCGGTAACATCTGAAACTGCTGGTGGCTAGCTACGGCGGAAGAAGAAGAAGAAGAGGCCGACAACTGAGGAACAGGACGCTTTCGCTTCTTCTTCTCGTAGCTAACACCTCTAGCTTTGCTTTGCGTGTCTCTAACTTCCCTTAGGTAAAGCCTAACGGCACGTGCTCCAAATGGATTAGTCTCAGGCTTGCCTCCGTTCTCTTCGAAAGCAGCTCGAAGACGACCGATGAGAGCGTCGAGACTTCCCCAGGCTTGTCGGAGAGGACAAGGACACGGTGCCGGAGGATTAGGGTGGCCGTAGAAGTGACAAACGGTCGTGTGGACTTTTGTCTTGCCGAACTGGTCCAAGTAACGGAGAAACTCGAGCACGTGAGCTCCACTGCATCGGGAAAGGGAAAGCGGTGGACGGTGGTTCCTTAAGTATTGTCCGAATGTGTTCCAGTCTCTCCTCTTCTGGTTCTCGTAACGGCTTGAGTTTGCCGATGACGGTGGTTGTGTTGCGGTGGCTTCGGTGACGGAGGAGGAGGAGGAGATGTTTGCGATGATGCTGAGGTTTGTGGTGTCTGCGTAAGCCGAAGAGCCTTCCATCAGTTGGGGAAACATATCCATTCTTAACGTATCGGTCGATGTTTAGGTTCTAGCTATGGATTTTCTTGATTCTTGATCTTTAGAGAAGCTAAAGTTTTTGTTTGTGCGGTTGGGAAATATAAGGTTACTTGTGAAAATTTATATCATGTATATTAAATTATATATTTGAGAATATTGTTATAAGAAAAAAATAAACTTTCTCGGGGCAGTTTTCCACTTATTTTTTTTTTATATTGGTTGAGATAAGTGGACTATAGTTTTCTGATCTTTACACTTTTTAATCCTTTGTTTGTTTTGTCTCTATTTCATATACCGGGTTTGGTGTCTTTATTGTAATATTTCGAAACTAATGTCGGACGAACTAAATAGCCTTTTGGGGAAGAATACTAAACGAACGTTCGTGAAAAGGGTTTCCGTTTAACTTATGAAATATGATTTGTTAAATTAATAATATGGATGATAAATAGTTACACACTTTCTATGTATAGAATTTGTTCTTCTGATTTTGTATCAGACTTTCGTCTGCTTCTTTAAGATATAACGTAACTGTGATAACCAAAATAAACAAATAGTCATCCTATATAAAATAGGTTATGTTTAGGGGTTTGTAAATTTGTTTTTTTTTTCTTAAACTTGGTCTTGTTCTGATTTCCTAGAAAAAAATCCTTGACGATAAGAAGCGGTTTCTGTACGTTTGAATTCTCTCCGATTCATGAGCTCTTATCATTGTATCCAGTATATCAATACCTGTTTGAAGTTATCTTGTTCACGCACGTTCCAACGTTAAAACCCATCTAACTGAATGACTTTTTTGGAGTATCGGAATAGTAATAATCGGTTTCGTATATATTTATTCTAAATACTCTCATCACTTGATATACTAGAGATAGAGAGAGTCAACGTAAACTTTAGAAAATGATTATATGGTTCCGAATGCAAACATATGGAATAACTGTGATGTAATAACAAAAAATATATACAGAAAGAAATTTTTGTTTATATTAACTGCAGTGCAATACAGTTTCATGTCTATTCGAAAAGATAAATTTTGTTAATATTAACTGCATCACAGTTTCATGTATTACCATTTGATGCGTATATACTATGTATACAGTTTTAGGCCTCTTCTCTTACTTTTTTTTTTTTTTGTTTTAACGAAATAATTTGATGTCGCTAGAAAAAGGCATAAAAAGAGTTGGGCATTTAGGTTAGGATAAAGGCAGCCAAACGTTTGAAAAAATGGACAAATATTTGCAAATATATAAATATATATTCCATCTTTACTGTTGAACTGATTGACAGTTCCTTGTTATTTACCAAAATAGCCATCAATTCTTCTCCCTTGGACACCTATGAAAAGTTTTTTTCTCCGGACCATCGTCGGACAAAAGATCTATACGTATCTATAATATTTACTTTATTAGAAAAAGAAAAGAGAAGTTATTTAGAGCGTGTAGCCTGATAATGCTAAATAACAATAGACCCAAGATGAAAGCTAGACCACAAGCTGGTCTCCCCTTTCATTAAATACAAACTTCTCTTTTAACAATGACATGAGTACCTATAGGTTCTATTATTGTACCGGATGAAATCTAATTTGTTTCTAGTTGTTGCAGATATCCAGTTTTCTTTTGGAGGAGGGGGTCAAACTTACAGTTTTCTATCTAACCTCTTTCTGACATCATTAACCAAACATAAATAGAAACATTGGAGAATGAATAATTCAATGTATAGTATAGACACTCCAACTGCATCGAAGGTTCAAGATATGTTTTGACTTAAGGCTTCGAAGGTTCAAGATATAGTTAAGCGTTGTCATGAATTTAGTGTCCAAATACTGACTTGTCAACTATTTTTGATTTTTCTTTTGGTCAATTGCTCATATAATTAAATAAGTTTTGGTCAGTAGATAAGTTATTCCGAAAAACAATTCTATCTTACCATATTTGGTCTTTGGATCTTTTAATTTTCAAAGTGTTTACAAAGTATTAAACAGCCGAGAACTCTTTAGTCTAGTTTACGTTTTTTCTTACATTAAATATTAAATTCGATTTATAGAAAATGCAGCGCGTCTGCAAATTAATTGATACAATTTATCTCAAATTTGTCAACTATTTTTGATTTTTTTTGGTCAGTTGCTCATATAATTAAATTAGTTTTGTTCAGTAGATAAGTTATTCCGAAAAACAATTCTATGTTACCATATTTGGTCTTTGGATATTTTAATTTCAAAAAATGTTTACAAAGTATTAAACAGTCGGGAACTCTTTAGTCTAGTTTACGTTTTTTTTCTTACATTAAATATTAAATTCGATTTACAGAAAATGCAGCGCTTCTGCAAATTAATTGATACAATTCATCTGAAATTTTAGAATATTATTAGGTAGAATCATTCGTCACATATGAAATATATGTAAATCTGCTCATTAGGAATCTGTATGTTGTAGAAAAAAGTATGTTATAAAGTCGTTCGTGCATGTGTTTATTATAGTTGCATCGCATGTAGTTAAATTTAGTTGTTTATAATGCAACTAAATCAAAAATCTCTAATACTATTACATATTATGAAAAATATTATATACAAATATAAACCCATCGATCGTCTCCGGTTTGTTGTTCAGCAAGATATTTTTCTAGAGAGTTAGGTCAGATGAAAATAGCTTTGCTTCCTTTTTCTTGTTTTCATGCATTGACATGTGATTATGTCCTACTTGTTTTTGTAACCAGTAAACATTTAGGGTTTAGATCCATAGTCTTGCTCATGATATGTTAATGCTAAATATATATTCCAGTTTTCCTTTTTTATTGCCAGTGTTCAAATTCTAAGATTTGATGTTTTTTTTTAGAAAAAAAAAAGATTTTGAATTTTTTTTTTTCTAATTGGTTAGCTAATATGCCGTTGAGTTGCCCATACTAAATAAAATCCCACTAATATGTATTTGACTTTTGAACTATATAAGCAAATTCAACGTTCTGTTTGAATAAATTACGATATATATGTTGTGGTGATATTCAACATTTAGTAACTCGTATCAAAATATAACATTGAAGACATTTCGTTTGGTCTATATACAGTTGTATCTAGATTTAAAACAAAGTTTAAATAGTAAACTAGAGATTACATAATTATTTTTTATCAACCACTTGGAATCGAGAACAAATATTTAACCTCGTAAACATTTATAGGCTCAAAACTGAACTATCTACCATTAGAATGATAATGAGTTCCACCACAAATCACAAAACGACCAAAAATTCTGCCTGGATCATACTAACTTACTAACTTACAAACCTATCCTCGTTTACATAACCTTTACATAACACACATTAATAAAGTTAAGAAGGTTTTAAAAAACAGTTTCCTCGGACTATTTAATTATCATTTAAAACACTGACGACACATATTGCATTTAGCAAGGTGATAGAAGAGGCCCGAAATTAGTAGCAGAACTGTACTCTTTTGTAAATATCAAGGAATATATATTTTAAGTAACCAGTGTCCTCTCAACATTTGCCTCATGAGTTATCGTACTATTAGTAAATTAATTACCATCAAATACATTTGAAGACGTCAATGCTTTGCGTGCATGCACAATTGTCATGTGTTGAGAGCGTACGAAATATATTAAAATGTAAATGTAAGTTATTGCCATATCTTTAACAAAAAGAAAGCTAGCAAGTTATAAAAAATCCAGCCATTGTTATAAATCATACCATATACGTCCATAACCGACCCGTCCGCATAGATCATAGGCGACCAGTCTTTTCCTTTCTGATCGGGTCCTACTTTTTCTTATATACTCTGATCTTGTTTTACTTTTTTTAATTGGATTATGATTTGTTATCTTTCCATTATTTTATAACGGTGTAATTCCCTATATATAAAAGACTCCTTATGATTCAGATTAATAAGAATAATATTTCATTCTCCTAAGTTTTACAACACGTTATCAGCACGGTAGTCCCTAAACCCTAAGCTAAAATCCGATCACCATAAACCCTACCTCTAATTGGCGATAAAACCCTAAACCGGCGAGAAACTCTAATTATATCTCTCTTCCGGTGTGAAACCTAATCCTAGACGGCTCAAACTTTTCCCGATCGCGAAACCCTAAACCCGATCGTGAACCCCCATCCATACTCAAGGCGTTCCCAATCTCAGCTCGTCCGCGACTCGAAACTCGGCACGTTTGCGACCCAACATCAGCTTCAGTTCGCGACTTGATAGCAGCTTGTTCCTGTCTCAGCTTCAATCCGTTCGCGATCCGATAGCAATCCGTTCGCGACCCGACGATCTCAGCGACAATCAGCTCGAAGATCTCCTCTTGTTGTTCTTGTCCATTCAACCCAATCGAAGGATAAGGTAAATTCTCTATGAACCCTAAAAATCGAAATCCTAGAACCCTAACCCTAATTCTTGAAAACCCTAGTTAATGATGAATTAGGTTTTGGTTAGATTGGTTGTCTGGTAAGTTGGTAGATAATAACGGTTGCTAAGTTGCTAGATGCATATGACATATTGCATAAGAAAGTTCATATTGATTAAAGGACTTAATGGACTGATTGTTTGTTGTGAGAGATTGATTGAGATTGTTTGTGACTTGTTTGCAAGGTAGGTTGATAGAAAAGAATTGCATGATCTGATAAAATCCGACTGCTAGGTTGCTTAATTCATACTTGAAATTTGATTGATTGCCTGATCTAAATTGAAACCCTAATACCCTAAAACCTAGCCGAACGTATGCATATTGCATATCATGCAAATCCTAATTTGAAATCGAATTTGGTTGTTTGAGTGATTGAATGTTTGAATATGAAGTTGATAACATAGAACCATTTGCTAGGATTGTTAAACTCATACTCGAATTTGATTGATTGAATATGATCCATTAGTAATTAACCCCTTGATGCATTGCTTGATTGTTTGATTGCGGTTACTCTTATGATCATTTAGAAACCGTTTTGCTAGAATGTATAGCCAAATTGCATTAAGATCATATAGAAACCATTTGATAAGATTGATCATACCATGTCTTGGCCGTGCGGCTTGTTCTTGCATCATACTTGTATGAACTGAATGCATCATATCTCGTTTGGCCGTGCGGCTTGTTTGAACATTGCATATCCGTTTAGCTTGTCTTGATTGCATCATATAGTGAACATTAAACATTATAATCTTAAGAATGAAATATATGATTTCAGATGTCGAAAATCTACAATTTGGAATATGATGCCCTAAATCTCTCTGGAGATAATTACTTACAATGGACACTTGATACTAAGATCGTCCTGAAATCCAAGGGGCTCGGTGAAAGTATTACCGAGAATAATAATGTCACTGAGAAAGATAGATACGGAGCTATCCTAATTATTCGCCATCATCTGGCTGAGAGTCCCAAAGATCAGTATTTGACAATTGAGAATTCCTTAGACCTTTGGACAGAGCTGAAAAACAGATATGATCACCAAAGAACGGTGATCTTACCAAAGGCTATGTATGATTGGAAGAATCTCAGAATCCAGGACTTCAAGTCCGTGGATGAGTATAACTCAACCCTATTCAAAATCGTTTCAAAGTTGAAACTGTGTGGTGAGGAAATAACGGATAAGGATATGCTAGAAAAGACATTTTCCACCTTCCACACAAGCAATGTGTTGTTACAACAACAATACCGTGAGAAGGGCTTCAAGACATATGCAAACCTGATCTCATGGCTATTGCTAGCTGAGCAAAACAATGAGTTATTGATGAGAAACAGTGAATTGAGACCTCCTGGATCAACCCCATTACGTGAAGCCAATAAGGCCGCAGAGGAAAAGAAAGAATCCAATGAAAGTAACCACGTCCATCATGATAAACCACACGGCCGTGGCTGTGGTGGATGGAGAGGACGTGGCCGTGGCCAATACAACTAATATGGCCGCGGGAATAGCTATGGCAGAGGCCGTGGATATCAATCCCATTCAGGCCGTGGTCGAGGCAGAAGCAGTAGTATTTCTAAACCACAACACTTGATCAAATCTGTATGCCATAGGTGTGAAATGGATAACCATTGGGCTAAGACATGTAGGACTCCCAGATATCTTTGTGGCCTCTATCAAGAGAGTCAGAAAGGGAAGAATCCAGAAGCCCTTTTGGTCCATCATGATGGGGAAAATGATTTTGATCATGAACAAGATGATCTTATGGAATATGAAACATCTGATTATCTAAAAGAATAATGTTGATTTCGACTTCTGTGTTTTGCTTTGCTTTATATTTTCTTTGTTTTATCTCCTTGAATTTATTTTCTATTGCTCTTGCTTTGTCTGATTTATATACTTAATAAAACCAAATGCATGATTTTAAGATTTAAAGTCTACATAAATATAATTGCAGGTATAGTCAGTCCAATAAAAGGCTATGGCCAGGATAGTGTATTGTTGCCTAAAGGGCACGCATCTAGAGATATCTGATGCATTATATTCACCCAAGAAAGGCCCATTAAATTTCAAAGATATAAGAATGAATGGTTTTCATATTGAAACAATGGGCAAAAGAAACAAAGGTTCTTTCAAATAATGATATACGCCTAAGGCCATAAGAAAGTGGTCGAGACTATACATGCATTCTCTACTGGTCTATACTATGCAAAGATCAGTATGATAGAGGCAAATGCCACGGTAAACAAAGTGTTTACTCACGATTTCACTAAATGGCACAACCGGTTTTTGGCCATCCCGGTTCAAACATGATGTGAAAATTGATATACAAATGGGCACACATTGAAAGAAAGAAAGAGTTATCCCGAAGAATATCAAGTGTGTAGCATGTATACAAGGGAAACTCATTGATAGGCCATCACCAGTCAAAGTGACTAAGTAAATAGTAAGCTGGTGAATTCATGTTGCAAGCGTTTAATGTTCGTTGTATATTCATGGGGGCAAGTGTGGAACATTGGTGCATGTCCATACATAAAACGGCTTTGGCCGAATCTTTTAAAACGCATACAGCTGATTGCTATACCATTACTTATGAGGTCAAAATCCCCAGGCTCAGCTCGGGATCACGAAATTTCACATGCATTTGAGTTAATACGCATAAGGCCATCTAGTGAGCATTGATATTTCCTATCAATTAAATCACGGGTCATGAGCCAGATATATCTCATCTTAAGATATTTGGATGTGCCGTCTATGTACAAATGGCTCCACCACAGAGAACTAAGATGAGACCTCAAAGGAGGATGGGGATATATGTTGGATATGATTCTCCCACGTTTTTCTAAGTGCCTTGAGCCAAATATGAGTGATTTATTTAAAGGCCATGTACGCGGATTAGGGGGAGAAAATAATAAGCTGGTAAAAGAATGGTAAAAGAGATTACATAGAATCACCCATCATTATCTTGGCAAGATCCTCGGACTAAAGAATGTGAATTAGACGTCCAAAATATAATACATTTACAAAACCTAGCTAATCAATTGCCAGACTCATTTGTTTACCCGAAAGAGAGTGACTAAGTCATATATACCAGCTTGTAATGCACCAAATTCGAATAGAAGTCCAAAATGGACATAATCAAGTTGTTACAGAGTCTAGACAACGTATGAAATATGGTAGACAATTAGGTTCCAAAGATAAGAATCCTCGGAAACAAAAGAAAGGTGCAGAGAATGAAAACAAATCCGAGGTCGAGGAAACCACAGACATGGACATAAGGCCGGCCGGCTCTGAGGTACCAAACACTGAGGCTTTGGACGCCAAGCTTCAGGGTACTAATGGTCCTGATAATAATGAGATTGTAATCGATTATATCATGTCTGGAATACATTGGAACAGAAAAGATGTCGACATAGATGATTTATTTGCATACAAGGTAGCACTTGAATTTATGGATATAAACGAGGATCATGAACCCACGTCAATAAAAGAGTGCGCACTCGTAGATAAGATTGGATTAAAATGAAAAGCGTGGAGTTAAATAGTCTAAAGAAAAGAGGCATATTTGATCCCATAGTTCGGACACTTCTAGATGTGAAACCAGTTGGACAAATGAGTCTTTGTGAAAGAATGAAACATGGCGAGATAGCAAGATATAAGACACGGTCATATGCACAAGGATTCTCACAAAGACCAGAAATCAATTATGAGGAGACATACTCCCCTGTGGTGGATGCAACAAACATTTAGATTCCTAATAAGTCTGACCATAAGAGAAGAAAATAGACTTGCGGTTAAAGGATGTAGAAACCGCCCACTTGTAAGTCCACTGGATAATGAGATATACATGAAAGTCCCATAGGGTATTGAGTTGTCAAATGTAATAGGTTCTCAAGAACTAAAGTATACAAGTGTATGTTAATGATCTAAAATATCCTAGGAACCTCTGGAGAGACTTCTCAAACGATTATCTAAAGAAAGAGATTGAAATGAATAATTTGGAACAAACAAAGTTTTATTTGGGATTAAAAATTGAACATCTTAAAAGATGAAATCCTTGTGCATCAAAGGACTTATAGAAAGATATTCAAACGGTTTTAACATGGACCAAAGCTTGCCCATTGAGTTGTCCCATAAGGTCCCTTGGTCCGGACACAAACCCATTGTAAGTCCCAAGAAGGACATGGTCGTGAGGACCTTTGACTTGGACACGGATCCTTTGACCCCAAGAAGGACAAGGAATATGTCCTTGGTCCAGAAAAATCCCTTACCCAAGTGCCATTGGCGCCTTGATGTAATAGGCAAGCCATACTAGACCGGACATGTGTTCTTTCGTAAATCTCTTGTATATGTTTAGTTCATGTCCGACCATGAGACACTGGAACTAAAGACATACACGTCCCTTACCTTAAGTACTATTGGCATCTTGCTTTGATGTATTTGTCATGTAATACACATCCGGACATAAGTATTGATGTAAACCTATTGTCTAGGTTTAGGTCATGTCCGAACATAAAGGACTGGGATTGGATAAATGATACGTGCTCAAATTACCCTAGAGCAACTTTACTCTCATCAAAAGAGGTCAAACTGTAGTACTTAGGGATCGAATCCACAGGGAGCTAGGGAACACACTAGATCTTATTGAAACAAAGCTAGGTCAAGGATTTCAAAGCAGTAAATAGCAAGTAAATTTAGAATTGGTGAGCAAGACAATTACTCAAGTGACTGATTTGGTGTTAAACAAATATGGTGAAGGTGTTAGACTAGGATTACTATTCAGGTTATCAGGATTATAATAGTATGAATGCTTATATGAGATGCTTGCATGATATTAAAGAATCCAGCTATGACAATAACTTTAACTGTCGTCCTAGGTTATCTAATACTAAAACCGATGTAACTCCCATTGACTAGACATAGGAAGGCGTTGATCAACCTGCCATTACACGTATCGATCGACAGTGCCTCGCATCGATCGATGACTCTATAGGAGTATTGATCGATACGCTTCTAGTAAGCTTTAAGCACGATGGCTGATTAACAGTTCGCTTAAGTAGTTTGCCAAATCAGCTGTCGCTTGTTTCCAGCAAATTCCTAAGCTCAAAGAAGATAGATCCAAGGATAATATCCACTGTTATCATGTATAGGTTAGCTACTCCTATACAAGCATTAAGAGAAATCTTCTAAGATGAATATCACATGCTCAAGTATTCATATTTGGGGGCTAATCCCTCAAAACCTATTTGAATTCTAGATCTAACAAAGGTGTTTACTCAGACATGGCCAAACAAAACATCATAACAGTAAAATAAAACTGCATAGATAGAATAGATAGAAAATAAAGGTGTTCAAGAAAGCTCTCAATTGTAACTCTCTCTCTCACAAAACAAGAGAAAAGAAACTCTCAAAATACTCTCTCTGAAAGAAACTCTCAAGAATCAAAAGACCTAGAACTATGAAACTTTGAAAGCTGTAAACTCTCTAAAACTCTTGCTTATGCCAAAACACTTAGGCAAAGCATAAATATTTAAAATTAGGTTAAAACTCGTGAGGGGTATCTTGGTAAATTGGATGAAGTCTTGGGCTTCAAGTCGGTTGTGTCCAAATTGGGCTTCTGTGTGCTGAATATCGATCGATTACACTGAAGGTGTATCGATCGATTCGTCTCTCTCCGTGTCAACCTTGAATGGTCGATATGGTCATCTCGGGATGAATCTCTAAAATGCTCCAAAATACTCCAAAAACATCATATTTTCTCTAATTGCTCGTGAACCTGTAAATATGTATTCTATACTCTAAAATAGGTTAAATGCATCCTAAATCATATACCATGACTAAAATCAGGTCAAATTCATGGTATATCAATAAAATACATCCTATGTTACCTACAAGGAACTAAAGATTTGAGATTACATTATACTAACCAAAACCCAAAAGAATGGTTAATATGTTTTGATTGATACATGTTATCTCTCGGATCCACAATGATAGATCCCAGGCAGATTATGTCTTTGCAACGCGGTATCACTATTTTATCTTGGTGTTGAGACCATTGGTATTGAGACCATTGGTCATTGTTATCTTTCCATTATTTTACGACGGTGTAATTCTCTATATATAAAAGACTCTTTATGATTCAGATTAATAAGAATAATATTTCATTCTCCTAAATTTTACAATAGCCATTAGTAATAATACTGTCCTTTTATGTTCTTTATTTTTGTTTTATTTTCCGCTAATTTAAAAATATTATGAAATTCTGATTTTTAGCCTAATATTAATCGATAATTTTACATGTTTTTTTCTTAAGATAATTTAACATGTTTCATAACAAAATTAAGAGATAAAATTTACCTGATGAACATATGTAGTTTTAGAATATTAAATATGAAATTTAAAGTAGGTAACGATAAGTATTATTAGTACTAAGTATCAGGTTATGTATAAGCAAGTGAATATATATATATATATATATATATATATATATATGTGTGTATATTAATATATATTTGATTTGTTTTAAATTTTTAATACAAGGTGAGAATAGAAAGAGATATATTTATATTAAAAATACGGACACTATAATATTTTAGGTTATCGGACGCACCTCGAGGTATATAAAGTTTATGTGTAATATTCTTTTACAGAAAAAGAAAAGAAAAAAACTTTGGATGTACTGAAAGTGGCAAGAGGCTCATAATAAAAGGGTAAAAACTAGAGATGGGACCTGACACCAGTCGGTGTCGTATACTAAATGTGGACAGTAACTTCCACCGACCCTCTTGTGTCACTTTTTATTTTGTTTCGAAAGACAACATGCACCCAATTTAATGTTACTTGGTGTCACTAGAATTATATTGATTTGTAAAAAAAAAAAATATAGATACGTTTTGGTAAAAAATTAATATCGGGTGAAATACATAAATTAACAACACAATTATATTTTCCTATGTTAATACCGATGAGAATGGAATTTTACCAGATCAAATTGCTAAAACCATTGTTTTTAAAAAGCACAAACAACAAAGATTACTATGATATACAATATACCTATTTGTCAAAAAATACAATATACCAAATTTAATTTAGGAAGAATTTAAAAGTATGAATGTATTTGAAAAAATAATTTTTAATTAAATTTAGTAACACTCGATTATGTATTTAATCACTTTTAAATATTTATGTTATTTGATTAAATATTTATAATAATTTTTCTAACATCTTTTAAATTTTAGTATTATTCAATATAGATTTAGTAGTTTCTCAATTATATTAATTTTCCATGTTAATCTATATTTAATAAATTTCTGATAATTGTATTTGAAAGAAATTAATTGATTTTTTACAACAGAAATATAAAAAGCTAATTATTTGGTTTTAGATAGGAAGTTGAAGATAATTCTTTATATTATTTATAAATACGTCAAAATTATCGATACTATAATATGGTAGGTTTAGAAATGTAATTTTTATTATAAAATTATAAAATATGTTATCATTTTGATGATTGACAACAATATATTAATCGTTGTAATTTATATCCTAATGGACTTGATCCATTAAATTATTTTTATTTCAAATTTACCTAATAAATAAATTATGAAAATAGTTTTTTTTGTTCAATTCAGTGTTATCCAACATAGCTATATTTTTATACAGTAATATAAAAATAATTTGATATTATTGTTCGCTAGTCAAGTTTTTATTCAATATTTCATCTGTTGATATGAGATTAAGTAGTTGGTTTTTATTATTTTCATTACTCAAGTTTTTATTAGATTTTTTATATACAAAATATTTTTAAAATTTATGGAATTCAAAAATTAATATCTATCAAATTTATTAGAATCCTTTTTAAATTTAAAATATAAAAAGACAAATATATTAAAATATTTGCCAAATCCTTTAATTTGTTTTGAAAGCTATTAATTATATCTTCAACTGGATTTTTCTAGAATTAATTAAATTCTTGAATCCAATACCATCTAATTTGGGGAATGAGTGAAGTTGTTGTCTTGTTGATGAAGCAGATAGTAGTACAATAAGTTAAACATGTTGGATTACAATTAACTTTTTGGCTATGGTACAACCGTATAAACAAACAACAGCTAGTAAGAAACTAAAAATAATACTGTGTTTTTATAAGTGATTTTCATTTTATAATCTACTCATTTGGTACTTGCTCCTCTTTTGTCCCATTATACTTTCTCACGTGATTGATTTGATAAATATAATAATAACACGCTCATATAGTGGACAAACACCATTTGGTTAGTTAATTATTCTGCTTAATTACGAGTTACGACGCAGCAAAATTTTCAATTCAACAAAAAATTGAAATATCTAGAAGGTCATTTATTCATAACAAAATTAAGGGCCTTTTATTGCTTAATCAAGATTAAGGGCACACTCTTGAAACGAAAGTTCGGAAAGATGGGCAGGAAACTAAACCCTACCACATTTTTCTCTCTTCCTTTATCCTCATATCCTGTTATATTTTCGACTCTATTACCTTTTATATTTATTTTATGATCTTAAAATTATTATTTCGATTATAATAATAAGCTAATCATTTCTTTTACTCCGCTAATCAAGTTGATTATGCAAATGAGGACAGTGACTTCACACAAAAGACATTTTAATTTTGCTGTTAGAAGAAAAGGGGGAAAATGGAGAAACTAGAATGCACTAAAATTATGAATGAAACAAATATTTGGAGATTCATTGGGTGCATCAAAAACTAAAGCAATGTTCATGTTCATTCCGATCATCATTCTGTATTACTACACAACAAGCTCACCAGCTCAGATTTCTTCAGATTTCTTGATTTTGCTATGGCTCTAAGTTCTATCAACTTCAGTGCACTCGAGTCTTTGCTGGTTCTTCCTCTGCATTGATAGACCATCATCACCTGATAATCCTGTAGAAACCGTAATCGGAATCGATACAAACGATAGATATTTACAAAACGACGTTAAGAAAAGCAACGAAATGAACATGGAGGCGAGATATGATCTCTTTCCTTAACTCTAAATATTCGCTCCGTAGTGAGACGGTACTATGCGAAATATCGAGTCCCAGGATACAACCATGGCAGACGATTCACGCTTCACTCGTGAATGCCCTATCGAACTAAATTACTACGAAACACTCTCGAACTATAGACTTACGGTGAGAGATTTTTGTTGGTTTGCGATGTAAAAAAGTGAGAAATGATAGAGGAGGAGACGGATTATTTAAAGAAGAGTCGTGGAGTGGGTTTTCGAAATTGTAACGAAAATATCTCGGAAATCTCGGAAGTTATGCATTGAGAAACTTTCTCCGCAAGATCTCTCTACTTTGACTCGTTCTAATCCATTTCGAACAGATAAACTTCGTGTCATTTTTGAACGAACTACATGTCGTTTACGCACGAACGTCATGCTGTTTTTAGAAAATTAAATGGGCAAAATGTTGAGCTTAACTTGGTCCAAAACGAATCTTATTGGGCCAGAGGCCCTCCATCAAGACCCAAGACCCAAGCCCAAGCCCAAGCCCAAGCCCAAGCCCACGTCCACGCCGAGCCGAGCCAGACGGACAGCGGCGGTGGCGTGTGCTTGGGGAGCCATCTCCTCTCTCAAGCTGCTTAAGCCATGATAAGGTGTGACCCTATTTATATTGCTCAATGTTGGCCAGGTTGCCCGATGTGGGACTTTACAACATTTGTTACTTGGACAAATGTTTCTGTGTTTCATATACACTATCTTGCCAACTTCATCTCTTTATTTCTCATTCAATTTGAATCTGTTTTTGACAAATGAATATACTAACTTGTAGTACTCATTACAAGCTTTACAATGAGCTATTAATCCGGCGAAGACCACCACGGTTGTGGCCGGAAAAGTCGCCGGAAAACTCAAAAAAGTCAGCTTGTCAAAAACTATGTTCCAACAATCCCCCACATGAATAGAAATGACTCTAAACATATGCAGACTAAATGCAGACTCGATAGACTCTAAAAAAAATTAACTTATTCTAATCCTGACTAGACTAGAATGACTTATCGAGAGTGTTTGCGAAAAATTCACTGTGTTTGAGTAGGTAGCACTTTTAAGCCTTGAACCACTCATAGTTAATATCTGTCGGGTTTACTTTACCAGAAGGTGAACATGATGTCTTGAACCAACCGGTGTTTTATGTAGACCGAGACAACAGGCATAACGCAGCTTCATTTTCTCGTAGAACTTAGTTCTCTATTGTGTTCATTGTGGCCCTGAACTATTCATGGTTTTCATGAGTGAACTTAGAGAATATAGCCTTGCATTCATTCTCCTAGAAACGGCCCCATTTCACACTCATCAGGTTATTGACCATGAAAAGTATTGAGTAATACTCCGCTTAAGAAAGCTATGGAATCATTAAAAGCTGATGCTCATCCTTTTCACACTTGTTAGCACTTTTATCATCTTAGAGCTGGGATGAGACTACTCTGTCTCAAAGTGCTTTGGTTAGATTCTATTTGATTTTGTTTTCCCTTTGAACCTACGTCTTGGGATCTCCAGTCATGATAGGTAGAATTGCAATCAAGCATCCTCATTCGTTATAGGCTTTAAACCCATTCCTTTTGATGATTTAGCAACAACATCTCGTGGCAAACCTTTAGTAAATGGATCCGCTAGGTTGTCAGCCGATTTGATGTAGTCTATTGTTATTACACCATTTGAGATAAGTTGTCTAATGGTTTTATGTCGTCTTCTGATGTGACGAGATTTACCATTGTAGAGATTATTCTGAGCTCGAGCTATAGCTGATTGACTATCGCAATGTATTCTTATAGCTGACACAGGTTTCTCCCACATAGGAATATCTTCCAAAAAATTTCTAAGCCATTCAGCTTCTTCTGCTTTGTCTAAGGCTATGAACTCAGACTCCATTGTGGATCTGGCTAACACTGTTTGTTTGGTAGATTTCCATGATATTGCTGCTCCTCCTAGTGTAAAGACATATCCACTATAAAGACATATCCACTAGTGGATTTTGAGTTTTTAGAATCTGATATCCAGTTAGCATCACTGTATCCTTATAAAACTGCTGGTTCTTTACCATAGTGAAGCTCAAAATCTTTGGTGTAGCGCAAGTAATTGAGTACTCTCGTTATAGCTTTCCGGTGTGTATGACCTGGATTACTTGTATATCGACTCAGTACGTTTACTGCATGCGCTAGATCTGGTCTGGTACAATTGGTCAAGTACATAAGACTTCCAATCACACGTGCATACTCGTTTTGTGAAACCGCTTTACCTGAATTCTTTGTCAAGTGCATTTGGAGATCTAACGAAGTTTTTGGCGTACCATTAGAGTAATTTTTAAATCTCTCTAATATTGTTTGAGCATAATGGGATTGGGTTAAGATAATTCCATTTGAATTTCTTGTGACTTTAACCCGAGAATAACATTTGCTAATCCCAAGTCTTTCATCTCAAATTTCCTTTGAGCATGTTCTTTGTTTGATTGATTATGTCTTTTTTGCTTCCAATAATGAGCATATCATCTACATATAGACATAGCAAAACATACGCATTTTTGGTAGTTTTGTAGTATATGCATTTATCACATTCATTAATTTTGAACCCATTTGATATCATTGTGCTGTCAAACTTTTCGTGCCATTGTTTAGGGGCTTGTTTAAGCCCATAAAGTGACTTTAAAGTCGGCATACTTTGTCTTCCTGTTCTGGAATGACAAAACCCTCAGTTGTTTCATGTAAATTTCCTCTTCTAAATCACCATTTAAAAGGTTTTACATCCATTTGATGAATTTCTAGGTCTCTTAAAGCTGCGATTGCTATCTTCAGCCTTATTGATGTTATTCTTGTTACTGGAGAATATGTATCAAAATAGTCAAAGCCTTCCTTTTGTCGGAATCCTTGAACTACAAGCCTAGCTTTGTGTTTTCCACCAGTGTTCTATCGGGGTTTGGTTTTCGTGTCGAATCCATTTATTCCCTAATGCTTTGCAGCCAGGTGGTAAATCCGTAATGTACCATGTATAATTTTGCATGATAGAATCAAATTCACTTCTAACAGCTTCATTCCAAAACGGAGCTGCGGTGAAGACATGGCTTCTGCCAAAGTTTTGGAACATTTTCTACTAAAATGCCATTAGGAAATCTTCACCAAAAGATTTTTCCTCTCGAGCTCTTTTGCTGCTTCTAGGTTCATCTTCTTTTTCATTTCTGAAATATCATTTGTAGAAATATCGACGTTTGTCTCAATTGCTGAGTCATTATCGTTGTCTCTTTCTTCTCGAGTTCGTTTAGAACCTTGTTTTTCCTTGTATGGAAAAATATTTTCGAAGAAAGATGCATTTCTTGATTCCATGACTGTATTTTCATGGATATCTGATATTTCAGATTTATGTACCAGAAATCGATAAGCAGTACTATTATGTGCATATCCGATGAAAATGCAATCCACTGTTTTAGGTCCAATAGTGACCTTCTTTGGTGGTGGTACATCAACTTTTGCCAAGCACCCCCACACTTTGAGGTATATATACGAAGGTAAAATACCTTTCCATAATTCATATGGAGTTGTGCCAGTTACTTTGTGTGGAATTTTGTTGAGGATATAATTAGTGGTAAGCAACGCTTCCCCCCACATGTTCTAGGGTGACCCAGATTCCTGCAACATTGCATTCATCATCTCTTTAAGAGTTCGATTTTTACGTTCAGCAACTCCATTAGATTCTGGAGAATAAGGAGCTGTAATTTGATGAATAATTCCATGTTCTTTACAGAATGCGTTGGACGGTCCATCATACTCACCTCCTCTATCGCTTCTAACTACTTTAATAGTTGTTTTAAGCTGATTTTCTACCTCGAATTTAAATTCTTTGAATTTTTCTAAGGTTTCATCTTTGGTATGTAATAGATATACATAACAATATTTTGTGAAGTCATCTATGAAGGTCACAAAGTACTTTTTCCCACCTCTAGTTGGCATGTATTGTAAATCACATAAATCGGTGTGAATTAAATCTAGAGGTTTATTAGTTCTTTCAATACGAGGTGAGAGCGTTTTTGTGAGCTTAGCCTGTACGCAAACTTCACATTTTTGTTTACTTGTTTTATATTTAGGAATTAGATTTAAGTTCATTAATCTTTGTATGGATTTGTTGTTTACATGGCCTAATCTCTCATGCCATATATTAAAAGACTCAACCAAATAAGCAACTGGCTCTTTCTTATTCATTGAAACTTTTGGAGCTACAACTTTTGGAATGACTGTCATTACATTCAACTTGACCAGTCCATTCTTAACATACCCCTTTCCCAAATACATCCCATTCTTCCTAATCACGAGCTTGTCCGCCTCAAAACTTGTGGCGAATCCATTCTTGCTGAGCAAGGTTCCCGAGACCAGATTCTTCCTCATGTCAGACACATGCTTCACATTCGTCAGAGTGACCTCACGTCCAGATGTCATCTTCAAAATCACATTGCCGCGTCCTTCAATCTTGGAGACTGCAATGTTCCCTATTTTGAGCTTCTCCTCTGTCTTGCTTTTCTGATAGGTGTTGAACATCGCCCTATCGGTGCAAATGTGTGTGGTTGCACCAGTGTCATACCACCATTCCTCGGGGTTGTTGCTTTCAACCATGTTGGCCTCAGTCACCACAGCAACGAGATCCTCCTCAGTGAGATTTGCATGAGCCTTCTCATGCTTGATCTTGCTGCGACACTCAGCAGTCTTGTGTCCCACTTTGTGGCAGTAGTGACATTTCCCCTTGAATTTCTCCACATTCGCATTGATTTCAATGCCTTTGTTCTTGAAGTTTTTTCCAGTAGCCTTCAGGGCTGCAGCTGCTTTGAAAGGCTTAGCAGGAGATTGAGCATATGCCTTTCCTTTGCCTTTGTGCTCAGCCATGTTGACACTGTGCTCCTTAGCATTTGCAGTTTCAGCAAGTCGGTTCCTGGATTCCATCTGAAGCCTTATGATGAGCTCCTCGAGCCCCATCTTCTTCTTCTTGTGTTTCAGGTAGTTCTTGAAATCCGCATAGCTTGGAGGAAGCTTTTGAATGAAGCTGAGAGTTGTGAATGTCTCGCAGATGGACATCCCTTCAACAGCGATTTCATGGCAAATGAGCTGAAACGCTTCCACCTGATCCATGATGGGCTTTGAATCCACCATTTTGAAGTCATGGAATTTTGCAACCACATACTTCTGGCAGCCAGCGTCCTCACCTCTATACTTCTTGTCCAGTGATCTCCATAGCTCCTTCGCAATGGGGATATCACAATAGACCCGGTACAATGGATCAATGAGGCGACCCAAAATGTATCCTTTGCAGATGAAGTCGGAATGCACCCATATGTCAACACTTGCTAGAGTGTGCACATCATCAATCCCGTAAGGGATCAGGGGCTTGTCCTCCTGGATGAACTTGTCCAGCTTCAATGTTGTTAGAAAGAACAACATCTTCTTCTGCCACGTTTTGAAGCCTTTGCCTTCAAACTTGTCGGACATCAATCCTTGAGTGAACACACTAGGTACTGTCGGAGGAGTTGAAACTGCAACCGGAGCATTTGAGGTTCCTTCAATTGAAGCCGTTTGATAAAGACCAGCACCGAAAAGGTTACGGCGAGTGGTTTCATCAGCAGCATTACCCACTGGTAGGGTAGTTGTTGTTGTCGCAGCAATGGTGCCGACATTTGTCACAGTTGCATCAGTTGCTGACACATTGAGTGGAGTTTGAGTGATGGTAGCGTCAATGGGGGTGATGTTGCTAGGATCCGTCATCTTTCTGTTTGCAAAGAAAACATGAAAGCGGATTAGTACTCCATTCAATATACAACATATAACATATTATTTTAAAGGAAAAATAATAGTGTAGAAACGATTTTCATTTTTGGTGTTTGAACCAAATCCAATCGTTATAAGTCTGAAAACGTTTCGCAAACTCGCTTAAAAGCGTTCGCATAAACTGTTTTTTATTGACTTAGAATGTTTCATAGACTCGCTTAAGAAAGCGGTTATGAAAACGATCCGTTATATAACATAATAATGTTTCAAAAAACGTTTCGCGGATTAGCAGAAAGCAAATCGCAAACATCGTTTTGAGATGTGTAAGAAACGTTTCGCGGAAGTGCTATCGAGCAAATCGCAAACATCGTTTTACAAACCGTTTACAGATCCTTTAATAGAACGTTTTATAAACCGTAAGATCGACCCGAAACAGCTTTAAATAGAAAAGCGATTTAGAGTTAAGATTGTAGAAGCCGTAATCGGAATCGATACAAACGATAGATATTTACAAAACGACGTTAAGGAAAGCAACGAAATGAACATGGAGGCGAGATATGATCTCTTTCCTTAACTCTAAATAATCGCTCCGTAGTGAGACGGTACTGTGCGAAATATCGAGTCCCAGGATACAACCATGGCAGACGATTCACGCTTCACTCGTGAATGCCCTATCGAACTAAATTACTACGAAACACTCTCGAATTATAGACTTACGGTGAGAGATTTTTGTTGGTTTGCGATGTAAAAAAGTGAGAAATGATAGAGGAGGAGACGGATTATTTAAAGAAGAGTCGTGGAGCGGGTTTTCGAAATTGTAACGAAAATATCTCGGAAATCTCGGAAGTTATGCGTTGAGAAACTTTCTCCGCAAGATCTCTCTACTTTGACTCGTTCTAATCCATTTCGAACAGATAAACTTTGTGTCGTTTTTGAACGAACTACATGTCGTTTACACACGAACGTCATGCTGTTTTTAGAGAATTAAATGGACAAAATGTTGAGCTTAACTTGGT
The DNA here is from genome assembly GCA_016432835.1 of Brassica nigra. Classification (NCBI taxonomy): domain Eukaryota; kingdom Viridiplantae; phylum Streptophyta; class Magnoliopsida; order Brassicales; family Brassicaceae; genus Brassica; species Brassica nigra. The sequence continues at coordinate 10,918,910 of CM028245.1, read as the reverse complement.
CCAAAAAGAATCTTATTGGGCCGGAGGCCCTCCACCAAGACCCCAGAGCCGAACCGAGCCGACGCGGACGCCGTTGGCCGGACGGACGGACGACGGTGCGCGCGTGGGGAGCCAGCTCCTCTCTCAAGCTGCTTAAGCCATGATAAGGTGTGACCCTATTTATATTGCTCAATGTTGGCCAGGTTACCGATGTGGGACTTTACAACATTTGTTACTTGGACAAATGTTTCTATGTTTCATATACACTATCTTGCCAACTTCATCTCTTTATTTCTCATTCAATTTGAATCTGTTTTTGACAAATGAATATACTAACTTGTAGTACTCATTACAAGCTTTACAATGAGCTATTAATCCGGCGAAGACCACCATGGTTGTGGCCGGAAAAGTCGCCGGAAAACTCAAAAAAGTCAGCTTGTCAAAAACTATGTTCCAACAAATCCATCTAAAGAAACATCATGATCTTCATCTTCCTCTTGGTAAAATGACTCTAGTTTCAACCGTGGCTCTGATTCCACAAGGGAGACTCCTGGCTCTGGTTCAGATTCAGGTTCCTCACGCGAATCTACTTGATCATTTTTCTGTGTCTAAGTCACACTGTAACTTGATGCCTCATCAAATATGGCCTCAATAGAATAATTGGACTGAGATTTATGTCTTCAAGACCATCATCTACATGTAATTGCTTCTCCGAATTAAAATTGCTAACTTTCTTCTTGCCACTTTCTCCAAGAGTGATTCCCAACGTCTCTGACTTTGGTATTATTATTGATCAAATCAAATGTTACAAAAGTGACCTACTTAAGTGTCTTTCACAGTATGAAATATGCATAAAGATTAGACCTCTAACATAATATCTTGGTGGATATTTGCAATGTAGAAACTGGAACAAAAGCAACACAATTCTTATTTATATTAAAACGCTATTGGGCTTTGAAGTCTCATGGGCCTGATTTAAAACTTTAGACCACGTAAGTATGTCTTTTTGTCCCACATCGGTGCTTCTTTTCACATTGTGCGTGTTTATATATATCACAGAAGCAACAACTCAACGTCGAGCTGAGTAACGAAAGCTTGTGACCCAAGTGGGGAAAATAAGATGGTGGAACACTGGTTTGGTCCACGGATCGGTTCTTGTGTGGCATGTTTCTGAGCTGCCTAGTCCAAGCAGAGAGTTATCTGTCTGATTGGAGCGAAGGCTCGAGTCAGGTGGGTGCTAAAGTCGGAGGGTAATGCGTCAGGCTGGTTTAACAGAGCAGCGAGTACTTCCCGCTCTCTGCAGTGGACGGATAACGGCTCGGCGCCACCCAGACCCACTATGGCCTGCTGGTTCGTTCTTCAGCTGTACCACCATTTTTTTTTCTTTTTAAGAAAAAAAATTGTATACTTTTTTTTTAACTAACTTATCATTAACTAAACTCGATAATCATATATTTCTGGTAAACCACATTTTGATTCATGAATAATATTTTGCAGTATTTCATTCCAGTCATTTTAATCGATTTTGTGTTTTTTGGAAAATCAAACTTGTTTTTTTTTGCCCACCGCTATTTTTCTTTCCGTAAAAGTATATGCCATTTCATCACCGATAATTATTTTATTTTTTATAAAACACAAACAAATTGTTTTCAAAACAATTTTCCCTAGTAAGATTTTTGGATATTATCGTTGTATTGATTTATTTGTTTTCCTCATATCTCTAACAAATAACACAATTTAGCTGTGACAAAACAAAACACAAAATTGTCTCTATTGTGCCTTATGGTTTTCAGCCATGTCTTCCACGTCCAATTCTATTGCCAGGATTGGAGAATCTCGTCCCATTGCAGTGTCACTGATTCACAAGCATTTTAAGAGTGTAAGCAAACCAAAAGAGACTCATTAAACTGTTTATCAAGAAGAGACAAGAAAGACTTTAAGCTTTTTAACCTATTTCGAGCGGGACCATGATCCAGCTGTTCTCAGACAATACATAGCTCTTCCAACAATGTTTGCTGTTGAACCGGACCAGATGTTCGACTATCATATGCTTCCTGTTTCAAAACCCACACACAGTGTGTGTGTGATGAAGTTAACAAGAAAGAGGACAATACTTTTGCTCTAGATCATATCAAGAAAGTGAAGTACATTAGCTTTGATCTCTTTGTTTTCAGCTACTACCCAACACTGATCCTTTTCGAGAACAAAAGACTCCTCCTTTTACATCACCGGATACCATTTCGAGTCATTCTACAGCTGCTAATCTTCTCACCAGACACTTATCTGAATTGTTTGGGTCCTTTAAGACAACAGCATCACCAACGAATAGATACCTGAGGACAGAATTCCAACGAGTAAGCATAGATCATGTAAAGAAGGCAAAGATCTACAGTATTTCCAACAAATACTTATATAGACAGACAAGTAGAAAACCTTGGTACCAAGTGACACTGTGAGATGAACCACTATGATTACGGATGTAACAGAATGCGAGCAGGGGAACACCAAAGATAGAAACATTTAGCTCAAAAGTAAAGTGTAACGCGTATGTATATATGAACATACCTAGTATTAGCCATTGTTATCTTACGGGTAAGAAGCGTGTTCTCGTGTGCACCCATGGTTGGGGACATCTCTCGTCCTTTATCAAAGATTCAAAGTGCAAGTAAGTTAACTTTCCCTGGAACAGATGACTTGAATTATTCATTTATTCACCGGTTTTGTCATTTTGTGTAGCGGTTTCTACGGGATCATAGACTTCTTCGGATTATCTTGTCGGTCAAAGTTGGCTCTTAACGTCACAACAAAAAAGTGACTAAATCTCTGTTATCCGACTTTATCATGACGGTTTTCACTACGCATTCAAGTCTCCGTTGGAATTCGCTATAAGATTTATATTGTTTAATTTCCTATGCTATTGTAGTTCATGTTTATCTCTCAAGAGGATGTTTAATTCTCTTTTGTCATTGTAGCCTAAGTAGTTGATTTTAATGAAAAAAACTTGTATTCCAAAAAAGAAAAGAAAAAGAAAAATAAACAATAATTAATTTTTAACAAAATAAAACCAGTGGCTATAAACTTAAAGAATAAAATTAAAACGTTTGCATAAGTTTCACATCCTCCACATGGTTTACAAATGTATAAACTTCTTTGAACCCTCCAATTCCTTGGATCTCAACTCTTCTTATAGATTTCCCCTCGAGACTGCAGTAAAAAACATAAAAAGGACTTGATGGGTACCTTGGAGACAACACAATCTCACCTGCAACAGTCACTCCAACAAAGAACAATTTTGCAACTCTATACTCCCGCAGAGGAACCAATACGTACATATGCTTGGACCACTCCTGTTTTTCAAGGTCTTGTAACACATACATGACAAACCTTCTACATTTTTCATCAATATAGTTATACGACTGCGCCGACATAACTGAAGCCAGTTTACCCTTGTAGTTTATCAGAGTTGCTAGAGGATGCACTGCTCTAATGAAGGGTTCCATGACTTGAACAAATCTGAACGTCTCGGACCTAACATCAAAGCATATTATTCCATCAACCACGGAAAACCGGTTGGTGGAAGCTTTGTAGTACAGAAAACCATCGATGCATATACCACTACCTAGAGGACAGTGGGGTATGCCACACTCAACAATTCTCACTGACAGTTTCCCAGTTGCTGCTAGTGTCAGAACTTGATGCTCGCTAGAGGTGACATTGTTAACGAACATTGACAATACTTTGAACTGCTTCTCAGTGGGATCATACCCGAAAAAGCTTCTCGCACCAGTCCACTTCCTTGACTTCATTTTGGGTAAAATAAAGGACTGTCCGGTGCTAGGGTTGCATATCTCCCACACCATGGCTGCAGTTTTTCTACCCTTTTGGATCCGACCATCTCTGATACAGACCAAACCACTCATAGGACTATATATATCAATAACATGATCAAAGGGGAAGCTCATGTGATAATTGGCGGAGGCAGTGGCTGTTAGAGGAGACAACTTGTCATCAGGCTGAGGTGAGGTGAAGAAGAATACCTTGCCATCTTTTACGCAGGCGAATAAGATCTTCGGGCGAGCCGATGATCTTGTCAAGTAGGTTTCCGTGAAGTCTGGATGGACAAGTAAGGATGACCAGAGCTTGGATACGCAACGACATCTCGCCACCGATTTAGTAGGCAATCTCGAAACTATCTCGATTATGAGATCATGTGGGATTGTCTCTGAGTATTCTCCGGTGCATGTTCGTGAGTGGCATTGAAGGATTGTATTATGATCCTCCTGGACGTTTAGCCGACGTGATTTCATGCCGGAGACGATTGCTTGTAATCCCTATCTATAATTGTTTCGATTTTGTTTTGGAACGATTTTAATATTTGTTGCAAACAAAAGGAAAAAAATCTCTAGTACGGTGCTGATATATACGAAAGTTTTAATAAATATATATATATATCTATATGAAAGTTTTTGATAAATATATATATGTATGTATATATGAAAGTTTATTTTAGTTCTTGTTTTTAGTTTGCTTTTCCTTGGGTGGTAAGCAATCTCTTGCTTCCACTTCTTCATTCTTCTTCGACGTGAATCAATAAACTCACTTTCCCATGGCTGTATGTAACGATATAGATTTGGTATAAGCTGATCTTCCTCATGGCTCATTCCACTCCTAAAGTGGGTTACCCCAACATCTGTTTGCTTACTGTACCGAAGGTCACTCTGTGGAATCAAAATATGACCCATTGACAACATTCCCAGCCCTCCAATTTCCTTTGGAGTGTAGAAGATAACAGGAGGAAATCTGGCAAGGAAAAATAAAAAAGAATCAGATTACAGAAACATTAATATACATCTCTTGTGTGAGTTAAGACAATCAAGTAAAGTCCTACACCAAAATAGCTTCATAATCACGTTAGGTACACAAATCTATTCAATCAGATTCCCAACGTCTGACTTTGGTATTATTATTGATCAAATGTCACACAACACAACCCACCCAAGTGTCTAACACAGTATGAAATATGCATAAACATTAGAACTTCCATATTATATTACCTCGAATATCACTGCTTAACATAATATCTTGGTGGATATTTGCAATCTATCCCCTATATATTATCTGTAAAGTGATTTTGCCACAAGTCATCTCTACAATCGGTTTTACAAAAAAATGATGACATGTCTACTAAGATTAATGACATGCATTATAGTTAAATATGACATGGACTATTACATTTATTGTTGATATATTTTTTTGGTAAACTTTAAGGAATATGTCAATAACTGATACATTACATTTAATGTTGATTTATATTTTTGGTAAACTTCTAAAAATACGGTAATAACTCATAAATCATCACTAAAAATAAATATATTGAAATATGCATTATAAATTTAGAAATGTTATTTAATTTTACTTTTATAATTATACGATTTTTATTACTAATATTTGCAAAATTTTATACATCTTTAAAAAATTAATTAAAAAATTTATCGTAATATCATTATTTCCTTTTAGATATCTACAAATTTTATAAATATTGTTTAGTTGTAATTTTTAATAACTATACAATTTATATGAATTTTATTAGCAATTTTATACAAGTTGATTTAATACATTTAACCAAAATAAATAGATAAAAAAAATTCTAGGATTCGAATTTTAAATATAGTACAAATATATTGTTAATTATAATTTAAAATAAACAAATTTGTTTTTTCTTAATTTTGTGCTTAATTAAATCAAATTTATATTAAATATTAGTCAAAATAATAAAATATATAATATTAATAAATTTTATTTTAAATATTATTTAACTTTTAAAAGTGATTTTGCCACATGTCATCTCTACAATCAGGTTTACAAAAAAAATAATGACATGGCTATTAAGATTGATGACATGTCTTATAGTTAAATATGACATGGACAATTACATTTATTGTTAATATTTTTTTTTGGAAAACTTTGTAGAATATGTCAATAATTGATATATTATATTTAATGTTAATTTACATTTTTGGTAAACTTTTTAAAATATGGTAATAACTCATAAATCATTACTAAAAATAAATATATTGAAATATGCATTATAAATTTCGAAATGTTATTTAATTTTACTTTTATAATTATACAATTTTTATTACTAATATTTGAAAATTTTTCTATATATTTTTAAAATTAATAATTTTTTTATCGTAATATCATTATTTTCTTATAGATATCTATAAATTTTATAAATATTGTTTAGTTATCATTTTTAATAATTATACAATTTTTATATGAATTTTATTAATAATTTTATACAATTTGATTTAATACATTCAACCAAAATAAATAGATAAAAATTTCTAAGATTCGAACTTTAAATATATTATTAAATATAATTTAAAATAAAAATTATTTTTTCTTAATTTTGTACTTAATTAAATCAAATTTATATTAAATATTAGTCAAAATAATAAAATATATAGTACTAATAAATTTTATTCTACATGTAATTTAACTTTTAAAAATTTATTACCGTACATAGTGTAGGAAAACACCTAGTAAACTGTGGTTCTGAAACCGGAACAAAAGCAACACAATTCTTCTTTCCCGTTAAAACATTATTGGGCTCTTAAATCTCATGGGCCTGAATAAAAACTCCAGACCACGTAAGTTTGTCTTACATCCCACATCGTTATTTCTTGTCATATTGTTTTTGTTTATATGGACTACAGAAACAGCAACTCACCGTCGAGCTAAGCAACGAGAGCTTGTAACAGGTGTGGGGACAATAAGATTACTGTTTGGTCTACGGGTCGGTTCTGTGGTGGCATTTTTCGGAGCTGTCCAGTCCAAGCTGAGAGTTATATGTCTGGTTTGAGTGAAGGCTCGAGTCAGGTGGATGCTAAAGATGGAGGGTAATGCGTCAGGCTGGTTTCAAAGAGCAGTGACTACTCGGCGCCACTCATACCCCCACAATGGCCGGCTGGTTTGTTCTCACCTGGACCACCATTTTTGTTGTCCCTTCTTTACTTTTTAAAAATTATATATTTTTCTTGGGCTAATTTATTAATTGGGTCCGAAGAATAATATAGAAACCTCTTAACTAAATCGAGAATCCTATATTTTTGGTCCACAGGTTGGTCCTGTGGTGGCATGTTTCTGAGCTGCCCAGTCCAAGCTGGGAGTTATCCGTCTGGTTTAAGCGAAGGCTCGAGTCAGATGGATGCTAAAGGTGGAGGGTAATGCGTTAGGCTGGTTTCACAGAGCAGCAACTACTTCCCGGTCTCTGCAGTGGACGGATAACGGCTCGGTGCCACTCGGACCCACTATGGACCACCATTTTTTTCCTTCTTTTACGTTAGGAGATAATAGGTTCTTACCTGATGATGGTACTCTTGGTAGAGGTCTTAAAGATGCAATTTCCTAAAAAACCAATTAAAAAGAGTTAAAGAGAGACAGAGGTTATCAAGACCAAAACTAAAGGCTATAGTTGCAAACATTAACATGAAGCAAAGAAGGTCCATTCTATTAGTAAAAGAAACTCACCGAAGATATTGAGATAACTTAGTATGCAAGAAACGGCAATCAACAAAAATCTCCACTGAACAGAGACAATTTGTCTCATACAAAGTGATGAAGCCAGCAAAAATCTCCATTGCAATCACTGATCGTTTTGTATCCCATACATACTCTCATGTGTTTAAAATAAAAAAAAAAACAAAAGAAAAATTAAAAGAAACGATGACGTCGTATGTTTTCTCTCGCTACTCTATATAAATTTCAACGGTTCACCATCATCATCTCTCTCTTCCCACTCTGTTTCTTCACTTTCTTGGGAACCAAGCCTCCTCAATTTCTCTCTCTCTCTCTCTGTATCTCTTTCTCTCTCTCTCTAAAGTCTAAACCTGTACGATGGTAGAGCCTAAGCCACTTTGGATTCATGTTGCACTAAGGAAGTTCAAAGGCGATGAGCCACAACTCATTGTGGCGGAGAAGGAATTGTTCTCAAGCGACGTTAATGGGAGTCTGTCTCGTCTTAGGATACCTAACAAGATTCTGAGAAAAGAAGACTTTCTTAGGAATCAAGAGATGGCGATCTTGGAAGATAGCACCAACGCAGGACGTAAAGAAGGGATTAATGCTATCTTTGTTGATCCGGTTTATAAAACGTATGAGGTTTCGTTGAAACAGTGGAAGAAGAATATGGTGTTATCTCGCTGGAAGCCTGTTCTTGAGGGTTACAAGTTTAAAGAGGGTGAAAAGTATCAGCTTTGGTCCTTTCGATGTGAAGAAACACTATACTTTGCTCTTGTAGCCAAGGAAGAGGACAGCGGCTACTTGGACGGCTTCAGCCACCTCGATTTCAAGACTCTCTACGATCTTCCTAGTAGCAATGATGATGACTGCTTCTGCTTGGGCGATTTCGCCCAGCTCAACCTGTTCCATTCCTCAGAAGAATACGCAAGCGTCAGCGCTCTTCCGGACTTGGGATCTTTTGAGGATACAGATGCTGTCACTTCCTATTACGATGATGCTTGATTTGCACTTCGACTTCTTCTCTCCCAGCTAATGCCCTAGGTATTCGTATGATATTGATACATTGGTTGGTTTTTGGTGTTAGCTTTTCTTTTCTTGTACTTGTAGATAGAGACCACTTTCTTCTGGTGGAAGTAAGGACTGGGATTCAGAAACAGCAATTTCATTTTCTTTCTGCTTTTGTTACTAGATGATATGCTTCTGTAAATGGATTAACTCGTTTGTTTGTTTGGAGTTGGGGGCTGGAGAATATTGAGTTTCTTTTTAAGTTCTATGATATGCTTGTTCAGAGTATTACTGCTATCTTCACTTCTATCTTCTTTGGCACGTATACTGCTATAGTGGCTCTTGATGGGTTTACTTTAAACTGGTTAAAGCTGCTTTGGTTTGTTGGAGGAGTTTTGAACCAGAACACTTTCTACGCTCTGAATTTTTTAACAGTCTATTGCTACAACCCATGATTTTTGTGTCATGCCATTTGTAATCATGTTGGTTGGGTGGTCTTGACCGTTCTATAGTGAGAAATTAAAACTAGAGGGATCACCAAGTACCATAGAGATAGGCAGAGAAGAGTTCCAAAAGATGATAGAAGAAGAAGAAAAAAACTCTGCTCCAGAGTTGTATATGAATGAACCACTGAACATGATATAATATAAATGTTATCTAGAGAAAATATGGATTCCATCACGTAGACAAAAGAAAACAAATTATCCAATCGTTAATTTATAACAAATCAAAACCAGTGGCTCAATCCACTGAGGATGAGAACCTAAAGAATGGCCAAACTCAACGGTATCCTAAAACGTTTGCATAAGTTTCACATCCTCCACATGGTTTACAAATGTATAAACTTCTTCGAACCCTTCCATTCCTTGGATCTCAACTATTCTTATAGATTTCCTTTCGAGACTGCAGTAAAAAACATAAAAAGGACTTGATGGGTACCTTGGAGTTGGAGACAACACTATCTCACCTGCAACAGTTACTCCAGCGAAGACCAACATTGCAACTCCATACTCCCGCAGAGGAGCCAATTCGTACATATGCTTGGACCATTCCTGTTTTTCAAGATCTTGTAACACATACATGACAAACCTTCTACTGTTTTCATCAATAAAGTGATACGACTGTGCCGACATAACTGAACCCAGTTTACCCTTGTAGTTTATCAGAGTTGCTCGAGGCTGCACTGCTCTAATGAAAGGTTCCTTGACTTGAACAAATCTGAACGTCTCGGACCTAACATCAAAGCACATGATTCCATCAACCAACCGGCTAGTGGAAGCTTTGTAGTACAGAACACCATCGATGCATATACCACTACCTAGAGGACAGTGGGGTATGCCACACTCAACAATTCTCACTGACAGTTTCCCAGTTGCTGCTAGTGTCAGAACTTGATGCTCGCTAGAGACACCATTGTTAGTGAACATTGACAATACTTTGAACTGCTTTTCGGTGGGATCATACCCGAAAAAGCTTCTCGCACCAGTCCACTTCCTTGACTTCATTTTGGGTAAAATAAAGGACTGTCCGGTGCTAGGGTTGCATATCTCCCACACCATGGCTGCAGTTTTTCTACCCTTTACGATCCGACCATCTCTGATACAAACCAAACCACTCATAGGACTATATATATCAATAACATGATCAAAGGGGAAGCTCATGTGATAATTGGCGGAGGCAGTGGCTGTTCTCGGAGACAACTTGTCATCAGGCTGAGGCTGAGGTGAGGTGAAGAAGAGTACCTTGCCGTCTTTTACGCAAGCGAATAAGATCTTTAGGCGAGCCGATGATCTTGTCAAGTAGGTTTCCGTGAAATCTGGATGGACAAGTAAGGATGACCAGAGCTTGGATACGCAACGACATCTCGCCACCGATTTAGTAGGCAATCTCGAAACTATTTCGATTATGAGATCATGTGGGATTGTCTCTGAGTATTCTTCGGTGCATGTTCGTGAGTGGCATTGAAGGATTTTATTATGATCCTCCTGGACGTTTAGCCGACGTGATTTCATGCCGGAGACGATTGCTTGTAAACCCTATCTATAGCTTGCTAGCTAGGTTGTTTCGATTTTGTTTTGGAAGGATTTTAATATTTGTTGCAAAGAAAAGGAAAAAAAAAAATCTCTAGTAGGGTGCTGATATATACGAAAGTTTTAATAAATATATATCTATATGAAAGTTTTTGAAAAATACATATATATGTATGTATATATGAAAGTTTATTTTAGTTCTTGTTTTTAGTTTGCTTTTCCTTGGGTGGTAAGCAATCTCTTGCTTCCACTTCCTCATTCTTCTTCGACGTGACTTCTTGGTTACTAATTCTTCTTGTTCGTTTTCTGGTGTGGCAAGTTTACTTGCTTCCACTTCTTCTTCTCTCTAAAGGTTAACAGAGAACTTGAAAGAAAGAAGATAACTTTATGTGATTTTACTGAAGTTTATTCATTTTAAACTTGGCTTACAACTTGAACCTTAGCTCTTTATTTATACAATGACTAAGAAGGATCTAGAAACGTCACAGCTGTCATGACAGCTCATTCATCTGCACCTTGGAGAGCATCAAATCGGTTGCGTAAAGGGAGTGTCTTAGCTGTCTGAGCCGTACGGTTGACTGTCGTTGTTGCTCTGTTTTGTCTTGTTTCGTTGATGACCGTTGATGAAGTTTGTGTGGGCTCGTGATAGGTAAAGCCCAACATCCTATTGCCTTCTGACCCATTGGGTCTAATACTCCCGCGCAAACTCGAGGTGGGTGGAAACGCAACTCCGAGTTTGGATCTCAAGTTGAAAAAGCTTTGCTGAGGAAGATACTTCGTAAAAACATCCGCAAGTTGTTGGATGGAAGGAATATGTTTGACAACGAGAGACCCGTTGGCTACTTTCTCTCGGGCAAAGTGATAGTGCGTAGGAAAGTGCTTAGACTTGCGATGAAGCACAGGATTTGCAGTCAGCTGAACGGCAGAAAGATTATCACAAGAGACCTCTGCCGCAGGCATCTGCTTAACACCTATGCTTAGAAGCAAGCCACTTATCCATTCTAGCTCAGCTGCTGTATCAGAAAGTGTTCGATACTCAGCTTCCGTCGAAGAGCGAGCAACAGAGTCCTGTTTCTTTGCGGACCAGGAGATCAAATTTGACCCAAGAAATGTGCAGAATCCACCTGTAGAACGTCTGGTATCTTGGCAACCAGCCCAGTCACTGTCACAGTAAGCTCGAAGCTGTGAATCAGTGTTTGATTCAAGAGAAAGTCTCATGTTCATGGTTCCTTTTAAGTAACGGAGGATTCGCTTCAGGAGATTGAAATCAGACACAGTCGGCGTGTGCATCTTCTGACAAACTATATTGACTGCAAATTGAATATCTGGTCTTGTCAGTGTGAGATATTGCAACTTGCCTGCAAGACTCCTGAAGTATGTCGGATTATCAAACACTTTATCTTGATGAGGAATTCTGTCGAGTTGCAGGGGTAGAGGTGTGGGCATGGGAGCACAATCTAGCATCCCTGCAGCTTGTAGCAAATCAGAGGCATACTTCTCTTGATTAAGAAACAAGCCAGTTGAAGTGAAATGAGCTTGTATCCCAAGGAAGTAGCTTAGAGGACCCATATCCTTCATTCGGAACTGTTTGTTGAGATCTCGCAGAAGCTGTTGAACAAGTTGTTGTTGTTTCCAGTTAAGACCATGTCATCAACATAAAGTAACAGGAAGATAACATCTTTCTCCTTCTGGTAGACGAACAACGAAGCATCCTTGACATTACATTGAAAGCCAAACTCAAGCAGGAACGAGCTAAACTTGTCAAACCACGTTTTAGGTGCTTGTTTAAGCCCGTAGATTGCTTTGTGTAAAAGGCAAACATAATCCGGATGAGCTTTGTCTTCAAACCCTGTGGGCTGTTTCATGTAAACTGTCTCTTTTAGGTCTCCATGTAAGAATGCGTTCTTGACGTCCAACTGTCTCATTTCCCATCGATTGACAACTGCAAAATGAAGAATTGTTCTGACTGTTGCTGTTCTTACAACAGGGCTGTAAGTTTCCAAGAAGTTCACACCTTCAGTCTGCTCGTTTCCTCGTGCAACAAATCTGGAGCGAAACTTCTGTAGAGTCCCGTCTTCATTTATTTTCACTCGATGAACCCATCCAGAGCCAATCGGTTTAACACCTTGAGGAAGAGGAACCAAGCTCCATGTTCTTGTTTCCTGACATGTGTCTACTTCTTCACCCATTGAAGCATTCCAGCCAGGATGATTTAAAGCTTCAGCCAAAGTCTGTGGAATTTGAGGAAGCCCTCTCACTGTGAACAACGCGTAACGTGGGTTTGGTTTCATCACTCCAGCTTTACCACGTGTAGTCATCTTGTGTGAATTCGCAGGTGGTGCTGCTGGAGCCAGTGCCTCTGGAGCATTCTGTTGATCATTATCGTCTGATTCAGAGCTTTCAGAAGAGGAAGAGGATGATGGTTGTTCATTGTCTTGAGCACGAACTAGGACTTGAGCTTGTGTCGTTGAGACAGGAACAAGAACCGTAGACCCTACATCATCTGTAGTAGATGGAGGAGGATCATCAGAAGTTGTAGAGATAAGTGGAACCTGGAGACGCCAAGCAGAGCTGAGGGGTGAAGGGGTGGGAGGGAGAAGATGCTTATAGACGTTCGTATATGGCAATCTTGTTTCATCAAACAGAACATGTCTGTTGATGTAAACACGTCCTGTTGGTGGATGATAGCAGCGGTAACCTTTGTATTTCTCATTGTAGCCAACAAACACGCACAAGAGAGACTTTGGATCAAACTTATGTTGAGCATACGGTCGAAGATAAGGATAGCAGGCAGACCCAAAGACTCTTAATGCAGTATAGACAGGCGGTTTACCATTCAGCAGCTCGAAAGGACTGATCATGCTGTCATTTACTAAAGAAGGAAGCAGATTGCCAAGGAAAGATGCTGTGTAGAAAGCTTCAACCCATAATTCGTAGGGCAGATGACCTTGATATAACATTGAGAGTCCCAACTCTGTTATATACCGGTGACGTCGTTCAGCAATTCTGTTTTGCTCTGGAGTGTGTGGACATGAGATTATATGTTTGATCCCCATTGTAGCAAAGTGAGCAGTGAGCGACTTGTTTATGAATTCACCACCCCCATCTGACTGAAATATTGAAATTTTCTGATTATATTGATTTTCGACTTGAAGTTGAAATGCTTTGAAGACTGACAACACATCTGATTTGAATTTAAGGGGATAAAACCAACAGAATCTTGGGTAATTGTCAATAAACACTACATAGAATCGAAAGCCTTGAACTTAGATAACAGGTGCAGGCCCCCAAACATTGCAGTGTATCCTTTCAAGAACTCTGCTTGATCTTGATACTGAATTAGAAAAAGGAAGTTTGCACGTCTTGCCCACTTGACATGCTTCACAAAGTTGCTTAGACAGCTTATTGAAAGAAATGGCCTTTATTGTTGAAAGATGCTTCAAGACTTGATCGTTGGGATGTCCTAATCTCATGTGTCACACTCTGTCACTCGTTGCTTGTTGTCGTGAGGAGTAGAAAGCTTGAAACTGAGACGCATCCGACCGATACAAGCCCTTAGTTTTGCTTCCCTGACTGAGGACCTTGTTGGTTTGCTTGTCCTTAACACAGACAGTTGTAGCATCAAACGTAAACTCACAAGGATAATCATCAGTAAGTTTGGAGACAGACAACAGAGATTTAGTTATTTCCGGGCATACGAGAACATCAAGGAGAGGAAGAGTACCTGATCCTGATGAAATCGAAGCAGAACCAACATGTGTTATTGGTAGAAAATCACCGTTGCCCACCATTACTTGATCGCTACCATTATACGCTTGAGCTTCATCCAAGTGGTTTGCAGAGTTGGTTACATGATGTGAAGAACCACTGTCTGGATACCACTCAGCTCCTCCATTGGTTTGATTGGTGGTAGTGAGGACGTTAGCTTGGGGAGGAGGATCATTGATTTCGAAGCTGTCATCAAATCTCCAGTGACATTTGTATGCTGCATGACCATACTTGCCACAGATTTGACAAGTGGGACGTTGGCTGTTGGAACTGCCAGTGTTCCTATTGGGAGTCTGACCAAACTGCTGAGGAAAGCCTCTTCCTTGTGTAGTATACGAACCACGTCCTCTGTATCCACCACGTTTTTGACCTCTGCCACGACTTAAATATCCTCCACGATTCACATAGTATGCTTGATGTGGGGTGGCTTCTGAGGCTTGTTTGTACGATTGTAGCTTGTCATCGAAACCAGTAAGCTTGTGAACAACGTCTTCAAAGCATGGACTAGGAATAGTGTCCATCGAATGTTCTATCACCGTACACACAGCTTCATACTCTTTGCCTAAACCGTTGAGAACTCCATAGATCTTTTCTTGCTCTGTGATTGGAGATCCTATGGAGTCTAACTGATCGCAAAGAGATTTGATATCAGAGAGGTAGCTCGCCATGGTCTTGTTACCTTTCTTCATCGTTTGGATGCGCCGGTGAAGGTCCATCTTTCTTGATGCAGAGACACGGTTGTACTTTTTTGCCAACGCCATCCAGACATCGTGAGAGGTATGTAAACCATAAACAGATTTGAGAGCATCTTCTGATAGGGTTCCATAAAGCCACGCAAGAATAACCTGATCTTTTTGGATCCACTTATTGAACTCTGGATTAGCAGCTTGTGTTTCTTCTTCGCCGTTGATGACAGTGACCGTTGGAGCTGGACGCGGTTGATCTCCGGTGACATAGCCGAATAGCGCCTGACTAGAGAGGAACTGCTCAAACTGCAGCTTCCAAAGAAGATAGTTTCCTTCCTTGAGTTTGAGAGTAACAACATGAGTAAGCATGAGAGCCGTAACAGCGACTGTATCTTGATTCCCATCCATCGCCGAACTCTGATACCATAAAGGTTAACAGAGAACTTGAAAGAAAGAAGATAACTTTATGTGATTTTACTGAAGTTTATTCATTTTAAACTTGGCTTACAACTTGAGCCTTAGCTCTTTATTTATACAATGACTAAGAAGGATCTAGAGACGTCACAGCTGTCATGACAGTTCATTCATCTGCACCTTGGAGAGCATCAAATCGGTTGCGCAAAGGGAGTGTCTTAGCTGTCTGAGCTGTACGGTTGACTGTCGTTGTTGCTCTGTTTTGTCTTGTTTCGTTGATGACCGTTGATGAAGTTTGTGTGGGCTCGTGATAGGTAAAGCCAAACATTCTGTTGCCTTCTGATCCATTGGGTCTAATACTCTCTTGATATGAGGTTAAATTAAGGTGGGTTGTGGAAGTCCTGTCTGGTTGTGAAAGGTGTTGCTATCAGACCCAAGAGTTAAAAATAATAATATATTGAATCTTCTAAGCTTAAACGATTAAATGTAACCAGAAAGTTACTAATATGATTATGTACTCGAGGCATGCTAGGTATTTGCTATATGCCCAAAGACACACTTCATCACGACACATTAAAAAGATAAGAAGAGATGCATATCAACAGAGATCACTCACACTTTTGTACATGTAAACGTTATGTTATGGACTGTTTTCCCCTGGTATATTCGGATATTGGGCTCAGCTAACACGTTAAACACTTTGCATGGGGAGCAAAGACAAAACCAAACAATAAGAAACAAAGTATATAAGTTTGAAATTGACAACATAAGTTATCTAAGTAGCTACAACATTTAAATCTAAGTAGCTAACCTATTAACACCCAACATAATTCACTACTTGATTCACCACTATTCATTATTGTTGACTTATTCCGGTCCAAAACATCTTCGCCTAGGCTCGTGACCAGCCGGCGATGATACCGATGACATGACATAAATCGTCCAGTCAACAAGATTACGAACATTGCCACTACTAGCGAAACCTGTTCTATGTATGCCGAATGACATTCATGGACCCTCCCTTTGGAGTTTGGACACACTGTTGTTATTGGCGGACATGACCAATTGTTCATCCATAACATTTGAACTTTGGGCTTCTTTGGTTGAGGTTAGGCCTGCGCATTCGGGTCCTCGGATTGGGTTCGGATCGGGGTCTTGTCGGGTCCGGGTCGGATTTTGTTGGGTCCGGGTCGATTCGGGTCTATAATTAAAATATCCATAATTTTTGGATTCGGGTATTTAGGATCTAAAAAGGAAATGAAATACTCAAATTTCATCAAATTTAGTCAAAATTTGTCATATATATAAAATTTTATAAAATAATTTAAAATGAACTATTAATAATTAAGATGAAACATTTTTAACTCTATATTTTACATTTAAAATTTCATGTTACTTAAAAATGTTACAAAAATAATAACAAAAATTGTTAATAAAATATATTTTAAAGTTTCTAAGTCGGGTTTGAATCGGTTCTTATCGGGTCGGGTCTATTCGGGTCCAGGTCTATTCGGATCGGTTCTTTTCGGGTCCGAGTCTATTCGGGTAGAAAATTTTTGGACCCAATAGGTACTCGTAAATTTTTGGTTCGGTTTCGGGTTAGGTATTTTCGGGTCAGTCCGGTTTGGGTTTTCGGGTCCAGGTTAAAATGCCCAGACCTAGTTGGGATAAACATATTAAGCTAAGTCCAATTTATGATATCACATAACATAACTGGTTTAAAAGCAAAAACAGCACAACTAATCAACTGGGGATGTAGCTCAAATGGTAGAGCGCTCGCTTTGCATGCGAGAGGCACGGGGTTCGATCCCCCGCATCTCCATTTTTGTTTTAATTAACTTGTCTGGAAGTAGAACAATCGTTGTACCATTAAAGAAACTAAACTTTGTACATAAAACAAACTCTGAAGAAGAGAAAAACATCTATTACGAAATGTTTTAACAAGTATTGGCCATTGAGTTGATGAGCA
The DNA here is from genome assembly GCA_016432835.1 of Brassica nigra. Classification (NCBI taxonomy): domain Eukaryota; kingdom Viridiplantae; phylum Streptophyta; class Magnoliopsida; order Brassicales; family Brassicaceae; genus Brassica; species Brassica nigra. Next base: position 10,901,535 of record CM028245.1, on the reverse strand, counting down.
ACTCATAGCCCTCGGGGACATAAGACTGAAGACGTACGCACTCAGGTAATGCAGGAACATCTGAGGCAACGTCTGGGAACCGAGCCACAAAGAGAAGCAGATGAAAATCAGAGCTCCTCTTCACGAACGGGAGGCCTCCTTGCACGATCCATATGGGTTTTCAATTTCCCGCATTGTTGTTTCAATGTTCTGGTTCTCTATCGGAAAGGTACAAGACAACGGTCCCTGTTTAACTAAGCAATCAAAACACACAAAAGTAATACAAGACTAACGACACAAGTAACTTGATCAACATAAAGCAGATACTTGAAGTGGGTTTATTTTGATTCCGAAAGCGATCAAGCAAGCAAGAATCGATGTTTGTTTGAGCGAAGATCTCTATTGATCTATAAAGCAGCAAGTGGGCTTTAAAGTGAGCCCAGAGTTTCTCTTTTAGCTGTAAATGGGCTTTACTATATAAAATCACATTTCCCTCATATGTATGTATTTAAACAACGCGGTCAAACAGAACTTTTATTGATTGTATGTATGTAAACAGCATATTCAAACATAGGCTTATATTATGACTAAGGATAAAAAAAAAAATGAGGCTATGACTTTATTGCAGTACACGAAAATGTTCCAACAGTCTCTTCTCCGATCGATGCAAGAGAAATACTAATCACAAAATGTTTTTTTTTTCTAAATACAAAAGAAGTACAAAAGGCCCAGGCTTTTAGATGCTTTGGTTACATTTCTTTCAACTTCGATGATGGACTTCTTGATGTCTCAATGCACAATGCTTAGTGACACTGAAGGCACGAAAAGCAATGTGTGTAAGATTTGATATGTGAAGAGAGACATTTTCATTTGGAGAATCTGTGTGGATCAAGAGGTGAAGAGTAATCGATGTTTGGTCCATGAGGGATGATCCCAATCAAAGGGTGACTTCCATAGTAATGCTGCTTGATGTGATATATGTTCACAGTGTTGCTCATCATCTCGGGGATTTGGAACATCCCTTAAAAAGAGTTTGTTGCTGCACTTGAAAGGAACCAACCGTATACATCAACGTTTCAACATCACAAGCATATTGTGTCATTTCTCTAAGTTACAACGCAGAGTAATGAAAGTAGAAAGCAATTACCTCGTCAAATCTTATGAGTGTCGCAAAAAAGAATTTTGATCTTGTCCCATAGAACCTGGGTGTAATTTGGCTTTGAATCATTAGCAATAAGCTTGTTCGTGGAAACGCGTTAGGGAAGGTATTTAAAACAAACATGCTGTAAATATATATTAATCTAAGAAAAAGTTTACGAAGCTTTTTCCCCCATTCAAATAGTCGCATTTTAATTTTGAAAGACAACTAAGTTTCTCGACTCTACCATGAGCGATTGCATATACATAAAAAGATTTTAGCTCTACTGGCAAAAAAGATGTCATAGACTTGGGTATATTACAATTTTACCACACACACAATGCAGTAAAACTTAGTCACTCAGTACATAACGACATTACAAGTCTAGCAAGGAAGTTGCAAAACATAATTGGTCAAGCAAAGGTGTCTTCACGATCTCCCTCAACGATGTCAGGCTCCTCCATGTTGCTGAACTCTAGGAAATGAGTGGGTCGATGTTCCTCGTGATAGAACTCCTTCGGGGTTCCAAGTTTGACGCTGTATTTCATTCCCACCGTGTGCTTCACTCCCGTAAAGTTGTAGTTCCACGATCCGTTCTCAGGAACCTATACATTAAACAATACAATTTTCAATAATCAGCGTGTGTTATATATCATATCATCATCAAGGACAAAAAAACGGTCTATTACTGGTGCTCCTCCTTACCATGTAAAACCCGAGGAACCGGTCACTCAATAGCATTTGAACCTTCTCATAATGGGTGGGAAGGTAGCCATGAGGATTGCTGCCTGTGTCTTTGTTGAGACGTCCCCATTCATATCCGCTTTGGGTCAACTTATATGATGTCAAAGAGCAGGAACCAGGAGTGAAACTGCATGTCAGGATGATGCATTTTTCTCCATCCCATTGCTTGTTGCTCTCCAGAATGCGGGAATGAGAGGTAACATCCTAATCACAGACATCATTAGTTAGTAATGCGTTTAACAGACTGAAAATACAAGGTATAGAAAAGATAATTGCGTTCTATAATACTTACCTGTGGTGACAATTGAGGGAGCTCGTTAGGCTGTGTGTGAAGCCATCCCAATGGCTCGAGATCATTTAGGAAATCATGCTCAGGAAGAGCTGACGGCAGGTTAACTTGCTGGTGATTTCCCAACTGCGGCACCATCACGACACAACGGATTTCCTTCACCTGGGGATTATCCGGGGGGCTGATACCATATAGATATCCAGCAATCTGAGTTCGAAGATCTGCTATGCATATGAACTTCTTCAGGATGTTCTTTGGCATGATGTACGTGTATCCAGTCTCCTGTGAACAGCAAGAAATAATGTTAAGGACAAGACCCGAGAAGGCTTTTACTTAACTGGAAAAGTGAACCTGATGAATTGGATTCTAACCTTTATGTCATCTGAGTTCACGTAGATGTGATTGACTCTGAGGTAGAGGTTGGTAGCTGATATTGCACGCACACGCCAATCTGTCTTGGAACTGAATGCAGTTTGCTCGTAGGGGCTAACAGTAGTGACAATGAGCTCTTCACCATGAACATTTACCGTTCTGGTTGTGACTGCATTAACCTGGCTGGCTTCTTTTGCCTGCAAAGGAGATATAAGTTCAGACACAGAATTACATGCACAGACTTGTTTTTTTTTGTTTTAAAACCTGATGAAAATCATAATTAAGGGTACCTGTTTCTCAATCTCAGCTATCTGCTGCCTTTGTTGAGAGGGTGGGGTAATCTCAGCTCCAAGGATAATATCTCTGATCTCTGACTGTGTCAGAGCTGAGGTATTCACATTGTTCTTCTTTGCGTAGTCAGATAGAATAAGATCCCTAAGAGCTACCTCCACCTGAAATTAAACATAATTGTGAATCAGGAAAGAGAAGCATAATATACTATAAATAACTCAAGACCAGTAAAAAAAACTGTAGATACAGAGACAAAATCAGGTTAAGAGGGATCTTATCGAATAAGATGTAAAAACATAGAAAGAAACTAACTGAATGACAAGTGGCAGAGGAAGTACCTTCATCCACTGGTCGTCAGTGAGAGAGGGCCAGATGTGATGTGGCTCAGTGACAACAGACTTGTCGGGCTTCAACAACATCTTAGCCTTCTCATTATTCACGTGAAGCGCACGAAGGATCAGAATGAGTCTTGAAAAGGCAGTATAGGAAGAGATACTCTTCAACCAATCATCGTAGATATTGAATAGGACCATCTGTGGTTCTGTGGCCTTCAAAATCAGATCACCAAATTTCTCAATCTTGAGGCACGCCTGGAACGGAAGCTGCAGTTCACTTCCCTTGATAACAATGTTGGGGAAATCCAGCAAGTGAACCTCAAGGGGATCGAGCATTCCTTTACGTGTAACAATAACTTGTTTTGGTTGTTCTTCAACAGGGAGAGACCTCACCAGTGCAGCCACCTCTTCAGCAGTTTTCCATTTCGCTAGCTGACCAAGACGCTTCTGACCAGCCCAAACGCTTGTATGGATAACCTATAGAAACAAAAAGCAGTTACATAACATCCAACTGCATGCCATAGGACATAATTAATAAAAAAAAAGTTGAGTCACAACATGCATATTCTTAGTGTAAAGAATGGTAGAAGACATACCTTCAGGAATAGCTGCCCAGTTCTTGGATTGAAAATAAAGATCGCACCATTGATTGGCTTTGTCGTTAAATTTCCTTCAAATGTCTTGTGAATTGTGACACGATAGACATTGGTATCATCCACAAACCATATTATTTGATTGCTGAATATTTCACCATAGTTTTGAGATGACAAATATGGCTCTGTAGGCTCAGATGAGTATAACTGCAAACCCTTCCTTATCCTCTCTCTCAACACGTACAAAGCTGGATTAGACTGCAATGTGCATAGTTTAAACGATAAGTTGACTTAAAGAATCTCTATATTTAAACAAAAAGGGCTCTGCACAAGACAGCCTGGTATAAAAAAGTTTAGTACCTTCATGATCTTGTTCATCGCCTGAGCAAGAAGAGGTTTAGAACCTGGGAACCAATTGCCAAAGGCAGAATGCAAATTGTATGCCAGATCAAGCCCAATCATTACACCTGCACGGATTTTCTCAAACTATTAAACGAACTGCAGAAAAGCAAAAGCTTAACAAAACAAAGCAAAACTGGAGAAGTAATAAATACCTGTTGGAGATGGATAGATTGACATGTTATCAGTGGTATAATCCATGAATTTGGCCCTAGTATAACGCTCAATATCATGAGAATCATAATCTCCCCACCGAAGTTGCACATCTATCCAATACTTGTTGCTAGCTTTCTGGTCGAATACATCCTTTGACTCAGCAACCAGGCTTGGTTTTGACATTGGCCATTTATGGGCAGCAAATAGAAGAACATCAGCGCAAGAGCTGTTCATCTTATAACTCTTCCTTGGATGAATTGTCTCCTTCTGAACAGTTTCTATCTCCAAAGCATCCAACTCCTGGTCCAATACTTGACAAAGATCCATAACAACACTCTCATGGATCTTTTGCCACAAATGGGCACGGAAAATCTGAATCAGAGATATCTTGAGTGTAGGAATCTTTCCATGCATAAATATTCCTGTCAGATCCAACTGCACTTGGAAACCCACATACACATTCGCTCGATTAATTGTTGGCGACCACCAAAGCGTGAATCTTCTGTTTGGAATCTGGTTCAGACCAGACCTCTGTGCATTCGTCAGCTTCTTATACTTCATCGACTCCTCAAACCCAGATGCCTTCTCCCAGAAAAGACCCTCCCATGTTGGGAAACTGATTTCAATTAAAGCACAAAAATGTTTAGCAAACTTGATGTGATACCCTTAAATAAAAGCTGTGAGCAACTGAACAGAAAATGTCATCATGAAACAATGACAAACAAAGGAAAAGAAGACTTACTATGTCCCCTTGAATAAAGTGTGCTCAAGGATACCCTCAACACCTCCAAGAGCTTGGATAACATCAGTTCGGTAATTGTTTAAGTTCCACAACTTCCCATCATGCCTCTGGTGTGTCCACCAGAAAGGATTTTGTTTGAGGACCTGGTACTGCTTAAAGTCGGTCCGAACCCTCCAACCTTTATCATACGCTAGTGTGTGCCTATCCTTCTGAAACAGGGTATTTATTCGAGGAATTCCCCTATCCCAAGAGTCCTGTCATATTATATCATACACATCAAAAGAATATTATAGAAACCTGACATAAAATGAAAAATAATCCTAAACTTGGGCTTCCAAAAACGAACAAAGGCAACACATAGATATCCTCCCAAAAACTTATATCAACCAAAGAATAAAAACAACTTCCAAGCTACCAGAAGAAGGCAAGCCAGTAAACTAACATTCATCTCACAACTCTACTTAAGTAAGGGATGAAACAAATGACAAGTATGTTACGTACCTCCAAATCCTCCAATGTAAGACGCCTATTTTGGGCCTGTGCTTCCTGCCTCTTTAAAGCATACTCTGCCCACACCCGCTGTGAATCAATAAACTCACTTTCCCATGGCTGTATGTAACGATATAGATTTGGTATAAGCTGATCTTCCTCATGGCTCATTCCACTCCTAAAGTGGGTTACCCCAACATCTGTTTGCTTACTGTACCGAAGGTCACTTTGTGGAATCAAAATATGACCCATTGACAACATTCCCAGCCCTCCAATTTCCTTTGGAGTGTAGAAGATAACAGGAGGAAATCTGACAAGGAAAAATAAAAAGAATCAGATTACAGAAACATTAATATACAGCTCTAACATGTCGACCATAATTTAAATAAAAACATTTGCTCACCGACTAGGCATCTTTGAGTTCAGCCCTATCTTAATCCTTGTTTGAATTTTGTTTTCGCATTTGACCAGTAGATCCAAGAGCTCTTGCGTGTGCACAGTGGCTTCACGGAAGTAAGTCATGAGACCTGTACACACAAAAAAAGTTGCGTTTAGCTTAATGCGCCACACATTATGAAAAGCTGTCAGTGACAAAGCAGACTCATAACATATACCAATTAGAGCTGTATTCCATTTATTGACAATTTTGGTGAAGGTGGTTGATCCTGAAGACATAAGGATCTGCCTAACACGATTCTCAAACACCTTCATATGTTCATCATCAACCCGCAGAAAAGCAACGGCAGTCCTCTCCTTGGTTTGCTCATTTTGCAGATTCCAGACACCATCTCTTGTGTTGCTGAAAGCTTCCTGAGTCATCCTAATTTTGGGAAGTATGCGAACTTCAAATCCACACCTGAAGACACAATTGCAAGAGAATCAGTGATGACAGAAGCGCTAACAAACTATGGTCCCAAGCAGACCTCGCCTAGCAACAACTGGACAAGAATACTAGAATAAAACATTACATGCTGAAGAGTAGGTTAGGATTGTCCTTGCTGTAGACAGAGACAAAGCCATTCTCCCACTCCAAAGTTGTGATGCTCCGAGGAAGACGATTCTTCATGTCCCAGAAGACACTTCTACCCAGATTGACTGAAAGATGAACAAAAAATGAGAATAAACAAATGCATGCATGAATGTCATCGAACAGAGAATAAAAAGAAAGAGCATACCATCATGTTTCATCAACCTCATCCTTGCATCTCTTGGCCAGCACTTCTTATTGTTGTATCCCACCATGTTTTCATTGTTGGGATCAGGATGCTCAGTAAGATAGCGCTGAATAAGATCCCTGGCCTCTTCATGGGTAAATTTGAACATTATATGAACTCTGTCTATATACCGAGAATACAGTCTTATGGGATGGCGTGTCTCCACTTTTGTATCCCAAAACGTCATAAACTCGTTAGGCATCTGTGGTGGCCCAGCAATTTCACTCGCCCGAGTCAAACCAAGAAGCAAAAGATCAAGCAGTAGTCCATAAAACTGAACAACAAAAGATGCAAACTGAAGTCCCCTAATCAGACCATACGAGTTAGTATGACTCATATCTTTGTATGACAGAACCACATTATTTTTGGCAGACACATAATCCGCAATGTTGTGGTCAAGAACCAAACGAAGCAGCCTGAAAATAATAACACAGAATACTTATTAGCACAGAAAGCTGAGAATTAAAGTACCATTAATAAACTAGTAGATACCTGTTCAACATGGTCAAATCGATCTTCTCAAAGAACTTTTCAAACTTAGTCTGGAGCATCACCACACATTGCCCATCCCCTGTGTCCCATATGCCTTGTAAATTATTGATACCTTGACACCACTTGTAAACCAGAAGTGGTGGGGGCTCTGAGTCTGCTGGCTTGATCCAGTTTGGGAACAAGTGGCGCTTATCACCCTCGTACCACAAGTATTGGTCAAGATAGGCATCAGTAATTTTCTCCAGAGGCTCTATTTCATAGACTGGAATCAAGTAGCTGTATAGATCCATAAACTCTATGCCAACCTGCAGAGAACGGATTAACAATCAGTTTACTACAATAATTTGACAACATATGTTCAAACCATTGCTCTAGTGAAAGGTCAAGCTACCTCTTTGAAGCCACGCTGGGTGAGAAGATGACGTTTAATTCTTGACAGAGCTTCATGAGGATTGTCATACGCTTGTTCAATCAGACCAAGCTCTTCTCTCTGCTGCTGATTCAACCTCACAGCAACACTGTATGATTCCTTCAGTCTCTCAAGGGCCAGGATAAGCAACTTTGTGTCATGCTTGTAGGACAATGGCGGGAATGGAATGGGAGAAAATTTCCTCGATTCCAGCCAGTGAACAGTAGTTGTATAAATTGCTAGTGCTTCCTCTGGCGTGACATATGGACCATCTTTCAGGTAGTTGTGCTGCCGTTCCTGTGACAGGTTTACAAGGATAATTCATCAGAGAACTGATAACGAAGAATACAAGGAACTAATTTACTCAAAACAGTAAATGAAGCTTTTTTAAAGAATTTGTTTACGCAAATCAATGAAGACATTTAAGAAAAATGTACAGACCTGTTCTGCCTTTAGCCAAAGACGAGTCAACCTTCCAAGATTCTTTCTGCAAACAGTCTTATCAACCGTAGCCCCTCTTCTAATACGCTCACGATTGTAGTGAGCAACATTTGTCCACCAATCAGCCTTAGATTTGACATAACGCAGGATCATATTCTCAATTGGCACGGGTAACCCAGGGACTTTCCAAGGGATATTAGCTTTCCAACATCGCCATGCCTCGCTAAGGTGCTGTAATATTGTCCGAGCTTTGTTTTGCTTGATACCCTCTGCACATAACAAGAAAATATCAACCAAAAGAATATGGGACAATTTCATGATTGAAAGTAAAAACACATTTGAAAGAATGGAAACCTGGCATGGCATCGAGAACGTCGTGCATGACAGCAGCTCGCAGTTCCAAATCAAAGTGGCTTTCAACTCTCTGTTTCGTGACAGTTTTGGCAACTCCTTTTGAATGACGCCCCTCAAACTGACGAGCAAGAAGATTCCCTAACCATCGTTCAAGAAGAGGAACTATTCCACGAAGGAAAAACAACCATACCCTCCACATTGGAGCCCAAAATCCACACCCTGGTCCCTTACCCACAGGACCCGTATTGAAACGGTAGTATATCAAGTGCTTCAAATCCTTGCACATCCTAATCTGCCTCATCAGTCTGTATTTATACCGGTACATACCCGTCAACTGCCCAACGTGGGAGAAAATATACTGCAGACCGTCAGCCAATTGGAAAGCATCGACATTTCCAAGTCGGAACTGGACATTTGCATCAACAACAAGCTTTGTCAGCCGAAGGATCTCACGGCAGAGATGGAAAGCGTTCCCAAAACGTGACTTCTTTCGCTCTTTGGTGGTCAATGTCTTAACAGGCTTAAGGTTGAAGTTGTAGTCAAGGTGCAGGTAGTTCAAATTCTTCCTGTGGATCAGCAGGTTCAGCATATTATACCCCTGCCTGCAGACTTGCAGACCCACTTCAACCCAATCCAACTCAGTACTCTGGAAAAACTTTGTCGCTGCAAGAGAGCGGAATAAGTGCTTCTTCTTCTGGGCTTTAGGTGGTCTATGGTGCAACTCATTCAGCACATAGCACTTCAACAGCTTTTGGTAACTAACTCGAACCTTAACCGGATAAGCTGGAGGACTGCAGATAATGAGTTCAGAAGTATGAGGAAATATACAAGTAAACTATGAAAGGGAAAGAGAACAAAAGTAGACCAGTAGCTTACCAGTGCTCCTTGAACCACTCTGACACCAACGGAATATCTTCTGACCGCCTTGTTCTCCCAGACCTCATATTGAAAGGTCGTGGCGCAAACAGCAATGAAATACCAGCAGCTGTAGTGTCAGTGTAGAGGTGGGTGTCTTTCAGCAAAGGTTCCACTCCCTCTGGTAAGGTAAAGTCATCATCGCCATCATCTTCAATAACGTTCCTTTCACGCCTTTCCTTATTGGTGTTGCTTATCGGGTGAAGCAACGGATCATAATAAAACGCAGGAAGATCAGGATCCTCAGTCTTTATATACATCACCATAGGACTGTGATACACACAGAGTTTGACTTTCCTGGGACGATTATTGTACAGGTGAGGAAAAGCTATTCTGTACTCAGTTCGAAGAGGGGAACGAATGATAAGCTTGTTGATGTCGTTAAACTCATTCCAGTCCTCATCTCCTTTCTCCATATCACGGTACAAAGGCTCAAACTTAGGACCACCTGCGTAAGAGTAACAGAATGTATTAGAAGAAGAAGTGAAACAAAATTCCAGAAGAGAGAAAGTAGCGTACCAGGTATGCACATGTTCAGAGCCTTGGCTGTGAAGAAAGAAGGCATGTCAAACAGGTAGAAGTAGTTGCGATCGATCAAGTCAGACAGCAACTGGCCTGCAAGCCTGTGAAGGGTTGCCATAATTGGAAGAGAGAGATTCCACTTCCGGTAACTGGGACCATTAATCAGTTTGGTCTTCACTAGTGGCTTGTGGTCATAAAACCAAGTGTGCACAGCAGAATCCTCTTCCTCATCTAGCTCCAACTGAATAGGCTCAAGAGGATCAACGTCCAACAAGTTGTCAGCATAGTCCAGTGGAGGCTCCTCATCATCAAACGGTGGAAACCGCATACGCTTGAAGTGACGACGATCCCTCTTCTCTCTCCGCATCATAATCCACATAGTGCCCCACTGTAAAAACAGACAAAGTAGAATAAATATCACTCAAAATTACATTTTGGAAACTCAAAAATGTAAGAAAGGATAGAGGCTATTCACCGACCTGAGCCATGTAAATAGGTTCTACAACCCATGGAATCTCGTTCACGAACGTAATAGCTCCGGTGATGTGGTAGAGAACCTTAACATCTCTAACCTGGAAGAAAGAAAACGGGAGTTAAGATAAATAAACAAGAGGACAAACAATCAATAAACAGCTTAAGCTAAGCAGATATCAGTTCTAAGAACCTGCTCCCAGGGCATAGGCATATTCTCAAGGAGCTTGAAGACAGCGTGAGGGACGAACTTAAGAGCTCCAAGGTACACACGTTTATCGTGACGAAACTTCTTGGATGACATATCACCATGATCCCTAAACAAACAGAGCTTTTTAGTCTCTCAAATCCAAGTAAAAAAAAATCATAATCAAGAAACAAAATCTGGATCACGAAGAAAACCTCACCTGATAATCTTCCTCACGTGCTCAGGCGGCATGTCCTCCTTCTGAGTCTCCACGAATCCGAACTTTCGCTTGTCGCCGTAGCGTTTCGAGTTCAGCTGCATCCATTTGCGGGCCTTCTCCTCGAGCTTCGCCTCAGCTTCCTCGGGAGTTGGCTCGACCGGAGGAGGAGTCGGATTAGAAGGCGGCTGTGGAAGCGGGGTGTAAGAAGGATGAGGTGGGGGAATCATCGGAGCGCCGGTGCCGGGAGGGGCTAACGGCAAACCGTCGTTGTTGTTCCACATGATGACTGGGAATAAACCCTAGATCTCTAACGACCTAGTCGATCTCTATCTCTCTCTCAGTCACTCTATCGACGCTGCAGAGAAACTGGTGGGGGAACCCTAAAAACGATTTTCGATTCATTTTTTTTTCGGTCTTATTATAAGGAGGTTTATCTATATCTTAGTCGGTTCTTTCATCTATTAAATCCGGTTATCTATGTCGGTTCTTTCGTCTATTAATTAATTCCGGTTATCTTTGTTTTTTCGGTTAACTTTGTTGGTTCTTTCATCTATTAATTAAATCCGGTTATCTTTGCGTTGTTTTGCTGATGATCTTAGGAGTAAGAGTCATCATCAATTAGCCTCTAGCTTTCTTCGTGATGTCACATAAAGATTCAGCGGATACATACATAATCCAAAAAAGTTCAGACATTTTTTCATGTGATCATCATTTTTGATATTCCTGAGAACAATACAATTCTAATTTCTAAAACAAAAACCAAAAAAGTTCAAATATTTTCAACGTAATTAGGCTAAGCCTGTCGAGTGTCAGGTCTTTGTACAAAGTTGATATCTTTGAGAAAACTCATTTCCTTCTGGTCATCACTATTCTACTTTTACATCAGTTAAATGGTACAACAATGTGTATTTGTCACTAGTGTCCTCCTAACCATTCTAATCCAAAGCACTCTTATCTAACTTTTCCAACAACATCATTGCATTGGCTGAATCACTCCTCTTGCGGTATTCATATGCTAATGTGACTCGAGTCACCTCAGAAGGAGATAAACCTTTGTCCATCATTGCTTCGTAAAGCTTACAAACTTCATCTACCATAGAGAGACCGCTTATTAATGAACCATAAGTGAAGCTATCAGGAACGCCACCAGTCCACAAGAAAATGCTGTATTCAGTAACTCATAAGCTTCATATGCCCATTGATTTCTTACAGAGACTGTCTACAACTGCGTTATACGTCGGCCTAAAACCTTCATCACCCATCAACTCGCACGCTCTATCAAAGTTTCCAGCTTTACAATGACCATCAATGAGCGGTGTATACATGTTCAAAACCCCTCATACAAAGCCATGCTATAATCTTTCATCTTATTCAAATTCTCTTTGAACTTAGTAGGATTGTAATGCGAAGCTAATTTCCAAACCAATGATTTCAGCAAATATTGTTATCTTACCATTTTTGAATATTTTTACATATAATTAAATATCCTTTAAGTTGTACGTCGACTATATTTAGATTTTGTTCAAATTGCGAACCTACTTCTTGAATTTAATCAAACTAATTTTGATTTGGTAAAATTTATGTATTACGTACGTTCTAGATCTTCTGTATAAAAACATATGAACACTATTGATGTTATTTTTCAAACGACACATTTTATTATTAAAAGCGGCTTACATTTTATAACAGTATTTTATCGTACACTTAATTTTTTTAATCCAAACAACAACATCTACTATGTGTTAGTACAAAGACGACACCACAATAATACTGCAGAAGATAAATCAAGAGAGACAAAATATACAAGCACACCCAATAGCTTTTATTAGAAATCGCCTTGTACACTCAATTACAAGTTCTGCTTAATCAGCCTCTCTAGCCTGTTAACACCCTAACAGCTGCTACTGAAAGATTCCTAAGCTACCCGCTAATGTCTCTCCACCGTCAAGTACTTCAGCCACTGCTTTAGCACGACCCAAGAACACCTCCAAAAGCTTCTCACTCTCTATAAGATCAGCCTCTGTGTCTCTGTCTCTCTACAGACGACCCCATAGCTATCTTATATTAGTCTCCACGTTCCCGAAATCCTAATCTCCAAGGAACCCACAATATGGACATCTTCTATATCAATAAGTGCAACTTTCCTTTTCTTGGAATGCACTTATTCCTCTTTCTTTAAGTCATAAACTTGCTCCTCCAGTTTATTCCTCTTTCCATATTTCTAAGATACACGCTTGCTCTCCAAGTCTACACGACTCCAGCTCAGCATCTCGACTCCACATGGTGTTCACTACTTAGCACGACGTCTGCTACAACAACTACGTCAGCGACTACTACAGGGTGGACATCTTACATCAACAATCTCCCCCTTTTAGCTTTGTGTGCCGATCAAGCACAACCTTCTTCTGGTTCAACAACCACGTTCCCCACCTAGAAACTTCCACGCTAAATGTGCTTTTCTCCCCCACGAGATGTGCACCACAACATGCTTTTCTCCCCCATGAGATAAGCACCATCTACCTCAGGACGTCCATCACCATGCTCTTCTCCCCCATGAGATATGCACTCCTTGGACCAGAACGTCACCATTCTCCCCCTGCTTGATTGCATACTAAGCTAAAACGAAGATGCTTAGATGTCAAGCCTTACAGACCCAACTGTCGGCTTCTTCATGTGTACTGTATCAGGCTCTGATGCACCTGTCGAACTACCTTCCGACCAACTTCTGACGAGGATCTGGCTTCCTTCATGCATCGTCTCCTTGACCACGAGCCCCTCCTCATCCACACCGAGTGCCTTCTGCACTCGTTGCTATTGTCTTGGAGTGATTTCACTATCACCCTCCTGAAGATCCTCTCGCGTAACTTCCTGAAGCACTTCGATCTCCTTCCCCTTTGTGCTATGACCAACCTCGTATCCTAGCTCCAGACTTGATGCTTCTTGACCTTCCTCAAGGTCACTCCTATCAGAGTCGCACCCTTCTTCTGATGTCTCATCCTTGATCTCATCAAGTAAGCCACTCTTGGCTAAGAGTACATCTTCAACCCTCTTGGGTTTAGTGAACGCCTTGTTCACCTTCTTGGTCATGTTTCTGCTCTTCTCACGAGCAAAACACTCCACCTTCTTGTGTTCAACCTTCCCACAGAACCAACAACACATCTGATGTTGCTTCTTGTATGGCCTGACATAGTTGCTGATGCACCGATCAGTCTCTTTCCTTGTACCAGCTGCACAACCATGCCTCAGAACCTCCTTTCTGACCTTCATGTTGTTGCACTGATGTACCACTTTCGGCTTGTTACTCACAGCCCCGCGCTGTAGAACTTCCTACCGTACTCTTTGTCGCACATCCCGACGTACTTCCTGACAAGCTTCTTTGGCTCCACTTTTTGATGTGCTTCCACGCACAAGGTGTGACAGCCCCTTCTGTACTTCCTTAGTACCCTCAGCTCCTCGATATCCAAGTCCACAGTTCACCTTGGCTGGTTGTCCCATCGAGAGTATCTTATCCAACTCCTTGGATCCACTATTGAGCATCCTGATCTCTTTGTGATTGTCAGTCAAATCATGTTCCAGCATCCTTGCTCTCTCTTGTTCACCAGTAGCAACTTCCCTCAGTCTGCTAACTTCCTGTTCAAGAGACTCATTCTTCTCATTCACAGCCGCAAGTTCTTCACGAAGTTCTTCAAGCAACTCGTTCTGCTTCTGAGCCATATCCTCCAATCTCAGATTCTGATCCTTGACCCTCAACCACTTGTTAAGTAGCACGTGATACTCCTCATCATCTGTGCTGAGATCTGAATCAGAGGATTTAATAGATCCCTCCTTGCGTGCACCAAATGCAACCATATTCTTTACCACCTTTCCATCTTCTTCAAGACTCTGAATCATCAGACGACTGCAATGGAACACATTTACCCTTCTTTGCGTTTGGACATTCACGCCGTGTGTGTCCAACACCTCTACACTCAGAGCACTTGAGCTCCCTTCGTTGTGCAACAAGACAGTCAACCCTTATATGACCAACTCCTTCACACTCCATCTGGGACTTCCTCTCCTTCTGCCATTGCCACGATCACCTCCCTGGCGACCATATTGATTCCTCTCATCAGAGTGATTCATCCCCTTGCCAAAATTCCTAGCCAACATGCCCACGGCACCTTCAAGCTTAAGAATTCTATCTGCTTCTTTTTTCAACTACAAGGGCTATACTCCCTGGCGTACCTCCTGAGCTACTTCCTGTTTCCATCTCTTCCGCCTTCAGCATACCCACTACCTTGTCAAACTTGAGCTCATCCGTTTTTGCAGTCATATTCAGGACGACCCCATAGCTATCTTATATTAGTCTCCACGTTCCCGAAATCCTAGTCTCCAAAGAACCCACAATATGGACATCTTCCATATCAATAAGTGCAACTTTTCTTTTCTTGGAATGCACTTATTCCTCTTTCTTTAAGTCATAAATTTGCTCCTCAAGTTTATTCCTCTTTCCATATTTCTAAGATACACGCTTGCTCTTCAAATCTACACGACTCCAGCTCAGCATCTCGACTCCACATGGTCTTCACCACTTAGCACGACGTCTGTTACAGCAAATACGTCAGCGACTACTACAGGGCAGACATCTTACATCAACACTATGGATGTCAACACATTGGCCATATTTGCGACCTCTACCTTTACACCAGTGAAAGCAATCAAGATCCTGACACGGACTATATTTTCCATAGAGCACATCTCGTCTTCTATTCCAAAACCTGTCCATCAATAAAGAAATCATTAATCTAATATGTGCATCAGTGCATGACAAAGCATTACCCGTAACCAAAATTAAGTTAATACCCGGAGAAGTTATAGTGGTTAAAAGATACAGATAAAAGGATAGTCAAAACAAATGTGACTAATTTTTTTTTACGGTTATGGCCATTGTTATGTACACATTGAAGGTCCATTATCGCATCTGGCCTGCAGTATAGTATCAAACTACCGTAGATCTTTAGAATGATTTTTCATTTTCCATTTTTTGCTTTATTTTGAAAAACTTTCTGCTCTACTCTAGTAGTATTTCATTTTTTGTTTCAAAATGAAGAATGAGCATTGTTTTTCCAAATTCGAAGATTTTTTTTTGAATAAATGTTACAAATTTGAAGATATACTGTTCACATCTTTATTTTCTTAAGATGAATTTTTTAAATTATAAACTAGTACTAAACTTTTACTTATTCTTATATTTTAGCAAAATAAATTACATATGTAATACTAATCAATTAATTTCAAAGATTTTATTTTATTTTCATCTAATTTAGAGGTTTATATCAAAAATCATAGAAATATATTTCTAAAAAATTAAGTCCAGTTAGAAAAATCAAAGATAAGCAAACTTACTGTTTGCTTCAAGATACTTTTATTAATTATTTATAGAAATATATATACATATATGATGGTTCTTTACAAAAATATGATGTTGTTTGTTTGTTTATTATGCTATGTAATAGCTTTATAATATGATTATGTTTAATTATATTAAAATAGTAACTGGGTTAGATTAAGCAAAACAATTAAGTAGCATTAGTAAACATGAAAAATGAAAAAATGTTATTAATATTTAATGATTAAGTAAAAATATAATATATTTGAAATATTCTTTTTATAAGAAAGAATGAAGCAAATCATAAAGAACTAATCGCCTTTTTAAAGTTGATGAACTGCATTGTTCTCGAATCGGATTACAATTCGATAGTAAACTAAAAATTATTGCACCTAACCTAAATTATAATGTCATTCAGAACTTTAGCGAATACATGATATCTAAGGCAAATTGTAAACTTGAAGAAAATCAGTTATGTTTATTAAAAGTTTATTGGTTAAAAGTGGTAGGAAATAGTTAATTTCAGAAAACAATCTATTGACAATCAAATCAATCTATAACAATAGAATTATTGAAAATCAATTCATTTATCTCTAAACCATGAACATGACTTTGCAACACAAAGCAAAATAAATAAATAGAAACTAAAAAAAAAGATAAATGTGGTGAAAAATAAATTTAATAATTAAAGAAACATATGAAATTTACATTTGAGATGATCATTGTATATGTGTTTCACATACACAGAAAGGAAATAAAGTATCAAAACTAAACCTATCAAGTAATCCAAATTTTCAACAATTTCTTTTTTTACTTGACATCCAATTTCCTTTTTTTCTTTATTTTTTTCTTATTATCGAACACTCACCTTCTATATAAACACATGTATATTGAACTATTTTTTCACAGACAAACTCATTACATCTCCCATAAATATCTATCAAACTTGTTTCTATCTATTCAAAAAGTCAAGAACCAAACAACGATCAATATTCATGGCTTTGATCAATAGCAAATCTTTCTTCATTTGTCTTGTGATTCTTGTGGCATTTTTTGGAGTTGCGTATAAGGAACGGTTCACAAAGTCGGCGACTCGAGCGAATGGACCATGATGGGTGTGGATTACCAAGTTTGGGCTTCTTCAAAAACTTTTCAAGTAAGATACTCATTGGTCTTCAAATACAACAAGGAATTCCACACAATGTCAGAAGTCGCTCCACATGAATTTGAGCTATGATATTCGTCTAATCCGTTAGCGAAATAAATATTTATTTATTTATAAGATAAAACAATTCATGATTCGAACAAGTACGGAATAGTAAGTGAGCACTTGATTTATTGGATCGAACTAAAAACAGTTTTATGCGATCAGTTAATATAAAAATGTGATTTGCATTCTGAAAATGTGAAATAATTAAAGTAAACAACTAAAAAATCATGTTCAAAATCCAAATCATTTTGTAATTGTTTAAAAATCTTGAATTGTTAATTCAAGAAAAATATAATTGGATGCAGAAGAAATATTGACATGGTTTGTGTGATATATGAAATAAGTTATTTGTAAATGAATCGAAATCCAAATCCAGTGTGGAATTGAATCAACAAAGATTCATCTGCCACTTGTTCGTTTTTTTTTACACATTGATCTGGTAGTGGGGTGGTTTCTTCCGATCTACACCCATGATTCCTTTATCTCCGTAGTGGGGAGTTTTCTTCACCACGATGAAGCAGTTACCGGAAGTTTATGGCGTGAGTTGGAGAATATATATGGGGATATCTTGCCATGTCCTCTGTACAAACTCTCGACTCAAATCCTATTTCTTTATCGTTTTGATTACTCTCTTTCGATCATGGCGGATAATCTGAGAAGGGCAATTCAGGATTTGAATCTTGGTATTGATGATGCTCCGGTGGTCTTATCGGCGGCGGTTTGCTCTGAGGCTCGTAGGGTGAACCAGTTCTCGTTGATGGGTAGACCATCTATGCAAACGAAGCAGAACATTCGGGCACTCTTGTCAGCATTACCAAAGATGTGGGGTGTTCCTGGTCTCATTAATGGACGGATTGTTGAGAGAAGGAAGTTTCAATTCATTTTCCCATCGGAGGAGATGTTATCATCGGTGTTGGAAAGGGGTCCATGGGCGGTTAATGAACGAATGCTGATCATGACTCGATGGAATGCTGGAATGGATGATCGTGATCTCAACCATATTCCATTCTGGGTCCAGATCAGAGGTATTCCTTTAGAGTATCTTTCTGAACCGGTTATCCGAAATATTGGTGATAGGATGGGAGAGGTCATGAAGGTAGATTTCAATCCAGAAGTGAATGCTGCGGTTGAGTTTGTTCGTGTGCGCCTTAACTGGGATGTGTCAAAACCTCTCAAATTCAAGAGGAATTTCCAATTCTCACCAGGAATTAATACGCTGTTGAAGTTTCGTTACGAGCGTCTCAAAGGCTTTTGCGATCAATGTGGTATGATCACACATGACTCAGGTGAGTGCTTGCCTGAGGAGGGGCATCAGATGGAGGAAGATAATGCTGGTGATGATCCGCATAATGGAGAGGGAGGTGCAGAAGATGATGGAGGTCATGATGCTAACAATCCTGAAGATACTGGAATGGAGATCCAGGAGCAACAAGATGATCTAGAGATGCCTGCGCAAGTAAACCAGAATCAGACAGGAGGTTCTTCTTCTGGGTCCTTTGTTGCTCTTATGCAAAATTTCTGGTCTAATGCCCCTGTGGAGGTAGTTCGGAGAGAGTATGAAAGAAGGGTGGGGCCAGTTAGAATGAAGCGTAGGAATGATTTTATTGATGCTCTTCTTGAGGAAGGAAGCTCTTCTCATCAGACTGAAGCGGCTGAAGAACAGGATCCAGCGCAACTGGAGATTGAATCTGATGAGGATGCTGACCATGCTATCTTAGAATGGGAAGCCCGCAGGTACGAAGATATTGATATTAGGCAGTATGGTTCGTTTCTCCAGGAGGAGCGTGATCAGAACATGGAAGGTAATGGTCAGACTTCTTTATTGTCTAACTCTTGTTTGGGTAAGCGAAGCAGAGAGGAGTTTAATGAGGAGACTATTGATAAGTTTCCAGTTGGTAAGATGAGAATGTCTGCAGAATTCAATGCTCTTCATCAGTTGCAGGAAACTTATGGGCATGATCAGGATCAGGATGATACTTCACAGATCGACAGAGGCGCGGTGGGCCCGGTTCCACCAGTTTCACCATGAGAGTTGAGGTGTGGAACTGTCGAGGTTTGGGACAACACTTGACAGTTCGACGTCTAAAGGAGATGCAGAGAATGTATCATCCAGACTTGTTGTTCCTGATTGAAACCAAGCAAGATAACAATTACGTTAGAGATGTAGGAGTTTATCTTGGTTTTGATCATATGATCCTTGTTCCCCCAGTAGGTTTAAGTGGTGGTTTAGCTGTATTTTGGAAGTCTTTCCTCTCAGTTTCATGTATTTCCAGTGATTCTCGTCTTGTGGATTTGCTTATTGAATATCAAAGCTTTCAGTTTTACTTGTCTTGTGTTTATGGTCATCCAATTCCGAAAGAAAGACATAATCTATGGGAGAAACTTCAGAGAATAGCAACAACTCGATTAGGCCCTTGGATGATGTGTGGTGATTGTAATGAAATGACTAAACCTGATGAGAAGAAAGGTGGGCGAGTTCGAGCTGTATCAAGTTTTCAGAGCTTTAATACAATGATCCAGATATGCGATTTTAAAGATTTAAAGTATTCTGGAAACCCTTTTAGTTGGGTTGGTCGTAGAAGAAAGGAGATTATAGAGTGTTGTTTGGATAGAGTCATGGTTAACACTGCTTGGCTGAATAAATTTCCTGTTTCTGGTAATGAATATTTGGAAATTGCTGAGTCTGACCATAGACCGATGATCATCTCCATTGATTATAAGCATCGTCGTCGCAAAGGTTTTTTCTGTTATGATAAGAGACTGTATGCAGACCAGCATTTTGTGGATTTGGTTAATGAGGCTTGGGATCAGACAGAGTTTTTTCGAGAATGGAATCAAAAACTTGGTCATTGTCGTGGTGAGATAATCAACTGGAAAAGGAACAATAAAACCAACTCTGCTGTCCGTATAGCAGAGATTCGTGGATTATTAGATCAAGCTATGACTGATATCAATGTGTCTACAGAACATATTCATGAGCTTCGTGGTAAACTTAATCAGGCATATAGAGATGAGGAAGAATACTGGAAATTGAAAAGCAGAAATCGGTGGTTAAATCTTGGTGATCGTAATACACCGTTCTATCATGGAGTCACTAAGATGAAGAAGAGTAGGAATAAAATTTCAAAGTTAAGAGACAAGTATGGAGTTCTACACTATCAGGAAGAAACCATAGCCCAAGTTGCTGAAAACTATTTCAATGACATGTTCTCTTCATCTCCTACAATACCTCTTGATGATTGTTTACCTAATTTCCAGCCAAAGGTGACAATGGAGATGAATGAAAAACTAATAGAGCCGGTGACAGATATAGAGATTCAAGAAGCGCTGAATTTGATTGGGGCGGACCGAGCTCCTGGTCCAGATGGTTTTACTGCAGCTTTTTATCATCAGTTTTGGAGTTCAATTGGACCAGATGTATGTCAGATGGTTAAGAGATTCTTTGAGACTGGTGAGATGGATAAAGGGATTAATCATACTAATATATGTCTTATCCCTAAGTTCCCTGAGGCTATAAGTATGTGTGATTATCGACCTATAAGTTTATGTTCTGTGGCTTATAAATTGATCTCGAAGGTGTTGGGTATACGGCTTCAGAGGTGCTTGGAAGCAATAATTTCTGACTCACAAGCTGCATTTGTTCCTGGAAGACAAATTTCTGACAACATTTTAGTGGCTCATGAGTTGATAAGTGCTTTGAAATCAAAGAAGGACAGCTCTGAAAGATACATGGCAATCAAGACTGATATTAGTAAAGCCTATGACAGAGTAGAGTGGAGGTTTCTTGAAGCTATTTTGCTTAAGATGGGTTTTCATATGATCTATGTTTCTTGGATTATGTCTTGTGTAACATCTGTTACCTACTCGATATTGATTAATGGAGCACCATTCGGGGAGATCAAACCATCTAGAGGTATACGTCAAGGTGATACTTTATCTCCATATCTGTTTCTCATCTGTGCAGAAGCTCTTACTCTGATGATAGATCAAGCTCAAAGAGTAAATCATTTTCAAGGAATGCGACTAGCTAGGTGTTGTCCTGAGATTTCTCATCTATTATTTGCGGATGATTCCTTATTCTTCTGCCAAGCAAATGAGGATAATACGATGTGCATGGCTGATATTCTGAATAAGTATGAGAAGGCATCTGGTCAAAAAGTAAATTTGGAGAAATCTTCGATTATATTTGGTACACGAGTGGATCATATTAAGAGAGTTCAAATTCAGAATATTTTGAACATTCATACTATTGGTGGAGGGGGTAAATATCTAGGACTTCCAGAGCAATTTGGTAGAAGCAAAGTCAAAGATTTTGAAGGTATTGCTCGGAGTATCAAAGCTGTAACTTCACAATGGCAAAACCAGTTTCTCTCTCAGGCGGGTAAAGAGGTATTAATCAAGTCTGTTTTGCAAGCCAAACCAGTCTATCCAATGAGTTGTTTTCTTCTTCCAAAAACTATCTGTGATGAGATTAATGCGACATTGTCTGAATTTTGGTGGGGAAA
Source organism: Brassica nigra (assembly GCA_016432835.1). Taxonomy (NCBI): domain Eukaryota; kingdom Viridiplantae; phylum Streptophyta; class Magnoliopsida; order Brassicales; family Brassicaceae; genus Brassica; species Brassica nigra. The sequence continues at coordinate 10,879,700 of CM028245.1, read as the reverse complement.
GGGAGATGAACGAAGGAAAATATCGTGGGTATCTTGGAAGAGATTATGTCTACCTAAAAAAGAGGGAGGTATGGGTTTTCGAGACCTTTACAGTTTAATAAAGCGTTGCTTGCTAAGCAGGGAGATTGTGGCAGAATCCTAACTCTCTTCTTGCTAGACTATATAAAGGAAGATATCATCATTCACGACATTTCTACAGTCTTCGAATCTTAAGCATGCCTCTTATGGCTATAAGTCTATACAAGTAGGGAAAGAACTACTTCAACAGGGGCTTCGTGTTCGGATAGGTGATGGAAAAAGTACAAACGTGTGGCTCGATCATTGGCTCCGGTGATCCCTCCCATAAAGTGATCCAAGTTTCTTATAATAGAAACATGAATGTAGAAGAGCTTATTGATACAGAAACTTATTCCTGGAATAGGCCATTGTTAGAACAATATCTTCAACCAGCGGATGTTCATCAAGTATTAAAGATAAAGTTGTCTAGATTTGCTACAGAAGATAAATTGGTTTGGCCATTCACGAGGGATATGAGATATACCGTTAAGTCGGGTTATTGGACAGCTACCCACTTCTATCATGATGGAGAAGTAATTGTTGACTGAAGGTTCTTTGGAAATTAAGAGAAATATTTGGAGTCTGAATATTCTACCAAAGATCAAACAATTCTTATGGAGAGTTGTTTCTGGAGCTCTTCCTACTTACACAAAGTTGTGTACTCGTGGTATTAATATTGATCCTACATGTCGAGATGTCAAGATGAGGAAACAATTAATCATGTCTTGTTTACATGTCCTCATGCAACCGCTATGTGGAGATGTTCGTATCTTACCTTATCATGTCTTTACGCTTAACTTGGAAGAGAATTTACAAGCACTATTTGATTTTATGAAGTCTTTATCGAGAGTGAAAGTAATAGACTTTTGGTATTTTGGATTCTCCGCTACTTTGGAAGTCTAGAAATGAGTATGTCTTTAAGAAAAGAAATGTTCATCCTATAGAAGATCTTCGAGAGCTATTGATGCTAATACTGAATGGTTTAGAAATGTTGTTCTAACAAATGCTGAAAGCCACGACAAACTATCAAGTCTTCAAGATGGGAACCTCCGCCAATGAAAGGGTTAAATGTAATTTTGACTATAGCTCTGTTCGAAATGATTTGGCTGGTGTTGGTTGGTTAGTAAGAGATGATAAGGGTAAGTTTTGGAAGCTGGTAGTGTGCAAATGCAGAAAGTGCAAACATCGTTGGAAGGGAAGCTTTAGGTTTCCTCATAGCTCTTCAACAAACTTGGATTCGAGGATGGAGAAGGGTTTGGTTTGAAGGAGATAACATCGAGCTTTGTAACATTATCAACCAAGTTAAAGAGAATGTGGATTTGGGAAATCTATTATGTGATATTCGCCATTGGATGCAACTTCTCGGATAGCTCATTGGATGTGGTGAAGAGAGAGGAATCAAGCGGCTGATGCTATTGCTAAAAATGCTATTCATCATTCTAGTTTATCAATGTTTTATCATATTCCTCCTGTTTGGTTAATTTCTTTCTTGTATTATCCTTATACAATTTAATCTAATAAAGTTTTAGTGGTTAAAAAAAAAAAAAAGAAACCAGATGGGTGGGTTAAAACCCGGAACCAGAGTTTCCTGTAATAAAAGTTTTGCTGCCTTTTGGCTTGCTTCATCGCTATAACTTACTCAAATCTCTAAAACCTTTCACGCACAAAAAAAAAAAACCTCTGAATTGATTGAGAAACCACGATTGGTCTTTGATCCCTTCTACTCTGCTTCGAGGTTAATGATCTATCCATCCATCTCTATCTTATCTTTCTCCTAAATATTATTATTTTAGTTTTCAATTTCTGTTTAATTGCACAGGAGGTTTTCTGGGTTTTAGGGATCTTCTTCTTCTTCTTCTTACTGATCACGTCTTCTCTCTCGAATTTCACAAAAGTTGCTTCTCTCTCGCCTCAGATTTTTTTTTTTTGTAGGAAGCTTAAATTCTTAAACCCTTCCATCTCAATTTTTTTTATTTGTTTGTTAATTGAAGACCCAAGTTTGATCTCAAGAAGCTATAAGCTCTGTTAATTTAATGATCTACAAACTTGAACCCTTTTTTTTCCTTAGCTAACTTTGGTGTTTGGCAATTTTTGAACTTTCTAGTTCTGGGGTTTTCTTAGAAGACATGGTTTTTGTTTTAGTTCTTACAGCAATAGAAACATGTGGTTGCACTTGCAGAACGATTAGCTTGTTTCTGCAGTTAACAAATTTAATTTTTTGGTTAACAAGAAAGAAACCTTCTAAAAATGTCTCTTATGATCATCATTAATGGAAACAACTACGCTAGGCTTTGCTTACAAGTTTGCATTTACCCATCTTAATCTCTGTTGATAATAATAATAATATACAGCTGCTTCTGTTCTCTTTCAGTCATGTTTCTCTATGCTTTTCTTTAATCTCTCTGAACTCCCGTGACAGGACGCACACACACGAGCGTTCTTGGATTGAGAGAGACAACAATGGACTTTAAAGGAATCACATGGGTTGGAAACGTCTACCAGAAGTTCGAAGCAATGTGCTTAGAGGTTGAAGAAATCATCGTCCAGGTTTTAATCCCGTTTAACCACTTGTAAATTGTTATCGTTTGTTCTAACTTTTTGGTTTGCTTGTTTTCTTTCTTCAGGACACAGCTAAGTTCGTTGAGAACCAAGTCCAGACCGTTGGGAACTCCGTGAAGAGATTCTGTTCCGATGTGGTCCAAGATCTGCGTCCCGATGAACACGCTCCTCCTGTTTGCTCTTCCTTCGAAAAGAAAAGAGGAAGCATGAAGCAAGAAGATGTAACTGAAGGGAAGAAGGATGGGTTTGCGATGGAACTCCGTGGTCTTGATGCAGATGATTACGATATCTGTACTTCTCCAAGGCAGTCTAGTAGTTACGGAGGTCCTTATAGAAGAACAAGACTCGGTCGCAAACAAGGGTTTAAGAAAGAAGTCACCAGGGCTTACGTACAGAGAGACTCAACTAGTTTATCAATGGTTCATAGAACTCGTGTTGGAAATGATGTTGGAACTGTAAAGTCAAGTGATCCTCCTCCTCCTACAGGTGAATTAGCAAGACTCATCTCTAGTCAACACGGTCTAACACTGGTTAATTCTGTTAGAGATCAAGATGCAGAGATTAGAACCGAAGATGAACACAGTCTTGCAGAGATTCAGCCTTGTTTTGCCATAAGCCTACCTAAAGGATCTGATGGTAAAACTTCTGCTTCTTAATTTTTGAATGTGCTTATAAACTGGATCTTTTTACAATACATAGGTTCTGCATCACTTAGGAATTTAAGGATCATGCTGTTTCTTATCATTGTCTGCTGCTTGCATTGGGACTTGAATGCAAAACATCTCAAGTTATGGTTGATTTTATTCAGATTTCAGAAAGGATGCGGATCGGATGCAAACTAGTTCGAGTTCTGTCTCAGAGCAGAAGCCAGAGATTCTTCAACAGCTTAGTGGAAGATCAGTTGAAGAAAGCTGTATCATTGTGGACAGAGACGAGTTGCATTGTGTTTTTCCGGACAAGGAGGAGAATGACAAACACAAACCTTACAAGGTTCTTATCTCTTTCTTATCTCATTTCTTTGTTTCACGTTTGCATTTATAATGAACTGATTCTACAGAAGATCCGAGACGCTCTAACTTCAAGAATGAAGCAAAACAGAGAACAAGAATACAAGCGACTTGCTCGTCAATGGTACACAGAAGATGTGCAAAATGTTAGAGAATGTGGCGAGAATCTAAAACAGATTGAGGAAGATCGATCATCAGAAGAATCTGAATGGGAGCTTCTGTAAAATGTTAATGGTGTTTACACATAGAATACAAGTAACTAAACACTCTCTTTGTATATATAAACAATGTATAAGCAAAACTTAAGCAGCCTTTAAAAACTTCCTCTCCTGGTTACATAAATGAATAAAGGCTTTCTCATCTTTATCAAAGTCATGATCTCGTGTTTGTACATGTGTAGTCTTTCCCGTGGTGGTTGTGTAATAATTGTTTTCTTGTTTCGTCTATTTTACATTTCCATTTTGTTCCATACGAAGGACCACTCCACTTCTCTCCCTTATCTTTCATGGTGGTTTTTCCTAATTAAATATATTTATAATATAAAAAGTTTGGGACAATCTCAACCGTATATCTCCTCAAACAGGAAACTATAGTCATTTTCTCAAATAATTTTCTAAGAGTTCAAACTCTGGCAAGACCCTTAAAAAGAATCGCCAGCCTCAGACTTATTGTACTAATTTATCATTTTATTTAATTTTATGTTTTTATAGGTTGGCAAGAGAGAAAAACTATTCTCTTAGTATTTATAATAATTAATAACTCGACGGTTGAAGTAATTATTGAATTTGTTGATGAGTGAATAATTGCGATTGGTGTTTTCTTGTTTTAATCACAGCTTTGTAGTAAAGATATAATCATTAAGAAGCTGAATAACAAATTTTCTAATAAGAAGTTTCAGAAATGTAAGAATACACATCTAATATCTCATTTCTTACATGCACAAAAACATAAATACAAACAAGTTAATATATATATATATATATATATATATATTCATGTAGATTTATGACAATCCGAATTGTTCTAAATTCAAGATTTTATTAACAAAAAAAAAAATTTAAAAATAGAAGATGAACCAAATGAGCTTGGTGTTCTCAGAAAAAAATAAATGCGCATGGAATTGATACTTACAAGAAATAGTTACTATATTTGTTCCTTTATTTCCACATTAATGTGTAAACGTAGTCAAAAATGAAACAATTAGATTCAATGATTTACCTAAATCGGAGTTACTAGAAAAAGCATCATTGGTTAGGTGTAGGTTAATAAAGCTTAGTTATGAAATTAAAATGTAAGAAACAAATTAATTATGCTTTGGGAGTAAGTGGTAGTCGAGTTGGCAAAAGCAAGGCACCCGAAAAGCCATCATAACATGTGCAAATTGCAACTATATTTATACATCATCTTTGTCTGTTCGTTCTCTTAGCAACATGCATGTTTACAACATGCATGTTAACTAACCAATTGATGCGCAGATCAAATATATACCGTTAAAAAATGTATGAAAAATCAAATATGATTGATGACAAACAAATTAAAATCTCTTAATAATAAACTAATCTCGTTTTCAATAACCAAAACGTGAATTCTGTAGTACCTTTTAGGAGCTGTGGATACCTTAGTGTTTACATTGATTTTTTTTTCTTCAAATATATCCTTTTTAGTTTATTATGAAAATAAATCGATTATTAGCTATCAACTGAGAAAATGCAATTTGATTTTATTTGGATTTGGTTATTCGGTTTGTCAGGTTTCGTTTTTAAAAGAAACCCATTTTTGTTTAATATTATGCTATCAAAACTGGGTGTGCGGAGAATTTGTAAAATGATATTTTAATTGTATGCTTTATTACAAAGTTTTTGTTTGGCTAAAACTACAGTTTTGGTTGGATTTGGGATTATCTAGAACGTAACTAACTGACTGGCAAAAACGTTTGGTTAACTTTCAATTTTAATCTATTCGGATGAATTTAATTTGACACCACTTTCAGCTCTTAAAGTTTATCTTAAGCCTAATGATCGTCTACCACTCAAATAAATATAAAATATGTATATGTACACAAAAATGAAACAAGAAAGGTAAAGAAGAAATTCATTGTAGATATGAAGACTTTTCAAGTCCATAAAAAGCTTGAGGCTTGGAGAATAAGTTACTCATTCTTTTTTGGTCACCCCAAAAGTAAAATGGAACTCTGTTTCCAAACCATGTTAGCCTCTCTGTTTTTCATTCTACTCTCTTCACTTCCTGAACTATTAGCACAACCTCAACAACATTTCTTGGGACAAAACAACACAACACTATTGACCGGAGAGAGGTCATGCAATTGGTTTAGAGGCAAATGGGTCTATGATTCTTCATATCCTCTATATAGTCCTTTTTCTTGTCCCTTCCTCGACCCCGAATTCAATTGCCAGAAAACGGGTCGACCCGACACTAACTATCAACACTTCCGATGGCAACCTTTCTCATGTTCTCTTCCCAGGTACTTTGCACATTTATTTAGCTACAGAACTTTTTAACTAGTTTGAAGGGAAACTAAGGTTTCAATTGTTTAAAACGCTAGGTTTTGTGTTTGCTTTTAAAGTATGACACATTCTTTGTCTGTTAATTTGTATAGTTCTGTAATATGTAAAGACAGACGTTTGCTCTTGTTTACGTTCACAACTGACAAATGAATATTGTTTAATATGGTATAGATTATGAGTTCATTTGAAAAGCAAAAAAATACACATTACCTATAAAACGCATACGCAAAAATGTACATAATATATTTGGTTTGCAGTCGTCAATTGAAATCAGTATTAGCTAAGAATATGTGTAGTGAAAATGAAACAAACGTCAGTGAAGTTTGTAAGACATTTTTCCTCATTTGATAAATTAGCAGTTACATTAGGAATGACATGAATTGACAGATTTGATGGGGTGAACTTTTTGAGGAGAATGAGAGGGAAGAAGATAATGATGGTTGGTGACTCACTGAGTCTTAATATGTTCGAATCGTTGGCATGTATGATTCATGCATCTCTCCCTGATGCTAAGTACTCTCTCCGTCGAGGACAGCCTCTCACTTCTCTCACGTTCCAGGTTTTTTTTCTTCTTCATTTTCTTGTTCTCTTATTTATTTGCTCTGTTTTTTTTTTCTCTTTTTCCTATTTTTATATCACTAAAGACAACATTATTGGTGTCCCTTAGCGAAAGCCCTTAAGAAGAAAATACAGAGACCGAGAGAGAAAAAGAGGGAAAAGCCCTTATATAAAGATTGTCCCTTAGTTTTAACCGAAAAAAAAAAAAAACCAAAATATTAACGTTGTCTCCAAATTCAAATATTCTTTTCGGCTTTCTTTTAGTTTTGGGCATTTAGTTTTACATCATAAGAAAAAAAGAGAACAAGTCCTGCGTGATAAGGCTAATATCAAATGAAGATCAGTTACGTAGATATGCTAATATCTTTTTAAGTTTGGTGCTCGATAGATGAAATGGTTGTCATATAATAATAAAAAACAAAGGAAAGAATAACTATATTATATAGGAGATATGATTACGACAATTCCCACTTTGATGTTGAAAAAGAGTTCATGCAACGTCACCATCTATAATTTATTTTCTCGCAATGTTAACAAAATCCTATAAGATTCCGCAAATTGTAAGCATATTAAATTCGTGGCCAAGAAAATACAGATTATGAGAGAACTGAAATATGGACCATTTTGACATGTCTTGCGAGTTATTAGTCAAGCTTTCTAAGAGTCTTCTCAATAGAGCCGAACATATATAAACGACATATTAGATCATTAAGACACGATGTACAATGATTTTGATAACCATGTCAGTGTCTTCTTTCTTCATTGTCGTTTTCTAATAATCACCACACTATATAATAAATTAGTCGGTGGGTCTTCGCAAATTTAATTAATTATTTTTACTCAATATTAATTATTTTGGGGGATCGACTCCACAGCTTTTTTACATCTACACAGCTTTTTTTACATCTACACAGCTAAACAGTGACAAGTCTGTCTCTGGCTTCGATCTCTAGCTTCTTCATTAGGTTTACGTGTCTTTTTCTCTGTTTGGCTAACTATTAGAGAGTATAGGTATCCAAATGTTTTAAGAGTGATATTTCAGGCTTACACAATATGTTTGGTAGTATATTTCTCTATTTTTCAATATCAATGTTGCTGGGAACTATAAACAGTACACAGAAATATCAAGTTCTTTTCCTACGAATGCCTCATTCATTTTTTGAGCATAACGGGTTGACATGCTTATAAGAACAAAAATTCATGATAATATGAATTGTTTGGGTACTAGATCTGTGCCAACTTAATTTATATAAATGACGGAAACAGGCTAACATATGAATATACATAATATAGGTCAATTTGTTACAGTTAATGTACCTAGACAAACACAAATATTTGACACAATAACTTTTTAAACAAGCAAAGAATAACAAGTATTGAAGAAATCCAGTTTATGTATAAATCAACTAATATTATTTGATGTAACAATCTTTTATTGTCACTGACTAAATAAATTATAAATTTGGCAGGATTATGGAGTGACAATATTTTTGTACAGAACACAGTTTCTAGTAGACGTGGTTCAAGAAAAGGCAGGACGAGTGCTTGTGCTTGACTCCATCAAGCAAGGCAATGCTTGGCTTGGCATGGACGTTCTGATCTTTAACTCCTGGCATTGGTGGACTCACACCGACGGAATCCAGCCGTACGATCACATTAACTAACCTTAAACCCTCCCTCACTCTTTCTTTATTTTTTGACAATATTGTTCTTCAAGTGTTTTATCTACATACGTACTTGCTAGTTATATGTTTAAAAATGGTTGGTAGGTGGGATTATATGAGGGAAGGAAACAGATTGTTCAAAGACATGAATAGGCTTGTGGCTTTTTACAAAGGACTAAACACATGGGCTCGTTGGATTAACCACAACATTGACCCTTCACGCACTCAAGTCTTCTTTCAAGGTGTTTCTCCTGTTCACTACGAGTAAGTTCTAATATCTTTTCTCTCAACTACTTCCATCTAAAGTTAAAAGATTAGACTCAAAATAATATAAAGTATTGAATTCAAAGCCGATGAATTATACCATATACATTTTCAAAACATTAACTGCGTTTCCAAAACAGTGGAAGAGAGTGGAACGAACCACTGAAGTCGTGCAAGGGCCAAACTCAGCCGTTCATGGGACAAAGATACCCGGGAGGATTGCCCTTAGGTTGGGTCGTGGTTAACAAAGTGTTGAGCCGAATCAAGAAACCAGTCCGTCTTCTTGATCTCACAACTCTCTCGCAGTATCGCAAAGACGCGCACCCAAGTCTCTACAATGGTATCACAAATGGTCTAGACTGTAGTCATTGGTGTCTCCCTGGTCTCCCTGACACTTGGAACCTACTTCTATACGCATCACTTACTTCATAGTTCTCGTTTTATATATTGATTTGTTCTGCCAGTTTATGAATATTTTGTGGTATACTTGTGATTGTGATTGAGATTCTTCCATTGTTAATTTAATATTTCAATGTAATTAACATTACATTATGGAATTAATTACTTAAATATCTGTAATATTATATTCATTTCTTATCCAACCTATAATAACATGCGTATATTAATCTTCGCCTATCTGTTTTGGTTTATTAGACCATCAACAACGCTGAAACCCATTTGGGGTTTTAATATTTTTTTTTTCATTTTTCTGATTAAAAAAAAAAATTAAAATCGCACCAATCGCGGACCGTCAGTGAAACCCGCGAACAGTGCAAAAAACCGTGCGCAAAGGATCCTAATCTGGTGCTCTTCTTCCTTGGTTCCAGAGCTTTTGTGGTCCTGCCTCTAAAAATTCTAAAATATCTGCGTTGTTGATGCTCTTACTTCTCTTCCCAGTGGTTTGGACTCTGTTTTGGTTGTAATGTTCAAGGAGAGCTCAAAAAGTTAGTAGAATTGTACAAACGTGAAGAAGTTAGCATCACTTTTAACAGGCCACGGCTCGGGAGCAGTTCTATGGATTCTATAAGGCACAGGCTTTCTCTATGATGAATGGCCTAAGATCAATATCGAGACAGGCTTTCTTGTATCATGGGTTTTGCTTAGGGAGTATCCACATCGGTGACCTCAACTTCAGACGACTCGTCGATTGTCTCTAACACCTTTCTCTCCCCGATCTCATTCCGCGTTACCCGGTATTCAGATTCACAGATGTAGGGAAGGAGCTCCAGATAAGCACAGTGAAAAGCAGAGTAGCTGAAACGGTCTAACGCATTTCATTAACCTGGAGGCTTACTTGCACGGCGTGGATTTAAACGCTCTTGAAGATAAGTATGGATTCAAACTGATGACAGGGACATGGATTCTCAGTGGTGATATTGCAAAGGAGGACCAAAAAGAAAGAAGATAAATATGAATATAGCTGCAATACAATGTTGTACTACTTATTCTCAAAAAAAAAAAAATACAATAAAGCAAATTCAATAATAAGATAAGACTCCGTGACTAGAGACAAGTAGATTATTCATGTACATGAAAGATGAAAGAAGAAAATCAACAAGGTATGGTGGAAGTGAACCACTCCATAACATGAATTGGGGCTTTGATCAACCCTAACGCCATCTCCACCAGTATCGTCACGCATAAGCAACACGGACATATGCACGACAACAACAATCTGCACCGATCACAAAACAAAAGAATCAGATTCTGAGTGATGAAAGTTCCAATTTCGAATTTCGATACGAAGAAACCGTAAATTCTAAGCAGAGCATCAACAGAGATTCCCGAAACGGGAATCTTCGGTGGCAGAGAGCATTATTTTACTCTAAGGATCATAACGAAACTATCACTAAGAAGAGAAATCGAAACGAATAGAGAGGAGAAATCTAGGGACTGACCCGACGATCCAGATGACGACACCGACGATAGAGAGAAGGAGAGATAGGAAGGCGAAAGGGAGGCCTAAGAGGAAACCGAGAGGACGGCAGTCTTCTGCGCACATGTTGGCTCTCCTGCGAGTTTCCTCTTACAGTCGTGATGAGTCGTCGTCTTTCTTGTGCAGAGGAGGAAGAAGAAGAAGGAACTAATAAGAGACGCCGTGTTTGGTGCAGCTAACGCGTTACTTTTTATATTTGGGATATAAATCTTCCTAATAACTAATAAGTTTACTAAAAATACAAAAAATTTCCTAATAAATGTTTATTCTTGACCAAAACATATAAAACAAATGCTTACGGAGACCAAATAAATATAAAATGGTCATAAATGACTCTGAATTATTTCTAAAGAATATAGATATGTTTACATAGATTATTCATGTTATATTTTGTAAATATTAATTTAATACATATAAAATCTCCACTCTTTAACAGAAAAACTAAGATTTTATTAATTATTAGAAAGATCAAAATCAATTGATAAATTGTATTTATGGAAATCAATGTATATCATATATATGAAAATATTATATTGCTTTATTAACTACAATCTTATGCATTTACAATGTAAATACACAAAATATTTGATAAGAAAATCTTTTGAATCATAAATTTATCTTCATATCTACAGAATAAAGATCAAACCTAACATCTTATACTCAATCTGCGATATAACTTTGATTTATATTCAGTATGTTGGATATGTGTATTTTTAGTTAAAAATGATCTTTATATCTTATTATTATAAAAAGGTTTATGAGTGTGCACATTAGATTTTAAAATACGTAAATATCAATAGACAAAAGTATTAGATCATATCCTCGATTCTTTTCAAAAAAAAAAAGATTTATGATGTTTTATATTAATTAATTATAAATTATGTATACTGTATCCACACGTTTACGTTAGGTGTAAATAGTAGTCTAATCTTAGACAATATAGTTTGCTTTGTCCTGACGCTTCTACCAAAAAGGAAATAAAGAAGCTGTACGCGACGGAACAATAAATACTTGTACTCTAAAAACGTTGGTCCCCGGCCCTTTAAGATATGCAACACAAAATAGAGTATGTGATAGATATATGTACAAAAAAGGAAGGTAATTGTTGGAAGCTGGAAATCTCCACAAACACAATGCAATGCTGCGCAACACAGCCTGAGTTAGAACAGTTGATTCTAAGAGCACCCTTATCGCGGTTAATTAAGGGTGTCTCTTCAATTAATTGTAATTAAAAAAATTAAAGAAAAGAAAGAAAGTCGGGGAGACAGGTCCTTTGTTGCCCCGTGAAGGAACGTATCTTGAAGGACGCGTGTCAGCTAACGAGAGGGGGGAGCGTCGGTTACGCGATAAACGCGTGAAAGTCCTCTTTCTCTCTCCCTCTCTCTCTTTCTCTCTCGAATCCTCTCGACGGCGATCTGTTTGGCGATTTGTTCTCACCGGTGGTATCTGTTGATTCTCGTCCTCTCTCTCTCTCTCTCTCTCTCTCTCTCTCTCTCTCTCTCTCTCTCTCTCTCTCTCTCTCTCTCTCTCTCTCTCTCTCTCTCTCTCTCTCTCTCTCTCTCTCTCTCTCTCTCTCTCTCTCGAATCCTCTGTGATCTGTTTGGCGATTTGATCGATCAAGCCTCTTCTTGTTCTCACCGGTGGTATCCGTTGGTTCTCGTCCTCTCTGTGTCTCGGTGGGTCTCCTTGACAGCGACGGAGCTTTCCCGCGGTGGTTCGGCTCAAATCAAAAGGTAATATTCTTTTTCTCTTCCTTCATTGCATGTGATTGATTATTGTCGACTTGTGTTCTCATCGCAATATCTGTTTATTTTGTTTGTTCGGTTTGATTTCGTGTATCGGTGGCGACGGAGCTCTCCTCGAGTTCTCCTCGGCGAAGGCGACCGAGCTCTCGTCGATGGCGAAGAAGCTGTCTCTCGGTGGCGGCGGATATCTTTCACGGTGGATGTCCTCTAATCGAAGGTAAAGCTTATGTTATTTGATGTTCTTAAACATTTTTAATTTTCATTGATCATCTTCGATTTGATTTGGCACTGGGGAATTAAACTTGATATGTATGTTCTTATGTTTGGATTTGTTCAATAAATATGGATGAATTTGTTTGTTAAATTTGTATATATGTTTCTGTTTTAGTATATGTGTGTAGTTTTAGTTCAAGTTGTTGTTTCGAACGGACTGAATTTGATATGTTTAAAACTCAAGGATAAAATCTTTTTGGTTAAGTTCTGAGTTGTTGTTTGTGTGATTAGCTGTCTAATAGCTAAGCCGACCTAGCATGATAAATGTTTTGGTTCGTGTCATATTAACTAGTATCTGACTTTCTGTTTGTGTGTTTCTGTTTTAGACTGCGTGGATACACGGTTCAAGAGGAAGTCTCGTTAAACCAGAGGAGTGCAAAGCAAAGCAATACAGGTAAATGTCTATTTCTGTGGAATTTATTGAATGCTTTAATGTCAAGTTAGGTAGGTTAATGAAATATTATGGTTGTGTTAGCAATAAATAGGTGTGTGGAAGTGTGATCAATGTGTTAGGTTGATGTCAAATCCATTTTCAATGTTTGATGTATTTATGTTAGTATTTTACTCTTCCTCTCTTCTGTCTCGAACATAGCTTCTTCGTCTTCTCTTCCTTCTTCTTTGCTTTCTATCGGGGATGGATTCCAATCCATACGGGCAGAGTACTCGCTATGTTGATCTCCTTACGAGTCAACATGGTGTCTTTAGATATGTAGAAGATAGTGTCCAACTATCTTCTTCATCGCAAGTCCCTGTCTCTGGGACTCAAGGACTTGAAGCTTCAAGCTGCCCTCAAGACACTCCTGCAGAGCGTAGTTCACGCAGGATGTGGACGCCTGTAGAAGATATGGTGCTCATCAGCTCCTGGCTTAATACAAGTAAAGACCCAGTTGTGGGAAATGAGCAACAGTCTGGTGCATTCTGGAAAAGGATTGCCGTTTACTTTGCGGCAAGTCCCAAGATTGCAGCCACTGAACACCGAGAACACACTCATTGCAAGCAGCGCTGGCACAAGATCAACGATCAAGTCAACAAGTTCTGTGGAGCTTTTGAAGCAGCAACCCGAGAGAAGACTAGTGGGCAAAATGAGAACGATGTTCTCAACAAAGCCCATGAAATCTTCTCAAACAACCACGGGAAAAAATTCATTCTGGAGCATGCTTGGAAGGAGCTTCGGAATGATCAAAAATGGTGTGGCCTTGCTACATCTAAAAATGAGGGAAGCGCTAAAAGGAGGAAGTTAGACGAGGGTTCACAGTCTGAGAGTTCACACGCGCATGAAACAATGACAGAGGAGGAGCGTCCTCCGGGTGTTAAGGCAGCAAAAGGGAAGAGGAAGAAGATTTTCGAGGGAAAAGAAACTCTGTCACAGTTTCAAACTATGTGGGAAATGAAACAGAAAGACTTGGTCTCCAAGGAAAGGTTATCCAAAATGAGGATACTTGACAGGTTACTTGCAAAGAACGATGGCTTAGATGAGTTCGAGGATGTTCTTAAGAAAAAGCTCATAGAGGAATTGTTTTAGATGAGTTTGAGGATGCTTTAGTTATGTGTGTTGTTGTTGATCTTGTTGTTGTTGTTTTAAGAGTTTGGTTTAGTTGATCTTGTTGTTGTTGTTTTAAGAGTTTGGTTTAATTGATCTTGTTGTTGTTGTTCCTCCTCTGTTGTATGCTATTAACGTCTTAATAATATATGAGTTTTTTGTTGTTCCTCTGTTGTATGCCTATTTAAATTGCTTCTGAGAATTGCTTATTTTTTTATTGCTTCGCAGGCTGAGAGACAGTGTTCAGATGGGAGCATTGGAGCGGAGCATCACAGACACAAGTGAAGACATGACGGACACAAGTGAGACAGTGAGAGACAGTGTTGTTTGTCGTTGTGTATCACGGACAATGTGAGACAGTGAGAGACAGTGAGAGACAGTGAGAAACAGTTTTGTTTGTCGTTGTGTATCACGGACACTTTGTCCTTGGTTGTTTGTCGAGGTGTATCAAAAATGGTCATGTGTTGTATTATTTAGCAAGCTCCCATCGTTGTATATAAATACAAGTTCTTCTAACTCTATATTTCTCAAACTCTCATCTCAAGTTCTTCTATATCTCTCAAGTTCTTCTATCTTTCTCAAACTTCTCTTTACTCACAAGTTTAAAAAACACAATTCACTTCTCTTTTATATCTCAATCTCTTTAATCACAAGTTTATAAAACACAAATCACTTTCTTCGGTCACAAGTTCTTCTTAAGCTGTCTCTTTATAAACACAAATCACTTTCTCTCTATTTAAGCACTTTAATGGCTTCTTCTTCTTCTTCTCAAAACACTTTAGATGATACTTTTGATGATTCTTTTGATGATACTTTTGATGAGCTTTTTGATCAACATTTTGATCAAGCCTTTGAAAATCTCACCATTCAAATCGATAAAGAAGAACGAAGAAAAAAAAGAAAAAAACGAGCTTATATCGAAAGAAATCGAGAAGAAGGGCATATCCGTTTATGGAACGATTATTTCAGTGAAACTCCCACGTATCCTCATCATTTATTCCGCCGACGTTTTAGAATGAACAAACCATTGTTCATGCAGATTGTTAATCGACTCTCCAACGAGGTTCAATATTTTCGGGAAACAGAAGATGGTCTCGGAAGGAAAAGTCTCTGTCCACTTCAAAAGTGTACCGCCGCTCTTCGTGTCTTGGCATATGGTTCAGCAGCTGATACCGTCGACGAATACCTCCGGCTCGGTGAAACAACAACTCGGTTATGTGTTGAAAATTTTGTGGACGGAATAATAAATTTGTTCGGCGAAGAGTACTTAAGAAGACCAACACCGGCTGATCTTCAACGTCTACTTGATGTTGGAGAGTATCGTGGCTTTCCCGGGATGATAGGAAGCATCGATTGTATGCATTGGGAGTGGAAGAATTGTCACACCGCTTGGAAAGGACAATATTCTCGTGGTTCGGATAAACCAACAATCGTTTTGGAGGCGGTTGCTTCATACGATCTCTGGATATGGCATGCGTTCTTTGGACTTCCAGGTACATTAAATGATATTAATGTTCTTGAACGTTCACCGGTTTTTGATGACATAATAAACGGTCAAGCTCCGAATGTTACTTACTCTGTCAATGGAAATGAGTACCATATGGCTTACTATCTCACCGATGGTATATATCCAAAATGGGATACTTTTATCCAATCTATTTCTATACCACAAGGACCGCAAGCAGTTCTATTCGCTCAACGTCAAGAAGCTTACCGAAAAGATGTAGAGCGTGCTTTTGGAGTCTTGCAAGCTCGTTTTGCCATTGTTAAAAATCCAGTTTTGATTTGGGATAAAGTCAAAATTGGGAAAATTATGCGAGCATGTATCATACTCCATAATATGATAGTACAAGACGAACGAGATACATACACTCAAATTGACGATTCAGAGTTCCGAGAAGGAGAAGACCATGGAAGTTCACACGTCCATCCCCCGATTCCTCCAGTCCCTCCAAATATGGAACACATGATGAATGTTCGAACAACAATTCGTGATAGACAATTGCATCGACGACTGAAAGATGATTTGGTTCAACATATATGGCAACGATTTGGAGGTGATGAAGACGACAACTGATCTCGATGTTTGTTTTAATAAAGTCTTGTTAATTTTAATGATCTTTGTTTTATGTTTGAAATGTTATCTTTAATTATGTCTTATTTAATAAAAAATTTCAAAAATTTCTAAAATTGTTTACTATAATTTTTTTTTTCAAGAACCCCAAACGAAGAAACTAGCAATGGAGACGGAAAAATTTTAAGGTTCTTCATTAAGTTTCTTCGTACACTTTATTCTTTAAATATGATTAAAATTTTGATCAAGAGACCCTTAAGGGTTTTTGGGATAAGGGTGCTCTAACAATAAACAAGCTAGTGATTCGGTTACAAAAAAAAAACAAGCTAGTGATTAACTAAAAGCACTGACTAGCTACTAGCTAGTGACTAGTGAGTATTGTTGTAGTGGGCTATTATTAAAGTAGGTTTACTATTGGATAAACAATCATGTTGCCCTAGAAGAAAAGTAAACAAGGCCCATATATCCTTTCAAGTGCTTTAATCTCAAGAATGGCAAGTATCAGGCCCATTTGCTGATGAGAATGATAATTTCCAATATGCTAATCTCATGTGTGAATCATATCTTCCAAATAATCCATAAAATACAAAGATTTCAAACAACTACTCCATGTTTATATCCATATCCAAAAATAGTTTTAATCCTTCTGCCATACAAATGGAATATATGTATCCAAATATTCAACAATACTATATGGTCTTTTAAATAAAATAAAGAGCCATAAATCATTTTCTGAATCTAGTCAACAACTTACTACTATTGCCGTCATAAATAGGTCATCGATAGTCTATATGGTCTCAACGGGTGAAAGTAAATACGAGAATGCCAAGTCTAGAATATTATTAGTTGAGAAATAAGTACATTCAAATGAAGTCAACATATGTGCGCGAGAAGAATCTTTTTGTTGGAGAATATGTTCATTTGTATTGCCATTTGTCAAGTTCATAGTTTAAAATTTTTGAACCTCTACACATTTCTAACACTGATAGTTAAGGTCGGCAAAACTCTACTTTTGTAAGAGTGCAACAGACTGTTTCTACAATTTCGTAGTCTTGACTATAATCAGTTACTTTTTTTTTGACATTATAATCACACTTTATATATAGTTAGAATCTGTAGTTGATGACAATACTTCTTAAGCAAACGTCAGCGAACTTTAAAATATGTAGTCTCCAAATAAATTTCACATAAGCGAAATGAAAGAACCCAGTACGGCAAACTCGAATCTCGACATTAGAGAACAGGGAACTACATATATATTAGAGATATGATTTTCAGGAGTATATCTTGAATCATGACTATTACAGTTATCATTTATGTAACTTAAATGAATAGTTTGGCCATCGAATCTCTCTATAAGTAATCGTTTTGATCATATGTATATGGAACTGCTAATTTCAATTACTATATTCCATTACTTCTCCCCATTTA
The DNA here is from genome assembly GCA_016432835.1 of Brassica nigra. Lineage (NCBI taxonomy): Eukaryota > Viridiplantae > Streptophyta > Magnoliopsida > Brassicales > Brassicaceae > Brassica > Brassica nigra. Next base: position 10,862,067 of record CM028245.1, on the reverse strand, counting down.
CTTTTTTTTTTTTGCTAAAAGAAAAAAGTATTCATTGGAGACATTTACTTTGTTGTTTCCTTATAAATGAAAAAGTAAAACTCAAAACGGGGAATTTTATTTATAAGCCAATTGCTGTTACATAAAAGGTAACTCATTGGAGAGACACGAGAACATACAGAGAAAATGTTTGATGTATTAAGACAAGGAGGTATAAGAATACCAAAACCTTGATACAACAAAATTGTACGTAAGATTTATGAAGGGGAAAAAGAGAGAAGAAAAGCATATAAATGGCGATATTCAATGACCTGCATGGATCAGTCACAATTATTGTGCTTGAATCTCCGGTCAAGTAAAATATCCGTAAAGATCAATCAATGATGTTGCGGGTCAGGTCCTCCTGGTGAAACCCTTTCCGAATCCACTAAAAACCTCCTTTCATTATATCCTTTGAACTTGGAGAGATCGAAACCAAGCTCACGTAGGAGAACCTTACTATTCAAAATGCCTATGTTTGCAACTCGATCTGCATGGAGGATTCGAGCCTGAGTACTCAAGATTGGTGATGAAAATAGTATTAGGAGTATGATAAGAGCTTGTTTAAGGATTAAATTCTCCATGGAGATTGATGAGAAGAAAGGTTACTCGTGGTGGGGGGTGGGGGTGGGGGGTGTTGTTAATTTGGGATTGAGAAACAGAGAGAGAGAGATGCAAAATGTGATGAAGTTGAGAGAGAGAGTGTGATGATTTGTATGCAATGTTATATTCTATTTATAGATCACAAGATCTAACGAACATGTTAAGAATTGAGTCGTTTGGCTCAGTGGAGAGAACATGATGGGATCCACAACAAAAATGAAAGGCAAATCCGACTCATATTTTAGGATTATAAAACAATGCACGTACACACAAAAGCAATATGACATGATTTATAACTGATCCAACGATTGAAACTCTCAGGTGAAAATCTATATTTCGTAGACCATTAGGTATTTACTTTACATGTATATGGTTGATTAAATGATTTTAAAAAAGTTTGATGTTAGGTTTACGAGGATAAATATAAAAATGTCATATAGAGATATTTATTTTAGATACAACAATTTAACTTTTAGCAATATTCATTGTTTTATCTAAACTCTCAATTTTAAATATTAACGATGGAATGAATAAATATAAATCGCATATCATAATGTGGCTTTAAAACATTAATACCACATAACAAAAATATATGGAAGCGAAAAATGAACTTATAAATATCTAATATCACAATTATAATCATCGAAATGCAAACTTTTAAGATTGAAACTAATCTCGGACATTAAACAAACGTATAAGACATTACACAAAAGTATAACAAAGCGCGGGTCAAACTCTAGTATAGTTTTAATTCACCAACTAGATTTCGACCCGCGCAATTGCGCAGGTGTTTGTTTTCATTTAATATTCACGTAAATATTTTGTTTTTATTTCAAAAATAGAATATATTATAATATTCACATATTTAAAATCTGCAAATCACGTTTTCAAACCCAAGGATGTTATGGTTTACTTGTTCTTAATCAAATTAATTTTTTCAAATTATCACATTTAATTTTTATTTTCTTTACAATATTTTTTTGTTGGTTTGTGTTTAATTGTTTAATTAAGAAACTCAATAAGCTCTTGTAATGTTCAGTAAAATATAAAATTATTTTTGTGTCTAAAGATATTGTAACATTTTGATTGGTTGGGATTTATCTCGCTTCTTTAGCTTTACTTATTTTTAGATCATTAAATTTTATCAATCATGCTGCAATTTTATTTTAAAAAGTTAATATTTACGTCAAGTTTCTATTATTTTTTACTACTCATACTGTAGTTTTATTTTTAAAGCTACATCAAAAAATAAAGCAAACCTTTTTCTAATGCATTTTAGGCAAAAAGTATTTCTTTCTTTTATAGTTTTATTTTTAAAGCTACATCAAAAAATAAAGCAAACCTTTTTCTAATGCATTTTAGGCAAAAAGTATTTCTTTCTTTTATAAGCTGTAGAATCTGTAAAATGAAAAAACTATTTATAACATCAAATAAATTAGATAATCATAATTAAAAAACATTGATAAATATTTTAGTTTAATTTTGGGTGTTTTTAAATAACTGACATATTTTAAATAACATAAATATTTTTTTCATCACATTTTAAATAACAGTGAACTTTGATAATTGGGTAATTTTCTCAAATAAACAATTTTTAGTTTTTGTCACAAAAAGAACTCACAAAGAGGAAAATTACCAAATATTTCATTAAAGAGGAAAAAGACCATTATACTCTACATATATAAATACAAAAAAAATTGTTAGTTTCATATTATATGTTTTCAAATTTCGAATTTTTTATAGTTTTTATTTGAAATATTTTTTTTCAAATTTTCTTTTTGAAATTCGAAAAATACTTTTGAAACTATTTTTAAATTTTTTATTTTCAAATTTTCAAATTTATTTTTTAAAAATTTAAACCTCAATCTCGATATCCACTCCTTAACTTTAAACACTAAGTCTAGATTTGTTAACCCTAGGTGTATAACTGTATATATACTTTTTTGATAAAATATTTTGGTCATTTTGATCCTTGGAAACTATATTTGTGACAAAAATGTTTTTAGGACTATCTTAGTGAATTTCTTTTAATAATCTATATAAATATAACAGAAATTGTTTTAATTGATAAAAATGATTATTTTACATATATATCACATATTTCATATATTATTTTAAAATATTTTCAATCTATAGCTTAATTTTATTTATTGTATAAAATGAACCCGTTGAATAGTCAAGCTATATTATAAATGATGATCACTTGATGTCAGGTTAAGTCCAATGTATTATGTGGTTTATTTAGTGTTTAAACCGAATAGGTTGAATTGTCAATCTAATCATATATTAGAAATGATGGTCATAACCAATTTAATTCAATGTTTTCTTTGTTTATTAAATGTATAAAGCGAGCCAATTCAAGAGTGAATCTTATTAAGAATAAGTTAGGTTCGATATAAATTTGGAAAGACATGCCAAGGTCGTGTAGTGATTCATTAATGATGCCACAATATGTTTGTTAAATGTGCTTATATTATAGGCGTAATTAAATAGTTATAGTTGTAAGTCAAAATGATATTAATTAGAAATAAATAAAATATGACTTTCTAGGAAGGGTCAATTTTTTAAAAAATCACACATGAAAGAAGGTTGTGACTTCTATTTTAATATAATAGATTTAGTTTTGCTATTTGTTGTGGATTTTCTTGAACGGTTTTCACAACCTTCAATTTTTTTGACGTCACCATTAATTTTATAATCGTAGGTGTACGGGAAATTAAATCAATTTTATATAGCAAAAGAAATCAAAATGTATATAGCACAACCTGTTTTATTTCAAAATATTTAAACAAAAAGAGAAACCTAGTTGATTACCAAAAACAGAAAGAAAAAAACAAAACGGCATATTGTAGTATAAACTTTATTTTAGTCGCATTTACAGCAGTGTTAATGTATATATCAATAGAGACGAATCAGCTTTATAGGTGTGCAAGTAAATAATGAAGGCGTATAATTTAATTCTTACAGCATTTCACATTATACTTTGAAAACTTTGTGATATAGAAAATGGATTGAGATGGGTCAAATATGCTGGAAGAAAAGAATTATAAACATTTCAATAAGAAGTTAAAATATTTTTACGAATATTTTCAGTATGTATTTTTCTTGCTAATTATATTATTCGTTGTGTTAAGTTGTAGGTTTTTAAATAAGAAAACATCAATAAACTATTCTCTTGAATTAACACATATTTCTCAAAATAAGCGTGATTTTTATAGTAAGTCAGAAATGCACGAATTTGTGTTGATTTGACATATATAAGTATTCTTCTAGTTAACATTAACTTTTGTTTGTTTAGTAATTAGTAGTATTAAAATTTGGCAGTGTGGCGTTAAAACAAAACAACGTCACTTTATAACCTTAAATGTTCTCAATTCTTCTAATCAAATCTAATAAAGATTTCGAGTTCTTTTCTCCTTCCCAAATCCTTCAATAATCATTAAAAGAGTAGGTGATCCGGAACTCTTCTATTCAAAGCCTTAAATGCGAACGACGAACTAGTGCATGTATATGTTGCCTCAGTCCAAGAAGTTGATACAGAGACAGTCTAAGTATCAGTATAAATGATTCATGGTGCTTACCAGGGCGGACCCGGAATTGTTTTTAGGGGTGTCAAATTTTTAATTAAAAAGAAGAAACAAAATAAAAGGTGTCATGATGGATTCGAACGGTGGTTTAAGAGGCGGTCAACATATTAATTTTTACAAAAATGCCAAAGATTTTTTTTTTTTTGCAATTTTTACACACAATTAAATACTTAGTCAGATTTAAAGGGTGCCACGTAACACTCCACTAACCTTAATAGGTCTGCCACTGATGATGACTCTCCAGTTCATATCTCTGGTCAGAGATCATGGAATACTTGAGCTGGGATCTATGGAGGTGGTAGTGGGGACATGATGGATGATTTTAGTGAAATCCCCACATATGTTCTCATTCGTCGAAAAAGATTATTAGTGAAATTTCCACAAACCACCTGATGATGGTTTAGTGGTAGGTGGATTTGGGGTTATTAAGCAATCTAAGTTCGAAAACATTCCACTATATTTTATTATGAGATTACGTGGATATGGATCTCTTGTTTAAGAACCATTTAAATATCAGAAAAAGAATCTATTCCTAGGTTACACCTCTTATGGGGATGAGTGCGAGATACTCTTAAATTAATAAACTAAAAGGAGAAAAGTTAATAAACATTTGTGCAGTCGGACTAAAATGAGGAAATGGGAAGGTGTTGTTTTTGTTTTAGTTAGCCGACGAATGACCAAAACCCATTTGATCTCTGTTTCTGTTCATCACATGCATATGGTGTCTTTGTTTTCATGTTCCATCACTGTAATTTTAGAAATAGATTCAAGGGATGATTTGTTACTGAGTCTAACTCAGTTGGTGTATTGAATGAATTTTTGATAGAACTTTTTTAACGTCATTTTTTCGCGTGTCATCGATGGAAAATAAGCTAATTACACATTAACTATTTCAGTATAATTTAGTTGACCAATAATATTTTAATGAAAATTTGATTTAGTATAATTTAGTTGACCAATAATATTTTACTACATTATTCATGACTGATTAAATCACTTTAAATATATATAATTAATAATAGTATTTTAAATAGTATTTTAAATCCTTGTTTTTTTAACCAAAATATTTTACATTACAAAACGAAAGAATGATTATTTATGGACCTACAATATTGTTGGTGATAATGTTTTTTATTATTATTATTTTTTACTTTCTACAAAAAAAGATAGTGTTTTTTTCCTAATAGATCTGTTATATAGTTTGACAATAAAAATGAAGAGAAAGAAAAACAGTCGTACAAGAGATTTAAAAAAAAAAAATTCAAAGTAAACATTAGAAATTATATAAATACCTCTAATAGTCAATAATTTTACAATTTCATTATAAACTAATGAACCAACTGTCGATTTATAAATAAAATATCACCCTGCTTAATAATTGATAAACTTTTCCGAATCATTCTATATCTCAAGAAACTACCAAGGATTTATGGTTTGATGAAATATTAGATAAATTTTGTGAATTTAATTTTTTATATTAGGATATTGTATTTTTGATTAAATATCTTACCAAAACCTTTTGAAATCATCAAAAGTTCACTAATTTGATCAATATTTAAAATCTATATTTAATAAACGATAATTTTATGTTTAAAAATTACTTTAATTTTAGATTGAATACATTACTAAAAATGATTTTAAAAAAATAAGTAGGGGAGCATATTTACATAACTTTTATGCCATTTTAGTGTGCTTCTTATATATCAAATCAGAAAATCTATTCAAATTTCAATATAATCTTTAAAATCTATAGACCATGAACGTTTTTGCCAGTTACAATTCGTTTCCTAACTTAAATCTACAGAAACAATCATCGCTATTCTAATATTTCACAAATCATATTCTTTGGTTAGTAATGCTATCTATATAATACTTGAAGGTCACAAGGTCGATAAATCTAGGTATTGCCCACATGGATTATTATGTCGGGACCGATTTATATCTAGGGCTGGACAAAATATCCGTCAATTTTGATTTGGTTCATTATCCGTTTCGATTCTAACCGAAAAATTCGGATATCCGTAACTCTACAAAACAAAACAAATACTAATGTGCATGACTCGTAAGAAACAAAACATATCATAAATACTAATATTTTTAAGAACAGATATCCGATCCAATCCGTTATATGCATATATATATGTTTAACAAATTATATATCATTATATAAATATTATATTTTATATAAATTTTACAGCATTTTTATTTACTAAATTTATTAAATTATTTATTAGAATTTTAAAAGTAAATAATTTTTTTTTTGTAATAAAATATTATTATTTTATATTATTTTTGGATTTAATTTTTTATTTATTTATTGATCGGATATCCGGTCAAAAATCTAAAATTTTCCGAATATCCAGATGGCTATGGATCGAATCGGATCAGATAATTGATTATTCGGACGAAATAGATATGACCACAAATACCTCCAGAAACCCGGATATTCGATTCGTGTCCGCCCATATTTATATCCACATGATCAGTAGTCATTATCCATGCATTGTTACTTTTTCGGTTATGCACATTATATAACTGACAAAGTAATCAACGGCGACAAAAGTATGTCTGGATTATTTTAAGGGTAATGTAACACAACAGAATAATCCGAGAAGAATTATGTCAGTAATCACGACATATTTTTAAATGGTGGCTAAAGGAAGGCCACCTATATAGCTGCATGACTAGATTGCAAGTCAGTAAATTGGATACTCTGATTCGTTTTGACTATTCTCTTAGGTACTACTAGAGGTAGAGATTAAAAGGCTCTTAGATAATAATATCCACCATTTTTACAAAAAAAATCTATCAAATCTGTTTTTTTGTTGGGTGTACAACGTGCACATTATTTTACTCAGAGTCAAGTTTTTTTTCTGGGGTGATTTTCGTGAAACTCTACTATTTACCATGCGTTTGATAGCCAGATATAACTATGATTTTCGCATACTTTATTTTCGTCTTAGATATCTTGTGTTGCTGTCACGATCAGACTGTTGTTCATACGTTGGATGGAATTTGTTGTTCAAATCTGATATTATTCTATCTCAAAATTAAATGCTTAATACATATAATATTCCATTTTGACCAGTTCAGTATCAAAACAACGTCACGTAGTGATTGCACTGTGCCTCTTTGTTCAAACGATTATGTGTAACATCTCTGAGTGTGCGCTTTCTGTAACTACAAGTTGTATAATACATACATGCACATATATGTAAACTTTGATTGTACGAGAAAATGCAATGAGCTGACGGATAAATATATTTGTTGTAGTATGTATGACCAGACATCGCCTCCTCCTAGCTACAAGGGGAAACTGAAAGACAAATCTTCTATTTATATTAGATTATATCATAGCCAAACTTGGACGAAATGCTAATATCAATGTGAGAACTAATGCTACTGGTGCACGAAATTAATATATGTGCGAGTCAAATTTTAATCCAGGTCCATCCAATCCATATATGACATCCGAGGTTCCATCTCTCTTTTGAATTATGTCTGCTAATTAAACAAAGTGCTACATTTTCTTGAAGATGTTTTTTTTAATATTATTATTATGATCATCATGAGTAGTATATGTATAGTTTGTTTTGATAAGAATAACTTTATAGTGATAAAGAAAAGTATAGCATATGCATGAAAGTGACAATACCCCTTCAAAAACCTTATCTATCCCTTCCAAAACCTAAGAAGGCACCTAAGTAAGGCACCTAAGTACTAGATTCTAATGATTCATTTTAATTAGTATTATAACTAATACACACACACACACACACACATATATATATATATATATTAATTAAAAAGTTGAATGCATACAGGCTCTCGCCAAAACCAGAGGTTGTTATGGAACCAATTAGTGAAAACTTGAATGATTTTTTCAAGTGTAAAAAAGAGACGAACAAAGTCAAGATTATTTGGTTTAGGATTTCCTCTTGTTAACTATGCATGTGTACCAGGAATTGAGTAGGATTTCCTCTTGTTAACTATGCATGTGAACCAGAAATTGAGGTAAAATCCAGGCTAATTACTTTTTAGTTTTTACCAAATATGTGGAAGCTTTTTTTTTACTGCCAAATATGTGGAAGTTTTTTTTTTTTGGGGAACCTTGACGAATCTAGTGACCATGTAAAATTTATTTGCAATTATACGTACATAGTTTGGTTTGAGTTGGGGACTGCTTTCGTCGGTATAATGTCATTTAGATATATTGGTTTGATACTCCACACAACCTTGGGTCTCGGCAGTTCAACGTTGAAGCTCATCATTACATTTTGATCATACTTCTTTTCTAAACCACCATTTACAACATGGTCAACAACATTGGTTTGCAAACTGGATGGATTACTAAAACGTTGGTTTACAAAGCGAGGATACATTACCGGACATTGAACTCCTTTTGCTTATCTGATTCTTAATTTGTATATAGCTTTTTGTCAATTAGTAAATTTAAAATCTTATCGATACCAACATATGTAAATAACATTTATATTTCCATTAATTTCCCCCCAACAAACCATTGCGTGGAAAACCTTAGTCCGAGTCGTGTGTCATTTCTCTGCGCACTAGATAAATTTATTAATTATACAAAAAGTCGCAAAGAATCGAAAGCAAGATATACTGGTCCAGAAAACAATTTCAGACTAAAACAACATAGTTAAATATACATATTTTCCCCTTAATTATAACGGCTAACCTACAAGTGATTTAATTGTTTAGCTTGTGATCCTTAGAGCTGATCTTTAGAAACTCGTATTTTATGAGATTAATCAGTCAGGGAGGTGAGTTTTTTTATTGTTTTTTAGATGGTGAGAATTTTTTTTTGACAACAAAAGAACTACTAGCCTAAAAACTTACGGGTTTAGATCGGAGGTAGAGAATCGACATATAACATAGTTGAAAGAGAATTTCTCGCACCACGTGCAAATTTATCCGCCATTGTATTTTGTGTTATTGGGATATGTCTGATCTTGAAATTAGGAAAAAAAGTCTTACTATAGCAAAAATTATTCCATGTGTTGCAAATGCTGGTCATTCTTCAGATGACGACACCATCTTCACCAATTGAAAACAATCTGTCACAAACACTACATCTGAGAACTGCATGTATTCATACATTCTATAGCCCAAATCAAAACTCTATTCCACATGTAAAGGTGATAGACTTCATCGAAGATTCATTGCCCCATCATAAGTTCATAACATCTTCCGAATACATTTTTCCGACAGTATGGTGAGAATTAACCCCCGGTTATCACTTATTATTACTACAGATTTTTCGAATGTCAAGAGGATAAATACAAAAATAAATAAATTAAGCAGAAACGTTACATCGTGCAATGACGGCACCAAATATAATCACCTCTCACCTCTCTCTCTCTCTCTCTCTCTCTCTCTCTCTCTCTCTCTCTCTCTCTCTCTCTCTCTCTCTCTCTATGCATCAACTCCAACCGATATACATACTTTATGACGCAAAAAGCAAAGGTACGTTGCTTTATTGATGGATCGTAGATTAGAGTTTGCTGTTGTTGGGTGGGTACACGTAAAGCCAATTAAGATGGCGTTAAAAATAACGGTTGAGCTCTCTTTAAGTGATGTTCATGTGACTCAAAAATCATGGTTTAGGCGGCAAACTCTAGTGGCCACGTGCACATTTCACGTTTTTGTTTTTCGTTTCTAATTTTTTTAATCTGAATCTGACCCCAGAAAATAAAAAAATGACGAGAATTCGACCAAAAAAAACACGAACTTTACACGAATTGCCAAATAAAACCTAAATCCGAAGCTGACCAAAAAAATACTGTACTTTCTTTGACTTTTAATTTTATTTGAGAATTTATCATTGACTTGCCATTTTAGCACACCGTGATCTTACCGTGTAGATGCTGTTATTTTAACGTTAAATATCAACGTTAAGTGAAACGACGTCGTTTTGTGTGTTTTTAAAAAAATAACGAGAATTCGACCAAAAAAACACGAACTTTACACGAATTGCCAAATAAAACCTAAATCCGAAGCTGACCAAAAAATTACTGTACTTTCTTTGACTTTTAATTTTATTTGAGAACTTATCATTGACTTGCCATTTTAGCACACCGTGATCTTACCGTGTAGATGCCGTTATTTTAACGTTAAATATCAACGTTAAGTGAAACGACGTCGTTTTGTGTGTTTTTAAAACGAAAAATATGTCTATCTTAGGACTCGAACTCAAGAACTCAAAACCAAACAACATAGTCTTTTGCCACTGAACTAACAGCACTTCTGATGAAATCTCTAACATATTTTCTTTTATTGAGTATCCAAAAAATCTTTAAAAACCTTAAAATTTTACAAAATTCAAAAATCAAGAGAAATTCTGGAAATATTAAAATTAAAAATTAAATTACAAATAAAATATTTTTCGCTAAAATTAATTAAAAAACCATAAAAATCTAAGAAATCTAAAAAATGCGAAAAACTAATGATTAAAAAGATGAGAAAAACTAATGATTAAAATATTTTTAAAAATATTTTTTTATAAAATTAAAGTATCTAAGATCATTTGTTTATTTTATCTTAAATACATTAATCATAATGAAAATATAGTGTGATAAATATAATTTTATATATTATCTTACATGCATTCATTTATATAAGAGTTTTCAAATTATTTTAATCATTAATTTTAATTTTTGAATTTGAACTTTTAGATTTTTTTTATTTTTGGACGTTTTTTGTTTTTGTAAATTAATATATTTGAGATAAAATACAAAATGATATTTATCACACTATATGTTTTTTACAATTTTGGTTTTCTAAAACATTAAAAAATTGTTGCTAAGATATGATAACAAACAAACATACACCAAAACTACAAATGTTTTTCATTTAATTATTATCTTGTAATGTATAAAATCTTTATTTTTTTTTGTATGTTCATTCAATATCATATTTTAGCAAAACAATTTGTGATAATATCATTTGTTTATTTTATCTTAATTATCATTTGTCTATTTTATCTTAAATACATTAGTCATACTAAAATCTATAGTGTGATAAATATAATTTTTATTTTATCTTACATACATTAATTTATATAAAAATAGGTTTCAAGTTTTTTAATCATTAAATTTAATTCGTTGCATTTTTTTGAATTATTTTAGATTTTTTTGAAATTTTAAATGTTTTGATTTTTTAAACAAAAAAAAAATTATTTGTAATTTCAATTTTAATTTTGCTTTTTCAGAATTTTCTTGAATTTATAAGATCTTTTGGAATTAAAAAAAAAAGAATTTAGATTTTTTGATACTCAATAAAAGAAAACATGTTAGAGATTTCCTTAAAAGTGCCATTAGCACAGTGGCAAGAAAACTCGTAATTTGGCCTTGAGTTCTCAAGTTCGACTCAAGCGATCAACATGTTTTTGATAATAAAAATAGGTAAAACGATGTCGTTTCATCCCATCTCAAAACGACATCGTTTTACTTAACGACCTTAGCAAACGTCGTTCAATCATTCTGTCAAGTTTACTAACGGCGTGTTTAATTGGCGAGTCAGCGATAACTTACTGATTAAAGTTTAAAAGTCAAAGATAGTTCAGTGTTTTTTTGGCCAGCCAATATGTTCGTATTTGTTTTGGCAATTCATGTAAAGTTAGAGCTTTTTTTGGCCGAATTCCCAAAAAATAACTTTTGTCTTTTCGGCAGTGACGATAGATTAAATGGGACCCGTACTGGCGATCCTTCGAGGTCTAGGGTTATTTCTAACTTCAAAGATTAAAACATTTCTAAAAAATGTTATTTTAACATTTTCTCTTGTTACAAGAAAGCATATCATTTTAGAATTTCAATAAAACTTACATCTTAATATTAATTACAAATGCATTTTTTATAAATAATTTTATTGATCTCAAATATTATTAACCTTTTTTTTCTTTTTTTGTAACACACCTTTCATTAAAACCAATTTAGACCGACATAAGTTCAGCAGAGCATAAAGCCTGCTTCGCTAGAGAATCTGAGAGCAAGTTACGAGCTCTCGGAATCCAAACAAAAGAAACAGATTGAAAAGAGGAAATTGCAGCAATAATGTCTGCAACAATGCCATAAATTTCAGAAGGGACTGGCCCTGAGTTGACCGCCCTAATAAGTTGAGATGAGTCGGACTCAAAAACGATCCGATGAAATCCCCTGGATGTAGAGAGCAACACAGCTTCACGCAGAGACAATGCTTCAGCCGCAAGGGCCGATGAGACAAACCTGCAGGATGAATAGTACTTCGAGGTCTGGCCAGCGCTTCTTATTGTCCATCCCAGCCCGTCATTGAGCGTAAGTTTTTGCCAGGCTGCGTCAGATTGGACAGTCACCTCCCTTGGGTTGCAAGGAAAGACATGGATTGGGAAACGAAGCTTATTTTGATCCCTGCATTGAGCAGAGTTCCATTCCCGTGCCAAGCAAATAGCTTTGCTTAATGTTTCTCTTGCAGGTGTGTCTTTGTTGCTGAATAGTAGATTGTTACGCGCAATCCACAGTGTCCATAGGATCCAAGGGGCAAGGGAACCAGGGCCAACACCTGTCGGAGGGAGAGAGACTCTGCTGGAAATTATTTTCCAGGAACTTGGTAAATCTGTGGATCTTCTGGAATCAAAGCCTATAGCAAGAGGAGCATGGTCCCATACTTCCTGCGCATAAGAGCAATGTAGGAACAGATGCTCAACAGATTCAATAGCTCCACACCTTTTACACTTAGGGTTGATCTCAATGTGACGAGCCAGTAATCTTTCACCCACTGGTAGAACGTTTTGGAGAGCCCTCCATATAAACATGTGAATCTTTGGGGCTGTCTGGAGATTCCAAACACTTTGTTTCCAGTTGATTGATGGGGCTGAAACAGTAGGGGCCGAGTCTGGTCTTTCGTTGAGCGCTGCCCAATACCCAGATTTGATGCTATATTCCCCTGTTTTTGAGTGCAGCCATGCCAATTTATCGGGAGCACCAGAGGAACTGGGTTTGATGCTACGGATTTGAGATTCAAGATGGGGAAAAAGACCTCTGATTTTCCCTGTGTCCCACTCCGTAGAGTTTTGGATAAAAAGATCGGCGACCAATAAGCTCGCTGCATATTCCGGAGCTCGCTCAAATACTATTAACCTAATATGTATAATTAATAAAACCTTAAATACATTTCAAATTTTCAACTATTTATTAATATGTGTGAAAATATTAAAATGATATTCATTATGAAATGGAAGGAGTCATTGATAAACTAGATTGTTGAATTGGACTCCCTCTGTTTTTTTAAAATAATCAGTTTAGCATTTTAATTTCGGTTCACAAAAATGTCATTTTACATTTTCAATGTAAATTTGTAAACAATATTCTAATTTTATTCTCATTAATCTAGTGTATCAGTCAGAGAGAGAATTTTTATTACTGTATCAATGATGAACAAAAATGACTTTTTAATGATTTTCTTAATTTGTGTGAAAAGTCAAAGTGATATTTTCTATGGAACAGAAAGATTAATATATAACATCGCACGACTGATTAGACCCATTATGAATATCTTTTGTGTGGATATTTTTTATCTACCCAAATGGGTAAACGGTCCATTTCTCACCGTTTACAATCTCGACTTAAATTTAAAACTCAAGATGTTCAAGATCAATTTATTGACTTGATCCACCGTCTTCAGATGCAACTCAACAAGCCGCACATCCAGTAATTAGGGCTTCACTGACATACATCCCTCTAGACTCTTCATCGCTGAGTTGTAAGACACGCATCTGCACACCGCTTCATGAGATGAGAAACTTGTGACACAAAATCATCGGCATATCTTTGATACCCAACTGTCATTGCATTCCTTCAATACTCATCGCTATCTTCTAACCATTATAGAAGTGCAGCCCTTCTCCGAAGAACTTTGGTAGCCACACTAAGGATTAGCAAATAAAGGCCACAATATAATATCATTGTGAAGAGAATATGACAAGAAGAAACTACGAAGATGATTAAGATGAAGAACACGGTGGGTTGCCAACCGATCAAATGAAAATAAAATCGTCAAGCAAAAAATATCCTACTAGCGGAAGGTTTATATCTTTTATACAATAAAACAGAAGTCAATTGACAATTTTGTGAGTGACATGTGTCATTTGATTTTTTTTTTCAATTTTCAATTTATTTTCAAAAGAATTGCATAAAAAGAATTATTACAGCTAATTATTATTCCACTACTTCCATAAACAGTTTCCATTTGCCACTACACTAAATAAATAATCATCACATTTTACTTTTACAAACTGCAAACAAAATTCACGGTAGTTTTTATATTGTGCAAAACCAATAAAAATGTCTGTAATATTTTCTGGGTTTGTTTAATAGATGATAGTGATAACTTCGTAGAGCATCAAGGTTAATTGGAAAATATGTGTTTTTTGCTCTGATGTAAGTATTGTTTATTACATTTTCTAACACTGTATTGCTTTGTTTATTACTCTATTCTTTTGAATAGTGATTAATATATTTATATCAAATGGTTTTTTTCCAAAATGTGCAGACAAAGAGAAAAGTTTTAGGATGAGTATCCATCAAAATACAGTATTCTCAGGTTCTCACATATGGCTGTTTTATCTCTATTTTTTTTTAAATCAAAGGTTAATCCATCTTAACTCTTAGAGTTATTTTTGGGTTCAACCCCTAAGGTGAACCTTTAGATTCACCAACCAATAATAATTAATTATTTGATATTTGATATCTTTTAAAAAAGGAAACAAAATAATAGTATTTAAAATAAAAAGATAAAATATAGCTAAAAATAGTAGTAAGTGAAAAAAAAATTAATATTGTTAAAGCTGTCAGCACAATACTAAACCCTGAACCTTAAATCTTAAACCCTAAATCCTCCGGTAAATTCTAAATCCTAAAACAAAAACATTAAATCCTAAATATTAATAACACTAAACCCTAAATCCTAATCACCCTAAACCCTTGGGTAAACCATATTAAACCTTAAATCTTAAACCCTAAACCCTCCGATAAATCCTAAAGTCTAAAACAAGAATATTAAAACTAAATCTTAATAATACTAAACCCTAAATCCTAATCACTAAACCCTAAATCCTTGGGTAAACCATGAACCCTTAGATAATCATAAACTCTAGAGTTCATGGTTTACACAAGGGTTTAGGGTTTAGTGATTAGGATTTAATTTAATTTAATATTTTTGTTTTAGGGTTTAGGATTTATCGGAGGATTTAAGATTTAAGATTTAGGGTTTAGGGTTTAGTATTGTGCTGACGATGTTAACAATATTAAATTTTTTTTTCACTTACTACTATTTTTAGCTATATTTTATCTTTTTATTTTAAAATACAATATAGCTTGAAAAATCTTTATTATTTTGTTTTCTTTTTTAAAAGATATCAAATATCAAATAACCAAATACTATTGTTTGGTGAACCTAAAGGTTCACCCAAGAAAGTCTATCTCTTATACTAATAATCCATTCAAGCACTTTTTGATATGTACGTTTCTTTGTATATTTTACTGCCTTTAATTTTTTAATTTATTTTTTGTTATAATTTGGAAAAAGTCAAAACGAAATCAAAATTTGATTCAGTCATCCAAGTGTTTTTGTTCATCTTCCATTCAAATTGAAATATCATTAGACATTATTTTGGCCATGCAAAGCATGGGCCACAATACTAGTAGATTTATAAACCAAAGCTATATAACAAAAAAAAATATTCAAAGATCTACAAAACATTTGTCTCATCTCTTCTCTGTAAAATGTTTTGGAGAGACAAGATAGGAAAGAGAAATGATTAAATGGTTTTGACTGCTTGTGAGTATTGTTAATATATTTTGATAAGTATGTTAAATTTCACCTAATACATGAACAGTTTATCTTAAGATTAGTTGATTGAAGAGTTAAGATTAGCTCCATTGTACATATCTTTATTATTTAGAGTTTCAGTTATACCTCAAATTTAGGGTTAGATATAAAAAAGGAATTACATATAAATACTTAACTAGTAGATTTTAGGTAGTTTACACACAAAAAAATTATTGTAATCTGAGTAATTCAGGTAAGAATATCAAATATTTTAGATGATTTCCGATATTTCAGATAAACTGTTTGAATAATTTGGTTTTTGTAATTTATTTTTCAAACAATTTCAGATATAAATATTTAATTTAGAAATTATTTTAAAATCTTTTGTTATTACAAAAATGAATATAAATAATATTCTTAATTATATAAATCACAGTACATGTATTTATATGTACATTCAGTTCTCGGTTTAATTACCGTCTAGTTTAAATAATTTGGATACATGAAAACATGAAACATTCAAATATTTATGATTATTCGGTTTGGCTTAGTGTCTCTTATTTTAATTTTGTTTTATACTTTGGTTCGGGTTAAAAATAAAGGAGCCTAGTTTAACATAAAAAAAATCTAAAATAATTTGTAAATCGTATTCAAAACCTTAAAAGGAAATCGAAGAGTATCCAAAACATTACCTTAGTCTAGCTATATTTTAGATTCCAAGAACAAGAATTAGGTATTTATACAGACTTTTTTTTGGTTTTAGGTTTGCTAGCTTCCTTATTTTTATCAGTTGATATTAGATTTATTACATTTTGGTGCTATTTTCATTCAGTAATGGCGAAATAGCTTTAATGATATCTATATTAGGTAAACTTAAAATTTCAACAATCATTTAATTAAATTTAACAACTAAGTATTATAATAAATTTTAAAATCTAACAAATTGAGAACACTTTATTTTTAAAACCAAACAATTTTAATTTAGATAAAGATGAACACTTTTATCACCAAATAAAAATCAAGCCGATATAAAATATAAACAAAAATTAAATTATATTTCTATTTTAAACAATAAAATTGTTCTTTTAAAGCAAGGATGAGAATTTAGTATAGGTTAAAAGCAAACAATAATATCTTAGATAAAATACACAATATATTTGAGTTATTCCTACCTATAACTTCTTTCACAAAATTGTATAGTTAGGTTAAATAACATTTATGTAATTCAATGAATGTTTTTATTTTTACGTAGACTAGGTAATTCTCTTGTGCTGATGCGCATAATAAATATTCATAAAGCAAATATATTATAATAGTTGACTAATATTTTACTTAAAATTTTAAAAATTATTTTATCATTTATATTAATATTATTATATTGTTTCAATTAGACATGTAATTTTGGATATATAATATATAATCATTTTAGTTATCACTTGATTATATTAGATTGCATGTACTTCTCCTAATTTACTATAATATTGTTTTTTTTGTTCAAAATACATTTAAATTTTGATTAACTTTGTTATTTTCATTTAGGTTGATTATTTTCTTAGATATATAAATAGTTTTTTAGTAAGAATATGTATAACATGATATATAAATTGTTTTAAGAATCAAATAGAAAAAAATTAATTAAAGTGTCGATCTATTCAAAATTACATAAATGAATATAAAGGTAATATTTTAAAATCTAATGCATATATATTTTACAAAATAACTAAAACGTAACAGTTAATATTTTATTTTTATTTATTAATATGTTTTGAGGCATCCTGTAATTTATATGTATAAAAATAAATAAACTATTACTATCAAAATAATTAAGTTTTACTTTACTTAGAAAATTTTGAATATAAAAATTAGATTGGTTTTTTGAATATATTAAAGTTACATATATTCTATCAAATCGAAGTATAATTACGTTTGATTCTTATTAAGCCAAATTAGATTGGTCTTATTTATCACATTAGTTCAATTTTCATCTTAAATGTGTAAGAAAGATTTGTAATATTGTAATGGATTTTATACATGTTTATTTTCCAATAAAATATTGAAAAAATAAAGCGATGATCAGTAGTAAATTGCATAAAGTAAAATAACCAATAAATTTTCAAAATTCATGCACGCTATATCAATCTACTAATATTAAAAGGCAAATAAGCTGGATGGAGAGGGGTGCCATGTCCTCAAAGAAAATAAGCCAATCAGGAGTGTTTAAACTTGGGCTTCGTCGATGGTTTTAATTTTGAATGTGGGCTTGATAAATTTTAAATTAACCCATTTGGATCCAGATGATAAACCAAAGTCGACGAATGCTCCTTCACCTCCACCACTTTGTCTTCTCCGATTGAAAGCCAAGAAACCGAGCAGTAATCAATCCACTCTTCACAATCAATACCTTCGTTATCAATCAATCAATACCCTCTTAATGATTTCATTTCACCTCCCTCTTTTTCTACTTCTTTATATGCTTATCTTCTTTCCTTCCTCCAAACCAAACCCTAGAACCGTTTAAAGCTCAAACCATGGCGATTAAACGAAATGGGAAGTCCCCTGTCTCCTCCGAAACTGATGAAAAAGTCATGTTCTTCAAGGATGTCTCTCTAGGTCATCATAAAACTCAGTTACGATTCAGACTCATCCATTTCTGGGAGGCTCGGAATCCGCTAAGTAAGACACTTATTGGCCTGGAAATGCTCTTCATCGACGAGCAGGTACGTCAATTCTCCAAAAAAATAGTTTGGACTTATTTATTTGAAAACGTCATACTCTTACTTATTTTTCTTTGTGATTTGTTATTGTTCAAATCGACTATTGGGAACTGTCATTCAAGGATTCATCTCACCAGGACGTATCAGGAAATACTTGCCTGATATGAAACAAGGATCGGTTTACAAACTCATCAACTTCTACGGATCGAAAAACAAATCGAATTATCGGGTTGCTGATCATATCGCAACCGTGTCTTTCTCTTGGAACTCTGAGATGTCGGTTCTTCACGAGTTTCCCATCCCCTTTGACGAAGACCGTTTCAGGTTTCATTCATATGAAGATTTTGAAGCAAACTGTGATCTCAAGGGTGACCTCTACGGTGAGCTTTCTTATTTTCCATATCATCTCTCAGTTGCATTGTATTATGTTTTTGAGTAGTTTATAGACTTTCTTCCTGCTTACGAAAAGAAATTTAGAAATTTTTTGGGTTAAGTAATTAGTTAAAGTTTTTAGAGTTTTTGGTTTCTCTTGATCATTTTCTGAAGTTTCTCTTAAAAGAGGAACATGTCGTTGAATTATTTACGGTCGTTCGGTTTGTAAAGTTAGTTAGTATATTCTAAGAATTTTAGTTAACTATTTAACTTATACTCTTCATGAACATTGTAATAGATGTTGTTGGACACATGAAGTTGGTCAATGGACAGACTCTTATTGAGCGTCCCATCCTTGACGAAGTGGAGATAGCCACCACTCGGAACATTTTGGTTCATGTGCAATCATATGAGTAAGTTTTTTTGTTCTTTTTTTTTCAAGTCACCATCTTCGGTAGTTGCTAAATCCGTTAGAGCTTATTTCTTGCAGTGGACGTGTTATGAAGCTCTACCTTTGGGACCAGGCTGCAACCGAATTATGTAAGAAATTCAAAACCTATGAAAACACTCCCTCAGTGATTTTGGTCACGACTGTTAACAACAAATGTCTCGGAGGTTAACATTTCTCTCTTTAGTCTCATATTTTCACCCAGTTAGTTCATTGAAGCAGAGCACTTATACAACTTATATATCTTCACACTGTTATTTTAAATGCACATTTCCACTCATTGACTTTTAGTGTTTCTTCCATTATTGAACAGGTACCTTTGCTCTGTCCTCTATGTCCTCCACACGGGTTTTCATGGACTATGATGTCCAACCAACCATAGATTATTTCACTTGGTATGTATCCCCGTTTTCAGCATCTATTCTTTCACAAATTCGTGTGAAGCGCACACTTACACCTATTGCAATGATTGACTGAAGCAGTGCTTTTTTTTTGTATCAGGTTGGGCTCTAACCCAGGGATTGCTAATCAGGTTAGTTCAGAGGTGGTTACTAAGCGTGAGTCACTGCGCCTACATCAAGCAGGAATCTGCAAAGGTAAGATTGAAGCTAAATATTTCTTACACATTATGAAAAGCTTAAATATTTATATCACTTTCTCATACACTGTCGCAGGATGCCTTTTTTGAATGCACGGCTATGATTGATGATGTTGTGCATGACTCTGTTTGGTACTATATTGGATGCAGTGGGTGCCATTCTGAGGTTACCAACTGCCCAACTTCTTTGATTTGTGCAAACAAGAAATGTGGGAAGGTTAACCCAGCTGGTGTTGCACAGTAAGAACTCTCGCCTGGATATTCAATTGTGCTTTCACTGGTATTAGCTTCTGATTCTTTCTTAACAGGTACCATGCAAAGATATCTGTTTATGACAACAGTGACCAAGCTGTTTTTGTCTTGCTTGGTGATGCTGGTCGACAGTTGACTGGGAGGCACGCATCGGAGTTGGTTAGCAGTTACTTTGAGGTAACTAAACACTGTTGTAATTTATACTCTCAATTGATTTAAAGTCACACTGTTGTAATTGAATGCAAGGTTAATGAAAACAAAGGAGCTGACCATGATGTGCCTGTCCCGGATGCTCTACTCAATATCATCGGGCAAAAACATAAGTTTTGTGTGAAGCTTACAGGTCACAACTTCTCAGGCAATACCAAAGCTATAACTGTCACCAAGATCCTCTCTCTAGACACTGCACCATCCACTGAAGCCTCGGTTGGAAACAACATTGCTGCAACGTCCGAGGAAACAATCCAAACTGGAACTTCTGCAGATGAGGGGAGTAAGAGGACGTGTGAGAGTGTTGAACTAGAGAAAGCTAAACGCCCGAGATGTGAGAATTAGAGCTTCCGTTCATCTTCTCAGTTGTTGCATGGTTCATCGCTTTTAGAGTCTTTGTTTTTCAGGTTATTGACTTGAGATTTCATTTCAGTTTTTTCCTTTTCAGAGTTTTTTTTATCTTGCAAACCTCTTATCTACTTTGAATGATTATTAGCTAATAATCATGTTTATTTCTTTATTACTCTGTTTCATCAGAATTACTATGCCCAGTTTCTTATTTATAATTATTCATAAACAGGTAGTAAGGTATTATTTGAGGAACATTGATGAAATGAAATGCATATAATTCAGGGTTTAGAAGAAGGAAGAAGCAAAGATATGATTTAGTGATTATCACTGACCAAATAAATTTAGGATCACGTCAAATATAACTCTTTGAAATTACGTAGTTATGCAAACATTTGACAAACGTGATTGACGGCATAATTTTAGGAACTAGACATCAAGTCAAAATCAAGTAATTAAATACTATCTTCTTCATAATATATACGGTTTCTAAATCCTTAGTAATAAAATCATCCTTTAAAAAGTAAACCAAAAGCTCCCTGAAGAAAAAGGTGGTTTTGCAGTCATGGAGCCAAGTATAAAACCTCTGCAAGCTATGATATGGAAACTAAAAGCTCCCCGAAAGATAAAACATTTCCTCTGGCAAGCTATAACGGGTTGCGTAGCTACATGCAGTTGACTGGCTGATAGACACTGCGGGACAGATAGGTCTTGCCCTCGGTGCGGAAATGGCGAGGAAACGATAAATCACCTTTTGTTTCTATGTCTTCCTGCGCTACAAACCTGGACTCTCTCTGATATCCCGACGAGTCCGGGTTTATTCCCGAGTGAATCTCTTTTTGAGAATTTTGACTATCTTCTCCTACGTGCAAAGAAAAATGGAACCCCGGAGAAGGTGTTAGCTTGTTTCCCATGGATCGTATGGTTCATTTGGAAAGCTAGAAACGATAAAACTTTTAACGGCAGGGATATCCTCCCACCAGATACTGTCACACACGCCACCAACGAAGAGGAAAGCTGGAGAGTGGCCCAAGTTTTACAGGAGAAAGAAACTGCTGGACGAAATCTTGTTTTACACACTTATAGTTCGGAGAATGAGTCACCTTTACCAAGATGTCAAGTGGATGCATCTTGGGTGATAAATTCACCAGTTTTCGGTGGTGGTTTCGTCTTCAACCTGGTTAACGGAACACACTCGTATGGTTCTATTGGTATGAAACAGGTCCTATCCCCTTTGCACGCGGAGTTCAATATCTTGCTCTTTGCAATGAGAAGCTCCCTGCAACTAGGAGTTATATCAATGTCCTTTCAATCGGACTGCCTTCAGCTTGTTAAGCTGATTAATGATGAAGAAGATTGGTCAGCCTTGACTTC
This sequence comes from Brassica nigra, assembly GCA_016432835.1. Taxonomy (NCBI): domain Eukaryota; kingdom Viridiplantae; phylum Streptophyta; class Magnoliopsida; order Brassicales; family Brassicaceae; genus Brassica; species Brassica nigra. The sequence continues at coordinate 10,839,720 of CM028245.1, read as the reverse complement.
AGAATGGAATGAATTTATTCATCTCCTACCCTCTTTTACTAGTTTTTCTATCTCTATTATTGCAAGAAAGTTCAATGTAAGAGCAGACCTTCTTGCAAAGGAAGCTCGTTTACAGAATTCTAATTTTTCCCATGTAAACTCTGACATTCCGGGTTGGTTAGCTCACAAAGCTAACATCTTTCTGGTGAACTAATAATACATGGTGTTTGATGTCAAAAAAAAAAAGCACCTAAGCACTTAGCTTCCTCTTTCACATTTTTTAGCGTAAAAGTTCCTCTCTCATATGTTCCAAATCGGTTTGCAAACCACAGTTGGAACTATCAACTAAGATCATATTAAGTCAATCCTCCAAAACAGAATAAGTGAAAACAAAATAAATTTGAAATAAGTCAACCAAATACAATACTTATTTCAAATTACTAATTTATTATCAGATTGAATCTAAGGATCGTCATATCAACGGAATGGAGAACCACCTCCTACCCCCGCCTGTGCAAATTGCAGGTAAAGCAAGTCCTTATACTAGATTGTGTGCATTCGCTGCCTATCAATTCTTCTTTACACTGGCAATTTTAATAAACTTCAATAATAGACAATTTTAATAAAATCTGCAGCAATTTTACTATTATTCAATTTATTAAATTAAGTTTTAATATATTATTAATTTCAAGTTTACTACTGCAGGTAAACTTCAACTCGCTTCATCAATAGCTACAAGATTTAACTTTGACTCCTCAATCAAACAAATCAAGCACTTCAAAGGACGAATAAAAATCCAACCGAAAGAAAAACTCAAGGTAAACCTAGCCTCCTCATTGTAGCTATAGAGAAAGAATACTCTCCAAACCTCTATCGTTTTTTTTTTTCATATCTTAGCATTACGTCTTCAAAATAATTATTCCACCAAAGTCTATCCTCATCAATTAATTCATAAAATGGGAAAACCCGTAATACAACGTACAATAAAATCTTAATTAAACTAAACAATGAAATTTGATTTTTTTCATAGATTATCATCTAGAAATCAAAATATTCAAAATCATATTCCGCAAAAACTCTAGTACTTATAAAAATTAAATATTAGTCAATTCTAACCAATTTTATACCTTAGATTTATAGATGGTAAACTGAAAATTATTTTAATCATCTCAAATAGAATAATTCATATTTAGTTAGTTACTTTTATTATGTTATTAGATTGTATAAATATAAAGAAAACAATAAAACTAAAAAATAAAATTAAGTATTAAGTAGAATAAATAGATTTTTATTGTTAAAATTATAAAAGTTTTCATTGAGTAAACGAGCTATTTCCTCATGAGAAGTATCGTATAACACCATATGTCTCCTAAACTATCAGCTCATTCTTTTTATCCCCGAGAAAAAAGTTCGAGATCTATTTCCTCACAAAACTTTGAAACAATAGTTATAACCCTCTGTAAATATGTTGTGATAGATGTGGAGCTACAGAGGAATCAATAAATTATGTGTTTTTTGAATGTCCACCAGCGCGTCAGGTTGGGGCTCTTTCAAAGATACCTTCAAATTCACCTATATTCCCCTCTCAATCCCTCTTTACAAATATGAATCATTTATTTTGGAGAGTCCAACCGAAAATGGATGATCATCAATTTGCTTGGATACTATGGTACATATGGATGATAACAAAGTCTTTAGTAATTTGGATGTTGACCCCATGGACACGCTCAAATTGGCAGAGACAGAATCAACACTATGGGCTGAGGCACAAATAGTGAATACACAGAAGCCGGCACAACATGTTGAGGCAGACAATTTACCGTCAATTCCAGGGCGTTGGTGCTTTACAGATGGGTCGTGGAAGGATAATGAGGTTTTCTCAGGACAGAGTTGGTATAGCACACTAGAGGGCTTTGATAGTTTGATGGGAGCAAGGAATGTTAGAGCGAGTCTCTCCCCCCTACATTCGGAGGTGGAGGCTTTGATATGGGCAATGGAATGTATGAGAAATTTACGGCAGTTAAGGGTCACATTTGCAACGGATTGTTCTCAATTGGTGAAGATGGTGTCAGAACCAGAAGAATGGCCTACTTTTGCAAGTTATTTGGAAGATATAAAGGCCCTGGAAGAAGTCTTCCTCAGCTCAGAGATTTTTCATGTTCCAGGAACGAAGAATTTAAAGGCAGATATCCTAGCACGAAGTGTCAGGAAACAACAGTCTTTCGTCGTTCACATGGATGCAGAGCCACCTTTATGGATTACAGAGTCGTTTTGAGTATGTTTCTTTGCTGATGCCAAAAAAAAACCCTCTGTAAATATAGTTAGAAACTTCGTTCCCCATAAAATTGGATTAATCGGTTAACTTGACTTAAGTAATACCAAAAATATTAATAAAACCGGCTGTAGATCAATAAATAACCTGATTAAAAACTTGAATCAAACCAGTAACTAAAATCCCAAACCCAACCCTATTAACCCAAACCCAACCCTATCAACCCTATTCTGGATGTTCTTTGCTGTTGTTGTTGATGTTCTTAGCATTTGAATGATTATATCGCAACAATTTGTTTGCTGCGGTTGACGGCAATAAGTTTGTTGGTTTGAGGAGAAGAAAATAGAAAATTCAGACACAGTTTTGGAAGATCCAGATATTACTCTTTACTCTTAACTTTCGTAATAATATAAAGAAAAGAGAATCGAAACTGATAAATCGATTTTAGGGTTCTTGGCTTGATTTGGGATTTAAAAAAATGGTCACCGGGTTGGTCAATCCTGGTTAAATGTTAAGTTCCCAACCGGTTTTTGGGTTCTATTTCTGAATTTGTTGGTTTGGTCTTGCGATTTGTACCAAAAATTATATTGACCAATATCGAATTACGATTCATGGGAAAATAGATCATGAAATTTTTTCTCGGGCATATTGATACACTAAAATCGTGTCTTATTATAATGCAAGCTAACAGTGTAAAGGTAGTATTTGAGGTTCGATTCCAGAGGACCAGTTTACACTTTATTCTTATGAGTTCTTAATTTCGCTAAAACAATGATGGGATTTTTGATTTGAGGGTAACGTGCAAAGCAAGTAAAATAATGTAAAAGTGAATTCAACTTAAAAGAAGCCAGCCTAGGGATACTTCATCGGGTGCTAATACTTGTGAGCTCAACAATTATTCAAGTGCTAATAAGAACAAGTCCAGAACTCGGATCACTCAAGTAGAACAGCCCACTGTCGTGGTACTGCTCCATACGCTGATCGATCTTGATACCTAAACTTTCGTTTGGATCAAGACGTGACAGTAAGCAATAGATGTTGGGGTCAAAATCGGTCACGACAAAATCAAACGTCAGAAACTTCTCGAAAAATATCATCCTTTGAAAAAGACAGATAAAAAGAGCTCAAGAAACCTAAATCGAGTTTCAAATCAATTTCAAAGAGGAATCAGAAAATAAAAAGTCTCGAGAGAAACTACTATACGACGAAACAATTATAAAGGTTCGATTGTCCGAACATACCGACAGACTCACAAAACGAACGAATCAGGCCAAGCAAGACAACCAACTTGCCATTTTGGCGAGTTGGACGAGTCCCAACTCGCCAAAATGGCGAGTTGGATCAAGAACATGGTCAACTCGCAATTTTGGCAAGTTAGATCACATCCAACTCGTCATTTTGGCGTGTTAGATCACATCCAAGTCGCCAAAATGAAGAGTTGGGTCAAGAAAATAAAAATAAAAATAAAAAAAGGAAAATAGAGGCCAAAATGGCGAGTTGGACAAAAAGCATGGCCAACTCGCCATTTTGGCGAGTTGGATTGCTCAATCAGCCTTCATCTTATCCTCATGACTTTGTCCTTCGGAATCGGATCGAGTTCTTTCTTGTTCCATCTCAATCGAAGCCACCATCGGAACTTTACGATAAAAACCGCAAGAACTTGTTTCCGTTTATGGAATTCGAATTGATTGTATAGAATGGCAACAGTTGACTAAACACCTTGAACTGCCTCCACTATACGATAAATTCGAGTTTTCGTAAATCGACGTCATCTCTTAAAACACGCTATTTCGATAAAATCGAAATAAAATGCTTAAGTCGGAAAATGGACCGAATGGGTCCAGAACACGGCTAAAAGCCCACTCTCGATTTTGTGCAGAATCAAGCTCAATCGTTATGACGGTTTATCTTTTGCTATGCAAGAGAAGATGAATGTCAAGTTTGGAGGATAAATGTTAAGTTTCCAAAGATAAACAGGAAGATCGGAGAGAAATGGAATATTTCCGCAGTGCGATAAACTCGATCGAGGGCAGAAAGGGAAAGAGAAAACCGCCTTAGGAGGTGTATATAAGGATATTGAGGTAGAAGATGCAAAGGGATTCGAACTCACAACAAAAAAAACTTAGCATCTAGAGCAATATACTATTTTCCGTTTTTGTCATCGAGCTACGACTCAACTAGGTTTTTGCAGTCTTAGGCTGTTAGAACTAGGAAACTCGCCGGCAGCTCTCGTAGTCAAAGCTCTTACCTTGTTGTAACGCTTTCTCACGGATTCAGAATAAGACCTACTTTGCTCTCTTTTCGACTCTTATATTTTTCGTCTATTATTTTCGTGTCTTGATTGCTCGGCGCATGGTTTAGCAGATATCCGAGACCACTGGGAAATTAGGGTTTTCCTAACTTTCCTAAATCGAAGGAAATCGACAGTGTGAATTATGCTTCCCACAATAGAGATCAAGTCCGATAGGTTCACCAAACACCCTAATATCTACTTTCGCTGATTAGGAATGCTAGGCTCATTCATAACATGTCTAGCAACCTATTACATGATTAATGAATAGATTAAACCTAAGTTCATACATTAAATGACCAGATTAATTCAAGCAGTAAGGATGGATATGAATGAAGACAGTAGAATGATTCACTTATCTATGTTTAGCTCACGTGATTAACACCCTAGAACCTTAGACATGCTAGCCGACTACTCAGACATGACACAAGAAAACACAAGCATCAATACTAAATAATACTGCATAAGAATAATAGAAACAAAAAGATGGTTCAAGGTAATCTTCTCTGAACGAGAGAGATGGAGTCGTCTCCCTTTACAAGGTAGAAAAATCACAATATGAAAAGCTCTAGAGTTGTTTCTCTGTGAAAAAGGAGCGTAGAATAATAATAGAAGAAGGAAAAAAGAAGATATATGGAAGCCACAGGCGGTTGGGAGAGAAAATATGGAGATTAGGGTAAATCCCGAAATAACTTGTAGTTTCCTTAAAAATCTCTGCCGCTGGAACAGGTACTCGGGTGCTCTACTCGATCGAGAACAGCCATCAAACTGCTCAGCGTGAAAATCACTAGATTGCACTCTTTTCTACATCTTTTACTCCAACTGGTCCATGCCCCATCCAATGCAACTCCAGACCTGTAATGACTCGAAAAAGACTATAAAGACTCAATAAAGACTTGAAAACCAATAGAAAACATATATACAAGATGCCAAAAACACCATACATCAATTATATAGAATGGGCCGATAGTTTGAGAGACATATAGTACTATAAGATATTTCTCATGGGAAAATAGCCTGTTACCCCATTTTTATTCAACTAATGATTAAGAAAAAATAAATAACATTTCAATAATAATAATTATAAAATACTTTTAGGCAACTAAAGGTATCTTAATTTATTACTTTGAAATTATATTTTATATTGTTTAAAAGTTAAGATTATGTTTTATGGCATATTATTTTTTCTTCATATCAAAATTATTTTTGTTAACTTTTATTTTTGTGAAAATATGTTATATAAAATATTTTTCTTTTTATGATAAATTCTATTATGATTTTATAAATATTTATTTTATTATATATATTATTTGGAAAATATAAAAAAATAAAATAATTGTTAATAATTGTAACTATTTGTAATATTTTTAATTCATTAAAAGTATTTATGTAATAAAATTTTGTATGAATTAATGTAAAATCGACATATACAAAACTGATTTCTCAAGTAATATTATAGAGATACACGATTAAGTTTGATGAAAACATTTGATAAGACCTAATAGAGTTGATTACACTTAAGGACACTTTTTGACTTTCTCTTACATCCAGAAACACTTCTTACATGTGATACACTTTGTTGTGGGTCAGCGACATATTCTGGATAATTTTACCCTTAATGAAAACGACATTTGTGGACGGATAATGCGTGGATGAGTGATTTATGGACATAGTATATGTGGACGGGTGATATGTGGATGAGTGATGAGTAATGTGTGGACATGCGATGTTAATATGTTTTATAGTAGATAACTTGGACAAACTCTCTGTTTTGATTACAAATAACTATATCATAATATGTGGACATGGACTCATGTTACTGAAGTTATACCACAAAACGTGGATAATGACTATGTTATCGTCACCAGCACGATCGATTTCAGGTTCCAACTCGCTAAAGATTTATTTTTAGTTCCGCTATACACCGATCTGTTGGAGACTTCCTCCATGATCACATCCAATCCAACGCAACTAGCGCTCTCGATCTCTGATAAGACAAATCTGATCGAGTTCCAATTGATAAGACATCTTCTGATCAAGCTGTCTCATTAGAGATTGAGAGCTAGTTGCGTTGGATTGGATGTGGTCAAGAGAGAAGTCTCCAGCAGATTGATGTGCAATGGTTCGGAGGATGAGATTTTTGGTGAGTTAAAATCAGAATTCAATCGTGGTGGTGACGTCAGCGGTGCCGGTGACATAACGGTGGAAATGTGATTATGTGGATTTCTCTTTTTCAAAAACTATGCCGAAGAAATTTTTTTAAAGGTATCAACCAAGATGTCCATGTCCACAAGTAATCTGTAGTTTTACTATCCACGTTTTGGTATCCACGTCCACATTTAATTTTGTTTATAAGTTGAAATATATATATAATATATATGTATGAAAATGGATCTTAAAAGATAGAGAATTTTATATTTAACTTATTATGATAATTACTTTTGTTTAATATATTTTAGAATTTGAAATAAAAGTAATTGAAAACAGTAGTGGAAGAAAAAAATAAAGTGGAAAAAAAGAGGAGAGGAATTCTTGTGATGAGAAGAAAGCATATGACAATTCATTCTCTTTAGTTTAGAGTCATAAGAGTCTTTTCTACAAGGAAAAGTGTGTCTCACGTGCTATGTGTTTTGTAATATTATTGTAATGTGAGAAAGTGTCTCTAGGTGTAAAAAATGGGAAAATTGGCTAAACGAGACATATACAAGAATAATTTGTATTTGTCTCAATATACTTTTGATTTTATAATTACAAAATTAACCTTCTAACTAAATAAAAAAGGATAAATAATTAAGTTTTGTTAACTTTAATAAATAAATATATTTTTGAAAAGAAAAATTAAAATAAAATTTATGTTTATTAATTAATTTCATTAAATCCCTTAATAACTATAGGGCTTCATTCATTGTTTTCTCCGTCGCTGTTATCACGAGATACAGAGGAACTGACGAATGATGAGGTGATTCTCTGGTGGATTCCGGCCTCTCTCCGGCGCTCTCCTTCGCTATCCGTCTCTCTTCGTTTCTCTCCGACTCTCTCCGTCGCTGTCGCTCTCCGGCTCTCTCCATTGTTGTCGCTCTCCGGCTCTCTCCGTCGTTGTCGCTCTCCGGTTCTCTCCGTCGCTGTCGATCTCCGGCTCTCTCTGTCGCTGTCGTTCTCCGGCTCTCTCCGTCGCTGTCGCTCTCCGGTTCTCTCCGTCGCTGTCGTTCTCCGGCTCTTTCCGTCGCTGTTGCTCTTCGGCTCTCTCCGTCGCTGTCGCTCTCCGGCTCTCTCCCTCCGGCTCTCTCCGTCGCTGTGCTCTCCGGCTCTCTCTGTCGCTGTCGCTCTCCGGCTCTCTCCGTCGCTGTCGCTCTCCCGCGCTCTCCGTTCTTTGGCGTTCTCCCCATTAAGTGTAATTTACGTTCTGAACAAAGGATAGATTTGAATAAAATCAGTTAAGATTGCTTCCTAGATTTTCTCGGATCTAAAATCAGAAAAAATCGTAAATATAGAATACATATTCTAGAAAAAATAGAACACAGAAATAAGGTTACAATATAAATTCTAATCTATTTAGAACATTGTATAAAGGTAAAAATATATAATTTTATCTGTGATATAAGATAGAGTAACGGATAGAATAGAGACAAACGTTTTCTATATTCTTTTACAATGAATTTAAGAACTTACAATATGTATTGTATCTTAAAAATAACAAAACATTTTGGTTAGAATTGAATCAAACGTATTATATATTTTTATAGATTGCAGAGAAGATGTTGGAATATGAATACTAACTTTGATACAATATTGAAGACAAGTTAGAACATCTATTCTATCCTTATAAAAAGGGTTATAATATATATTCTAACAAATGTAGAATAATACATCCAAATTTTGTTTGCATTTCAGTTTTTTTATATCAAAAACCTTAAAATATTCTCATGATTTTATTGATTTTTTCATATTTTTCTGAGCTCTATAAAACTTTAAATAATTATTTTCATTATTATAAGATAATTATGTCTAAAACTAACAAATTAATACAAATGTATAAAGGGACAAAAACATCTTCATTATTGTCCATTTTCATAATTTTCCCGTAAAAAATTGGACCTAAAAAACATTTGATAAGACATTGAATAACACATACCACGCGACAAAGCGGTTCCTTAATGTCGCAATTTTTTCTGCAACTCTTGTTGGGTAAAGTAATTTGATGACACGTATTTGGAAATGGCGCAAGAATCATTTATAAAACGTTTTCCTTTATTTCCGACAATGGCACCGTCGTCTGTCGTAAGATGTAACTCACAACTTTATTCCTTTTTATGGTTGTCAAATGTTATTCTTTTGTTAGTTTTGTTAGTTGTCAAATGTTATTATTTTGTTAGTTTATTCCATGGAAAAAAAGAAACATACTTTTATAGATGAAAAAGTATGATTTATTTTCATATAGATAATGTGAAGGTTACAAAACGATAGTTTCAAGGTTTATTTCTTTATATGTCACTACTAATACACATGGCCGGTACTGATGACAAGTCAAGCAAGCATTGGCTTCCGGGCAGGTAGTTTGTAAATTTTTAATTTTTGAAAGGATAAGGAGGTTTAGTTGGTTTGACGTGGATTAGTGGTTGCTGATTTCCTGAGTTCCATAGGCAAGCATCACTTCACTATTTTCACTCTTTCAAAAGTCATAGAATCAAATTATGTTTTCCATATTTTGTATTATTATAGAAATAAAAAGTTATAATCAAATATCAACCAACAAAAATCAAGCAAGCCTTCATTTTTTTTTAATCAAATATTACTAAAATAGATATTATAGAATCATAGAATTTTGAAAACAATAAATACGTATATCACATTTTTCTTTGTTTTTCAGCTTAGTTATTTTAATGAGTATATTTATATCTATTAATAAGTTGTTTGAATGTTAATAATTGATGGTGTTCGAAAAGATATATGTTATAATGTTAATGTGCTTTATGTAGAATAAATTTTTGTATAAAACTTTTTATAAAAATTAAGGACCAAAAATTCTATACCGCTTCTAATTTGATAAATTTCAGGACTCGCATATCTTTTTTTTAAATCTACATCGCAAATCTATAAACTATTGGCAATAAGATTTTTCTGCAACCAATATATAATGCGGTTTGAAAAAATCAGTTGTACATCAAAAATATACGCCATATTTTAAAAGAAAAAAAAATCAGAGGTTGGAAAGTATATGGATGATGTGAACAAATGCAAATACATGAACTAGCGGAAGCTACGATAACACAAGAATCTTATTTAATTTTCGAATGCTTAAGATTACTATCTTCTTAAATTTACTAAGATCTCCATAAATCTAACCAAAAACAGGAAACAAAGAAAACTCTCAATTTTATTAATCAAATAAAAAATTAAATACAATTCTAGACACAAAAGACTTATTTATATGAAAATCAAATAGTTTATAAACTATTAAAAATCCTTAAAATAATTCCAACATATAAAAATAAATACCTAAATAAATATTAAAGTAGATATATATAACATTTAGAATATATCCAAATACTCTCTCTGTATCATGGGCCAAGCTATCGCAAGCTTATATATGGGCTAAAACTAGCAAACATTTAACGTGATATTTGTAAACACATTCAGCAAATGAACGAAAAATGTTAAAAAATTGAAATACACTAGAACCTCTATAAATTAATACTCTATAAATTAATACTCTCTATAAATTAATAAATTTTATCGGTCCCAACTTGGGCCGGTTCAAAATTTGATACAAATCGATAAAATAATAAGAGAATAATTTTTTAAAAAATCCTATGTAAATATATGATCCCATTAAAATCATAAATTAATAATTTATATATATACATATTTTATATAAGTAAGAACATATTATTATATTGTTTGTTTTCTATTCTCAATTAAATTATCTTATATTTTCTTAACACTTAATATATTTTGATGAGATTTAGTAATGTTATATCTAAAACCACATTTAAGTTCTATGCAATATATATTAAATACACCAAATAATATAATACCGTTAATATAAATATCAAATTTCATAAAATAACAATTAATGTATGTATACTAAAATCAAATATTTTTATTATATTAGAATAAATATATCTTAAAATAAAAATCTAAATAAGGAAACTTTTGTAAATTAATATCTCTATAAATTAATTAAATTTCAAAGTCCCAACATTATTAATTTATAGAGATTTTACTGTACTATCTTAGAACATCGATCAAATGGAAATGGCAGTGGCAAGACTAATCCACTAATTTATATCATTACTCTGAACTTTCATTAACTAATTAGACTATAACTAAACATTAATGAGGTCAATTAGGTTCACTAATCACTCTACCATTAATTTTTTATTTGTTAAGGAAGAAACTCCAATTTACAATTGGCTCAAACATATTGATGCAGCGTCATCATCATCTTTGGCGCCAATTTGAAGATTCGAAAGACTCTTTACTTATGGATTTGGTTTTAACGATATTTCCTTATTTCAATAGATTTTGTTTTCCTTTTTTTTTAATGGCGGTTTATAATGTCCTTATCCTTATGGGGTTTGTCCTAAACGGATGAGTATATAAACAGAGCCTTGTTTTCTTTATTGATCACGTTTTAAATTTTAATAAGAAGAGCTTTGCATTTATCCCTTGTTCGATTCGATTCAATTCATTAAACAAGAAGTTGGTCTTAAGGAGCTATCGAAAGAAACCCTTAAGCGATCTAAGAATAGGTCTCGAAGAACCCTAAATTCTTAGATCGACCATTCACCCATTCGTACGCTGCGCCAGGTTGGTATCAGAGCTTTGCTACGCTCCGAAACTTTCTCAACCGCTACGATGGTTCGGAAAACTCGTTCTCAGCAATACCAAGCTGATGACGATATTCCTGCTACCCAACAATCTGTCCATGAATTACAGCAACAGATCGCCACTCTGACAGCAGCCGTAGCTGCTTTATCAACGCAAAGGGCTACACCTGCAACTCACCGCAACGATCAGCTTTCCACCCATGGTACCTCCGACAACGACGATGACAATCCGTTTGCTCCGCTTCGGCAAAAAACACGATAACGTCGACGTCCCAATATCGATGATTCTGATTCGGACGATGAGGACGACGATTCTGCTTGGAAAACTAGCTTTAAAATCGAGTTACCAGAATTCAAAGGATCTACGAATGCAGAGGATCTATTAGATTGGTTTGTAACTGTGGAAGAAATTCTTGAGTTCAAACAAATCCCTCTGGATCGCTGCGTACCACTCATTGCAATCCGCTTTCGAGAACGAGCAGCAGCATGGTGGTCTCAGATCAAGACAACTCGTGCACGTTTAGGAAAATCAAAAATCATGGCATGGAGCAAGCTAAAAAAGGAGATGCAGAAAAAAAATTTACCATACAACCATGATCAGCTGATGTTTCAGAAGTTCCAAAACCTACGTCAAGGATCTCGAACCGTTGATGAGTACGCAACTGATTTCTTTAAGATGATTAATCGGATTGAGTTACGCGACACTGAAGAACAGCTAGTGATGCGTTTTATTGGGGGATTACGCCAGCAGATACAATTCACACTAAACCTGTTTCGCCCTCAATCTATATCAGAGGCTCATCAACAAGCCATCACTGTTGAAGCTCAAACACGTAACGGGTATCAAGCATGGGGCTCTACTCGGCAAGCAAGGCAAAACACTGCTCCATCAACAACACAAGCTACCGACACAACTACGACCAAGTCTGAGACAGCAATCGTCCCGACTAATTCCACTCTACCCCCGCGTGCCAGAGGGTTACGTTGTTACTCTTGCGGAGAAGCTGGTCATCGCCAATCCGCCTGCCCATCTCGTACTCGACGAGGGTTGCTCACCGGAGAAACTCTTCAGGACACAAACCCAGTCTATGATGAAGAACCAGATGAAGAAGAACTCATCGAAGAAGAAGAAGAACTTTTACCAGACACGGGTCGTCTTCTTGTAGTTCGCCGGTCGTTTCTCACTCCTAAGTCGGAAGAACAGTTTCCTCAACGCAACAGATTATTTCGTTTGTCATCGATTCGGGAAGTAGCGAAAACGTCATCGCAGCTGACGCCGTTACTAAACTACAGTTACAGAACAAGCCACATCCAACTCCATATAAACTCACGTGGCTTCAGCAGAACCATGACCTCATGGTAACTCAGCGTGCCTTAGTTTCTTTCTCTGTTGGTACTTCTTACAACGACCAGGTCTACTGTGACATCGCACCTATGGATGCTTGCCACCTGCTTCTTGGACGACCTTGGGAATTCGATCGTCGCATAATGCACGATGGCTTTCTCAATACATACAGCTTCACCTTCGGCAACCGCAAGTTTATTCTCAAACCATCCCCACCAGATACCAATAAACCCAGCAACAACAACTCGACGAACACGGTTTTATTTCTTCGACAGACACCGTTTCTCTCTGCAATGCACGAATCTGGAATGGTTCTCGCAGTGGTCACCAAACCGAAGGTCGTTGTACCTCAGGTTGAGATTCCAGCGGCCTTTACAGCTATTCTTTCAGAGTTCTCAGACGTCTTTCCCGACAATCTTCCAGATGGGCTTCCTCCACTCCGAGATATCCAACACCGTATTGATCTCCTTCCTGATGCTTCTCTGCCCGATCTCCATCCGTGTCCTCCAAGGGTTTAAAGCCTTTCTCCTTGTGCAGTTCCTGCTCTTCTCATAAAAAAGATGGTTCCTGGAGAATGTGTGTTGATAGTTGAGCAATAAACAAAATTACGTTCGATCGGATTGATCATCAAACCGGTGGTTCATCGTCGATCATCGGTGGCGAATGGAAGACAGCTTTCAAGACACAAGATGGCCTCTTCGAATGGATGGTTATGCCCTTCGGTCTTTCAAACGCACCGAGCACTTTCATGCGTGTTATGAACCAAGCGCTTCGACCCTTCATTGGAAAGTTTGTTGTGGTGTATTTCGATGATATCTTAATCTTCAGTGCATCCCTTGACGATCATTTACGCCATCTTGCGGAAGTACTAGCTGTCCTGCGACGTGACAAATTCTTTGCCACCTTGAAGAAATGCGAGTTCGGGTCTTCCAGCGTTCACTTTCTTGGTTACATTGTATCTGCACGCGGTCTGGCAGTCGATCCAAGCAAAATTTCAGCTATCCAATCTTGGCCGACTCCCACAACAATCTCAGAGGTCCGTAGCTTCCACAGCCTGGCATCGTTTTATCGACGATTCGTTTCACAGTTCAGTACTCTCATGGCACCTATTACAGATTGTATCCGTGATGGCACCTTCACCTGGACGTCTAGTGCGGCTCAAGCTTTCTCACTTATCAAGGAAAAACTCTGTTCCGCCCCAGTCCTCGCTCTTCCTGATTTCAGTTTGATCTTCAAGTTGCATTGTGATGCTTCAAAGACAGGAATTGGTGCAGTTCTAAGTCAAAAGGGACGTCCTATAGCTTTCTACAGCGAGAAATTAGCAGGAGCGCATTCACGTTATAGTACGTATGATATCGAATTTTACGCTATTATACCAGCTATAAAGCATTGGCGGCATTATTTGTTTCATAAAGAGTTCGTCCTCTACACGGATCATGATGCTTTCAAACATTTGAGTAGCCAAAGCAAGGTCTCATCTAGACATGCTTCCTGGATCGCTTATTTACAGCAATTCACATTTGTCATTAAGCATACATCGGGAGCATCTAATCGGGTTGCAGACGCTTTAAGCCGTCGTTACTCTCTTTTGGCAACATTGCATACGTCTGTCCCAGGCTTGGAAACCTTGCTGATCTTTATCATGATGATCCGTATTTTGGCAAGATTTATAGAGCCGTTCTCCAGGGCGTTGCTTCTTCCGAATATACTATACATGATGACTTTCTTTTCAGGCGCAATCAACTCTGCATTCCGGACTCAAGCTTACACCTGCAGATACTCACTGAACTCCATCGTGAGGGTCATATAGGTCGTGATCGTGTCTCTTCATCTCGTGTATTCTTCCTACTTTTGGCCTTCTTTTTGACGAGATGTGGAGAGATTTGTTGAACATTGTGTCGTCTGTCAGCAATCTAAAGGCCATGCAACAAACGCATGACTCTACATGCCATTACCAATCCCAACTCAACCCTGGACAGATATTAGTATGGATTTTGTGGTTGGTCTTCCTCGAACTCAAAAGGGTTTTGATTCGATATTTGTTGTTGTTGATCGATTTTCAAACATGGTACACTTTATTCCTTGTAAGAAGACAACTGATGCAGTTCAAGTGGCTACTCTTTTCTTCCGCGAGATTTACGAGCTTCATGGTCTTCGGTTGTCTATTGTCTCTGATCGCGATTCTCGCTTTCTAGGACACTTTTGGCGTTCTTTATGGAAGCTTTTGGGTACAACACTTGATATGAGTTCCGCCTATCATCCTCAATCAGATGGATAGACGGAGGTCGTCAACCGCTCTTTGGGCAATCTTCTACGCTGTCTTGTGGGCGACGCGGTTGGCACATGGGATACTAAACTCCCTCAAGCTGAATTCGCCCATAACCACACTTTAAATCGAAGTACCGGTTACTGTCCTTTCCAGGTTGTATACGGTACTATTCCGCGGGGACCAGTCGACCTTACAGCTCTCCCTGATCGGTATTATTCCGCAGGGACCAGTCAACCTTACAGCTCTCCCTGATCGCACACGTTCTCATGGTGATGCAGCTTGTTCGTGGAGTCCCTTGCTCAAGTACACTCTTCAACACACACAAAATTGGAAGCAGCTGCAGTAAAATATAAGACATCGGCCGATAAACATCGCAAACGCCTCATTTTTGACGTTGGTGATCTTGTTTGGGTTTACCTCACCCGTGATAGACTTCCTGCTCGTGCTTATAACAAACTCAAGTCAAAGAAGATTGGACCAGTTGAAGTATTAGAACGCATCAATGACAATGCATATCGTTTACGTCTTCCAGCCGATATTAACACTTCAGATGTGTTCAACGTAAAGTTTTTGTCTCGATATGTTTCTGGCGCCAAGACTTCTGATTCGACGTCGAATCCTTCTTACCCGGGGAGTCCTGATGCAGCATCATCATCATCTTTGGCGCCAACTTGAAGATTCGAAAGACTCTTTACTTATGGATTTGGTTTTAACGATATTTCCTTATTTCAATAGATTTTGTTTTCCTTTTTCTTAATGGCGGTTTATAATGTCCTTATCCTTATGGGGTTTGTCCAAAACAGATGAGTATATAAACAGAGCTTTGTTTTCTTTATTGATCACGTTTTAAATTTTAATAAGAATAGCTTTGTTTTTATCCCTTGTTCGATTCGATTCGATTCAATTCATTAAACAAGAAATTGGTCTTAAGGAGCTATCGAAAGAAACCTTTAATCGATCCAAGAGCAGGTCTCGAAGAACCCTAAATTCTTAGATCGACCGTTCACCCATTCGTACGCTGCACCACATATGGTACACCTTTCAGACATGATAGTCCTATGGTCTAAATTCTATATGATCAAGTCATATCTCAAATCAAGAATTCTCATTGGATCCAGACCTAAATATTATAAATCAATCATAAATCCATCCCAATCTACTAAACCCTTAACTTATAAATCAACTACTCAACATGAGAAAGATAGAAAACACAAAAGTTATCAAAGACAAATAACAAGAAAGAATGAAATAATTGACAATATTCCCTAATATTCAAACCAAGCGGATGTGGTTAGATCAGTTCTTAACATAGAAAAACTAAACTTGCGGTTCGAATGTTCTTTAAAATTTATTATCCCTTTCTTATTAATGGAGGAACATTGGGGTAAACTAACCTTAAAGTTGTAAGTTATTTACAAGTGAACCAGCTGATGTGTCACTCTCTCAGGACTTCTCAGCATCTATTACGAAATACCCTTTAAAGACTAGACTAATTACATTGCGCTGCCACTAGAATATATTGGACTGAATATACATTATTTGGCGTCATTTAATGGTATTGGCAACTCCTTTTTCCTTTTCGGATTACTCTAATTCTGTCTCACTTATTTTTTCTCTAAGAGCTAATCTATCATCTCCATCGTTGTCCATATATTTTTCTGTCGTATAAAATTAACATTAACAAATATAGTATTTTTTTTATCCTGGGTACCTGTCAAAGAAACCAATTACTTTGTCAAACAATTGTAAATCCTTCATCACAATCCTAAAGTATTATTTATAGAAAGACATGAAACTTTTCAATTTAGCCGGGTTCATGAGTATAATCGCAATAATCAAAGAAACCTATACTCTTACACTAATCGTTCCTCATTTTTTCGGGAACCAATAACTGATAAGTTCAAACCATTTACGTACCAACATAAAACTATAGCATAGATAAATTTGAAGAAAATGTAGTATTCTATTTCATCTCGGTTTAAGACATGATTTAGTTATTATTCGTACCGTTTGTTTATATGAGTTAGATGCGTGTCGTTTAACATAATGTAAAATACCATGGCGTCTATGCAAAACTACAAGATTTTTGTTGGAAATAAATAAATTTAATTTGTATCTAGATTAATGTAAGGAGAATATATTTCTATGAAGAATGATATAAATTAGGCAATCATTAGAATCATGGAATTCGAATTCAAAATCTTCCCCTGTGATTGACAAGTAATTGTGATTCATATTTGATATTGCAACCCGAAAACATATAAATTAGGCAAGCATTAAAATCATATAATTAGACTGCAAATAACTTTGCTGTGATTGACAAGCAATTGGGAATCATTTATGATATCAATATTTTGGTTTTCGGTGTCTATTCCGTTTTCAAACAAAAGTTGTAGATATCTTTTAACTGTAATCATTGAGTATATTGGTGAATATTTTATATTTAAGAGTATTTATTATGTAATTAATGTGTATATTCGTAAGAATTGAAAACCCAGCATTGGACCCTAATTTTTTTATATTATGTTTACTATATATATAGGTCATCTTACTCTCTTAGTAACATAACGCTAAAAAAAAATCATTCAGAAAACACTTGCTGTGATTAAAAAAATGACTCGGTTTTGATCAAGTTTCTCAATTGAAATCTTACAAGTCTATGTTGAAAATTAAGGTGAAGGTTGTTCGCCTATGGAAGCAATATTCTGCTCAGGGTGGTGAAACCCTCAAATTGGTTTTGGTTGATTTCATCGTGAGTTCATCAACTATATGATTCGTTTTTCATATTTTTTATTAATTACAGCGGGATAAAATCCATGCGTCTTAAAAAAGAATGGTGGCTCAGTTTGAAGACAAACTAAATGAAGGTGACTCAAAGATTATGATAACAGCTGGATGGTCTTCTCTCTAATTAACCCAGAGTATGTACCCATACTTTTCCAATGTTTGTACTCAGTATTAAAAAATTGTTCAGGTTATGTTTGTTTTCTACAACGAATGACAGGTTCATTCAAATATAATGCATTGCTTATGGAAGTAATGCTAGGGAATTGCATCATTATTGGACATCCACAAATGCTAATGTTGTTCAATGTGTTTTAACATTTTGGCAAATTCAGTGGGGTGAAGGTAAATTCTAACTATATACCTTCAATACTTCTTCAGTGATTTAGTTAATATATATTTTCCTGTAATAAAAAGTGTATAATATTCTTATCCTAGGTGGCTTCAAGTTTTGTTATAAAAAAAAAAGTGGTGGCTTCAAGTTCATAACAAATATTGAAAGATGTTCAAAGATTCTGTTTAATCCAAAAATGCCTGAAATAGAAGCTTTCAGGAATCGGTAAGAATTATTCTGCCTCAATGTTTCTAACTTTACACTCTTTAAATGAAGAACCATTATCTTATTACTCAACATTTTAATTTTTTCCAGGATTACAGCCATATAATTTTCCTAACAGAGACCAAGATTCGAAGTTGAGTTCCGTTTGGGTATTGAGAAAACTATGCAGGTTTACCTTTCTATTTATTTTGTTTCGCTTTTCAGAATAGTATGCAGTTTTCCTTATTATTTGTTGTTTGGCTTTTTAGAATATTATGCAGCTTTTCCTTACTATTTGTGATGTTTGGCTATTAATAATAATATGCAGGTTTCCTACTTATTATGGTTTACTATGAATATTACCATTAAAATCTAAGATTAATTGCATAAATTCTATATACCAAAGAAATTCTAAATCCTAAACCAAGCTTATGTCACGATAAATTCTTAAAAGAGTTTTGTTTTGTGTTTGAGTTTTAACTGTAATATTTTACTATACAACACGATCAGATGATCCAATTGTTTTGATGGAGACATTCTTAATTTTAACTAACCGTTTACTGTTGGAGTTGTTTAAACAGAAAAAACCGGTAAAGCAACAATTGTAAGATGTACTGAATAAACTGAAAACAGTTAACTAACCTCGAAGGGTACTGAAGAAGTAGACTGCAAACACGAACTATCATCAAACCTACTCAGCGTCAACTTGGATGTTGTTATAGGGGAAGGAGTTTCATATGCTCAGTTAATTTCAAGGCTTTATCTTCAAAGTATATTCTGTCCTCCGCTTCGATTTAGATTGTATGCCAAATAAAAATAAAAGAAATTAGATGTTTCAATGAACGAGCGACAATCTATCTGAAGAATCTTACTAAAGAAATAAGCGAAGGAACATAAACGATAGAAATCACCTGGAAAATCTTCTGCTGATTGAAATTCATGAGGTACCCACCCTAATCCCCTTTCTCCATTGTCTCTGCTTTTTGCGTTGTCAACTTATTTTTTGACAAAGTGATGTCCAAAATATTAAGTTACACAAGGTTTGGGTCAGTAATATATGGGCATGCAAAATTTTTACGAAAGTCCAACTGAAATCTTTATAACAAGCCCAAAACTTAAATAAGAATTTATATAGTTTTCTATTTTATTCACTTCGTAATTGATAAACAATTAAAATGACTTGACCTCTTATTTTGTCACATATTCACGTAACCGAGAAACCTTCTCATTTATATGTTCTGTTAATCCCTTAAATTTTAGAGATAACTATACCAGAGTTATTAAAAATAATATTATGTTCTTATTTGTTTAATTAGTCAGCATAGTCATCAATAATATCCCATTATCTTATTCAAATTAATTGAGACCAGATGAATAAAAAATATTCTTACATACTAAATTGAATTTACTATTATAATTTCAGACAGATTATAAAACTATGCACGACCGACTATTGACTTACATATGCATAATGAACCGAAACAAAAACAAAATTTCTAAAAACATCGATACATATTTTTTATTATTAAATAGTAGTTTCATCCAAATCTGAACCTAGTAGAGTATTAAAATGAATGGCGTTGACTTAGTTTATTTGGGTCGGATCCAAAAAGAAAAAAACACAAAGATGGGTATAGCTTTGCATTAATCGATAATCGGGTTATACAGCCGGTGTAGGCCTAGGATTTTTGACGCCCTAAATCAAACAAAAATACTATATATCTAATAAAAAATTCTTTGTTGAATTAACATGGAAATAAATTAAAAATTTGAAGTAAAGTTTTGATAAAAATATACAGTTTTACTATATGTTTTCTTGGAACACAATATACAATATGTTTAGTTTACAAATATAAAACTGCAACATACAGATGTTAATATTTCATATACAGCATTTGTTTTAAAATTGTAAAGTACACATTAACAAAATAAAATAAATAGAAATAAAAAACATATTAACAATAAAAAAGAATTACCATGATAAAAGAAAAGACGATGAAACGCTTCTTGGTGTCTAGTGCTTTTTACTGAATAAATAGTCGTCATGTTGGTCCAAGTTAGAGATCGATTCTCATCAAATGTAAAATTACTAGTTCCTCATGTGGCTAGGTGACATGAGTCTCTATCTCCTATATAGAGCAATCGAGATTGCCTATCATTGGTGAGTAGACTCCTATGAGATTAGTCGGTTGGATATTGACCTACCGAACACGCTTGATTAATAAGAAAAAAGAAAAGAAGATGAACATGTGTAAATAATTGCCCATTCTTGATGGATGTGATACACTCTAAAAGAATCGTAAGTGTAGTTCACTTTCACAAAAAAAAAGCAGTTATATTAATATTGATATTAATATTGTTCAGTTAGTTGGCACATGCATGTACATGTTTATATTTTATGCATTGATATATCGACCCTTTGAGCCTACATGGGACAACCATTTTGATACCACAATGAAGATTCACTTTTTTTTTTCTTAATTAGTCAATATCAATATTGATGCTTTATAATGGACGCATTATAAAGAATCTAGGAAGGATATATCGACACAACAACTATATCCTTATTGAATTCAGGTTTTTATAGATATTTCACAAGTCGACAAACTCCACATATAGTTAAAGCTAAAGCCTATTTATTTACAAACGAAAACATAACAAAGAGAACCTACTTTTAAAAAAGTTTCCAGTCATGTATTTATTTAGAATACTTTTTTTTTATGTGCAGATGAACTGATTTCTACATAAGATTGTATATAAATACACTTTATGATTAGCTAACATCTACATACATAGGAAAACGGCCAATTTAAACTTGATCGCTGCTACATGGTCCTGATCCGGATCCATAGCGGTAAAAAGGTTAAAAATGTGGACTTCAAAACATAGCTTTATTTGACTTTGTCTAAAACCGTTCTTGTACCGTTGTACGCAGAGACGAATGCTTGAGTTTCTCAACCGAACAATCCGAGTGTATGTAAAAGGGGCACTTGTATTTTTCACACTCTTTTATGAAGGGATAATGTACAAAACCAAACTGTCTCTGTAAATAGTTATATATATTGTTCCCAAAAAGTCATATCTATGAATGATCAAATTATCTATAGGTTCTTAATGATTAAAAGGTTTGCTAATGCTTTTACATCAAAATTTTTTTAAAATGAGTATTAAAACATATATCTTATTATCATTTAATATAAAATTATAAAAGATCTGCAGTGTAGTATAGATAAAACCCTATCTTTATAAGATGATAAAATTATCAATCTTAGAGCCGTTGATGTAAAAGGTAAAATTATATTACTTGTAGACTGTAAGTCTCATCTTTTTCCAATGGTCGATTTGTTATGCCAAGAATCTCAAGAGTTATCAAGTAATTAACAACAGATCATTGCTAAGTAGTTTTGGTATGTTCTCCGTCCATCATGACGTGCATGTACGTGCAATTACTTTCTAGTAAAACATTATCTATAAAGTCAGTTTAGTCTTTGATAAAAAAAAAAAAGAAGTCAGTTTAGTCTAAACATGCTAATAATTCTAGATCTAACTCCCCCATAAAAAAATGAGATGCATCTGGATCATATATGTAGTCAAATATTTCTTTTGATTATGTTTCACAGCACTATATTAATATTTATATTTGGCAATTTTCAGAGGCATTATCATGGATGATACACTATGATTAGATAATGTGTGACATACGTACACTTATGGTATTTACTTCATTATACATTAACTAAATGGTGGAATATATAATAGAAATTAAGAGCAATAATGCTAGCCATAAAAAAATAGTTTCTTCCGTAACCATCACACTTTAGTTCGCAACAATTCGCCACGGTTCATGTATATAGGTTTTCGAAGGTCGCCGTCCCATTCAGTTGCTTTCTCATACTTCATCTTAAAAAATTTATTTATCAATATTCCTTTCTTCATGTGAGACATTTAATAAATTTCAAAGTTATTCTTAAAAAGGTAAACTAACTTAGGAGTAGGTATTACTTTAAGAAAAGAAAATACTCGATGATGCAACCTTTTCTGTATTGTTGTGCATTAATTAATCTCCTTAAAAGCGAAGAAAACTAAATGTATACAAGAAAATGAGTTATGAACAAAAGGTTATTGAGAACAAAAATAATGTATTGGGACTTTTAACTGTTGTATTGATTGTGTGAAAACAAAAATTAGAGGAGCTAAGTTTAACCTTTTAGCCAAACCAAAAGTTAAGTGAGCCACGAGAAATTAGATGCTATTGCAAATGATTTTGGGGCTATTCGTTATTCTCTGTCATCTTCATCTATAAAATCTATTTAAATTAGGATGTTGTTTGGGATTATTTGTTTGTTCACTCAAATGATTAATCCGAATAGATTAACTTAATGAATTTTTGTTTGTTTGTTTAGTTGTTGTGCATTTACATTTTCATCAAAATGATTTTTTGAAAAATGAATAAAATAAATTATCTTAATTTAATCTTAATCTTAATCAGTATTAAATTTTAATGGAAGATGCGGATTTTACAAGTCTGCAGGGAAAATGAAATTTTACTATTTTAGTGGAAAATGTCATTTGGCGGATTTGACAGAAAAATATAATTTATGGTTTTGGTGCACACTCTGATTTTACAATTTCGACGGAAAATATGATTTACAATTTTGGTAGGAAAATGCGGTTTTGGTATTAAAAATGTGATTTTTGTATTTCTAACAAAAAAAATATGCCTTTGTGGGTTTGGCTAAAATGTTATTACAGTTTTGGTAGAAAGTGCAGTTTTATCATTTTGGAAGAAAAAAATAATTTTACAGATTTGGTGGAAAATGTGGGTTTCCGAATTTGGTGAGAATATGCATTTTAGTTTTGGAGGAAAATACGATTTTTCAAATGATGAAAAGATGAGTTTGTGGTTTATCCAAGAAAAATGCAGTTTTAAAGATTTGATGGAAAATGTGTATTGTATTTTTTTGTGAGAAAATGAGATTTTGCAGATTGGTAGAGAAAATGAAATTTTGTAGTTTTAAAAGAAAATGTAATTGTATGGATTTGTCGGAAAAACAATTATTTTGGAAAAATATGATTTAATGGCTTTACTAGAAATATATTATTTTAAAATTTTTGGTGAAAGATCTAAATTACGAAATTTTTGAATAAAAATAATTCATTTGCGTAGTGATAAATTTGTTAATTTTTAATTTTAGTCAGAATCATTCGCATTTAGATGCTAGTTGAATTCATCTAGATGGACACTAGAATGATGATCATCTTAATAGAAAACAAATATCAATTCTTATTTTCGACAAGATGGTTCAATTGAATGGATAAACAAACATGTCTTTGTCTATTGTTTAAAAAACTTGAATTCATTTACAGAAAAGTTTTGGTAATTTCAATAAATTACTGATACGTTAAATTTTTTATGAAATTTGTTCAAATGAATTTAAGAAAATATGACTAACTTTTTTGTCTTTCTCATAATTTCATCTTATTTATATGTACTTTTTTACAAAGCTTTCATTTCCCCCTTCCAAAATATAAAATTTAGATCTGAAGATTTTAAATGTGTATTTTTGTGTTTTGTGTTTAAATCAAATTAAATTTATAGATTCAATTTTTATGTTATTGTTTTGCTATTATTTTAGTTTAGAGATTCTTTTTTGATGTTTTTCAGTTTTAAAGCTATTGCTAACTTTTTTGATATTTAAAATTTTCATATCACAAAACTATTTGGCATAGATTTCAGTAAATGTATGCTAATAATCTTTTTCCTTGTTTATAAGTTATTGTATAGTAAAGTTCATTTGAAGTCTATTGAACCATTTGTAGCGATGTCAACCAAAAAACTGAATATATAGTACTTGGAGAACCATATAAGAAAGCAGTTTGGATACAAGGAACTTGTATCTGAGTTGGATACTGATCAAGAATGCGTTCAGTTACACATTGATAATCAAAACGCATTGTGTTTGGCTAGAAATCACGTGTATCATGCAAAGATATAAGATCTACTTCATCGGTGAATTCTCACGGGTTTTTAGATTAAAAATAAATAATAAATAGAAGAAGTTGGAGTGAGACAGAGGAATAAATTCTAATACACCATACTTTCAAAATCTCTACCATTCAGCTGTCAAATTGTAAGTGGTTTTGTTTTTCAGAAAATAAATAAAATTAAAATTTTTGATAGAAGATAATAAAATAATAGTAGTTTGTGGTTTAGAAACTCAGTTTAAGCATTTTACCGTTAAGTTAATCTAAGCACATAATTATAAAATTTTATAAAATACGAGAGTTAACAGTTTCTAGAAAAGTTTTACCGAAAATGTGCATACATTAGAAAATGCAGCTTGACATATTGACCAAGTCCGTTACAACGGAGAAGTTCAAGTATTGCTTGAATTTGCTCTATATTGACTGATGCTAAAAAGTAGGTTTTCCACCAGAAATTAGATAGGATAAAGAGTTTTATACATTTTTTTTTTTTGTCAAGATGGAGATGTTATTTTGGGAAGTTTTTTTTTCTTTTTGGTACTTGTTTTAGAAAAATTGTAAATTTTTATTCACTAATAAAAATGTCAGCATTCATTGGGCCATCGAAGATAGACTTGCTACCATTTATGATTAGGAAAATTACCTTTTGCAGAAAAAAATGTTTTCTAAAAAAAAAAGAAAACGAGTCTAAAACATTGTAAATTTAATCAATATAGGAATAAATGACTATTTACCTCAATTCATTTTTACTTTAAAGTTTCTTTGCTTTTTTTCAAATTTACTCGGATTCATTCTTAACACACACACACACAAACGCACACACACACACAGACATATATATGAAACATCGCAAATTAAAAGTGTATTTTCTTATCTAAACAATACATTTCTGGGAGATATATGTATAGTTCATCCAAACCCATTGCGAATCTGCACGTATATAATTAAGAAGCCGAATCCATTCGGTAATCCTGGTTATAGATGATTTTTTTTCTAAATTACATTTGTATATTAAAAGTAACTTATTTATATTATATTTTTCAACATACTCACATGTATTTCTCAATAAAAAAACATACTCGCATGTATGTTCATCTGCGAGTGGATCAAGGTTCTATAAATCTTAATTAGCGTACGTCAAGTCAACTGAGAGGCGCGGAAAAAAAACTGAGAGGTGCGCTATACTATCGGATAGATGAAATTTTATATGTCGGACTTACTACATCTTATCGGGCCAAAATAATGTCTTAACTTATTATATTATTTTTAAGTTATTTTTCTATTTTTCTTAAACTTGATTTATTTTTAATTTATGTATACCACTGAAAGAAAAATAATATTGTAAGATTTCCAAATTTCTTTTTGTGTACGAATCGGTTGAAAGATGATAGTATCTTATTTTGCCTTGTGGATGTAATTAAATAGATACATTTTAAATATAATTAGCCATATATTGCTATTTTATGTTTTATTCTTTTTTAATTTTTAAGAACATTATATTATCTTCCGCTTCATGTAACAATTATTTAGTAATGTGATGACGGCAATAAAGAATGTTATTGAAAACTTAAATATATATAATAGCATGCATGCATATGCGTATACTGGAGTTGGTACGCATGACGAAAAAAGTATGGGTACAATTCTTTAAACGTAATTACAAGAACTCTTCAGGAGACCCTCGATCGTACATCTTAAAAGATTTTAAACATCACAGTGACCTTAGATTCTATGATATTTTGACATGAGTGAAAATAATATTATACATGACAAGAGTGCAACACAAACTATGATCAAATCATGGCTTTGAAGACAAAGGATAAGAGTGATGTTGAGGGTCTGGCCCTCCTGGAGAAAATCTGTTTATTTCACTTCGTGCTGAAATCACCCCAAGACGCTTTAGTTCAGAAAC
This sequence comes from Brassica nigra, assembly GCA_016432835.1. Lineage (NCBI taxonomy): Eukaryota > Viridiplantae > Streptophyta > Magnoliopsida > Brassicales > Brassicaceae > Brassica > Brassica nigra. The sequence continues at coordinate 10,813,516 of CM028245.1, read as the reverse complement.
ATTGTATCCTAACCGTTGCAGAAGCTCTTTGCTTTCAGCATCTTTACTGTTCGAAACCCGAACTACCCTCCCTTCTATTCCAGTTACCAATAGACATGTGAGCACAAAAAATAATAGTAATGCCTTACAAGCCATAGTGAGGGATTTTAGGTCGAATGAACTTAGGAAAGATTAGTAGTAGGAGGCTGGGGAGGGACCTAGCTCGACAGTGGAAGATGTGACTAAAGAAGAAGCGTTAAGTGAATCTATATATAGATAAACAGGAGGATAAACAAGATACAATATAATGCAGAGTGGCCACTTTTTTTGAGCAACCTACGAATTGTATATATATAAGCATATTATATATAGTTCCACTGATTAAATATAACTAGCAAGCCCTTTACTCACGGTAGTGGCCATGTCAGTAGCTAAACAGTTGGTAGGCATATATATATATATATATATATGTTTTTTTTTATCAAATATATATATATATGTATATAATTTGGAGGTACATAATTAGTTTCTATACATTACATATTATCTTCTTCTTTTTTTGGTGTGAATATTACATGTTATCTTCTAATTTTATCTGTATATAGAATAACTTAAATTTTCTCTTTATAGTCAAATATATCCAAAACTGAATTCATACAGTCATTCTCTTTTTTTTTCTGAAACTGTACAGTCATACTCTTACACACTTATAATCGTTTCATTCATATATATTCGTTAAGTCTCTTTTTTATGCAAAGTTAGTAAGAATTTTAAACGTTTGGATTAAATAACTCATGCGCAATTAAATGATGATTTTTTTTTTGGTCTAAAATGATGAAAGATTTGCTAGTTAAAATATATACAAATGGTTTGCCTAACCTTGAGAATCTAAAAACAGTGTTTTAAGTTTTTGTAATAGCTGCAAACTTTTTTTACAATTGTAGATGTGTCTAAATATATACTTCTAAACTTTAGATGTGTTACACAAGGTATTTTAGTCCAAACGTATTTTATGCAAATATTTGAAGCTTTCGTATATTTTTTTTTTTACTTTGGGGGTATCCAATATGAATGGAAAAATTCAAACTAAATTCTAAAGGGAGGATGTAGCTCATGGATAGACTCTCCCTCCATATATTAAATGAGATCTAAAGTATGACCTCAAATCCGCATTGCCACACATGTGTAGTGCCGTGGGGTTGGTTCAACTTTTTTTTTTTTTTATGACCGTGGAGGATCCCATGCGGTAAGTCTAGACTAATCCCCACGAGGCCTTCCATCCGGGCACGCACGGTTATAGGCGAAAAGGTGGCCAAGGCGACTCGAACCCAGGGGCGGGCACTCCAGCTGGAGTTCCATTACCACTGGACCAAGAGCTTTTGGTTAGGTTGGTTCAACTTTTGTATTTGTGTAATACATTCTTTTAACTTTTAGAGGTAATAAAAAATGAGGTCTCTGTCCCGTTAGTAAATATAGCATTAGGGCATTACAGTTAATAACGAGGAAAACTTTTATACGTTTTGGTTTTCAAAAAAAAAAAAAGGTTAGATAGAGGTGAGATAGATTCTTTTCTCTCTATCTTCTCTTCCCCCACAGACTTCTCCACCTCGACACCATCTCACCGTCTCTCATTCCGGTGGCCGACGAAGGGTCTCTACCCGTCGGTCGCCACCCCGTTTCGTCAGTGTTCCTAGCCTCTGCCCTATCATGCTTCGGTCTCCTCCACTTCCTCCTTGCTTCATCTCCTCTATTTATCGTCGGGTTGCGGCCGGACTGGGTGATTCAAACCGGTGGCTGTGGGTGTCTTCAGCTTCCCTGGAGAGATGGCGAGGTCGTGGTGAACCGGATCTGAGCTGGAGGCGTCGTCAAGCTGGTAGATCTAGGGTTTCGTTTGGAGTAGATCTGGGTCAGATCTCTCCTGGAGGATTTTCCGGAATGGCTCTGCGTCGCTGCATTTGCCGTTCTGGTCAGTATTCTGCCTCCACCGTCTCTCCCCTGTCTCATCTTGCGGCTGCTTTGGCAAGAACTTCTCCCTCTTGTTCCAAGTTGAAAAGGCGATTCGTGGCTCATCGTTGGGGACTTCTTTCTGGGTAATGGTTCCTGGACAACCACCTGGTGTCTCTTTGGGTTTCGATCTGTTCGGGCTTGGGTTGGATTGGAGTTTCGTGCCGTTACTCCTTTTGTCTGGCTTCCTCAGACGGGTCTCTCCTCTTGTTTCTCCCGCTGTAAGGAGCTCTGGCTCCTCTGTTCTTCAAGCTTCAGAAGGAAGTTGGCTGTTGTCCTCTGCCTCTCTTGGTGTTCTGTTACTGGAATCCCTCGTGCTCTGCTCGCGTGGTGGGACCAGAGTCCAGCCATTAAACCTCTGCTTCCACCAGCCAGTACTCCACCTTTTCTTCATATACAGGTTCTTCACATCAGTTAGGATTCACAGAGTATGGCGTGACAGTTTCTTGAGATAGCAACGTCTGGAGTGGACTTCATTGCTTGTGATGGCCGGACCAGGGCCTGCCAACCCTGCTTCGCCTGTCCTTCTTTTGATGTCGCCTTTGGGATGGTCTGCGGTGCCTCAGACTGTTCTCCGGTTGCGTTTCTCTATTGAACCAAGCGATTTTGATGCAGGTTCCGGCTTCAAGATCTTCTCTCTGGTCATTTGTCTGCTAAATGGTTGTCTTAGGATCTGTTAAAAAATAGCTAAGCTTCTGCATCCTCATGGTTGTGATTGAACCTTATTAGTTTTAGTGAGTCTTATTACTTTTTTGTGGCTTGCTATGGCTCCATTGCTTCTTCTTATTGACTAAGCGTCTTAGATTCAATAGGATTAGATTAGTCGAAGTCCATTGTATCTCTTTGCCTCATTATTAAGTTAATGAAATTCACATACTTAAAAAAAAAAACTTTTATATGTTTTAGATACAGTCGCCGGCATATATATATACAAAATATAAAAAATAGTTAAAATCCTATTATCAACCAGTGTTGCACGGCCCAAATTAATTACGATGAATGGGGTGCAAGTATTTGCATGGGTCTCAAAACATGGAAGAAATTCGTCTTTACAAATTGAATAATTCCTCAACCAAGAAGGAATTCGAACACTGAACATTGGTGTGCCAATAAGTTTTGTTATCTCTTGGATGAACTCTACCATAAATTCTATTTTACAATAAAATCTGTTGGAATTTTTCCAGTGCAATTCTCACTCTAGTTTTACCTATTAGTCTGATATTGTCCAATTGGCACAATTCACATGGATTTGTTCTTAGGTTCATTTTCGAAAGGTTTCATTCTAATCTAATTAGAGTTAGACATTTTTTATATACTAGACATTTGTCTACATTTCTTATGTGGAACTATGATTAATTTCACAGCAACCCTCCTTTTAAGCCAAGTAACATACAAGTCATTGGCCCCCAACCTCTAACGCAATCTGACACACATCTTGTTCCGCCATATCTACTAATAGAACTCTTCACCTAACCTTTGTTACATTATTAAGATTTATTCACCAAACCCTTACAGATCATTATTATGACATCACCACCTAATTTGTGTAGCACTATTAGGAATTATCCATCTAATTTTTATATCACCCGTTATGAAGAGATATTCGACACAAGTATCTGGTAACCTTAATTGCGAGATTACCTTAAAGGTGCTCCTACCACAACAAAACATTCATGATCTTTTTAATTGGTCTCTGCCACATACCTACATTTCCCATCGATGCATGGGCTCATTGAACGTAAAAGATATATTTATTCTTCTTGAAGATTTTTGTTATCTCGGCTCTGATACTATTTTTGTTGTCCCAACTTTAGTTTTACCAATTAGTATGATATTGTTCACTTTATGTCCAATTGGCATAATCCGCATAGATTTGTTTCTGCACTCATTTAAAAACACTACAAGAAAAATGGTATTTCATAGCACACGGGTATAGCACAGATTTTCAAACTGCTATGATAGATAATTTTTTTAAATTTTGAGACATATTCATAGCATTAACTTAATGCTATCGTAAAAATTAACAAACGGGAATAGAAAAGCACGCGTACCGCCTATATTTAGTGAAATTTCTGAAAAGCGCGAAATACTAAATTGTTCCCCCCTTGAGTGTAACACTTATGCTACTTAAGGAGAAAAAAATTAGTCTCCACATAGAAAGTAAAAAAAAAATTAGAGTGATGGAGAGAACTCTCTCTCTCTCTCTCTCTCTCTCTCTCTCTCTCTCTCTCTCTCTCTCTCTCTCTCTCTCTCTCTCTCTCTCTCTCTCTCTCTCTCTCTCTCTCTCTCTCTCTCTCTCTCTAAAGAGATGAAGAGGGTTTGAGAAGAGGTTTACGCTGAAGCTCAAACACGAGGACATACTGTTTCCTCTCGTGTTGAAAAGTAAGCTCTCTCTTAATCCTAATATCTTTTTTTTTTCAAATTCTGCCTTTTTTTTTACTATTGTTTGAAATGGAATCTGCAGGCTTCTAGAGACAAAACTCAGCTAATGCCCTGCCCATCTTCTTTAAAGTGGAATGCTCTTGATGAGGTTTATACTTGAACTCATTTTTTAATGTTTCTTCTCCATGAACATACCTGGAGATTGAATAAAAGTCTTTGTTTTTCCACAGGATGTAGATAAATCTCTAATGGGAATATTTTGAATTCGTTAGTTTCTGTGCTGGAGAATTTTGGTTTTGAGTTTCAGATCAGCCGGCCTGAAGTGGGATCGTTCTCCAGACCCAAAGAAGTACTTTGTTCAGTTCTTTGGAACACATGAAATGTAAGCAACTCTCTTTTATCTATATGTATTCTTGTATTTTCTCATCAGTTACATTAACCTTAGTCAATATATCATGTTTCTAATTAGTAGGTCTAGGTGATCAAGTGTTTTCTTGCTGTGTTACTTGTCGACGTTCTTGGAACACCAACTCGGGAGATTATTATGGTGCATCCCTTTATGCTTTCTCTGCGAGATACATGCTAAAGCCAGAAAGGAAATGGGAGCTCAAAGTTTTGATTTAGTTCCCATGTTTTCTATAGTCTTTTTAAAATTTATTTCTGATATTGTAATGATATTTGTGTAAATATTTGATGAAATTGTATACATGTTTTTGGTACTAATGTAAGTAAATTTTGATTCATTAATTGAATATTATCTAATTTACAACAAAACATGTTTCTATAAACGGGTTCTAATAGCACATAATCGATAATAGATATAGCATTAATATGTCACCATGATAGAACTAATAATAGCATTAAAAACAATTGTATCACATGTGTCTAGTATAATAGCGTTTAAAAATTGCTATCATACAGGAAGGACCTATTATAGCTCGAACAGACATAGCATATTGAATAACGCTAACAATGACATATGATAGCTTTTTTCTTACACTAAGAAAAGCTATTTTTGTAGTGAAAATATCATTCTAACTAGAGTTTTGACATTATTTATATGTAAGACATTATTTTTATAAACTTTTCATGCGGTACTTTTGATTTCACAAAAAAAAAAATCTCTTTTATTATTAAAATATTTAGATCTATTAAAAGACAGCCATATTCATTACTTGATTTTAAATGAATTGCAAGTTCAACGACCAAAAACAGCACTCAAAAGGATTGGTGGTTGAAACTTATAATGGCAAAACACTATGGAATATCACTGGATGATTATCAACACGCCAACAAAATTATGGTTGAGGTAATGACATAAACGTAAAAATGACAAATTGCATTACTTTCTCTAGGGACTTGATGAGTCTTTATATGGCTCTGTGAAGTCTGATCTGCTCTCACGAGTTCCTGTTCGAACTCTCAGTGAAGCATACAACGATGTTACTCAACATGAAGTGTCCAAATTCATAAGTCATTCACTTGGCTAAGTAAAAGTAAATTAAAAAAGTTCCTCAATAAAATCTGAATTAAAAGAGAATCAGGTTTACACCATATCTCTTGATTTTTGCCACTACCAATACTGGATTTGATTACGTCACCTTGGCAGATAAGAATTTGAATAACCAAATATTAAATGCCAAATAAGAGATAAAAGAAAAATAGTATTCAAACACGACGATGAAATTGGCATTCGAGTTGGTAAGCATTAGTACGCAGCAAAGGTTGTTTGTTTTTCTCTTTAATCTATTGTGTTCGGCCGGGCAAGTTAAAAGAGATGACCTAATACGAAAAAGAGAAATTTTTGGTACACCCTAGGTGAACTTATAAGTTCACCAACCAATTTATTTTTTAAATAAAAAATCAATAAAAAATAGTAGTAACTGGAAAAAAAAAAGAATTCTTTTTTAATATTATTAAAACCGTTTATACTAAACTCTAAATCCTAAACCCTAAACACTAAACCCTAAATCCTTGGATAAATCCTAAATTCTTGGGTAAAGAAATATTTCAAGGGTTTAGAATTTACCCAAAGATATAGGATTTATCCAAGGATTTAGGGTTTAGTGTTTAGGGTTCTGTTTATGGTTTATTATGAACAGTTTTAATAATAGATAAAAAATAAATAAAATATAGTAGTGGCTGTTAAAAAGATAAAAAAAAATTAACATTATTAAAACTGTTCATAATAAATCCTAAACGCTAAACCCTAAACACTAAACCCCAGACTCTTGATTAAAACCTAAACTTTGGGTAAATACTAAACTCTTGGGTCTAATCCCTTGAATAAACTCTAAACTTTTGGATAAACTCTAAAGTCTAAACCTTTGAAATATCTCTTTATCCAAGGGTTTGGCGTTTACCCAAGGATTTAGGGTTTAGTATTTAGGATTTAGGGTTTAGAGTTTAGTATAAACGGTTTTAACAATATTAAAAAAAATTCTTTTTTTTCCAGCTATTACTATTTTTATTTATTTATTATCTTGTTGTTTAAAAACAAATTTTAAATATTTTGTTTTCTTTTTTAAAAAAATCTGCATATAAAATAATCAATTCTCATTGTTTGGTGAACATACATGTTCATCTTTGGGGTGAATCCAAGAATTTTTCTACGAAAAAACCACACGTGGGTTACCCAATGAGATTAAAATGGAGCAATAATTAATTTTACTTTTCACGGAACGTATACTTTTATATAGTTTATTTTATGTTGTCATGTTTTTCTATTTTTTTCCTGTCTGAACTTATTTTATTAAATATTTTTTATCAAAGATGTTGATAGGATTCATCACATCAAAGTAACAAAATAGTTCTTTTTCAAAAAAAAAAAGTTCAAGAAAAACACATTAAAATGATTAACGATGTGATCTGGCAAATACTTTTTTTTTAAAAGTCGATAACAAATTTATCTGTTTTTGCCTAAAATAGGAATTATATTACTAACCGCTTCATTGCTTCGGTGGTTAAATCCCGGTTGTGGTTAAACCCCGTTTATTACTCTTGCGGTGAATGAAAAAATCGATGTTGAACTAAAAAAACTATATCACTCATATTGACAGAAATTGGATAGTCTTAGAGAACAACTTTTACGCATAGATAAAAACTCCAAGCGCTAATATATAAAATATTTCTTAGCTTTGAGATGAGATCCAGATTGTTAAAGGTTTTAAATAGGGCTGTTCAATTCGGATTTTTGGATCTGGTTTTGGTTCTTTTTGTGGTATTTTGGTTTATAAAAATTAATTGCCATATCAAAATCAAATCTAGTTTGGTTTGGTTTGGTATATATACTACAATTTTTGGTTTATCTTGTTTTATACCAAAAACCCTAACTATATTTATCTTTTATAACATTTTATCAATATTAGTTTATATGATTAAAATCAGATTTAACAGTACTCTAATTTTCAAATAGAATATTTTTTGTTTATTTAACTATTAAAATAATTAGTTAAATTTCAAATAACAATTATTATAATTTCATAAAATAAAGATAAGAAATTTTTGATAATATCATAATATTATTAAATAACTAAATTTTAGCACAAATGTATATCAATGAAAGCCTTCAACTTAAGAAAATAAAAAATTTATTTAAATTAACATTTTAATATTAAGATCATATCGATAATATAAAATATGTGATATTATCAATTATATTATATAATTTACATATAACTATACTAATATATTCTAACTAATCTGTTTATTCAGTTTGATCAGGTATACCAAACCAAATTCATATATTTAGGTTTTTTAGAAATAACATTCATTCGATCTATAAAGTATTAATTACAAATTTAAACTAATTTCTCTATTTTGGTTTGGTTTTAATTGGTTGATCGGTTTTGCCAGATTGAGCACCCCTAACTTTAAGCAAAACAATTATATGATCATCAAAATAAAATTTCACATACAATGTTTTTGTGAGAGGAAAAAACAAATTATCACATATAATGTTTTTGTCGGGAAGAGTTAACTATCGCTTAAGGGAACCAGAGCTTCATCAGGTATGGTCTCCATGACCTTATTCTTTTCCTTAGCGCTTCATCGTCATCGACTGCATCATATTTGGCTTGGAGGCAAATGGGATGCTCTAAAATCCTTGACTAGATTAACTAAGTCGTGCAGTGAAGAGAATATATGATCTGGAATTGCAAATTTTGTCTGTGTAGTCTTTTGATTCTTAGCTGTATTGCTGATGGTTGTCCCTTTTTTTTGTTCACTCCTTTCATGGAATTGCAACTTAAATATAAAATTACATTTTCCATACAGATTATTTAGTAAAATCATTATATAAGTTGCGGTCTTATTACATTTTTTCATTATCATGTGGTCAATGCCTGGCTTAGCATTCACATAGACTATAAATTTCATGTATAGTGTAACTCGTTCCAATCTTTGAAACAAGAGATGAAAAACTCAACTCCAACTGTTTCAATATATAAACCGGATCCTGACTAAGCTGAAAATATACATCATATACATGAGATTTATAGTGTATGTATATTAGTTAGTAACTCGATCCAATCTTTGTCTCGTCAATGCTTTCTCCAGAAGTGGAGTTGGACTCGGCCCTCTCTCTTGTTTCGAGGCTCGGTTAAATGAGTGTAATGGTCACAACTTTGGGAGCTCGAGACGGCAATCTCTGGTTTTCTTTGCTGAACACGGTATTGTCGGGTTATAGCTCCTTCTCATGCCGCCGGTTTGGTGCTTGTTTAGCTCTGATGAGTGGTCTCGTGTTTGGTTTCTTATTAGGAGAGTAGTGAGATAGAGTTTCGAAGAAGCTGTAGGTGTCGTGGTATTCAGGGTTTGAAGACGCCCTTTTCCCGGATACTCGTGGCAACTAGAAGCTTCTATCCGCTCTCCGCTTTGCAAGTTCCAAACATCTTTTGTTTCCTTTCTGTCTCATCTTTTGTCTTTTATGCCCAGTAGGTTTCGGTAGTTAGTTGTCTGTTTAGTTTATAGTTTTTTTGTTACATTTCTGCTATCAGTTGTCTATGTAAATTCTGTCAAAAATAAAAATTGGTATATTTAATATTTTATCCCCAATTTAGATTTTAAAAAATATATTTTACCCTAAAAAAAACTAAGTCAGTGAGCCAGAAAAGCTAAGTTCTGAAAAAAAAAGTTCTGAAAATTCACTCGAACCTTTAGTCAATCGACGGTTAAATTCTAGGCTGCGCCAAGTTGGTAGATAATTTTTTTTTTCTTTTTCTTTTTTTGGTTCGATAATTTTCTTTGCTATAGGGTATATATCCTTAGTTATTATCTGTGAAGTGATTTGTACTAGTATTATCACCACATTCAATTTCAACAAAATATGATGATATTTTTTTTTACATCAACTTAAACAAACTCTAGGAAGACTCTGCAAACCACACCGGTAATTTTGCATCCATATGAACCACAAAAGATGTTTGTTTCCTAGCGCTTCTCACCAGACTGTCTGCTTTTGTATTCAGTGTTCTTGGAATATGAATGATCTCTGAGTGATGAAAAATTTCTTGAAGAAACTTGATGTCATCTAAATAGTTCTCAAATGTTGGTCATTCCTCAGGTGTAGAAACCATCTTCACCAATTGAATGCAATCCATCGCAAAAATAACATGATATTGACGTAAATTCCTCATACTTTCCATAGCCTATATAAGGGCTTCCATTTCCGAGTGCAAAGGTGAGAGACTCGCTCTTGTTTTCCTTGCTCCCATTAGACTCTTAAAACCTTCTAAAATAATGTACCATCCTTGTCCTGAGAAGCCATCTTGTGCTTTCCAAGATCCATCCGTAAAACACCAGTGACCCGGTATAGAATACAACCTAAATTCTTCAGTAACAAAATATGATGACATAGTATTCATAAATGATGACATAGCCTCTAAAAATGATGACATATACAATTTTTCTTATAAGAATTTATATTTTTAGATAATGTTCTTTTATTATGGTAATGACTATTAACTATATATTACCATAAATGTAAATTTTTTGTATTAGTATTTATTTTGACAAAACTATTTAAATATAATAATAATTAATAACTCATATATCAACCATTAAAGTAATGTATATATCACATTAAAACTAAATATAACTATAAATATATTTTTACATCAACTTATATATATCATATTTTTATATATATAATAAAATTAGTTTTAAATGTGCATCAAAAATTACAAATTAAATTAATATTAGTTAAATAAGTTTTGATAGTTAAGTGATTTTTATTTTTATTTATCGCTTCATTATATTAATTAAAAATTAATTTTTACCAGATTAACAAATTTTAACTAAAACAAACAAAAATTCAAAGTCTATTAGAATTTATATATATTTAAATATAGATATATTTAAGAGTAGCTGATAAGAGACATTTGAAATAAATAAGCACTAAATGTAATATAATATAAAATTATTTTATAAATTTAATCTTAACTATGATGAAATTTAAATAAAATAAAAGTGAAATAGTAACAATTAAAAGGAATAAGACGACAAAAACATTTATGGTTAAGTCTAAATGTAAAATAATGTTTTTAAGTGACATATTTAAAATTATTACTAATGTGTATGGATTATGAATATTTTACTATTAGAATTTCTAAATATTTAAATATATACATATCTAAATCTAAGTAATAAAACATACTTAAAATAAAAATCAATAAAAATAAATATGATATAAATTGAAAATATTTTTATAAAAGTAATATTAACTCTATTGAAATTTAAAATTGAAGTGAAATTGTTAAACCAAATCAAAATAAAAAAACTACAAAACTATATTTATGATTTTATTTTTCCAAACCGATAAAACTAAAATTGAAAATAATAATATATTAGTATAAACTAAAATTTTCTTTTGAAAAAAATAATATATTTAAAATTATTATTTATGCGCATGACACAAGAAAACTCATCGTAAATTTATATAGAGTGAGAGAGAGATGCATGCGTGCAAGTGTACTTTCTGAGATTAACATATGTGTTAGCATCCACTTTCGACTGATTACGATTTTTGTCGTAGCATACATCTATGTAAGTTAGTAGTGGGATTATTGAATAGAGAGTACGTACTCCACACTAAAAAATATTTAATAAAGTCTTCCTTTATTTACTCTGATGAGTGATTAGCAAAGCCTGATCGTTTTAAAATATTTTCGAAATATCCTAACTAGACCAGCAGGGAGTAATTTTTAATTAGAATAGCATAAACTAATTACAAATGTAGCTTTTACTGCTGAAACTTCAAAATTTGCAATGGTTTAAAATTTTAAAATGCGTTCAATAGAAATCAATATGTACTTGTTATCATCTGATACTATATTTGAATTGTGAATAAGTTGAACGAAATTAGATTCTGAAATGATATAATTAAACCCATGGACTTGTGCATGGTGGTCATTTAACTAACCATCCGTACTAATTTAAGACAAAAGAAAAAAGAGAGATATATCATATAATCCATTCCTCATAATTTTTGGTAAACACAAAAGAAACCCGGTTAATATTAAAAGAAGCACAATATCTAGTACGGCTTGGTTTAGATGAGCACACAGACATTCTATTTCAAGATAGTTTGATGTCAATGTTAATAAGATAGTAACCTTAGGGTTACACCACAAAACCCTTACGCAAAGCCTCTATTGACGTTACAAGCTTGAAAACCTCACCAACGGATACCAATTACACAGATTTTTAGTGATGTCTAGGGTCCGGTCCACCCGGGCTAAGTCGCTTTGAATCAAGGGTATGGCTTAGGACTGTTTCGTCGCCTTTAGATCTCACCTTCAACTCTTCTGATCTTCTGAGAAGTTCTCTCATCATCTTTCTGATGTTCCCCGAATCTGAAGGCCTCTCTTCTCCAACCAGTGGCCGGCATTGATGCACCGAGAGCTCGAGTAGAAGCAAGATAAGGCAAACCCATAACTTGATGAAACTTGCCATATTCAATTAATTGTGATTAATCCTTCTTAACTATTCCCTCTTAGAGCTAGTCAAATGTGATATCCTAGATGCTTCCAGCTATAGGTTTATATATAGTTGAGCCATTGCCTAACCAATGTTGACATGTCTAACTAATCTAAATGTGTATTATAAATAACTTAAGAAAACTATTTTAGAGGCACTGGTTATCGAAACATTGTGATTAAATTAAGTTTTTCCTTTTAAGTGTGAGCTGCCATGATCATATATGCACTAAGTTGGGATCTAGTCAGATCAAGTTTGGCTTGTCATGTAATGCCTACAGATCGAACCATACGATGTCACTTTCCTTTTCCCTACGAGTTCTTGAAAGGCCGTTTTTGCTATGAAAGGCCCCTATATATAAACAAATTCTTTTTATAAAACTAAAACTTTTCCATGTAATCATTTTCTTAATGTTGTACATTATAGGACGATGCAGTATAATTTATGTTGGAAGGGAGAATTTATAGAATAAGTCTAACAGAATACTAAATTACAGTTTTTTTTTTGTCAACACTAAATTACAGTTTCTACTTGTAGGAAAAACATATTAGAGTTTCTAGTTCAAGTCCAAATATTCTTGACTTTATCTTGCTTAGTAGTTAAACAATTTTAATTGGAAATATAGTCATATAGATGGAGGGTTCAATAGTTTGGTTCTGTTCATTTCTCTCTTTCTATTTTAATCTGTTAATCATATTTTTTTCTTTTTATTTTACTATACTAAATGAATTTGCTTATTTATGTTTAGTTTTGGGTTTCTTTATGCGTAAGCACCATTCTGGTTAAGAGGGAGATCTACAAAGGATATCCCAACGATGTCAGTAAAACACTAGAATGCTAGATTGAGATAAAAAGAGGTAGAACAAACATTATCAAGCAGATCATTGGCTATGAAGAGGAGGAGATACCCAACTCTTCCATGAGATAGTTAGCCGAGTGCATTTCAGGTGTCGTATTTGCTCAGCTTTTTAAGAAAATATGTAATCCTTTTTTGCTTCTAATATATAGTCCGTGAAGAGTCAAAGAATTTTCAGTGCAAAAGAAAATTCTCTAATCACGTTTTCCTCAGAGATTATGTACCATTGATTAAAAGTTTGAGTTAGAGGTACAACTTAAAAATGTTACCATTCATGAAGTACTTTTAATTTTTTGAGTTAGTGTTTTTCTTCTAATGCACTGTATGAGTTATAATTTTTGATTTATCCTTTAAAAAGATCGATAATTCAAATGTTAACTCAACATCAAATAAAATTTCATGTATTAAAAGCTGAATTAGTTTTTTTTTTTGGGTTTTATGTCGCTATCATACGGCTACTTTTTAAATTTTAACAGTTTTTAAGAAATACATTCATCTCATGTGAACATGTATTTTATACGGATGTTTACTAGTTAGTCCATTCATAAACTATTATTTCCATTTAAACTATCTAAAATTATTGCTATAATTTTAATTGCTAAATCTATTTGGTAACTAAAGGATTTTACATACATAAAATTATATATATATATATATATATATATATATATATATATATATATATATATATATATATATATATATGGGCGAAGCCAGCTTATGAACTATGGGGTCCTATGAACCCATGAAAAAACTGAGTTCGACTCTCCCTTGTACTTTATTTTCTTTTATTAAGCATAGTGCACCCATGAGATAAATCTCCTAGATTCCCCCCTGTATATATGTACATTTTGGTAGAGTATTCACATAATTATATTACTATATTTCTTTAATTTTAGTTTTTAATTTGCTTAATTTAATATATTTTAAATTTTATCAGTTTTGTTAAATTTAAAATAAAATTAATTATTATTGTTAATTTTTTTAACATGTTAAGCTATAATTGTTAAATGTTATTATTATTGATATTCATATATATATATATACACTGCAACTTATGCATTAAAAAATGCTACCAGTCAATAATTACAAAAATATCGTAACTTATAATTTTAGTGTGAATCTACAGCGAGTTACATTGACTTTTAACTTTTATTTTAAATCAATTCTAATTCTTTGTTCAAAAAAAAAAAAAAAAATCAATTCTAATTCAATGTGTCACCAATTGGAGTCGATCGTTTTTTCATAAATTGGGAAATTTGTTAACTGCAAACAAATATGCAGGAAGGCCCGGAACACATATACACTTCATCTCACGCTTAACATATTCCACTTTGAAGTTATACGTAGTATACCAACTGTAATGGGACTCTTCTCAAGCCGAGAGGAAAAGTTTCATGGGCCGGATGCTTATATGAAAGTGTTCTTGAGGTTTGTCTGGTTTTATTGATCATAAAGTTAATAGTTCTGTCTCAATTTCGTTCTTTTCATTTCTTGTTTTTTTGCCTAAATTCATTTCGTTTCTCATCCAAATTCACAACATCAAATAAATGCGAATAGCTGGCAAAATAAGTAAATAACGTACATATATTGCGGTTTTGTGAATGTTCTGTATATAACACGGCACATAAATAACCCGACCTATAGCTTTCCGTGATAACTGGTAAAGCAAAACCTAAATTCGAGCTCAGCTAATAACCTTAAGCGATTTATATTAGATATACCTTTGTATGATTAAGTGGTTGCCGCGTACACGTCCAATCTTGAAGTACGAAACTGAAGCTACGAAAACAAGGAAAGAAAACGATTAAATAGTTTGAAGGAGCAGGGCCACTTTATTGAAAGTGTGAGAGCTAGTCACGTTTCATAAATTAACTTTCATTTGTGAATTACTTTATGAGAGAGCTAGTAATGTATCAGTATCTATCTCTTACTCACTATGTTTATATGCGCGCATGATAATCTAACGACGAATCACAGAAAATTTATGTTACGTATGAGCAAGATCGTATAATCCCTTTTTAAGAGTGTATTTTCTATTTTATTTTTGCGGGATAACGTCCATTAAGAAAAAATTCAGAGCCATTACTCCCCACCTAAAATTTTGCCTCTTGATTTTATTATACCAACTTGCAAAGATGTTTCCGTCATCCTGATCCCTCCTAACTTTTTTTCACTTTAATCTCAACACCTCTCACTCGCAAGCACATTTTTTATCTAACTACCGTTCAATGTTGTGGAACATCTCATGCCGGCTTACTATGAGGGTGATCAGTGCAGCCGTCCCAAATCCACTCCAAAATTGAACCTTAAGGGGTTTTGAATTTTTTTATTAATATATAATATCAGGTTTAAACTTAGGCATTACTATAAAATACCATAATATTAGTCTATTAGAATTAAAATAAACAATATCACATAATTTTGTAATCTAGTTATTTTAATAATACTTAACAATGTTAAAATTATTAATTTCAGACCATTAGAAATTGTCCAAAAATCCTAGTAATATCGAGCCGGTCCTGATGTCTAAATTTAGTCCAGTTTTTTTTTAAAAAAAAAAATACTTAAGTGTCTTGCTAAATTTTTCCTAATTTATTAAAAGTCGTTCATTGTTGATTTATGGTTAAGTGGTATAAAAGTTTTATATGGTTATCAAATTATTTCCAATTATAATTATGAGTGATCCAAAAGTTGTTTTTACTCGGATAATCAATAATTACAAAAAAATATCGGGATGTTGCTATCATCCCCTTTAGTACTCTGTGCTCGCGATGTAATGCAGTAGAATCAATTGCTCACCTCCTATTCAACTGTCCCTATGCTACAAATGTCTGGGAGCTAGCACTGGTGACAACCGCAATCAGAGCCAACGACTTCAAGTATACTCGAGAAGGCTGGGAAACGGTCAGGAAACTTCAGTCTCTACCTCCAGTAGATCTCGAGCAGGAACCTTATCAGCTTCGATCTGCTAGACTCTCTGGCTCTCAAGAAACCAACTTATCTTCCAAAAGAGAGATTTCACACCTGAATAGACTCTGCAAAAAGCAATCTCCGACGCTAGAGAATGGATGTTTGCTCAACCCCCTCCAAGTACTCTTCCTCCGAAACCTTTGATCAGAATTTAACCAAACCCGAGAGGATTTGGACTATGCTCCATGTACACAGATGCAGCTTGGAACTGATCCTCTACAGGGTTTGTAGGATTTAGTTGGATCATTGATGATCTGACTTCCTCCTCCCAACATTCAGCGATTTTAGAATTTGTTTCGTCGCCCTTTATAGCAGAAGCCTTGGCCGTTCGTACAGCCCATAAACTTTGCCCTTTCTTGCAGAATCGATGCCATCTCAGTGCTCTCGGACTCTCAAATTCTCATCACTACCATTATTCGACAAGAGATGAAGCTAGAGATCTATGGAGTTCTTCGTGATATCTACTTCCTAGCACTTTCATTTAAGTCTGTTCAGTTTATCTTTATTCCAAGATCGGCTAATGATAAAGCCAACTCTATTGCCAAACAAGCCATGTGGGTCATGAACCCAATTTAAGTTTTAATGAAATTTTGGTTTGAAAAAAAAAAGTTTCGAACACGGATGCAGAAGTGTTATTAAGCAAATATTTAACCAGGTTCATTTGACACTTGATCTATCTAAGTGGGGTCTGCCTCTTGTTATGACTTATGAGCTGTGTCTTTCATTAAATAAAGACTTTTCTTTCATGTAAATTTAATTATATCTTCGGAATCTATTAAGAAAATAGTCATGTATAACTTTAAGGTCAGAGTGAGGTGCAGCCGAATAAAAGAATCTTATACCAGAGAGGTAGATTAAAGTTTATACCTTTGTCAACATTTGATAGAATACAATATTATTAAAAACAACTTTCGGCATTTTTATCCAAAAATATGTAGGCACCTTTGTCTACTAATGGTCGACGAATTACCATCTTAAGCACTATACTTATAATTTTATTATCATTGACTCTACTCCACTACTTAACGGGGCCCCTTTAGGATTTAATGTAAATTGGTGATTTAATTGCCATTGTATATTAGATATGATATGACATAATCAACAACTATAGCGGGGAAAACATTTCAAACATTATAGTACTACGTTGTTTGATAGCTTTCCTAGTAGTTTTCTGTAAGCTTCTGGGATGAGAAAAATAAAGTCCGTACTGGAAAAAGAAAAAGGGAGTCGCACTTGCCAATATAATATTTTTTTGGTACAAATATTAAAACTCCAATATTATAGATATGTTACTATTGATTTTTTAAATAAACGTGTTGCAATATTATACTATTAAATGTGGAAGGAAAAGAAAAACAAATAATTATATATTTACGTTACTAGAAAAAACAGCTTTATGGGTTACAAAGCGACTGAACTTTTTTTTTTGTAACATAAAAACATTGTAAGTCACTTTTTCAAAAGAATGTATATATATATACTTATTATACACATATACATATGATCTCCTATCGCATAAAGTAGTGGAATAATTCTTGACTCGCTTTACAACAAAAAAAAGAATTCACGGCTTTTTTTTTGAACACCTAAATATATATATATATATATATATATGTAAACAATATATGCTTGTTATCTATACATTTAAAACATGATCGTCACTGTTTTTTATTTAATGAAAACTCAATTTACCTAAAATCTTTCTATTTTCTATAAATAATTTTAATATACTTTTAATTTTTTGGTTTCGGATATATAACTACAAATGCAATCCAAACAATTCATAGATTTGTGTCATAATAATCAAGACTATTCATTAATTAAATGTTCAAATTTGAAACTTATTAATATAATTTGAGAAAAACATTCTATTACACACAAATAAATTTAATTTTAAATATACCCCATAAAATCAAACTTTTAGTGGTCATACTTTATTATACACATAAAATTCATTAAGAAATATATATTTTTGAAACTTATTATTCAGAAATCAGTAGAAAAACAGGTTTAGCCACATGTGTTTATTTTTTCAAAACACAGTTACTCAAAGTTACAATTTAACAGTATACTACAACAATATGAGTACATTCCATAGAGATCGTATCAAATTCAACCATATAATATATCATTTTCTAAAAAATCAGACTCATTAATTTGAGACCACATGTTTATTTCTTTTAAATTTTGTTAGATTCAAATCATTTTATAAAGACTATCTCCCACTGGTTAATAACAATTTTTTTTTTTGGGTTTTTACCGGGTTAAATCAGAGTTTAGTTAGCAATTTTTTCATTAAATTCGAATCGGATTATATACATGACGTCTAGTCTAGTGGTACGACCAATGACTCATCCGGATATAAAAACACTGCTTGAAACTCAAACATTATAATAAACAACTTGAAATTACAGTTTTCTAATAAAAATTATAAATTCATGTAATTTTATCAAAATGGTCAACAAAATTATATCCACACTTTGAAAGAATGGGTCAAAAATAATAGTACCTTTTCAAATCAAACTAGATTTTGACCCGCGCAACCGTGCGGATGTTTTTTAAAATAGAATTGAGAAAATTGTAAGGTATGTCGGTTGCGTATTCCTGTTTTGTATGGTGAAACAATCAAATTGATATCTTAGATAAGTAACTGTAATTTGATAATTCTATACAAAGCACAAATTTTTCTAGTGTTTTTGTTTGTAGAACATATTCACTTTGTGTTTAACATATGACATTTTAGAGAATTCTTTTCATACTAAATTAGATGATATTTTCAATTTTCAATGCAAGTTTATTCATTTTTTCTTTTTATATAATTTTTATATTCTCCGGTTAGAGTTTTTATTGGTTAAATTATGATTAGGTGAATAGTCAATAATTTTTTTGGTTAGATAAAATATTTTTTAATTTGTGTTTAACAAATCTAAATTTAAAGTAAGAAAAATGGAAATAGTGTTGTTTAGTTGATGATATATATTAGTACATCTATATTTTTTAATACATTCATTTCAAGGACAAAAATATGCTATTTTTTTCTATTATATAGATCACAATTTATTTTATATGTCAATTCATTTTTAATTAAGATTTAACGTTTGAAAAACATTCTAGAGAATGATATTAAAATATATTATTAAATATATAAATATTTTGTTAATGACGTGACCTACAAAATAGTTAATGGCCTACAAAATAATTATATATGTTGTTAATAATTATTAGATTAAAAGGTTAAAAAATAATTTATAATTCAGTTGGTATATTTAATTTATTGTTGTTGAAGGAAGATTTTTGAATTTAGCATATATTAATAGTAAACAAATTTGAGATTCTCTTTAAAAATAGTTTATTGTTGATTTTATTAAGATATTAATAAGATATATTTGTGATTATATTTATTATAAAATTAAATGGTAAAATTATTAAATATGATGATTTTCTAAGAGATGTTCCAAAACGAAATATCACACATGAAAGAAGTCATGACTTCTATTTTAATATATAAGATATTGATAAAAAAATATGAGAAAACGGCCAAACAAAACCCAAACTTTGAAATCAAAGCCAAAAAAACCTCCAAGTCTTTTTTGAGCAAAAAAATACCTCAATTTTTAAATAATGGCCATTTTAAATCTCATATTTTGTTGACTGGGCCAAATTAGAATAATAAATAGTCAACAGTTAAACATTTAACGTCTGTTAATTAGCTAAGCAACATAATTTTAAAAATTGAATCAAAATTAATGAAACTACGTAGTTTTACATCTTTTCCTTTTTTTCATCTCTTTTCTTCTTCTCTTTCACGACAAACCAAAACCAGAGTCTTAAAATTAAAAAACCCTAATTCTCTAATCTCTCAATCCTTAATCTCTGAAAGTCAAAGCCATTGACGACGCAGAGGATGGCTAGGACGATGGGGTTACTTCGGATTCGTCGTACGGAGGGACCAGAAGCGGAAAGTGTTAGGGAACTTAGAGAAGAATTGAATGAGCAACAGAATCAAGTCAATGAGGAAGGTGAGAATGAGGCTGATCAGGATGGTATTGGTGTCGAAGAGGAAGTTGTCGAGGATCTAAGCGCTCACTTTGGAGATGATGCACGAAACGAGGGTAACGTGAATGACGGAGACAGTGGTGATGACATATGGGATGATGATAAAATCCCGGACCCATTATCATCTGATGACGATGAAGAAGAGTACGAGCGTAGAGAAGAGGTTGCAAATACACTTGGTTGTGAAGAGCTTCTGTATTTGGGGAAAACGTACGGATGTGCGTCTGATTTTAAAGTGGCTTTGCTTAGGTATTCTCTTCGATCTAGGTATGATATCAAGCTTTATAAGTCTTGTGCTAAGGCGCTTGGTGCAAAATGCTCTGATGTAGAGTCTAAGTGTCCTTGGAGAATTTATTGTTCATATGAAAGAAGAAGACATAAGATGCAAGTGAAGGTATTTGTGAATGAGCATTGTTGCATAAGGTCAGGGTACTCGAAGATGTTGAAGACTTCTTCTATTGCCATGCTCTTTGAGGAAAGGCTAAGAATAAATCCTAAGTTTACTAGGACAGAGATGGCGGAAGAGATTAAGAGAGAATATAATCTCACTGTCACTGAGGAACAGTGTGGAAAAGCGAAGTCTAAGCTTTACAGAGAAAGGAAAGCCAGCCATGAAGCTCACTTTTCTCGGATTTGGGACTACCAAGCTGAGGTCCTAAAATCTAATCCATACTCTACTATGAAGATAGAGACTGTTCCAGGGCCAGTGGTACAGAGCAAGCAGAGATTTGATCGCCTTTACATGTGTTTTACAGCTCAAAGAGAGACCTGGATTGGAACTTGTAGGCCCATCATTGGTTTAGATGGAGCATTTCTCAAATGGGATATAAAAGGACACTTATTGGCTGCTGTTGGAAGAGATGGTGACAATAGAATAGTTCCAATTGCTTGGGCTGTAGTAGAGGTGGAGAATAACATAAACTGGGAGTGGTTTGTGACAAGTTTCTGTTTTCTACTTTTTTTTTGGTGAACTTGACAGTATGTGCTCGTGTGTTTTTCTTTCGTCTTTGACAAGTATGATCTTCACAATATATTTGGTCGGCTTTGTGTTTGGTCTTCTCTTTTTTTTTTCGTTTTAAGCGGTCACACATACGTCCATTTTTCTCTGATCGCAGTTGATTAAGTGATGATGGCTAGATAGATTATAAATAAAAAAAACGAACAACCAAAGGAGAAGATTGCAGAAGAACTTATATAATCTTTAAAATATTTTTCTTCTTTGGCAAAAGAGAGATGTTTCTCCAACGGTCAAATTCTGGTGGTGGTAGTAGAGATCACTTCTTGTTTTTCTTTTCTTGTTCTGCACGCATCTTCTTCTTCTTCTTCTTCCTCCGCTTCTTGCGCTCCAAGCTTCTTCTTCTTCACTCTTCTTCTACGTGATTCCTTGGTCACTTCTTCTTCTTGTATGGCAAGCTTTCTCACACTTCTTCTTCTCTTGGAGGATTTAATCAAGGTTCAATCTAAACAGAAACCTGAAACAAAAGTAATTATGTATTGACAAAACAGAGACAAGACCAAAAAGGAGCAGCTAATGGGATTGTCATGACGGAGATGTCTCTTTTTAAAGCCGCCTGAAGAGCCTCGGCCTGCGCCGTCTCCGTCCCCGTCAAAACCGCCGTTTCAGAATTAGTCTCGTTCCCTCTTCACACAAACCCCTCAGGTTATCTTCTTTCTCCTTTACTTTTGCATTTTTATCGTACAGTTACCATTTTTAATCACTTTCTAAAATGACATCATTCCATACTTAACAGAGGTTTATGCCTTTAACCGTTGACTAATAAGAGTTTCTAATTTGGCCCAGTCAACAAAATATGAGATTTATAATGACCACTATTTGAAAATTGAAGTATTTTTTTGGCTCAAAAAAGAATTGGAGATTTTTTTGGATTTAATTTGAAAGTTCAGTGTTTTTTGGCCATTTTCTCTAAAAAATATTGTAGATTGATGGTTAAAACTATGATACAAATATATGATAAGAGAAGCTCAATTTTCTGTTTAAAATCGACAATTTATATTGTTACTACATTTCAGTAATAAGAATATATTTTTCTTCAATATAGAATATCCATACTATTAAATCACACATATCATCTTTAAATATATTTTAAACAAATACCACATTTTGAAGAAAAAACAAATAATAAAAACATAAAAAAATAATTGTTAAGATAAGAAAAAATAATGGTATTTTTTTATATTAATTTGGATCAATAAATCGAAAACAAATCCTTGCTTTCTATATTGAAATCAAAATCTAGTTTGCTTAATTATATTAGAGTTATAAATATTCTTACATACAATATTTAAGTTTATCACAAAGACACCATAAAAGTTCTTTTAAAAATCATTGAGACTAAATCATTGTTCTTTAAATCTAAAATAAAATTATGGTTTCAAAATATGATTGATTCAAAATTATGGAAAATAATCATTAGAAAATGATGTATTTATAATCAAATTTTAATATATGCTCTTTTAATATGTGTAAAACGCAAAAATGCATTTTTACATATAGAAAAGGTCTGTATTATCTGTTTTCATTTTTTTTCCTACAAAGAAAAATTCAGGGGTTTGAGTTTTATTCTCAAATATTACGGTCTACATAAAATCTAGACAACTAACCAGAGATTATTTTTTGGTTTTATATATTATATATATTTATAATCTTAAAATTATAAATATTGTCGTACTAATTTTAGCATTTCTTTTAAAGATATGTAAAATTAACTATAAATTATTCAAATGTATGAAAAGACCATTAAAGGAGGTCAGCTATAGTTTACTGCTCGAATTCTGAGAGATACACTGAAATTACAGCTTTGTTAGAAAAAGTCAAAATGAACAAAGCACTAGGGGAAGCTCTCTCGAATACATGGTTTAAGTTCATTTTAACTTCACTCCATTCTTTTTAAATAAAGTTTGTAGTAGGAAATACTCTAACTCTATTTTAAACAAAGTAGTAATTTCAATTTTGTTTATTACTACTATTTTCACTCAAAAAGTAAGATTGAAGTAAAATTCAATTCTACTATAAAATTACTCTTTCTAAAATAAAAATAGATTATACATTGGATATGCTTTTGGTTTCAAAAGAAAACAACGGTTCCTTTTGGCCGAAAGTAAAAAAAGTTAGGAAGTACTGCATGGCTGCTAATAGGCCTGGGCATTCGGGGTCCCAATCGGGTATCGGTTTTATCCAATCGGGTTTCGGTTTCTCGGGTTTGACAAAATCAGCCCCATTCGGATTATATGAAAATTGGTTCGGGATCGGTTCGGGTTCTATCGGGTTCGGTCGGGGTTAGTAAATCTTCAAAGAACCAGTACAACCCAATGTACTTTCGGGTTCGGGTCCCAATCGGTTCTTCGGTTTAAAAATACCTGATTTGTACCTACTTTGTAACCAAAACTTGAGTAAAAGCGGGTTTTCGGTTTCAAAGTACCTGATTTCTACCTATTTTATAACCAAAACATAAGTAAAATCGATTCAAAAATAAGAAAGGAACATCAAACATGATCATTCAAAATCAAACGAAAAGTAAACCTAGTTATTGATAGAAAGAAAACCAAATAATTAAAAGTTTAAACGAAAACTAAATTCTCATGAAATGAGAAACATTATTCAATTGAAACAAAACCAAAATCTAAAAATTTCAAGTTTCAACGGCCATCTTTAACCATCAATCTTCATATAATATAATCACTAGCCTTCATGTGATAGATAATTATTTTAGATGTTTAGTAATATCTTAATGTATTTTGGATACATATTAAAGATCATGTTTGGTACAAGTTTTGAAATTTTGAATATTTCGGTTCTAACGGATATCCATTTAAGTTCGGTTCGGTTCGGATAATACCCATAACCGAAATACCGTAAAACAAGATCCATTCGGTATTTATGTCGGGTTCGATCGGTTCGGTTCAGTTTTATCGGATCGGATTCGGTTCGGATTTTCGGTTCGGTTTATTTGCCCAGCCCTAGCTGCTAAGATAGGCTGAAAGAGATTTTTTTAATATATATATATATATATATATATATATATATTAAAATCATCCCGTAAAACGGGCAATCAGTTAGGGTTACAAGTTTGATCAGAGCAAAATCTCCCAAATCAATGTATTACAACCGAGCTTCGCCCACCCACTAAACCCGGCACAATACGCTACGTTGTTTTTAAAATCTTTTGGAATCGAAACCCGTTCTCTACCATCGACGTTGACCACGGAAACGTGAGGTTCTCTTCGTTGCCTTGGATGCCGGGAATTCCCATGACGTCTTAGGAATAGCTAGTTTTAGATGAACTTTTCGAAACTTATAACCGTCACCGTCAATTAACTCGTAAGCAATGTAGAAGAGGGTTAATGAGAACAAACCGAGATGAAAATCGCTCAAGAACCTCCTGTACAATCTTCTACAAGCCTAAGACAGCTCGGGATGCAAGACCAATGAAGACCTCTTGTCCACGAACAAACGCAGAAAGGCGGGCACGGAACAGCAGCAGCCAAACGAATCAGAGATGCTCCAAGACCTACAAAAGCGTTAGTTAACCGACACTACCGCAAGCACATAACACACACGGTACTGGGATGTATCGAAGAACCAATTGCGCCACTAAGGGAGAATAGGCTTTTCTGACCACAAGAAGCTTCCTAACGCCTTATCAATCGCCCATTCCGAGAACCGGAGATGGGTGAGCTTTCGCTGTCTCAAGATGGATCGGTGGCACGACCAAAACAGACACATACGAGCAGGAGCAAGAACCGAGTGAAACAAGTCGACATAGCTCCACTGGTTGCGTGATATCGAACAGCCAGGAAGAGGGAGAGAGATCGAGAGGAGCATCACAGCACCGCGACTGAGAGGCCATGGACGACGTCTCCGCCATTGCACCACTGGAACACTTCCAAGACACCAAGGAAAATTATTGATTTATCGCCACGGAATTTTTACGAATGTTGAAAGTATTTTCGATACAAGATTGAGAATCATGTTGCAGGCAACAGAAAGTATGTCTACTCATCAAGTTAACAAGATTATCTTTGCATCAGAAGTTGCAGATATAGTGGGAGCGCCATCCTTGAAGCATCAAGCTTCGTTGATCCTAGGTGTTATGAGGCCACACATTTTCCAACTGAAGATTTGTTCGCTCACTCTATATCGTATTTTGTCTACTAAGACTATGGACTAGGAAATGATGAATTTTTAATCTGGAGTAGTTAGAGCTTTTTGCCTAACGAGCCCGAGATATCTGATTTCTAAGACTCTGGACCTTTATACTAAAACCCAAATGTATAGTCTTTATAAGTTGAGAGGCTTTATAACTATGGTGCTATGTCATCCAAAAGACGAAGAATAAAACTTCCTATTCTTCAAGTGGGTTTAATCCTCCAAATATCTTCCCAAGATAAAAAAAAAAATATATTAGAATAGACACCAAAACTGTTTAGCATGCCGAATAAGTGACCATTATCTCTAGACTACCAGTTCATGGAATCACTTGAATGATGGGAGTAGTATACGCAATTACAAAATATAGGGAAAATAGTGTAAATCTAAAAGAGTTCGTATCTTACTTTGCAAATAACGAAAAAAAAAACACAAAACCCTTTGTCTTCGTCCACTGAGATTTTTAGATCTCGTAAAACCCTATCACTCACATCCATTTCGTGGAAGAAGCAAGACAGACATGGCGGGTCCTCTGCTTCGATCTCTCTGGTCAAACGCCACTCGAAGATCCTCCTTCTCCTCCTCTTCTCAATCTTCCCATCTCAAATCCAGATTCTCCCTCTCCTCCTTACGCGCCTTCTCCGCCGCCACCGCGTCCACGGCCTCCGCCGCCGGAGCTCCCAGCAGCTCGCTAGATCCTAACCGTCTCCGTAACGTGGCTGTGATAGCTCATGTCGATCACGGGAAGACGACGCTCATGGACCGGATTCTCCGTCAGTGTGGAGCCGATATCCCGCACGAGCGTGCTATGGACTCGATCAACCTCGAGCGCGAGCGAGGGATCACCATTTCTTCAAAGGTATCGCCTTTCTTGAAAATTTATCAGATTCCCTTTTGAACCCACTAACAAAGTCGAAGACTTTTTGAGTTAATTTCACATATTGTTGGGTGTTTTCTATTGATTCTTTTGTTTGTTATTACCGTGGAACATAACAGTTAGAGTTTTTTTTAATGTGTTCTTTTTTTTCCGACAGGTGACATCCGTGTTTTGGAAGGACAATGAACTTAACATGGTGGATACACCTGGTCACGCTGATTTTGGTGGGGAGGTATGTGGCTGTCTGGCTGATTAAAGAAGTTAAACTTTTAGCTTATTATTGATTTGCATTGTTGCATATCAAATCTGTATCTATATTCCATGAGCTGAAAATGGATTCCTGTGGGGACATGTATTTGCTTTGACAAATACAATATGAATTGTTGGAAAGATTAGGTTTTGATTTATATATCCCTGGGATTGAGTTATTAGCGGGCATTGTTTTGTTATCTTGAAAATTAAGCACTGGTTGTCCTCCAGCATTAGCACATTCCGTTGAGTAGAATATATATATATGTGATACCTTTGTGACTTTTGAAATGTAGGTTGAACGAGTTGTTGGAATGGTTGAAGGAGCTATATTAGTTGTGGATGCTGGAGAAGGCCCTCTTGCACAGACAAAGTTTGTTCTTGCTAAGGCCTTGAAGTATGGCCTACGCCCTATTCTTCTCTTAAACAAGGTTGATCGACCTTCAGGTATGTACTTCATTCACTCCCTCTCTCTTTTTTTTTTTTTGTAAAACTTGCTTGTGAAGTGTTTCTTATCTCTTTAATGTTTAACTTGGAATGCTTCCTACGCCTTTTTCTGCTGCCCAGTTTCAGAAGAGAGGTGTGATGAAGTGGAGAGTTTGGTGTTTGATCTTTTTGCAAATCTTGGTGCTACGGGTAATATATATATATCAGTAGAATATATTTGTTCTGGTTTATTTAAATGATTACTAGCATTTTTTTTTGCTTAATTAATATTTCTATCTTCTCTGTTTTATTAGAGGAACAACTAGATTTTCCGGTGCTTTATGCCTCTGCAAAGGAAGGATGGGCATCTTCTACCTTCACCAAAGAACCTCCTGCAGATGCGAAGAATATGTCACAGTTGCTTGATGCTGTAGTAAAATATGTTCCCCCACCAAAAGCAAACCTTGATGAGCCATTTCTAATGCTGGTAATTTAGCTCTCCGGTTGATCAATTTTTAACTTGGGTTGCCAATTTTGCAACTTATTTTTTAAATTGTCTTATATGAAAGTAGCTGATCATTAAATGTGTTTCATCACCATGGCCTAGGTAGACTAGCACAGTTCACATGATTTTCATATGTTTGTACTTTGTAACTCTGTCTAGAGGGGATAGAATGTCTGAACTGTTTAAGCCCTTGGCAACGGAATTTTAGTAACATTTTTTCTTTTCGGAGTTGCAGGTTTCTATGATGGAAAAGGACTTCTATCTCGGACGTATATTAACTGGAAGAGTATCTTCTGGAGTTGTTCGTGTAGGGGACAAAATTAATGGACTGCGCCAAACTGAAACCGGCTCTGAGAAAATAGAAGAAGCGAAGGTTTGTCTGTAGATTGCTGTATGCTTGGTCAGCCGTGTTTGTTAACAGCAATGTCTCATTAAGCAGATACAAACATCTTTCTAATAGGTTGTGAAGCTAATGAAAAAGAAAGGTACGACCATAGTTTCAATTGACGCGGCTGGAGCTGGTGATATCATCTGTATGGCTGGTCTGACAGCTCCATCAATAGGTCACACGGTCGCTAGTGTAGAGGTAATATCTAAATAGACTACTTCCCTATTGATTTCTAGAAAATAATAAGTGAAATTCCCTTGATCCTTATTGGAAGCTTGAATGGGTAACTCAATTTTTCTTCTTCTTACAGGTCACAACTGCGCTCCCTGCTGTTGAACTGGATCCACCAACAATTTCTATGACGTTTGGTGTCAATGACTCTCCTCTGGCTGGTCGGGATGGTACCCAAGTATGTTTTAATTTGAGCAATAAGACGTAGCTCTAGCCATTGTACTCTGCTTTACTCTTGACGCAGCCTCGGATATGTTGGTAGCATTCTGAGTTGCTTTGTCCTCCACTAAGCAATAAATGAAGTAGTGGTATGTGTTTCGGCATGTTGATAGGCTTTTGCTAATATGAATGCAGTTAACTGGAGGGAAAATTGGGGACCGGCTATTGGCAGAGGCTGAAACAAATCTCGCCATTAACGTTATTCCAGGCTTGTCAGAGTCATTTGAAGTCCAGGGGAGAGGAGAACTTCAACTTGGTTTGTGCTTTCTCAATTTGTGTTCAGTGTTTCTTCACCTGTAAAAATGGAAATAAACATGTTATACGTTTGAAAACATGAAATTGTATATATTTCACTGTGCGAGGTGAATTAATCTCTCTCGCGTTTAACAGGTATCTTGATTGAGAATATGAGACGGGAAGGTTTTGAGCTCTCGGTCTCACCACCTAAAGTCATGTGAGTTCTCGGTCTCTTGTCTAATTCTCTAAGTTATATATATATATATATATATATATTTTTTTTTTTTGTGCAGACACTACTTCACTAATACGTTAGCTAGTCTATTGTTTCCAAAAAAAATTCATGTAGGTCTTCTTCTGATTAATTTTTTCTGAGCGTTTCTACTATCTGATTTAGGTACAAAACTGAAAATAAACAAAAGCTTGAACCTATTGAAGAGGTGATTATTGAGATTAATGAAGAGCATGTAGGATTGGTGATGGAAGCTCTATCTCATAGGCGGGCTGAAGTTACTGACATGTGTCCTGTCCCTGGAAATGATGGTAGGACGAGACTTTCATTAACTTGTCCTTCAAGGTTAGTTTAGTAACTTCAGTTATACTTTTAATTACTTTCATAAAGCTTATACTCAATCAATCATACCTTTTGAGTTTTGAAGAATTTAACCATATAAAACGTGTGTTCTACAGAGGTTTGGTTGGGTACAGATGTGTGTTTAGCAGTGACACCCGTGGAACTGGATTCATGCACCGTGCTTTCCTAAGTATGCAGCTTCTCTACTCGCGCTTCTTTTCGCAGTTTATTATTCTTTCCGAACAATCATTTCAGTTAAGCATAATTGATTAACGGTTGTAAATTTTTGCAGAATATGAAAAGTACCGAGGTCCACTTGGCAATGTTAGGAAAGGAGTATTGGTACGTTTTATGGTTTACCTTTATTTAGTGTCTGGCTCTAAATAGTTATCCTCTTTCTGTATCTAAATAACAAACCATTTGATGCATAGCTATGAGGCTTTGTTGTCTTATTATGGCTGATTGTTTGAATAGGAGTATTCCCTTGTCACTTGACGTCTTTCTTTCTTAGAAGTTGTGTCTACATTGTAATTGGAATTTATATTTCTTGATGATAAAACAGGTTTCGATGGGATATGGAACTATTACATCCCATTCACTGATGGGTTTGGAAGCTCGTGGAACTCTTTTCGTGTCTCCAGGGCTGGACGTGAGAACCTTCTTTATTGGTTTTAGTTGTTCCTAGTTAGAACATTTATGTGGTCCTCCTCGTGCATTTGATCCTTGCTAATGCTGCATCTTCCTATGTTTCTCTGTTTTCTTTTTTAATCAGTCATACGATGGCATGATTATCGGTGAGCACTCACGAGATACAGATCTTGATGTAAGTTTGGTTCGATTCACCCCCTCTTAGAAAATAAATTGAGTTTCAGTACCATAGGGCTCATTCGCGTTTGCACACTACAGGTTAACCCGGTTAAGGCCAAAGAGCTTACCAACATTCGATCTGCTAACAAAGACGAAAATGTGAAGCTATCTCCACCTCGCCTCGTATGTGCCCTTTTCTCACAACATCTATACAGACAAGAAAACCGTTTTTTTTATGACTAGACTTTCTTATCCTTTGTGTTGTGATTCTACTTGTATTTTGAGATATACTTTTGAATTTGTTTCGATTCAGATGACACTTGAGGAAGCTATAGGATACGTTGCCTCGGATGAACTTATTGAGGTAAACATTGTTCATAACCAATCATGAACCATGGAGAACGTTTTGTTTGTGGCTTCTTATGCATATATTGTTATTGGTTTAATGTGTTCAGGTCACTCCAAAGAGGATTCGGTTGAGGAAGAGATGTCTAGACGTTACCAAGCGTAAATCTCAGAGCAAACGAGCCAAAGATTAAACCTTCCAACACTTGTTTTTTCCGGTTCAGTTTTTAGTAAAAGCTGGTTTGGTTTCTTGCTCCCTCGTCACAATCATACAAAAAGAAAATTATTGAATATGTACGAGCAACATTCAGATTATATAGATTCATAACATATACCCCAGAGGATGTATTCTTCTATTGAATAACAAAGGTAAGGTAAGATCCATCACGATGTTGTTTTGTCATTGTGGATCAGCGGATTTATCGTTATAAAGAGTTTTGTGGGTGGCCTTGGGTCGATTTCACGATCTTCAGGTCTTAGTTGTATCTTCCCTTATACTTAGCACTCTTGTATTTGTATCTGTTTCATTTACGGTAAGACATTTATTAAACAGAATAAATATTTCTACAGGAAAAAAAAAACATTGTTTGGTTCGAGATACTAAAAAGCTTAGAGAAATACTTTTTAATACCACTAAATCAAGTTCTTGTTCAAAAATAGCAAAGAGAAAAAATTCTCAAAATAACAATCATTAAAAAGTATATTTATATAAGTTTAGTAATTAGAGTTTAGATTTAGTATTTTTATTAATCAATACTCTGTTTGTATTTAAAAGATTTATTTTCTAGATTTTATTGTTGTATTTGAAAGATTAGTGTTGTAGATTTTAATAAATGCATTTACAAAAGATTAATCAATGCATCTACTTTAAAATTATAAATGTAAAACAGAATTTTATTGGGAATAAAAAAAAGTTTTAAACTAATTAAAAGTAATACTAGAAAGTAATATATTTAGAGCAAATACAATTTTGAGTACTATTTATGACAAAAGCTAAAAAATGCTATTTATGAGATTTGTCCAAAAACCTTTTAAAATTGGCTATTTGGTGGACAAAAAGAAAACTTCGAAAACTGGGGACTTGATTGAGAGTTATGTTTCCCTGTTTCCAAGTGCTTGGAACACTCAGAAAGTAAACCAAAAGTCATTTTGATAGTTCCCATGCGGTTTCTCTATATCTATATAAACTCTCCAACGTTTAATAAAATTACTTAACATATAGATATGGTAAAAAGGTCCAATAAAGACTATTTCTCGCGTGGATTTGCAAAGGCCTTGGAAGAGCAATGGCAAGTCGATGTACGACTAAAGGCAAGAGACAGTGATGAGGGTTCAGCCATCTTTGCACACAAACTTGTCTTGGTCTCATCTCTTATCTTTATCTTGTATCTCGTATTTATCAACATCATTTGACTCTTAATTAAAGACGTGGTTCTTGAAATGCTTATTCACTATCAATTATTTTTGTTGTTGTTGGATTCGAATAGGCATCAAGATCAGAGGTACTTAAGAAGATACTGGAATTAGACGAGTTCAAAGCTCCATCGCAACCGGTCAACACGGCAATACTGTCTCTACGTGTAAGCAGAGGACACATAATAAACTTCAAAAAGAAAATTATCAGGGAAAGGTCCAAGAAACAAAGAAAAAACAAGTATGTACGATCCTGCCAGACAGTCACTTTCTCAGAGCTGAATCATGAAGAGTTAGAGGCTTTTGTTAAGTTCATCTACAGCGACGGCTCTCGTCTTTCTGCCAAAGCAAAAGAACACGTTAGGTCACTCTATGTTGCAGCAGACAAATATGAGATTCCACATCTACGCGATCTATGCAGAAACGAACTTATATCCTCTCTGAATGCATCTAATGCTCTTGACGTTTATGAGCTTGCCCAAATCCCTTTCGATGACGCACTAAACGATGCTGCCTTGAGCTGTATCCAAATTAATATACCTACCATTGCTTGCTCTTATGAGTTCAAGCTGTTTGCAGAGAGTAACCCTAGTCTTACAGTGGAGATAATGAAGGCTTGTGTTGAACGGGGTAGAAACAACCCATACCGTCGTAACTGGGGAGGCTGCCCCTGGTAGAAAAACCCATGATGTAGTTTTCGTTCTTGCAGTATGAGATACCACAATTTTTTTGGGGATTGTACTTATTTATTATTTTCACAAACTTGACAAAAGTTATGTTAATGATAATATAATATCATATTTTCTTGTGTAAATAAGTAAAAAACATTTAGAAAATATATTGATTAATGTTATAAGTAATTAAATATAGATGACCAATTATAAAGATGACCAATCAACCATAAGCTAAGCCTCATAGCTATGCATCAAATGGTTTAGTATTGAGAACAGAGATAAGGAAAGAGTATTCCTACATAGAGTATTCCCTTCTCACTTGATGTCTTTCTTTATTAGAAGTTGTGTCTTCCTTCTTTATTGGTTTAGTTGTTCCTAGTTAGAACATTTATGTGGTTCTCGTGCATTTGATGCTTGCTAAGGCTGCTTCTTTTCCTGGCTTTTAACAGTCATACGATGGCATGATTATCTGTGAGGATCGTATCATGGGTGTGGGTCAGTGTTTTGAAAACCGGACCGGACCGGCCGGTCGAACCGGTCCGACCGTGACTCGCTGAAGAAACCGAGTCCGGTTCGGTTTAAAACTCGGATTTATGAAAAACCGGTAAAACCGGCTAAAAACCGGTCAAACCGGTGACCCGGGTCAATTTTAAAACCCGGTTCTTAAAATTAATATATAATTAAATATTTTAATTATTAGTAGCTAAAATTTAATATTGTATAATTAGTATTCAACTATCACTGTTTAATTAATTTTTTATTTTTAAGAAACAATGTGAAAATTCTATTTTTTGACTTTCATATACTAGCTTTATTTTACCATATTCATAAAATTTGAGATGGTATTTGTAAAAATAAATAAATATGATAATTTTAATTGTAAATCATATGATTTTATCATTTTCAGTTTACATAGTATTCACTATTCAATTTTTTTACTATATATAATTAGATTTATATTTATTATTTATATTTAGTTAATTATAGAAAAGAAAGAGAATATATATTATATATAGAAGTAAAGTTCATGTAATATAAATATATAATTATATATATAATTTTTCATAAATAGAAAACCGGTTTGACCGGTTGAACCGTCCAACCAATCAACCAGTAGCTACACCGAGTCGATGTCCCGTCCGGTTTTCAAAACATTGGTGTGGGTATCTACTTCCTAGGGAATTGAAACCGACAAATAGTCTAATCATGGGTTTTCAAAATGGACGTAAATTATGGCTCAATTTTGCATGTACCATCAAATGGTAGTTTATATATATATATATATATAAATATATATACATATATATATATATATATCAGTCAAGAAAAACTAGAATGCAAAATCAATAGTTTTTTCATACACTATTGGAGACTAGAAAGCAAATGATTTTTGGAGGTATTAGTTTTTTTTTTTAAAGTGATTTCATACGCAATGTGTTTTTCTAATGTGCAGAGATAAACTTAATATTTTATTTAAGTATTTAAAACATGATTAAGATCCAAAAGACATTTATTAAGTAGAATACGTATATTCTAAAGAGCAAAATATTCTTTTGCTGTAACATCCGGTAATTTGGTTTGATACAATGTATTCTCGAGAGAAGATAAGACTAAAACTGACGACTTGAGACTTACTCCATCCATTCCTAAATGTAAGATGTTTAGGTAAAAATATACATATTAAGAAAATTAACTTTTGTATAGAAAGTAGTATTGAAACTATAAATTGATGATATTCAACTAATTATAAAAATAAATTATTAAATATGATTGGCTACACAGTTTTTAATAAAGTAAAAGTTACCTACAAATTTGAAAACATCTTATATATTAGAACATCAGATTTTTCTAAAACATCCTACATTTAGGAACGGAGAGAGTATGTCTCATCAATTTCCACAAATTCTTGGAACACGAGCAGAAAGTAAGCCAAAAGTCATCTTGACAGTCCTATGGAGTTTCTCTATATCTATATAAGTATAGAAAAATTAACATTTAGGGTCACTTTTCCACTTACTTTTTTTTTGTCACTGAAAAAAAAATTACATTTAGGATCACTTTTCCATTTCCTAATATCAAAGATAAGTCACATGTTTATACTAAAACATTTTTTCACAACTATCTGTTAAGATCTAACTTTTCTACTTTCTTATCCCTAACTAAGTGAACTGTAACAAGTTTCTAGTATCTCTTTTCTTTTCTTTTTTGCTTTTGATTTAATTTTAAAATTTTTTGAAGCAAAGTAAAACGTGAAAGCATACTTTTCTCGTCTCTGTCCCTCTACTTCTTCTCCTCAGAATATCCATGGTAACATTATCATCTTCATGTAGTTCAAAATCATCCAGATTTGAAATTTGATTTCTTTGGCTTTTGAAATGTTTCTTCAGAAATCGAAGTTTCTAAAAAAAAATGTTGCTTCACAATTATTTACATTGTCCGCTTCTTCTCTCCGCCCCACTCAAACTGCAGATAAATTCGCTTCTTCTCCACCGCTACAGCACCACCGCAATGCCGCCACGTCCATGTCTTCTTCATTGGACGCGAAATTACCACGACCAAGCTTCCTCCTCCGCTTCGTTCTCGGTAACTCACTTCCGTCACTGCCATGACCTCCTCCTCTCCGTCGCTATATGCTCAGATCGAGAAACCCAGTAGCCAATTTTCTATTTTTCACATTAGGTCCCTCATATTTGTATGTCTTTTGGTTTTACCCCACAGTTTATAAATGTGTTAGATTAACCTTTCGAATTTGCCCCAAACTTCTATTTGTGTTCTCTATCCCCCAGCTTTGTGCAATAATGTATGAAAATATAATATAACATCTAAATGCAAATAGAAATGATAAAATAAGCCAGATGTGATGCAAAGAAACACTTTAATTATGATATATCAATGAGTATTAGCCATCACGGTTTTTGTGTACTTTGAGTTGAAAAATAAGCAAAACACGTGTACATATGTGTTCATGTACAGCTATTCAATGATATACATAATACTTTCGTACATGTTATTTGACAAAATTTATCAATATCGTCATATGTATGATGTTTAGTATAAATTTTTTATGTATATAATCAAGTGTACAAAAAATACAATATCCATTTGTACAACGACATATATGTACAACATATATTTTCTCCCTTTTGGTATGTACTCCCCCGTTTTCTTTTATAAGTCGTTTTTAGAGGAAATTTTTTGTTCCAAATTATACGACGTTTTTGGTTTTCTATGTAAAATTTATTAACAGTTAATATTTTATGACCAATGATAATATGTCTTCTATTTTTTCATTGGTTGATTTGTGGTTAGGTAAATAATTAATGATGTTTTTGTTTAGAAAATATAAGAAATTTATGTTTTTCTTAATCTATGTGCAAGGTTCTAAAACGACTTATAAAAGAAATCGGAAAGAGTACAATATTTTTCAATGACTCACATGTACAACATTTATTTTCCACTTTTGATATATACAATGTTTTTCAATGACTCACATGTACAACATTTATTTTCCACTTTTGATATGTACAATGTTTCACAGAAAAATATGTACACCAATTCAACTGTACATTGCACAAATAATAATATCTGATGATTTGAATTATTTAGAGTGTCTTGTTTTAATTGATTTAAATCATTTTAAGTTTCATTTCGGAGTGTATATTGCATATATTGCCATGTATATAGTTTGCATATATTGCCATGTATATAGTGTATATGTTTGTCATTTACATTTGATAGGGTGTAGAATTCACAACTGAAATTTTGAGGCAAAATCAAGAGGATATGTATGCACAATTGAAAGTTTATGGGCCAGAGTGAAAACCATCTAAGATACTAAGACCATTCGTGCAATTATTAAAAGGTTTGAAATGTATAATCTGAAAGTATGAGGCTGATTTGTAAATAACCAGAAGCTATGAGGATAAATTGTGAAAATAATTAAAACTCCACCATTGGAGGATCTTCCCAGCTTCTCGATCTGAAGATGGCCGCGACGGCGAGAAACGACGACTCGAGGGCTTCGGGACAGGCGGTCACGAGTCGAACTGATGTTACGGTGGCGATATTGAGCACTGCCGCAACTTGGTGGTGAACCGCGACGAGTAAAGCTTGTCGAGGATGAGACCATACGGTGGTCCAAATAAGTACTGTTGCCGGAGTGAACCAATCTTGATTCACGCTGGAAGGAGACTAACATTAAATCACCAGATTTTTTTTGAGATGAGTAACATGTACTATATGTTCAAGAGCTTGGATCAAATGGAAAAACAAGATTTTATGAAGAAGAAGAAAGGAAAGATAGTGGGTGGGTTCTATTAGTTGAGATATAATTTTGTTGTATCCGAAAGCTAACTGAATATATGATAGTTTGGGGTTTGGTTGACAAAAAGTGTCTCGGTAGACATAAGTGACTTATTGTGTTATAATAAGTCAAAATGTGATCCATTACGTAATTCTCTCATAAGTATATAACTCTCCATAGCTTAATAAATCAAGTTAACATATTATTAAAGATATAATGGACCATTGAATTTTACGGACCAAAAACTTTGAAATCTGTGAAACCTATAAAGATCTTGAAGATTAACTAAGTTAATCTCAAAATATTTTTTAGCATATTTACTTTAAATATTTAGGAGAGCTAATATTATTTGATGTTAATATTATATTAATGTTACCACTATATGTATGCATCTTGTATTCTCAAATCAAACACAATACAATATTCATATTCTATTATACTTTTCACATATGGATATGGTAAAAGTGTCCAACAGAACTATTTTCGTGTGTGGATTTGCAAAGGCTTTGGAAGAAAAATGGCAAGTCGATGTACGACTAAAAGCAGGGGACAGTGATGACGGTGTGGCCGTCTTTGCGCACAAACTTGTCCTAGTCTCATCTTCATCTTAATTTATCTTGTATTTCTTATTTATAACCAAAACTGTACTCCGGTGTTGGTGAATGTCTCTTATTTTAATGGTCAATGAACTTTTTCCCCCAATTTTAACAGGTATCAAGATCAAGAGGTGTTAAAGAAAATATTGGAACCAGACGAGTTCAAAGCTCAATCTCAACCGGTTGAGGCAGCAAGAACGTCTCTATAGAAGGCCTAAGGGGCTTGGGCCTTGGACCCATACCAAATTCCAAAAAGAAAACGATCACGGAAAGGCCCAAGAAACAAATACGAAAAAATCGTAAAACTTTTTGCTGCCGTGGGCACTTGATATGTTGTGTTTTTGGCACATTCTAACAATGTTTTCTAAAAGTGTTTTTGAGTTTTTATCGAATCTTTCTAGTCTTTTTCGAGTCATTACAGGTCTGGAGTTGCACTGGATGGGAGATGGACCAGTTGGAACAAAAGAGGCAGAAAAGAGTACAATTTGGAGATTTTCACGCAGAGCAGTCTGATGGCTGTTCCCGATCGAACGGAGCACCCGGGTGCCTGTTCTAGCGGCAGAAATTTTTAAGGAAAATACAAGTTATTTCAGAATTTCCATAATCTCTCTATTTTCTCTCTGGCCGCCAGCAACCTCCATATATCTTCTTTTTCCTGTTTTCTATTATTTTATAAGCTAGTTTTGAGAGAGAAACCAGACTCTAGAGCTTTGATACTTTGGGATTTGCTAGTTGTAAAGGGAGAAGGCCATCTCTCTCGATTTAGAGAAGAACCCCCTGAACCCTCTTTTATTAACATGCAGTATTATACGGAATTGATCTCTGTGTTTTCTCTTATTATGACTGAATAGTCGATCTTGTTAGCCTAGGATGTTAGGGTGCTAGATCGCGAGCTGAACATAGATAAGCATCCATTGATTGTCTTCATTCATGTCTGATCTTAATGCTTGCATTGAATTGATAAATTAGTGTTTGATTTTAGGTTGAATCTATTCATTAACCGTGTAATAGGTTGCTAGACTTGTCATGAATGAGCATTACATCCCTAATCAATGAAAGTACGTATTAGGGTGTTTTGTGAACATATCACGCATCTCAGTCCAAACGAGAGTTTAGGTATTGAGATCGATGGATAAAAGGAGAAGTACCACGACAGTGGGCTGATCTTCCTTTGCTACCCGAGTTCTAGACTCGAACTGAAAGAACTTGAATAGTTGTTTGGCTTGCATCCATTGTAACTCATTTAATCACTCTAGGCTAGCTCGCTTATCATCTTTGAAAAAACCATTTTGTTTAATTGTTACTTGCTTTCTAAGCTTCAATCAACTTTAAAAGCCATTCACTGTTTTAGCTTAATATTGATCCCATAAAGATAAAGTGTAAACTAGTCTTCTGGAATTAAATCTAAAGTATTACAACAACCACTATTTAGCTTGCAGTGAAGCACTCAATTTTAGTGTATCAGCACTACGTTATGCTGAAACGATCCTGCAAGACAGTCACTTTCTTAGAGCTGAAACATGAAGAGTTAGAGGCTTAGTTTAGTTCATCTACAGCGACGGTTCTTATCTTTCTGCAAAAGCAAAAGAACACATTAGGTCACTCTACTACGCAGCATGATAAATATGAGATTCCACATCTACGTGATCTATGCAGAGACGAGCTAGTAACATCTCTTAGTCTCTCGAATTCTCTCGGAGTCTTGGAGTTCTCTCTGATTGCTCTTGACAGTACCCTCTATTGTAACACCCCCGGACCATCCTAGGCCGGACTAATCCGGAACATCCCGGAAGCGTCACAGTGTGGCGAGTACCGCAGTCCATCCGTCCAAAACTTCAAAACAAATTCAAAGTCTCGACCAGTCCGACCACAATACCACCCCTCTCGACCTCGGCCTAAGTCTTGCCAACCCGTATCTCGGTCGAGAGTTGTGTTAAGTTCGGACTAAATTAAATATCAGCGTTCAACGGGAATTTTATTAAACAAACATACTTTTATTTATTTTACAAAGTTGGGAACTCGACCAAAGTCCTCAAAAACAAACAACAAATATTAAATATTAAATCAAACGGGTACCCATGAAAAACAAAACGAGAAAAAACATCAACATCTTGCTCATTGCAAACAACACCGTAAAACTACGCTGGCCTCGTCCTCTGCACCCCGCTAACGTCCGTCCTTCTAAGGTTACCTGCATAGAAAAGGGGGGGGGGTGTGAGTAATCATAGATTACTCAGTGAGTTCCCAAAAACAACAACGAACCCTTTAACCATGCTCAAACAACAAGAAATAACAACAATGCAATGCGGAAGAGTAAACGTGCAACTACTAATGCAATGCAATAAAATAGACTTGAATGCAACGCAAAA
Organism: Brassica nigra; assembly: GCA_016432835.1. Lineage (NCBI taxonomy): Eukaryota > Viridiplantae > Streptophyta > Magnoliopsida > Brassicales > Brassicaceae > Brassica > Brassica nigra. The sequence continues at coordinate 10,773,912 of CM028245.1, read as the reverse complement.
CCTATACACCCCAGTCTCACCCCGAGACCCTAAAACAACTACCAAAACAATCTAGACTCAATTCTAGACTCGACAACACGAAAACAAAACAAACAAAGCGCTCAAAGGACGGAGCTCTACACCTCCACCCTGAACACTCCCGACCACAAACACACAAGTCACATGGCCGGAAAATATCACTCTGAAAATTGGGCTTCTCTCAATCTATCCCGGGCCGCATCGTTAAGCGGCGCTCGTCCATGGGCGCGATCCACTTCACGTGACGAGCTGTGGAGGTTCAGTCACTCCACCACTAGAGAATTGAGCTTCTCTTAATCTAACCCCAGGATCCACGCACATCATCGGAGAATTGATTTTCTTCCAATCTAACCCCGCGATGGTCATACACTTCAGTCTAGACGCATCACAACTCAAACCAGCATGAGGGAACTCCACCTCTAACCTCCATGCAAACGTACCTAGACAAGAAGCACAACACACAAACACCACTCGCATTAGTCTAGACCCAAACACAAAACAACAACAAGCATGAGGGAGCTCCACCTCTAACCTCCATGCAACACTTGGTCTAGACTAGAACACTAAACAACACAAAAGCGAGTGACACACCTAAACATTACACGGCATAAGAGAAAGTCTCACTCAAATCTCTATGCAACCCCAACTACACTACATACAATGCATATGAACCAGCATGAGAGAGCCACACTCAAATCTACATGCTTCACCACACCATAACATATACAACTACAAAACTAACAATGCATGCATGTAATCTAACAACCTAACAACACAATGCATGACCACATGACATCACCCATAGATGATCATGACCACAACAACAAAACATGCAATACACAACAAAAACTATAACATGCAACATAGACTAACACTCAAGTATGGGGACTACCAACTCCCATACACACACACACAACCGCAAATGCGGTTTTAGCTCATGAACCATCACGGTTCAACCTCTCCAATCTGCACACACACACGGTTAGCAACACACAATACACACAGGAAACCCACCTAGGTCTTCACAAGCCGCACAACACCTCCAAAAGAAAAAGACCTAAGGGTTACACCAAAACCGATTAAAAAGAGGCTAAGGGCTAAGAGGGAAAGGGAAGCTACAAATGCAAATTTAAAACCTTACCATCTCTCCTACCACAGAACAACAGATCCTAGACTAAGTATCAACACACGGAAAGGCCTCCTACACTCACCTCGCTCACTTAGAAAAATTTATCGGTTTTGGCAATTTTTTCTCTCAAGAACAAACCATAAGATCGACAGAGAGAGAAAGCACATGGGATTTATAAACTTCTAAAAATAAACCTAAGGGTCCTAAGCACATGTGTAGTTCCACTTGTCACCAAAATACACTCCAAAAGCATACAAGAAAGAAAATACACTGAATCAAGTCATTTACGTCTCATCTTCTGGAAGCTAAACCACCTTCTTATGTTGGTTATTTTCACGGGATATCAGCTCAAAACTTGATTCCTAAGTTTGATTTCCACCTCACCACTTTTTAGCCTCAAAATGACCTTAAAGCTTAACACATGTGAAACCTACTCCTTAGGCTTGTCTCTCCTGCTCCTGTAGACCTCAGTATGTATTAGAAGAACCACTGCATGAACACTTTCGTGCCTGACATGTTTCCAATAGCCTTCTTCCTCCTTAATTAAACCGCCAAAATTGCCCCTTTGGACTTCTTTGGGTCTTCAATCTTCTAATCAGCTTTCCTTGTGCTCCATCCCAATCCAATACTTCCCTTGGATCCTAAATGAAGCTTAGATATCGTGGGTTTCATGTAGAAAAGAGTTTCTTCATCCCATAACTCATTTACTAAATATAGCCCATTTATGGAACAAATGGTATCTTTATGCTCCCTTGCTCTCTAGATGTCTTTTGCCCCTGATTTCTTCACCATAAAATCCCTTGATTTATTCTACATCATATCCAGTATTGAAAGAATTTGGTCTCTTCCACGTGGCATGCTCCTATTGGTTGATCGGATGGGTTAAATGGACCAATGAGGTTCATTCTCTATCCTTTGACTTTGGTTGACTTTGGTTGACTTTGGTCGACTTTGACTTCTGAGTTGACCCTCTCCAAAAGTTTTGGAGTTGTATAAAATACTCTTTTGAACTCCTTTGAACTTCTTTCCCATGTTTTCACAACTCCATTTGGCTTCCTTTGCCCTTAGCTAGCTCATTTCGATCATATCGGCTAAAACTGTCTTCCTCCGGACCATCTTGGTTTTTCCTTGACCAAACTCTCCAATATGCCTTCAAATACTTTAAATAAGATTTCTAGATTGATCCCCAAGCTCCTGGAATCAAAATAGTCTTCTTTGTCCTTTGCCCGATACCAAACCTCTGTTTCGACCTTCTCTGGAACCTCTACAGATCCTCTTCACTTTGGCTCATTCCAACTTCATTCTGACTCGGCCAAAAGTCTTCTCTTATCCCATAATGATGATTGAGATCAAGTCTTACTTGATTTGCATACTTCGGAATTTCACCATGCTCGGCCTTGACCATTTCGAAGTTTCGGTTCTGTCTCTTCGACCAATTCTTGTTTCTCCTCGACCATTCTTCAAAATACTTCGACCAAACCTCTATTCATGTCTTTTTATAGCTTCTCCATCTAAATGTGGCTTGATCTGAGTCTGTTGACTTGTGTTGACTTGATACACTAGACCAGAGGTATTACATCTATGATGATGCATTCACTTACATCATAAAGAGTCTAAAGACGATTGTTAACTCTCTTGAGTTCAAGTTATTCGCACACAGAAATACAGATCTTACTGTTGAAATAGTAAGGGCTTATATGGCGCCTGGCGCGTAGAAATATATTGGAGAGAAGATCCCACATCGGAAATATGAAAGGGGCATTAGTAATATATAAGGGACTTCGACCACTCAACTAATTGCCAATTGGTTTTAAGTTGGAAGCCCAAGAAACTTATCATGGTATCAGAGCTGTCCCAATACCCTGACCCATTAATCCGGCCCGGACAGTGACCCGATCAACCCATTAGCTGATGGTCCATAAAAGGCTCAGTTCTCCAAGATTGCTAGAAAAATAAAGCATTGTTTCGGAGGGGTATGATGGATTCTGCGAGATTAATGGTTATACGCACCATTATCTCGAGGGAGGATATTGGAGAGAAGATCCCACATCGAAAATATAAAAGGGACATTAGTAATATATAAGGGACTTGGATCACTCTACTAATTACCGATTGGTTTTAAGTTGGAAGCCCAAAAAACTTATCAAAATATGTATTATTGATATTAGAGCAACCAACTACCTTGTAGCTTTCGTTCATAAACCACAACTTAAATATATTCATCTATTTATGTAATTTAAAGTTACCTTTTTGTTTTTTCCTATTTTTATTTATTTTTGGCGTAAATCAATTTCTTATCTATATGAATTATTATAAAATTAAAACTGAAGGTAAAAGAAGTTCGAACAAATGTTTCTTTTACAAGATACAATTATAGTAAAAACCTTCATCTATAGTCTGGTATAAAAAAAATCAATTATACAAAAATTTCTCTTCTCCATTCCCGAAGTATCGGAAATAAAGAAGCAAAAGGAAAGATACATCAGCCTTGTTTTCAAAGGAAAGAATCATCACTTTTCTCTCTATCAAAAACAAAAGGAAAGAAACCCTCTTGATTCTCTATATAACTCAATGAAATTAAGGTGATCAAGTATCATAGTTATGGCAAAACAGACCAACCTAGACATTTTCTTAGGTGGGTTTGCACATATCCTGGAAGAACAATGGCAAGTTGATGTGTTGCTCAAGGCAGGAGACAGCGATCCGGATGCAGCAATCTCCGCCCACAAACTTGTTCTGGTCACCACTTCTTCCTGTTTATTCTTTTGTTATCTAGTTTTGAAAACAGTACCTGACACGCTATAAAGTTTTGTAGTACTGATCCCTCATATTATAAATTGTTTTACTATTAATTTTTATTTGAAATAATAATCTATATGTTTCAAAATAAAAGTTTCTTTAGATTTTCTTCTTGTTTCACAATAGAATTGTTTTCAAGATCCAATGCAAAAAGATCATTAGTTAAATATATTAATTAAAATGTGAAAAGAAAAATTTAATATATCTTTATCATTAATCATTCTTTTTCTTTAATTAAATGCTAAAGACAAAAGTGTTTACTTTAATATTTGTGATTTTAGCCAAAACAACTTACAATTTGAAACATGAGTAGTTGGTTACACATTTTAATGCAATTTTTAATCAAAAATCGTGTGACTAATTAAACTATATAGTTTTTTTATAATTGGTTGTACTGATATATTAAATCATATATATATATATATATATATATTTTGGCTAAAACACTTTACATGTTGAAATAAAGGGAGTACTAATGGTGATTTTCTGGAGAGTGACCCTCTTACTTGATATTTGAATAGGCTGCAAGATCAAAGGTCTTTAAGAAGATGCTTGAGGAGGATGAGTGCAAGACTTCCTCTGAGAAAGAGATAATCACTCTCTCGGAGATGAAACACGAAGAGGTAAAGGCTTTAGTAGAGTTCATATACAGTAATGGCTCAATGCCTTGTGCAGAGCATGCTCGATCACTCTATCTAGCAGCGGACAAATATGAGATCCCACATATGCGAGACCTATGCAGAAACGAACTTATATCCTCTCTGAATGCATCTAATGCTCTTGACGTTTATGAGCTTGCCCAAATCCCATTCGATGACGCACTAAACAAAGCTGCCTTGGACTGTATCCGAGTGAATATAACTAAAATTGCTTACTCTGATGAGCTCAAGCTGTTTGCAGAGAGTAACCCAAATCTTACAGTGGAGATAATGAAGGCTTATGTTGAACGGAGAGAAAATAGAAACTACAGTACATATTATGGACAATAAATCCCAAGCCAATCAAGCTCAGCCCAAAGCCCATATAATTAGGGTTCTCAGCATGTAGACTTCATATAAATAAAGTTGTATTGGCTTTGTAAAATTTGGCTGAGTTTCTAGCAGCCTCTATTTCCTATTTTAAGAATATTAATCAAGAATCATTTTCATCTTGGTAGCAGCTTAATCTTCTTTCAGTCTTATTCTTTACATTTAAATAAAGCTCTCTGAGCTATTTTCCATTTCAATAAAGTTTTACGAAGCTCTAATCTTTCTAGATTTGAGTTTACTTCCATATATTACCAATAATGTTTTTTTTATTTGACAAAAGGCTTCATTAGATTACCAATTAAGAAGATCTGTTCTTTTTATTTTGGTGCAAAGCTTTTGTATTTTTACCATAGCTCCGAATGGTAACGACGGATTGAGTAGCGTAGTACAAGTGGATTAGATACTAAGATGCGGTTCAACTGCGGTTCGTCTAAAAAATGGTTCAAAACAAAATATGAATAGTGACATGTATAATAAATAGGATAACTGCAGGATACATATAATATATTTAATCTGAAAATATTTTAGTTGATTTATAAAAAAAATTATAAATTAAGATACCAGTGATACAAATATAGTGTAAACAACTATTTTATTTAATCTATAAAAATATTTTATGTATTTAAAAAAAATTTACAAATCATATTCACATTCTTCATCATCTAAAATATTGTATTTTCAAATTTCAAAACTGTAACTAAGTCTGGACACATTTATCCGGAACCAAACCGAATCGAACAGAAAAATAAAGGTCGATTTGGATTTAGATCCTATCAAATATACTAGTGGATCCTATATCTCTAGAACCGGGAAGCCGGAACCGAACCGAGAATCGAATAGATACCTAAATTTCTATTATATAGTTTATATATTTAAAATTTGAAATATTTTTAAAATTCTATTATATAGTTTATAAGTCGAAAGACCTTAGAAAATTGAATTACTAGAATACTTTTTATCTAAAATATTTAAAATTATCTGAATTATTAGAGTTTTTATCGAAATCCCAAAAATCTGATATTTAATCCGAATTTTTTTTTAACTCTTTAATCCAAATTAACAGAAAAATCGAAACCGAATGGGATCTGAAATAACCTTGCATATAAGTCTGTTTCCAATTTTGTTATCTGAACTGAACCAGAAACCAAAATAATAGAACGGAAACCGAACCAAACTTTTGTAAATACTCGAATTGATCCTAAACCTCTAGAACCAAAGATCAAAAGAACTGAATCTGAACCAAACTGAGAACCTAATTAACCTTTTTTTTTTTGAACACGAGAACCTAATTAACCAAATAATACATATTTGTAATAAAATTTCTGAATATTACATAAATAAATATTAATGGTTGAATATGTGTTTTTAACTTTTTAGCAATTAAAAATAATAAAAACAAAGTTTTCTATAATAATATACCTCTAACTATGTTTTTATTTGTAACTAGATAATACACATTATAATACATTTTTTGCATATTATATAGATAAATGTTAATGGTTGAATATATGTTTTTATCTTTTTACACCAAAAATTAATAAAAATAAATATGCATAGTTTGGTTACCAAGCGAAAATCCCAGAGCAAACGAGCCAAAGATTAACCTTCCTCACTTGGTTTTTCCGGTTCAAATATTTTTTAGTAAAAGGTGGTTTGGTTCTGGCTCTGTCACAATCACACAAAAAGAAAATTATTGAAAATGTACGAGTAACATTCAGATTATATAAACTCGTAACTTATACGCAAGAAGATGTATTCTTGTATTGAACAACAAAAAGAAGATAAGATCCAGCACGATGTTGTTGTCATTGTGAATCAGCGGATGTATCGTTACAAAGAGTTTTGTAGGTGGCCTTAGGGTCTTTGTTTTATTTTCAGTTTGTAAGTGTTGTTGTTTACTTATACTTAGCGCAGCTTCAGATTACACGATACGTTCTAGTAAGATATGTTACTCGGAAGTCAAAGTAAATTATTCAACTACTATACTCGGTGGTCCTAACAAGTTTTACGTAGCTCTTGCTAGAATCAGCAAGAGCTGATAACACTATTTCAGATGGTTTTGAAGACTAAATTATATTACAGAATACAATAGAGAACAAAAGTGTAATACCCCAATTTTTCCAAATAATATAATAAATAAATATCTCATAAAATCTCCATTTATTACTTCTCAAAATTCATCTCATCGTCACAAATCCAGAAATCGGATAAAATAAATAAGTCGATAAAATCGATAAAACATAAAACCGAAAGTCTGAAAATAATAAAATAACTCCCAAAAGCACCGGTCCAATAGCAATTACTCCTGCTCGATCTCACGAAAGGGAAGAAGGAGGGTGAGTGTGAGTCACTCATGAGGTATGGGATGCTAATCCACAAACCAGCGACTCAAGAAAATAGAACTCCCACTATGAAAGTTTAGCTCTAACATGAACAAACAAGACGCTAAAACATCACACACAACAAGCAAAGCGCTGATAGTGCATAGCTAAACCACACACCCCGCATCTCCTCATACGGATATACATACGTGGCGTCGCTAGTACAGTCTGTCTCTGTACCCCCGCCATCCAAAGCTGCTTCAGATGCAAACGTCTGCACCAAGCACCACACAAATTGCGTCGCTAGCCCAGACGTCTATGAGCCCCGCCTCCATAGTGATAGTTCAGGCATCCCTGAACTCCCGCCCTCGCACATAGTCCCTACTCATACTATGTGTATGTATATATATATATATATCATTTCTCAGCATCACACAATTCAATCAATAGTTGAATCCTCTAGACCCCTAGTTCCGGTTTACAATGAATGAATTAACTACCAAACAAGGACTCAAGCAGACACATTCATGTTTCGAAATCTAAACTAACATAGAAAGAATTCTACACTGGTACTGGATTTATGGAGTAGACCCTCACCTTAGCAAAGTGGAAAAGTAGTAGCAATGAACTCCAAGTGCTCAAATAGACTCCAAATCTGAGATCAGGGCGAAAAATCGAGTCAGAACGCCCTTCGAACGGTCAAAAACGGATAACCGGAAGTCTGGTCAAAAAGTCAACCCGCAGGTCAAAGGGTCAACCCGGTCAATTCTGACCCAGGCCGGTCAATCCTTGACCAAATTGAAATCGAATTGAACCGCCGGTTTTCCTTAACCGAATTCGATTTCAATTGGACCAGAATCAAATCAATTAAAATCCGGTTTAATCCTAACCAAAATCAATTTCGAATAACCGCCGGTTTAATCCTAACCACAATTCAATTAACCCAAACCGAAATCAATTTCCAATTGCCAATTAACCAACCGGTTAAACCGGTCAGCGAGTTGACTCGCTGAGTCAACTCGGCCGAGTTGCCGAGTCAACCGGCGAGTCACCGGTGACCGGTCGCCGGCGGCGAGAGGGGCGGCGGCTGCTTACCGGAAAAATCACCGGCGGCGACGGAGGCGCGGCGGCGATGCGGCGGCGGACTCCCGATGGCGGACGGACGACGGCCGGCTACGGCTGCTCCGGCGAATGGTGATCGGCGACGGAGGCGCGTGGACGACACGCGCGGCGGCTCCGGTGGACTGCGGTGGCGCGTGACTCTCACGCGCGCGCGCAACTTCTCCCTGCGCGTGGCTGCGCGTGGCGGCACGTCGCGGTGGCTCTCCGGCTGATCTTTCTGCTCCGGACTCCTCTCTCGACGTCACGAACACGATGGTGGCCTTGGATTTGCGAAATACCACACGGTTAGAGAGATATGATCGATTTACTAAACGGACGAAACTAAAACAAAAGCCACAGCGGTTCCGGTGTTACCTGCGGCGACTGACGGCTGATCACAGGGTAAACTCGACGGTGAAGGCTGTGATCGCGGCTGGTCGGACTCAGATCTGATTGACGGCTCGAAATCTGCAGAGGTTCGACGTCTTTAAACTTTTCTGAATAAAATAATAAGGTGAGACTATTTAAATTGTAAATCACCTAGGGTTTCTGGCAACCCTACTGGATCTTGCTGGGCTGAAAATGCTGGGTTCGGAATTTGGTCGTTACAAAAAGTACATATATTTGTTGCTTCCTTGATAACTAAAAAGGATATCATGCGCAATATAATGAATAGCGCTACCTAATTAGAACTGTGCCTCCTCTCTTGCTGAAATATATGTAAATTAGAGTTAAATTCATAAAGGCACACTGCAACAAATATGTGTGCACATATTTTTTTTTTTTTTTGCTAAATAATATGTGTGTGTGCACATTGCAACGTATGTTATATCTTCTCCCAATCTTATTAGTGAATGTTAGAAAAACTTCTGTTACTAAGAAAGAAAAATGCACTGTAAGAGCCGTGTATATATATATATATATATATATATTTATTTATTTATTTGCTGAAACTCTAGATGTTTGGAACGAAATCCAAAAATTCTCCAGAGATGATTCTGGACGAGTAGCTTAAGGGCATCTTTATCCCATATATCCATTAAGGATCTCTTATTTGTTTTTTAATAGTATTTAAAGAATAAAGTAGTTTAAGAGACTAAGTTAAGAAACTTGTGATTTTTATGTCTCTATTGCAAGTCTCTTATTTTAGGTTTTTAAAAAATAAAATAATATTAATTTTTTTTATTAAAATTTAAAATATTTTTATTAAATAAAACATAGCAAAAACTAACATTGTAAACATAGATTTTGAAATAAAAACATGAAAACAAAAACTATTAAAATAAACGAGAATTATTTAAAAAAAAATATGTCGATCAGTTGTTGCCTTCATCATGTTCAAATCTACGCCAAATATGTTCAACCAAATCAGCTTTGAGTTGTTGATGGATTTGTTTATCACGAATTCTAGTTCGAACACCCATCTGATCTCTGATGTTTGTAGGCTTATCTGTAAAATACGTTTGATCGGTGTCTTCTCCTTGTTCGAACTCTGAAATAACATATTGAGTGTATTCATCTCGTTGGTCTTCTGAAACATCATATTGATTGTATCTATCTCGTTCGTCTTCTACTATCATATTATGGAGTATGATACATGCTCTCATAATCTTCCCAATTTTGTCTTTATCCCAAAATAGCGCTAGACTTTTAACAATGGCAAAGCGAGCTTGCAAGACTCCAAAAGCACGCTCGACATCTTTTCGGACAGCTTCTTGACGTTGAGCGAATAAAACTGCTTTTGGCCCTTGTGGTAAACGAATAGATTGGATAAAAGTTTCCCATTTCGGATAAATACCATCGGTCAGATAGTAAACCATATGAAACTCTCTTCCATTGACAGAGAAAGTGACTTGCGGAGCTTGACCGTTTATTATGTCATCAAAAACAGGTGAACGATCAAGAACATTGATATCATTTAATGTACTTGGAGGTCCAAAAAACGCATGCCATATCCAGAGATCGTACGAAGCAACCGCCTCTAAAATGATTGTTGGTTTACCCGAACCACGAGTATATTGCCCTTGCAAAGCGGTGGGAAAATTCTTCCACTCCCAATGCATACAATCGATGCTTCCTATCATCCCTGGGAATCCACGATATGCTCCAACATCAAGTAGACGTTGTAGATCAGCCAGTGTTGGTCTCCTTAAGTACTCTTCACCGAAGAAATTTATTATTCCTTCCACAAAATTTTCCACACATAACCGAGTTGTTGTTTCACCGAGCCAGAGGTATTCATCGACCGTATCAGCTGCAGAATCATACGCCAAGATACGAATGGCTGCGGTACACTTTTGAAGATGAGAGAGACTATTCCTTCCGAGGCCATCTTTCGTATCCCGAAAATAAAGAACTTCGTTGGAGAGTCGATCAGCAATGTACATGAACAATGGCTTATTCATTCGAAAACGTCGTCGGAATAAATGTTCAGGATACATCGGCGTATCACTGAAATAATCATTCCATAAACGAATATGCCCTTCTTCACGATTTCTTTCGATATAAGCTCGTGGTTTTCTTTTTTTTTTTAGCACCACGAATAGTTAAATTCTCAAAAGCTTGGTCATAGAATTGATCAAATTTGTCTTCAAATTTTTGTTCAAACATGTCATCTAATGTATCATCAGATGATTCATCGAAAGTGTTTTGAGATGAAGAAGCAATAAAAGTTATCAAAGAGAAGAAAGAGAGGAAAGAGATGAAAAAAAATAATATGAGTTTGCTCTTGTTAGAAGTAGAAGTCGAGAGAATGAGTTTGGTTTGTCAAAATGAATTTGCTTTTTATAGACTCGAAACAATAAGTGCAAGGCGAATGAATTATTACACTACAACATGTAGGTGACACTACACAAGTCCGTGATACTACACAACAAAAAAAAGCCTCAAGCATGACACTACAAGACAACATGTCTGTCATGTTCATGACACAAGCTTTTGGTGACACTACACAAGTCCGTGATCCTTGGCTCTACAACAAGCACAGAATCTCATCTCTGTGAAGTATTCTTGTCCGTGATCCTTGCCTCTACAACCACCTTTTCAGTCTTCATTTCAACCTGAAAAAGAGAACATCAGTAAAAGCTTTTACGAACATAGTCTTTGACAACCACACCCGTGAACATGATAACACAGTGTCACAACAATTTTAATTAAACATTACGGAGAACATGATACATAATAGGAAACATGAAACAAACAAAGAACATGAAACAAACAAAGAAACGATGAAACAAGAAACATAATAGGAACATGAAACAAACAATCAAAGTTACATTAACTCATTTATGAGTTTTTTCTTGAGATCTTCTTCATAATTAGCTAGATTTTCCTTTGCAATAAGCTTCTCAAGTAGCCTCATCTTAGAGAGCTGTTGCTTCATTGCCAAGTCATCCTTCTTGATGCTCCACATGAGCTGATAATCAGACACATCTTGCCCCTCAACCTGCGGCTTCTTTCCACGAGCTTTAGCAGCCTTAACACCAGGGGGCCGAGATGTTCCTTCTACACCAGCATCGTTTTCATTGACTTGAGAGTTTGCTCCTGAATGTGAACCATCTGCGAACTTCCTCCTTTTGGAGCTGCTTTCAGTTTTAGATGTAGCGAGCTCACACCACTTCTGGTCGTTGCGAAGCTCGTACCACGCATGTTGAAGGCTAAACTTCTTTTGTTGGTTGTTGGAGTATATTTCGTGGGCTAGTTTTAGAACGTCATTGTCATTCATGCCACTGGTTTTATCTCTTGTTGCTGCCTCATACGCCCCGGAAAACTTGCAAACTGTTTCATTCACCTTGTGCCAACGTTGCTTGCATTGATTCCAGTCGCGTTTTTCACAGTCACCAAGTTTTGGACTAGCCGAGAAGTATGCTGCAACTCTTGACCAGAACGTTGATGACTTCTGGTCAGTCCCTACAACGGGGTCTTTTCTCGTGTTTAACCAGCTGCTAATAAGCACAATATCCTCTGTGACTGTCCACTTCCTTCTTTCCTTACGGTCTGCTGGAACCTCCGTAGCTTGTGGAACACGGCCTTGACTTCCAAAGGACGGCACGTGCGAAGAAGAAAGTGGAACACGGCCTTGAGTGCCAAAAGACGGCACGTGCGATGAAGAAAGTGGAACGCGGCCTTGACTGCCAAAGACAAAATTATGTTGACTATGGAGTAGTTCAACATAATTACCCGAGTCCTCAACTGGATTGGAATCCATATTCAAAGTCAAGGAGAGAGGAGAAAGAGGAGACAGAGGAGAAGGAACAGAGGAGACAGAGGAGAAAGAAGAGACGGGGGAGAAAGAGGAGACAGAGGAGAAAGAAGAGACGGGGGAGAAAGAGGAGACAGAGGAGAAGGAACAAGAAGGCACATTCATATGTTGGAGAAGGAACTTGAAGACACAGCTTATAAAATAGAGTCGTAAAACACAACTTGAAAACACAATTCAATTGTCATGACTGGACGTATATCTAACAACAAACAACAAACAATGCTTTATTTTCAAATTCAAATAACTCAAACCACACCATCAATTATATTTATTACGGTGATATAACCATAACCAAACAACAAAGCAACCATTAATTACTCTAACTTCCATTCAGACACAAGTTAGACCAGATGAAAGAGAGAAAGACTAACCTCTGATGCTGCGTATTCCTCTGTCAAATGACCCTTGTTGTTGTTGTTGCTAACCTCAGCTTCAAGACAGAAGCCAAATCATAAGCAACAAACAAAAGATAGAAACCAAAAAAAAAAATCACCACAGAGAAAAAAATATTAAAAGACAGAAGCCAAATCATAAGAAACAAACACAACGAGATTGAAAGCAAATATTTCAACATAAGACAGGTATGATTGAAGAACATGGAACACACGCTTTACCTGAGCGATTCGCAGAGAGCCACCAAGAGACAGAAAGCTCCATCAGCCGTCAAGGAGAGCCAGCGATTCGCAGAGAGCTCCGTCAGCCGTCGAGGAGAGCCACCGCGACACAGAGAGCTCCGTCAGCCGTCGAGGAGAGCCACCGCAACACAGAGAGCTCCGTCAGCTGTCGAGGAGAGCCACCGCGGGACAGAATTGAACCTATAACCAAATAAAACTTGCTATCAGAACAAGAAGAAGTCTATCAACGCATGCATGATTGAAAAAAAAAACAATACATTTACCTTTCGATTCCAGTAGACCCACAGCGAGCGAGAGAGAATCGCCTTCTCGGACAAGCCACAGAGAGAAATGATTCCGTTAGAAGGTGTGTAGAGAGAGAGTATCGCCGGTATCTCGACGATCGATGGCGAGAGTAGGAGAATTGCCTTCTCCGATCTCCTCCAAACAAAACGAGACTCTCCGTCTCGAGAGAGAAAAATGATTAAACAAAGACACACTTCCCCCTCTCTCCTTTCATTTTCTCTACACGTGTCCCATAAAAACATCTCTTGTTTAGCCAAATTAATATACGTCTTTACACTTTAATTGTCTTTTTGATTTTCTTTTAATCATAGTATACCCTATATATACACCCGATAAAGATGCTCTAACCCCGGGGTTTTTAAATGGGGCGTAATCCTTAACCCTATTTTACCTGGCCAAACAAATAATACTTCCTCCGTTTCAAAATGTTACATATTTTAAACTTTTTACACATATTAATAAAATATATTAAATCTCATTTATATATGCATAATTTTCTGTGATTATCTTTTTCCATAATTTTAAGCCAAGAAAAATCTAATAAGTGTAATTAAGTTTTTTGAAGTCTGCATTAATTAGTAAATAAAACATGTATTAAAAATGTAAGAAATTGATTTTTTTGAAACAAATTTTTTTGAAACAATTTTTTTCTCTAGAATATGTAATTTTATGAAACATAAGGAATCTTAATTTAGTTTTTTTCGGGGCCCGAACCGAAATCGACGTGTTTACGTTTTATCCAACATTTTCCTTTTGTATTACCACCGTTGGTTTATATTCTATTTCCTGCATTTCAATTTAGTTATCGTTCTAAAGTAAAAATTTTGTTTCAAACTAATTATCATTTTGTGATTTCATTCCAAAATTAATTTTATATGTTATTCTATTTCTATTGATTAAAATGTGGTTAAATTTATAGATAATGATATTTTTATATAAAAAATATGTAAAATTTAATGTTTTTTAATTTATGTGTACAAACCTAAAATGTTAAATAAAATGAAACAGAGGGAGTATCTACTAAGAAAAACCTAGAATGCAAAATTAATACTTTTTTACACACTATGGAAAGTGAAAAGCAGATGAGTTTTTAGGTATTTTATTTTTTTTAACTGATTTCATTAGCTAGATATTTTTCTAATTAAGTGTGCATAAAAAAGAAACAATATTTTATAAAAATGATTTAAGTTTATAAGACATTATTAAATAGAATAAGTATTTTCGAAAGAACAAAACTTTATTTTGCTGTAACATCCGTTAATTTGGTTTGATACAATGTATTCCCGAGAGAAGATAGGACTAAAACTGGGGGCTTGAGACTGTCTCCTCAATTTCCAAATTCTTGGAACACGAGAACAAAGTAAACGAAAAGTCATTTTGATTTTTGACTGTCCTATGGAGTTTCTCAATATCTATATAACCCTCCATCGTTTAATAAACCAAGTTAACATATCGATATGGCAAAAAGGTCCAACAAAGCCATTTTCGTGCGTGGATTTGCAAAGGCTTTCGAAGAACAATGGCAAGTCGGTGTACGACTAAAAGCAAGGGACAGTGGTGATGGTGTGGCCGTCTTTGCTCACAAACTTGTCCTGATCTCATCTTCATCTTAATTTCTCTTGCATTTCTTATTTATAACCAAAATTGTACTCCGGTGTTGGAGAGTGTCTCTTACTTGAAATGCGTGTTTAGTGGTCAATGAACTTTGTTTGGGAAATTTAAACAGGCATCAAGATCAAAGGTATTAAAAAAAATGTTGGAACTAGACAAGTTCAAAGCTCCATCTCAACCGGTTGAGGCAGCAAGACCGTCTCTACAGAAGGTCCAAAGGGGCTTGGGCGTTGGACCCAACCTAAATTTCGAAAAGAAAATGATCACGGAAAGGCCCGAGAAACAAATACGAAAAAACCCTAAAACATTTTGCTGTCGTGGACATTATATATGTTATGCTGAAACGATCCTGCGAAACAGTCACTTTGTCAGAGTTGAGAAACATGAAGAGTTAGAGGCTTTAGTTAAGTTCATCTACAGCGACGGTTCTTGTCTTTCTGTGAAAGCAAAAGAACACTATTAGGGATGTTATTCTACATGTGGAATTCTAAAGAATAATAACTAATATATAAAGGGTTAGACGAATCTACTAATTGCCAATTGATTTTTAGTTGTAAGACGTACTAAACAAACTTTAATAATATTGACCCTCTCGACCGGGTATAACTGTTGTACTAAAAATTCGCTCGACCGAGTATAAATGTCTTAAAACTCCGAGATTTCTGGCCGATAAGAGCCATCATCTCGAGGAGGGATATTAGGAATGTAATCCCACATCGGAAATTCTAAAGAATATTAAATAATATATAAAAGATTAAGACCAATCCACTAATTACACTAATTGTCAATTCATTTTTAGTTGGAAAAGAATACAACTAATTAATATTGATGAAGAAATCGCTACTGATGGAGGTTAGGTCACTCTACCACTCAGCTGATAAATATGAGATTCCACATCTACGTGATCTATGCAGAAACGAGCTAGTAACATCTCTTAGTCTCTCGAATGCTCTTGAAGTCTTGGAGCTCTCTCTGATTCCTCTTGACAGTACCCTCCATGGTGCTGCATTCACTTATATCATAAAGAATCTAAAGACGATTGCTAACTCTCTTGAGTTCAAGTTGTTCGCAAACATAAATACAGACCTTACTGTTGAAATAATAAGGGCTTATATGGCGCGTAGAAATACGTAATATTGATATTAGAGCAACCAACTACCTTGTAGCTTTCGTTCATAAACCACAACTTTAATATATTCATCTATTTATGTAATTTAAGTTGCCTCTTGTTTTCTTGTTCCAAATTTTATTGTAAACCAATTTCTTATCTATATGAGTTATAAAATTAAAATTGAAGGTAAAAGAAGTTCATACAAATGTTTGTTTACAAGATACTATTATAGTAAAAACCTTCATCTAAAGTCTGGTATAAAAAAAAATCAATTATACAAAAGTTGTCTCTTCTCCATTCCCAAAGTATCGGAAATAAACAAGCAAAACGAAAGATACATCAGCCTTGTTCTCAAAGGAAAGAATCATCACTTTACTCTCTATCAAACACAAAAGGAAAGAAACGCACTTGATTCTCTATATAACAATGAAATTCAAGTGATCAAATATCATAGTTATGGCAAAACAGACCAACCTAGACATTTTCTTAGGTGGGTTTGCACATATCCTGGAAGAACAATGGCAAGTTGATGTGTTGCTCAGGGCAGAAAACAGCGATCCGGATGCAGCAATCTCCGCCCACAAAATTGTTCTGGTCACCACTCCTTCCTGTTTATTCTTCTGTTATCTAGTTCGGAAAACAGTACCTGACACGCTATAATGTTTTGTAGTACTGATCCCTCATATTATAAATTGTTTTATTACTAGTTTATATTTAAAATAATAATATACATGTTTCAAAATATAAGTTTCTTTAGAGTTTTCTTCTTGTTTCACAATAAAAATTGTTTTCAAGGTCCAATGCAAAAAAATTTATTAGTTAAAAATATTTAATTAAAATGTGAAAAGAAAAATTTAATATATATTTATCATTAATCATTCTTTTTCTTTAATTAAATGCTAAAGACAAAAAAGTGTTTACTTTAATATTTGTGACTTTAGCCAAAACAACTTACATTTTGAAACAAGAGTAGTTGGTTACACATTTTAATGCAATTTTTAATTAAAAATTGTGTGACTAATTAATTTATATAGATTTTTTAATAATTGGTTGAACACTTGAACTGATACACTAGATCGTATTTAAAAATATATATATATATGTTAATATTTGTGTTTTAGTTAAACACTTCACATTTTGAAATAAAGGGAGTACTAATTAATAGTGAATTTTGGGAGGGCGGCCCTCTTACTTGATATTTGAATAGGCTGCAAGATCAAAGGTCTTTAAGAAGATGCTTGAGGAGGATGAGTGCAAGACTTCCTCTGAGAAAGAGATAATCACTCTCTCGGAGATGAAACACGAAGAGGTAAAGGCTTTAGTACAGTAATGGCTCAACGCCTTGTGCAGGGCATGCTCAATCACTCTATCTAGCAGCGGACAAATATGAGATCCCACATATGCGAGACCTATGCAGAAACGAACCTATATCTTCTCTGAATGCATCTAATGCTCTTGACGTTTGTGAGCTTGCCCAAATCCCTTTCGATGACGCACT
Source organism: Brassica nigra (assembly GCA_016432835.1). Lineage (NCBI taxonomy): Eukaryota > Viridiplantae > Streptophyta > Magnoliopsida > Brassicales > Brassicaceae > Brassica > Brassica nigra. Next base: position 10,756,115 of record CM028245.1, on the reverse strand, counting down.
AAACAGTGCTGCCTTAGACTGTATCCGAATGAATATAACTACAATTGCTTACTCTAATGAGCTCAAGCTGTTTGCAGAGAGTAACCCAAATCTTACAGTGGAGATAATGAAGGCTTGTGTTGAACGGAGTAGAAGTAGAAACTGCAGTATTGTATATCCAATAATGTAGCTTTCGTTCTTTTACTATGACATACCACAAATCCGTTCACTTTTATGAGATCATACTTATTTATTGTTTTCAAAAACTTGACAAATTTTAAACTTATTCGTGCAATTCGTATATCAGTGATTATGAAATATTATATTTTCTTATGTGAATGAGAAAAAAAAAACGAATATATATTGCTCACACTATCAACCAAGCAAACATTGCTTTTATGATACAATCATATTAGTAGAAAATTTTAAAGCTTTTGAGACTAAGAATAAATTATTTATTGTACTGTTTGGTGATCCGACCAGTCTAGGAAAGCGAGCTGCACCGTGATCCAACGAGGTCGTCGGTAAGACTAGCTTGTGTCCTATGCCGTAGTGATCAGGAACTCCGAATATAAAATTTTGGACTCTCGGCTTCGTTAGAGTGACCGTTTCAGACCCGGTTTGGTAGCTTTCTAGTTGGTTAGATGGTTCAAACTGGTCAAAGATGTTGGGAGTGACTTCAGTGACATCGTGATAGTCTTTGTTGTATTCAGAGACCAAAGATACTTATATAGAGCCCTAGCTATCGTTTGAGGTAAACCTTTACGCTTCAGGAATCTGGAATTTTTTTTTGAAAAAAATATATATTTCCTTATGTAATAAAGTGTATTACATGGATAATTCCTAATGTTGATTTGTTTAGGTCCGTTCCTCTCGTTTTCCGTATATAAGAGAGACACGATCATTGATCGTGTCAACTGTGGATTTCCTTTACTAATTTTTTTTTACTTAATTGATTTTTTTGATAATGGTTGTAACAGATTTTCCTCCCGTAATTGTTTTATTTTAATCTACTTTACGACCATAACTTTTATATTCCTAAAATTATTACACGTGTATATATATATATATATATATATATTATAAAACCAATTCTTTCTTTGATTAATCTTATTCTTTGAATATATGATTTTAAAATTTCCTTGCGTTTCCAAAAAATTTAATTAATATTTTGTTAGGGCATTTAATTTGCTTAAATTCATGTCTCTTAACAAAAAAAAAATATTTTAATTTATTAGTTAGATAAATAAATTTATTTTTAAGAAGACAAGTGTGTTTCTTTTAGTTTTGATGAAATTCTCAAAACTTCTGATTTTAAAAATTCTGTCCATTTTTCTTATTTTTAAACTAAAAGATGTTGACATAAAAAAAACTAAAAGATATTTTTATAACATGAGATATTTTTTTTTGTTTTTATTCCAACTTCTGATATTATATAGATAAAACGCATAGCTTTGAAAACTCGTAATCACTACCCCTACCGTCTTCGTCACCACTAACTTGAACCGTGTCATAACCTCCACAAAATAACTCATCCATGGCCATCCGTACCTACATCTCAGCGACATCCACCACACCACCGATTCCTCAGGATCCTTCACGCAGTCCCCTACCGACCAAAATCATCCTACCGAACAAGAAACCGGAGAAATGGTCCACCGGCGTCGCTCCCGGAGAGTACGGTGGTCCTCCGACCACAACGAAGCTTCGTAAGTACTGGGGAGGAGAGAAAGAAGATCCCATTACCTCCAAAGACTTGATCTGGAACAGAGACTTCATGGATCAGATGAAGAAGCTGTTCGATTCCCCTGATGATGCTCCTCTAGACCCGTCTCCCTCTAAGGTCAAACTTCTTCTCGCAAATTAGTGCCAAAAAGGTTACGTCTTTTAACAAAATCTCAGAGACTGATTGATCGTGTGTGGTGGTAAACAGGAAGAGTCGTCTGGGTTTCTGAGCTTTAGTAGAGTTATGAGTCTTGACAGGTTTCCCTTCTTACCTGCTTCTTGTCTGATAGAAAAATGTTTCTTTTGTCTTTAAAACTGATAAAAATTGCTTCTTTTCTCCTTAAAACTGTTAAAAACTGTTTCTTTATTCTTCAAAATTGATTAAAAATTGTTTCTTGGCGTTTTTGATTTAAAACGGTTGCTTTGTTGTTTATCTGTGGAATCAGTATGGATGTTGATTTAAGTAAAGAGCTTGCAACCTCTTCCAAATCCGTCTTGAGAGATCTTGAAGCCTCCAAATCTGAAGCCAACAGGCAGATGGTGAGATTACTTACTGTTGTGTGAGAAGCCACATTTGCTGATTGTTGTTGTCTCTGAAATGCTCTCTTTTGTCAATGTTACCAGAGTAAAGCTAGAGTGTCTCCTAAATGGAAGCTTGCACCTACCCGTCGTGAGCAAGATAAATGGGATAGAGCAACAAAGGCTGCAACTGGTGGCAGTGTAAGTTTTAGTTGTTCATGGATTGGTTAGTTCCACACCAATTGAAGTATCATTCCTTATTGGAAACATTGATTAGAATTAAAAGACATTGACCTTCTTGGTTCTTTTGTGATGCAGGATGTGATGCTTAGGGACCTGAGGCGGCCACGCGGTGACCCAGAAGTGTTGGCTGCTGAATCCAGGGAACAATATTTCAAGGTACCTCGTTTCATTAGCTCATCATTTCACTGTATGGCTAATCTATTTCCGGTTTTGTCTCTTATGAAAAGGCATATTGGATATGCAACTTAATCTCCATGGCTCTTTTGATCAAAAAAAAAAAAAATCTCCATGGCTCTCTTGACTTTTGGATTATTTTTCTGCAGCTGAAAAATAAGCTACAGCTTCTCACAGTTGGCATTGGTGGTGTAGGTTTAGTCTCTGCTTATATTTCATACACCCCTGAGATTACACTTAGGTTTGTTTTCTTTCTCCTACAAAGAACATCAACACCATTCGGAGAGCTTTAGAAACTGTTATCTGTGTTGGAACAGTTTCGGTGCTGGCTTGATGGGTTCATTAGCATACATGAGAATGCTTGGTAACACTGTAGATGCCATGGCAGATGGAGCCAGAGGAGTTATGAAGTACGTGTTAATGACTCTCATCAAAACTCATATCTAAAAAAATGACTTACGTATCTCTTTTCTTTGGCTTCACTTGTTTGATTTGATAGAGGTGCATCTGGGCAGCCACGTTTACTTGTCCCCGTTGTGTTGGTTATGATATTCAATAGATGGAACGCGTAAGCGCCTCTCCCTCTTGTGCATCACATTATCTTTCACTGAAAAATTACTTGGTTTCATCAGTCAGATTTGTTTGTGACTTTATATGTTTGCAGAATACTTGTTCCTGAGTATGGATTCATGCACTTGGAGTTGATACCAATGTTGGTTGGGTTCTTTACTTACAAAATTGCTACATTCTTTCAAGCTATAGAAGAAGCCATCACCATTTCTACTCAAAAGACGGATGCCTAAAGCCACCAAGTTCAGTGTCTATATAAACAAGTTATATTTTTATGTGTCCATCATCTCCAGATAAAGGCCGGTGATTAGGTCAAAAGCCAGTGTTGTAAGAATGTATTCATACTAATAATTTCATTTCATGGCAGCAAAATCACCAAGAGATATCATAAGTTCAGAAAATAATCATTTCTATATGTATAAAAAGAAGTTAACTATTAATATTTCTGTCTCACTGACTTCTTCTCCCACTAAGTAGAAGTTTGTCCAACTTGAGAAGTTTGTCCAACTTTTCTCTCTTTATTTTATCTTTACATAGAGTGCTTGACAAAAAAAGTAAATGTAAACAAAAAAATTGTGAAAGACAAGGGATAATGGAGGAAGAAAATACGAGATCAAAGAGCTCTGTTTATTCTTACTAAATAAGACCAAAATGCTCTTTAATAATCAATACCAAAAACACTGCCCTATAAGACCATATCAAACAAACACCATAGACATGCTTGTTTTTCGTCTACATTTGGTATCTCTTGCCTGCTCCACATCTATCAAAACTAACTAAGAATCTCTCTCATTAGATCCTTGGAACTCTCCTGATCTCATAAGCTATGCCATTCAGGTTTAGTTTAAGAGCAGAGAGCTAAACAAGCTGGGCTGCTTTTTTAGCTGAGACATCTTCGGCTTATAACCCCACAGAGAAGTGGTGCTAACACAATGTGTACTCACAGTCAAGCAAGCCTCTAAGTATCTCTTCACAACTTGGGCGCTCTTGAGGCTCTGCCCAACAATCTGCAGATAAAATATAGTAACATCTACTCAAACTGTAGCAGTTGAGTAATATGAGAGAATACACGAAAAAATCAACTAAATGAACCTGCAATTAGCTTGCTGAGTGGACCATCAGGAATCTCAAGACGTGACTTTTCATGAGCAACAGCAAAGATCACCTAAGAGTCAAAATTTCACCAATCAATCAAAATTCACGACATTATTTAACCCTGAAAGAAGTGATAACATGTGAGGGAATGAACATTCGCTAGAAGAATCATGGAACAGCATATTGTACCTTCTCAGGAGGAACACCTTCCCATGGTTTACGTAAAGTAGAAAGCTCCCACATTATAACCCCAAGACTAAAGATATCACATTTCTCTGTAAATGGTTCCTGGCGAATGAGTTCTGGAGCCATCCACTCTGGTGTTCCAGCAGATGAAGTGTCCTTCATGTTTTCATCAGTCATTATTCTCGACAGCCCAAAATCACAGATCTTCACTGTCCAATGTTTGTCCACGAGACAGTTGGCACTTTTTAGGTCACGGTGAACTATCTTCATTCGGTGTATGCACATCAAACCCCTTAAACATCCAAATAAAAGAGCACAACAACATGAAATACGCATATGTAGATTGAAAAAAAAGATCACTGAAAGATGTAAGAAATGCCTCAATGATAATAACAAATTGTCTGACTTGATCCTTGTTTCTTATGCAAAGGAGTGAAACAAACAAGTTTGTTCACTCAGTTAAGATACTATAACTTACAAGGAAGATAGTTAAAAAGGAAGATAACATATTAAGCCAAAAGTGCACCCTAATGTAAATCAGTGTTCATGCCATTCTGCCAATCTCAAGGTTCACCAACCATGATTCACACTTTGAGCATCAAAGTAAGAGAAAGAGCAAAATAAATTGGTATCATCATAAGCAAGCTATGTACCTGCATATGTCTCTTAGCATCCGGAGCCTTCTGTGCCAACTAAGTTTCTTCTTCTGGCCACTCATATGGATCAAATAATACAAAGATCCCAGCTCCATGTATTCCGTGATCATGGATAAACGTGGAGGTTTTGTGCATGCACCCAGAAATAGAACAACTGCAAAAAGACAAGTGAAGAAAATAATCTCAGACATGAGTCCACAATTTACTTAATAAACATGACACTAGAGAAAGCAAGAGGTTGTGAGGGAAACAAACTTCACCATTTGGGTGGCGAACACGGCTGTAGAGAGAACCGCAGATGCCCGAGCAAACATGCAAAACCAATTAGTAGATGTAACGCAGGGATGGATCCAACAATGACCAAGCAATTGATGACAAGGTACCTGAGAATCGATATCTCATTGCAGAAATCTTCCATGTTTTCGGCAGTAAGATCTTGCTCCAGAAACAATTTGATTGCAACATCTGTCCCGTTCCACACTCCACGAAAAACTTCACCAAAAAATCCTATATGCAAAGAATAAGACAATGATTCATTACACTATACAATGCTTAAGTAATTGATAATGAAACTCAAAACTGAAGAGGAGCGTACCAATCCCCACCCGAGTTCCAACAGTCAGCTCCGAGAAGTCAATGTCCCATTCTTGATACGGTAACAAAGGCTGATTCTGCAATGTGGAAGACTCAACCACTTTATTCCACGTATCCTTCACGGCAAAATCGGAAGGCCCTCTTCGTCCAGATCCTTGACTCCTATACGCATGAGGAGATGACGGCAATGACATTGTCTTCTTGGAATTGAACTCATCATCAAGACGGAGACCAGACACCTGGGAAACACACAAGAATTTATAGAGGAGGTACGAGACAATAGATTCAGTTCAGAACGTCTAGATTGGTTAAACAATGGGAATAGAATTAATACAACAAAATAGTCACTCTGATTAAAAAAGATCACCCAACTTACATTGCTGTTGATACCTGAGCTGTTTCCATCCTCTCTGCCATGCAAGAGTCGGGTTTGCTTTGATTTCTCATACATTTCTCGTACAGCGCTTCAAAAATTTGTAACATCAGAGTCAATACAGAAGCAAATCATAAAACTACAGCCAACTCTTTTTCATAAGTTCTTTCTCACGATCTTAGTACCATTATCACAAAGTTAGGAGTGCCACTAAACGGCTTACAGATTTTGTGATTCTGGGAGTGAAGAAATAGTTCCATGTTAATCATATAAGTATATCACCATCTCACAGACACATAAGCATCTACGAGTTTGGAGATAATAGTTTTGCATTCTAGATGACTCATCATATGATATGCCAGTTGTTAAGATGTTTGTAGATTTTCAGAACTACCTTACCACTTAGAGTGACAGAATAAATTTGAATACATAGCCTTTAATATGCAGGATGCTAGTTACAAAAATGCTGCTAAATGATAAAAGAAGAAACACTACACACTAGTGAGAGAATACTAACCTTGCAATGTCATCCCCAATCTCTGGTGTGATCCTGAAACTTCGTCGTCTAGTTTTACGTATTTCTGATGTGGATGAACTGTTTGACAGCTAAACATATTAAAAGTTGCTTTCACAATCAATTATATATATATATATATATATATATATATACTTTTTTTTTTCTCTGGGCATCTACTAATAGTTAGATCATAATTCAGACAGATAAATGTAGATTAGTGACGTATAATAATATCCACTGCGTTGGAGTGAAATACCAAAGGCAAAAACTGATACTTGAGCTGCCGTGATTAATTAACATATAAGAGCATATATGCAAACTCAAGCAAGATTGATCCTTAAGATCTATCTGAACAATATTTGCATTACCCATGAAGCAACCATGAGGCTGTGGTTGCAGACCCAAAGCTTTTCATTGGTTCCTTCCTTCTCTTGGGTACTAAATTCATCTAAGCTTTTGCTTTCCCTTATCCTTTTTTACTTATGAGAGTGAGTTCAGTGGTTCGGCTCTGATAGAAATCTCAAGACTCAGAACACAAATTTCTAGAAAAGATAGTGTAGCCTTTCCAAGTAACCAATGAAAAGTTTAGGTTCTGCAACCACAGCCTCATACGTTGATTTTAACACATGAGAGCAAATATGCAAAACCTAGCAAAGACTTAACTAACACTAGAATGTCCAGAAAAACACGCTGCCTATATGTATAGAAAAGGCTGAAGATCTGGGCATGTAAAAATGAGATACCTTGAAGGGGATGCGTCACCAGTGTAGTCCTTAAATGAATTCCTTCCAGTACTCAGCATTGATCGTCCACGTGATCGCATAGATGGGTGTTCTGGGCTGCAAATTGGCCAGAGACATTCTATCAAGACATTCAAATATAGGAGAGAAACAGAAGTTTTAAATTCTACCAATGTAATCATTTGTATTTTATTATTATTATTAACTATAATCCAAGCCAGAAAGAGTAGGGAAAAAAAACCTGGAGCTAGCTGTTCTCTGTTCAGCAATCACTTTTCTGCGGCTACGTCTCCAGAATACAGTGGCAACATTTGGTTCACTATGCGAGGAGTTACTAAAGGAAAACACATTTCTATCATTGTTCTGATTCCATTATACAACTTTGTTAGAAAATATATGTAAACAGTTACCTAGCTGCAGCAGGTCTGAGCATCAAATTATGCAATGATGGACCAGAAGCGTTTGGATATCCTTCTAACCTCCGATGAAACTGAAGATTTTCATCTTTTTCTGTACTGTAATAACATAGGAAACGATACATCACAAGAGTTACGTCTAAAATGATCTGAATGTAATATGCTTCAGAGTGAAAATAAAACAAGGGAAGCCGACCTCTCAGGATCTCTTCTCTCGTATAAAGGACTATTTGGCTCCAAAGGTGAGTCACAAGAGTCGTTTTCTGCGGAATCACTCTCTCCAGCAGGTGAGATATGTGCCATGAAAATCGCCTTGGCTGATCGAGGTACTAACTGACCGGGAAACCGAATCAGATCAACTAGTAGTTCGACGGAATTTATCACAACTGTAACAGACATGTGTTTGCTAGAGTCCAAGCAATCCACGGTCCCATCATTAGGCAGACCCTGTGCTCATATGAATCAAAAGAGAAGGCTTTGTAAGATACAAATATCACAAAACTAGAGATAACAAAAAAAAAAAACTGAGGCTCACCACCACCAGCCGACTCTCGAGTCCTACAGTATCAGCCAGAACTTTGAACAAAATAGCCCGAGCTCGACAGCACCCACGCTTGATTTGGCCAAGCAGCTGAGCACCATGGTTTTCAAACAAGAAGGCGTTTTCCTCCAGAGCAAGTTTCGAAGGGCTTTCAAGTGTAGGACGTTTGTAAAAGTCAGATACCTGTTTTATAGAGAGAACGGTTTCTTTTTAATAAATAAATGCGGAACTGTAACGTAAGAGAGAAGAGTGGTTACACAAATTATCTACCGTTCCAGCTATTTTCTTGATCACCGAAGCAGGATTAGATCCGCTGACAAGTGTGGTGATCAACTGTTTTAGCATTGCGAGTTTCTTATCTTTTTGAAAATCAACAAGAATGACTTCAATTCTGACACCTTCCTCTCCCAAAGCATGAAGCTCACTCGGTGTAGGAAGTCTATTATATACTTCCTTTACTCTCTTGTCCTGCCTCAGAAAAAAATCACATTAGAAGCTGTATCAGTCTAACAAGAGAGGACATTAAAACATGCTCACCGGAACAACAGAGTAGAAACCATTAGGAATGGGTTCACAAAGCATCCCCGTATCCCAAAGAAGCTGCGATGCTCTCTGACCAGGAGAGACGGCATCATGCTCAACGCATCTAGGGGACTCTCTGATCATCAAACCATCACCTTGAGATTCAACAGAGAGTGACTTAACCCTTTCCGCAAGTTCTGTAGATTCATCATCTCGTTTCTCTTTCATCTCTAACAAAAATGTGTTTTGGTACACGTTTACGTATCACTTAAATCTCTTTCACCCCATAAGAGGCTTTCTATATCGACAACAATGCTCTGATTGGTGTGGAATTTGACCCATCTCCTCTTGTTTCTGCACTAAGTGAGAAAAAGACATGTGACCTTTTCAGACAGAGAAAGTTTTTTTTTTTTTCTAAAAAGACATCAATTCGTTATTACACACCACCCATTGTCCCACAACTAATTTAATAACCTCAAAAAAAATCTGCACAAAAGTACAATTCAGTGATGAATCATGGAGAAGCTTAATCATCATCATCCTAATGCAATCTCAATAAAACAAAAAACACAAACGTCTTTTGAAATGAAGAACATGGAGAAGCTTACATTTCGATTAATATAATAAAATTATTACACCCAGAATGATTTCGAAAGAATTATATTTGAACTCAATATACTCGACAACATGAGTGACTGACTAATCCAACTTGTATCTAAAATCATGATTTAACTACAATAAGAATTATATAATTTTATAATAATAATAATTTCTTTTATAAATGTAAATTATAGAATGATCCAATTGTTATAAATTATTTCTTTTGAAAAATTTATATATATTAATGAGATAGGAATATTATCATTATATTAATTTATGATTATGAAAAGACACTTTAGTATTTTTCATTTATTCTAAGCACAATATATCTTGGTTATACAAAATAATCTTCTCATCTCAAATATATTTACCATATCTAAGACAAATAACTATATAAATAAAAATAAGAAAATTAATTATAATTTTAATATATTTTAAATTAAAAATAATATAGTTGAATTCAGAGAAATAGATGCAAACCAATATACCCAAATGATAACTAAATCACTATAAAAACAATAAAACCGATTAAATATAACATATCTAAAATCATATGTCTAATTAAAAGAATATAATATTTTTAATATAAATTTTGCATACAAATTATAAATCAATTTAAAAGTAAATACAAATAAATTATTATAGTATATTTATTTTATAAATATTTATATCCGTGCATGAGCACGGGAAAATCACCTAGTCTGTTTTAGTATTTACTATTGTATATTCTTTTAATGTGTATTTTTCATAAGTGGATTTAATAAATATGTTATTCTTTCTGTTTAATAGTAGATGAAAAATTATTGCAACTATGGAAACACACATCATGATTCATGAATATCATGCTCGAAAAAAAAAGATAAATGTTGAAAGAAATGCGCAAATATTCTAAGTTTTATATGGGAGTTTGAGTTGAGATTCCTAAGATAATGCAAATAAATGAAGGGTACTACCAGTCTGTACGAGTGTACGACCGAGACAGATGATAGTGAGACACTGTCGGCAAAGGACATAAAACAAAATGACGCACGTGCGAGATTAGACCACACGAATCTTTTACTATCATCCTCTTCCATAAGTACGACTTTTATGTATCTTTAATTTTCTTTTATGGATACTTTGAATACCGATTTTGCTATAATGAATCGGTCACAAATATAGTTGAACCACCGATAGTTTTAAATAAACTTTATATTTCTTAGCATAGCATTTTGTAAACTCATAACAATGATTCAACTATAAGTCTATAACAAACAAAAAGTATCTTTTTTTTAACTACTCAAAAAGTATCTTAAAAAATTAAATTAAGGCACTAGACTTAAATCTTAAACATTTGGCACTATTCTTCATGCTTTAGTAAAAAATATCTGTTAGGTCTAGGAGACGCTTAAAACTTGCAGGTCCGCGACAATATCCACGGAAGCATGATGATCAGGTAAAGATATATTCTGTTGATGAAATTGTAAAAGTTACATCAACAAATTAATCAATCAAAAGCGCCCGTTAAATCTATTTTCCTATACTTAAAGCGTTAACTAAGGGTGGGCATTTTATCCGTTAAATTTGATTCGATTCGTTATTCGTTTCGATTCAATCCGAAAATTTTGAATATCCGTAAGTCTTCGAAGCAAAGCAAATATTAAAACTCAATATCTATTAAAAACGAAGCAAATCACAAATACTAAATTTTTTAAAGACGAATATCCGATCCGCTCCGGTTTTTATACAAATAAATGAATATCTACAATTAAGTATGTATAAATTTTTATTTCAACATATATTTGTGTTATTTATAAAAATATATAATGTATTAAATTAAAGAAAGAATATAAAATCTTTCTAAAAACTATAATTTTCTAAAATTATGTGTTTTATCAAAAAATATTATTTTATTATAAAAAGTATGGAACATATAATTCCACTAATTTTCACTTTTGGTATAATATTATGTAAGATTATATATTAAAAAAAAAACAAAACATGTATAATTTTGTTAGATTTAAGTGTATAAAACATGATGTATGAGATATCCGCAAATATTCGCAAATATTCGTAAATATTTTAAAAAGTTCTGAATATCCGTAAAACCGAATATCCGTATTTCTCCGAAGCAAAACAAATCGGAAAATCAGATATTCGTAAGATACGAAGCAAATCACAAATACCAAAAAATATGGTACTATCCGGTCCGTGCCCACCCCTAGCGTTAACTATGATATTGTTTGTCAAGAGCTGACGATATATGAGAATGTTTGAGTTGAAGTAATTAACATTAGTTGTCAAAAATGTAGCTTAAAGATCCTAATTGTGAATCTACAATCCATCCAATTCTCTCTCTTTTTTTTTGGTCGAAAAATTGATCATCAATTCTCTCTTTTCGAGTGATTTATACTCTGATTTTGGATATTTCAATTAGCAGAAAGAAAAAAATCGTTGTAACGTATGCACTAGGCAAAATGTAGTTTAGCTTAGACCTAAGTGCCTCAGTTTTGTAGCCCATTTGCAAAGTTATTCTCAGACCCAAATACAACAAACCTTTGTTATTTTGTAAGGTCCCTATTTTGTAACATAGACTACATGCTTATAAAAACAAATTGGTATGATACGGTATGAGATAAGCAAACGAATGTGACGTATATTATTGTCTTCATCTCATTGATTTGTCATTTTTATGTGTATTGATTGCTTATCCGTAGATGATGATTCGATTCAACCATTTGATATCTTTACAGGATCAATCCCGGCGCATTGGTGGATTTTTCTAATTCTTTCAAGTACATACGGCGAACCTAGGTAGAGGATTCTGGGTGCACTTGCCCCCATAATAATTTAATTTTTTTGTATATTTCTTAACAAATTTGATTTCTACACCTATAACCATATCTAAGTTTATACCTGCTCTATCATTTATGCACCCACTGAAAAAAATATTTGGATTCGCCCCTGCATACTATGAGTTTTTAATTGTCTAGTTGAAAGATTAGATGATTGCTAAAAAACAAGCAACCGGGCTAGTATCTCACATTTGAATTACATATCATAAGAGTCGATCGTTCATTACATTTTTTATTTTTCTATAGCCATCGTTTAAACAATTATTCTGTGATTGGTGCATTGGTTACGCTGTTATTGATTACAATAAGTTAGACTAAGTTATGATTTTTTTTTGGGGTTTAACAGGAGGTATCTGGGACGAAACCCAACCAATCTTCTAAGAAAAAGTACTGACAACTAACTAGATTTTGGGTTTTCGGATGAGGCCAAAAACTTTTGTTCATCTTTGTCCGCCCAAGTATTATCAACTTTGTTTTTAACATGAATCGAATCCAAGATCAACAGTTTACGCCTTGCCCTAAATCAATCTTCGACACTAGTCTACTACCAATTGGTTCATATAATTAGGAATTGAATCGTAGAGGTTAGAAATGGATAATTGTAACCACTATATTGACTCACAGTGATGTCAAATAAGACTATGCATCATCTATATGATGGTTAATGCCTAATTGCTTATTGATAATAAATATTCTACTGAACTGTAGTAATAATAAATATAAGATCAGTGATGTTGTGTATCTGCTTAATAAATATTACGGCCTAGCACTTTGCCCGGGACTCTGGTACTGATCTAACATTTTTAACTTATTATAATTATTCCAAACTTAATTAAGATTCAGATAACCCAACTTTATCTATGAAAAGAACAATTATATAATTTGAAGAAAAAAAAGAACAGTTATATACGTTTGAAAGAAAACAAAACATTCCAGACAAACGGATTTATAGGCTCGGACTACTCAAGAAGTTTCGCTGTACGTAATAAATGGACCACTAGAACAACGAGTTACGTATAAATGGACCACTAGAACAACGAGTTACGTAACGTCGGTCATATATTCGATGATTAATTAATTACTATATGTGTGTGTGTTTCATTGTTAGTTTTGAATTTAAATTGAGCAGCTTCCCGTCACGGATTCTTCTGCACGTCAACAAATACCAAATACCAAATACCACTCCCCTCACATGATTTTTTTTTGAACTAAACATGATTTAATGACGAAAGAACGATCTGATGACTCTATTAACACGTACTGACGTACCCCATGTCCTTGCAATTTTATATATAAAATAGAACATAGATAGACGTTTTCTAAACAAAGTTGTTTGTTTTTATCTATCTAATGAAACTTATTCTAAAGGGTATGACTAATTAATAACTTGACTAGCTACCAAAAAACCTGTAAAAGTAAATGAATTTTGTTTGTTTTACAAACCTACATTTTTGATTCATAGTAATAAATCAAATGAAAATAGTTTGCTGAAAGCCTGAAACCAATTTTAGCAAAAAAAAAAGCCTGAAACCAATACGTATCATTAATCTACACTCCCATGCCCCAATGTTAGCAAAAAGGATTCCTTTATTTATTGTTTTATGGTCACTAGTGATTGCTATTTATTTATGATATACTACTGTAATTTTCGACAACCTAGCTAGCAGCTGACATATTCTTTTCCCTCACTATTCATTATCTCAAATATTTAATAAATCAATGCACTTATGTTGTTTGTTTCTATATTTTTCTTGTAATTGGATTGGATCTGTTCTCTTAACTCATTCACAAGTTTGATATGCATAAAATTAGATTTATCGATACTGTTTTTTAGTTTGGAATAAGTGTGTACAGTATACAACAAAAATGTTGTACCTTTTTTATATAAAATATACTTTCTTCAGAGATCAAAATCTTAAGAAATGTTTATAGTTCTCTTTAATTTGCCAATATTTTATCCCCAAGAGATTAGTATATACTTATCGTCCCATCTTGTATTGCAGAAAGTTAAGGAATACCATGTGGTAGTTATCCCCTTATAAATTTGTTTATCCCAACCATCCATAATTATTTCTAGAAAAATCACTAAAATGTCCAAGTAATCATTTTAGCAATCAAATTAATCATTATAGTAACCATAATCCACTCATATAATTAAATTGTGAAGACAAAAAAACCTTACTTTTTTAGATGCATGCCTACTACATTCCCCCTATTAATACGAAGCACATCTGCACATGACATGGTCGTACAAAAAATATCTTGATAGAGACATAAGGGTAAGGTAACTAGTGTGAACATTGAACAAACAAAAAAAAAAGAAAGAAAAAAAGAAAAAAGAATCCACTTGAAGTATTACTACTAAATTAATCGACATGGATTATATAAATTTAATTAGAATTTTAAAAGGAAATACGAATTAACGAATATGACAACCTCATTTATATTCCTTTACATCACCTCTCTTCATTATTATTTGTTCTTCTCTCCCAAATCAATCCTCTCCTCTCTCTCTCTCTTCAATCCCGCGTTTGCTCACTGGTATCTCAGTTCTCTCTCTCTATATATGCATATTTCTATATCTATATGTATATTTTGGCAAAGAAAGAAAACCTTGATAAGTTTTCAAGAAGCTGATAAGACCACTTATTGTATCATCATCATCTAGCTAGTTTCTTGGTATAACGAGCATCAAAGCAACTGAAAACTATCTTTGTCATGTTTTTGTGACATTCTTGATAATCTTTGTTTAGATTCTTGATAATGTTGGTTTAGATTCTTGATAAGAAAGACTAAAGAGTTACATGACGTTTGAAGTTATCGCAAGTCTTCTAATGATGGTTTGATTATTGCAGAAACTAACTGGTTTCATGTTAATGGAGAGCTTAATGATGGAAGAGAAGAAGCAACTAGATTTCAACCGCCCTCTTATATCCATCAGACGGCCTATACAAACTCCAGAACCCGATAGCAAAACAAGATCTTCAGGTTCACTAACCAACAAGATCCCTCCTTCTCCACCGGTATACAAGTCTGACATCAACTCAGGTCCCATCAGGAATCCAGGAACTGTCCCTTTTCAGTGGGAACACAAGCCTGGAAAGCCAAAAGACGAAACTAAACCGGTTTTGCAAAGTGTTGTTCAGCAACATTTTGTGCCAAAGCTTCCTCCCGGGAGGATTGTGAACGTTAGAGAACGAGAAGAGTTAGTGAAGAAGCCTGAGACTAGATCTAATCATGTGGAGGATGCAAAGAGTTGTAGTAGTTCCTGGTATGATGATGATGATACTTATGATACTTATCTTGATGCAGCTGATACGCTCTCAAGATCCGAGTCATTTTTCTTTAACTGTAGTAATGTCAGTGGTGTGAGCGGTTTGGATGGCCAGGGGATGTTGGTAGAGCCGTTTGGAACTTTATCAAGTGACCGACAAACTCAGGATCTAATGATGGGGAGATTCTTGCCTGCTGCTAAAGCCTTGACTTCGGAGACACCTTCACATCTTGCTAAGAAACCGCCTAAACCAGAAGAACCGGCTAGGCAGATAGTGGTGGTTAAGGAGAAACAGAACAAAGCAGAGCAAAATCCATACCGGTTTCATCATTCTCCTGATCATCAAGAAGAGGAAGATGGAGACATGAGCAGCATGATGGCTTCTGGTGTTTGTGGATTACTCCCTCAGATTTGCCTGAGAAGCTCTTTTGGAGTGTTGAATCCTGTTCCATCTGTGAGAATGAAGGCACAGAGAGGTGTTTCTGTTCGCCGTATGCGTTCTAAGTATCAAGATTCTTGTAATGGATCTTCTCAAGATGAGCGATTATCAATATCTTCTACTCCAGAAGGGAAAGAGAGACTCGAGAACTTGAGCTCAGCTTCACGCACGAAAACCAGGAAAAACTTTGGTGAGCTCTTGGCTAATGATGATAATACATGGGAACCTTCTTCAGAGGCTCCTGTTGTTGAGAAAACTCTGTATGTAGACACTGTGCATTCAGTAGACAAGAAGGTACAAGAAGAGTCCAATGAGCAATCTATATTAAAAAGTTATCCTAGACTAGATGTTGTTCCTGTTAAAGAAGATGTTGGAGCCAGTGTAGAAGCTATCTCAGTTCTAAAAGTTGAAGAATGTGCTGATCAAGCAATTGTTGAAGTAGTAGAGGTTACGAAGGAGAAGATTGATCTTGAAGTCAAATTGCAGCAGGGCAACACAAAGAATCTTGAAAGTTCTAGGCTTCATCATCATCATCACATTGTTGCACCACCACCATTGCCAAAAGCTCCTTCAGATTCCTGGTTAAAGCGTACATTGCCAACAATCCCATCAAAGAACAACTCATTCACATGGTTGCAGTCTCTTGGCACTGATGATAATAATCAAATCACCAAGTGGGAAACTATGGTCAAAACCTCCAATACACAGCAAGGCTTTGTGTGCTTCTCCAAGGTAAAATAATGTGTCTGTTTTTCAAAGTCAATGGTTGGCCAAACGTGTTTTTTTCTTCTTTTCTTTTGACAAGTTGATTTAGCTTACTTTGTTGACCATGTTTTTGTCTTTCAGGAGGCACTCAACCCTATTCCAGAGGCATAGCAATACCAAATTACTTAATTTCAACAATAATGAAGGGATTAGCTAATAAAGTTTAATTAATTTGTTTTAGTTCATCTTCCAAGTTGTCTCTCTTCCTTTAATTATATGTAAATCTGAATAAAAGGTTCCTAAAAAGAGAAAAGCTATGGAGATAATTGTCTCAAAATATTGTCTGTCACTTGTGGGGTGTGGGTCTTATTGAAGTGATGTACAGCTAATGTTAACAGAGATTTTGTTGCAATAATACTCCATAATTCCACGTGACACTCTTTTCTTTTGCCCTTCTTTATGTTATTCTCTACTAGTCATAGACTTTTTGTTTTGTTCTTTTGTAATTATGTTTCTGTAATGTCGAGCACTAGAAATTAAAGAAACCTGAAAACTGCAGACTGAATTGAATGCAGTGGCTAAATGGTTACTAGAGGAATTATTGAAACAATTTATGGTATGAGAAGTTCAGATATTATCATTCTCTTTATAATGTCATGGAAAGATCAAATATGTATCAGGAGAAAGTAAAGAAAGAAAGAAAACTTTATAAATGTATCTTCATCTGCTAAGATAGACATGAAGGAAGCTGCTGCTTTAGGAGATGTTTTGTTGATCTTCATGTTTCTTTTATCTTTATCACTTGTATCCATGGCGGTTTTTGCTTGCTCCAAAAACAAAAAAGAGAAGAATGGTTCCTGTAGCTGTGGCGGTTGCATTGGTGGCTGCAGTTGTAGTGATGGAGAGGCTGCTTTTTAGTAGTACACAACTTGGTCCTTGGCGAGTTTCCTGGTAATGATTTTGGTTTAGGTCTTCACTGATTTACTTAAGCAGCCATTCTGTATATAGTTTCATTACGTACATATAGAACAAAAATAAATACAAAAAAATATCATTTAAATTCAGAATCTAATATATATGCGTTTTATTTTGTAAATTATTTGTTCAAATTTTCGAAATCTACAAATAATGAGTCACAAAACAAAATATTCCAGGAAATGGATTGCGATCGTCCATGTGCTACGTCCAGGGCCCTTATCTTAAGACTTTTAAACGTCTCTCGTATTGAACCAAATGTTAAAACCCGTTGAAAAGATCTTGCTCATATAAACGAAAATTTTCTTAGATGACATCAAAGAAAATTGTAGATTTAAACCGTACACGAAATCTAGTTTGAGCCTGTATGTATCAAAGTAAAGTGTAAGACATTTCCAACCCAATTCCATTTTTTCTCCAAAACGGATTAAAAGCGTATATGGAGTAACAAATGCTCTAACCCAACTACATACCTCGCTCCATTTTGAAATATTCCATAAATAGAAGTAATATATTTTTTATTTATTTATGATTCCATTATAGAATGAAGAACTGAGTGAAGTTAAAACATTTTTATTCTATATTTACTTTTACTTTATTTTGGAAGAAAAAATAGACGTTCAGTTGGAAAAAAGATTGTGGTAATCTTTTATGCAAAACAAAAGATTGTGGTAATTTGTAAATGTTCACTTGAAAATAAATGCAGGACTGATTTTTATTATTTTTTAAATGCAGGACTATATATATGCATGAAAGTCCATAAACCGAATTTACTAAAAGAAGCTCCATAGAAAAGGCTAAGCCAAAGCCTATTCATGTCATGACTACTTTGTTTCCAATAAGTATTCAACCACTTTTTTTTTTCCTCTAATGTTTTTCCATAAAGTTGATCTTTTGCGGTTTACTAATCGGACAATCTATTCAACAAAACATGGTATTATT
Organism: Brassica nigra; assembly: GCA_016432835.1. Taxonomy (NCBI): domain Eukaryota; kingdom Viridiplantae; phylum Streptophyta; class Magnoliopsida; order Brassicales; family Brassicaceae; genus Brassica; species Brassica nigra. Next base: position 10,737,496 of record CM028245.1, on the reverse strand, counting down.
ATTAAAAAATGATTATCTTTTTTTCTGTGAAAATTAAAAATTGATTATCTTTTTTTTTTTGGTATATGACAGACAATTTGGCATTGCTAGGTCAAATGGTGGGTAATACAAACAAATTGATGATGCTGTTTTCCAGATCTAGTAAAAAAAACTGATTTTTCAAATCTAAAAATATTCAAATGGTATCAGTTGTTACCCAAAATATGAAAACATGTTACGTCTCTCATTTAAAAAAACATATAAAATATATGGAATCTATTTTTGTAGCCACTATATTGCTAGTAATTAGTTCTAGAGGATCAACATTGCATTGGTTTAGTTATTCATTGGGTCTCTCAACTTAAATTTAAATAATACAATAATATTAACTATGACAAACGTCAAAAAGGCACTGTTTTGAAAACCGGATCGGACCGGCCGGTCGAACCGGTCCGACCGTGACTCGCTGAAGAAGCCGAGTCCGGTTCGGTTTAAAACCCGGATTTGTGAAAAACCGGTAAAACCGGCTGAAAACCGGTAAAACCGGTAATCCGGGTCAATTTTAAAATCTGGTTCGTAAAAATTAACATATAATTAAGTGTTTTTCTAGCTAAAAATTAATATTTTATAATTAGTGTTCAACTATCACTATTTAATTGATTTTCTATTTTATTAAGAAACAATGTGAAAAATATATTTTTGACTTTATATACTATCTTTACTTTACCATATTCATAAAATTTGAGATGTTAGTTGTAAAAGTAAATAAATAGGATAATTTTAATTGTAAATCATATGATTTTATCAATTTCAGTTTACATAATATTAACTATTCAATTTTTTTACTATATATGTATAGTTAGATTTATGTTTATTGTTTATATTTAGTTAATTATAGAAAAGAACAGAGAATGTATTATGTATTATATGTAGAAGTAAAGTTTATATAATATAAATATACGATTATATATATATATATATAATTTTCATATTTGGAAAACCCGGTTCGACCGGTTGAACCGGTCCAACCAGTCAACCAGTAGCTACACCGAATCGGTATCCGGTCCGGTTTTCAAAACATTGCAAAAAGTTTTCATAAATTGAGTAAATCTCTCAAATAAGAGACTATCACATTTTTTCCTCTCTCTTTTTCTATTTTTATAAAAAAGTTTTCAATTATTTATTTTTATTTATTAGAACTTTGATGAGAAACTAACCATTACTCATGTTCTTATGATTTTGTAACATTTAATTGCAAGGTTATCAGACTTTTCCAGCTCACTCTTCTCTGCTCAAATGAAACTTAACTTATGAGGTGCGTAATTGGAGCGTTCTTCTTACGCGCTATATTTACGCGTGGGTCATCCTTTTCAAACATAGTATACTAGGCATTATATAGTAATTAATCTTTTTTTTTTGTCAATCCTATAGTTATATAGTAATTAATCTGTAGTTTCTTTTTTCTGGTCAAATCTGTAGTAATATGTAGATTTGTATTAATGAATCTGGCAACAATACTAACTTCTATAATTAATTGCAAGGTTATCTACCCTTCACGGCTTATGAAACTGATGAGGAGGTTACTCGCGTTCTCATTGGTGCGTTTCTATTACGCGCGTTATTGACGCGTGACCGATATCCGATTTTTTTTTTAATAATACAAAGAGAGAGAGAGAGGGGGAAAAGATAGTCTTTACTCTTACAGTGGTGGGTAGAGAGCGAAAGCTAGAGAGAGAGAGAGAAGAATAGCACATGACCTCGCTATCATTGGGGCCTCAGCCTCCGGCTACTGCTCCGCCGCCGCAGCTTCGCGACGGAGGTGATGCTTCTAGACGTCGTTCCGATATGGATACAGACAAGGTTTGCCTCTCTCTCTCCCCCCTCTCTCTCTCTCTACTTTTACGTCTGTGTTTGGTGAACAAATTGCATTTCGATTACGTTTGGTGGATATTTTAGATCTCGCCTAGATCTAGCTTCGTTTTTCACTAGTTTTAAGGTTTCTCAGCGAATCGATCCCGTGTTCTCTTGCTAATCGTTCGCGTTCCTTGATCTGAGCTCACTCGTAGGACTTGGTAGTAGCTAGCTAGTCATACTATTCAGCTGATATGTTTCAACCATTGCTAGTGAAGATCTCTCGAGCTATGTTTTGATTATTGAAGATTTTGAGTTAGGATAAAGAATCTCTGGGTTGAAATTCGATTTCACAGGAGCTAGAAGACGATGTTAGATCTTTAATTACTAGATTGTTTAACTAATTACACTTGTTCCGTGGCTGTAGCGATTGGATATTTTTGAATTTTTCATTTGGTTATAATCTACTTGATTGAGTTCTGAACTAGGCCTTGAATTTGGAGATTTCATATGTTTAAGAAAATGGTTTTGTCTATTGATTGTTGTCATAGTCATTTGTAATCTTATGTTTATTATGTACAGGAGAGAGCACTGTTTTTGTACCAGTTTCCTTCCTTCTTTCTTGACAAGAATAGTTTAATGCATGTAGTGATGTGTTGAGGTTTGGTTGCAGGACATGTCTGCTGCTGTTATAGAGGGAAATGATGCTGTTACCGGTCACATCATTTCTACTACAATTGGAGGCAAAAACGGTGAACCTAAACAGGTTTTGGTTCTTTCCTTTGTTTGAATCTTCAAGTGTCCTAATTGGTACTTCTTGCTAATGATTACATATTAATCATGTATGTGAACTTGCTTTTCCACTTATAACTTAAAACAATAACTAAACAGAGACTCTTTGTGGTTCATTTATTACGACTATAAGTAGGCTACAGCTATTCACGTATGTTTTTCTCCTTCTTGTCTTTTCAGACCATTAGTTACATGGCGGAACGGGTTGTTGGACAAGGATCATTCGGAATTGTATTCCAGGTACCTTTTGTTCTTGTCACTCGCTGTTACTCTTTGTAGGCAATAGCTTTCGTCGTCTTTCCTTTCTGATCGAATTGCTAACTTACCATTACAGGCCAAGTGCTTGGAAACTGGAGAATCTGTTGCCATTAAGAAGGTTTTGCAAGACCGGCGCTACAAGAATCGTGAGCTGCAGTTGATGCGACTAATGGACCACCCAAATGTGGTTTCGTTGAAGCACTGTTTCTTCTCTACAACGACTAGAGAGGAGCTCTTCCTCAATCTCGTTATGGAGTTTGTACCCGAGACTTTGTACCGGGTTTTGAAGCACTATACTAGTTCAAGCCAAAGAATGCCTATTTTCTATGTCAAACTGTACACATACCAAGTATGCGTTGTTATTAATCTGTTTCCCTCTCAAGCAGTCTTGCTCTTTGTTGATTCTAAAACGGGTAAGAATTAACTTTTTTTCTGCAGATCTTCAGAGGCTTGGCTTATATCCATACTGTTCCTGGTGTCTGTCACAGAGATGTGAAACCACAAAACCTTTTGGTACGTTGATTCTATATTGGGTTTGTCTTCTGTAATTTTGACTAGATTGTAGTCTGATTCTCTGGTACATTCTGTAGGTTGATCCCCTCACTCATCAGTGTAAGCTGTGTGATTTTGGAAGTGCAAAAGTGTTGGTAAGGGTTTTTACCTTATATGCTTCTTTTGCTTATTATCAACTGTGTATGTTTACTGCCTCATATGGGATACTTCTCTGTTGTCATGACCTTTGCAACACTTGATTATTCGTGTTAGGTGAAAGGTGAAGCAAACATATCATACATCTGCTCTCGGTATTACCGAGCTCCAGAGCTGATCTTTGGGGCTACAGAGTATACATCCTCCATAGACATATGGTCTGCCGGCTGTGTTTTGGCAGAGCTCCTTCTTGGCCAGGTTAGTGTTAACTATTATTTTTCCGTTTTAAGTATCTCTCCGTAATGTTCCGCAATCATTTTGATATATTTTATTTTAATCTTTCAGCCCTTGTTCCCGGGAGAGAATTCTGTGGACCAACTGGTGGAGATCATCAAGGTATAAGTTTCATTTTGACCAGATGTTACCTTTGTGTCGTATTCTGTTTGGTATATAAAATTCATATAATCTTTAAAGATTTGTTAATAGTATGTGTGCTGCGTTTGTTTAGGTTCTTGGTACTCCAACTCGAGAAGAAATCCGATGCATGAATCCAAACTACACAGACTTCAGATTCCCCCAAATCAAAGCTCACCCGTGGCATAAGGTATTTATATGCGCTTCACTTTCTAACATGTCTGATCATACAATGGCTTAATAGCTGACTCGCTACCCATTATATTCGTATAAAAGAAAAGCTAAACTAATACACATACTGCTCTATGACCTCCAGGTTTTCCATAAGAGGATGCCTCCAGAAGCCATTGATCTCGCATCTCGGCTTCTTCAATACTCACCGAGTCTGCGTTACACTGCGGTCAGTATTTTCTCTTGATTCTTTGGACCTGCATTGGTCAATGATGCTGAGGTTCTCTTTTAAATAACTTTTTTTTTTTTTCTGTGTGTAAAAGCTTGAAGCATGTGCACATCCTTTTTTCAATGAACTCCGTGAGCCGAATGCTCGCCTCCCAAACGGCCGACCTCTACCACCATTGTTCAACTTCAAACAAGAGGTATATTAATCACAGCTCCAAAATTCACTTCCTTTAAAGCAAAACAATAACTGGAATGTTCAGTTTAAAACAGTTGCCTAACTGTGATCTCTCTCTGTATTCAAATGTACAAAACAGTTAGCAGGGGCTTCACCAGAGCTTATAAACAGGCTCATACCAGAGCACATAAGGCGACAGATGAGTGGAGGCTTTCCAGTACAACAAGCTGGCCATTAGAAAATGAATATCGAAAAACTGAGATGCTTTTGCAGAGCCTGATGGAAAAGAGGAGAGAGAGGATTTTACTTATCTCTGATTTTTTAAAGGGTTTAACTAAAATATCAACTTATGAGTAGAGAGATGATTTGGCCAATTAAGCTTTTTGAGAAATCAGGAGGTGATGATGATTGTGTCTAATATACATTCTCTCTCTCTCTTTTTATGTTATAATTCGCTTTTGACTTGTAGAGATACCTTTTCTCGTTGTATTATTTGTATATGTTTTTGTCCGTAAGACTGCAAACCGCTATGATGGAAGAATTGAATGATGTCTAAAACTTAAGCCTAATAACAAGGTCGGAGGTTATACATACATAAAATTAGAATGTGAGATCTCTATGTTAAAATAACCCAGACTTTGGCGTGAGAATAAAATTGCACGATTGAATTTCTGGTACGTCCCGAGGAAGTAAGTTTATAGAAAGCTGTTTGTGAACAAATGGAGAAACATTTGTTTTGGTGCAAAGACAACATTTGGTTCCATAATGAAAGTACAGGCATTTGACTGTGAGTTTTAAGGCTTTTCATGCAAGAAAAGGAAAGTTATGGGCCATTTATCGTGCAATTTTATTCTTCTTTTTTTTCCCTCATTCAAGTGTTTTTTTTTTATTATTCACATTCGTTCTTTTTACTTTTCTTATCTTTGATCAAATCTCTTGTCGATTAAATTAGTGCGTGGTATCGCATGTGTGTTTATGTCCTAGGAAGATTACCATACTATGTGGATTATGATCAACTATATATATATATATATATATATATTTTTTTTAACAAAAATCGTGAAATTAATGATACAAGATTCGATGCATATCTTATAGGGAAGTTTACTAATATGTTAAGAGTTTACAATGCCATGAAGCACTACTTATTACAAAGAAAGAAAAGTAGTCAAAGAGAAAGCAATAAGGAGAGAGCAACATTAACTAAAAGGGGATAGAAACCAAAAGTAGAGCTCCAGCAAGGAAGGGGGAGCGTTCGTCACGGCAGGCCGAGACAAAGACAACAGACTATATCTGATAGCACGATCCAGAACGCCTCTTGAGTCGAAGAAACACCACTTTTATTATAAACACCCCTTTTATAGTTAGACTTGCTGGCACAGGTCAGTGACTGCTGCTAACGAAGCCGGAGGAGACGCCATGAACCTGCCACAAAAACGAGACCAAGTAGCAGTCGCAAAAGAGCACTGAAAGAAAAGATGGCTATTGGATTCATCATCTACAGAGCAACGGATACACAACCTGGTGACACAGACATTCCCCAAGAAATCAAACGGTCTCGAGTTGGTAGCCTTCCAAGAAAAGGCGTCCAAGCTATAAACGAACAGCAAGGGATTTCCTCTTTGAACCAGACCACCGAATGCCACCGAATAACCGAATGCCCTCAGCAAAAACATATATCCTCGAGCCCACCGCAACAAAGCGTGAAACATACGGCATAGAAGGAAGCGAGGAAGAAAGGATCTAGCCGTGGCTGCCGTTGGTTTTCGGGCGGAGAATATAACAACGGATACCCTTGGATTCTAGATCGGTGATGAAAACATAGAGACAGTGCTCCGTTGATCCCAACAAGGATCGTCTTGCGTATACCTCACGCGACGCGACAATTGACCGGAAGTGCTTTGGAAACTAGGGAGAGCGCTGGATAGTGGGATATCGATACACAAGCTAAAATGTCAACGACGAGTGCATGGGGAAGGGAGTGGTTCGGACGATTCCTCCTCTTTTACCATATTTTTGAAAGAAATCTTTAGATCAACAATCACACAAACTAAGAGAGGAAGAAAGCGACAAACCCTAGCAGGTAGATCAGAAGTCCAAAACCCTTAGGGGGGCGTATTCAATCTAACATTTGAGGTGATTTGATTTTTAATGAAGTTTCAGATGATTTTAATAAGTTGCAGAGATTTAGGTGATTTTGATTAGACTACTCTAAAATATCACCTAAAACTATGAGATTTGGGTTTTTATTTTTTTTTAATTAAAAAACTCCACCCAAACACCCTAAAATCACTTAAGAACTTTAAAACTTCCACAACTTAAAATATTTTCAATAACAGGGGATTTCAAAGTACTTTAAGAAATGTCAAGTTCAATAACAGTGGATTTTAAATGAGTTTTTAAAATTCATGTTTGAATAACAGTGGATTTGTCATTTTAATACAAATCAGCTGAAACTCTTAGTTGAATACACCCCTTTAGGGTATAGACCGAGTCTGAGTCACACTGTTTATTACTCTATTTGCATCAATATCATGTCGATCGGTTTAGCAGTGTCCGGTTAAACCGAAGAAATGTAACTAATTAGTCCTCAATAAACAGGCCCACTAATAAAAGAAAAACATTGAGCTTCGATATTTATCTTTGCCAACCGGCGCCATTTTCATTTTTAATTTTGGGGGGAAAATAAAAATCCTTTTTATCTGCGTTGTTTCAAAGCAGAAAGCAATAAATGTTTTTTTTTAAAAAAAAAAATCTGAAATTCAAAATATTACAGCAATAAATAGATAGATCCCGATCTGTCTCGCTTCGTAGCCGAGAATCACTAGGGTTTCTTATCCGACTTAACCCAATCCGATTCTCGTTCCCTGACGTTTTCCAAAACCCCAAGTTTTTCTCGTTCCCTGACGTTCCCTGAATCCGACTTAACCCAATCCGATTCCATGGACCATCGTAATCAGCCAACTATAGGTGACAGATTGCTTACATTAAAGCTCAAAACTGAGGCCGGAGGAGAAATATGTTGAGTCTTTCATCATTGCCGATACCGCAAAAGTGGTATCTCTGGGATCTGATGGAAACAGTACAGTTTTTGAGGGTTTAAGGAAGGGAAGGAGCGTCTTTGTGAAACGTATCAAGCGTGACTCCATTGATGACATTGCGGCTGCTAACATTGAACTGCAGAATCACCATGCGCTTGAGAAAGGCATGAAATGGATTTTTACGATGATTACATCTATCTCAGCTTTGAAAGTTGATTTTGTACCCTGGGAGAGTTGCTGCAGGGCTACCGACACCATCTCTCACGATCCAGCGAAGAGATGAGGTTGAAGAACTTCTTCAACGTGAAAGTTTTTGGAACCCATCTATTGCTCAACCGACTCCTCTCCTCATCACTCTCTTTAAAGAGTGTATTATTGGGGTTTCCGATTTGCACGAGGCTAATTTTCTACACAGAGACATCATCAGCATGGATAGTTTTTTTTGTTTTGAAAAATGGGGATGAACTTTACTCATTGCTAGGAAATTTAGGGATCTCCAAGAATATGGAGAAGAGCACAGAAACGTTGCTGTCCAAAAGAGGGTTGCTCCGAGCGAAACATCCGGTTACTCCGTTGAAGGCTTTTGCAATGATATTTTTATGCGGATTGAGCCTTGGGTTGAATACACCCCTTAGGGTATAGACCGAGTCTGAGTCACAATGTCTATTACTCTATTTGCATCAATATCTTGTCGATCGGTTTAGCGTGTCGGTTAAACCGAAGAAATATAACTAATTAGTCCTCAATAAACAGGCCCACTAATAAAAGAAAAACATTGAGCTTCGATATTTATCTTTGCCAACCGGCGCCATTTTTATTTTAAATTTTGGGGGGAAAATAAAACCCTATTTTATCTGCGTTGTTTCGAAGCAGAAAGCAATAATTGTTTTTTTTAAATCTGAAATTAAAAAAATTACAGCAATAAATAGATAGATCCCGATCTGTCTGCTTCGTAGCCGAGAATCACTGGGTTTCTTATCCGACTTAACCCAATCCGATTCTCGTTCCCTGACGTTTTCCAAAACCCCAAGTTTTTCTCGTTCCCTGACATTCCCTGATTGCGACTTAACCCAATCCAATTCCATGAACCATCGTAATCAGCCAACTATAGGTGACAGATTGCTTACATTAAGCTCAAAACTGAGGCCGGAGGAGAAAGATGTTGAGTCTTTCATCATTGCCGATACCGCAAAAGTGGTATCTCTGGGATCTGATGGAAACAGTACAGTTTTTGAGGGTTTAAGGAAGGGAAGGAGCGTCTTTATGAAACGCATCAAGCTTGACTCCATTGATGACATTGCGGCTGCTAACAATGAAGTGCAGAATCACCATGCGCTTGAGAAAGGCATGAAATGGTTTTTGACGACGATTACATATATCTCAGCTTTGAAAGTTGGTTTTGTAACCTGGGAGAGTTGCTGCAGGACTACCGACACCGTCTCTCACGATCCAGCGAAGAGATGAGGTTGGGTTGAAGAACTTCTTCAACGTGAAAGTTTTTGGAACCCATCTACTGCTCAACCGACTCCTCTCCTCATCACTCTTTTTAAAGAGTGTATTATTGGGGGGTTTCCGATTTGCACGAGGCTAATTTGCTACACAGAGACATCGGCATGGATAGTTTTTTTTGTTTTGAAAAATGGGGATGAACTTTACTCATTGCTGGGGAATTTAGGGATCTCCAAGAATATGGAGAAGAGCACTGGAAATGTTGCTGTCCAAAAGAGGGTTGCTCCCGAGCAGAAACATCCGGTTACTCCCGTTGAAGGCTTTTGCAATGATATTTTTATGTGGGATTGAGCCTTGGGTTGAATACACCCCCCTTAGGGTATAGACCGAGTCTGAGTCACACTGTCTATTACTCTATTTGCATCAATATCTTGTCGATCGGTTTAGCAGTGTCCGGTTAAACCGAAGAAATGTAACTAATTAGTCTTCAATAAACAGGCCCACTAATAAAAGAAAAACATTGAGCTTCGATATTTATCTTTGCCAACCGGCGCCATTTTTATTTTTAATTTTGGGGGGAAAATAGAAATCCTTTTTATCTGCGTTGTTTCAAAGCAGGAAACAATAAATGTTTTTTTTTAAAAAAAAAATCTGAAATTCAAAATATTACAGCAATAAATAGATAGATCCCGATCTGTCTCGCTTCGTAGCCGAGAATCACTGGGTTTCTTATCCGACTTAACCCAATCCGATTCTCGTTCCCTGACGTTTTTCAAAACCCCAAGTTTTTCTTGTTCCCTGACGTTCCCTGAATCCGACTTAACCCAATCCGATTCCATGGACCATCGTAATCAGCCAACTATAGGTGACAGATTGCTTACATTAAGCTCAAAACTGAGGCCGGAGGAGAAATATGTTGAGTCTTTCATCATTGCCGATACCGCAAAAGTGGTATCTCTGGGATCTGATGGAAACAGTACAGTTTTTGAGGGTTTAAGGAAGGGAAAGAGCGTCTTTGTGAAACGTATCAAGCGCGACTCCATTGATGACATTGCGGCTGCTAACATTGAACTGCAGAATCACCATGCGCTTGAGAAAGGCATGAAATGGATTTTGACGACGATTACATCTATCTCAGCTTTGAAAGTTGATTTTGTACCCTGGGAGAGTTGCTGCAGGGCAACCGACACCGTCCCTCACGATCCAGCAAAGAGATGAGGTTGAAGAACTTCTTCAACGTGAAAGTTTTTGGAACCCGTCTACTGCTCAACCGACTCCTCTCCTCATCACTCTCTTTAAAGAGTGTATTATTGGGGGATTTCCGATTTGCACGAGGCAAATTTTCTACACAGAGACATCAGCATGGATAGTTTTTTTTGTTTTGAAAAATGGGGATGAACTTTACTCTTTGCTAGGGAATTTAGGGATCTCCAAGAATATGGAGAAGAGCACAGGAAACGTTGCTGTCCAAAAGAGGGTTGCTCCCGAGCAGAAACATCCGGTTACTCCCGTTGAAGGCTTTTGCAATGATATTTTTTATGTGGGATTGAGCCTTGGGTTGAATACACCCCCCTTAGGGTATAGACCGAGTCTGAGTCACACTGTCTATTACTCTATTTGCATCAATATCTTGTCGATCGGTTTATCAGTGTCCGGTTAAACCGAAGAAATGTAACTAATTAGTCCTCAACAAACAGGCCCACTAATAAAAGAAAAACATTGAGCTTCGATATTTATCTTCGCCAACCGGCGCCATTTTCATTTTTAATTTTTGGGGGAAAATAAAAACCTATTTTATCTGCGTTGTTTCGAAGGAGGAAGCAATAAATGTTTTTTTAAAAAAAATCTGAAATTCAAAAAATTACAGCAAAAATAGATAGATCCCTATCTGTCTCGCTTCGTAGCCGAGAATCACTGGGTTTCTTATCCGACTTAACCCAATCCGATTCTCGTTCCCTGACGTTTTCCAAAACCCCAAGTTTTTCTCGTTCCCTGAATCCGACTTAACCCAATCCGATTCCATGGACCATCGTAATCAGCAAACTATAGGTGACAGATTGCTTACATTAAGCTCAAAACTGAGGCCGGAGGAGAAATATGTTGAGTCTTTCATCATTGCCGATACCGCAAAAGTGGTATCTCTGGGATCTGATGGAAACAGTACAGTTTTTGAGGGTTTAAGGAAGGGAAGGAGCGTCTTTGTGAAACGTATCAAGCGTGACTCCATTGATGACATTGCGGCTGCTAACATTGAACTGCAGAATCACCATGCGCTTGAGAAAGGCATGAAATGGATTTTTACGATGATTACATCTATCTCAGCTTTGAAAGTTGATTTTGTACCCTGGGAGAGTTGCTGCAGGGCTACCGACACCATCTCTCACGATCCAGCGAAGAGATGAGGTTGAAGAACTTCTTCAACGTGAAAGTTTTTGGAACCCATCTATTGCTCAACCGACTCCTCTCCTCATCACTCTCTTTAAAGAGTGTATTATTGGGGGGTTTCCGATTTGCACGAGGCAAATTTTCTACACAGAGACATCATCAGCATGGATAGTTTTTTTTGTTTTGAAAAATGGGGATGAACTTTACTCATTGCTAGGAAATTTAGGGATCTCCAAGAATATGGAGAAGAGCACAGGAAACGTTGCTGTCCAAAAGAGGGTTGCTCCCGAGCAGAAACATCCGGTTACTCCCGTTGAAGACTTTTGCAATGATATTTTTATGCGGGATTGAGCCTTGGGTTGAATACACCCCCCTTAGGGTATAGACCGAGTCTGAGTCACACTGTCTATTACTCTATTTGCATCAATATCATGTCGATCGGTTTAGCAGTGTCCGGGTAAACCGAAGAAATGTAACTAATTAGTCCTCAATAAACAGGCCCACTAATAAAAGAAAAACATTGAGCTTCGATATTTATCTTCACCAACCGGCGCCATTTTTATTTTTAATTTTGGGGGGAAAATAAAAACCCTATTTTATCTGCGTTGTTTCGAAGCAGGAAGCAATAAATGTTTTTTTTTAAAAAAAATCTGAAATTCAAAAAATTACATCAATAAATAGATAGATCCCTATCTGTCTCGCTTCGTAGTCGAGAATCACTAGGGTTTCTTATCCGACTTAACCCAATCCAAATCTCGTTCCCTGACGTTTTCTAAAACCCCAAGTTTTTCTCGTTCCCTGACGTTCCTTGAATCCGACTTAACCCAATCCGATTCCATGGACCATCGTAATCAGCCAACTATAGGTGACAGATTGCTTACATTAAGCTCAAAACTGAGGCCGGAGGAGAAAGATGTTGAGTCTTTCATCATTGCCGATACCGCAAAAGTGGTATCTCTGGGATCTGATGGAAACAGTACAATTTTTGAGGGTTTAAGGAAGGGAAGGAGCGTCTTTGTGAAACGCATCAAGCGTGACTCCATTGATGACATTGCGGCTGCTAACATTGAAGTGCAGAATCACCATGCGCTTTAGAAAGGCATGAACTGGATTTTGACGACGATTACATCTATCTCAGCTTTGAAAGTTGGTTTTGTACCCTGGGAGAGTTGTTGCAGGGCTACCGACACCGTCTCTCACGATCCATCGAAGAGATGAGGTTGAAGAACTTCTTAGACGTGAAAATTTTTGAAACCCATCTACTGCTCAACTGACTCCTCTCCTCATCACTCTCATTAAAGAGTGTATTATTGGGGGGTTTCCGATTTGCACGAGACTAATTTTCTACACAGAGACATCATCAGCGTTGATAGTTTTTTTTGTTTTGAAAAATGGAGATGAACTTTACTCATTGCTGGGGAATTTATGGATTTCTAAGAATATGGAGAAGAGCACTGGAAACGTTGCTGTCCAAAAGAGGGTTGCTCCCGAGCAGAAACATCCGGTTACTCCCGTTGAAGGCTTTTGCAATGATAATTTTTATGTGGGATTGAGCCTTGGGTTGAATACACCCCCCTTAGGGTATAGACCGAGTCTGAGTCAGACTGTCTATTACTCTATTTGCATCAATATCATGTCGATCGGTTTAGCAGTGTCCGGGTAAACCGAAGAAATGTAACTAATTAGTCCTCAATAAACAGGCCCACTAATAAAAGAAAAACATTGAGCTTCGATATTTATCTTCACCAACCGGCGCCATTTTTATTTTTAATTTTGGGGGGAAAATAAAAACCCTATTTTATCTGCGTTGTTTCGAAGCAGGAAGCAATAAATGTTTTTTAAAAAAAAAAAATCTGAAATTCAAAAAATTACATCAATGAATAGATAGATCCCTATCTGTCTCGCTTCGTAGTCGAGAATCACTAGGGTTTCTTATCCGACTTAACCCAATCCAAATCTCGTTCCCGACGTTTTCTAAAACCCCAAGTTTTTCGTTCCACGCCTTGAATCCGACTTAACCCAATCCGATTCCATGGACCATCGTAATCAGCCAACTATAGGTGACAGATTGCTTACATTAAGCTCAAAACTGAGGCCGGAGGAGAAAGATGTTGAGTCTTTCATCATTGCCGATACCGCAAAAGTGGTATCTCTGGGATCTGATGGAAACAGTACAATTTTTGAGGGTTTAAGGAAGGGAAGGAGCGTCTTTGTGAAACGCATCAAGCGTGACTCCATTGATGACATTGCGGCTGCTAACATTGAAGTGCAGAATCACCATGCGCTTGAGAAAGGCATGAACTGGATTTTGACGACGATTACATCTATCTCAGCTTTGAAAGTTGGTTTTGTACCCTGGGAGAGTTGTTGCAGGGCTACCGACACCGTCTCTCACGATCCATCGAAGAGATGAGGTTGAAGAACTTCTTAGACGTGAAAGTTTTTGGAACCCATCTACTGCTCAACCGACTCCTCTCCTCATCACTCTCTTTAAAGAGTGTATTATTGGGGGGTTTCCGATTTGCACGAGGCTAATTTTCTACACAGAGACATCATCAGCGTGGATAGTTTTTTTGTTTTGAAAAATGGGGATGAACTTTACTCATTGCTAGGGAATTTAGGGATCCTCAAGAATATGGAGAAGAGCACTAGAAACGTTGCTGTCCAAAAGAGGGTTGTTCCCGAGCAGAAAAATCCGGTTACTCCCGTTGAAGGCTTTTGCAATGATATTTTTTATGTGGGATTGAGCCTTGGGTTGAATACACCCCCCTTAGGGTATAGACTGAGTCTGAGTCACACTGTCTATTTACTCTATTTGCATCAATATCATGTCGATCGGTTTAGCAGTGTCCGGTTAAACCGAAGAAATGTAACTAATTAGTCCTCATTAAACAGGCCCACTAATAAAAGAAAAACATTGAGCTTCAATATTTATCTTCGCCAACCGGCGCCATTTTTATTTTTAATTTTGGGGGGAAAATAAAAACCCTATTTTATCTGCGTTGTTTCGAAGTAGGAAGCAATAAATGTTTTTTTTAGAAAAAAAATCTGAAATTCAAAAAATTACATCAATAAATAGATAGATCCCTATCTGTCTCGCTTCGTAGCCGATAATCACTAGGGTTTCTTATCCGACTGAACCCAATCCGAATCTCGTTCCCTGACGTTTTCTAAATCCGACTTAACCCAATCCGATTCCATGGACCATCGTAATCAGCCAACTATAAGTGACATATTGCTTACATTAAGCTCAAAACTGAGGCCGGAGTAGAAAGATGTTGAGTCTTTCATCATTGCCGATACCGCAAAAGTGGTATCTCTGGGATATGATGGAAACAATACAATTTTTGAGGGTTTAAGGAAGGGAATGAGCGTCTTTGTGAAATGCATCAAGCGTGACTCCATTGATGACATTGCGGCTGCTAACATTGAAGTGCAGAATCACCATGCGCTTGAGAAAGGCATGAAATGGATTTTGACGACGATTACATCTATCTCACCTTTGAAAGTTGGTTTTGTACCCTTGGAGAGTTGCTGCAGGGCTACTGACACCGTCTCTCACGATCCAGCGGAGAGATGAGGTTGAAGAACTTCTTCAACGTGAAAGTTTTTGGAACCCATCTACTGCTCAACCGACTCCTCTCCTCATCACGCTCTTTAAAGAGTGTATTATTGGGGGGTTTCCGATTTGCACGAGGCTAATTTTCTACACAGAGACATCAGCGTGGATAGTTTTTTTTTGTTTTGAAAAAATGGGGATGAAATTTACTCATTGCTGGGGAATTTAGGGATCTCCAAGAATATGGAGAAGATCACTGGAAACGTTGCTGTCCAAAAGTGGGTTGCTCCCGAGCAGAAACATCCGGTTACTCCCGTTGAAGGCTTTTGCAATGATATTTTTTATGTGGGCTTGAGCTTTGGGTTGAATACACCCCCCTTAGGGTATAGACCGAGTCTTAGTCAAACTGTCTATTACTCTATTTGCATCAATATCATGTCGATCGGTTTAGCATTATCCGGTTAAACCGAAGAAATGTAACTAACTAGTCCTCAATAAACAGGCCCACTAATAAAAGAAAAACATTGAGCTTCGATATTTATCTTCGCCAACCGGCGCCATTTTTATTTTTAATTTTGGGGGAAAAATAAAAACCCTATTTTATCTGCGTTGTTTCGAAGCAGGAAGCAATAAATGTTTTTTTTAAAAAAAATCTGAAATTAAAAAAATTACAGCAATAAATAGATAGATCCCTATCTGTCTCGCTTCGTAGCCGAGATTCACTAGGGTTTCTTATCTGACTTAACCCAATCCGATTCTCGTTCTCTGACGTTTTCCAAAAACCCCAAGTTTTTCTCGTTCCCTGAATCCGACTTAACCCAATCCGATTCCATGGACCATCGTAATCAGCCAACTATAGGTGACAGATTGCTTACATTAAGCTCAAAACTGAAGCCGGAGGAGAAAGATGTTGAGTCTTTCATCATTGCCGATACCGCAAAAGTGGTATCTCTGGGATCTGATGGAAACAGTACAGTTTTTGAGGATTTAAGGAAGGGAAGGAGCGTCTTTGTGAAACGCATCAAGCGTGACTCCATTGATGACCTTGCGGCTGCTAACATTGAAGTGCAGAATCACCATGCGCTTGAGAAAGGCATGAAATGGATTTTGACGACGATTACATCTATCTCAGCTTTGAAAGTTGGTTTTGTATCCTGGGAGAGTTGCTGCAGGGCTACCGACACCGTCTCTCACGGTCCAGCGAAGAGATGAGGTTGAAGAACTTCTTCAACGTGAAAGTTTTTGGAACCCATCTACTGCTCAACCGACTCCTCTCCTCATCACTCTCTTTAAAGAGTGTATTATTGGGGTTTCCGATTTGCACGAGGCTAATTTTCTACACAGAGACATCATCAGCGTGGATAGTTTTTTTTGTTTTGAAAAATGGGGATGAACTTTACTCTTTGCTGGGAAATTTAGGGATCTCCAAGAATATGTAGAAGAACACTGGAAACGTTGCTGTCCAAAAGAGGGTTGCTCCCGAGCAGAAACATCCGGTTACTCCCGTTGAAGGCTTTTGCAATGATATTTTTTTATGTGGGATTGAGCCTTGGGTTTGCGATAACCAAAGGTGTTGATGTGTGTGATGATAATGGGGCTTATTCCGCACAAGCAGATCAAATACCTGCATATGAACCCAGAAGCTAGATATTTTGTAATGAGTTTGACTCAAATTCAACATACAGAACGGTAAGCTCTATCTATCTCAACATACAGCAAGTTTTATTATAATCACTAAGTCTCCTTGTTGCTTGTTGATTTTAGTCCAACAGCAAAGTTGGCACAACACGAGCCTTTATTCTGGTCAAGTGCGAGGACCTCAAAGTTCTATCACAGGTGGAGGTAATGCCTCTCGTACTTTACGTGCTGACCTACAAATATGAAATATGTTCAGCAACAGTTCTCGGGAACGCGTACCCAAATTGGTATAGTTTCCTAGCGCCAGATGTCCAAAACGAACTAGTGAGAGAGATACGCTACGGCCACAAGCCTAGTCATTGTAATGACTTTTCGCGTTTCATAAGGCTCGTTAGAAACTTCCTCGAGCATCCCCCGGATAGTCCTTCTTCTCCGGTGTTGAAGGTTTGTATTAGAAATATTTCTTTTATAATGTTTTGTTATGTACTAAATATGTATATCTTTTGTTGATTTTTCAGGTACTTATGGTGTCAACAGATGAGTCAGTGCTTAACCATTTTAAGACTCGGTTCCCGCAACTGTTAGTTGGATTGTATGAGATCATCCGTAAGCATTTTCCCGCAGAGGCTGCCAGTTTCATATTGAGTACAAGTAGTTGAATTGTACGAGGTCTCGGAATGAAACGACAAGAATGAAGAAGCCAAGTCACTGAAGCAAATGTCGATTACTTTTTATACAAGTTTGTCTTTTGCTTGTAAAAAACTTATGTCATAGAACGAAGTTTGTCTTTTGCTTGTAAAAAACTTATGATCATAGAACGATCACAAATCAGAGGTTCAACCTTTAGTTTCTATTCTCAACTCTTTCTATCTTCCCCATCTTTCTGCCATAGTTAGTGATGAACTCTCAACGGAGTTTATTATATGACTTTGAGCCTTTGTCTCACATAACGTTCGCGTCCTAATCGTTGCAAATACCGAACACTATCTTCTCAGTCACAGTAAGAACATAAAGAAATTGAACCATTTTCTCTCTTCTCTATGTTTCTTTCTTTCATTGTACATGGAAATATAAGGTAACTACAACAATTTACTTGAAATCAAAGCGTCTTTAAATTGGATGAATCTTTGTTTCCTGAATCCTGGGGTTTAATTTTCTTTCTATAAATTCAAATATATATATAGAGAGAGAGACTCCAGTTGAGTGTGAAGAGTTTATATATATAGCTCTAGTATGTGAAATGTTTTGAAATTGAATGTATATCTTAAAAGTTTAAGCATCTGTAATGTGTGATGTATTGTTTACTAAATGTTTCAGGTTTGAGTGTTCAAGACATTTGAAGATCTTCTTGAAGTCAAGGGATTATGTTTACTATTGTTCAGACTTGAGTTTATGTCAAGGGTTTATGTTTCAGGTTTGAATGTTTCAGTCTTTGAGTGTACTGAGCCAAGACTTTGATTTTTTATTTTGTTATTTCAAGACTTTGAGTTTTGAGTTTAATGTTTATTATTGTTACTTTATAATGTTATAAAACATGAAAAATTGAATTTGATATTTATTTTTATTTATGTCTATTTTATTTGTAGTTAAACATAATTTTTTACAAATTAAAACATCAAAATTGAATTTGATATTTATTTTTATTTATGTCTATTTTATTTGTAGTTAAACATAATTTTTTACAAATTAAAACATGAAAATTGAATTTTTAGATATAGTTATATACATGTTTAGACAAAAAAGAAGATAAAGGAGTTTTTGGTCATTTGACATAAAACTCATCCAGATACAAAATACAAAAATAACAAACGAACATAACTGCATCCAGATAAAGTTTTCAGACGCATGATCCAAAATTTCCAGAATCGCAAACGAACAACATCTAATTGCTGCATCCAACTACTGCGTGCGGATGCCGCGTCTGGAATTCTCATCCAATTCACGAAACGAACAGGGCCTTACTCGAGATCACAGATTACAATCTTACGTATTACATGGTGGTCCTGCTTAGCTTACTTCTCTCATTCGGTCAGAAGCGTCTGTCAATGTTAGTATCTGATATTGAGCGATGGAGGCCTGGAACCAGCACTTTGCTGTGCTCTGCTTCTTACCCTGTACTTGGTTTCTTTTTCAATTTGAATACCCAAATTGTGGGTCTTATCCTCACCTACGAGTGCTGGTTTGCTTTTATCTATTTCCTCTTCTGGCCGGTTTTACGGCTTGTTCGTACTCTGGTTTGCCCAATTACTTTTGAATGAATTTCATTAACAAAAATAAAAAACACTTGGAAAGTCTATCCATCTAACAACCCACAATCTTTAAACTGATCTTAAGCTTAACTTCCAGCAATTTATAAGCAGTCAAAACATTTGAAATCAACTAAAAGGCTTTAAAGATAATTCAAGAATTTATGGCGCTGATAAGTTACTGTTTGTGGGTAAGACTTTCAGTCCCCACCAAAACAATTGAGGAAGAACAAATGTTGGAGCTTCCTCTGTCTTATTAACTCTTCAGAAAGAAACAAATTTATCTCTTGATTTGAGACATGTAAGACAGTTTAAGATGACTTGGTGACTTCATGTATAGCAGTCGCAAGGTATCCCACGTTTCCTGTTGTAACACCGGCCATACTGCAACCCAAACCATCAAGACCTTCAATAATTTGCTAACACTTGGAATGGCATTTAAATTAAGAAATGGACAATTGAAATACCTGATACGTCCATTACGGGTCATATAGATGTGATATTCACTAGTTAAGCGGTCAACCTGTTCTGGTGTTAGCCCACTGTAGCAGAACATTCCAATCTGTTTCCCCCAGAATAGATATGGTTTATGTAATTGTGTGAATCAAAACGCCAAGTTCATAAATTATAAGAAAAGTACGTTGTTTTTACCTGCTTGGTTACGTGCTCCCACGATAGAGGCGATCCTAACTTCTCAAGGCTTTCTCTCAAAGTAGGTCTCATGCCAATTATCCGATCAGCCATGGTCTGTTCGAGTACAAATATTATACATAGGTGATAGGTTATCAGGTTCACATTCTATAGTTAAATTATCAATGTGTAAATTATCAATGTGTTTCATAAGATAAGAGTCTCCATGTTTTAGCTAATGTGTGCAGATGAGACATGGAATAGAATGCAAGCCTAACGAAGCTATAGGAAAGGAGATAACGATATGGTGGAATGTTACCTTAACTTCCTTTAGCCACAGGCCCTTTAACTGTGGGTCTCCAAGAATGGTTGAGACTATTTGAGCTCCATGTAAAGGTGGGTTGCTGTACATTGGTCTAGCTAGTTGCTGCAACTGACTTTTCACAGTCACAGCTTGCTTTTCATCTTCACAAAGCACGCTGCAGCAGTAAGACAAATTAGTCATCTCTATATTTTGTTCTTACCTTTTTCACAGAGTGGCTACATCAGCTGTTTCATACAAGTTGATAATGAATACCTGAGACATCCGACCCTCTGGCCGTAGAGTCCCATGTTCTTTGCATAAGACTGAGAAATCCCAAAAGATCCTGATGGACTTTGCATCTCTCATTGGATCACCACTTGCGAAACCTTGATAGGCCATATTGAAGAATGCAAAATGATTTTTGGCCTGAAATGAGAACTCGCCGTCAGTCTACGGCGTACAGACAGCAGAGACAAAATAACTAATAAAATATCACCTTGAATAGCTGTGATATCTCTGTCCAGTAGGATTATGGGCACAAGCATGAAGAAGGAATCAGCCAAGAAATCTTGTGGGCTGAAGAAGGAATCTCCCCATTGTTCTTTTGAATATACTCTTGTGGACTGATGATGATCTTCAAAACAACCAAGGTGATCTTCCCTTGTGGGCTGCAAGAATAATTGCATTCTGTAACGAGTTTAATGACAAGGAATCAGCCAAGAAGTAAATCGACAACTGCTCTACTGTGTACTTTCTAATTACCTATCTAGTTGCTTTCTTGTTCTAGCTTTGTTAAGGGAGAATACCATTTGATATCAACCTTGAAATCATTATGTACTAAATATGGTTTGCATTTTCGATTAATGTTCAATACATAAATAAACAGGAATCCTAATGACTAACAACTCCACCAAAGATAGATGTATCTCTGCCACTAGCATTCACTCCTCTAAAATCCTAATTCAAGAGCTTGTTACTAACCTCAATCTTCCTACTGAAACATCCTTTTTGCCAACCATGGCGTCCTTGATCTCCGTACTGTTCTCCATCCCTTGATTTTTATCAATCTATGCCTAAACATAGACCCAACCAAGCCTGGATGATAGTAATGGTATGTCTTTTGAGGGACTTGTGCATCTCTCCAGATGTTGTGGTGGCTGTTCACAGAAGAGACAGACAGCATAAGCTATTATGACACTACAGAAGCTTGGCCACACTGTCAAAGTATAAGGAAAATTTGGAAAGAGGGTAAAGTGAACAGTATGAAACTCACTTGGACCAGGTAGGTACAGGAATGTAGATCTGAGAATCGGGACGAAAACGTTTCTGGAAGTCTGCAAAAAGTCGGCAAGCTCCAGTTCCAGAGAGAGACTGAACTGCAGCAATCCTTTTATCTTTGATAAATTCAGAGTTGTTCCCATATGCAAGCTTCAATGTTTCGTCCACCATTTTGACGCTCCCTCCCATAGGAAGATACTCCCTTTTAATCGATTAATACAAAACATATATAGTTCAGGTCAGTCTTATAGTGATCTCCTTCACATGATGTATACAAAATAAGTGTCACATATACAGGGAAAGGTACTTCTACTTGAGTGCGTTCTCAATAACACAATTTTAACAATCTTTGGAAGGACGGGCAACTGCCTCCGTGGATGAAGCCGATCAATGTAGACTATATCTTTTGGAGAAATATATGTAATTTAATGTCAGAAACAATGTTCACTTGTTTCTGTTAGTTTGATTTTTGGCTGAAGGTTTTGGAAGTCAACACTGAGGTGAAACAACTATCCTTAATCTATAAGCCTTTCAACTCCTTTTTCCCCTTTGATCCTTAAAGTGATGACTTCCCTAGGGAGAGTTTGTTTGAGGTTATTGCAAAGATATGTTCCTTTCTGTTGTGATATATTCTGCTATATTTGTATACCTTTCAACTCCTTTTTACCAAAAACGGAATATAGAAGAAAAAAAACTAAAAGAACACATAACCAAAATGTTTAACTTACTGGTTCCAAACAATCCTAGCTCGGTAACCAAGGATAAACATCTTCATTCTTCACACCAAGATTGAGATTTGGTAACAATGAAAAGAAAGCTGAGCAAGACAAAAGAAATATTGTTATATAAAAAAAAACACAAGTTTATATGAAGCAGAAGGATAGTTGTGGCATCAGACAACAACATCTAGAGATTCGGTATAGTGAAACTTCCTCCCGGTCCAGGTCACAAGACAATGCACCACTCAACTTTACCCCAAATCTCACCTTCTTGAGATCTTTCCAGCGAAATCTCCGCACACCAGATTTCTTCATCTTCAGAAAAAAACAAAGCTAGTTTCCCACCGTAACTCTCAGTGTGTGGCCACCACAGTAAACGTGTCGCCAACAATGCCTCCAAACCTTTCACCACTAGCCAACACCTCTGCTTTCTATCATACGCTCTTAACTCTTTCCCATAACACTCATAATAGTACAATACATCATCAACGACGCACGCAAACCTCCACTCCTTAGAGTTGAGAACCTCGTCCCTCTCCCATTTCCTCTCCTTTGGCTCGTAAACGTAGCATTTACAATATTTCCCGTACATCTTATCAGCCATCACCACACCTCCATGATTATACAAGCCACGTGACTCTATATCAGACGTTGTCATCTCACTATCAGTCTCCCACGTTTGTGTTTCTGTGTTGAACACCAACACCATCATCTTGTTCAAGTCCCTCTGGTGACGTCCAATTACGTAGATTCTCCCGTCTATGACGCCAGCGACCGTATAAGACAATGGCACGTGCATGCTAGGGAGAGGTTGCACCGTGTAAGATCCACAGTAAATGCTTAGTGACGTATCACTGTTTTTACCCGTACCAAAGACATATATCCTAGAGCCCACCGCCCGCAACAAAGCGTGAACCATACGGCATAGAAGGAAGCGACGGGACAAGGAACAAGCCGTGTTCGCCGTTGGTTTTCCGGGGAGAATATAACAACGGTTACCCTTAGAATTTGCGTCGGCGAGGAAAACATAGAGACAGTCACTACAAGGAAACGATGCTAACTCCGACAAAAGTTTCCTAGAACGTAATTCATCGGAAGATTTACTTCGATTATATGAGAAATTACCGACAAACTATCAATTTTATCGGAAACTTCTAGGAACTCTCTGATGACAAGAATTTCTCGGAATTTTGTCAAAATAGATCGTCGGAATTTTGTGAGCACAAAAAACAATGTCAAAGTTCATCGGAAATCTATAGGACGTTTCCGACAAAAAGACTTTCTCGAAAACTTCTCACTAACGTTCTCGGAATATTCTCGGGCTGTACCCACATGTGAGACTTCTCGGTATTCAGTCTGAAATATCATCTGAAATTAGTATTAAAATCGATTCTTAAAACTATTTCTGTTCCGATGAACTTCCATTAAAACTATCGTCGGCGCTTTTGAAAATTGTGTTTGTACACAGATCTGTATTAAATTGTTTCTAAAAGATCTATTTTTTGTATTTTCAATGCATGTTTTATTAAATAATTACAAATTTCAAAAAACTTAATTGCACTTATTAGATTTTTATTGGCTTAAAATTGTGGGAAAAAGATAATAACAAAAAACTATGCAAATTTAATGTGCTTTCTTAATATAAGTGAAAATCTTAGAATATAGATCTTTTAGAAACAGAGGAAGTAATTTTTATGTGGTCATCAATTGTGTGTGGTTTACATTTGTTGCATGCCTCGAAAACATATGTATATTAATATTTTTATTTAATATAATACTATATATTTTCTTTTAACTTCATTCTGCATTTACTCAGTTTTTATCTTCCACATTGCTCTTTCAACGAAAAGATCAATTCTTCTCATTAACTTTCTTTCATCTTTTCTTCATGTAATCCTCTCTTTCCTTTTTTTTAGATCTGTGTTACTTTTTCTTTTAGATCTGTGATTCTTTTTAAAAAAATCACTACTGCTTCTACTCCTTGGACGGCCAACACCATCGCCACCACCGCAGCTCCTTTACACCGCCACAGCCGCAACTGCTTAACCACCACCGGCGCGACTCCTTACACCACCACCGTTGCAACTCCTTCACATCTCACACTTACACTGTTGCTGTGTTGCACCGTACGTCGAGACCATCAATCCGGAGCCCTTGCATCCACCGACGCCGTCGATATAGTTTTATTTTATTTTTTTGTTTATTTTCTGAAAATTCGATATTTAATTTGTTTATATGTAATACATTTTTGATAATTTTAATACTATTTGTTTTGTTTTATTAATTTTATTTTTTTTATTCAAATATATTAGACCATACTTATCAATTGTCCCAATAGCTAAGTCCTTAGAATTTTTAATTATTATTTGTAGATTAGGACTTAGTTAAGGACTTTTTGTTAAAATGGTGATTATTGGTGGGACTTTTTTTTGTTCTTAGCTTTAATTTTTTTTAAACATAATTCCATTTTAAATTTAATAACACTTATAAGAAAAAACAAAATTAGTAATTTTATTAATTTTATAAAAATAAAACATATAAAATTAAAATTGAAAAATATTTATTTTAATGTTTGATAATATGTAGAATATTATATAATATTTATTTTAATGTTTGATAATATATAAAAGATACATTATGAATAAAACATAAGTACATAAACACATAATCTGAGTTCACAATAAAAAGTTACTAATCCGAGTTCACAATACCACAATCCGAGTCATTACACATAAGTAGAGTTGCAGATAAACATTCTACATAAGAAGAGTCACATTAGGTAAACACAAGTACGAACAACATAGGGGAGTCTAAGCCACACCAATGTTTAACTTTCTCTTCCAAGTGCTCAGTACCTCCAGGATCTCCTTCGTTGGAGCATACACACACAACAATGGTGATGACATCCCATCTCCAACCACGTTGATGGCAAACAAGTCCCCGATGCGGCATTTGTTATCATGACAGAACTTCCTCCACCCTTTGATGTAGTAGAAGCCTCCTGATTTGCTAAATCTCAATGCCACAGTCCACGGCTTTCCGTCTATATTCACTAGAGTAGCCTCCTTGCATTGTTTGTTCAGAGCCTTACAGTCCGTTGCGTCCACAGGAAGAGCCTAAGACAAACCAAAGTCAACACACACACAAATTTCAAATCAAATGTTAGAAACTAAACACTCACCAGCTTGTCTTCTTGACATTAGTTTCGTGACCTCGGCGAAACTGTAGTCCCATGAGTAAGCAGAAGCTGGGACATTAGGTGCTGTGTACTGAATGTCACAGCAACTAGGACCGAAGGGACTCACATGGAAGACCATCTCGCCTTCGAGTTTGAAGATCACTATGTCTCCAACTCGAAGGTCATGCGCCTCCGTGAACTCTTTCCAACCGCGTGTGAGTCTCCTCTCCTAAAGCACTTCCCATGTATTGTCCGTGGCGTCTGATCGAAGTGTCCATCTGTTTCCGGTGGTGTTCCCGTGGATGTGCCTCGAGAAAAAGGCAATGGGTATGTTCTGCGACATACCAAATGCAAAACAAATATCAGTATCATCTAATTACCACACTATCATAAGACAAATAGAGACTGTGTGCTTACCAAGCCAGTCTGGAACCCGGGAAGGAGAGGCTGAAAGAAATGAGGTTGATGAGAGTGTGCCATCTGCAATAATGAGAGAGATGTGATAAGAGAATAGAAACCGGAAGAGATAGAAGAGAGAAATAAGATGATGGAGAATGAATGAGCTCTGTCGATGGTTTAATAGCTAAATCTAATTAACTCAAATGCGAAGAACACATTAGGACTACTACTGAATCGACACGATAACATCACATATATCAGTAAATGAAAACAGAACATCATTCTACAATTGAAATCCCATAATCTATACGATAACTAAATAGCAAAGCAAGTAAAGCAAAGCAACGATTAAAACAGAACATTCCTTGCAAATCAAAACAGAACATCATTCTACATTATACAAGTAAAGCAAGCAACGATTAAAAATTACTATCAGAGTAATAAATAGCAAAGCAAGTAAAGCAAGTAAGTAACACAGACGAAAAAAAATTTCCTTGCAAATCCCAACAAATTGATCGAAAACGAAACCCGAAGTGGGTTAATCTAAAACATGCAGATTCGATTGTTGGTCTAAACTAAATCCAGATTCTATTGAGATATAAACCCAGATTCGACAAAACCAACATGCGGCCAAGTTAGATCGACAATGAATCCTACGGAAGAGGAACACAAACCTTTAAACTTCGAATCGGCAAGGAAGACGACCGTGAATCGCCTTGGGGGAGAGAACAGATTTGTCTAGAGATTCTGAATCGACGAGCAGTGAATCGACGACGCAAAGGAATCCGTCAATCGCCTTCGACAAACCAAATGAATCGCCGTCGCCGTCGCCTTGGAGATAATCGAAGATTGAATATACGAAAGTGAATGAGAGAACGCGTTATTCGCTTTCCACCCCCCCCCCACCGATCTCAACTCCACTCACGCGACGACTCACGCGACAACACGTCGCTCTAAGGACGAGCTGGAACGTTTCTTATTTACGGACGTCCTTAGTAATAACTCAATTTATCGATTTATTTTTGGGCCACAATTGTATAAGGACCTGGGTCAAGGACCCCGATAAGTATGGTCTTAAGTTGTCGGAAAGTCATAGGTAATATATATCGGATTTTTATCGGCATTTTCCTATCACTTCCCGACAAAATCTTCCGACGATCTCTCTTATCGGTATTTACCGAGTTAATTCCGAGAAACGTAGTTTTCCGACGCTCAAACTCCGACTATAATCTGATTGTCGGAAAATAGTGGTAAAACACCATTACCGACTAACTTCCAATTAAAATAGCTGTCGGTATTTGGATAGTATTCTTGTAGTGAGTGCTCTGTGCATCCCAACAAGGATCGTCTTGCGTATACCTCACGCGACGAGACAATTGACCTGAAGTGCTTGGAAACGAGGGAGAGCGCTGGATAGTCGGATCTCGATACACGAGCTAAGATGTCAACGACGAGGTCACGGGGAAGTGACGCAGTCAGAGACGGTGGTTCGGACGATTGCTCCTCCTTCTCCATAGTTTTGGGAGAAAATCTTTAGATCAACAATCACGCAAACTAGGAGAGGAAGAAAGCGGCAAACCCTAACAGGTAGAGCAGACGTCCAACACCCTAGTTTGGATAGTCGCGTTTTATACGACTCCTAATATATATTATGATACTCCCGTTCTAATTTCTCTTTTTTTTTTTTTCAATATTCAGACATATTAAAGATATATTGGATATCTATAATTTAGTAATTTAGTTCAGTATTTACTATACATTTTAGTGATTATGGACGAATGACATTTAACTAATTCAAATATTTTTCATTTATAACATCAATTACTAAAAATACCTTAAAAATCTAGAAATATTATCTTTGTAGAATAGATTTTTTTAAAAGTCGGAAAAAGAATAGATTTTTTTTTAAACATTAATAAGGATAGTTGTAGTATCAAATGTTTAACTTACTGGTTCCAAACAATCCTAGCTCGGTAACAGAAGGCTAAGCATATCTTCACACCAACATGAGATTTCGTAACAATGAAAAGAAAGCTCAGCAAGACAAACGAAATATTGTTATAAAAAAGGAAAAAGAAAAAAAAAAGAAGCAAAAGTTTAAAATGAAGCAGAAGGATAGTTGTGGTATCATCAAACAACAACATCTAGAGATTCAGTAAAGTGAAACCCAGTCACAAGACGATTGCACCACTCAACTTTACCCCAGATCTCCCCTCCTTGACGTCTTTCCAGCGAAATCTCCGCACACCAAATCTCCTCCCTTCTTCTCTTATCTACTTTAGGAAAAAACAAAGCTAGTTTCCCACCGTAATTCTCAGTGTGTGACCACAATGAGTTTCTAGTCTCCGTCAACAATGCGTCCAGACCTTTCACCACTCGCCAGCGCCTCTCCTTTCTATCAAAGGCTCTCAACTGATCTCTCTCTTCATCTTCTTCTTCACATTCGTAATAGTACAACACATCATCAACAACGCACCCATACCTCCACTCCTTACCGTTCATAACCTCGTCCGTCACCCATTTCCTCTCCTTCGGCTCGTAAACATAGCTGCTATCAAAATCTTTAGTATACATCTTACCAGCCATCACCACACTTCCATGATACGAGTCACCCGCCTCTACGTCACACGTTGTTTTCTCAGGCTCCCACTTCTGCGTTTCTGTATTGAACACCACCACCATCATCTTGTCCAAGTCCCTGTGGTGACGTCCAATGACGTAGATTCTCCCGTCAATGACGTCAGCGACTGTATGAGCCAAGGGCGCAGGCATGCTAGGGAGAGATCGCACGGTGTGAGATTCACAGTCGATGCTCAGCGTCATATTGCTTTCCTCACTCCTAGCAAAGACGTATATCTTAGATCCCACCGCAACAAAGCTCGAACTGGACGGTCGGTTCGGCATAGCGGGAAGCAAAGGGACAAGAACCAAGCGGGGGCCACTGCCGCCGTTGGTTGACCGAAGGAGAACGTAGCAACGGTCCTCCTTGGTTTTTAGGTCGTAGAGGACGACGTAGAGAAAGTGCTCCGTGCATCCCAAGGAGGATCGTGTCGCGTATATCTCACGCGACCTGACGATCGATCGGAAGTGCTTGGAAACGAGGGAGAGCTTTGGGTAGTCGGATCTCGACACACGGGCTAAGATGTTAACGACGATGTCATGAGGAAGTGACGTCGTCATCAGAAACGGTGGTTCCGAGGGTGGCTTCTGTTTTGGCGCCGTAGTCTTGGAAGAAGACACATTAGATCTAAGCAGAAAACCTCTTTTCATTTTACCCCCAAGAAAAAGAAACGAAAGCAGTAAACCGTTATATAGGGAGAGAAGGCCAGAAGCCCTAGTTTGGGTAGGCGCGTTTTTATACAACTGTCCTAAATCATTTTACTTTTTTTTTTCTTGCCAAAGAATATTATTATACATATTACACCAAAAATAGGGATTATACGTATACGATGATAAACCTAGCACTTTAAATTATTTTATTTTATTCTGAGTCTAGTCCCAAAACTTAGTAACTTACAATTCAACTTTTTATTATAAACCTTTGAAACAATTCTACTTTTATTTTGACATATGTACTATGTACTTTATCAAAATTAAAACCAAAGTATATTATATTTTAATTTGTTTTTAAATGTTTTCTACTGAATAAAAATGTGTAGAAATAAAATTTTGAATTTTATTGATAATTTTATTTTGGTGTAGATGATGATATAATATAGTTTGTATTAATTTTGTATTTACAGTATAGTTATATAATTTGATCATTAAATTAAATATAAGGAAATTTAATTTCATATTATGAAAGGATAACCCGTTAATTTATTACTTTGCTCAATATTTCTAAATTATTTAAAAATAAATTCAGTAATGTAATAAAATTATGTTCAATTAGTATAAGCTCAAACCTATTTTTTTAGTTTTCTATAGATATTAGTATATTACACGGTCTAGAGGCATTATATTTAATTACGATTAGTAACGTAATTTTTTTTTGAACTATGATTAGTAACGTAATTGGTGCCATTTATTAATCGAACGTTAATTTGTTTTTATTAGGAAAGTTTGAAATTTTGAGAAGATTTGACAATATTTTATTTTTATAATATACTTTGTTTTCGAAAATTAAATACAGATAATAGTTATTATTTATAGAAAGATTACAATCGTGAAATTTTAATTAGCAATTCAATTTGAAAAGTTGTCGTGTACTGATTTTAAGTGATTGATGATTAATTTTATTTAATATTAGGAAAAAATTAAAATTAGTCAAGATTTCTTTTTGGATTTTGTAAAATATTATTAAGGTAATAATATATATGTCATTAATTTATGCATTTCATGTATTTATTGACCTAATATGACTGACAAAACTATTCGTAATGAATTTTTTAAAAGTTAAATAAAATAGTGGCATAATCTGTAATATACCACGTACAATAAGAGAGATGTATTCAATTGAGAGTTTTAGGTGATTTGTATTATGACAAATCCACTGTTATTCAAATATGAATTTTAAAAATTCATTTAAAATCCACTATTATTGAACTTGACATTTTGTAAAGTATTCTAAAATCAACTGTTATTGAAAATATTTTAACTTGTGAAGTTTTAAAGTTTTTAGGTGATTTTAGGGTTCAATATTTTAACTTGTGGTGTTTAGAATGAGTTTTTTAGTTAAAAAAATTAAAACTCAAATCTCATGGTTTTAGGTGATATTCTAGAGTGGTTTAGCAAAAATCAACTAAATCTCTGCAACTTATTGAAATCATCTTAAACCCCATTAAAAATCAAATCACCTCAAATGTTAGATTGAATATACTCCCCTAAATTTTAGTTCTACCGGATATTTTTTAATAGAATAGATTGGTTTGTCAAATGCTCTATTCTTATCTTCAGCTTAGACAACATTGACAGAGGGTATAACAAAACAACAGTGAGTAGCATTAGCAATTTTCTTCAAAAGCTAAATTTTTTGTACTTAATTATTTATATATACATATTATATGATACTCTTTTTTATTTTAATTGTCGTTTCAGATTTGGACATATAAATTAAGGATTTTTATATATTTACTAAATAAAAACATCACTATTAATACACTTAACCACATTTCAACCAATATAAAAATATATTGAAATATAAAATTAATAAATTTTATATTAAATTATAAAACGATACCTATTTTGAAACGGAAATTTTATTATGCAACAACAATTAAACTGAAACGGATGGAGTATATAATATACTCATTCATCGTGGTGGTCTAGTTATTTCCACTAGAAAAGAAGTTGACTTGTTGGTCCAGGTCATGGATCGTTTTCTTTCTATTGCGAGATTATTATTTCTATATGTGACCACTGTCGATTAACATGCGTGAAAAAGACGACCCCCTAGATGTCTTCAGCGGATTCCCTGACTATACTCCGGTGGACGGTCATTAGGCACTAGTCGGATCTCTTTCAGGGACATCCGAATACCATAGTAAAAAAAAAACTCATTCATCTTACTATAAGGCATATATAACAACGGTTGTCCTTGGTTTAGAATATACTTCTAACTTTGTATTGTTTGTTCAAATTCGCGTTTTAACCCTTATAGTTGTATATACATCTATTTCTATGTACTTTTAGTCACATTAATTTCTTTTACTTTACAAAAGCATTGCCGAACTACAAGGGCATGCCCAACTTCTCTTTGTTTTGTTGTGTGCCTATGATTCATATCCGTCTGTGTTTTGTTTTTCTTTCCTTTTCTGCACCTAATTCGTTCTTATATTGGAATCAAAGCATCTATCTGTTAACCTACTTGGAAACTTCCCCTTCTTCGTCCTTCCCTGCGGCACTCTGTCAAAACACTGGGAAGTCTATCCAGCTAACAATTCAGTCTTCAAACTGATCTTAAGCTTAAACCTCCAGCAATTTATAAGCAGACAGAAACATGTGAAATCAACTAAAAGACGGTTTAAAGATAATTCAAGAATTTATTGCGCTGATAAGATACTGTTTGTGGGTAAGACTTTCAGTCCCCACCAAAACAATTGAAGAAGAACAAATGTTGTAGCTTCCTCTGTCTTATTAACTCTTCAGAAAGAAACAAATTTATCTCTAACTTGAGACATGTAAAGCAATTTAAGATGACTTGGTAACTTCATGTATTGCATTCGCAAGGTATCCCACATTTCCTGTTGTAACACCGGCCATACTGCAACCCAAACCATCAAGACCTTCAATGATGTGCTAACACTTGTGGATTAAAATTAACAAATGGACAAGTGAAGTACCTGATGCGGCCATTACGGGTCATATAGATGTGATATTCGCTAGTTAAGCGGTCAACCTGTTCTGGTGTTAGCCCACTGTAGCAGAACATTCCAATCTGTTTCCCCCAAATAGATATGGTTATGTAACTGTGTGAATCAAACGTACAAGTTCATGAGTTATAAGAAAAGTATGTGGTTTTTACCTGCTTGGTTACGTGCTCCCATGACAGAGGCGATCCTAACTTCTCAAGGCTTTCTCTCAAAGTAGTTCTCATGCCAATTATCCGATCAGCCATGGTCTGTTCGAGTACAAATATTATACATAGGTGATAGGTTATCAGGTTCACATTCTATAGGTAAATTATCAATGTGTTTCATAAGATAAGAGTCTCCATGTTTTAGCTAATGTGTGCAGATGAGACATGGAATAGAATGCAAGCCTAACGAAGCTATAGGAAAGGAGATAACGATATGGTGGAATGTTACCTTAACTTCCTTTAGCCACAGGCCCTTTAACTGTGGGTCTCCAAGAATGGTTGAGACTATTTGAGCTCCATGTAAAGGTGGGTTGCTGTACATTGGTCTAGCTAGTTGCTGCAACTGACTTTTCACAGTCACAGCTTGCTTTTCATCTTCACAAAGCACGCTGCAGCAGTAAGACAAATTAGTCATCTCTATATTTTGTTTTTACCCTTTTCACTGAGTGACTACATCAGCTGTTTCATACAAGTTGATGGCTCATATTCAGTAAGCGAATTGCTTGATAAAAATGTATACCTGAGACATCCGACCCTCTGGCCGTAGAGTCCCATGTTCTTCGCATAAGACTGAGAAATTCCAATATGATGACCATCCTCGAGAAAGATCCTGATGGACTTGGCATCTCTCTTTGGATCACCACTTGCAAAACCTTGATAGGCCATATCGAAGAATGCAAAATGATTTTTGGCCTGAAATGACAACTCGCCGTCAGTCTACGGCGTACAGACAGGAGAGATAAATAACTAACAAAATATCACCTTGAATAGCTGTGATATCTCTCTCCATTGTTCTTCTGTAGGGTCGACTCCAGTAGGATTATGCGCGCAAGCATGAAGAAGGAAGAAGGAGCCTTCGGGAGCATTCTATGAGAAAAAGGCTTAAAATGATTAGTAAGTTATCATCAACATGAGTAAGATGTAAAATATGCTTGACGAAGAAGTTGTTGTTGCTAACCTTGACATCATCCATCAATCCTGAGAAATCCAAGCCCTTGGTTTCTGGATGATAGTAATGGTATGTCTTTTGAGGGACTTGTGCATCTCTCCAGATGTTGTGGTGGCTGTTCACAGAAGAGACAGCATAAGCTACACTGTCGAAGTATAAGGAAAAATTGGAAAGAGGGTAGAGTTAACAGAGTATGAAACTCACTTGGACCAGGTAGGTACAGGAATGTAGATCTCGGAACCGGGACGAAAACGTTTCTGGAAGTCTGCAAAAAGTCGGCAAGCTCCAGTTCCAGAGAGAGACTGAACAGCAGCAATCCTTTTATCTTTGATAAATTCAGAGTTGTTCCCATAGGCAAGCTTCAATGTTTCGTCCACCATTTTGACACTCCCTCCCATAGGAAGATACTCCCTTTAATCAATTAATACAACATATATATATATATAGTTCAGGTCAGTTTTAAAATAAGTGTCACATATACACAGAAAAAGGTACTTCTACTTGAGTGCACTCTCAATAACACTTTAACAAGCATGCAAACTCTACACAGACAATTTCCGAACCAATCACCCACAAAAGCTATTAAAAAAATCATATGTGCAGAATAAAAAAAAAAGTAGCTACTTTGATTCCAAAAAAAAAAGGAGAAAGCTAAGCACACATATTCGTTTCTTCGATTACAATCTAGGAACTTTACCAAATAACACAACTTGGGAAATCAAATTTTGTCAGGTCAATCAACATAAAGCACTAAAAGAAGAAATGAAGCTTACATGAAGGAGGTGCCAGCAATCCTACGCTCAGCTTCTCTGACACACTCCAATACAACAGGCTTCCCATTATCATCACGATATGCTCCCTACGTAATACAGATATTAGCTTCGGTCTCCTAAAAACTTTCAGCTCAAAATGACTAAAGGCACCAGATGTTAATTCATTCGATGGATTTGAATATTTTTAAAATTCACAGATTCTCAAAACATTCTCCACGAAAAGATCTCTATAAGATCAAAAGGAAACGCAATATCCATAAGATCTGGGAGAGAGAGAGAGAGAGAGATGGCTGCTCACCACACCAACGTTAACTTTGTCGGGACTAGGATCGGCGAGAAACGCCTCGGTGACACCGAGGATCGGATCTTTGGGAGCAGGCTCCACGTTCTTCCACCACGAAGACATGGATCTCAAACCTGAGATCGGACCGCTCGTCATCGTTCGACGCGAAGCAGAGTTACGGATTGTCATCGCCATCGCCGCCATAACTCTAAAAACGCACAGAAGAAAAGAGAATCGTTGTGAGAGGGGATTTTATACTATATGAAATGATGGGAGGAGGTGGCGACTCGTAGGAAGTAAAGAGGGCAGATGAGGACGAATGAGAGAGATGCAAGTTGCTTAAAGATAATGGCTTTGGACTGTGTGTGTTAGAGATAGGATAATAATTATATTGATAGATGAATTATGCTTTAAAAGCAACAAATACAAATATTTACTATTAAATGCTTTTAGAGTTTTATGTCTGTTTGTGTCAGAGTTATTGCTCTTTTCAATCTTCCCACTACATACCTGAAAATTCCGAATATAATTCTACTGTCAAAGGTGTATTCAACTAACAATTTTAAAAAAAAAAATTGTTAAAAAAATTGTTAGTCGAATGACAAATCTATTTTTATTCAAACATAAATATAAATTTTAAAAATTCATTTAAAATCTACCGTTATTGAATTAGTTAAAATATGAATTGTAGAATTTAATAATTTTCAAATAATTTTAAAATGTTTACTAGAATTTAATAGTTAAAATATTAAAACTTAGATCTTATGATTTTATATGATATGCTAGAATATTTTAACAAAAATCATTTTTTTTCTTTTGAATTACTATGAGGTTCGGGCCAACTTCTTAATTCTTTACGCCTGAAACTACAACATGTAATATTAGTTTCGTCTCAGCGATCACTCAAACTGAAGACTTCTACCACAATGGTTAGGATCCTTTCTAATTGAGTTAATGATCTTTGGTACCCAAAAAAAAAGCAAAGAAAAACAAAACACTCATGATAAAATCATCTAATAAGGTTTAAATTGATTTAAACTCTCAAATTCATATAAAATCATCTAAAAAGTTATTAAAATTAAATCACCTAAATCTTTAAATTGATTACATCCCCTAAATGTACTCATCTTTTTTTTTTAACCTCTATGAAGCAAAGAGACATTGGGGAGTAATGCCAAAAAGAGTTCACATGCTAGACTAAGGTTTTGAATCCGGGGTGAACATTTAGGACTTGTCCCTTCCGTTGTCTTCTAGTTCACTTATTTGTTATTTTCTTTGTATGTTCTATGGCTGTTTTAAGCCTTTGAATCTCTGAATGCAGGCTAAAAGGAGACAGATTCTCCATTTCTCTCATTCTCTCTTATTTCGTCCACCATTCATGCACGGGAAAACGGCTTATTCATGCCCACACTACGAAAACAGAGAAAATACATACCCAAACTAGATTTGTCATGTCCCCGATCCTAGATAGGATCGTCCGGACGGACCATGGTGCGAGGAGACGCACCAGTCAGGTCGTAAGACCTTGAGACAAGCGTATCATGGTCCAATAAGGAAGGTTAAGGGCATCAGGAAGCTGAGACTTAACTAGGATGTGAAAGAAACAAGTGTAAAGGAGCTGGACGAGTGATCCGGGAGCTGGACGAGGTCTGGATCAAGCTCGATCAGCTAGGTGCAGCTGGAAGATAGCTCACCTAAGTGTGATCATCTCACAGGAGCTGGAGGACTAGCTCACTCAGCTGGGAGCAGTTGGTATTCAGCTCAACTCAGTTGGAGGAAGTGTTCGTCCGGACCGGTGTGGTCGGTCAGGCGGTTCTGGGTGAGCCGATGGTCCGGGTGCAAGGTGGTTTGTCTTAGGCATGGACCAGGGAGTTGGCAAGCTTCCAGGAGTGTGAGCTAAGGCTCAGTGGACGATTTTGTGGAAAGGAAGAAAAGAAAGCGCCAAAGGCGGTTACGGGCGGTTGAGAAAGGAGAAACTGCCCTTTGGATCTAAGGACTTGGTAACTGCCTCCCAGGCGGTTATGGACGGTTGGGGATCGATTTTCCTTCTATTTTTCCTTGTCTCTGTCGAAAATATTCAGGGAATAAGACAGAAAACTCAGACAACTTCCAGAGAAAAGAGAGATGTGAAGGCAGCAAAGGGGCAGGTTTGAGGGCAATCAAGAGGGAGTTGAGAAAGACCCTCTGGTGAGTTTTGATTATTGTTTGCCATGTCCTGGGCTTCCTCTACATCCATAGAAGACACGCAAATAGCCTGGAGAGAAGATAGGAGGCCGGATCTAACTTCTAAGGGCTGAGACAGCCTTGAAGGCAGATGTGTGTAGAAAGGCAGTTTCTTGGACACTGAAGGGGGGAAATGATGCACGACCTTTGGGTGGTGTTTGATCATGGATGAACACATCAAAGGCTTCCTCTGTGTCCTGGGAACACACGCAAATGGTCAGAGGAGAAGGGAGAAGGCCGGACTCCACTCCCAAAGGCCAACACAGCCTCAAAGGTGGATGCAGTGCAGAAACTGGTTCCATTGGAGTTCCATGGTATAAAAGGGAGGCACGACCATTGAATGAATCTTATCATTACTGGAAGTATATGATAAGGATTGATGGAAGTGTGATCAAGAGGAGTATGGTCGTCCCTCATAAAGGATGACACAAGATCTACAATCATCATTGATGAGGTAACATGCTTATGATTACTTTCTGGTTTATGTTTATGTCTCTTGAGGTGCGAATGAGGCCAAGTATGGCACGCCCTTGGAGACCAGATATTGTAATGTATTGTAGGGATACAGAACTGTGAGGAAAGGGGTGGATCTTAGTTGATCTAATTCATCCATGTGGGATGATGGTTAGAAGCCACACATCGGTTAGTGATTCATGGTGGATCATGGGTGAACCGGATCTGTGGTCTTGCATTCTCTATGAATCCAGGACGTGTCACTATGATATAGTGAAATTAAGGCATGCTAGTTATCAGCCTTGGTGTTGGTAAGCTAGGTGTGAATGATTGGCTAAGAGCCATGAGGAAGAGTATAGCCAATACTAGGTGGTGTAGACCACAAGTATTGTGCTGGGTGTGTTTATACAAGGAAGGCCGTGTGTGATCTGATCATGGGCAAGGATGGACGACCTTATCCTTGGTTGATGGATCAAGGTGTCTGAGCTAAGTGATCAAAGGATGCACCGGTTGTATGAGCTAGACTGATCGGGTTCATTGGGACATGGTTCCATGGCGGTTAGGAAGTGTGAAGACTCATCAGTTCTGAGTCATGTGGGGTGGTTGGTTGATTGACTTAGGATCTGATGGGCCTTGTTAGTCCATCAAAGGACTTGGTTATAGGGAAGCACACGCCTGAGACATGGTGGTACTAAACCAGGCCTTGGCGGTTCAGTGGAACTCTCCATGGCCTTGGTTGGGCAGCTAGGTCTGGATCTCATAGTTCTGGATGGAATTTATGGGATCCGAC
Organism: Brassica nigra; assembly: GCA_016432835.1. Lineage (NCBI taxonomy): Eukaryota > Viridiplantae > Streptophyta > Magnoliopsida > Brassicales > Brassicaceae > Brassica > Brassica nigra. The sequence continues at coordinate 10,700,166 of CM028245.1, read as the reverse complement.
CATGGATTCCTCTTAGTGAGGATTTATCATGATTTATCATGTGATTTGATTGGATTTATCAGGCGGTTTGATGGTGGTCAGTTATGGCGGTTTAGTGGGATTTGGCCAAATTCTATGTAAATTAGGCCGGTTCTGATCAATCTGATTGTGGATTCCTCTTAGTGGGGAATTATCAGTATTTGTCATGAATTTTAATTAATTTTTGGAGCATGTTTGCTTGAGGTCGTTTTTGCAGCTGAAGACTTCCCGAAGGTACTTAGTCTGTGGGGATGGTTGGCTGAATGACTAAGTACCCAAGGGAAGAGTTTATGCAGGTATAAGCAGGCTAAGTCAGCTGAGACAAGAGCTAAAAGCTCGTGGATGTGGCAAAGGTATGATCTAGCAATGTTGCTTAGATCAGATAGAATGGATTAGGGGAATGGAACCTCGGATTTGTATGAATTGGTCTGGTTCAGGATCGACCCTTTGGAGCTAGTGGTAGCTGTGTATACTAACCAAGGCTAGGGTGATTTGACCGGACCAGTGCTAGATTGGTTGTAGACCAATGGATATAATTGTTATTCCGCTGCGTCTGTGTTGATTTGATCTAAGCTAAGAATTGACTACGGTAGTCTTGAGCTTAGATCTGAGTTAGCCCTCGCCTATGGGCGATGTTTTGAATAAAGGGCGAAAAAAATTTAGAGGTTCGGTCAGTGTATGGACCGAGCGACGTAAGGCGTCGACCGCAGCCTAGTTGGCCGGGATCGGGTCTTACAAGATTGGCGTGCCATAACATGCCTAAACTAAATAAAATTTGAATTGCATACCTAAACTCATAATAAATAGCTAAAACATACATATGGCGGGTAATATAATGAATTGGACTACTTTTTATTTTAAGTTTTTGTAGTTTAGTCCCTATAATTATACTTTTTTGTTAATATGCCTTAAATAATTTAAATAATCAAATTTCTCATATTTATATTTTTAATTTGAAAAGTACAATTGGATATTTTTGACCACATTTTAATTAAATTTAAATACTAAATTTAATTATTTAGCAGAAACTTAGATAGTTATCATATATAATATATTAACTAATTTAGTTACTAAAGTATGTTATCTACCTGATTAAAACCTGCACATTAATTATAAATAATTTTACCCATATTTAATATTTACACGAAAAAACACTGAATTTATATAAGATTTTCTTTAAAAATATAGTCATTCAAATTTAAATCCACATATCTAAAAATAGTTTTTAGAAATTTGACTTTACAGTAGAGATCTCTAATTATATTACCCTTACTTAATAAATAAAAGAAAAGAGCGGTTAGTTAACCAAAATAGTCTAGAAAACAGCATCTCAAGATAAAAGTATTGCACAAAACCACTAGACAATATTACATTATTGTTATTTTGCTACAAAACTAGTATGTAATATGTATATTAATACACAAAAAGCTTACAAATTTTTAATTTTGTTTATATTATATATATATCACGCAAGCACATTGCAATTAAAATAGCCTAAGAAAATGTAGATAATTATTTTATAAATTTTAATTAGTCAGATTAAATTAGGCTTTAAATTATGATACTGTTTTTATGTTTTTCCCATTGATTAAAGTTTTTGTATCAAATATTTTATTATGAAATAATAATAATATATTTATATTCTTAAATTTCTTTTATTTGATTAAATATTTATTTTTGTTTTATATATCACCATATATTAAAATTTATTTCCAATTTTGAAATTATAAATAATGTCAACTTGATGATTTTAATTATTTGAGGTATTTTACAAAGAAATAAATGATAAGCGCTAAAATATAATAAATTAAGAAAAAAAGATAAATACATTTTAGATTGGACTGACACGTATCAGTCACGAGGTATCTTATAGCTATTTATTATGAGTTTAGGTATGTAACTCAAATTTTTATTTAGTTTAGGTATGTTTTAGCACGTTAACATAGTTCATGTATGTATTTTCCCTGTCTTTGTAGTGTGGGCATGAATAAGCCGTTTTCCCCCATCTCCCACTCATGCACAGACCAAACATCTCATTCTTCACGGATTTGAAACCATTTTCAGTTCATACTTCATATACATTCACAATTCTAACACATGAGACTTGACGCACCAATAACGAGTGTATGAGCAATATAATAAAGGAGGCGGCTAAAAGAGAGAACAATATTTACTTAACTTCCACATCCGTAAACGTGAACTGCGTTGCATATGAACTATTTGATTGGAAGACATGAGAAAACAAAAGTAAATGAATGAATATTATTTTCTGATGAAGAATGAACGAATATTATTTAGCTGTGACAACAAATTAATTTTTTTTCATACAAAAATATATAAATTTATTTAAACATATCCGTTGGTATTTGTTTCCAGTTTCGATTAAGATTTAATCCTACTTTTGTTTCTCTTCCTTGGTTAGGTAAAGATCTTTCCCAAGGCTGATGACTATCAGAATCAGGCTCAGCCTCTTGAAGATCTTGCAATAAGGTTATGTAGTTATGTAGATTTTCTCTTAATGTGTCTATTTTTACTTCCAGGCTTGCAGCCAATGTTTTTACTTGCGGGTCTTTCTGGTGGTTACTCTTTACCCCTAAAGTTTTAGCCTTTTGTTTGTGATAGTTCTATCAGAAGTTGTTGGTCACCCGAACTATCATTTTGGCTCGCCGGGTCATACTATATTGGGATCCTTTACCATGTTCTTAATTTCTGTTGGTCCTGTCCTATTATATCTTTGGTTTTAATGTCTCCAGCGATATTTTGCCTTCGTTTATCAAGGAAGTGTTGTCAGTGCCGGACTAACTTTTTATGCTGCCCTAATCAAAATTTAAAACTATGCCTCAATACAAATTTTATAAACATCACAGAACAGTATAAAAATAACTTAAATTTTCATTAAAAAGAAATAAAAATCCATAGTCTGTTTATTTAAAAAGAAACAGTGATACTAAAAACTCTCATTGTTGAAATATAGATCTTCTTGCATTTTTTCATGTAAAATTATCTATTAGACTCATATAATCAAGTATTTCAACCATAGCCGTTACAATTTATTATATTGCCAATCCATTTAATATTTCGTGTGACATGATAGACCACAAATATTATTATTAGTTCCAACTTTAAAAATCTTCTTTCATTTGGGATGACTGACATCGAAATGGTCTACAATATGCAATAAACAATTTATGTGTTTTGATAACAAATCTCCATTTTTTTCAAAAGTCGAGCACTTCAATAGGCTTTCGAACTTTTCGGATATTTATTCTCGAAGTATCTTTAGTTCCATAAATAAATCATACCAACTATGTCCGAATGCGTACCATTAATTAAAGAGGGTTTTATATTTAAAATGATGCTTTCAATGTATTCTCACTTGCGATAACTTTAGTAAATCAAACAAAAATCCAAAAGTTTTTTTAATACTTTTAGAATTGTTCCTATTGGATTCAAGGGACACTAGAGCTTGATCCATGAGTGTGTTAAACAAATCAGTCTTTAAGTTCTTCTTATAAAAATTTATTTGTTTATAGATACTAATAATTATTTTTTTTCAAAAATATGCCCTTCAAATTTGGATGCCCCACTCCGCGGCTTGGGTGGAGCTTTAGTTTCATCAATCTCCTTGTGTGGAGCTTTATTTTCAGGTGATAATATGTTATCTGTCTGCTTAGTTTCTCAATCTTTTGGGCAGTTTGGGTTGTTGTTTGGTATTCCTTTTGTAAGTTCAGGCTGAAGTTTTAATGAAAATATTGCTCAGGAAAAAAATATAGAAAATTAGAACTTTGCAATGTCATTCTCGACTTTATTGAGATAGAGTATGTAAACAAAACGGCTATAAATTTCTGATGTTTGATGTATGATTGACGCTTTGTCATCTACTGATAATAAAGGTACAAGCAATTGAGGATTGATCTATTGTTTTCTTAAACAGTTTACTGAGATTGAGAATAACCTGAACCCTAACTATTTTCAAATCAGATCCATCACCAAGCAATATAGAAGTAAATACTTTTCGTCTTTTCTCTTTCATATATTCAATACAATAAATGATTCATGTGATATGTATTGAATTTGCAAATTATGATTTTTGTTCAGGATTTTGCGTTACTATAGGTTAGTGCAAGTTCTAGAGTGTGAAAGATACATTATATCTGAGAAAAGGATTTTTAACATTAAAACCCCTCAACTAAGTTTGTTTTTGGTAAAACCCCCCAAACTAAGTATTTAACTAGAATACCCCAAACTAACTTTATTTAGTGAATTAAACCCTCTCTTGCAGGTCATAATTACCTTTACTACCGGTTTTTTAGTTTAAGAGTTTTTACATTAATTAAACATAGTTGAGGGGTTTTATCATTAATTTTTTTTTAAAAATCCAAATATAATAACATTATCAAAAAATTGTAACTTTAATTTCAAAATTAGAATTTTTAAAATTTCTGTAAATATATGAAATTGATTTTTATAAAATCAACATTATATAGGTATAAATTAAAATGAAAAAAAACCAGAAAATATAAGATAAGATATACATTTTATTATCTAAATATTTATTGTTACATTTTATTAGATAAGATATAAGTTTTATTACATTTTCCGATTTTTACATATATAATGTTGATTTAAAAATCAGACTCATATATTTACAGATACTTTTAAAATGCTAATTTTGAAAATTAAAGTTACTAATTTTAGATAATTTTATTATATTTTGAATTTTTTATCCTTCTTTAGATTTTTAATGTTAAAACCCCTTAACTATGTTTGATTAATGAAAAACCCCTAAACTAAAGATTTACCGATAGTAAAGGTAATTATGATCTGCACTGTAGACAGAGGATTTAATTCATTAAATAAAGTTAGTTTGGGGGTTTTCCCGTTAAATACTTAGTTTGGAGGTTTTTACCCAAAACAAACTTAGTAGAGGAAGTTTAATATTAAAAAAAAATACGAAAATTGCTTGCAGGGAAACACAAGTGTAGTGTTGGAAAGACTATTGATCACTTGTTATTAAACTGTTCGGACAATGTGATACTACATGAGCTAAGTGAGCGAGAGCCAGATACGTCTGACACATGAAAATAATAAATGTGGTGATTTAAAAGATGAATGAAAATAAAACCGAAGAAGATTGTGATATAAAACCAAATAAGCAAATAAACATAAACTGGGACAGTAAAACAACAATGCACAGAATATATCTCGCACATTATTAACGACATATAACATACTAACCCCGCGCTTGTGCGGGGTGAAGGAAGTTAGTATAATAAAGGAGGCGGCTAAAGGAGAGAACAATAATGATTCGACTCGCATGATGTATGTCTTTCATTTGCTCATTCTCTTCTTTGAACAAGATTTATTGTTTTGTCCCCATCTTATGAAATATGACGAAGGTTTGCTAAGATTTCAAATAACAAAACAGAATAACAATGATTTCTAGTAGATCTGTTTCCTCATATGTACACTATTAATCCCCTAAAGCTATGTTTTGGAATAATACTGATATTCATGATGATAAAACAGCTGTAATTCCGTTAGCTCTTGCTTCTTGTGACGTAACTCGTTAAGTTTAGCTTTTTCTATTATTATTTTCAGGTACCAATATTCAAGGACGGTTGTTTTGTTTAGTGATTGCGAGCTAGCTAGATACCAATAGTAACATGCAGGGGCGTAGCTATCATTTTTACTTTTTATTTTTTTAACTCAACCTCAACTTCAATTCACCAATCCAAGATACATAAGGTTGTGACCTCTGCAGATTTGAAACCAAATACATTGAAGCTATCTAGTATTGCCCTAAGTCATTGATTGGACCTAACGCTACTTGACCAAGCAAACAATGTATTTTTTTACCACAGCCAGAATGAATCCATCCCACAACCTGGAATGAATGATCTCTTTGACCCCTACATTCGACCACAATGACTTGAGAACAACTACTAACACAAAGAGACACAGACCACACAATCGACATTTCATTTCTTCACCAAGCTATGGTCCGGTAAAGTAGGATTTCCGCTCATGTTCCAATAGCTTCAACACCACAGGGGCAGTACCGATGACGGTTTGTATCCATTGGCTATCATTTTTATTTATAAGATTAGAATTGTTCACAGAATAAATAGATTTGTTGAAAACAGATGGGCATATTTAAAATTAGTCAATATTTTACATGAAATTTTCAAAAGGCATATGGGGCAGATGAGCCCCCATCTTATTATTCCATGTCGCTCCGCCACTGGTAACATGTCCAAAGTGGGATGCTTATGTAGTTAAGGGTTGCTTATTATCTTGTCTGTTTATTCAAACTTTATTTGCATCAAATTCATCAAAACATTTGAGTCGTAGTGCCAGTAATTTACTTACAATACTAGCAAAACACCTGAAAACTCTCAAGGTCATCGAATGTAAGCATCAGATGATGGGACTAATCCTGTCTCAAAATATGAACTGGAAGTGGAATAGAAAGAAGAAACGAAACTCAAAACTAGGGAAACAAGCGATAAAGAAAGACATATATGGACAGTTGCATGATCAGATATGATACCAGAGAAGCAGGTTAAAAAGCAGAACAAATGAGTTTGTTGGCACAAGTCTCTCAGACAACCATGTCGTTTGGTATTGATAACTATGACCTGGTCTCATGAAAGATATATGTGGAACGAGAAGAACAAACATAATCAAACAGGGGATAATTAACAACGCAATATTATTATCAAGAACCTTCAAATCCCTTGTTAAGAGAAAAGTAAATTATTTATTTATTGAACAACAACAACAGTATTTTAAGCCTAGCAATAGCATAGAGCATGTTCATCACATATAAAAGCAGCCAAGGAACATGCATGATCTAGCCAAAAAAGAACGTGAAGTAACGTAAATGCAAAAAAAAAAACACAAATGAGCCCTCTTCATATCTTAGTCTATAGAGCATGACAATACACCAAAGTAGAAATAAAAACAAGTATAACATAAACAAAAAATCAAACTAAGGCTACACATAACATAGAGAAAGCTACCTCTTGCGGAGCTCCGAAAAGTAGTGAGATCCGTTGAATAGAACAAACCACATCAAGATTATAATCAAAGAATCTGAAGGAAAAAAAAAGTTTTTAAGGAAAAGGCAAGAGCTCTGTTTTGAACAGAAATTAAAAAAAAATTATCTTTAAACCGAATAAGATGAGAGTATCAACAAAACCAGATCGAGGCAAGAGAAAGATACAGAAAAAGCCCTCGAAAATCACCGATATGTGATGTGTGACTTTCGTATTTGAAGCGTCGAGGAGAGAGATCAAAATTTAAAAACGTGGAATTTCAAACTGGATACGTACTAATACCGACACAATGATTACCTCCCAAGATGGTGAAGTGTGTAGAACCACTTTAGGCCAATTATAAATATTACTGGTATGGTTTCTATTATACAGGTAACTGAAACTAAACCGTTTTTTTAATGTGTATTTGATTTGAGGGTTTTGACTTTTGAAGGAAAAACAAATCCGTTTGAGTTCCTTCTCTGTTGGAAACTCCGGGAGGGTATATGATCAATATCATATGATTTCACCATCATCTCCTTGATCCGATCAACCATAAAAAGCTGAGCAACATTGTTCTTGGTAAGCTTAAGGTACTGTTAATAGCAATGGGTCTCGGCTACAATATATGTTGTGTGTGTACTTTCTAATGTGGTGAACTTTGGTCTGCAGACAGGAATAATAGTTGAGATGATTAATGGTATGCGATTGTGACCTGGGATAGATAGCATTATCTTAGGGTAATTGCATTGATAATCAGGAAGAATCTTGTTCGGCTTTTTGTATCGATGAGTGATCCTTGGGTTCAATGAAACTATAATGTTTTATTGCAATCATTCACTCGAGCATAATAGCAATCCATATAAGTAAAAAAAGTATGAATAGCACAGAGAAGAAGATATCCTCAGACCCTTTTGCTACTCTTTAAATGATCTTCATCCTCTTTCTCCAGGCCAAAGGTCGGTTTCTCCCGGAATATCCATGAAAATAACTGATGAAAGAAAAGAGGAAAGGTATGGAGGCGGAAGCTGTTATGAGGAATTGATGATTTAGAGTTTAATGCCAAATAATGAAGGTGTTGAGAAAAGCAGATTTAAAATTGGGCCTGAGCAGAAATATTATTTTGGAGTTTTATGTAAAATATTAAAACTTATGACTTATTTTACAAATTCTCAAAAATTGAAGGCCTTAATTATTAAAACGAAATTTGATGCAGAAAAGTGGACAGTGTGCAGATGCACAGGTCACACTCCCTCTAAGTCGCTACTGGTTGAGAAGGTTTGTGTTCGACCGAGTCTGATCCTTGTGAACAAGGTCAGTTCTAGACATAGACCAATAAAATATTGGGTTTTGATTCCCGAGAACTTAAGAGTTTATACATAAACAAGATGATTCACAAATTTTTAAAAATTTATTAAAGTTACTACTAAATTACTTATATGCTTACAATTTCAGAACTGACCTACTTGTGAAGATATGATTATGCTCATCAATATGAGTCTTTGTAGTGATAAAGATAAGGAATCGATGAGAGTTTGAAACAGTAAAGCTCTCAGGCCATTCTGCATTTTCATTTGAGAAGTATCCAAAGTTGAATTAGTATGTTCTTTAAAAAGAAATATACCAAAATGGGTTCTAAAAGAATGTGAGAAGATTTGGTAGTAGTATTAGTAGTATCCAAGTAGCAGAGGTTATGAACTTTGTTTGATTGCGTATGTAAGACTGAACATTGAAGAATTCTAGGGGTTACGATTTCATTTCTTAAGATGGACGATTTCTTATCGAACAGAAAACAAATAATATCAAAGAATTAGTTTTTTTTTTTATAACCATTAAGATTAGGTGAATCCGAATTTTGATATAGTCGGTCCAAAATACTCTTTTCATCATTTGTTATGTTGTTTGCATAACCAATTTGAACCCCACTTGCTTTTCCTATTCATTTGCTCATCTTCCCTACCCTCTTACACGGGATCATTTCTGATTTTATGTTTTTTTTCTTATTACTTTATTATGTTCAGTACTCTTTTCACACCGAAAGTTGTATCTTTGGTTGTTTTTGTCCACTAAAATCCCACCGCACAAATATACGGTTGATGTAATTAACGTTTAAGTTTCTTTTTCTACCTCTTTTTCTAAAGTTATGATTTCATATTTGTGTAGATAATGCAAAGAGATTACCGCAATCAAAGATACAAACTTTAATAATAAGGGTCTAAACATTTTTAAATTATAGCTACAATTACCTTCGGGCTATATAGCCTATACATGCTACGACGAGGAGCTGGGTGAAAATATGAATAATAAATACACAAAGTTGGTGTGAGATTAGTCAAAAGTACGTCTTGTTGCTATATTTTGTAAGGTCCTACTTCGACATAAAGTCAAAATAATCAATCAAATTTCTATATTTTCCCGGAGCAAAAAGTATATTACTATACCTTGCTTTATTTCAAATGATTATACTGAAATATTTGTTGCTGCAGATCTCTATGTTTTATAAATAATGGAAATCGCTTTTCCAAGCAAAAAATTTAAGTCATTAGTCTTAGAACATGATTGATGATTATTACGGGTTTCTTAGGGTGAGATTCTTAGCGTAATATAACAACCGTCACTTAACTTTTAACTAAGTAAAACTAAGAACCATCTCTTAACTAAGTAAAACTAAGAACCATCTCTTAAATAAAAGATATCTAAGAGACGTTTCTTAGTTTTTCTTAGTTAAAAGTTAAGAGATAGTTCTTATATTACGCTAAGAATCTCATCTTAAGAAATCTGCAATAATCATGTTCTTAGAAATACAATTGCATAAAAAGATTATACATGATATGACTAATTTAAACTAGACATATAAACACGAACAAGATAATTAATGAGAACATGTTGAATTTCTACAGTTTTCACATCCATGTAAAATACAAAGTGTTAATTTTCAAGATCAATGCCTTAATTGCAAGGTTTGTATAAGTGATTGTCTTTTTTGGTCAAGATGATTAAGTCTCTATATTTTGTTTTGTTTACGTTAAAATCTTTAGTTAAGACTAAGATCAATGCAGTTGTAGTTATGTGATGTGAGACCCACAACTCGAATTGTTTATGCTTATTAGACCATCTCCAATGGAACTCTATTTTTTCCTCTATAAATTACACTAAAATAGAGTAACTCTATTATAGAGTAACTTTTGCTCCAATGGTGTTACTCTATAATAGAGTTACTCTATTATAGAGTGAAATATAGAGTAATGTCACTTTTCCACTCCAAATATAGAGTAAAAGTATGATATTCCTCTATATTTCACTCTATAATAGAGTAACTCTATTATAGAGTAACACCATTGGAGCAAAAGTTACTCTATAATAGAGTTACTCTATTTTAGTGTAATTTATAGAGGAAAAAATAGAGTTCCATTGGAGATGCCCTAAGCGGCAAATAATTTATGCTTATGTAGAAGTTCAAGAAAGAAAGAAAACTAATGAAAGTCCTCATCGTGACTGAATAAAGTTTTTTAAAAAAAAGAAAAGAACCGGTGAATATAAGAATCAAAAGTGTAAGGAAAAACCATCATTACAAGCATCACTCACTAGAAGCAGCCCACATTACATTTTGCATTGCCCACAAAACCTAAATCCCAGACACATCATTACCCTCTCTCTCTCTCCCCCAACTCTTCAGCAATCAACTCCATAAAACCAAGTTCCAAACACACGGCTTCTCTCTCTATATATATAATTGATAAGAAGTATTTGGAGACATAAAACAGGAAGATTTAGAGCTTTTAGAGAGAAGAAGAGTTAGGGTTGTGTTTTTTTGGAATGGGGAGAGGCTTCAGATTAGCAACAAGTCTTCTTCTTCTTCTTCTTCTTCTCTTCTTCGTCTTCCCAGGTTACTTTCTCAATCCATCACTGAAACAAGAAGAAGCTTTTCTGAGTTTCTCAGTTTTTATTTATAAATAAAATATTGTTTGCTAAAGAAGCATTTTTATATATATATATATATATATATATTAATATTAATATTATTATAAAATTTGGTTGTTGCAAATTTCATTTTATTCTTTTTTTTCTAAAGAATATAACATGTACATGATTTATTCTTATCCACACTGTTTTAATATATAAACATTTGTAAGTGATATAACACCATAGTTTCGATTTAATGGTGAACCCAAACTTTCTTTAATTCGTTCTTGCTAAAGATAACGTTTATAGTTTGGAGTTTATTATTCTAGAGATGCCGAAAGTTAATCTATGTCTTTAGAACTTTAATTATCAGTATTCTGATTATAAATGTTTTTCTTAGGAAAATGTTCCTTTTCTGGTTCATCTAGTTCTACCCGAATCGAGTTTTTTTTTCTTTCAATTTTCACTATTATTAAAACGATGGATAGATTAATTATTTTATTTTAAAACCTAAGGGAAATTTGTATCTAACTTTTTTTTTCAGAAAGAAGAAGTAATTTTGTTTGCTCATGTGAACCCGAGTGGAGTCGAAGCTTGCAATTATTCTAGTCGTTACTTTTTCTTGTTCAGTTCAAAGATTCTCTATTGTCTTTTTGTGTATTGTTTGTAAGGTTTGTCTTCGTGTTTCACCTTTTTTAAATCGAACTTACAAATTAAAGGCATCATGATAATAATAAGTTATGTTCTAACTTTACCAACCAAAAACTGAGACATCATTATTAATGTTTTTCACTTCTTAATCATTAACAAAAACATTAACCATGTAATTTCACAGGCATAAAAGCTAGTACTGAACCAGTAGAAGAAGAAAAGGACATAACCACACCTTTAGCCACAAATCCAACAACCAGCGAACCAACCGTTGTCCCTAATTCTGATTCTGACGCTTCTGCCGTCGTCACAACGCCACTAACGGTTCCAACGCCCCCACGGGTTGCTGCCCACCCAGGTGAAAGTTGGTGTGTTGCGAGAGAGAACGCTCCAAAAATAGCGTTGCAAGCTGCTTTGGACTACGCGTGCGGGATCGGTGGAGCAGACTGTTCAGAGATCCAAGAAGGAGGAAAGTGTTATAATCCAAACTCGTTAAGAGCACATGCATCTTTTGCATTTAACAGTTATTACCAGAAGAATCCAATCCCTAGTAGTTGCAACTTTGGTGGAAGTGCTGTCACTATCAGTGGTGACCCAAGTAAGTCTCTCTGTCTAATATTTGAAATCTAATTCAAAAGAATATGTGCGTTTTCTAACCAATAAATTTTGTCGGACCCAGAACAAATCATGTTAATAAGTCATCTCCCTACGGTTGGTATTAGAATTAGTAACTTGAATACTTTTCCATTTTGATTTTATTGTGAGCTGATAAGGCTCTAAAAGGTACAAAAATTGAAAATAAGTGAATTTTTATTCATTTTTAAAATTTATACCATTTACAAAAGTATTTTCACATATGTTTTTGTCATTTTATGTTTAAGAAATAATAAAACAAATTTATCTATTTTTCACTTGTTTGCTGGGAATCCAGACAATATAAATAGTATCTTCCAACAAGAATTGAATCCAGGTACTGGAGTTGAACAATGAGTAATAAATTTTTATTCTTTTCATTTCGTTCATTTTTATTCTTTTCCCTTTATTCCTATTATTTTTCTAATAGTTGTTTTGAAAAGTTTGTATCCATTTACTAGTTGGAATTAAAAAATTGTTTTGAAAGAAATTACAAAAAATAACTAGAGTGATCGTGGCAAAAGAAAAATAATAATAATAAACAAGTACTTAGTGATAATTTTACTGACAATATCAACCATGTATGAGTATGATGAATCAGTTAAGATACAGTGGACATTATATTATAAGATCGAATGGGTAATAAATAATCTTATTTCACAAAAAAATAGTACATACTATTTTCTGTGCCATCAACTAATTATTATTGCAAATTGCTTTCGAATTCTAACGGTTTCCTCATGATCAGGTACATATTAGACATAAACAAGGTTTACGATTTTTTTTTTTCATAAACAAGGTTAAGATTGTGTTCCGTATCAATGTTTTTTACGTCACAAACTTTAAGATGTCGAGGAAACCCATCTAAATAAAATGTTTTTCTTTGTTGACAGGTGTAGGATCATGCCACTTTCCGTCTACAAGGTAGATCTCTGAAAAGAAAAAACAGATAATTTATCTAATAATAATAACACAAGAAATTTGTTTTGTGAGATGATGACTATATATGTTGGAATGTGATAATTGCAGCACGAGTGAATCGACATTGAACGTAAGTGAAGATGGGTTAGGGCTTTTTGGGAGAATACCATCACACCCGACTCCTAAGCCCGAAGCTTCAAGCTCCTCTGCCACCACTTTCTCACTTCTCTACTTCCATTCTCATCTTCTTTGCTTTTGTTTTGGTATCATGTTCATGTGGTGGTATTAGTTTAGTCATGTAATATAATATAAATCCGAATTTGTAAGCTAAAAACTCTAGTTTTTAATTCAGTTCCAAACCTAACCGTTGATTTATCATATATTATACACGATATTTTTATATAAATCATATCCATACAAAAAAAAACAAAAGTAGAACAATCAAGATATCAAAAGGATGACAACAATGGGAGGGGGTGGCTTTATTAGCTCTTACACAAGTTCTTGGTGACAATCAAGGTATCAAAAGGAAAGCATCAGAGGCATTAGTAACAGCTCCAACGAGCTTGGACGAAACTTCAGTCCTCTTCTCTTCAAAAACATGAAGCAAAGATTTAGCTCCTTCTATACCTCTTGACATAGCATTGTCCTCCACTGCATCTCTTGCCTAACCACACAAGACCATCATGTTAGTTATTTCAGGACAAACAAACATGTAAAAAGGATGTAAGAGTGACCAAGAACCGACCTGCGTAGACCCATCAAATACTTTCTCTGGTGCTGTTGCCGCGTCAGCTGTCTTAACCGTTTAAGTGGAGGCTGCAACGGTTTTCTGAGCATCAGTTAAAGAGGCACCGACGGATTCTGTAGTGGATGTAGCCGATTCTTTGGCTTCGTTTAAAGCAGAAGTGGCCTTCTCCAAAAAATATGCCATTTTTTTTAATCACGGATGTTGTAATATTTATCAGAGAGAAAACAGAGACGTATAGTTTTGGAATGTGTTATGATTGAGAGCTGTTAGAGAGGGCTGTTTCAACTCCTCCAGCGAAACAGCTATCGAGAATCTACTAGACGTGAGTTCCTTTATCAACTATTATTTTTCTTTACTACAAATTTATTAGCATCGATCATTCATTTTGTTACACTGGATATATATAAAGTTTTAAACTTCTGATGCATTTGTCTCTACGATATATCTCTTGGGAAATCCAACACTATCCTCACCGATTGTTGAGAGCATAGAGCACCTCTTCTTTGCAAGTGCATTCAGCAAGTCATCTAGTCAAGATTCTCTTTGGAAGCTTTGTCTTCAAGTACTAGTGTCTTATGCACCGCAGGACCTGAAATTTATGAAAGCATAAACATCTGAAGGTAATTTTCTAAAAACTGTTCTTTTTATTATTTTCAAAGGCACACACTCATGAGGCATCTAAGATTCAGTTAGCCTCTCAGAACTTTGGTCTCATTATGTACTACATGAGAGTAATTCAGATTATCTATAAGCTAAACTGAGTTATAATGATTTCTTTAATTATATCTACAACTTCACAATTCACCTTAAATTCATTTGAGACAAATAGAATGAGAATATCCAAGTAGTTGGCATTGTGCATATTGGCTACATATGCCACATGGGGGCATGCCTAAAAACTAGTAAGGAAAACTATAAAGTTAGAAATAAAATAGTGGAAAGCATTAGTGGAAAAAAAACTGTAGAGTTAGTAAAGAAACAGTGAAACCTTTGGTAAGAATTAATTAAGGAAACTATAGAGTTAGAACAAAATAGCGAAATCTTCATGTCTTAATTCACAGCTACTTCATCGCATTGACAAGTCCAAGATGTAATCATGGTTTGGAGGAGAAACTCCAAAAGTTAGTAATTATTTGTTCATCCCAGTTGCAAGCAACCAATAAAACAACCGAGTTATTGTCTGAAATGCTGAGAGAAGTTATATTCCTTGCAAGATCAACTTAGTTTATATGGAAAATTCCATGTAGTTTATATGACAAAAAGGA
This sequence comes from Brassica nigra, assembly GCA_016432835.1. Taxonomy (NCBI): domain Eukaryota; kingdom Viridiplantae; phylum Streptophyta; class Magnoliopsida; order Brassicales; family Brassicaceae; genus Brassica; species Brassica nigra. Next base: position 10,684,984 of record CM028245.1, on the reverse strand, counting down.
AATGAAAACTCATGTAGTTTATAATCTTATTGGCTAGTAGAAGATTGCTATTCACATGATTGTTTAGGGTTCTATATTCCTCTCTTGATTGCCAAGTATGAAGAAGTTATGGGCTTTTATGAATCTTGATTTTGAGTTTTTTTTTTGTTTGTCTATAGAAGAGTCTTGTTTCTTGTTTCAGGTTGAGAAGCTTATTGTGAATGTTTGATTGGCTTTTAGAAGTTCCTTAGAATCCATCACTCATCACAAAAGAAATCACTTGTTTTTGGGTTTTTTGGTTCTTACTTTTTACACAAGTTCATGGGAACAATCAAGATATCAAGATACAAAATAAAAACAAAGACAGATCGACACAATCTCAAACCAAAATAGAAAAAAGGAAGGAAATAAATAATCAAAATGCTTTTACAGATGGGTTCTTGGCTCTAGTGCTCTCTCTGTTCTTCTTCTTCTTCATCAGCTTGACCTTTTATTTTGTAGTAGATGTCTTGAGAAGATCAAGAACTCCACAACAGTTTTTCCACCATGGCGTTGTTTCAACCCCGCGCTCACCAGTTAACAAAGGCTGCAACACACACATCCGATTTGTCAAAACAAATTGAAATTATACAATCTTCTAGTAAGAGAGTTTTGCTTAAAATCTGACCTGATTGTCTGTGGATATGGGAAGGTCTCGGCTAGCCACGGTGGTGCTGCTCGATGCTCCACCAACGACATTAGTAACAGCTCCAACGAGCTTGGAGGAAATCTCGGTCTTCTTCTCCTCCAAACCATGAAATAAAGATTTGGCTCCTTCTATACTTCTTGACATAACATTTTCCACAACATCTCTTGCCTAACCATAACCATAACAAAATATGTTATTTTGGAGGACAAACAAACATGTAAAAGTTGGTGTAAGATTGACCAAGAACAGACCTGTGTGGACACACCAGACAATTTCCCTGGCGCGGCTTCGGCCTCGGTCTTGACCGTTTCAGTTGTGGCTGCAACGGTTTCCTGAGCATCGGCTAGAGAGGTTCTGGCTGTTTCAGTGGAGGCTGCAACGGTTTTCTGAGCATCAGTTAGAGAGGCACCAACGGATTCTTTGGCTTCATTAAGAGCCGAATTTGCCTTATCCAAGAAAGATGCCATAATCTATCTGCTGATGTTGTAGTATTATTGTCAGAGACAAACAGAGATTTATATAATAAGTAAGAAGAAGACCGAGAGGAGTTCAAGAACTTTGGAATGTGAAACGAAGTGAGCTGTTAAAGAAGGCTATTTCAACGCCTCCAGCGAAACAACTATTCAGAATCTCCAAACGTGACCACCTTTATGAAATCTTGATTTTGTTTGACAAGAAATCTATTACTCTTGATTATTATAGTTTTATAATTATATGGTAATAAGGTATATTTGAGAAAATAATTGGGTTGCATTACCTATTCAAATAGGTTGATCACTGAATTATGAAATTGTCTCAATTGTATTGCCAGCTTATTTATCCACATTACCAACTAGACGACAGCTCCTTTTAATGCCCCCACCCTTTCTTGTGTTTTACTTAATGTATATTTACAAAGTTTGAACATTCGCTGCAAAGTTTGAAAATGGTATGGTCACTACTGCATATACAACAGTCCGACGACGGTTGATGCACCACTAATTATGATGATCGTGGTGCAACTATATATTGAATAGTAAATCAAAATGGTGGGGGTAAAAATATCAAGTCTTTTAGTACTAAATTGCTTATAAACTGTTGTTTTTTTCAAAAAGTTTAATTTTTTGGGAAAGGATAATTACTTTAGGGTTGTTAAAAACTAACCAATCAAAACAAAAGTGGAGTAAGAATAATTATTCTTAATTCTTCTAAAAGTGAATGAATTCTCCCACCTAAAAATACTAGTGGGAAACAAATAAATTACACTCTTTTATTTTAAACTTAGGAGTGTAACCCCATGGATATGCCGACATAGACATGATTTATAGTGTTGTGTTTAAAAAAATGTGTTAAAAAAAAAGACATGATTTATAGTGTTTTTTAGTTATTTCATAATCAGCTGAGAATATAAAAATTGATTTGTATGCTTGATAAATTTAATAATTTATTGAGTCTATAACTGTAGTATAATAATATCAATAAAGGTTATATATAATTTAGGTCTTAATTGAAAAAAGAAGAAGAAGATAAAGTAGAACATTTCGGATAAGAAAATTACTTGTAGAAGACTTGAGAATTAAAATTAAACCAGTTAGTTCTATAACTTTAGACCATAGGGATTAAAGTCACATCATGTTCCCTATAAAACCACAAATTTGACAAGCCAATTCTTTACATTCAAATTTCCAGCCAATCACCCCCGGAAAAAGGTCAATTTGAATGTCTTTACTAAAACTTAATCGATCTTTCTCCTACGAATATCAGATTCTTACATTGACTAGATGTTTTTTGTTTTGTTTTTATAAGTACCAAAACAAATTAAAACTAGGTTACACGGTTTTGTTGATAACTTTATCTCGTATCGGATAAGTTGAATGATGTTTTATTAAGAAAAAGTTGAATGATATTGTGGACACGCCATATCAAATAGACAAATACTAAGTAAGGTTATATATTGTAAATATCTTCGTTGTAATAATTTGTGTACTTGGAAAAGTTATAGTGATGTGTTGAATTTATTATGGGAATGAGATTTCTTATTCGATGGTGGGAGTCGTGGGACCTTTGTTTGAAAAGTACTATAGATGAAAACAACTGATTCCAACATATCCAGAGCCAACTAATCTTTTGAATTTTCTGCCATTTTAACATTTATTTCGTCACACCAACTTCTAAATTCATAAAGTCCAAATGGTTTTTTTCTTTCTTTTACATATTATCTATCAAATACATTTCAAAAACAGTATAGTCTTCTCACTAATAATAGGCCCATCTACAGATCCATTCACTTAAAACGCACACTAAATGGACAAGCTCAGAGTAGCCCATATACATCAGTCACCATATTCATTTTTGAAATTCCAATTTTACCCATTCCCTTTTTCACTTTTGTTCGTTTTTCTCCGTCGGCGGCGAAACCCCGACGTCAATCACCTCCGTCTGCTACTCCTACTCGCAATCTCTATCGAAACGGTTGCATTCGAGGATAATGAATCAAATGCAAAGGATCCTCGCTGCTCGTAGGTTACCTCCCTCAATCATACCTCCGTCGTGTTTTCTTCACCGGCGGTGGTTCTCGACCTCAGAAACCGATGCTTCGTCTTCTGCGCATCAAAAGATCCAAACTTCGGAAGACAGAGCATCCAACAAAAGCCGAAGCACAGCGTCGACAACATCTTCTCTCAAGGAACAAGAACTTGCCAAATTCTCTGCGATTGCCGATACCTGGTTTGTCTCTAAAGCTTGACTCTTTACTTTCTTGACTCGATCAAGTGTTGATGGGTTGTCTTTAAAAAAAGAGTAAAGCTTTGAGTTTTTGAGCGCTTTGCATGATTTGATTTTGATCTATGGTATTGTATGAAGGTGGCATTCTGAAGGGCCCTTTAAGCCGTTGCATCTGATGAATCCAACTCGGTTGGCTTTCATCCGCTCCACCTTATGCAGACATTTCAGGTGCAAAACTTCTTTATGTATACTTTTTGTTTTCTTCTTTTATGTTATGTTGTATCCTTCTCTGTTGAATTAACTCTGTGTTATTTCTCAGTAAGGATCCGAGTTCTGCTAGGCCTTTTGAAGGACTTAGACTTATTGATGTAGGTTGTGGCGGTGGACTACTTTCTGAGGTATTCCTTTTTCATGAGACCATTCTAAGTTGAACGTTTGTGGTTACAACTTGGAATGACATTGTTGTTAGATATAAAGATGATTTGGTTATTAGTGGCTTTTTGTTCTTTTTATGGTTTGTTTTAAAGCCTCTTGCACGGATGGGAGCAACTGTCACAGGGATTGATGTTGTTGATAAGAATGTCAAGATTGCTCGTCTTCACGTTGTAAGGTCTCTTAATTGTATATGCATATAACTTCGTGTACTCCATGTGATGATGTAGTTTTCCTGGTTTCTTACTTATATCTTTGAAATATACACTTGAGCCTGTCAAGGTGCAGTTCATCTCTATCTTGACTTTTGTTTTTTTGTTGTATGTCAATAAAATGTCTACGCAGGATATGGATCCAATGACTTCAACAATTGACTACCAATACACTACAGCAGGTACTTTATCTGATTGTCTTAGATGATGAACAATTAAAGTTAGTGTTTAGTGTACTCTCCTATGTTTACGTGCTTAAACAATATTCTCTTGCGCAGAAAAGCTAGTGGATGAAGGGAGGACGTTTGATGCTGTTCTTGCCTTAGAGGTTTTGTCAAACTTCCTCTGATATTTTATACTAGTTCCATGATTCAGTGCTTCCAGTTTCATTTTCATGGGCAAATTTTCTGATTTCTATAATGAAGGTCATCGAGCATGTAGCGAACCCTGCAGAGTTCTCCAACTCGTTGTCAGCATTGACCATCTCCAACGGAGCTACAATACTTTCTACAATTAACCGCTCTATGCGAGCGTATGCATCAGCCATTGTTGCAGCAGAGTACATACTACAATGGGTAATCTTCAGTTTCACATCTTAGCTATCCTTCTCTTTACATCATTTTCCGACATGTGTTGTTGGTTTTTACAATTGGTCCTTGTGTATGATCAAATCACATGCAGCTTCCTAAAGGCACGCACGAGTGGTCTAGCTTTTTAACTCCCGAAGAACTTACTATGATATTACAACGCGCTTCAGTCGATGTAAGCCAACTCCCAAGGATTGTTCATCTGTTTTATCATTAGAGGATGGTTTGGTATTTTACATTGTGGTAGTAATGATAAACATGAAAATATGGGTTGCAGGTGAAGGAGATGGCTGGATTTGTGTACAACCCGATAACAGGAAGATGGTTACTGTCAGATGACACAAGTGTGAACTTCATTGCTTATGGGACAAAGAAGAATGATCTTGCAGACATATAATTCATTGTCTCTGCATATCTGCTTCTGGAAGTTGCTTAGACAGGACAGTAGTTAAATTCACAATAAGTGAGAATGATCTGAGGATACAGTTCCAAACTTTATTATTGTAGTTTCCAAAGTTAAACAATTACGAATTGTCAATGGTTACAAAAGACTGGAAAACAAACAAAAGAATATGATATACAAAATTTAAGTAAAATATATCAAGATTTGTTTTTTTTTTTAATTTATTTCTGTGTTTGTGGAAACTGATTGCCAAGTTCTTCTTGCATGTTCTCTAGATTCCATATCGCTATTTTGCCATCCAATCCTACAAGTAACAAACCGATACACAAGCAAATGAATGAAATGAATCGGCTGATTGCGTGAAGGACTAATATGAACTTAAACTACCTGAAGTGCTGAATCGTATTACTTTAGGACTACCAGCTTTGCTAAGAGGTACAATGGAACTGCAAGTGTCAGGAAATGTTACAGGTCAGGCTTTAGCAGAGTCAAAGAGACACTGCTTTGCAGCAGATTTGTGAAAGCAAAAGTTAGCTCTAAGGCATGTTGTTTACATTATGCAGTTATCATGAACGCCTCCACGTGATTTAGAGGTCTCCGAAGCTTCGTTGGCTGTTGCAGCCTTTGACTGACCGTAGAATTTCGTAAATGCTTCTGAAAACATAACACAATGAACATATTGGTTAGACAAAACAGAAGAGATAATGCCACAGAAATAGTAAATGCGGAAAGAGGAGAGTAAAAGATTTTTATGCTCGAGGAAAAATCCAGGAACGAGCTAAAGTTACACTCATATTTCAACAAATATAAGAAATAAGTTTGGTATATACCTGCGAACTATAACTGGCACCTGAGGATTCCTATTTCTTCTCTCCAATGTGTCTGATAAAGCTCCTACAGACCAAAACAAACACAAAAAGCTTATATGCAAATCAATTATCGGTGCGAGGATCATGCATTAATTATGTGGCCTGTGATCTAAGCGTAATAAGACGATGAACGATTCACTTGTACGCAAACAGCAAATACAAAGATATAATTAAGCAGATAGTTATGAGAGCTACACACCATATTCCAGTATCATCTGCAGCAAATACCATTGGGTTACTGTCATAACCAACGCCTATCACAATTTTCTCAGAAATAAAGAGCACCTGAAATAGGAAGTTCCAGATAATATATCAATTCAGGGCATAACACACCGAGAAGACCAGGTTCTCAAATGTACAAGAAGCGTGGATGCTGACCCACATCACGAAGAGGCAAATCTCGAAATGCAACGCTTTGGGCTAAAGGAGAAGGACCAACGTCATCAACAAAGTAAATCATGGAGCTATGACCTATACAAAGATTAAAGATACATAAGAAGTGAGACAGCAAAATCATGTAAAAACTTGAAGTTCCATTTAATAATTTCAGTAGATGGCAAAAGGGGACACATCTCAAGAGTTTAAGGATATTCTGATCTACGTAAGCTAAGGTGTTTCCACTTGGAGACCATTTCACACCAAAAGTCCAAGAATATGAAAGATCAAGCTGAAGAATTTGCTGTTTTAACAAAGACACAGCAGAAAACAAGCTCCCATGTATTAGATGAGATGGTGGAGAGAGCATATACATGACATAAGCATCAGTAATATACTAAAACAAAGAAGCCTGCCAAAGAAAACAAACCTCCCCGAATTTGGATTCTGCTGGTGAGCCTGCTTTTGAATCCCTGTATTAGGCCAGTCAGTGAAGACAAATAAGAAACTGGCCCACATCTCCAAAAATAGTTTTAAAGTAGATGTTCAAGTAATGAGCTTACTTTGTGTCAACTCCTTTGATGAATGTTGAAAATACCCGACATTTTCCATCTGTAGACGTCGTTGCCAGAAGAATCTAATGTAAAACAGACAATCAGAGAGCACAAACATCGGAAAAATGACTAATAACCATGAATTAGGAGATTAACTAGTTTGAGGAGATTGATATTCTATTTCAGGGATTTTGTACTTTGTCCAGTGGCTAACTTGAAGAATAATTTTGTTAGATAAAGCATCTATAGAGAGCCTGATTAGTATTTTAGCTACTGAAGTGCAACAGGTTTGTTGATTGAACTCACATTATTAGGATGACAGGCAACATTTGTGACTGAAGATTCATGCCGTTTTCGGATAAGTTTACTGACCCACCTGAGAAGAGTTAAACCAAGCAATGTCAACCTACCCAAATACAACTTTATACGAATACATTATACTCTGTTCGAACTGCACATATTCCAGATCTTTCCATAACCTTTTAAACAATACACATTTATGTATGTAGATGATATAAATTAACATGCCCACCACCCACCACAAAGAAAGTAGATAACACAAGTTACATAACAGAATACCCTTTAATATACCATCAACATCAAAATTCCAAAGAAAAAATCCAAAAAAATAATAAAATGAGACCATATGAGAGAAGGGGAAGAAGTTACCAGTTATTCTCTTGCTCATAATAGCACATACAAACTGTTTTAGCCCCACTTCCAACAGCAAACTTGTTCTCTAAAAGGTAATGAACAAAAATATAGGAAAATACATTAGAAGCTGCAGAAATTATAGTTAAGAGTACATTACATATTTCTTAGGCAATGAATCTAAATAACTCGTAACTTTTGGGATCTGACACGCTTACCTTTTGGACTCCATTGGACACAAAGTGCAGCACGATTCAATCTAAGAATAACAAGAGTTGGTACCCATTCACTTCCTTCCAGGGTCCAGACATATCTTCAGGAATTCCAAATAACGAATTATGAGAACAGTGAACTACGAATATAAGGTCTGCAGTTTCTCACAGCAGGAGAGTACACGGTTACCCAAATGAACAACTTCCTTTAAGCATATCAAAAGGTTGGCAACTTACGAGTTCCTGTCATGGGAAACAGTGACGATTTTGTTGGACTTTGAGCTCCAATCTATTCCAGAAACAATTTGGTCATGCTGCAACAGTTCAAACAAACAAACAAAAAACAGGAAGTTATTAGAAGGGAGATTCAGCTGCCTATTTCGAACAACTTTTCAGTGACAAAGGATCAGTAAAATGAGGACAAACATAACAATATAGAGATTAGATAGTGTCGACTTGTGCGAGTATAGAAAGGAAAGGAGTGCATGGTCATTAGTTTTGAGAAGGAGATAGAAAGGTTCACCTTTTCAAGAACATGTAACCTCTCCCACTGGTCTTGTGATGATTTATAGATATGAACTTCATTATTGTTAGGGCAAAATGTAACCACTACAAGCAAAAAAAAAAGGAAACAAATGTCACACCAAAAAATTGAAGAAAGGATGTTAAACCATATACCAGATATTTGGGGTTCATATGTTCAAAAAACCTCATCAAGAAACTCCTAAGATATTATTCAAATAGCAAAATTCAATTCATTTCCCTCATCTATTTACAGATTATGTTACCCATTTACTCTTTTCACATCTTCCCAAAGACCAAATCGGTGAAAGAAACAAAGAGGAAGAGGTAGAAAAACATACTGGAGTGATCAGGACTCCAAGCATGGCAAGTGATTGACTCTGCGAACCGGTGAACATCCACCACAGCCATAATCCCTTCTTCACTCTGTGGAGTTATAAATTGTGTATCTTTTTCTCTCAAAATCGATGAGATTGCTGGGAACTCCGATGAGATCCGAAGCTCGAAATAGAGATGTTGTTTGTCTTTTGCAGCAATTTAAAATGAGACCAGATCAATTTCATTTTCCTTTTTACAAACTTATGTTTTTTAATTTTTACATTGTAACGTAAACCGACCTTATCTCCGGTCTGCATTATACGTAGTTTTGTTTTCGGTTTCGGTTGTAAACCAATTTAACCAGAGTTGGGGTTAATATATTTGGATAATTAGTACATGAAAGTTTTTTTTTAATCAACTCTGGGATGGATTGAGGTGAGATTTTTATCCCTAATGAAAAGACTGAAAATTATAAGGTCTATAACTGTTTAAATTGTAGACTTAGATCTATATTTGTTTACCCGAAGTGTAGTTCAAATCAATTCTGAAGAATTATGAAAACAACATAACTGATTATTCAAAAAAAATGATATTCAAGAAGACAGCACAACTAATACTGATGTTGTTGCACAGTGACGATGAAGAATATGATTGGAACCAGGTTTCGAGATAGTTTTTTTTTGTAGTTGATTGTGGGTTTGCTTTACGTCACCTAATAGTGATTAATCTGCTCTTATGAATTAACTAGTATGAACTACAAGTTCGTCATCAAGAAAACGTTTATGCTATTGTGGAAACTCACGTACGGATGTATAATATCTAATCTATGAGTCCTCTTTACGTTAAAGCATTGTAAGTTTGTTTAATTCAAGGATTGAAAGTTTCAAAAGATTTAGAGAATTGAAGTTTTGAAAGAACAGATTATATAGGTATTCTCTCCTAATTGATGGGGCTTGCCACAAGGCCAACAACCATGTACAAACTAAGTCCTATGTTCATGAGCCCATCCTTCTTAAAAGGAAAATTCAATAAGCATTTTTAATAGTGGTAGAGTTCACACATAATTTGAAAATATGATGATTGTAAATTTGGTAGAGTTCAGTTCACACATGATTTGATAATGGTAAATTTATTATGTTTGGTTATAGATTTAAAATAACACGGTAGATTTTTTTATCACCCAAATATATTATTAAAGCTACGATAAGCCAAGTTTTACAAGCGAAATTTGGAATGACACAATCTATATTATTAAAGAAGAAGTACAAAATCGATTTGTTTGGCTACTTGGATAGCATTTTGTTAGATAAATGTGTTTGGAAACAGGTATAGGTGTTTTCAAAAAAAATTGTTTAATTAATCCGAGATTAGTTTGTTTGGAAACATGGATAACAGTATATTTACTTTCTTTTATTTACATATTTAGTCATTGAATTTATAATAAATCAAGTATTTCCTTTTTGTAATTCTTTTTATTTACAGATTATACCACTACAATTTCATAATTTATCTAAACAAATCGATATTCATATATTGACAAAAGCAAATATTATTTTCTTTGTGAAAATAAAACACAAACTGAAAATATATAGTATATATTATATAAAATTTTTAAATATAGTATTACCTTATTTATTTTAGTCAAATATAAAAATTTGAGAGTTCATTTTTCAAGAATACAAAATATCATAAAATTAATAAAAAAATCATTGAACACTAATGAAAAAAAAATTTAAATTAAGTAATTACAATTCCAAACTTATCTAAACAAAAAGCTAATTCATATATTAATCATTATTAATATTGTACAAATATCACTAAATATTTTCTTGCTACAATCAAGGAATATCTAAATATTAAATATTTTAATTTAAACGTGAATCACCAAAAAATCTAAACTTTCTAACTAGATTACCTTTTTGAAAGATGATATCAATTAATATTGAAAAGAATATTCTTAATTGAATCACAGCTACAATCAAGGAATATCTAAATATTAAATGTCTTATTAAACGTTAATTCACCCATAAAATTGATCCTTCTTAATTATATTACGACACTATTAAATGACAAACGTTTATTATTTTGAAAAGGGATTATTCTTAATTATGTTATGCCTAACAATCAAGCAATAGTTTCCAGATCCGTATTTTATGTAGCCCATAACATATTTAATTTTATAGTACATATCCATTATTCTTGACCCATATCTAACAAATCCAATTAAAAAAATTAGTTAGCATATATTTTCCCTGATTTCAAGTGATTTCTACACAAGGAAATTCAAAAATATCAATGATTCTTCTATAAATTTGCATAGCAAGTAATTCTAAAAATACAGAACGAACTAAATATATGTTACCTTAATTAGTTATCCTTTATTGCGCAAAATGACTGCAATATTTACGATTTTGTTAAAAACAGAAAGGATATTCTTGCGCAAGGAAAATCAAAATATCAATGATTCTTCTATAAAATTCATTAGCAAGTAATTCTAAAAATACTGAACGAATTAAATATATTGTACCTTAATTAGTTACCTTTTATTGCGTGAAACTGATAAATAAAAGTTTAACGATATATTTAGTTAGGAAAATAAATCAGAATATCCTATAATTGAATCAGTATATACCAAATCTAAAAGATTTCGATTAAACTTGATCATCAAGATACTTTAGAATTTTCTTCTTATCTAACCTAACCAACCTAACTAGCAGACTAATTACTCTATAAATAGTCATTGAATCTTTTTTTTGAGTCGACCATCTTTGTTCTCTGTCTGTTTTTCTTTTGGTTAGTTCATAATTTTCTTTTGTTTCTTTGTATTCTAATTATTTGTTCATCATCAAATAAGCTAATAATTAGTGTTTGTTTGTTTTTGTTTGTGCAGGACTAAACTAACGTGAATGATATATGTCTGGCCAAAAGAAGAAGAAGAGGAAAAGTATAAGAATGATATTTCGAGGAAAATTTTCCCTAGGTTGGGAAGCGTATTTATGTTTTCGTGGTATTTAACTATTTGTTTATGTTAGTCATTTTTAGGTTTTCTAATGATGGTAAAATTATTGTATGTATATAGAACCACTTATGTTTAAATACTCTAACTATGGAAATTATGTTGTCTTGTGTAGTTGAAAATGATCTTGGTAGACTCGTGGTCTCGGATCCACATTTCTGATTATTGTTTTATTTATGATCACACACTAATTAAAAATGCTATTTTGTTGTGTGTATGGTGTTAAAATGCATGCTACTTGGAAAAGAGGAGAGGAGAAATGAAAACTGTTTAAGAGGTAATGTATTTAATATTTAGATTATTCCATTATATGTATAGTGAAACAGGTTGAGATTGAGAGGTAATGTATAAAAATAAAACTGTTTAAGTTAGAATATTAAATATTATATATTGTATATATATACATTGATAAAATATTAAATATTAATCAATAGTTATACTATTTTATTATATGGTGAAACATGTTATTTCCAGTAATTTATTTTAATATTTTCGGTATTTTAATACAATATATTTTGAAAAACCCTTAAAACTATCATAGTAAAATTAATATTTAAAGGTATAATATTAAAGAATATATCAAAACATAAACCCAAATGTTAATCCAAGACTTTGAAATTTCGATATATATAAAATTAAGTTATCCTAAACTTTTATATATACAATAAGTTATTATATAAACTGAAAAACAAATCAATTATTTCAAAGAAATCTAGCTTTGAATAATGGGTCCGATCATAAGAAATTAAATACAAAATAATTCTCAAGTATGTTATTTCATGCATAAAATATTGGTTTAATCATCAAAATCAAATTCAATAGGAAAAATTAAATACACAATAATAATCAACATATATATATGATATAGGTAATGATTTGAAATAATTAGTTAATTAACAGCATAAACTATCAACCTTTAGGATTATATTTAAGTTCACAGAATAATTGTATTTACAAAAGTAGGTTTTCAAACAAATAACCAAGACTAACATAGAAAATTTTACTATCTAAACTTAAAAATAAAATTCGAACCCGGGCGAGACGCACGGGTCAAAATCTAGTCTTAATTAAGAAATTAGAGGAAATTATAAGATCAACCTATGACTACCTACTTGTCCTGATATTATGAAGATTACATCATGTCGTCGACATAGAGATTTTTATCAAAGGTCATGCATTTGGCTAAGAATGCCTAGGTTGAATCAGGTGGATTACCTCCTGTTAATCGCCGGAAATAGATCTTCATATGGTTCATATAGGAGGAGTAACCACAGGTGACTAAAACCGAATATTCCTTGGAGAATCACCATTACACGGAGAAGATACACCAACTCTTGACATTAATATAGTAACGTTAGAGTAATTTACTAAATTTTCATGAAAAGTTTAGTTATTCTTCCATCATCAACTATATAAAATAAATAAAATATAGTAGCAAAACCGCCCGGATATTTATGTCACATCTAGCAATAATGTAATCAAATGATGGAATTTTATATATTTTCATCTGAGTGAATGCGCTGTGTTTAAGACGTTTGACGGAAATATCTAAAAGACTAGTAAGGGTTGCCATTTATGAAGTTCAAAATCAAGTTGATTTACGATGAATCCAACAACCAACCATAACTTTCATTACTGTGATAAATTTCATCAGCTTCTCTTGCGATAAAATATTCCCTTGTTGTTATTGAACTACGGATGCTCATTGCTCATTCTCTCATCCTCGTCTGCTATAAATATGGGGGTTTCAGTGTAACATTTTATTCATCACTTGTTTTCATAAAAAAGAGTTATAACATAAACAGTTTTGAATACGATGGCTTCCAAGACTTTGTTTCTGCTGGGTCTCTTTGCACTTCTTCTCGTCGTCACAGTGGTCGCAGCATCTGAAAGCCAGACGGGTACGTAAATAATATATGTCACCACTCTAGTTTTTTTTAAGGCTAATTGCACCATAAGTCAAAACACACAAGTATATGATCTTCAATTCTTGTTATACGATCGTCGATCGAATGAGGACCATTTCAAACGATTTTAGATGTTTTTATGAAATTATATATCGAAGATAATATGTATACATGTTGTAATTTTTTAACGAGAGATCCGAATAATCTCAGAAGTTATAAAGAGAAAAATAATTATGGAATCTGATGCCAAACATATCTTGAAAAAATGTGTTGTTGGCAGGCGCTGTGAAGTCGGAGAGTGAGCAAACCGTGCAACCTGATCAGTATGATAGGGGACACGGCGGCCATGGAGGCTACAACGGAGGAGGACACGGGGGATACAACGGCGGAGGACACGGGGGATACAACGGAGGAGGACATGGGGGATACAACGGAGGCCGTGGAGGAAGAGGAGGTTACTGCCGCTACGGTTGCTGCTACAGAAATTACCGTGGGTGCGTAAGGTGCTGTTCTTATGCCGGAGAAGCTGTTCAGACACAGCCCGGTCACTAAAACTATATAACGTATTCACCAGTCATCACTATGCATGGTTTGCGTCTATATATACACTTATATGTGTGAGTGTGTGTGAGTTGTACACCGTGGTACGTTTAAAATGAAGTAAGAAGAAAATATATGGGAATAAAGTTTAATGATGTTATGTTTCTGTGTTTTGAGTTGTAATCTTCGCTGTTTGGATAATAAAATCTTTTAGTTTATGTTTTCTTCTTTCTGTTTTTTGTATGATGCATGATAGAATATATATATAATATTCAGTTTGTTATTTTCTAAACTATTGTTCATTCAAGGGGAATACATCGATCTTCAATGTAAACATAAAACATGGCAATGAATTTGTTTTTCTTAAAAGCAAAGACTAGATGTATATTATATATATGTTTGTAAATGGGTCAAAAAGATAAAAATTTATAGACTGAGAACCTGGTCTGAGTTCTATTGAGTAAAACTCTGGTATTGCAACATGCATGGTAACAAAGTGACTGCAAAGCTAATGGCGTAGCACCAATACGATTCCAACCAAATGCAATTGCTAGCCTTTGTTCAAAGCACATTTCTTACTAATATAATAGACGAATAAAGAATTTTATAGGTTTGGTACTCCTAAATACACGAAGGGTAATCACATCATTCATGGTTGGTCAGTCTCCATTTGATGTGATCTTCTAAACCAAAAATTAGTTAAGTCATGATGGGTCTAGTGGTTAAAAGAAACACATAATTGTGGTAAAAGCTTGTTCTTTCTCTTTATTTGATAAGTCAAAATAATCTCATACTTTAGGTTCATTAGAAAATGAATTGACTTGACTACTAATCATGGTTGTTAAAAGGGTTTGTGAACACCTAACCCGATTAATAAACCAAAAAGAAAAGAAAAAGAAGAACCGGCGGTTATTTGACGTGAAAGCTGGTCCGCTCACGTACCGGCCGGTTAAGTTGATTTGATCGCGTTGGGGGAGTGAAGAGTAGACAGATTCAACTGCAATTCCGCGAAACCAAACCTAACATACAATTTCTGGAAATCCATCGTCTTCTTTATCTCAAAAACCCTCCTCTCTCGATTCACCGATCAACAATCATTTCACTTCTGATCGTTCGAAGAGCTCTCCGATCTCACCGATCCCAATCAACATGGCTTCAAACGGCGCATCTCCGGTCTCTTTTTACTCCTTCGATCTGTGCTGGTCTTTAATTATTTTGGGTGTTTTCTAATTTACCATTTGTATCTTGGAAATGAGCAGAGACCTGTTGATGCTACGGAGAACAACTTGGAAAAGATCAAGCGACAGCTAGCAACTGCCTCCGGTCGGAACTTGCTACAGGGACCGCTTTTCAAGCGGTCTGAAACTGTAAGTTCCGGTTTATTTCTCATTTCTTTTTTGATGGGTTCTCTTCACTTTGTGTGGACTGATGAAAAGTCTCTTCCTTTTGTGGACTTGCTTGAGTATAGAGTTGCATCAATCGTTGTTCTGACAAGTCTTGTGTTTGCTCGAAATGTCTTGGAGGCTCACACTGATTACCATCTCTTTGTTTCTGTTTATTTTTATGAATTAGCTGAGAAAATGGAACGAACGATGGGTGATACTTGATCCAACCACAGGGAAAATGGAGTACAAGTGAGTACTATCAGTTGCATATGTAGCTGCTGCATCTTCTGTGTGATCACTTCATGTGTATTGTGTATCAAGTTCTTATGTACTTCCATGACTCAGGACAAGACGAAACGAACCAGTTATCAAGGGAACGATTCTGTTTGACGAAAATAGCACAATCACTGTCTCTCCTGTCAAGTTCCAGTATGCATAGCTACACTCTTTTTATGTTTTTTGTTTCTGGCTAATCAGCGTCATTAGGTGTATTTTCGTATCATTAAATCTATTTTCTTTTCTGTTTCAGGGGGCTTCCGAAATATAATGGTTGCTGTATATGTATCCTTGTTTTTAGTATAATGTTGGCAAGTTTATAGTTCTGTCTTTTGTCCGAAAGGAGATGATTGATTGATTGATGTAGAGCTGAGTTTTTTCTTCAACATGATTTAGATATAAGTACCCCACAGAAGAAAGATTACTTTTTGTGTGCAGAAACTCCTGGTGCAGCTAAAGCTTGGGTTACAACCTTACAGTAAGTCATCTGGTTCTTAATCTTTCTCTCTCGTTTTTTTAAGCTTACCAATCTCTCTTAGAGATGCCACCACACTTATCCTTGTTGACTCTTGGAATATTTAGTGCAACACAGCTAGTTCTAAAGGCGCATAAGGAGGCTGTTGATTCTCTAAGCGGAAGTGGTTCTTCAACACTTGGTACGGTTGCAACCGTTGTTGCCGCCGCCAATTCAACAGCACTGGAATGTTCCAAAGAGATCCAAGCTGCAATGCAGGTCTCTCTGAGGAATGCATTGAAAATTACAGCAAATAAACCGATCGATGGACCACTAGATGATTTGACTATTATGAAGGTCGGGTGTTTTTGCATCTCTCTTTTTCACCTTGACATAAGGATACATCCACTGCATATAGCATATAAAGATCCATCCTGCAGTGTCTTCCTGACTGATATAGAGACATCTTACAAGAAACTCTATGTGACTTTAAAGAATTAGCATGTCCATTTTGATACCTTTTTGTTGCAGGAAACTCTGCGTGTGAAAGATGAAGAGCTACAGAATCTGGCTCGGGAACTTCGTTCCCGTGACTCAACGATTAAAGAGATAGCAGATAAGTTATCGGAGACGGCCGAAGCAGCTGTAGCGGCGGCATCTGCAGCTCATACTATGGATGAACAAAGGAAAATTGTTTGTGTGGAACTTGAGCGCTTGTCTAAAGACTCAGAGAGACACCAAGAAGCGGCTATATCGAAGGTAATGAGGCCTTGTCATGTATTTCATCTTTATTGTTTTTATTTATTGCTGTATCTACCTTGTAGCTGAAGGAACTGGAAGAGAAGACATCTACTCTGAGTAGGGAAAAAGATCAACTGGTCAAGGAAAGAGACTCTGCTCTCAAAGAGGCACATATGTGGCGATCTGAGCTTGCAAAAGCCAGAGAGCGTGTTGTCATACTCGAAGGAGCTGTTGTGAGAGCCGAAGAGAAAGCAAGGGTTGCAGAAGCAAGTGGTGAAGCAAAAGCGAAGGAGGCTTCTCAGAGAGAGGCAGCTGCTTGGACGGAAAAGCAAGAGCTTTTAGCATATGTGAATATGTTACAAACCCAGCTACAAAGGTTAGCATATCTTTGAATCTATCTCCAGAAGAAGCTCACTGTTATGATAAAGTTTCGTAATTCTCTTTTATCATTTGAATGAACAGGCAGCAACTAGAGACGGAGCAAGTGTGTGAAGAGAAGACTGAATCTACAAACGGCGAAACATCCCTTCCCATGGCAAAAGAAACAGAAAAGGATGTGGACAAAGCATGTTTGAGCGTTTCGAAAACATCCTCTTTGCCGGGAGAGAATGTAGTCCATATGAGTGAAGATCAGGTAGTAAACGCTCATGCGCAGGCTCCGGTTGGAGAAAACGAATGGAATGATATTCAGGCAACAACAGAGGCAAGAGTTTCTGATGTAAGAGAAATATCTGCAGAGACTGAACGAGACAGAGGTAACAGCTTGGATATCACAGTAGTAACTCCTGAATCTGATGTTCCACGCAATGATCTGCCTCCTGAATCTTTTCACCATCAGCCTTAATGAATAATTGGTAGACCTTGGTACATTTTTCATATACTCTTGATGTGTTGGTAATGTTTGGAGAGTTAATCGTTCTAACAAACCAAAAAGAGTTGCTATTTGGTTTTGCTTGTGCCTCAGCACTTTGTCTATCTATCAGCAACCTCTTGAGTTTCTGTCTGACTTGGTAATGACTTGGGAAGAACAAAGAGATGTGTTTTAAACTTTTAATTGTTGAATGATGATGTTATGTTTGTGTGCACATGGCATTTTGTTTTGCCGATTTTGGACATGATGGATGCAGGTATTGTCCATACATGAATGGTGACAATAATCAAAATGTGGTTGGAATGTGCTAAACAAAAGATAGATAATTAAGTTCCTCTAGATTCAAACCTCGACTCAATCACACAGAGTTACAATATGAAACAGAAGAAACAGAGAGGTAACATACATAAGATAAGAGGAGGCATATACTCTTGATGTGTTGGTATGTTTGGAGAGTTGATCGTTCTAACAAACCAAAAAGAGTTGCTATTTGGTTTTGCTTGTGCCTCAACACTTTGTCTATCTATCAGCATCCTCTTGAGTTTCTGTCTGACTTGGTAAGAACAAACAGATGTGTTCATACTTTTTATTGTTGAATGATGTTGTTATGTTTGTGTGCACATGGCACTTTGTTTTGCCGATTTTTGGACATGATGGATGCAGGTATTGTCCAAGCATGAATACAAATAATCAAAATGTGGTTGGAATGTGCTAAACAAAATATAGATAATTAAGTTCCTCTAGATTCAAACCTCAACTGAATCACACAGAGTTACAATATGAAACAGAAGAAACAGAGAGATGTAAACATACATAAGATAAGAGGAGGCATACAGTTCCACTCTTTATTAAAAACCTCAAATTAAACACAAACAAAGAAGATGATCATCATCATCATCTTTAAGCCGGGAACGAATACTTCTCAAGAGTCTCCTTCCAGGCAGGGCGGCTGCTAATATCATCCCACCACGCGCTCACGTGCTTCCTGTCTTTGATCATGTAAGCCTTTCCAATAGGACCAACCAAGTAGTCAGTGAAGGGGAGGTGAGCCAGATCAGCCAAGCTGACGAAATCACCAGCCAAGTACTTGCTCTTGGAGAGGTGTGCCTCGTAGACATCGAGCACAGCAGCGAGCTTCTCCTCGCTCTCCTTGATCAGCTTCTCATCAGAAGGGAATCCCATGACTGATGCGAACATTATGTGGAGCGTGAGGTTAAGGAGAGGTGGGTGGAAAGTGGTGGCCTCGACATCGAGCCATTGCTCAACTTGACCCCTGTCTTCAACGGTTTTGCCCAAAAGGTCAGGTCCTTGGGACCTGTACTTCTCAGCTACGTACCTCATCACGGCACGTGACTCTGTAATAAAAAAAAAAAAACATGTCTCTAAATCTCCAATAGATACATAACAACAAAACAAGAACCAAGATAACATCTTCCATACAAGTCTTATCTCAGATCAAACTTCTAATAAGCCTAAACTGTATCAAGAATCTCAGATCATGTACTAAGCAACACAGATTCAGTTGGGTCGGAGCTAAAAAAAACAGAGCTAGTTTGATCACACGAAGATCGAGGTTATGATGTAATAACGTACCGAAGATCTTGTAGTCACCGTCGACAACAGCAGGAACGGTGCCGAAAGGCTGTAAGGCGAGATAAGCAGGTTGCTTGTGTTCTCCTTTCATGAGATCGACGGGGACGGTCTCGAAGGGGACGCCCTTCTCGATAAGCGTGACGAGAGCACGCTTGGGTGAAGCAAAGTGAGGTCCGTACACCTTTAGCACCATCTTCTCTCTGTATTTCTCTCTTTGTATTACAAAACACAGTTAAGCTTGTTATTAAGTGATATTGACTCTGTGATGATGAGACGCCTATCTTTATAGCAAGGAGCAGAGGCTTGGCAGATAGAGAGGGATCATTATTTGTGACATGTGGCATTTCGTTTCCTCAGATATTTTATCTTTCTTTTTTTTTTTTTTAAAACGAAATAATAGAATAAATGTTTCAGTGTATATAGGGCTGGGCAAAAAATCCGAATCCGAATAACCGAACCGAACCCGATCCGAAAAAGTAGCACCGAACCCGAACCAAAATTGATTAAATATCCGAATGGATTCAAAATTTTGGTATTTAAAGAACCGAAACCGAACCCGATCCAAACTGAAGTATTTTGGGTACCCGAATATATCCGAAATAGATTTATATACCTAAATATATTAATTATTTTTATATATAATGTATATTAAAACATCTAAAATATATAAAATATTTTTAAATTTTCCAAAATTCTTAAAATATATACAAATAGTCAAAAGTAAATGTCTAAAATAGCTAAAGTATACTCAAAACACCAAAATACATAAATATCTATTGATTTTCTTTCCAAATATTTAAAGAAAATCAATTTAAATGTTAAGTTTAGGTATTTTGACATATGTTATTCAAATTTATATGTAATATATTATTTTGTTTATAGATTTTAAAAAATTAAAGTATATAATAAATTTTAAAATTTTAAAATAATTTAAATAGGTTATCCGAACCCGAACCGAACCGAACCCGAACCGAAATTTAGAAATACCCGAATGGGGCTGAAATCTTTGATCCCGAAAACCCGAAACCCGAATAGACCCGAACCGAACCAATGGTACCGAGCATACCCTAAGTGTATATAATAATGATAATAATTTAGCTATTAAACTAGTATTAATCAATAGAATTATGACACGTAGATCAAAGCCCATAAAAAGATCTCATGAAAGTAAAGCAAATCGCATCATGCATTCTTGCGCTAAAAAGACTACACCACCACCTATTTGATTGATTTTATCTCATGTATTCTTTTCACTTATCGATATCAATCATCCACTAATTTGTAACCTAAAACACTCGACTAATAAAAAAAGGGGTAGTTGTATAATTCATTAATTTTTTTAATTAAAAGAAAACAAATAAAGGAGCAAGACAGGGAGAAGAAAACAAAGATAGGTGGTTCAAGGTAAGTAGGTGGAACCAAAATAAAACGTGAGGGAATGAGCCCAACCGTTTATTGAACCCACATGCCTCATTTCTCTCTAAGGTAGGTGTGTGTATGACTTGACCAGTTATGTATGTGTTAAAATTTATTTGGACAAATCTCTCAAAAAAACCCTAAAATAGATTTTTCTCTTGACTAAAAGAACACACACAAAATATTTTTCAATTCGAACTTTTAAAAATATAAACATAAATAAATATTTCAATAAAATATTTTTTTTATTTTAGAAAAACATTTTCAGTTAGAATTTTTTCTGCAAATTTTTTGTCAAAATTTGTATTTTGAAATTCTAAAATTCTTTTGAAGCTATTGTAAAATTATTATTAAAAATTATAAAATTACTTTAAAAAAAAACTAAACCCCATCCAACGAATGTAAACACTATTATGTAATGAAATATTTTGGTCTTTTTATTCTTATATACTATATTTAGATAAAAATGCTCTTAGAGAATTTCTTAATTTATTTAAGTCTTGATTTAATTTTTTTAGCTAAAAGGTCTTAACATTTTAACAACACCCATAAAAACTAAAGAAGATTACAGTTTTTTTTCCACAAAACTATTCATCAAAAATAGAACTATAAATCTATAAACGTTCTCTTATTTTTTAAGAAATAGTCGAACTGTCGATTGTTTTTTACTTCCATGAAAAGAAACAGAAAAAAAAAAAATTCAACCACATCAAAATACAAAATTTGAAAATGCTTTGCAAATAGTTTGAACTTTGAACCAATCTCGTCACCATTTTCATTCAAGATCCAAAAAAGCATTCGGTTTATTTCTTTTAATTTCTTATAGTTGTCACTTTGTCATCATTAAGAGAAAGAAAAAAAATCTTTAGTCATCATCCCACTCATTTAGTCACTTTCACAAAACAATATTCAATTACTCTAACGGACGACATCTGGTATTTTACATTACTATATATTGATGAGGTCTAAGAGTATACTACACGCTGACTATTATCATGGGGATGTAGCTCAGATGGTAGAGCGCTCGCTTAGCATGCGAGAGGTACGGGGATCGATACCCCGCATCTCCACTTTTTCTTATTTTATTTATTTTTGTTTGAAAAGTCCAAAAGGTAAAGTGGGGAAAGTTCGAGCTCCATTATCTTCCGACAGCAACCACAAAGAAGAAAAAGAAAGGGAAAAAGATGGAAGCAAAGTACGATCGTGCTACCGAGGTTAAAGCCTTCGACGAAACGAAACTCGGAGTGAAGGGTCTCGTCGACGCCGGAATCTCAGAGATCCCCCGTATCTTTCACCACCAGCACCTCACTTCAACGGCTCCAAACCCACCGCCGCTTCCCTCCTCAACGATGACGATCCCAACGATCGATCTCGGAGGTGGCGTGTTCGACTCAAAGGTCACGCGAGATAGCGTGATCTCGAAGATCAAGGAAGCGGTGGAGAGATACGGGTTCTTCCAGGCGGTAAACCATGGGGTTCCGGTTGATGTTATGGAGGAGATGAAAGATAGGATCTGTGGGTTTCATGAACAAGACTCAGACGTGAGGAAGAAGTTCTATACTCGGGATAACACCAAGAAGGTTACTTATAACAGCAACTTCGATCTCTATAGCTCTCCATCTGCTAACTGGAGAGATACTTTAAGTTGTTTCATGTCCCCTGATGTTCCAAGAACAGAGGACTTACCAGAGATTTGTGGGTAAGAATCTAAAAATCTAAACTTTATTTGATATTATTGATGGGTTTTGTAAGTTGAATTGGTCTGAATGTTTTAGGGAGATCATGTTGGAGTATTCAAAGCGAGTGATGGAACTAGGGGAGCTAATATTTGAGCTTTTATCGGAAGCTTTAGGGCTGAAGCCTAACCATTTGAAAGAAATGGATTGCACAAAGGGTTTGTTGATCCTCTCTCATTACTACCCGCCTTGTCCTGAGCCTGACCTAACGTTCGGCACAAGTCAGCATTCAGACAGATCTTTTCTCACTATTCTTCTTCAAGACCACATCGGTGGGCTTCAAGTTCTTCAGGATGGATGTTGGGTCGATGTTCCTCCTGTCCGTGGAGCTCTTCTCATCAACCTCGGAGATTTCTTACAGGTAAGTTTTATTATATATATTAACATGAATATATATATCAAAACCATTGATTCATACTCATTTTTGTGCTTTTTTTGTTTGTTTGTTTACAGCTTATAACGAATGACAAGTTTGTGAGCGTGGAGCATAGGGTTTTGGCTAACAGAGGTGACAAGCCTCGTGTTTCGGTAGCGTCTTTCTTTGTGCATCCTTTGCCGAGTTTTCGAGTATATGGACCGATGAAAGAGCTTTTGTCTGAACAAAATCCTCCCAAGTATAGAGACACTACCGTCACTGAGTACTCGAGACATTACATGGCCAGAGGGCTTGATGGGAACTCTGTGTTGCATCAATTCAAGATCTGATCAAAGCTTTGGACTTACGTATCCAAAGTCTTCTAGGCTATTATATTTCGGATCAGTATGTGGCATGCTGAAACAAATACGCCTGCCTCGGCCAGGACTTCCAATTGAAACGAGGAGCTTGGACAGGTAGCTATGATGATTCCATGTCGCATATTGCCAATGCAAGAAATTGTTGTGTGTATGATATACATATCCGTTTTGTCGGTAGTATTTTGATTGTTTCTAGATCATTTGTCAAACGTGAGATTGTATAATGTTTTAAAGACGACATAATAAGTGAATCTCTGATGTTTTATCATGAAGTCACAGATGACAATGTCTGCACGGATTTACAAGATGATGAGATTAAATTGAAGACTGTGGCTCAATAATGTTATAAGTTAAATGAGAAATTACCGTCTAGTCAAAAAAGAAAAAACAAAACACAAGTTTCATTATAACTTAGTGATTTTTCGTGTGCTCATGTACTGATATAAATATTTACAGATATTTTTAATTATATTGATCGTTTGAAGAAGTATATAAAAAATTAAATTTAAATAAAAATAAAAAATATTTAAATAATGACAATTAAATATATTTGGTTCATTAAGAATATTGATGTAGTTAATCATCATAAAATTAGCATGGCATAAGAAACTGAATTATAAAATAATATTATAGAGATTTCATATTTATAAGATTTTATATGCTTATATATAATTTTCTAAATTCTGTAATTCTTGTCCAGACCTTGCAAACCATATAAACCTTATAAATTAATTAAATAAACAAGCTGTTTGTTTTAAAAAAAAATTATAAGACCTTTGAAAGCTTACTTTACAAACTTATTGTTCCTCTATTTTGGAGCCATATAAACCCTCATAAATCATATCTTTTGAAACTATAAACCATATGTTTTGATCAAAAGAAACATCATGATCTTTATATTATATAATCGCATAAACAATATAAAACTATATAAAGTTGTATGTTAAAGAATATCTTATTCTACATCTTAGACATCCTTCTAGAAATTATATTTTTGGTCAAATTAAAGGCCTATAAAATCGAACAAATACTAAGTTTTAGGTTATTTTCCAGGCCTTATAGTAACATCTAACATGCTAAGAGTACGTAGAGGATGAATAAAATGTTGCGAGAGGCTCCCATTCACACAACATAGTCATTAGCTTCACGGTCAAAATAGTATCAAAGCTGGACGGTGGAGGACGGCTACCAGATAGTACAAGGACATAAATTTGGAGTTGAAGTATACGAGCTTCTTAACACAAAAACGTGAGACCGCGACCCTTGATAGTTCATACCATACCGAACTTATGAATATATGATATCAGACATACAAAGCTTTGAAAGCTACTACATTAAACACGCAATGGAATTTCAAGACTGGCCCTGAACAACAACGTCTGATCGATGAAGCATTTTGCACAAGGCCCTATATTAATTAAAAATTCATATTAAACAAAAGATACAATAATATGTGGTAAAGAGAAAAAGAGAGAATTACATTAACATAGTACAATTATTGTATGTATAAACGACGAGGAACCTCTACTTTTGTACAAGGTACCAGATTTTTTAGGTCCAGCACTAGCTGAATCCCAAGGACGATATATCACATAATTCAGTGATTCACATGGGCTACGACGTAAACATCCACCAAAAAGTTGAGCAAAAAAATAATTATTTTAGCTTTTGTTCACACACCAAATACTTTTTATTTTGTTCACACACCAAGTACATTTATGTTGTTATATATACGGAGAGTCTCACAGAGCTCTGATACAGCAAGAAATACATAACACACAAGTCACAAGTCTATCTCTTTCTTCAGTTTCTTGTTCTTGTGTATGTTTTTCTAAGTAATACTAAGAGGGGCACAATGGCGGGAACCTACAACCGTGCGGGTGAGGTAAAAGCATTTGACGAGATGAAAATCGGCGTCAAGGGTCTAGTCGACGCCGGAATCACACAAATCCCTCGCATTTTCCATCACCCGCCACATGTCACTGTACCAAACCCTCCCAAGCCCTCCTCGAAGGTGGTGGTGATTCCAACGATTGATCTTGGAGGTGGCATGTTCGAATCCAAGGCTACACGAGAGTGTGTGGTTGCGAAAGTGAGAGACGCTGTTGAGAAGTTCGGGTTCTTCCAGGTGATAAACCATGGGATTCCGCTTGATGTTATGGAGAAGATGAAGGATGGGACTCGTGGGTTTCATGAGCAAGACACAGAAGTGAAGAGAGGATTTTATAGCCGAGACATCACCAAGAAGGTTAAGTATAACACTAATTTTGATCTCTATAGCTCTCAAGCTGCGAACTGGAGAGATACTTTAACCGCTGTTATGGCTCCCGATGTTCCTAAAACTGAGGACTTACCAACGATTTGTCGGTACGTACTAACAACTCCTATAGGCTATAGGTCGTTTTACCCCAAAAAACTCCTATAGGTCCGTCCATGCATACATATGGCTTATTTTAACCCAAGTTGCTATAGTATAATTATGTACAGTGCGAAACTGTTTCATTTTAACCCAAGTTGCTAGTATAATTATGTACAGTGCGAAACTGTTCAAGTTAAAAAAAAAAACTGATTATTGTGGTGAATGGACACAAATACAAATTGAATAAAACTAAAAACTTGAGAAAAACTCGATTAAGATAATATGCCAGTTTAGGTTTTCTTATTAGTGAATGGATGAATAATTTATAAACACTTATATCCATATTTATAATTTCAGAAACCTTATTTCTTCATTTTTAAAAAGAGGTTTTCTTAAATCAAAGTAGAATATTGTATCTAAACATTCTACTCTTGTACCGAAATTTTTCACTGTTAATGATAACAGTTGCAAATAAAATAAAATACAAAACAGCAAAATACAAAAAAAAAAAAATCTTGGATTATAATTTATATTTTCTTTACGGACACTTGCAAAGAATTTGCTAATAATTTATACTACCAAAGAGGCAAGAAGTTAAAGCTGTTATCCCAAAGTACTTTGAGTAATGTGGAACTTTTCTAAAAAAGTTCATTTCTAGTTCTAATAGAATTGACTATATAAACAAGATATTTGATTTAATTCAGGAAAACTTAACTGATATCTTTATATATAAGTAACTAATGATGAAGTGTTCGTGGTGGTGGTTACTATTTTTAGGAATATCATGTTGGAGTACTCAAAGCAAATGATGAAGTTAGGAGAACTAATCTTTGAGCTTATATATGTCAGAAGCTCTTGGTTTAGAACCTAACCACCTCAAAGTACTGGATTGCGCAAAGAGCTTATCATTGCTCTCTCATTACTACCCGCCTTGTCCTGAACCTGACAGAACCTTTGGCATAAGTTCACACACAGATATATCTTTCATCACTATTCTTCTTCAAGATCACATTGGAGGGCTTCAAGTTCTCCATGATGGATACTGGATCGACGTTCCTCCTAATCCTGAAGCTCTTATCGTTAACCTGGGAGATCTCTTACAGGCAAATATCTTAACTTCATTCTTGATTAGTTTTTCTAAACAGCAATCCATGTTCTGACAAATCCCATTTTATGCATGTGTGATGTTTTCTTGCAGCTTATAAGCAACGATAAGTTTGTTAGCGTGGAGCATAGGGTTTTGGCGAACAGAAGCCAAGAACCACGTATTTCGATCGCATCTTTCTTTATGCACACCATACCAAATGAGCAAGTGTATGGCCCCATTAAAGAGCTTGTTTCTACACAAAACCCTCCCAAGTACAGAGACACCACCACGACCGAGATGGCAAGGCATTACTTGGCTAGAGGACTCGATGGAGCCTCTCCTTTGCTCCACTTCAGGATCTGAATAGTAAAAGATGGACCCTAATGTCAGAGGTCGCTAAGATTTGTCGTGTAGAATAAAATCACAAGAGTATATTTGGTATATTATGCATATTCTCACATTTATCATCATATTATCGTGTATCCAATAATTTATAAACTTAAAACGATCAGTATCCTAAGAGCATGATTATTGCAAGGACCAAATATTGTGTCCTTAGATTAATTTAATGTTATTTTGAGGTTAAGGACTAAACTTAAGGACAATTCCTAAAAATTAGATTATTGGTAGGACTTGTTAGGACTTGTTGATGTTTCTTAGTAAACTTAATATTTATTTAAATAAGTAATGACATATAGAATAAAAAAAATTAGAATATAACATATAACATTTAAATTGAAAACATTGAGAAAATTACAAAGTTAGGAAAAAAATTAAAAATATGAAAAAAAAGAAACAAAAATTTTATTGAATTCATAGAAACTAAACATTCGATTAATTTTTTTCTCCGTCAAAGTTTATCTAAACATTGTTGTTAGGGAGATGTCCAAATTTAGCCCATATATTTTCAATCAAATCTTGTTTTAATTGTTGATGGCCTTGTCTATCCCGAACTTCTGCTCGACGACCCAATATAGTACCGAGACTTTTAGTCCTCTTGACTACAAATGTAGGATCCCCATCTTCTCCTTGTTGAAATTCTGAAGGCTGCTGAGTGTATGAATCTCGTTCATCTTCGACAATCATATTATGGAGTATTATACATGACTTCATAATATTTCCTATTTTGTCTTTATCCCAAAAATTTGATGGATTTCTAACAACGGCGAATCTAGCTTGCAGGACTCCGAAGGCGCGCTCAACATCTTTCCGGACGCCTTCTTGTTTTTGAGCAAATAAACAATTTTTTGGACCTTGTGGCAGTCGGATAGATTGAACAAAAGTAGCCCATTTCGGATAAATGCCATCGGCGAGATAGTAACCCAAATGGTACTCATTCCCGTTGACATAGAAATTGACTTCTGGAGCGTTTCTGTTAATAATTTCATCAAAAACAGGTGATCGATCAAGAATATTAAGATCGTTCATAGTACCTGGAGCTCCAAAAAACGCGTGCCATATCCAGAGGTCCGATGAAGCTACCGCCTCCAACACAATTGTGGGTTTTCCGGTTCCTCGTGAATACATTCCTTTCCAAGCGGTGGGACAATTCTTCCACGTCCAATGCATACAGTCGATGCTTCCAACCATCCCTGGAAATCCACGTTGTTCTCCAATTTGGAGTAGTCTTTCCAGATCCTCCGGGGTGGGATGTCTTAGGTATTGATCGCCAAACAACTGGATTATTCCGGCCGTAAATTGGTACAAACATTTCCGAGCTGTTGTTTCACCAAGTCGTACATACTCGTCAACTGTATCAGCCCCACTACCATACGCTAATTGACGAATTGCCGCGGTACATTTTTGGAGCGGAGATAGACTAGCCCGTCCGAGTGCATCTTCTGATGACTGAAAATACGGTATTTCGTTGATAGACGATGCACAATACGCAGAACAGAGATTTGTTCATTCAAACCGTCGCGAATAAATTGCTCGAGCGTCGGAGTTTCAGAAAATAATCATTCCACAATTGATTGTGGCCTTCCTCTCGGTGTCTGTCGATAAAAACACGTTTTTTTCGCTCTTTGGTTCCGGAATAGGAGCATAGTTGTTAAAAAATTCTTCAAAGGGGGTATCAAGATCAATATCATCATCATTATCTTGGTGGTAATGATAATGAGAAGATGATGCCATTTGAAATGAAAATATAAAGAGAGGAACGATTTGTGTATTTCAAACAAGAAGAGATATCTCATATATATAGCTAAACGAGATGTAGTTATGGTTTCAATGTAAGAAACACCCGTGAATGTTGTTTTTTTTATAATCATTCATCTTGTGAATGTTGTTTTTTTTTATAATTAAAAGGACAAAACAAGTGGTTACTACACTCAAAAACGACAAAGAAATGTGAACCTTGTGTTCATTTGATGTACCAACTTACCTGCCAAGATCAACACCCATACACTACATAAAAATAACAATAAACATAAGTGCAACAATACGCAAACATACATACATCACTTAAGAAGTACATAGTTGAAGTTTAAACAACAGAAACATAAGTTTAAAAGAAGGCTGCACCATACATAAACAACTGAAACAACCTGAGCACCCTGCTGCAACATCAAGCCTACTTGACCATGAGTACAATGGCTATGATCAGTAATAGAAAAACCATAACCCCTACAACGAATTCATCCCTTTTCCCCAACCTAGTTTTCTTTTTTCCTAATTCACCACAAATCTTCTCAAGCCTAGCGAGCTTCTGCTCAGTCTCATCATGTAGCTCTTTCACCCGGTTAAGATGTGACTCGTAGTCAGTAACAAATGATAGAGAATCTACCTTTTGAGACAGCAGGCCACACTGTGTACACATAGCTTTCATCTCCTCCATCACCGCGACGTCCCACCACTTCCAGACATGGCAATCTCCGTCAGCCCTGTTCTCACAAGTGTAAAACCTTCTCCCAGGATCAGTTCTTGTGTAAGCCGTCTCTACAACCGGTTGGCCACCACAGTAGCATTCCTTCGAAGCCAAACTCAACCTCTGGCTGCGGTGGGTACACAACCCGCGTGGCATCAATCTCAGCTTGGTCCAGCATGATATCGAACTCTGTTTCGCTGAATCCAGTATCTGCTGAGTTCTCACCATAGTCCTTCAACTCTGAAGGCTGCGTGTAGCTATAATCCAACCCCATTTGTTCTGTAACCTGCAAACAATAAAAATCATAAGTTTTAACTCATGGCAACAGAATCAGGCATTAACTTAATACATAACTGAACGCAACAGAACATATAATAATGAAGCATTATATTAGAAAATTCTTGTTCAAATTACATAAACATCACAGAACATAGACATCACATAACAATATGATAAACTTAGACTACAACACAACCACGAAAACAAACATTAGTTGTTTTTGAAAAATTAGAACAACTCTGCAAGGAGTTTATTTTTGACAACTTCTTCACTCTCACTAAGTGGATCCTTTCTAGAAAGGAGAGTGTCAAGTATAGCAAACTTCGACAGTTTCTCCTTCTTTGCCAAATCTTCCATCTTGAGCTCCCACATGTTCCTATAGTCCCCAAAAGCCTTTCCTTGACTACCATTTCTTCGGGCTTTTGCAGCCTTTACACCTTCAAGCCTTATCTCTCCCTCACCAACGTTGGTACTTGAAGGTTGGGAAGCGCCCTCAGCAGACTTTCTCTTTGAACTGACAGCAGCTTTAGGAGGGTTCAGGTTTATCCACTTCTGTTCATACCTCAGCAGACACCACGCATGGTCAAGGGTAAACTTGTATCCGTTATTAACGAAGAAGATATCATGAGCCGCCTTTAGAACGTCATTCTCACTCTGACCGCTGGTAACTTGTCTCTCTGCTGCGGCAACTGCGACACAGAACTTGTTGGTATGATCATTTATTTTGTGCCACCTTTGCTTACAATGGACATGCTCACCAGCCTCTGTAGCAGCTACGAAGTAGTCTTCTACGCGTTTCCAGAAGTTGCCTGACTTCTGTTCATTCCCAATAACAGCATCCTTTGATGTGTTTAGCCAGGCACTGATGAGAATCTCATCAGCAGCAGGAGTCCATTTCTTTCTCACCACACGCTCCACTGGTGTGGCATCAGGTTGGGATGGAGTCTCTGATTGCTGCGAACTGAAAGGAGGTATTTCTGAGCCTCCAATGTTTACACTATAAGGAAAACTTTCGGGAGGAAAGTTTTCCTGAACAACATATTGTTCTTGACTCGAAGAAGGCCAACGTAGCCAGAGAACTGGCTACTTTGATTTCTGGAATCCATAGCAAGAAAGACAGAGCAAAGAGAATTTCAAATAAAGCTGAAGGATGAGCTTTGAGGAGAGTAACACGTTTTGGTTTTAAAGAGAAATAAAGAACTACCATGGGTTTAATAAAAGAAACTGTAAAAAGCAATAACTATCAACCACCTAATAACCATTATCTACCAAAGTCTCATCACAACTTAATACCGTACTTGAACTACAAACCTATCTTACTCTCATTTAATGGACATTTGGTTTTAATTACTTCAAAACAGAACTAACAAACAATCAATTTTCGTTCTAAACTACAATGTGTGATCAGAACAAACTGTAACACGCAATAGTAGACCGCAAAACATAACTAAAAAGCAATCTACTTACTACAAAACCGAACTACAACCTATCAACTCATGTTTGTCCTTCGCATACACCTCCAAAAGAATCGTTTTCAGTTTATACTTACTTCCATACAGAACAACAACAATACCTCTACAACCTATCAACTACACCGTATCAACTCATGTTTTTCCTCTACTCATCTCACAATAAAGTATTCTATACTCAAATACAACCTACCAAGTTTATACTTACTTCAATACAGAACAACAACAATAACAACAAAATACATAACAAATACGAACCGATTTCAAATGGAAGATGAACTAATTATCAAAGATTAACAACAAAAATAAACCATAATAACACTCTCCTACCGAATCCAGACACAATACAAAGTCCTATCTATTGAGACAATCGAATCCAGACACAAGATTAACAATCATATCATCTCAATTGTTGTTTTCTTAACTATTTAATAAGGTAAACAACAAATAACAACCATAATCAAACGGATTACCAATCATATCATCTCAATTGACATCCTATGGATCTCGAATGGAAGAGGAACGCATACCTTTTGGTTCGAAAATGGAGGAGAATCCAAGGATGTCGACCGTGGAGACAACAGATCGGTCTTGTCTTGCGAACTAACTGAGACTACCTCCTTTGCGGCGAGAAATCGTCGGGATCGTTTCTCCAAAGCTTCGCCGAGAGTGAATCGAGAGGAAGAGCCGAAATGATACCAGATCGGTCTTGTCTTGCGAACTAACCGAGACGACCTCCTTTGCGGCGAGAAATCGTCGGGATCGTTTCTCCAAAAGCTTCGCCGTCGAGAGTGAATCGAGAGAGGAAGAGACCGAAATGATACCAAATGGCGACACAAACCATAGACAACTACGACCCCGTTTCGCAAAAAATGCCAGCTGGCCCGTAAGGACGGAAAATAGATGTCCCGTATTAAGGCCCGTCCTTCATTTTCTCTCATTTTTTCGATTTTCTTTTAAGCCCAAAATACCTAAGGACGAGCCCAAGGACGGGCGATAATCATGCTCTAAGACGTTTTATTATGTAGTTCTTCAGTTGAGATATATGATTAGGCATTGCTTTTTTTTTGAAGGCATGGCCGTATTATAGCCATAGCTAAAGGAACTAAACTGAACCGAATTAAAAAAAGTGTCCGAATAATCTTAAATACTCGAACTACATACATGTATATATACTAGATTCAGATTATACTAACTAAACTATAGTCTCAGCAAAACTGAACCAAAAAACAAAAAAAAAGTATTCATTCTGATTATATACCTAAAATATTAGTTATATTTATTTTAAAATAATTAAATATCTAAACCAATTTATAAATCAGTTAAGTGCTCTTAATGCCACCAATTTATGTAGTGAACCAATTTATTGTTTTCTAGGCAGAGAACGCGTATCAAATGGTTGGAGGCAGGTGACTTAAATACCCGTTTTTTCCACAGAATGACTCTGGTCAGGAATACTCTTAATGGGATTACCTATCTATTGAGGGGGATGGTTCTCGATCTCAGTCTCTTAAAGAAGTCCACCAGATTG
Source organism: Brassica nigra (assembly GCA_016432835.1). Lineage (NCBI taxonomy): Eukaryota > Viridiplantae > Streptophyta > Magnoliopsida > Brassicales > Brassicaceae > Brassica > Brassica nigra. Next base: position 10,652,218 of record CM028245.1, on the reverse strand, counting down.
CAGCTGCTCACTTTGCGAGAATCTTATGTACTCTAAGAGGTTCTCACTATCTTTTTCTGCCAGAAGTTCTTTCTACTTTCTAGGGTCGTCTTAACAGTCTGTTCTTCGGCTCATCAAGCTCAGCTTTCTGTTCCGGTGTCGGCTTCCTTGATCAAAACCACTTTGTTCAAGTTATCTCTAAATCGTACTCCTGGACCAGACGGTCTAACTACAGAGTTCTTCAGATCAACGTGGAGTTTTTTAGGGGATGAAGTCTGTATTGCGGTCTTGGATTTCTTCAGAACCAAGTTCATGCCTTCGGATCTCAATTCTACATCTCTTATTTTGATCGTGAAAAGACCAGGAGCAGATAATATACAGGACTTCCGACCTATTTCCTGTCTTAATACCTTATACAAAATCATCTCTCGTATCTTGGCTGGCAGATTGAAAGATACTCTCCTGGATCTTGTGCTACCTAATCAAACAGGTTTCATCAAGAATAGGTTGCTTCTTGAGAACGTTCTGCTAGCCTCTGAGGTGCTTAATGGATATCATAAGCAAAACTGCTCGCCGAGAATGACGCTTAAAATTGATATTTCAAAAGCGTTTGATTCTGTCCGTTGGGATTTCTTGCTTCAGACTCTCAAGTTATGCAATTTCCTCCTGAGTTTGTTGATTGCATTCGTACCTGTATTATAACTCCCTCTTTCTCATTAATGGTGTCACTTCTAGGTTTTTTAAAGGAAAATCAGGCTTAAGACAAGGAGACCCTATCTCTCCACTTCTGTTTGCGGTGGTTATGAATGTCTTATCTTATATGTTGAACTGGGGAGCAGAGGATGGGATTCTTGGCTATCACCCAGGTTGTGCAGGAACAAAACTAACTCATCTTGCATTTGCAGAAGATTTACTAATTTTTCTCGATGGTATACAGAAACTTCCTTGGCTGGAGGTTTTAAAGTTCTGTCACAGTTTGAAAAATTCTCAGGTCTTGAAGTAAATATGTCAAAAACTTCTATGTTTTCTTCTGGTCTAGCTGCTCACACCCAACTCAACATCCTTAACCGGTTTAAGCTTCGATCTCTCCAGCTGCCAGTGAGATACCTTGGTTTGCCTCTCTGCTCCAAGAAGTTATCGGTTAGGGACTGTGATCCCTTGCTTGCTCAAGTTCGTAGGAAGCTAAATGGTTGGATGAACCGGCATCTGAGTATGGCTGGTAGACTGCAGTTCATCTCATCTACTATTCCTGGTATTCTTGGATTCTGGTCTTCTGCCTTTTGTACCTAAAAAGATTTTAAAGATGATTCAGAGTATACTTTCTTCGTTCCTCTGGCACGGAACTCTAGATAATGCCTCTGAAAAAGTCGCATGGGATTCTTTGTGTTATCCAAAATCTGAAGGGGGTCTCGGAATCAGAGGACTCTCCACTTGGAACATTGTTTTTGGCATTAAGTTGATTTGGATGCTCTATTTCCGTGCTGGTTCTATATGGGTGGCATGGGTTCGAGACAAGTACCTATCTGCAGGTTCATTTTGGTCTCTTAACTCGCGGAATTACTCCATCTCTTGGACGTTCCGAAGGTTGTTAAAGCTTCGTCATATAGCTTTGTCATTTCTGCGTATCTCAGTGCAGGAAGGAGGTGAGACTTACTTCTGGGTTTATCCTTGGATGCTTTTTGGTGTCTTGATTGACTACTTGGGAACTTCGGGACCTATGGATTTGGGAATTCCGTTGAATTCTCTGGTTTCCTCTATTACTCAAGGTTCTGCTTGGATCTTAAGACCGGCGAGGTCTGAGAGACAACTAAATCTTCATGTTTATCTCACTTCATTCTCTCATTCTCCTGGGTCAGATGCTGGTTTTTGGAAAGTTGGTGACACAATTGGTGATAAATTTTCTACTAAGGAAGTCTGGAAGTTCATCAGGATGGCAAAACCTTCAGTTTCTTGGGCGAGATTCATATGGAATCAGGCAATTAGAACAAAGTATAGGATTACTTCTTGGTTGTTCACTCTTAACCGTAATCCAACTATGGATCGTTTGATCTTGTGGGGTCTAGATTTGGAGAATTGTTGTCTGCTTTGTGGAAATGCCCCAGAATCTAGGGATCACTTGTTCTTTCTCTGTTCTTACTCATCGCTTGTTTGGAAAGCAGTTATTAGGGTGCTGGGTTTCACTAACCCTCCACTTCATTGGGAATCTGTTCTTGAGTGGTTTGTTTCTGCTGGATTTAATCAGATTCAGCTTGCTGCTTCAAGTCTGGCATGGGTCTATATATATATGATATGGCAAGAGCGAAATACTCGATATCATGATGGTCTTACCAAATCTCATTGGATGTTATCGCGAGAAGTCATCAAATAGGCAAAGAACAAGTCTACAGCTATGCAAAATTGTGGATCCGATCTTGTCTCTTGTTTGATGGCAATCTGGTTTGCATTTTAAGAGTGCAGCATCTCTACTGCTGTGCTCTTCTTTTCTCTTTCATGGTCTTCAAAACCATTGCGACCCTCTCTCTTCATTCTCTTTAAATTCCCTTGCAATGTTTCTGTTTTTTTATTTGATGTTTTATCCCCCTTCTGTACACTCTGTTTTTGTTGTTTTAATATGAAAGCATGTTAAAAAAAGTCTTTACTATATATACCAAACCATTCATCGAAACAACAAAACTAAAGCCCGACCCAGATTTAATAACTCGAACCGTTTCTATAGTATTATATCGGATGTTTCATCTGTTTTAAATAATAAATATTTTAAAATTTTAATACATATTAATTAAATATATTTAAACTTTATTTGTCAATGCGTATTTTTTATTTAATACATTCCTAAATCAATAAGACTTTATTATTAATTGATAAAAATGAATTTAAATATAAAAATGTAACTTTTGAAACAATATTTTTTTATAAAAAATATACATCTTTTTAGAACATAAAAGAGTATATCTTTTTTTTGGACGACCATAAAGAGTATATCTTAAATCCAAAAAATCACCGAATCAAATACCTAAATGTCCTTGGTAAAATAATGTGTTGATATCTTGATATTCAGAAACATAGTTGGATCAGTATTCTCAGTCGTGTATTTTTCCGTCCCAACAACTTCCCTCCTAATAGAATCAGCATACAGCAGACAGAATCACTACATAATGAATATAATAAAAAAAATCTAAAATAGATTCAGGACTTGCCATGAATGAAACTGCATCTATGATCAGGTCATGTGGTAGAAAGGATATACGAAATCATGAGATGTCCTGTATACTTTGCTATATAGATTCTTCTACGTATCATATTGCTCATGAGTCATGAACTCATGATAACCATTCTTTACGGAAGCCAATATTGTCTCAACAATACTCAATAGACTACACGATGCTCAGAAGGAAACGATTGATGTGGATTGCGCTGGATGATGCAGCTGTGATATAGCTGTGTCCCTTTCCGCTTCTTCCATTACTTCAAGTTTTCTAAACAGCAACAGGTTTATGCATCATCAGTTACTACTTAATCATACTGCTAATAGAAGGAGAATAATTATACCTCGATGTGATGAAACCATGACCACCTTCTTCTGAAAGTGCTTTCTCCAATCTCTCCTCGAAAGATGTTGCGTGCCATCTCACTTTCTGATCCTGCATTAAGACAAGTAACTCCCATGTGTATCATTGATGAGAGGAAGATGTGAAGAAGCTTAGGGATTAAACAGGAGAGTAGTACCTCTTTGTACTTGTTTGTAGAGTTTGGTATCCCATTACCATCCCACCATTTGGGTGAGATTTGAGATTGCTCTTTCTCATTCCAGTGAGCAGCAGCCGTTCCAATGATAGGTCTGTCCCCATAAGTTATGGTGGATGTAGCCGTCATGTTTTGGTTACCCTTCTCTGAACTCTCTTCGAACTTTCCCTCACAAGTTACTGATAAGAGAGATTCAGATTCTTTCTTCTCTTTGCAAGCCTGCACTTTTGTTTGTTCTGGGATCTCTTCAGAATCTTCAGGGAGATTGGATATGGAGGCGTTTTCAGTAAGATTGGAAGCTGAATGCACGCACTGCGACCTGATTCTTGGTCTCCCCCTTACTGCTGATTCCATATTTGCAGGAATCATGGTTCCAGGAGTTTGAATCTCATCAGATAGCTTCAGTGAGGTCAGATTACGCGAGGATGTTGGGAACTTACCTTTTCCAGCCTTCTCTGGTAACTTTGAAGCGCTGTTCTGGGAAGAACTAGAAGAGTACGAAGATTGATCAAAATCAGATTCAAACCTCACTGATTCCCTCTTTCCAGTAATGTTTCCAGCTGTGAATGGCACCTTTCTGGATCTATCCACTACATCTCTAAACTCAGTACCAATGCTTTCTTCACCAGCATCACTATATCCAGTGGAGATCCTTGCACTGTTTCGGGCATCGGTCATGCAACTGATAATGACAAAAGAACAAAAAGAGTAAAATTCCAGATCATTGAAAGCTCTAGAACTTCTTTCTCGAGGTACAAACAATGTTTGTATATATGCAGTCATGCCAGTTTTACTATTTAAATTCTCTGCTTAAAGAGATATATCACTCCACCTGCTAGGAGTTTGCTCAGAAAACTCTCCACAGGGTTCATCTGTTTTTTCATCCAAGTGAAAGGCTGCATCAGAGTTACTGGAGATCCAGGAATGAAATTGGAAAGATGTAAGCTGTTTTCCACGTTGAGGAGTTTCCAGCTTTTCGGATGCTTTCCTAATTTCAATTGGTGTCGCTGTTGTTGCACCGCAAGCTTTGAGAAGCTGAGCCTGTAATTCCGTAGGTAAACAGGAGCACTTAGGTTTTCATTTTGAAGGAACCAGCAATCAAATTCGATTGATACATGCAAAAACAAATGATTCTCGCCAGTTTCTATCAAGATTTTCTAACTTTAGGAGGGAAAGTCACACGAAATTGCAGATGATTTCCTAAGTAAAGATGTGGACACTAGTGCAGGTACGCATATATTTACCCACACAGTATCTCAGTGAATCGTTGATACATAAAGCTATACTCATCTAAACAAGAAACTATTTTGAGAAAAGTATAATCTATACAAAGAATTTGAGTTCTTAATAATCAATTATAAGATTGAATAGGAGGAGAAGAACCAAAAAGGGCAAAGGGTGTGAGAAGTGCAACGCATTCCTGATAGAAAAACGAGACTACCTCAATAACATAATACATAGAACACTACTTATCATATTCACAAGCAAGAGCGTTTGCTCAAGTTTTACATAGCAAGCAAAATACACGTGAAGTGTCTTTAGCCAACGCAGAGATAGATAGAACATGGAAGCTAACAAAAGAATCTCGCAGGATCTATCAAGTTTTTCTAACTTGAGGAGGGAAAGTCACACGAAGCTGCAAATGATTTCCTAAGTAAAGATGAGGACACTAGCGCAGGTACGCATATATTTCCCACACACTTTCACAATGAAGCATGGATACATAAGCTACATTCATCTAAACAAGCATCTTGGGTATTTACTATACAAGGAATTGAGTTCTAAGTAATGCAGAACACAGAACCCTTGTTTTCTCATCCCACACAAGGCAGAGCTTAAGCTCAAGTATCACAAAGCAAGCAACGAAGGTGACTCAAAGCAAACGTAATAATGTTCTCTAAACTAAAAATGAATAGCAAAAGCTAAAATCCAGAATCCTAGTAAAATTGGAAAGTGCTACACATGGAAGGAAGCCAACAGCCATTCGAATCATACAATTCTAAGGGGGTCTGAGTTTGATACGAAGATACCTCATCCTCCAGATCTTTGTGAATATGAATAGAATCCAAACCAGAAGAACCTTGTCTGTGATGACAAGGCGGAGAATCTGCTTTCTCTGGAGAATAAAGAAACAAGTGAGAACCTTCTTTCAAACGATTAAGAAATAGAGACACTGGAGAAGAAATAATAATACAACTACCTTGAGAGAGAAACAAAGCTGATAAACGATTCTTCGAGTCATGGCCTCTCTGAAACCATGAAAAAATTATAAGATGTTAACACTCGAGAAAGAAAGAAGCTACCAAAATTATCAAAAAAAAAAAATCCAGCTCAAGTAGACTAACAATGAACATGTGCAATCGATTTCAAAGTTGTGAGAATCGTAACGGCTAATTCGAGAATGAAATTCAAAGAAGATGCGAGCGAGAGAGGGGAGGATTACATTGGAGCTGAGGCGGGAAGGTTGAGAGAGGGAATCGGCGATGGTAGGTTGCTCGGCTCTGGAGCGGTGGAAGCAACGGAAGAGACAACCCATGGCTTTCGATAAGAATTGAATTGAATATGAGAATATCTCTCTATGTGTTGTGTTGGTTGCTGCGTTTTCAGCTAGGAAGCGGTAGTGTGTATATTCATATGATTAATTTGAATTTTTTTCCCGAGAAAGTTTGAGAGTGGTGGTGGGTCTCTGACTCTGAGAGTCGTTTTGCTTTTTTCAAATTTGAAAATCGTATGAGGGAATCCACATTAGTTATAACAACTTCGTACGTTTTTTTTTTTCACTCGATAGGCTCGCGCGTGTGATGTGTAACGTGGTCCATCTTGTTCGTCCGGATAATTCGTTTGTTTTCTGTATCTGAATTCCGTAATGGAAATTTTGAACCAAAAAAGAGAAACACTATTTATTTGGTAGAAAAAACAATTATTTCAATCGATTGATTGGTTTTTCAGTTAATTAATTGAAAATAAATTAGGCTTTCAAAATAGAAAGTAACCTAGGATATTAAAACTAATGTGTGGTCACATTTTTTTTTTGACTGCAATGTGTGGTCACATTAAAATTACAAATTAGTAATTGTTATTTACAGAGTTTATTTATATATGTAAATACATATTGCCTTTTTATATTCACAACGGATAATATCAAAATTCTTTTGCAGATTCAAAATAATTTGAGCGTATTTTATTCTTAAAAAATTATATATATATATATATCACATAAATCATATGAAAATCAAATTTAATCATTCTATAAAACCATCAAAACAATTATTTTTTATTCTACATTAAGGAATTTTTTGTAAATTAATAACTTTATAAATTAATCAAAAATATTGTAGTCCAATCTTATTAATTTATGGAGTTTTACTGTATATGTATTTTTTTTACTGTATATGTAAACATCATTTACTCATTGCACATAACTTTTTCTTTTTATTTTATAAGATTTTGCTTAATATCTACATATATAGAAGGTTGTTTTGGTGGCAAGTGAATGGGTCATTGGGCCTTAAGAAGAAGAAGTCAGCCGAAGCATATTCCTAAAGTTTCACAGCATCCATCTCTCCATTGCCAATCAATTATCATTTCTTCTTTTACTTTGCCAAAAAAAAAAGAAAGAAAAAAAAAATAATTGACAAAGAGAGGAGAAGGATTCTGAAAGGCGGTTTATAATGCAATCAAACATCGAAAGGGCAAAAAAAGAAAGAGAAGAAGAAACTAATCAAACCATTACAACACTCAACCTTGAAATCTCACATCGAGAAACCCTAAAGAAGCGATGGGGAACAAGAGGTTCAGGTCTGAAAATGCTGCTGGCAAGCCAAGCTCCGTCGAAGCTACTACGATCTGGGCGTCTAAGGTCATCGAAGACTTTCGAGCCTCCGATAACGAAGGTAAGAGAGTTTCGCCAACTCTTCTTTCGATTCTAATCCAGTCGATCTCAGAAACTGATTTAGATAATAGAAAAGCTCTGAAATTGCAAATGTCCCTGTTCGATTGAAATGCGCTTCTTTCTTTTTGTTGTTGTAGTTTACACGTTTGAGCATAATCTTTCGAACACCGAACGTGGTGTGATTCATCAGATGTGTCGTAAAATGGGTATTCAATCCAAAAGCTCCGGGTGAGTTTCTCATTTCTACTGTACAGTGTTTTGGGTCTGAGAAAGTATACATTTTTATGGATATGCTTTTATAGGCGTGGGAATCAGAGGCGTCTTTCCATATTCAAAGGCACGCACAGAAATGGAAAGAGCAAAGAAGCTAAGGAGAAGTCAAACAGAGAGAAGCTCAGATGCGTCTCGTTTCCGCCTGAGGCTGACGCTATTCTCCAGGATCTGTTTACTTATTATCCACCTTGTGACGGAGACACTGCTGCCACGTCGTTTAACAAGTATTTGGGCCACTCCGGTAAGCAAGGGCAGTGGAGAGATGATTTTTTTCGGAAGCCACAGATCAGCGGTGATGAGATCTTGGAAAAGGTGGCGTCTTTGAGTTCTAGGCTGAGGAATGATAGGGGTCTTCAGGAGGTAAGGGATACTCAGTTCATTTTACCAGAATACAGATTGGGAAGTTATGAATCGTGACAAGTAAATTGTTTTATTTGCTGGTTTATGTTACAGATCTCTAAGCTGCGGTCAAGGCTTCCCATCACATCTTTTAGAGACGCTATCACATCTGCAGTTGAATCTAATCAGGTTCTGTGAAGTGCTTTATATGTTAAATGTTCTTCTATTTCAGAAATTGCTTACACTTGTGATTTCAACTGCATGAAAAGAATTCACTATAATGTTGTTATTTTGAATGCAGGTTATTCTCATTTCTGGTGAAACTGGTTGCGGGAAAACTACTCAGGTGTTTGTTGCCCCCTTTTTTTTGTAGTTCAGTAGAATCATCTCCTTAATGTCTTAGTTATTCGTTCCTTGGATTCGATCATTCTGAGGGCCAGGCTGTCAGCTTCTAGTCCATGCAACTTAATTTTTTATAGAAAGTATGTTAGTGTTTTAAGGTTGTTCTCAGTGTGAGCCTGGGATATGATTTAGGCCATGTAAAGATCTTTCCATCTGAGATTGCCCTCAGTTTTTTTTTTTTTTTAAATTCTGGAGGATTCTCACTCCATTGTTAATGTTTTAGGTGCCTCAATATCTTTTAGAACATATGTGGGCAAGCAAGAGAGAAACCTGCAAAATCGTGTGCACCCAACCACGTCGTATCTCCGCAATGTCAGGTTGCTATTCTTCCTTATTCAGCTACTTATGATCTTTTAAAATTTTGGGTTTAATTCACATGTATGCTGTGTTCTGCATTCCCCTTGCTAAATTTTTTCCCATCCCTATTTTGAAGTTTCTGAAAGAATATCCTGCGAAAGAGGTGAAAGCATTGGAGACAACATTGGGTACAAGGTTAGTAATCTTTGTAGGTAGACATTTGTGTTTCTACATGAAAGGTAGGTGTGTTTCAGTTTTTTGTAGAGAAGTGCCTCATCGACTTTGTATTGCAATTTCAGGTTCGACTGCAGAGCAAAGGTGGAAGGCACTCATCAGTTGTTTTCTGCACCAATGGCATTCTCCTGAGAGTGCTTGTAGGAAAAGGCTCGGGTAGCTATGTTTCCGACATAACTCACATCATTGTGGTACCTGACATCTTTTTCATCCATTATCATGTGTTTCATATCTATATGGTGCTGTTCGTCGGACAACTAAATTGCTTCAAGATATAAATGAAATTGTGAACTGTCACTCTTAGGGTGACTAGATGGCATGCCTTCTTGTTATTGTTTGTCATCTCAGATTTTCCAAATTTTCCCTAGGCTGTATAATTTTATTATGTGGCTGTCTACATTAATCAGTGACCTGAATGTTACTTTGTAGGATGAAATCCATGAAAGGGATTGCTACTCTGATTTCATGTTGGCAATTATAAGGTAGTTTCTCAAACTATCAACGTGTTTCTCAAATAAATCAATTCTACGTGTAACGTGACTTACGAAACTGATGACAAGGCTATTGTTCAGTTGTTTTCCTTCAATGTTATTAATATGCCATATTGGTGCATATGTATTTCTGAAGCTGCAAGCCATGATAGAAGATACTATTTCTTTTCTTTCAGTTTTTTTTTTATAATAATTTGCAATGCATTCTTCTAATTTACAGGGACTTGCTTCCATCAAATCCTCATCTCCGTCTGGTTAGTTAAGCTCTATGTTATTCTTCTCGTTTCACTAATATGATTCACTAGGGACAAGTGAAATCCGACAAAATTGTAGACATGGCCTAGGAACCTTAGATAGCTAAACTTGTGGTAAATGTCTTTGAGTATGACCTGACTACAATATTTTGAAAATTGTTTGGCCAACAGATCTTAATGAGTGCTACGCTTGATGCTGAGAGATTTTCGGGATATTTTGGAGGTTGCCCAGTTGTCCGTGTCCCTGGATTCACTTATCCAGTTAATTTCTCTTTTTTTATCTCTTTCTCAAACCTGGTAATTTTATTGTCCCCAAGTATAAACTCCATGCTTTGTGTCTACAGGTGAGAACTTTGTATCTGGAGGATGTGCTCTCTATTCTGAAATCAGGTGGAGATAATCATCTAAGCTCTGCGAACTTGAGCATACCAGACCAGAAGCTTGATTTAACAGATGAAGATAAACTTGCGATAGATGAAGCAATCATCTTGGCTTGGACGAATGATGAGTTCGATGCCCTCTTAGATCTAGTTTCTTCTCGGGGAAGTCCCGAGATCTACAATTATCAGCACCAATCAACCTTGCTAACACCACTTATGGTATTTGCTGGAAAGGGAAGAATCAGCGATGTATGCATGCTCCTATCATTTGGCGCAGACTGGAACTTAAAGTCTAAAGATGGTATTACAGCGTTAGAATTAGCCGAAACAGAGGATCAGCTAGAAGCTGCTCAAATCATCAGAGAGCATGCAGAAAGTTCCCAGTCTAACTCTCAGCAAGGACAACAGTTACTCGATAAGTACATGGCGACAATCAACCCGGAGCAGGTCGATGTGAGTCTTATACAGCAGCTGATGAGGAAAATATGTGGTGACTCAGAAGATGGTGCCATTCTTGTTTTTCTACCTGGATGGGATGATATAAATAAAACAAGACAGAGATTACTTGATAGCCCTTTTTTCTCTGATGGTAGTAAATTCGACATTATATGTCTGCACTCAATGGTTCCAGCAGGGGAGCAGAAGAAAGTTTTTAGTCGCCCTCCTCGAGGTTGTCGCAAGATTGTGCTTGCCACGAATATTGCTGAATCAGCAGTAACCATTGATGATGTGGTCTATGTGATAGATAGTGGCCGGATGAAGGAAAAGAGCTATGATCCTTACAGCAATGTTTCAACTCTTCAATCTTCATGGGTATCGAAAGCAAATGCAAAACAGCGTGAGGGTCGAGCAGGCCGTTGCCAGCCTGGCATTTGTTATCATCTCTACTCTAGACTTCGTGCAGCCTCTATGCCAGATTTTAAAGTTCCTGAGATTAAGAGGATGCCTGTAGAAGAACTCTGCTTACAGGTACTGCTCATTTCATTTTACTTGCTGTTAATAGCAATTGGCTCTTTGAGGTGGGCCATTCGTGCATTACTTATCCTCGCCCTTTAATGTTATTTTCAGGTTAAGATCCTCGATCCAACTTGCAGAACAAATGATTTCCTTCAGAAACTGTTGGACCCGCCTGTTGATCAAAGTATTGCAAACGCCTTGAGCATTCTACAAGACATCGGGGCCCTGACACCTGAGGAAGAGCTGACAGAACTTGGAGAGAAATTTGGTCATCTCCCAGTTCATCCTCTGATAAGCAAAATGCTTTTCTTCGCTGTATTAGTAAACTGTCTGGATCCAGCTCTTACTCTGGCATGTGCAGCCGACTACAAGGAACCGTTTACCATGCCTATGTCACCAGTTGAAAGACAGAAAGCTGCTGCTGCAAAACTTGAACTTGCGTCACTCTGTGGAGGCGACAGTGATCACCTAGCGGTTGTTGCTGCCTTTGAGTGCTGGAAAAACGCAAAAGAAAGGGGTCTTTCGGCTGAGTTTTGCTCTCAGTACTTTGTCTCCCCAAGTGCTATGAAGATGTTGGACCAAATGCGTAGCCAACTTGAGTCAGAACTTAAAAGACACGGGATTATTCCTAATGACATATCAAGCTGTAGCCAGAACTCGCGTGATCCCGGTATACTCCGTGCTGTCCTAGCTGTGGGATTGTATCCTATGGTGGGAAGATTGTGCCCATCTTTTGGTAATAATCGAAGGTCTTTAGTAGAGACTGCTAGTGGTGCCAAAGTTCGTGTGCATTCGCTCTCAAACAACTTCAACTTATCTTCAAGGAAGTATGATGAATCCTTAGTTGTTTTCGATGAGATCACACGTGGAGATGGAGGCATGCACATAAGAAACTGTACCGTTGCTCGCGATCTCCCTTTGTTACTAGTGTCAACAGAGATAGCTGTAGCTCCTACAGGGAGCAGTGATGCTGATGATAGTGATGACGAGGAAGAAGAAGAAGATGAGGAAACAGGAGAAGAAGAAGAGGGAGATAATAGTAACGAAGACGGGACGGGTATGCATAAAGCAGAGAGTAGGCGTGGACAGAACATGATGTCTTTACCTGAAAACTCAGTCAAGTTGGTAGTTGATCGGTGGCTCCCTTTCAGAACCACAGCCCTTGAAGTTGCTCAAATGTACATTTTGCGAGAGCGACTAACGGCATCCATTTTGTTCAAAGTGAGTTTATAAAACTACTCCATACCTGAAAGGCTTTTATTTGATTTGATTAGATTTGAATTTTCAACCGTTCATTGGCATTTTATAGGTAAAACATCCTCGGGAAAATTTACCGCCTCATCTTGGAGCTTCTATGTATGCAATTGCTTGTATTCTCTCGTATGATGGTCATGCGGGACTTTCATCTCCATCGGAGTCTATGAGGCCAAAACATTCGAGAACTGAGATGTATGAAGCCGGAGGATGGGAAGAGCAACCGAACTCCTTCCTCAACTCCCTGTTTTGGTCTTTGAGTCTGAAAGAGAACAAGCCTTCTACTTCTGGTCACGTGAATAGGAATCGACAGCATGGCTTCAACACGGTTTCAACAGAAGCTGCATCAATGCATAGGCAGCAGAACATCAAGCAAAGAAATCCCAAGTCAGCCAGCAATGGCGATTCCAGTAAGAGAAAAGAGAAAATGTTTGTTAACCACACCAATGGGATTCACCAACCTGAAGCTGTATCTACTGCTAAGCAATCAAAGCACATGTCAGCCAACAGTTTGGGTTCAGGTAACAAGAAAGAGAACATGCCTTCTGATCAGGTCTACGGGAACCAGCAACCATACACAGCTCCAAGAGAAGCTGCCGCACCAATGGCTAAGCATCAAATCAGTAAGAAAACAAAGACCAGGTCAGCCAACAACTCGGATTCGGGCAATAAGAAAACCCAGTATGTTCCAAAGATAGACCTTCATAAAAAGGAACGCGAAGACAAAATAGAACAGAAGGGAAATGCATGAAGAGCCAATGGGTTTTGGTTTTGGGTCCCATGGAGTGGAGGCAGAGAAGCTGATGTATATTAAACAAGATGCGTTATGTTAATAGTTTGGATGGTTCCTCCATTCTATTACTGTGGTTCTTGGGCGTAATGTTTTTTTTTTTGTTTTGTTAATATTATCAAGAGCCCGATTTTTAACCGGCTTCATGTTGTGACAGTTTGTAATTGTTGCTGTGTTCCTCATAGAGACTATTCTAGCAGCTTCATTACCTCAAGTGAGACGAATTGTAAAACTTATAGAAGCAATTCATCATTTCAACGTGGCACGATAAGGCACCTATACAACCTTATCCCGACACCAAAACTGAAGATGCCCCTAGTTCAAAATCCAAAAGCAGCCAATAAACAACCTACATTTCAACTCCACACTTTAAAAGCATTTTCATCACTTTGGTCTCCAGGTTATAACAAGAGAGAGAGAGAGAGAGAGAGAGAGAGAGAGAGAGAGAAGAGAATGCCTCTCTGGTTGTTACTTGTTGTCGGTATTCTGTGATGAGGGTTGCTTTTATAACCATTTTACATAAAGTTATTGCTGGCAGATCTTATTCATGTGTATGATGACATACCTGGAAAAATGATAAGAAACAAAGAACTCTAATGAAATGGTTTGTCACAGCTCATAAAGAAAAAAGGCTCCATGGCTCTTATTAATTACAAGAATTTCTGAATATGTCGTAACTTAGCATTTGAGGCCCCCACTATACTGAAACATTGGTGTAACAGAGCAATATGTTCCTAAATTACAAATAGATCTCAATGCAGAACAACTGAGCAGTAGGGCAATCGGAAATTGGTAGTACAGAGAGCTGGTAGGAAGAGAAACACATTGCAAATGTCAGTCAGGTTTCTCAAGGTAACTAATAATTTCCCCTTGGCAGAGCCTGTTCTTCATTTTCTTAAGAAAGAAGAATCTTTCAGCTGTTACACAAGTACAAAAATGCGGAGCCTGTCCACATGATTCACAGAGATTAGATTTTGTTTTACTGAGGTTCAAAAATCTGCAATGGAAACTTCAAACTCTTGCCATTTAACATGTACAACTATGGCTGCATAGTAATGACTGATTCACTTATGACGGGAGATAAGGCTCTCTACCTCATCTCAAAACTCCGGTGACGGATTATGGAAGCCTATTCAGCATCCTTTTATCAAGGCTCATGGGGCACAGTTCTACAGCCTGATTATACCAAATGAAAGAAACCAAACGCTAAGCACAACACCGCCTTAAGCAACCAACAATGAAAAGGAAGAAACAACACTAACCTTTTGATCATCTGTATTCCAGTGCTCACACTTGATAAAGACGCCTGAACAGATCAAAACAACAGGATTCTTTACGCAACTTGAGTTGCATCTGAAGCCGGTTGAGTTAGATGCGTTTTCGGAATATGTAGATACCCATGTTTCAGCATCTTCCCCATAACTCTCTCAGCATTCGACTCCATTCCGTGACTTTTGTATGCCTTAACCATAATTGCAAACGTTTTAGTCACAAGCCCATAATTAGTCTCCCCCATCTCATTTACAACACCTTCCATTTCTTCAAAGCGTTTTTGAGAGCCATACATCATTATCTTACAGTGGTAGAGAGATCTGCATAGCTTCCATCCAGCAGACTCTGCGCGCTTGACGAAACTAACAAGACTGTCTACTTCATTACTCCTGAAGTAAGCTGCAGTGATTGCCCGCATAATACTCGATTTATTAACACACGTGTTGTGCTCAAACGCCTCGTCGATTCTCCTCTCCATTGACCCAAGAATGTCTTCTTGAGCATATAGTCGAATCAAAAGCACATTCAACCAAGGATAATATTCCTCCCCGGAGAGAAGACTCAATAACTTCTCAATCTTTTCGACTCTACCCTCAACAGCTTTCTTACAATACGCACAGATCATGGCTCTGACCAAAGCACCTCTGTTTACACCAACCTGATCTTTAACCGATTCATACATTTTCTCCATTTTATTCAAATCCCCTGAGTTTGCATACCCACGAAGCATCAGCAGACACGTCTCAGTGTCAGGCTCAACAGGACCCATCTTCATTTCTCGAAACGTAGCTTCCATCTTCTCCCAGTTCCAGGCAGTCACATAACCAGCGATCAGACAGTTGTAAGTACTGGCATTCGGAGAAAGCTTCAGTTTCCGCATCTCTTCGAAAGCTGCTTCCATATTCTTCACCATCAGAAGTCTACCGTACACAGATATAAGAATATTATACGTCACAACGGTGGGAGCACAATGTGTTTGCCTCCTGAAATCTCTGAAAACTGACTGGCATTCCTGGGCGAGCCCGTTGTACATGTAAGCACTCATCAAAGCGTTGTAAACTGCAGTCGTCTGGGTTCGTTTCTTAGCAGCCTCGTTGAATAGAGAGACCGCAAAGGTTATGTCCCTAGCTCGACCCGCGATCTTGATTCCTTTCGCATACTCCTCCGTTGTCAAAGGGATACAACAATCAAATTGCCTTCTTCTCCACTCTAAAACCTGAAAACACACTCATGACTTAGATGCCTGGACCAATCCAATCTAGAACATTCTGGTTTGACACAGTGATGTCTTGTCCTTACACACCAAATCAATCCAATAACGAAATTCTAAGAAACGGGGCAGTTGCAAGATTCGAGCTTTAGACAATGACATAAGAACCCAAAACATAGATATGCCTAAACCAATCTAATCTATAACATTAAAGACAGGGCAGATTGCAAGATTCGAACTTTCAATCAAAAACACACACACAAAAAGATGAAAATGTTAAACCTGAAGAGCTAAGTAAGGAAGAGGAAAGAGCTGATCCATAAGCTCGACGATCCCAGCTCCATCGCGATAGCTTCTGAACAGCCACTGCCCTTTCTGATCCAGAACGCTCTCGAACTTCTCCTTACTGTTACCCGTCGCTAGAAGCTCGTTTTTCAAGATCGAAACCCTTTGGACCATATCAGTGTGATGAGCAGGCAAGGCGGTGACACGGGTGAATTTTCCGATGAAATGACCGCTGAGTTTCATAAACTTTGATGTCATGGGTAAAGACTTGGCCTTTTGGAGCGGAAGCTCCGGTTGGATTTAGAGGAAGGATCGGATCTGAGGATCTGCAAAGTGGGCAGAAACCTCTCCCCAACAATAGGGTTTAAGGGTAGGCGAAGAAGAAGAAGGCTTCGCACGTGAGAACCCAAAAGGGTAAATAGTGTTTGGGCCTTAGGCAAATTATATAGTGTTTGGGCTTTAGAATAAATAGTGTTTGGGCCTTTGGGACTTTAGATAATGGCTTCCGAAGTAACCGTGAAGGTAAAGTCATAATCATATGCATTTCTGCTTATAAGTGATTGATTTTTATGTAACTATGCACTGATGAGTTCGAATGTTGTCTGCGTGTGTAGACTCTCCTCTCGTCTGTTCTGATGCCCACGTCTCTCAAGTGGAAGATCCCTGTGGAGTACGTTGAGTTAATCAAAGACTTGGGCGAGTTCTTCGCTTTTCCTTGGGAGAGATTAGCCTTTGATATATTGATGGGCAGTATCAAAGAGAGAGACGAAGTTATAGCTTTCCCAAAACTCATTTTCTATCAAAGGTTTCGTCCAAGCCTTACAACTTGTTATGGTTGAAGCGGTTCCTGCGTTAAACGGAGGTTGTGGATGGGGCTGGGTCAGAGTCTGATTCAGATGAGGAATCCAGTAAGCGTTCTCTAAGCCCTCAACATGCTAGGGATATCTATCATTGATGCTGACCCGTCTCATCCAGTGGATGAGTCAAACCTTGATTGGTCGGACGAGGAGGAAGACATCAAGGTTGACAACCTTTTGGATTTGGTTTCTGATAACCATCGTTTCTGCAACGTGATGTTTCAAGGAGGTGCCACCAGAGTTGGCGTTGAACGTATGCGTGAGGAGAAAGCAAAGGATAAGGGGAATAAAAAGAAAAAAAAAACACGCATATCTCCGGTTACTTCTTCTCCATCTGTCGATGCATCCTTACTTGATGAAGCCCTTGTGCGTGAGGAGCACATGAAGATGTTTCTGTTCTAAATAATTGAAATTAATTCATCCATTGTGTCAATTTTAATCATTTTTTTATTAGTTCTTACAAGTCTACTTTTTTCCTGTGAAATATATATATGTCCAGCCACAAGCGGTTTCAACTGGTCTCTTCCCAGTCCAGACTTCGTGTGTTTCCAACCGAAGTAAAGTGATGTTACCAAACTTAAACGTTGTTCCACCTGATACCTCGACGACAGAACAAGCGTCAACCCAAGTTAGTCCATGTTATGATTTATTAAAAGTTGTGAATATTATTATACACATGTTTAGCACCTTGTACTCTTGATGATATTAGAGGTGCCTACTCTGTTTGGCGCCTCTATATTATTATTATTTTTTTTGAAAACAGACATCTGAGATGGCATTCTTCCTAGTATCTATACTGAAATCCCTGTCATTCTCACTTGATTTGACTCAGGAAGAGATATCTGAAAACGATGCTGGTGGGTGTGATGAGGGGCGATCCCAAGTAAGAGAAGGCGATGTAGCTGATCCCTCACAATGCCGGAAATGTAGAAAACGGTTCCTCCTTCATTGGTTGACACTGATATACAAAGCCGGGAAAGTGAAGCTCAAATGGTGGTTTCTGGTAAAGGTGATGCGGGGGAGTATACAACCCTTAACTTGTTCCCAAATTGAAATCTCAACTGTAAGTTTTCCGGTTTTTATCTTATGAAATCTAGTTAATAATAATTCCTCTTAGCTATAGATAGTTTTGTGCTATATCTATAGCTAATTTTTTTGGTTGGTGTCATAATCTTCAATGCAGTGTTATCATGTGTAGATAGCTGTCTGTCTCGTCTCCAACAAGGACATAGCTGAAAAAATGAAAAAATCTTGGGCAGGTTCTGCTCTAGTTTGTGCATTTCCTGTTTTAATCTGGAGGCATCCAGTTTTCCTTATCTCCGACGCTTTTTTTGTGTATAGCCTCGTCGTTCGTTCGAATTCAGTAGTTCAGTGTTTGTTTTAGTGGTCGTCAATGGGTGAAGCTGCAGTGTTGCCAAGTTGTGCTGGTTATATTTTGATGGAACGGACCGGACCGGACCGGGTCTACTTATTAGTTATATGAAAAACGACCCTTTTTAGTTTTTGAGGTTATATATTGCTTCTAAAATCCTCTCAATCTAATCATGTCATGTAATTCCGTTTTGTGGATGTGTCTCCCAAATGTAGTATTGTAATCTCGGAAGAAATGGAACTATTATGGTTATTCTGTTGTGAAATCCCATTCCACTAATGAAGAAGAGGATGTGGATGCTGGAGACTCTGAACCTTTGACATCAAACAATATGTGAATGGAGAACACTCCGGTAGAAGAGAGAAGAGCATGAAGAGACTGAGCCCATTGACGTCACGAAAAATCTCCAACGAGGGATCATCATTAGAATAGCGGCCATGATAAAGATTCCTCAAAGTCAACAGAGACTTGAAATACTTCAAAAGTAAACACCGGAACTAAACCTATCTGCTTCTGTGGAATCCTTCTAAAGCATTAATTAACAGTGACATTAAAGGCCAAAGTCTAGTTGATCTGTACCTAGCTACCACATTCGTTCAGCTCACACCTTCTTGAAGCTTTATATATAGTAGCATCAAAGCTGAAACTTTCACCTGGTTCGAATGTTTCTTTAAGATCTCCATAGCTTTGCTCAACGCTCAACTCTTTGCCAACCTTTAGGTCTTTCTACGAAAGCATCAACAACCAAACTCAAACCATTTTGAACTCCAGCCACAACAATATAATTCACTCAAATGATTTCGATTAGATTTTACATAATCAAACTAAGGCTGTAGCTAATAATGACTGAAAGGGTGATCTGTATTGATTATCTATCTTAAGATCACACACACAAACTCGAGTATTGAAGCACACAAATAAGAACTTCACTTATTATTAATCTCTTGAGGAAACTATCTCAAAACCTCAAGCTCTCAAACTTAAACTCATTAAGTTATGCAACACACTTTGCATCTCCTTATATAACACTTTAATTATCCTAAGCTCATTAGGAATAACACAATTAGATATTTCCTAATCCTTCTAGATAAACTCAACACACAAGGATTAGGTAGCTTGCATCTCAAGCTATTTCAAGCTTATCTCAACATTCTCCCTCTTAAGCTTGAAACCTCCATGTGACAACTCTTGCATTCCAATGAAGTCTCTCATTTCTTTGAACTTGATTCTTCCCAATGGTTTGGTTAGAATATCAGCCTTTTGTTCATTACCAGGTACATGTTCAACTTCTATCAGCTCCCTCTCAACACATTCCCTTATAAAGTGGTATCTAGAGTGAATGTGTTTACTTCTTCCATGAAACACTGGATTCCTTGTCAAAGCTATTGCTGATTGATTGTCGATCCTAATAGTAACCTTCTCTCTTGCTTGGCCGGTGACTTCACTGAGTAAATCTCGCAACCAGATTGCTTGTCTTGCAGCTTCTGTACCTGCCATAAACTCAGCTTCGCATAACGCAACGGTGTCTTGTTTCTGCGAGCACCAAGTTATTGGACTTCTTCCAAGGTAGAAAATATGTCCAGTCGTACTTCTGCCATCATCTGGATCCATATTATAACTTGAGGCTGTAACCTACCAACTTTGGTACTTTGAGTGGCGCTCGATCAAATGATAATCCGTAACCTGTAGTACCTTGCAAATACCGCAGACATTGCTTCAATGCGGCCGAATGTGACTCTCTTGGGCTATGCATATAGCGGCTTAGGACCCCCACACAGAAGGACAAGTCGGGTCTCGTGTGTAATAGATATCTTAAGCATCCAATGTTTCTTCTAAATTTTGTCGCATCAACCTCTTTCTCTTTCTCTGCTTTGGACAAGACTAATCCGAGCTCCATGGGAGTTTGGGCTGGATTACACTTTGCCATTCCCGCGTCTTCCAAGATTTTCATCGCATATCTTCTTTGGTTCAAAGTAATTCCTCGGTCATGTTGGTGGACTTCAATTCCGAGGTAATACGAAAGCTTGCCAAGATCACTCATATCAAACTTCTTTGCCATGCCTGTCTTGAACTCGTCAATCAGTCTCGAGCTTGTTCCAGTCACGAACAAGTCGTCTACATATACGGCCACAACTAGCATCTCATCTTTTACATTCTTTCGATAGACTGATGGTTCCTTTGTGCATTTGCTGAACTCAAGCTCCATGAGTATCTGATTAAGCTTATTATTCCATGCCCTGGGTGCCTGTCTTAACCCATATAATGCTTTGTTGAGCTTATAAACTTTGTTCTCTAATCCCTTCCTCTCGAAACCCTCTGGCTGAGTTACATAAACAACCTCCTTTAGTTCTCCATGTAAGAAGGCGGTTTTAACGTCAAGGTGATGTACTTCCCATCCATTAGTTGCAGCTAGGTTAATCAGCAACCTTATTGTCTCAAGGCGTGCAACTGGCGCAAAAACTTCTTCGAAGTCGATCCCGTATTGTTGCACATACCCTTTAGCAACTAATCTCGCTTTGAACTTGTTGATACTGCCGTCGGAGTTTCGTTTAATTTTGAATACCCACTTTAAGCCTATTGGCTTTACTCCATAAGGGAGATCAACGAGATCCCACGTTCTATTTTTCTCAATAGATTCTATCTCTTCTTCGCAGGCTCTTGTCCACTTTCTCGAAACCTTTGCTTCCCCATAGTTTCTTGGCTCGTTATTTAAGTAGAGCAATACTTCTTCTCCAAGCTCTTCCGCCATCAAAATATAATCTTCAAGGTACTTTGGCATCGAGGTCTGTCTCTCTGATCTTCTTAGCGGTTGAGGTTGATCGTTGCTTGTTGTTGCTTCACTTGTACTCTGTTTTGTTACAGAGTTCGTAGATTCACATGTTTCCTCTGCTTCTTCTTTGTTTGCAATGGCACTGACGGTGGTAATGTCTTCTTCTTTGTTTACTCCAGGTTCTCCGATCTTTTCATTCATGATCACAAAGCCTTCATCGATCTCAAAGCTTTCTTCATCGCGTTTTTCTTCTCCCCTTATATTCCAGTTCCAGCCTTTTGCTTCATCAAATACAACGTCACGACTCACTATGATCTTTTGTGTACTTGGATCATATAAGCGATATGCCTTTGATCCCGGCTCCGTTCCTAAATTCACAAGCATACGAGACCTATCATCGAGTTTCTTCAGTTGTGCTCCTTCTATCTTCGCATACCCTATACAGCCAAAAACTCGTAGATGACTGATATTAGGCCTTTTGCCTCGAAACATCTCATATGGCGTTTTTGCATCCAAAGCTCTTGTGGCTACTCGATTGATGAGGTACGTAGCGTGTCGTATCGCTTCTCCCCATAGATAATTAGGCATGGACATGTGTTTTAGTAAGCTTCTCGCCATCTCCATCAATGTTCGATTCCTTCGCTCAACCACACCATTCTGTTGGGGTGTGTATGGTGCAGTAAGGTGTCTTCTTATCCCTGCGCCATCACAATAATCGTTGAATGCATGGCTTACAAACTCTCCCCCCCTATCTGTTCTAAACGTTTGTATTTTCTCCCCTGTTTCTTGTTCGACTAGACTTCTTAGCTTCTTAAATTTGCTGAAGGCTTCGCCTTTTTCTTTCAATAGCATCGACCACATGTATCTAGTATGATCGTCGATGACAACAAATATGTATCTGTTTCCTGCTTGCGTGCTCGGACTTATAGGGCCACAGAGGTCTCCATGAAGCAACTCTAAAGTCTTTGTAGCTCGATATGTGGTGGCTTTAGGAAAAACCTGTCTTACTTGCTTCCCAAGTTGGCACGAGCCACACACTTTCTTCTCAATATTACTCTTCGGGATTCCTAGTGCAAGTTCCTTCTGCATCATATTGCGTATGGTCTCGAGATTTATGTGCCCTAGTCTTTCATGCCACAGATTTGATTCACTTGCTACATTTAAGTATAGACGTGATCCGCTCTTTAGACCCATATGAACTTTGTAGAGTCTATTTCGTGATCTTTTGGCGGTGACAAGTAGTTTACCAAACTGATCATGCATCGTTAATAACTCTCCTCTTAACCTTATATCGCATCCAGCCTCTGTTGCTTGTCCCAAGCTAATGATGTTACTCTTAAGATCAGGGATATAGTAAACATCGGTCATCTTCCTTGCATCTCCATTCATATCGGTGAAAGAGATTGTGCCCTTGCCCTTGATATCAATTCGAGAATCATCTCCAAAACGCACTTTTCCGGATATCGTATTATCTAGCTTCGAGAAATATCTCACATCTCCAGTCATATGATTTGATGCTCCATTATCTAGATACCATAGGTTCTCAACTCCATTGTTGGTCTCATACTTCTCTGGAAGCACATTCTTCTCATTCAAGAATACTATCTCATGCATCATAAGCTCATCAGCTTCTTGTGTTTCCGTGTTGTCCTCTTGAGCTTCCTGCAATTTTAATAAACGATCAGGACATTGCGCGACAAAGTGACCTTGTTTGTCGCAGCGGAAACAAATCACACGAGACGCATCTCTTCCTGAATTATAATCTCTATTATAATCTCTTCCTCCATTGTAACGACCACGACCTCTCCCTCTAGAATAGGAACGTCCTCCACGACCTCTGTTCCTTGATGATTCAAATCACACGAGACGCATCTCTTCCTGAATTATAATCTCTATTATAATCTCTTCCTCCATTGTAACGACCACGACCTCTCCCTCTAGAATAGGAACGTCCTCCACGACCTCTGTTCCTTGATGATTCATTATATTCGCGGTATCCTCCTTCGGAGTTGTAGTGATTTGACTGATCTCCTTGAGCTCTGCTGGTTTGTCCCTCTGTATTCGAATACATAAGTTTTCCTTTATCTTCTTCTTCTTGTTCTTCATCACATATGCGTTCCTCATAGGCCTTTAAGCGCCCAAAGATGTCTTCGAAACTCGTTGTATCAAGATCAAGTACCTGCTCAAGCGAAGCAACTATATGTATATACTTCTTACGAGGAAGACTCGAAAGAAATTTCTTAACGATCTTAGCTTCTTCGATAGTTGCTCCTAAGGCGGCTGATTTTGATGCCAGTTCAGATAACTTCCCTCCGAAGTCATCGATACTTTCTGCCTCTTTCATCTTCAAGCGATCAAATTCGCTTGTCAGCGTTTGAAGTCTAGCTGCTCTTACTCGTTCTGCGCCTAGATGTCTCGTCTTAATAGCTTCCCATACTTGCTTTGCCATACCTAGTTCTCCCACTTGCAATATAAGACTTTCTGGAATCGACTGAAACAACAGGCCCAACGCCATGTTATTCTTTTCACTATCCGGTTCCTCTGTCTCTACAGCCTCCCATACCTTATGTATTTTAAGAGTAATCTTCATCCTCATAGCCCATACCGTATAATTGGTTGCAGTGAGCATGGGGCACTTGATCAAGGACGTTCCTCCATCCTTGTTTTTCTCTGTCACCGGAATTAAATCTCCCATTGTATAGACCTAAGCTCTGATACCAAATATTGATTATCTATCTTAAGATCACACACACAAACTCGAGTATTGAAGCACACAAATAAGAACTTCACTTATTATTAATCTCTTGAGGAAACTATCTCAAAACCTCAAGCTCTCAAACTTAAACTCATTAAGTTATGCAACACACTTTGCATCTCCTTATATAACACTTTAATTATCCTAAGCTCATTAGGAATAACACAATTAGATATTTCCTAATCCTTCTAGATAAACTCAACACACAAGGATTAGGTAGCTTGCATCTCAAGCTATTTCAAGCTTATCTCAACAATCTGCTCACATATTTACATTCTAAGGAATGTGGGCCTTCAAAGCTAAAACCTTACTTTAAAACAGCAAGCTCTAACATTAAGCACCTGTCCCACCTACTGTTAAGACAAGGATTCAATCTATTGAATTTACAACGTTGCCATCAACAAAAACGTCGCCGGTGCAACACCAGAACAAAAGCATGGATCTATTTTCCTATAACATTATTTTTCCTTTTTGTCAGTCTAAAAGCAATTTCCGATGATCATATCGGGTTTCTTCCAGCGGTTTTTGCCGACCTTGTCAATTCGAACATGCATATATTGTAGTTTTGTGTCATTTTCCGGTGATGAGACCAAAATGAATATAGTTATTGAGCAAATTGTTTCTCATACGCATACGCTTACCCTCTTTGACATCTTTGTGATGTATATTTTAACTATTTTGAACACAACTAATTAAGGAATAGAATCCAACGAAATATAATTTACTAATTTCGTTCTACTGATCATATCCAAGTAACGGTCAGTTCGTATCTGTACTTTCCGATGAAATTTCTAGCTAGCTAGTCATCAATTTGGTTATGAATAACAATCATATAATACTTTTTTGATCAAATACTCATAATCAAAGAAAAGGTTCAGTCTACAAATAATGCAGGTGATCAAATACTCTTTTTGTCAATAATCATATAATACTATTAGTTTGCTACACTTGAGAATTTATATAGTAGGTTGTCCTAATGTATATTGAGACATACCTAAACTATATATGTATAAAGTCCATAAATGTATATGTATACATACCTAGACTATAGAAGTAGTGGTGCTGGATGCTTCAGATCATCTGATGCTCGACTATAGCAGGTTAATCAAGAACTTCGCCACAAGATCGGTTGTTTTGTGAGCCAAATCCTGTACGAAAAATTAGCCCCTTTGATCAATGATCATCAACAGTCATTGTTGGCTTACAGGTGACAGCTTTTCAAGAAATGAACAATGTTCTACAGTTTTATGTTCTTTAACAACTCATTTCTTAATATAACTCACTTTTGAGTCATATATTCAGTAGGGAAATTGGCATGTATAGCCATGAAAAAAACTATAATTCACCATCTAGCCAATTTCCCTAACATTTATATACACGGTGTTACCTTTCTATAATAATACTGTATTGCCCCTTCTTCCAACCGGTGAAACCTGAAGCCAAACAAAATTAAAATTTTAATTATTATCTTAAGAAAGTAAATCGTGGCTTCAGTATCTTCACACTTTCCTTTTTACTTCCATTGGTAACGTTGTTGAAGTTGAATAGTCTCACAATATCACCTTCGCCGGATTCACTTCGATTTTTTTACTTCTCCTTCATTGTTTTGCGAACATGTGCTTTTCTCCATTTCTGAAATCGGAGGCCACACGATGGTGCTAAAATTGCAGCGGCGACTAGCAACAAACCATACCTATTCCACTTCACACCCTCGATTATTGTTAGATTTCTTCAAATACGGTAAGTTTTCTGGTGTTTATCTTTCATTCTCTTAATCTGATGTTATTTTCGTTTCTGTTTCGACTAGTAACAAACGAGGGTACTATAATTGGTAAATCTACAACCTTGTTGCCGTTGAAATGAAATAGAATAAACTGTACTACATAGATTTTTCTTCGTCTGGACATATCGTGAGATCTGTTAGCATCTGCAATATAGGTTTTTCTTCATTTGGACATAGCATGAGAGCGGTTAGTTCTATTCTATTTGAAATAGAATAGAATAAACTATATGTTCAAACTATTCTACTTGAAATATAATTCAATGATCTGTAACGTATGACTTATCATTCTGTATCAACAATTGTCGACCAAAAGGGCCAGGTAACAACTAACTTCTACCACTATCTTCGATTCATATGGTTACATCTATTGTTATACGGCTTTATATTTCCTCCATTTTCTTTTTGTTCAATTCAGGCTTTTGTGTGTTCTCGTGTGAGTTCCAATGGAGCCGGTGAGAGATTATATCGTGCTTTGGCAGGCAAAGAAGATACTACGGTTGACCAACTTCACGAACACCTTACTGAAGAATTTCCTTTTGAGCATAACACATGGTCCGGTGGTGTGAAAGCTGATGACATTAGTGTCAACAACGAGGCTCACAGGTCTGATGATGAGGCCGACCCCGACGCATGTTCTGAACGTGAAGATGGAGAAGCCGGGATTGAAGGTGGTTTAGATAGCGGCGCTGACTCTCCCTCGCGAGGCGGACAATTGTCCGTCCGGCCTGGTGCCGTGCCAATAAGTGGCCGCAATACCTCAGCCGGTGTCGGACAACTAGTGCCTCTGTTGGAGGGGTACATGGGCCGTATCAAAGAACATATTACTGCTGAGTTTGGGAGTATCCGTACTGAAGTCGCTGCAACAACTTCATCTGTTGCTGCTTTGGAATCCTTTGTTAAGACTGAGTTTGCAAGGTTGAAAGATTCACTCAGCAATTGTGATCCCATGTTTACCGGTGATCCTTTTGCTACTTTCAGCCCACACCGGAATGAAGCCCCTGCTGGTGCAACCTCTGTGGACAGACAACATGATCATGGTGATTCGTTCCCCATCTCTACTCGTAACGATGGTACACAAAGCGACGTCCCTCCCGCTGATTCTGAGGTAAAACAGAACAAGCAATATATTTTCTATTCTACATCCACATACATGCTATGTTTGATGTATAATGTTCTATTCTATATGGTTGGTAGTCCATTCTATGTCGGTATTATCATTCCATTTTATTCGAAATCCCCATTCTTCATGTGATGAGGTTTCACTGGTGTCTTGTGAAGGTACTAATGGAACATTTATTTGTTATTTTCTGCAGCTGGGTGATCCGAATGACAAGTCCAACGAAGCGGCAAACATTGTAACGCCTACCAAAGTTGTCGAAGTAAGTTTGGTAAATTATATTGCCCCATTTCAGGTCCTCTCTAAATATTTGTCACATAGTACAACCACCTTTTAACATAGATGTCCGTTATTAATGTAGGATGCCGGCCCGAGTGGTACAGCAGAGGAGGATCATCGCAGTATGCTGCATGTCGATGGTGATGATGTAAGTTAAGCCATGATACTACTATGCAATTCTGATATCATAACAACAGGCCAACCCAATTTGTGTCAAAATTGCAGGGTTTTGCTCGGAGTGACAAGTCACAGGAAGACACAGTCAGTGAACGACCCATGGACATGGATGAGGTAAAGTTAGAAGGACCATATTTCGCTTCTTATATTCTTACAAGTATTGACATTTGCATATAACTATCGCCATTTTCAGACATCTCTGACCGACCTTCTCTGGTCGCCGTTCTTGAGGGATAACCCCGAAATTATCCCCACATGTTAAAGAGTCTGGTGCATCTAATGAGGTAATGGATGGCCTAACCTCTCCATATATATCGTACTATTCCATGTCAATTAGTTTCTTTCCATTTTCCTAATTTTTACTTTGCTCGTCCCTCATCGTTTAGCAGTCCCAACATCGAGAAACGACTCCGCTTTCTCAGTCCATCGCACCACTGCCTTCTTACCCACCTCCTATTGCATCAGAAATATATGTCCCCATTACGGTAAGACGTCTAACGAAGCTTCCACATTTGGATATTTCATTCTGCTAATATTATAGCAACTGCTAGTTTCCATTGACGCTTATCCGAACTTATGTAATACAGATATCGCCCTCTGTCTCAACACCTGCTCAATCTGATCCCGTTGGTGAAGAAACAATCATCGTTCCTGAAGAAATGTATTAGCCAACATTTGGGTTGATTTTTAGTTGACATGGATGAGGGTTCATATTTCCCGAGCTTGTGTTTAGTGTACCATATAAATTTTTATTTAATAATCATGGGGTGTTGTAACATTAAATGAAAGATGTTACATATAGTATAAAACTTCTTCAAAACAAAATAATATAGTAGAAAATATTTGTATTGGGTTTTTATTGCAATGGATGAGGGTTGATATTTCCCAAGTTTGGGTTTAGTGTAACATATAAATTCTTGTTTAACAATCATGGGGTGTTGTAACATTAAATGAAAGATGTTACAAATAGTATAAAACTTCTTCAAAATAAAATAGTTCTCTTCGGGTGCAGATAGTAAAGTTAAATTTAAGAATAATAATGGTTCTACTAGAGTTGGGATTATATTTGTCAATATCTGGGTTGGGTTATATTGCAATGGATGAGGGTTGATATTTCCCAAGCTTGGGTTTAGTGTAACATCCAAATTCTTGTTTAGCAATCATGGGGTGTAGTCCAACTGGAATGGTATCCTCGAAATACCGAAATCAATTTTATCGAAGTGGAATAGGCTATTCATAGTTATTGTTTGGAACGTAGACAGAAAGAAATATTTTTATAAGTTAATAATGGCATCATTTCATTTATACAAAAGCAAGTTTCGGTGATCCGAACAACAAACACATTCATTCCGATTACATAACACATATATGGCCTACTATCAACATAACAAAATGATTTATACTAGTCAAATATGCAGATACGTCTGCATTTAAAAACAAAATTTATCATCTCCGCTTCAAGCTTTTACACATCGCCTTTCCTTATCCTTCTTTTCATGTGGTTATATCATCCCATGCAGAAAATTTCCATTCCACATTACTTCTGATGCCATTTCCTTAAACATGATATTTACAAGAGGTTGCGGCAAGTGGCCCTGTTGTGACCAACACGCCACAACACCTGCACGGTAGTATTGCTGGTGACACCTGCAAACATACTTTCACTGTTAGGCAGTTACGCATACCTTCCACCATTGAACAAATATAACCTCAATTTATCATACCGCTCAACTATTAATGGACTCCAAGTTATTCTTTTCCATATGAAAATTTTCTATTTCCATTGTACAGAACTTTGATTTGTACCTGACACACCGAGGGGGAGGTGTCGTCAAGTAAGGTGTCGTCCACTGCTTCTGTTGATGGGTGTGAGGATCGAATATATTGTCTGGGTGGTGCCGGTGCTGTGATATCATCATATTGGACAACCGTGTTTGGAATACCCGGAATGCCAAATATTAGGCGGCTCCACATTGGCCTCTTACCACGTCCCGAAACATCAACTGGTGTTCTAAACACAGGAACCAGCATATCATCGTCGGAATCAGAGTCGGAATCTGTTTCGACGCGCATTTTTTTTCCCTTCCCAATTGTTGCCTCAGACTCCATCCGTGGACGGATGTTCCGCACAGGCTCTGTAATTGATATTCCACCTCCAGTAGCTGGAATAGAATGAGTTTGTGGCTTTTCTATTCTTCACCTTCTTGATCCTCTCCTTCAGCAAATGGACTTACAGAGGTAATTAAATGGAATACAATAATAAACAACGACCGGTTAATCACCAAACAGTAAAAAGATGTGTCCTAAACCCACTTTATTACGTGGCTACATCCAAGTCCGTAATATGGAATAGCTGTAAGCCACAATTGGACATTTATTTGAGAACAAAACTCCCTCTCACCATCCAGCCACGTCGTTATATTTGTACTGAAGTGATTTATTACAGTAATTGGGTTATTCTATTTTTACCTGAATTATTCTACATGGAAGAGAATTTTTCTCATTAATCTGCATAGAAGATGTCTCATTTCACCTACTTTACATGTCTCCCTTCTTCAGATCTCTTCTCCTTTGTATCATAACTCTTTTCCTCCATCAAATTCATGTTTCACTGATCAACAATATAGAATTGTATTCTACAATATTAGGTGTGCATTATGGTACAGTTATATCATATAAATATAAAACTAGTCTACAATTGTTGTATGGAATAGGAATATATCGTCATGGAATATAACAAAAAAACTAAACAGTGGATCGTCAAACTCCCGTTACATTACAATCTTTTCTCAGACATTTACAACTGTTATCCACTCATGTCTACGCATAGACTTATAAAGCTAATAGTCAAAGCTTTGTCACACGCGCTGCTTTTATTACTTGATTTATTTGTGTGTAACACAAATCAACCACATCGTCCTTTTATGGCTTTGTTACCGGTGACTGTTTGCATTAAGGGACATAACCGGATGAAAAGAGGGCAAAATGTCATCGGCTACATTATGTCAAAATCAAGGCTACTTATTTCATTTCCCTCCCAAACATGGCTATTTCGCCAATAAGCCCTATTCAGTAACTTAATTTTTCTGTAAGTGGTCCTAATAGGTGTGGAGGTTACAAAAGGCTGAGCAAAAGGAAGATGGGAACTGTTTACATAAATAAACATTACATATAATCATTAACAGTTAAACCTTTTTCATATATTATATTTCACTAAACTTCAGATGTGAGTTGTGATATTTAGCTATCTAATGGTTATTATTGCAATAGTGTATAATACTAATAACAACTTCAAAGTCAGACATAAACTATTTTATAAATATTTTCACTTTATTCATAAACATATACAACACTATCTGAAGGAAATTTTTAGAAGATTATGGATTAAAATGGCTCTATATAAATAAATACTGATTAACTAATATACCTATATGTAACTTCCTATGAGTTTCCATACATTGTGCTTGATGGATTCAATTAATGAGAGGACCAGAATCTAAAGAAACCTAATTTATTCATTTCGAAGTGTTATCAATCCAACTATGTTAGTTTCTCGATCGTTTGTATTTCTATAAGTATAAATTGTCACTCATACATATAGTTTTAGTCTATTACGACTTGAGAAGTTGGTTCTCAGTGTGTTCTAATGTATATATGTGCACATACGTACATACATAGTAACATGTATACATACATAAATGTACTTACACATTGGGAAAGGCATTGTGGTGCTGAATGCTTCTCATCATCTGATGCTCGACTAGCAGGTTTCAAGTAATGCGCCAATAGATCAATTGATTGATGAGCCAAGTCTGCGCAACAAACTATAAATCCTCTATGATCAATGAACATCATATGTCATTGTTCTCCAATAGACATTCAAGAAATTAACAATGTTCTATACTTTTAGATGTTTATATCAATTGTTTTTCTTAATTTATCAAATCCTAAGTCCAGTATTTTTTGCACATATAAGTCATAATTTTTGCTGTAAGTGGTCCTATTAAGAGGTCAAGAGACGACAAAAGGCTGAGCAAAGGAAGATAAGAACTGTATTACATATAAATAATATATATCATTGTATGTATGTAATTGACACAAATATGGTGTAGATAATGTAATATTATTTCATCATTCATAAGTAACTGACACAAGATACACTATATTATTACTTAAAGCTAGCTAAATCTCTCAACACTGCAGAGTCAGAAATGTTGTTTATGTAATACATACTATAAAGGCCCGCTTACGACATGGATATACAGCACAATCTAGTGCTTCAGCTAAATAGATATGTGTGTTTGTGTGGTTCTATGACAAGAAGCACAATTACTACTGAAACTGGTTGCTATTTAAGTTTATAAATAGCTTATATACGGCAAAATGCACATGATGATCAAGCCGCCGGAGCCACGTCTTTGTCGTCGTCATCATCGTCTCCTCCGCTCTCTTGGCCAACAGTTTGTATGTAGGGAACTGGCCGAGTCTGAGTTGACTGGTATAGCCTGCCTTCTGCTTTGTTTGGACTCATCACTGCCATTTTTAAATAAGGGTTTTGTGTGTTTCTGGTCTTCTAGTGGATTTTTTTAGTATTGTTGCAGATATATTGAGCTCATGAACTGCCCTCAATTTATAGCATTTCTAGGTTAACCCTTTGGGTTTTCATCTTTCATATATTCTCAAAGAATAATCAATATGGCGACACTGGGGCATTTTGTGGGGTTATATTTGAACGATTTATATTCACACGTGACTACGAGATTCTAGTAATGCCAATTTCATAGGAAGAAGATAAGATTTAATCACCTGTATAAATCACAATTAGCTAGACGATATATCTAGTCATTGTCAAATTAGCATTGAGATGAAAACGTTTTACGGTTTTAAGGAAATGTGATCTGACGGATCTAGATAAAACTTTGAAAATGTAAAGTGGTCAAAAGCGTTGTTTCATAGATTAGGGCTATGGACCCATTCTTTTACATATTTTTTTCTTACTCACACTGGGTTAATTCCTGATATGACGTCAACGTGCGTCTTTAATCATAGTCAAAAGCATGCTTTGCTTACAAAAGATGACATGCTTAGACACGTAAGACAACAAGTGAAGTACCAAAAAAAAAACATAGTCTAGTGGTAACTTTATTTTTCTCCATCTAGGATATCTTTTTGGTTTCTTTGCCCTTTGTGAAATGCCAAAGGAGTGCAAGTGTGACATGGCCACGGTTATAACCACAAATTATTACAACGTGGCACGTGATGGCCCACAGGTGAGCCAACCTCATGCAAGTTAGTCGCAGCTCACGTTCTACACGTGGAAGGAACAGTTCATGCACACTCTCACGTTGCCTCGCCATACGCCTCCTCATATCTTTGTATATGTATACAATATATACATATATGTGGGTAGATATTATTGTGACCTCATATATACTCTCTACATATAGCTTTTGGTATTACGCTTAAAGCATAAAACCCTAAAGCTGGTCATTGTCTTTCTTCTATGTTGGATGCTTTGATTGTATCTTGGAAAACTGAGTCAATGTTTTTTTTTGACACTTACTGAGTCAATGTTTATTCAATTATATATGGAACCTTCTGTTTTATGCTTTTCATAACCAATAAATTTGGGATCTTCGATCTGTAACCAATTTGTCTGGTCCAAACACGCGGATCTACGACCATAAGTTATATCCTTTTCTATAGCACCAAGTTTTCAAGATTTTGTAGCACAACCCCTCTAACCCGTCAAGCTGACCAGTTAAGAATATGGACGATGTAACAAGTTGAAGGCAAACCATCCGGTTGTGTTTTACATACAATTTTATTGTATTTAAAATAAGAAACAAAATATTTTTTTAGGTCTTTTGAAAAGTTTTTAAACGTCGTAAAAGAAAAATATTAGAGAATAAAAAATGTTAAGTTTGCGTTAGCGTCCAATTAATAATGTATGACGAACTAATGCTGTGCTTTTTTTATAAAGGGGTGTCCGGCAAGTCGAGATCCAAACAATTTTCTGAATCATATCCACTGGTATCAGGTAAATTTGATTCTTCGTAATAGAAATTAGATATTTATGTCGTTTGGCCTCACTTATGATGTGTTTTAACCAGAAGATTAATGATCTAAATATGAAAATATGGAAAAATTAGTTCTAAAATTTTAAAACTTTTGAGAGAGTTTATGATAATAAAACTTCCTTCTTCTTTTTTCAGTTCTAGTTTTTACTACTTGGTTAAAAAGATGATAAAGATTAAAAAATATGCATAGGCTTCAAAACTTCAACAATATTACAAATATTGTATGTTGCTCAAAAACAAAATTACAAATACTGTGCATTTTTTTGGCGAAAATCCATAACCTCGTCTCTGAATTTTCGATTATTATGTTATTGTCATCTACCTATCTTTTTTGTCATTCTCTAAAGTATTGTACTGTAGTCTCATGATATTTACATTTACTAGAAGTTTTTTTATCGTGTTTTAAGTTGTTTCTTAAGAACGCTATAAAATTGGACCAAGTTAGCTTTTCTTTGGGTTTCGTCTGACTCAGATCAATTGGATCACTGAGACATAATCATTTATACTGCAACGCAGTTCTCTGCGAGAGCTCCACGCCACATCTTTATATAACTAATTAATTACTCTGTTTTTTTTTAATTTCATAAATGAGATGAAACAAATAATATATAGATGTCGTCATATATAACACCACTTGATATCATCGCAAACAAGTGCTTAAATCTCGCCTCGGGGAGTTAACGGTACCATCTAGTTGCTGGATTGATCACATTGGAGGTTTCTTCTGAATATATGCAAGTCAGACCATTGTAATCTTCCAGTCTGAATTGTTGTCGATATATAGCAGATCATGAGTTCCATCTGTTTTACTAAACCACCCAATCTTCCAATCTTAATGGCTTTGGTTCTCTCCAGCTAGCACAGCATGAGAGAAGAAAAGGATGAAGAACTTAGCAATAAGAATAATTTAGGGCAATTGCTATTCGAATATGAAGTTCAAATTGATAATAGATTCTCGGTTGTGTAATGCATCGAGGAACATGCAGTATAGAATCAAGAATCAGAACATTGAACTCTGCACAATTTGTTAGCCACTGTGTCGACTCTCTGCAAAGGAAATAATTTACATGGTAGAATCAGAATAGCCTGAAACAGTTGTCAATATAATTAAACCAAACTCATTCAAATGATTCCCTCATCTATAAGGACAAATCAAACATCAAATGGAATACATAGTGGTTCTCCACCGCGACAAGTAAAACAAAGCAGATCAAATCAGCCTGTTTCCAATCCAGACATAAACAAATGAAAACTCTCCTGTCACAGCAAAATGCCAACTAGTAACCCCATCCCCATAAAGAAAATAAGATAGATATGATAATTATATTTTGTTTTGTCTTCTCCAAACCAAAGAAAAAAGTTCTAAACTTAGTATGAACAAAGGTATCCAACTCTGTTACACAAACTCAAGATTCAGGTACTGGGGCTGCTGGCGCTGGAGGTTTGAGAAGTGGCTGCAAAGCTTTCACGACTATACTCATATTCGGTCTAAACTCAGATTCGTATTGCACACACAACGCTGCCACCGCCGCAAGCTGCATTTGCCACATTTTACAGATTCATATATATTCCAGATGAAAGTCTGAGACCAAAAAAAGGAGATGGCATTGTAGTTTTGGTCGTGGGGGTGAAGATAAGTATACCTTAGCTACTGATTTAGGAGGATACTCTCCTTTTAGTTTTGGATCAACACACTGCTTCACTTTGTCTTCACTGAGTCTCGGTGTAGCCTGAACAAATAAACGGATAGGAGATAAAAACAGAGCAGGGTACATATTTGGACAGCACACAAACAATGAACATACCCATGTTACAAGACTCTGTTGGCCCCGTGGCATTGTATGATCGACAGGTTTCCTCCCTGTCAAAAGCTCTAGTAGTACAACGCCAAAGCTATACACGTCACTCTTCTGTGTCAACTGTCCAGTCATAGCATATCTGCAAATGGAAACACACACGCACGTCTTTAGCTGCTATACTTTCATCTGGATACAAATGCAATTAAGTTTTTAAAGGAACATTACTCTGGAGCGTGATAGCCAAAGGTGCCCAAAACTCTGGTAGAGTGAAGACGAGCAGCATTATCAGGAGCCTGATTCGAGAGATTGAAATCAGCGACTTTTGCTTGATAGTCTTCAAAGAGAAGCACGTTGCTAGATCTCACGTCTCTGTGTATGACAGGAGGCTGAACCTTCTCATGAAGGTACTCTAAACCCCTAGCTGCCTCAACGGCTATCTTCACCCTCGTTATCCAGTCCAGTGTTGGACCTGGTTGCGCACCTTGAACTCCTTTCCTACCATGTAGAACGTCGTGCAGTGATCCCATCGTTGCAAACTCATAAGCAAGAACACGGAGGTCCTCGTCGACACAATAACCGACCAGCTGAATGAGATTATCATGCTTCAGTCTCGAAACCATGGAAACCTGAGGGAGGAGCAAGCAATAGGATGTAAAGACAATTTTTCCCTGAAGACAAAGGGAAGATTTAAAGTAAAAGTTGTTATAACCTGACTCAAGAACTCGGCGTTAGTTTCAGCTTCAGGGGCAACATCGAGTTTCTTCAAAGCCACTGCTTTCCCATCATTTAGCGTTGCGTAATACACCCTTCCATAAGATCCCTCACCAATCAGTGACTTGGATCCAAAATTGTCGGTCTTCTCTTTAACCTCTTCCACAGACAAGGGAGGGACTTCAATAGGGAGAGCTTCCTTGGGCGCATCAGGTTGTGGTTTTGGTTTTCGAACTGCATTTTGTGTGACGAGAAAGAGAAACCAAACGTATTCCCAAATCAGAAACATACAAAAGATATACAATAAACCCCTAATCCTTACAAAGCTAAAAGCTTCAAATACACAAACAAAAGCAGTAGTATAGATAGACATACCATCAGGTTGTTGTTGTTGCCATTGAGTTTTCAGATGCTGCTCATCGTTTGATAAATCTGAATCTCCTCCTGATTTATGCCCACAACAGATCCACCTGCGCATCTTTCTTCAAATACACAGCGTTGTAAGCTCCTGCAAACAGTGTTAAAAAACCAACTCAATATGTATGCTAATATGCATTCAAAAAAAGAGAAACTATCATCAACTAGCTTCCAATCGAACCAACAATCACTTAACGTATTACACAATATCACAGGGAAGGGAGCTTCTACTTCATTCTCAAGTTAAAAGCGCTTTCATCTTCACTACCTCCCAAAACTGAAAACAGGTAAAAAAAGCAATTGTTCTTTGCAAGTGGTCAGAATATTGTAAGTAGGTAGATATATATTATATATAATAAAGACAAATCTAACAAACACACAGTAACTTTTTTTTATTTTATCAAATGGTCTTTTGACAAAAGTAGGCGTACCAGAAGAACAATGCGGTTGGTGAATCAATCACTCGATTCATTACTTACTACATAGACCAGAAGCCTAATTGCAATATTTACAAATCAGAAAGAGACAAAAACACTTTGCCGCCAGCCAGAGAATGTTTGTCGGCAAATAGTCAAACTAATTAGCGAAATCAAAGATGAGAAGAATTTCAAAATCAGATGCGTTAAAATCTACTTGGAGATCGAATCAGAGAATCTGAAATTTAAATTTTAAGGAAATCAAAAGATGGGGGCGTCAACTTGAAAAGATATGAAGAAGCAGTAGAAAAGGAAAAAAAAATCGAGAGAATTGAATTGATCTTACCTTTTTTACCGGTTAAATCTGTGTGTTTTGCCAAAACGATGGTTAAGCTGAGACTTGTCGAGGATTCGATTGTCTCTTCTGTGCAGAGAGAGAAGAGAGACTGGAAAAGGAGCCTTTGC
Organism: Brassica nigra; assembly: GCA_016432835.1. NCBI lineage: Eukaryota > Viridiplantae > Streptophyta > Magnoliopsida > Brassicales > Brassicaceae > Brassica > Brassica nigra. Next base: position 10,615,167 of record CM028245.1, on the reverse strand, counting down.
TTGATGAAGACGGACAGATGGACAAACGCGGGGTGGAAGGGTTAGATATTAACCGGCCAAACCGAAAGGAAGCCGACTTTTTTCCTTTCTTCTCGTTTTTAATTATATTTTTCTAGTAATGTTTTTTCTGTTCATATAAGGTGACGATTGTTTCTTAGTTTTTAGATTCTGGTTTTTAGATTATGGTTTATAGTTTTTGATTTTTGATTTTGCTGTAGATTTTAGTTTCTGAAAAAACTTGAATGGAGATTTTAGATTTTAGATTTTAGTTTTTCTAATTTTCTTTAAAAGTTAAATTAATAAATAAAAATCAATAATAATAAGAAAATATATCTACAAATATATCAAATTAGGATTATACATTAGATGAATTTGTCTCTAAATCATTTTTTGCATACATATATCTATGGTTATTCATTTTAATGAGTACTTTCCAGAAAATTAATTAAAATAATAATTTTCAATCATATTTTATCTTAAAAATATTTTTAGCTTTCTTATAATATATAATTACCGAATTTTGCTATTATATGTAAAATAATATTTATTAAAGCTTATTAGTAAATACCAATATTTAAAATTATTAAAATATAAAATCCTGAAAATCAAAAACCCGTTGATTGATTTTATAATTTTAAAAAAAACTATATTTGATTTTCTAAATTTAGTAAAAATATAAAATATTATCACAAAATATATAAATTTGATAAAATCCATCTTCAGTCGAAAAATGTTTACTTCCAAAAAGATAATTTAGTTTATCAGTATCAAGGATGAGTTATGCGAAACTTTGAAGCATCATGTATTTCGTAAATAAATATGATTATCCACCATCTGTAATTTTTTTTGCTTAAACACTATTTGTAATTTTGATAATCTTTTATTTTTTCATTTATTGTTTTACTGCATAGATTTACTATTAGTACAAATTAACATAATCGAGTATAATTTTTGAGTGTTAGGATGAAAGATAACTGGTCTAAGTTGTATGTACAATCACTTATTTAAAAATTAATAAAGTGTAAGAATTTTTGGTTAAAAAAATAAAATATCAAAATTTTGTTTGACAATATGGGAGTGGGAGGAAGACATAAAACATGGGATAAAAATGAAAAGAAAAATCATCAAATATAAACAAAAAAAAAAACAGAAAACTCAACGTAGTTATTTGAAAAACTAGTTTCCCTAATTTTTAGGGAATCACTTTTAACAAAATCTTAATTGGCAATTAAAATGGTTTTTCAAAATCAAAAGCCAAAAACTATTTTAAAAACTACAAACAATCAACCTCTAAATTGAACCCAATCACTCACGATCCTTCGTGGACAAAATTATCCAGAGTAAGAATTTTATTCTTAGAATTACAAATATAAAACTCTAAATATATTTAATGTTAAAAATATTTAAAATTGAAATTTAATAATTTTGTGCATTACTAGTAGAAACTGGTGACCGTATACTAGTAAAACTAGGCATAAATACTTATTATTTATCTCATATCCCTTACAACCAACTAGGCATACATACTTATTATTTGTTCTAAGTGGTATTAGGCATAACATCTTTTAAAAGAAAAAATATTATGTGTGTATTATAATATTAAAATAATGACTAAATATTCTTCGACAGTCATATTGACATATTTTTACAATTTAAAATGTTGATCTACTTAATTTTTAAAAAATGAATATAAAAACAAGTACCAAATTACATCAAGTAGTTTTAAAGTATTTAAATTTTAGACAGATGCTTAATTACTTAATAAATCAAATACAAGTAAAACTTAATATCTTTGTTGTTTATATGGAACAGGTCAAGTTTAATAAATAGAGGAAAAATTCAATAAAAATACCCCAACTATTTTTTAAAGCTTTTTAATACATAAACTTTTTTCGCTATCCAGTTTAAAACCTAACTAATTATTTTGCTCATTTTAATATACAAACTCTTAAAACTTTGTCTATTTTAGTATCCAAACTTTATTTATTTTAATAAAAAATACTAATAAATTTCAAATAAAATTTCAAAAATCTCTAGAATTTACAAAAAAATCTCAGAAAATCCTAATTTTATTTTGTATATGAGAAATAAAAGTAACTAAATTGTGTATAATCTTATATTTTCTAGTAAAAGTTTTGAATTTTAAATATTGAATTTAGTTTGTATTCTGCAATAAAAAAAAACAAGTTTATTTTTTCCTTCAAAATTAAATTTTTAAATTTTAAATTGTCTTTGTAGTTTATTTACCTTCTTTCCTAAATCTTAAAATAAAATCAGAAATCTTTATATTCTTTCTTAGATTTTGGAAATTTTTTAATTTCGTTTGAAATTTATTAGTATATTTAGTAAATAAAAAAAATTGGGTACTAAAAGGGGCAGAGTTTTAAAATCTGTGTACTAATGTGAGAAAAATAATTAGTTAGGGTATTAAACTGGAAACATAAAATTTGGGTACTGAAAGGCTTTAACAAAATTTAGTTATGGTATTTTCATGGATTTTCCCATAAATAAAAAATAAATATACAGCTTGTGCCTAAAGCTAATTGTCAGGTTCACAGTCACATTCAGTCATATAATATCTTTAAAAATATCTTTCAAGTATAAATTTGTAGAAATCATTATATACTCATTCTTAACAAGTATAAATTTATAATAGATTTATCCCTTATATTATAATTTAGAACATTATAAAATTATATGCAACATATAAAATCGTTTCAAGATTGGTTTTACTAAAAAAAAATATTATGTTTCTTGTATAGCATCAAAAAATTTACAAAATTTTGATTTTTTTTGTCATTACAAAATTTTGATTACTTGATTCTTTTTGTATAAACTGTTTCAGAATAATAGTTTAGTGTTTAAACTAACTTGCAATGTCAATGAAATTTAATTTGGTAAAATTCTATTTTTACCACAAATTTGATATTATTTTTCAAAATTATTTTTAAACGATAATTATTTTTAATGTGCGATGAAAGGAGACTGAATTACTCTCTAATTAAATTCATATCTCGTGATAAAAATTCATATCTTGTGATTTTAGATGAGAATTTAGAATGACTTAACAAAATCATATCAAATTCTTATATTCATCTAAAATAATCTAAAAAATCGTTAAAAATCATATCATTCAAAACACCTAACTGAATACCCCTTTAATATGTTAGGGAAATCTCTATTTTCTAATAAAGAGGGTAAGACTTTTATAAATGTCCATCCAGTAAAACAAAATTAAGAGAAAATGAAATTGTATCCTATCCATAATCCAACGTACTTCCCTTAGTAATTAATGAAAAAATAACAAAATAACAATTTCAATGAACATATATTTCTGCTTGCTTTTTTTTGACATCATTTATTTTAAAAAGCTTAATATTAGCTTTTTACATTTGAGCTGAATGGAAAGTTGTTTTTGAGTTTTTTTCTTCTTTCCCAGCGAAAACTTAGAGCCCAAGTTTTGCTCTTAATAAAAAGTGAAAAAAAAATGAAAAAAAAAAAAACGCTAATAGAATCGTATAATAGAGAGTTGGCACTTGGCAGATAAGTACAACAAATTAATCAGGTAGTGCGAGCGTGGACTTAAGCTGAATAGAGGATCTTCTCAGATTTACTTAATCACGTTTAAACTTATATTTTCTTATTTACTTCCAACGGATATCAGATTGTCTTTCACTAATCAAAAGAAGAAAAAAAAGAGTTAGGTGTGTCCGAATGAAAAGCCTATATAAAGCAGAGAGTCCTCCTCCTTACTGTAAAACCCTTTCTCAGCCTCCTCACCACTATTGTTGTTTACATATCCCCAGAGAGATTTGATTCATCATTGTGAAACAAAAAGATTCTACCTTTACTGAGGAAGATGGTGACCCAAGATGATGACAAACGCAGCGAGGAAGAGAAGAGATCCTTCGAACTTTTTGCGACGATGCTTCTCGCTTTCGGAGACGACGATGAAATAAGAGGTCACGACGAAGAACAAGACAGAAACTTGCTCATGATCCACACTGCTGCCAACACTTTCTTGTTGGGTAAACGAAAGATTGACGATCGCGAGTCCAAGAATCAAGAAAACACTTCTTCTTCTTCTTATGCTTCGAGGAGTTTGGTCGAGTCCAAGAGGCGTCGTGTTGAGTCCGACGACGAACCGATTAGAGAAATTAGAGTACCTGCGGTTAGAGAAAGAAAGAGACCGGTTAGAAGAGAGCCGGTGGTGACTCCGGGATGGGTGATTGAACTGATGAGGAAAAACAAAGGCGAGGGGGATGCGAAGATGATAATTGAGAAGGTGATGACGAAGACAGATCTCACACCAAACCATGGACGTCTCTTGATGCCTTTTAACCAAATGTCTGAGATGGACTTCTTGACCAAGGCAGAGTTGAAGATCCTAGAGGAACATCACAAAGGAAAACATGCTAAGAAAAAAGGAGTTGATGTGGTCTTGTTGAATCGTAGTGGTAAGAAGCGATGTAATCTTAACATGAGGTTGTGGAAGATGGGGTCTAGTTTCAACTACGCCTTGTGTACTGGTTGGAACCAGGTCGTCCGCGATAACAACCTCCAGAGAAACCAGACTATTACCCTCTGGTCATTCCACTCCCGTGATGGCACGCTCTACTTTGCTTTCGATCCTCCTCCCACTCCAGCTCAAGATCATGAGGGTATGGCTCTAGCTCTGTTTCCAGTTACACATGCAGCTTCATCTTCTTCCACGGCTCCGGTTGTAATCTCTGAGGATCCGTTTGTGTGTGAAGAGACAAACAGGAGACTTTATCCATTTCCAAAGAGAAGGACAACTCCTCGAGTTTGTGTTCAAATCATAGCAAGAGATTCCGGCAACCTAAATAGAACACCACCTGAAGAGTGCACCGAGATGGCTCCTGATCTCGAGGCTGTACATGAGACACATATTCGGAGTACCTCACAAGAATCATTCACAGAGACGACAACACTGGACCTCTAGCTCCGTTGTGATTAGAGATTCCTGGGAAAAGACTTAATCTTTGTTTTCTCTCTATTGCCTTGTCACGCAAGTAGTTTCTTTCTTAGGCACTCAAAACGGATTTTTGGTACACTAACTCTCGAGTGTTGTAGCTTTCTTAATCGTATGAATAGATGATATCAAATGTTAAAATTTTGGTCATTTGCATTTCAATTTTGTTTGACAATGTCGTTTGAGTAAATGCTTTAACCAGATACGACAGGGATAAACCAATTAATTTACACAAGGAAAGATAATAATCCATGCAAAGAAGCAACACTTGATGGGTGACAAATAAATGGACCTAACAGATATAGAAATGTGAGATCTCATAGTATTCAGAAAAGAAGATGTAAGCCAAGCCTTGCTCTTCTACTAAACCTCTCTGCAGAGTAATCCACTTACGCCACAGCTCTCCTACATTCAGTTTCTGCAAACTGATCCTTTTAATCACCTGATCAAGATTTTGCAGGGCTTGGAGGCCAAATGTGAAGTATGACATGTAGGGTCTTCCCAATTTTTTCTTTTTTTAAATATCTTGACATTCATACTTTTGTGTATTGTGTAGATGTTTTGGAAATAACTGGAACAGGTGCAATTTCTCAAGAAGTATATTATTAGTTTCATGTTAACTACACATTTGTGAATGGTTTAATTAGTATAAGTGTCCCAGAAGCAGTTCATAATAAGCTCATGTTAACTCCAAAAGTAGAAGCTCGCTAGCTTAGTATTATGATTATCTCCTTGTGTAATAACTTGTTCTTTATCCATGAAATGTTTGAGAGGAATAAAAAAAAGAATTATACTACATGATTTTCCTTAAATTGCTTTTTGACATAGTTGTGTCAAAATATCAGTAAAATTGAAACTTAACTTTTGATTTATGGATTATTTAATATTTTTAAAAATGTAATTAAAATTTTTGAATTATAGATCAATTAATAAATACTATAAAATTACGATAATGTGTTGTTTAAGAGGTTATTTGTGAAATAATAAAAAAATAACCAAAATTAGTTTTTTTTAGGAGAGAATGTAGCAAGAGATAAGAAGAGAAAAGAAAAATATTTTGTTTAATTTTGGTATAAGGGAATTTTGGTTAGTTTGTTAATTTTAGTTTTTTTTAGTTATTGGGTTTAATTTCGGTTTAATTAATATAGATATTTAATCGTATGGAAGAAATCACTGTAGTGTGACTAATTAGCACTTAGCTCGCTGAGAAGATCAGAAACTGAATAGTTCCGATCCTCTTTGCATCCATCATCGTAGATCCATGAGATCGTCAGCAGCGAGAAAGCTTCTCTCGCATTCTCTTCGGAGAAACCGCGTTGCTGGATCTCGGTTTCCGGCTTGCGACTCTCAGAAGATGTGGAATTCCACGGCGGCGGACGAAAGTCCCGATCAGAATTCGATCGACGCAGGATCCTCTATGCGGAAACCGATCAGCTTGTGGCCTGGAATGTACCATTCCCCCGTCACCAACGCGCTTTGGGAAGCTAGGCGCAACATGTTCGAAACCCCAACCGGTGAGGGAGACGCTTCTTCGCGATCGGAGTTAACCGCCAAGACTCCGTCGCGGAGCAGGACCTCGATTCTCTACAAGTTCTCTTCCGATTTCGTGCTCCGCGAGCAGTACAGGAACCCTTGGAACGAGATTCGAACTGGTAAATTGGTTGAGGATCTTGACGCTCTTGCTGGAACCATCTCCTTCAAGGTTCTCTTAACTCTAGAATCACTAGTAGCATCGGATAAGATCAATAGATATTATGGACTGTGAAAAGATTTAGCGTAGTGATGAGCTTTCTTGGTGTGTGCAAACCAATGAACAGCATTGCAGCAGCGGTGATGGGAGTGCGAGATCGATGATCTTGGTGACGGCTTCTGTGGATAGGATTATCATGAAAAGGCCAATTCGTGTTGATGCTGACCTTAGTATAGTTGGCGCTGTTACATGGGTGGGAAGATCATCCATGGAGATGCAATTACAAGTACTCCAAACTCAAGGTGTATCAGTTTCTAATCATCCTCAGAATCTTCTCTAGTGACTTTTACTCGCTCTCTTTATATGAAAAAAAACTTCCTCTTTTTCGATTATATCATTTCGTTTTCATCTGAGTCAACGAGCATGGTAAGATACGTAGATGATAGACACTCGGATTGTTTGTATTTCATTTTGCTAGTAAGATAAGTTTAAAAAAACATAGGCTGAATTCGAATTTTGAAGGGTTATGCTCTGTTTCATGCTTGAACTGATTGAATTTCGAAGTTAGAAGGGTTATGTTTTGTTCCATGCTTGAACTGGTAAATGAGGTGGTAGAAGTTGAAACTTGATAAAACCAGTTTAATCAAGTTTTATGATTTGATTTGCGTTCAATTCCATTTTTCTTTGAGCTTTCGTTGATAGACATGTTCTGTAATAACATGTCCTCATTGGAACAGAATATGACTTTCATTGGACCTTTTCATTCAGTAACATCTCTGTATTGAGTATTCACGCAATGAAAGTGACATCTCTTGTTGAGTAATGGTTCTTTGTTTCCTTTCAAGCTTTGATAATCTCCTCTATTTTGTCATCACATTAAATGTCATGTTACTTTGCTGAATATTCTAACAGCAATATTTTGCAGATGCCAACCACCCCTCTGAGTCAGTTGCTCTTGAAGCAAACTTTACATTTGTAGCTCGCGATGCCAAGACAGGCAAGTCAACTCCAATCAACCAAGTCACGCCAGAAACTGAACATGAAAAAATCCTCTGGAAAGAGGCAGAAGAGAGGAACAAACTACGGAAACAAAAGAGAGTACAAGGTAAAGAGGAGCAAGAGAAGTTGAAGGACTTAGAGAGGCTAAATGATTTATTGGCAGAAGGACGAGTATTTCTGGACATGCCAGCTCTTGCAGATAGGAACAGCATCCTAATTAAGGATACTTCCCATGAGAACTCATTGATTTGCCAGCCACAACAACGGAATATTCATGGTAGAATATTTGGAGGCTTCTTGATGCGAAAGGCTTTTGAGCTGGCCTTCTCCAATGCTTACACTTTCGCTGGGGTTTCGCCACGTTTTCTTGAAGTTGACCGTGTCGATTTTATCAAACCTGTGAGTGTCCCATTTCATTCTGTGAATAGAAAAGAGAGAGTATGGTAGTCACCGATTGAGGGGGTGTTATTCTCTGGTGGTGCAGGTGGATGTTGGAAACTTCCTTCGTTTCAAATCACGCATACTGTACACGGAAGCAAACTGTTCAGCAGAACCGCTAATAAACATAGAGGTTGTAGCTCATGTGACAAGTCCAGAGCTTAGATCTAGCGAAGTAAGTTGAGCTATGTACATTATACACGTTTAAGGTTGGGAAGTGTTTTATATAACTTCTGGTTTTTTGTGTGGTAGGTATCGAACAGATTCTACTTCACATTCAGTGTGAGACCTGAAGCGATGAAAGATGGATTGAAGATAAGGAATGTGGTTCCAGCAACGGAAGAAGAAGCGAGAAGGGTGATAGAGAGGATGGACGCAGAGAGACCCGTCTCATAGCCTTGAGCTCCCCTCATTTCAACCATTTGATCTGAATAAGAAGCTAAAATTTCCTATCATGTGATCATTCTTTCCCTTGGCTTTCAGCATGCACTTATTAGCCTATGAAAATGATAAATCGAGGAAGATATATTCAAACTCAACTCATGTGATGTTTATAAAGAAAAAGCTTCCCATCCTTTTTCGAGAACAAAACCAATAAAGTTTTTATTTTTAACTGTATCAAATAAAGTCGCTTTCAAAGTAAAGTAATTAGTTATAAACTTATTAGTCTCGGTTTGTAATCACTCACCACCTTGTTTCCCCGATGGCTTTTTAGAAAGTTGAGAGATCGATGGAAAGCAATGGAACCCAAAGTCTCAATCAGAACCATCTGCCTCCTTCTTCACTTCTGTGAACGTCGGAATCAAAACTGAGAAAGAAAGGAAAGAAAAAACATGGAGCGGAGAGAAGAGGAGCAACAAAAGCGAGACGATTCCAGATTCAATCAAACTCTCAAGAACGTCCAGGGGTAATCACTCAATCGAATTTCAATGTTTTCTCCGCCCAGATCTTGCATTTCCTTCTGCCCATCTTCTCATTTCAATCAATCTCTTGCAATCCGCTTCTTTTAGATCTACTGATTGAAATGGATCGTTCCGAGTTTGCTGATCTTGTGTTCTGTTTCGTTATAGATTTCTAAAAGGTAGGAGTATTCCTGGTAAGGTATTGTTGACTAGGAGACCGGATCTTACTCCCGAACCAATCTCTCCGACATATCACCGGAGCTTGTCGGAGAATGACGCCGGTAGAAACGAGCGTTTCGATAATCCCGTCGAGGTATATAAGTTAGCGAAATGACTTTGACTTTTTCTCTACTTCTTCTTGGAAAAGTTCAACAATTTGTGAGAGAGCTTTATGGCAGGTGGAAGATAATAATAATTCAAGCAAGAAACAAGATAATACATATGCCGGTAAGCTACGATCAAACTCCTCCAGTGGGGAGCAGCTTGCTAAACAGGTCCAAAACCTCAAGATAGGTGGTAGATCAAGCGATTATGCAAGAGTTATGAAGTTCAACAAAGTTCTTTCCGAAACAACTGTCATTTTAGGTACTCTCTCCACTTTGCCTTTCGTGTAGTGTTCTAGTTACTATTCGATGTGGATGATAATCTTGTGTCAGACCATACCATTTCTGTTCAAGCTACATATAGCTCAATGAAAGCCTTCATTTTGGTTTTATCTTCTGTGTCATTTGGTTAATTTTAATTCCACCTTCTGACCCGTAGAGAAGCTGCGTGAACTAGCGTGGAGTGGTGTTCCCCACTATATGCGCCCTGATGTCTGGCGCCTTCTCTTGGTACTACGCTCTACCCCATACTTCATATTTAATCATACTAAGTATCAAACTTTTGGTTGTTCAATCTCTTTACCTATACTCTCCTTCTATTTACGTTGCAATATCTTGTTCCTTATTTTCTTCTTAGTAACAGTTTCAAATTACTCTACCGATCATCATCATATCTTTTGTAATAAATATGTATTTAGCTTATTTCAGTCACATTTCACATAATTTATGTTATACCATCAGCATTATGTGGCAACAATATTGCGTTTCTGTTTTTATTTTTATTTTACCATTTGAATTTAAATATAAACTGACAACAGGGATATGCACCACCTAATTCAGATAGAAGGGAGGCTGTTCTGAGAAGGAAACGTCTTGAATATCTTGAATCCGTTGGCCAGTTTTATGACCTCCCAGATTCCGAACGTTCTGATGATGAGATCAATATGCTTCGCCAGGTTTTTCCTTCGTTGTCTCAATGCTTCTCTGACAGAATTTTCAAAGGTCTCTTAGCAGTTGTATTCTTTTCCAGATTGCTGTTGACTGTCCAAGGACTGTACCAGACGTCAGTTTCTTTCAGCAAGCACAAGTGCAGAAATCATTAGAGCGTATTCTCTACACATGGTGAGTTGTAGAATGCAGGCTGTGATTAAAATTGTTGCCTCTGTCCACTTAACAATCATCTGGAAAAATACGTTGAAAGCTAAATTTTGATTTGCTGAGTTTGCAGGGCCATTAGGCATCCGGCGAGTGGATATGTTCAGGGGATAAACGATCTGGTCACTCCCTTTCTAGTTATATTCTTGTCAGAGTATTTAGAAGGTGACGTAGAGAGTTGGTCAATGTCAGATCTGTCTGCTGCAAAAGTCTCAGATGTAGAGGCGGATTGTTACTGGTGCTTAACAAAGCTACTTGATGGTATGCAAGATCATTACACATTTGCTCAACCAGGAATCCAGAGACTTGTGTTTAAGCTAAAGGAATTAGTCAGGCGTATTGATGGTAAGGTTCCTCCTCTGCTTAATCTTATAATTGGACGTGTCTTTGGTGATTTTAGTAGAACAACTCATGACATATTAAAATCATGTCATTGGGTCATTTTTCATCTTGTTTACCCATGAGGTCCTTGATCTACATCATCTGCGTTTCTCAGAAATTTGAAGTTTGTGTCCTTAAACAATGTCTGTACGGAGTTTAGCTTGGCATCCTCACAGTTCTGCCTATCTACATGCATGTCACCTTTTGATGAGTTGATGTCATTTAGCGATAAGATCTAGTTTCTGCTAATTGGCTTGTTATGACGCTTGATGCTATCATACTGCATTTGCTAATGCATTAATTCATAAATACCCACATAGCTACACTTCAGAGTAAAGGATGTAGAGCTAACATTTTCTCAAATCACATTGCCTTGTTTATGTACTAGAACCTGTTGCAAGACACATGGAAGAACAAGGACTAGAGTTTCTTCAGTTTGCTTTCCGATGGTATAACTGTCTTCTGATACGTGAGGTTAGCCACCATTTTACGTCCTAATGTACACCATCGTTTCTCAGATCCCCGCAAACCCTGACAAAACCTTTGTTCTTTGTAGATCCCGTTCAGTCTCATCAACAGGCTATGGGACACATATCTTGCTGAAGGAGATGCATTGCCGGACTTCCTGGTCTATATATATGCCAGCTTTCTCTTGACGGTAAGAAAAAAAAAACTGAAAAAAGAGTCTTCATGGTCCACTTTGGAGGTGTTTCTTTTTTGGTAACCATGAGAAGAATTGAATGCAAGTTGTGTGTTGTTATGTATAATGCAGTGGTCAGATGAGCTGAAGAAGCTTGACTTTCAAGAGATGGTAATGTTCCTGCAACACCTGCCGACACAAACGTGGGCAGACCAAGAGCTGGAGATGGTACTGTCAAGAGCATACATGTGGCACAGTATGTTCAACAATTCCCCAAACCATCTGGCTAGCTGAGTGACTTTTTCCTCGACTGTGATGTTGTTCTTTCTTGGTTTATATTTTATACTATGCTGTTCTTGTCGAGATCAGCATTTGTCTTTTATTTTGTTTTTTCGTTGAAAGTGGTATATGCTAAAACATTCGTGTTCGTGTTGAATCTGTCACCAGTTTGTGTTTTGTAATATTTGTAGCCTTCCTTTTTTACTCTCTCAGGAAACCCTTTTTATTTGGTTTTCATGTAAATTTCAACTTAGCTCTGGAGATGGGGGCAATATCTTACATTGTGTATCCATGCCCACCCGATGCTGCTATCACCCGCCCGGGCCCGATTGTTGGATTTTATATAAATAAAAGATAATCTTTTTATCTATAGAGATAAAGCTTGGAATATTATTAATCAAACCTCAAAACAGAGAATGTGGACATAAGCAACGTTTTTTTCAACAACAAAAATCACAACTAGTTTTAGAAGAAGGTCTCTTGTCTTTGGATTCCTGAGCATTAATAATAATACAAACCTTAAAGTCAACATCAATCAGATTTATGTCGATTACTTGCAAATCTTTTTATCATCAACCTCTGTTGCATAATCATTTACTATATATATCAACAAATCATATATTTACGTTATAGCATTTCTATAGTAATTTTTTTTAATGCACAGGATTTAATTTTTTTTTTTGGAAAAGTAGGAGGAAAAGAAAAAAAAAGAATAATGATGGATTTTGATAATGATGAGTCATCACCTTTTAAGACCATGCCTAATTACGGTAAAATGAAAAAAAAAACAGGAGTGAAGGAGGAAGAGGAGGTTAAGAAAGGTAAAGTAAGTCCCTTTTTTGCTTTCCCTTTTGTGTGTTTTGTGTGGTTTCATTCCTTCATCTCTCTTTCTCTCTCTCACACAGTCTTCTTCCCCTTCTGCTAACGAACGCTCTTCTTCATCTCCATAATCGATTTATCTCTCCGAAGAAGAAGAAGAAGAATCCGAACGTGTTTTCAATCTCAAGCTCCCTTAGCTCCTCCACAATCGGACACAATGGTTTGATTTTGCGGAGGGAGGATGGTGAAGTTCTCAGGTAAGCTTCACTTGTCTTCTTCTTCCTCTACCTATCCGTTTCTCTTATCAGTTGACTGAAATCATTTCCCAATTCCAGATATTTTGATTTCCTTATTTTTGGGGGAACTTGGAGTGTTGAATGATTCTGCTTTCTGTTCTTTGCACAACATAAAGTTATAACCTTTCTTGTTCTTTATTGGTGGATCCGAATAACTAGGAGGATCTATCTATCTATGTCTGCTCTTGAACTCAAAAAAAAAAAGTATTACATGGTTGTTAGATGCCTCCATTATTTGGTTGATGAACACAAGTCTTTTAAATGTGAGGGGGCTTTGATTCTTTATGTCAAGTAAGAATTAGTTGTCTGAATACCCAATTTGTTCTACTTGGTTTCGTGATAAGTGGCACATAGATTTACCAACCAATCTAACTTCCTGTGTATTATTAGATGTCTATTAGCGTCGAGATGCTGCTGCTTCCTATTTCTCTCAATTGGGTCTGTTGAAAGTTGCTAACTTTCTTCTTGGGTTTATTCTCAAGGTTGTTGTAGGATTAATTTTTTTTGCCAGCAGCCTTTGGTACTGTTCATGACTTTTAACTGTCTACCGTGTTGTGCCTTTGATGAAACTGAATAACTCCCCGGGGCTAGTTAGCTATATTGGCTCTTTAGAGACTGTTTGTTAAGCCTTAAGGGTAAGTTTAGTTTTCGTTTTCTTTCATGGTTGGTGAGGTTTACCCCTAGTTTATGTTGTTGTGTATACAAAAAAAATGCAGTTTTGATTGTGATTTATTTCCTGGAGTGCATGCAATAGATAATGCTGTTTGTTAACCGATGAAACTTGCTCCTCTTGTCAGGCTGTCTGGTTCATCCCTTCTTGTTATTTATTATCTGGTTATCAAGCTTCCAAGATGTAGCTGCTACGCATTATAAGGCTAATGAGCATACTAGCAAATCCACTACCGCTGAGTTAGCAAATCCACCTGGTATTGGAGTCTCCGGTCCCATTCAAGTATCGCCATCCGTCATCCCCAAATACACATCCCCTCCTCTACCTTGGACACCACCAATGTACCCTACTTTCCCCGACACATACCAACCAAAGCTAACCGGCAAATGTACCGCAGACTTTCAAACACTCTCGACTGTTATCGATACAGCAGCCTCGGATTGTTCCCAACCTTTCGCTGCGCTCGTTGGGAACGTGATATGCTGTCCGCAGTTTGTTAGCTTACTGCATATATTCCAGGGACAGCATGACGTGAAGTCGGATAAGTTGGTTCTGCCTGATGCGGTTGCTACAGATTGTTTTTCAGATATCGTTAGCATCCTCGTCAGCAAGAGAGCCAACATGACGATACCTGCGCTCTGCTCTGTGACGTCCTCGAATCTAACCGGAGGTTCTTGTCCTGTGCAAGATGTCACAGGGTTCGAGAAAGCTGTTAACAGTAGCAAATTGCTGGATGCCTGTCGCACCGTTGATCCTCTTAAGGAGTGTTGCAGGCCAGTTTGTCAAGGTGCGATTATGGAAGCTTCGCTTATTATCTCAGGACACCAAACGACGGTTGGTGGTGGTGATAAGATCCCTTTGGGAGGATCAAACAACGTCAATGCACTTAACGACTGCAAAAATGTGGTGTTTTCATATATTGCAAGGAAGCTTCCAGCAGACAAAGCCAACACAGCGTTTAGGATATTGTCGTCCTGCAAAGTTAACAAAGGTAAATGAACCGTATCTACTTACCTTCTTCATCTCTCTCTCTCTCTCGTTTGTATGTATGTATGGTTTTTGACGTGTGCATTGTGGGGTTACATACAGCTTGCCCTTTGGAGATTAAAGAGCCGACAGAAGTGATCAAGGCTTGCCGTAATGTGGCTGCTCCAAGCCCGTCTTGCTGTAGCTCGTTGAATGCGTATATCTCAGGGATACGGAACCAAATGCTGATAACAAACAAGCAGGCCATAGTGTGTGCAACAGTCATGGGTTCTATGTTACGGAAAGGTGGGGTCATGACAAATGTATATGAGCTTTGTGATGTCGATCTAAAAGATTTCAGTGTACAAGGTAAGTATGCTTTGTTTTTAGACTTTCCAAATAAACTGTACTTGTCCTTTTCCCTCTCCCCTGACATCATCTCTCTCTTTTACTGTTTTCTTGGTGTGGGGATAAGCAGCATATGGAATGCAACAAGGTTTGCATCTCATAATCCAAAAAGCTGTTTGTTTGGCAACATAAGAGTTAAAAGTGTCTAACGGTGAATGTGAATATATATATATGTAGGATGTCTACTGAGAAGCTATCCAGCAGACTTGATATTTGACAACACGACAGGGTACAGTTTTACATGTGATTTGACGGATAACATAGCTGCGCCATGGCCATCTTCATCGTCAATGTCTTCTTTGTCGCTCTGTGCTCCTGGTAAACATTGATTGCACTTTTACTTCTTCTTCTTCTTAGCTAGCTCTCACTGTTTTTTGGAGGTTCCAGAAACCTTCACTTTTTTTGTGGCCTTGTGATTTGAATTTTACTTAAAAATGAATGTGCAGAGATGTCATTACCTGCCTTGCCAACATCTCAGACTCTTAGGAATCACGGTATGCGTTAGTTTCCTTGGCAATGTAAATATCTAGTCTTGCAAGTTGCAACATATTGAGTGCAAATCAACAAAGTCAACAATGACTCAAACGACCTGCGTTTTCAACATGTATTTGCAGGGTTTCGCGGTGGTGGTGGGGGTCCGTTTGGAGCGTTGCGTCTCGTTATCATTTTGGTGTTAATGTTGTATGGTGTTGTTAGACATTAAAAATGAGATTTTTTTTTTTTTAAATTAATTTGTTTTGGTAGGAATCTATGGAAGCTCAAATTTGTATTTCTTTCTTGTGTATATGTTTTGTTGGTAACAACAGAGTGTAATGTAGTAATTAATATATGTCTTCTCAGTGTCTCTCTCTCTCATGTAATATAATTTTTCTTCTCTCCTTCCTTTGTTATGAGTTTTGTTCAGTTTCTCTATTGATACCTCTAAGTAAAGATGACAAGTGTCCAAAGCCAACAAGCTTCAATAAGAATGGATAGACGAGGGAAAACTGATAAAAAACCAAAATTCAATCTAAACTAAACCGTAAATCAGACCGGTCGGTCCTGAAATCATCGAACCACGAGTTATCCCTTTAGTTAGTCCCCTCTGCTGCTTCTTCCTTCATTCCTTCGTCTCCGACCTCTGCGTTACTGTCTCGAGACCAGGTAATCTCTGTTTCTTTCATGTCTCTTTCCTCTCTCTCTCTCTCTCTCCTATTGATTTAGCGCCGATGCAGAGTTTGTTCTGTACAAAATTCCGGCGAACTTGTAGTAATGTGTTGTTATTCGTATTAGAGTACAAGCAGGGGGCGCCAAAGAAGCAACGTCTGATCGAAACATAGCTTCTTGTGAATGACAATGCAGACAATCATCCACAACCTCGCGTCCTGTAGCTTCAACTCTATCGTAAGGCCCTTTTTCTTCTTCTTTACTTTGTCTTGCTTTCAAAATGTGGACCTTTTTGGTTCTAAACGTGTTTTCCGTTTACTTTGCAGATAATAGAACGGAAATCAAGACTTCATTTTTCTTCTTTCGTAACTCTTCCTCCAACTTTGTCAGTGCAACCGAGATTCTGGACAAGGTAAAAGTTTCTGCTTCTTTTGTGTCCATTATT
Organism: Brassica nigra; assembly: GCA_016432835.1. Taxonomy (NCBI): domain Eukaryota; kingdom Viridiplantae; phylum Streptophyta; class Magnoliopsida; order Brassicales; family Brassicaceae; genus Brassica; species Brassica nigra. The sequence goes on along the minus strand of CM028245.1, from coordinate 10,598,617 downwards.
ATAACATAGAGTAGAAGCATGTTCTTATTGAAGAACAAAACGATATTAGAAAAAAGTGCTAGTCTTTTTAAGTATTGACCAGTGAAACGTAATAAAAAAAGTGAGTGAGACCATTGATCTCTGTTACTAGAGTGTTTGGACCATATTATTTTTTGTATTGTTTTGCACTCTAAATCTTGTTTCTTCCTTGGTTAATTGATCTTTATTCTTTACAGAGCAAGGAATAAACAGTTCGTGGCAGTTTGTGCAGCACCATCAGGTTCAAACTTCAAAATTATATTCTCTCCTTCTTCTTGTTGTTGTTTTAGCTTCTTCTTCATTTTTTTTTCATGTAAATGTGTTTCTCCTATCAGATGTTGAGACTTCTTCTAAGGATGAACCAGTTTTGATTACGGCAGTGGAGACCGGAAACAGCAACGAAGTTAAGGTATGCTCTCGTTTCTTCCGCAAAGAAGCATGGTACTGGTGCCAAAAATGAGTGATGAAATCTAATCAGCGTCTTGAGACTTTTGTTACTTTCCACCTTATGGTTCTCCTACTGGCTGAGTGCAGGTGCATGTTGAAGTATCAGGAGAGAAGACTCAAACAGTATTCAATACTGTATTTGAGAAAATGGTTGCTGCAGCTCAGCCAATTCCAGGGTTCCGAAGAGTTAAAGGAGGTACAACATCACATCACAGATATTATATAAGAAGCTAAGGGGAAGATAAACTTGGTTTCTTAAGTTGGCATTTTCAACCCATGCTTTATTTATTGTGGAAAGATCACCATACGCTTAGGAACATGTGTTCGTGTTTAATAGCTCACTCTCGGAGAGCAAATTGTTTGATTCTTCTTAGTGTTAGATTTCATGTTTCCTTCACGGCTTCACCTCTTTGCAACTTTTTAATGTCGTCATTGGCTTTACAAATAGTTGGCTACATAGGGTGGACATTTAAGTTGCTGTCGTTAATAATGCTCATAGATTTCACATGGCTCTGTAAATCTCTCTTGTATTTGTAGTTTATACGATTTGCTGCTAGTGACTAGAGTAGCGAATTCATTTGATTCCTTCTCTAATGTTTTCTCGTTGCTGTTTTCTTTTTTTTTTCTCTCTCTTCTTCAACTGTTTATCAACATTGGAACTCCAGGGAAGACCCCAGATGTAAGTTGTTATTTTTTATACATTCATTGAGGAGTTCTTGGCCTGTGCGTAAGTGTTCCTTTCCTTCTATTTGCAGATACCCAGAGAGATTTTGTTAGAGATACTTGGATATTCTAAAGTCTATAGACAGGTGATAAAGAAGCTAATCAATTCTGCTATCGAAGACTATGTTAAACAGGTATAATATTAGCTCAAACTTTTCACTAGATTCTGTTTCAGATGGCAACTGTGTTAATTCAATAAAGTCCTTGTCTAAAAGTTATCAAATAGGTGCTTAAGATTGGAGCTTGCTTTTGCTTTTTTTAGTTAATTGTTAAAGATGATCCTAAAGAAACACACTAGATCTAATGCTTTCTGAGAATTGAACTGAACCTGTTAAGTTAGTATTGAAGGCATTCCTTGGAATGTTAACATGTGAATAGATCAGCCTTTCTGTCACAATCGGAATCAACCAGTAAATCATATTGTTGTGGCTGGAGTTCAGATTGGTTTGCTTTTGGTTCTCGTAGGAAGACCTAAAGGTTGGCAAAGAGTTGAGTGTTGAGCAAAGCTATGAAGATCTTGAAGAAACTTTTGAACCAGGCGAAAGTTTCAGCTTTGATGCTACTATAAAGCTTCAAGAAGTGAGCTGAACGAATGTGTTGAACCCTAGGTACTTATCAATGTGATTTGTCATTCTACCTTGTATGGTAACAATTCTTGTTTCAGTTATATATAGTCTCTGTACTCTTGTAGTTTCAGTGGGATGATGATTGGTATGTTCTCCATGAAAAAAATAATGAGGTAGCCACATAGATAGATAACTAAAAATGAATACTAAATGTCTTCAACTAACTCTTAACGTTTCCCTATTATTACAAATACAAGCTCTCCCTTTGTGCCTCTAATGTTACTCTTCCATTGAAACCTCATTCTGTAAGGTAATATCCTCGTTCTTGTTCATGTGTGCTTGAAAGAATGACTTTCCGTGTTGGGATTCGCTTTCTTCACCATATGATTCTGCAATGAATGCTGGTACAGTATCTGTATGCCTCTGCAGATTATTCTGTTGTGTGTCTCCTGTGACCATCACTAGTCTCAGGCCTGGAAGCTTCCAGCATCCTTGAGTTTTGCTTCTTCCAGTAAGTTGATGCAGCTTCCGGAAATGTTTACTCTTTCTCAAATGTCTGTTGGAACATTCCCACTGGTCTCGTCACTTGTTGAGTTGCCACTCGTTTCTATACTCTCAAGAACTCCCATGCTAGCAAGGATTTCTTCTCTTGGCTCATCTGGATACTTTACTCTGTAGTACTCTAACTCCATCTCAAGATCTTGTATTTCCTTCTCCCTATCAGCCAAGACATCGTTTGCTCTCTCAAGCGCATCAACGTCGTGCTCAGCTTGCTCATCCATCATTCTCAGGTACTGTAAAGCTTCCATATGGAGAGCTGCTTTCTCCTCCTGCAACCGTGTGATCATTGCCATTGCTTGGTTTGCAGCTATAGCTGAGGCGTTTCTTTCTTCCTCTAATTCTTTGCTCAAATCCTTTAGGCTTTTCCTGTCATGCTCTAGCTGTTGCTTTAACAGATCAACAAGACTTTCTCCTTCGATGTCACTGCTAATGCTTACAAAGGATTCCACAGAAGCAGATTGCTTTAGCTCCTGTGTTTCCTTTGAAGTGTTTTGAGTCTCTGTTGCCTTGGAGGAATCTTTATCACCTCTATGTTCTAATGAGGTTCCTTCGTTGGAGATCTTTGGTGACGTCAATGGCTCAGTCTCTCCATGCTCTTCTTTATCGGAGAGTTCTTCTGTGGCAGAAGCAGTCGCAGAGTCTCCATTATCCACATCCTCTTCTTCATGACTGGAATGAGATTTCGCCACTGAATATCCTTTACTTCCATCTTCTTCCTCATTGGATTGTCCTACAGATACATCTTTTGATGTAGACGGCTCGGAATGTGCATTGACCTCGGCTTCTTCTTCTTCTTCATTACTGAAATATTCTTCTGCAACATTGCTTTCATTAACCTCACTTGAGTCTTCATCATTGGTAGTCAAAGGCTTGAGATCTCCTTCAACACCATTCTCCTCATCATTAGAAGGTTCATCTGCCAGAGAAACTGGCATATCACTGGTCGTCAAAGGCTTGATATCTCCTTCATCTTCATTCTCCTCATCATTAGAAGGTTCATCTGCAACAGAACCAGGCACGTCTGTGTGTTCAGACACTTTTTGATCCACAGCTGCCTCAGATGCTTCTGTCTCTGCAGCTGAATGGGATATGTTTTGAGAAAAATCTGCGGAATCATTATGTGCTTGAATCTGGATTTCATGAGAGGCACTATTGTCTTTAGAAGGACTCAAGAATTCGCCACCAGAAGGAGATGAGGTGCCACTTACGTCAGCTTCATTCTCTGCAGGAAACAACGTCAAATTAAAGTCAATGCGTAGCATTTGACATAAGTGTTGATGAGGTAAACGTACCACTTTGTGCTACTGCTCCTCTTTCACTTTCCTCTTGAGCTAAGTCCAATGAGAATGGACGAGCTTCACTCATAGTTATAAGCTCAGAGAGCACAGCTGCATCCTCCCTTGCTTCAATAGGTTGTTGTTGTTGCTTCTCAGTCTTATCCACAAGCTTGCGCTCACGTGGTTTATCATCTTTAACACGAATGTTGTTATCTTGCAAATAAGGCTGTTTACGCTTCAACATCTTCTTGTCATCAAACGATCCCCGAGACCGAGACTTATGAACACGTCTCTCAGATGGCTCACCACTGAAGTCTATCGTCTGGAAGAACGCATCATCATCCGTAAACAAGAACTCTGATTCAGACCCCGAGTGAATCTTCAGCTCTGCGTAACCCACGTGAGCCATACCATCACTACGGCTTCCAGCGTCTACATACTCACCACCACTCGTTGCCATAGCCGCAGCTGCCTTGTGGTGGTTTCTCATCTTCTTTAAACTCCCAGCGCTTCCTCGCCGTGTAAGATGATGCCTTGGAGCAGGAATGTTAGGTTTAGCTCCACGAGAGCCTAACCTAACCAGTCTCTGTGTATGGTGCCTTGTCCCCCACGGTTTATTGCAACAAGAACATGATCTAGGAGGATGAGCGAAATGGCTTGTGGAGGAGAGCAGATCGTACCCTAGCTTCCCTAGAAGCATTCTGTTCATGTCTGGATCCGGACCCGTTGTTTTGGTGAAGGACAAGAGACAATCATCACACATTCCTCGACAGTCTGCGAGGTTGTTGTCGTGGTTGAGACATGACATGTAAGATGAAACCTCTGATCTGTGGTTTCTGCAGAGGAGGAGTCTCCAGTGCAGAGGAGAATGAAGGAGCTTGGAACAGAGGAAACATGGCAGAGGCAGTCTGCAGTAGCGTGCGAACCAGACGAGGAGATAGGAGAGGAGAGCGTCTATGAGCATGAGGAATATGAGGAACCATTCGCAGGCTGCGTATGTTAGCACAGGTCCCAACCCGAGTATGACGTTTTGATGATCATAAATAACATTTGAATCCATCTTTCAGAGTGATGAATCCTGAAGAACATTTAAACTCATTATCTCAGAATCTTGCGTCAGATTTACATTCTTGAAAGTGAAAACTTGGTTTACCTTGGGAATGGAGATTGATTGGTCAAAGAGAGAAGAGGTGAAACCTGAAAAGAATGAAGACTTTTCCTTGTTTAGTGGTAAAATCAAACAAAACTTGTTCAACGATTTGTTTTGGGGTTTCGCCTAAATTAGTGTAACTCTCTTCTCCACGTTTTTATTTTTGTATGATATAACGGTCGACCCGATTTTATAGAATTGCCATAAACTTAACGGAAAAAAAACTTTTAATGTCTTTTTCTTGATTTGAAAAAAAAAGGAATGGTAATATTTTTTTGAAATTTTAGCTACAATGTTTAGGAATCAGTCTCTGTGTATGGTTTTATTGTTCGACATCGTTCTTCCTTAGAATCTTTTATAATTCTCCATAAGAAAACTGAGATGTATATATTTTTGTGTATGTTAAATCACGAGGATTTATTTATAGAGGTTTAAAATTTAGTGGGCTTCAGTATTTATTTGAAAGAAGAAGATACAAATAAATAAAGGGAAATTAGGATGCCTACCAAAGATTTATTTGATAATTAAGACATTACCAAGAAGCCACTTTATGGACACTATTGATAATTTGGGATGACACTGATACCCCTACACTTTCGTATACAGCATGGGAAGATAAAATCTTTTTAAAAGATACGGCATGATTTGTTACAGGATCTTACTAATCCAAAAGATCTCTGACATACTACTTCTGCTATCTCTCTCCTCTCAAAAACACCCCAGTGCTATAACAAATCCTAGATTCTTTATTTTCAGATACTAAATGGAAGATGACGAACACTACATACACCAAATTCTAAACCAAAATTTTCGTCACCTCTGCTGTGTCTTCGATGAAGTTTTCTGTTGTTGCATCACATGTGAAGCTCTCAGCCTCTGTGTGTCCAGTGAGCTTTCCTCTTGCGTAATGATGATACAAATAGAGTCAGCTATGGTAGAGCTTGAAGAGGGATTCAAATGATTTTCCAAGGTGTCTTGGCCTCTGCATCTCTGGTCAAGCTCTCCACCTTGGCGTCTCCGGTGAAGGTCTCCACTGCTGTGTCTCCATTGCTGCTCTCCACCGCCGCGTCTCCAGTGAAGCTCTCCGCCACTGCGCCCCCTGTGAACCAATTGAAGCTCTTCGCCTCTGCATCTCCGATGAAGCTCTCAACCACTGCGTCTACATTCATGTTGTTGTATGTATATATTACTTACATGTTAATCAACAATCTTATTTAAACCACATGATATTCTTTGGTTTGACGTATAAGCGAAGAATTAACCGTGTAAGTATTATATTAAGGGTATAGCAACCTGACATTACCAACAAATCCAATTTTAATCTAAAGTAACTAATTTTCTAAACATGTAAGTATTATATTAGCTGTCCAACAATTTGACCTATACCAACAAACATATACATCTAAACATTATTCATATTTTCATTTCATATGTCATAGCTATGATCTTGATTATTATGGTATCAAAGGATGTAATATACAAATTATCCCAAATAACTTATTTGTTAACCGTGTAAATATTATATTAATTGTCTAACAACTTGACATAACCAACAAATAAATTTTTAACCCATGTAACTTATTGTCTAACCGGATATATATTATATTATCTGTCCAACAAATTGGCATTTACGATGAATACATATACATAAACATTATTAGTATGTTCATTTATGATCTTGACTTCTTATGATATTAATTTAAAATCATGAACTAACTTTGTCGTATGGCATAGCCAGTTATCTTACGGAAGTTATATGATATAGGCAACAACTTGTACAAGAAGACAATTTCATTACATGGTAATATATTACATCATTGGTTACTAGAAAGTTTAATAAGCCAAAAGACATTCTTAACCAGGTTACAAGAAATTTTAACAAGCCAAAAATAAACTTAACCATGCTAAAGTTTCTTGTAACCAAAGACCACACACAAAATACATTCTTGCTTAAACTTAGCTATATACATATCACCATAGAAAGGTTAAGTCGACTCTTGGATTTAGAAATCTCCACACCCACCCTCGATCCAATTTCCTTTGAAGGACTTCTCTTTGCCTCATCATTTGTGTTGTTTCCAATGTTTGGCCCAAGGCTATAGCAAGTAGGTCGTCCTCTCATCTTCTTAATAGTAGGCGAGGTTACCCCTCCGCCGGAGCCACCACCATCTCCAGACTCTCCTCTAGGTTGGCTAACGGTGAAAGAAGGAGGTTCATGTACAAATGTCAATGACGCTTCACACTTTCTGCTCCGTATTTTCTCGGTTTACCACTTCTATTCTTCACCTGCTCACTTTCATGTTCATGTTCAAGCGCTGGCTGAGCTTCGTTGGTACTACTGCGGTGGCGGCTACTCTGATCTTGTGGACTTTTATGTTACTGATGCAAATTCTATGGCTGGATTCTTTTTTGATGAGGCGCCGAATGTGTCAGATACTGAGTGGAGAAGGTTTCATTTGGAGGAAACCACACCCTGTTCTCTTTTAACGAGAATTTTTTTCAAATCTAATCCAAAATCTTTGCCAAAGCTTATTGTACGTAGACAGATTTCTAAAGATACAAATTGTACTTACTCTATTCTCTATGGAAACAGGAACCTAGCTATAACAGAGGGGTAGTCTTGACAATTACATTGCCCCACCTCACCAATTTTTTTGCATGTTTCACTGTTTTTGGTAATTCACTAATTCCACTCTTTTCCTTTGTTATTGAGCAAATTATCCCATAAATAAACAGATTATCAAAAAAGTAAACCAGTTTGTTAAAACCAAAAAAAAAAAAAATTAAAAAAGTTTGTTAAAACCAAAAGTGCAAAATCAAGCTTTCGGACACAGAGCACAAATACTACTAGGTACGTGAAGCAATAGATTAAGATTTGGTATTATTGAAAAACAGCTGTATCAAAATATAGTACTTCCCAATCTTTATATATAAAGTACACTTCTAATCTCTCCTGGTGCTGCCAACAAGGATGACACATCAGAAATAGAGTGCTTCACGTGCTGACACGTCGGATCCGCACCGTTTCACTTAAGTTTTTTTTTTTCGAGCCTGGAAATTGGGCTTTGCCGGGAAGCTTCTTTTAAGGCCCATCTACTACACCGTCTACGGTAAACCATATCATTCGATTCCCTTTGTGTTCTTCGTTTTCCTTTCGTCGGCGCTGGCGATCGAGTTTCTGTAACGGAGAAAACCTATTAAATTGTCTTTACTCTCCGTCTGCTATTATCAGGTATAAATATGGTTCGATCTCGCCCATCCGACTCACACCTCTTCACTTCCAATCTCTCCTCACACCCGATTCTTCAAGGGATGTATATGCGAGTATAAAAAGGTTAGCTTTCCTCTTCTCAAGACCATCTTCTTAATCTGTCTTAGTAAACTTATCCTCCATGAAATGGCTAACTCGAGAGTTTTTTCTCCGATTTGAAGATTACTCCCCACTGTTGAAGTTAAATTGCTGCGTTTCTGGAATTTTAGATTGCTGTGTTTCTGGACTTTTAGATTGCTGCGTTTATAAATCTGTCTTAATAGATGAATCATTCGATACTGCTTTTGTTGATTACTGTTTTACTAATTGTAGTGGAAATTAAATCATAGCTTCTCTGCTTTTGTGTTGATTTTTGAAGCTTTAAAATTGTGATTAGTATTTATTAGTTCTGAAAAGTTCCAGAATCTATGTTTTGATTTCTAGAAAATTGATAAATTTAGTTTCACTGTGGTTATGAGTTGAGCTTTATCGTTGATTTTTCCAGATAAATAGTCTGTTTTTTTTTCCTGCTGCTTATTTGACAGGAACAATATTGTTAGCATAGTGATTTTGATTTTTGTAAACTTTTATGTTATCTTAGGAAGAGAAAGATAAAGTGTGGGGGAAGAATCATTGAGGGATGAATCTAATAAAGAGTATACAACATCGAGTATAGCGAGAAAACGGAAACGCCCAAACCTGCAATCACAGATATAGAGCTGTCGTATAATGGTACTTGCTCGCAAGAGACAGAAATGAGAAACCCGAGAAGGTTCTGCCTTGCCTGCGATGAAACAGCATGGAGTCATGGAGACCAAGCTCTGTTACTACAACTGGTATGCAAGAAATGTCAAAGATCTTTGACAGCTGGTGGAACGATGAGGAGCGTTCTGGTCGGTGCATGGAGATGCAAAAATAAGAATCTAGCTTCTCATAATAACTGTGTAAGTATAACATCTGTGAAAGCTATTATATGCAGAAGGCGGCTGCAAAAATCGCTGATCTTCAATATCATAATGGCAACTCCACACTTTGGCTCTGATCCAGTCCTTTGTGAATCAATGGCATCAAGGTTGAATCTTTCTTAGGAGTCAATGCTAAAGACAAAAACAAGGTTGCAAGAAGCCAATAAAGAGTTCCTGATTACGATTGGCCAGAACAATCAATCAGTTACCAAAAGTTCCACGATTGGCTTGGAATGTTGTTTCATCGACGTTTGGAACGGTGTTTCATCGACGGTTGTATCGCTTTACCTTCCCTCAGCATACTGGAGCTGTCAGTGAGTTTCATCGGGGACATATAACAGCTTAGCTTGGATGCCACAACCGTATCAACATCTGATGGGTCCTCTCTCCAGCAATACGAGAGCATTGCTGAACCAGGAACCATTCTTGAAGAACCGAGACACTTGGTGGATATTATATAAAGCAAAGTCGGGAGATGCATGTGGGTTCCAAAACGCCAAGTATAGTTGTCCAGAGGAAGCTGTTAAAAGTTTGATCTGGGAGACACTAGAGATCAAGAAAGATGAAAAGATAATAAAAAAAATTGATTTTCTTTTGGGTTCCGTTTTGTGTTCAAAGAAAACAGTCGAGTCTTTTTGTACATATATAGCTTGAATTATCTAATAATTTTCAAATATATATTTGTTAGTCTAACTTTAAAGTTAATATTTTCTGGATAATATTTTTGTACAATTTGACTTCATCACTTGCATCGCAGGGACAACAGCCAATGTGTTATTGAACACTTTTTTATGCTTCGACGCAACATCGTTTTCAAAAGTACAAATCCTAATATTTCGAGACTCTTGACATTTTTTTTCTTTAAATTTCGTCAACAGATGTCTCCGTCTTATCTTAGAGTTCTATATTTCCCGTTATGATGAAAACCATCATATTAAAACTTACACATTTCTTTCAAAAAAAAAAAAAAACTTACACATAAGTCAAATTATTGGTTTCAAGTACAGAGTCCCTAATACATATTTACTGTGTTCCAGTGGTTTAGTATATCCATGGAATATATCGTACGTACGACTTTATTCACACAACAAATAAAATAAATATATTTCAAATAAATCAACACAACTGGTATGACATGACCTCATAAAATATAATCCATACAACAGTCATTATTCTAGCATAATTAGAAACACATAAATATAATAGTAATACTTTTAAAAACAAAATAACTAAATTGTACATCCAAAATATCGTTAAGTAAAATATTCACACGCATATTCTGATGAAAAGCAATATATATTAATAAAAATTCAATTAGCATAATCTTTTTAGTAATTCATAATTGTTTTTAAAAAATCAATGCAAATATTAAAATATATAATATAGTTTACTGTAAGCAAAAAAAAATATATATATATAATGAAATTTTCCATTATGGCTTAGTAATCATTTGTATTTTTTATAAATATTTAAAATTCGATCACAGGATTTCAATGGAATTTAACAGTTTATTAATTTATAATCATTTTAAAGTTCATAACATATACAAAAAACTAAAAAACGAGTTAAAATCCCTAAGATATTTTCCTACAATTTACTCTTGCATGTAAATCACAACTTTCACAATATTAATAACGTCTCACTTATATATATATAAATAATAAAATATAATAAATATTAGATGCACCACATAAGTTATTATATGATAATAACTTTCAGTAAAGATCATAAATACTCATTTAATAGTAAATTATAAGCAAGTACTAATCTATTATTATAAAGTATGGTTTTCTTCTCTCCAGGGCCCTCCACGTTGGATGCCAGGTCAATAATTCGGTTCTTGCCGTGCCGACACGTGGCTTATTTTTCAATACGTCGCGTTTCATTTAATTTGTTCAATATGCGGGCTTCTGTTTGTGTTTGGGCTCACATAAGCTTTTGTTGCGTTTTGGTGCGATAAGAAATTGGGTGTCACTTCTTATATTGTCTTTAGATATTTAGTTTATTAAGAAGAACACCCCAGCCCGTTTGTGAGTCACATCTTCTTCACGAGACCATCTACGTTTCTAGGGTTCATCATCTTCTTCAATCTGTTTTCTGAGAAACTTCTTGGTGAATCTGTGGATCAAATTCCATTTGTTCCGTTTTGTCTACGATACATCTCCTACAAATCGTTACTCCATTAATTGATTCATCGCCATCAATGAATGTCTTAACTCATTCAACCCACTCCCATCACTATTCTCATTCAATGTATCTTCCTTCTCTGAAAGGCAGTGACTCTCTATCTATAAAAATTTAGCTTTCATCCCATAAACATCATCCTCAGTAATCCTAAAAAACACTAAGAAACTTCTATTTCATTAGCACGACTAAATCATCTATTCTACTGGCTGCTTCCACCGTCGAGGCGTGACTGCTCAGGATTTGGAAGAAAGAAACGTGAAACCCGGTGGCGAGATTATTAGAGTTTCCACTGAGATGTCACTGCTCGATTCTTCAACGACACGGAGCTTCCCATCTGGAGTTGACTCCACCGTAGACAACGATCAAGGAACATCAAGTCTGGTCAAAGCTAGCGGCGGAGGTACCAAAATTAGAAAAACCGGTGGAGGAGGAGGCGGAGGAAAGACTGAATTATTCTTGACAAAAGAATCAGACTCGGGCAGCCAAAACGCATTGAGAATGCAAAGATCTTGGTAGCAAACACTGCAATGGTAAAGTGAAAATATACGGTGCACGTGTCCGTGTTGATTCCTTGACCAAGGTTGCTGAAAATGAAGGGGCTGAGAAGGAAAAGATGAAAAACAAAGTGAAGAAGATCCTAGCCCATGGTATCAACTGCTTTGTTAACAGGCAGTTGATCTACAATTTCCCAGAAGAGCTCTTAGCAGATGCTGGTGTACTTGCTATTAAGCATGCTGATTTTGAGGGATAGAACGTCTTGGTTTGGTTACAGGCGGTGAAATTGCTTCCACCTTCGACAACCCAGAGTCTGTAAAGCTTGGGCATTGCAAACTCATCGAAGAGATTATGATTAGCGAAGACAAGTTGATCCATTTCTCTGGTGTAGAGATGGGCCAGGCGTGTTCAATTGTCCTAAGGGGTGCTAGGTATCCTGATTATTTCTAACAATGTTGAGACCGAAGACAACCTCCAGAGCTCGAGAGGGAGGTGAGATAAGAGCCTCTGTAGTTGTCTCCAACAGGAGCGCAAGCTTGGTCGTGGTGTGAGATTAACTCAGTGAATGTCCTCGACTTAGCAGCCATATCACTTAGCTGGTCATAGACCAAAGATGGACTCACAAGCTTAGTACTCGGAAGTGTAGACAAATAAACAAACCAAACAAAGATGGTAAACAACAACTAATTAATTGTAAGCGTATCTCTTCTTTTAAAATAGGATAGCAAATCATTATTAGTTTACAAATTAATCGATAGAAAATTTAGCTAATTGTTTTTTTCCCATTTTAATTTTTATCTAAGAAACTTATTTTGGTGAATAAACTTTGATTACTCGGAAGCTAAAGTAAATTTGTTTTACCATGTTAAATATACACTAGAATTTATTTTAAATAAAAAAATAAATTCTAACAAGAATTAAAATATTTAATAAAAATGCTCAAAATATATAATAAATTTAGTATATGTGGGATAGTCAATCTTAAAAAAATATTCGTAAATAATGAGTAAAATTTATTATTAAAAATATTTTTGATTATTTGGATAATAAAGTTTATTTAGTCTATAAATATAATAATATATAAAATTCAGTAACACTGAATAGTAATAATTAATATTATGTTTTTCATTGTATTTACCAAACATAATTTTCCTGTAACATTGAATTATGTATTTACTTTTGGATTATATAAATTATTGATTTCAATAAAAAAATGAACTAATCTATCAGTAAATTCAAAAGTATGTACAAAAGAGAAAATAAACCCGATGTTTCGAGTATTAAACCTAACTGAAATAAAAAATTATATTCCATTTGCTATATATATATATATATATTAAATCGTGAGCAACCATTTAAGAAACCATATATACCATAATCAAATATTTTCTTCCTGATAAAAATTATGATCTCTAACAAAACTAATCAAAATATAAAAATGTTAATTTTAATTAGATGTATACAAAGATGAGATGGGGATGTGGTTGCCACAAGTATTAACAAAAAAAAAATGGATTGATTATATACTTGATGTTTCAAAACCAAATTAGTCGTCCAAGTCAATATTATATAAACTACTAAAGTGCAAATGCACAAATAATACAATAAACTGGTGTAGACAAGACGCATCAATTGTATCAACTGTCAACCAAATGAACCTACAAAGACTGTTACAAAAATCTTATATTTTCTCAAAATAAAAGGCCTCATTCTCCACTATTTTATAAACCCTCCAAAAAAAATATGATGGTATTAGAAAACTCAATCTCATTCTTTTTTGATCAAATCCGATTGATTTTTATTTTTAGTGTTATAAAACTTAAATACTATAAAATCTCACAATTCAGGACTAAAATAGCAACAATACCAAGAATTCGATCATTTTTAGTTATATAATTGAAATTTGGTATAAACAACATAATCATACTCACAACCAACTTAATATAAAAAAAAAATTACACAAAATTATTTTTTTTTTATAAAAACCGATCAATCAAATCCAGCGTGGCTGTTTTCTAGTAATATATATAAATGTATAGTTTAACCAAACAAAGCATTTGATTATTTGTCACTGACATATCAATTTTAGTAAATTATAATAGTTTCATTATAGTCAACAAAAATAATCATTCTCATAATTTAAGCTGCCCAACATGTCGAGATACAATACTTTCATGTTATTGTTTTCGGTATACATGACTAATAATTAACCGTCCTAATAAGAAATTTATCTCATATAACTTTTTCTAAGCTATATTTACAAGTTTGCTTCTTTCTCTAAGCTTCTTTATATTCATCCAACTCCAGAAACATAGATTATTTAACAAATTAAAATTATCTTAAATCTTTTAACGAGAAAAATATTATAACTAATTTTCTAAATAGCATGGTTTATTTGGCTTTTAAATACAATAACATATAAAAAAATTAACCAATATGTATATTTTTTAAACAATAAAAGATATATTAAATATTTACTCTAACTATTTAAATTATTTTCTAATTTTTATCCCGTCCGTAGGGCGGGCCGGCCCTAGTTTTTAATAAAATATAAATGCCGACACATCGATAGTCATCTAGAAGCAAACGTTCAAATATGCCACAAACAATCAAAGCGGTTGGTCGGTTAAAACCGATCACGAGTTCATAGTCTTCCAAGCCTGCGTCCTCCCGATGACGAGAGGACTAACCATTGACTTAAAGGCTTCCAAGCTCGTACAGTCTGCAGTGAGGGGGGGGGGAAGACACATAGGTAAAAATTGATGGTAAAATAAACACGTGACATGGCAAAGATATCTCAAATCCAGAATATAAGACTGATGGAACAAAGATAACTTACAAGGAAAACTCCACATCCGAATGAGATGAATGCTAGCATGCAACCTAAGATGTATTTGATTGTCACATCATCAAAAGTTATGATGTTAACGAGGCTTGCCAGAAGTGCGAGTAACACAGTAGCCTTTACGCTTCTCACGAGACATTGGGAGGGATACTGAATTAGATTAACACATAAACTCGTATGAGTTCTCATTATAAATATTTTGAATAACTGGATCGAACCTAGAACTGAGCATAAACCTTTGGCTGAATGCTCAGGCTTAGGCCTGGGCATAAATACCGAAAACCGTACCGGAACCGAATCCAAAACCGAACCAAAGTTCAAAAATAACCGAACGGTTCCTATATTTCTATAACCGAAAAACCGAAACCGAACCGGTACCGAACCGAGAACCGAATGGGTATCCGAATATCCGAAATAAAATTTTTATACCTAAAATATTAATTATATTTAATGTTAAAAATACTAAATGTTCTAAACATACTACTAATATACCGAATTATCTAAAAAAACGAAATACTCGAGTACTTTTTTTGTCTAAAGTATTTTAAATTATCCAAATTATCCTAAAGAACCGAATTACCCGAATAGTTTTTATCCAAAATATTAAAATTAATCCGAATTACCCGATTTATATCCGAAAAATCCCCAAAAAATTGTTTTTTACACTGAATTATCCAAAATTAACCGAAAAAAACCGTAACCGAACTATAACGGAATTGGAACCACAAATTTATCGGATATTAGTCGGTTCTTATAATTTTTACCTGAACCGACCCGAAACCGAAAAGAACCGAACCGGATCCGAACCAAATTTCATAGATAACCGAACGGTTCCTATATCTCTATAACCGAAAAACCGAAAACCAAAAGAACCGAACCAAAACCGAACCGAAAACCGAATGCCCAGGCCTACTCAGGCTTATCACACCACAGAGCTAGAAAAGACATTATATATATAACTAAATTCAACAACAACAACAACAACAACAACATACATTGTCGTATGGCGATGGTTCAACGGGTGGTTTTTCATTCAGAGACTTTTGACGCAGCATATTGTTAAGTAACATATGCTTCAATTCCTCTCTTACAAGTGAAGCAGTACCTTCCTACAATGCACAGTTAATAAATCAGGACACTACAATGTAATTTGCGATCAACTAAACAAAAACAGAAAAATTGTGTTTTCTTATATTACCTGAAAACCAAACATAGTTTGAAGCATAGAAATATAGTCCATGTTTGCTGGAATAGCCCGGGGCATCTTTGCATTCGTTGATATTCACTAATAGGAAATAATGTTCATAAATATTTAGTTTTAAGATTTAGGGTTATTGGGAGATTTATATATGTAGGGTAGATTTTAAAAATCTTGTGGAAGAGAAATCATTTAAGATAGTACTTAAAATTGAAATTTTCCAAAAAAAGAATTATGAGAAACTATTTTCTTTAAAAATTTAAGGAAACATTTATGAATGTGTATGATAAGCTACCTTAATTTGACATATATGCATATTTTAGGAAAAGATTACTGAATAAGTAAAATATCTTTTTAAGTTTTGGAAGATATTGATAAATATTTATATAGTGTGACTGGTAACCATCGTAGAAACAATATGAATGAATAGGAAAAGAATGAGGAGGAATAAAATTTAAGGAATGATGAGGAATAATGACTTCTCATCAAAATTTATAAGTAACATATTTATTCTATAGTTTACTACAAATAAGGGAATGAGAAGGAATGAAAAGGAAAAAATATTCCTTATGAAAGGTAAATTTTTTAATGAATGTCAAGGAATGTAATATTCCCTTTCATTCCCTTGGTTACCAGTCACACTCATAATATCTTTATAAAATTTAAGAAAGCTTTCATTAATGTGTATTTAAAAAACATTCTTAAATGTGTATTTAGAAAATT
The DNA here is from genome assembly GCA_016432835.1 of Brassica nigra. NCBI lineage: Eukaryota > Viridiplantae > Streptophyta > Magnoliopsida > Brassicales > Brassicaceae > Brassica > Brassica nigra. Next base: position 10,582,212 of record CM028245.1, on the reverse strand, counting down.
CTTCATGAATGTATATTTATGAATATGTCTTACTAAATTTGAATTATATGTATAATATTTTCCTAAAATTTTAGAAAGATCTTCCTCAATTAGGTAGATAAATATTTTAAATATATTACATATATATCTTTTATTAGGATTTTAGAAAAAAAATTATGACGATGTTGTCATACATGAGTGTATGTGTTAATGTGATGAATATATGTTTGTACTTATGAGACAAAATATATAATAAATTAATAAGAAAAATTTTATTAAAAATTAGTTAAAAAACTTAAACAAAACGAATTATATAAAATAACGAATTACAGAGTCCTATAAATATAAAAATATTTTAGGTAAAAACCATAACTAAAATTAATTATAAAAATATAATTTTCCTTTTCAAAAGCTTAAATAAAATAAAAGTAATCAACTTTTTCTTATAAATAACTAACTATCTTTGAATAGATAATTTTACGTTTAAAAATTATAAACAAAAAAACCCTTCACATATTTCATCTGATATGACTGTGACACATGTCAATAAACTTTTGTATTGTGAAATGTGTAGATAAAAACCTGTCATTATGTGAATAACTTTTTGGACTAGAATAACTTCCATTTTCTAAAATCCTAAATAAAAGAGATTTTTAAAATAACTTTTTCCTTTTTAAATCCTAACCAAAAAGAAATTTTTAAAAATCCTGAGAAAAGGGAATTGTAAAAGCTTATTTTATTGTAATTTTTTCTGTTTAAGAATTTAATGATAAACATGATACTAAAAATTATATTATTAACAAATAAAATTTGTAGAAGTGATATTGGAAAACGAATTTTGAAAAAAATAACAACTTTTAAAAATCGTTAATATTTACTAGAATTAAATATTAGATATAGATTTACTTTTCTAAATCATAGACAAAATATAATTGTACTTTTCTAAATCATAGACAAAAGATAATTGTATAACATAATGATTTTAGTTTTTCTTCTCTCAAAACTAAGAAAAATTGTAAAAGAATATTTGATAGTAATTTATCAAAAATTCTAAAAATAGATTTGTATCGCATTTTTAAGTCCTAACCAAAATAAAATTGTAAAAACAATTGGTAATATTTTTTTAAATAGAACTTGATGATGAACATGATACTTAAATTTATGTAATGAACAAAAACAAATTGTAAAAGTAATAGTGATATGAGTTGTAATATAATAATTATAAAATTATTTAATAATAACTTGAAATAATGATTTGATATTAATTTTTTTTCTGAAATTCTAAACAGAAGATAATTGTAAGAGATTAAATGACAGTATTTCTTCTTTTTTACAAAAGTTCTAAATAAGAGATATTTAAAAAATAGAATAGTTTCCTTTTTAATATATTAACAAAATAAAATTTTAGAAACTTATTTAATAGTAATTATAAATAAGAGTTCGATGACAAACATGATCCTAAAACTATTTAAATTCACAAAAAAATATATAAATGATAATTAATTATATGATAAAAATGATGATCTCACATGATTTATATTGGTTGAACAACTAAACATCCATAGATCACTAACATATATAAATGATAAAAAAATGCACAAAAGTGTTTTTGAAAATCCTAAAATAATTATTGAAACTTCAATAAATGACCGACCATAAAATTAGTATATAATTTAATTCAGAAGAATAACATATAGTAAGTTAATAAAATATTAAATTAGTACATTAAAATGTATGATTCGGTCAGTGACTCGATTGACCTTATTTAAATTTCAAGTATTTTACACTACAAGAAAACAGTCTATTAAGGACGGAAATTAATAACATCAACACACCGTAAATTTGTGACATGTTAACAACCCATGAACAACGAAGATATACATACATCGTTAATATGTCAGTAATTAACAACGGACAGAAACGTCGGTTTTTAATGACATCTTAACAACACTATACTGTCGGCAATAAACCTTATGTCATTAAAGCATCATTAAAGCATGGCTACAGTATAGTACGTTATTACAGTGTCGTTTTTTAACGACATATTAAGGACATAAAATGATGACGTAAACTCAGGCCCGGCTTAGATAAATTGTAGGCCCTGTTCTAAAATATTTTTTTACCAGAAACTACGGTATCATTTCTCTAAATATACAAATGAAGACCCTAACATATATGTTTCTTGATAAATTAGGACCTTAAATTCTAAAGGATTTTTTTTCAAAAAAAAATGGACCCTGTGCATGTGTTCCTTGGGCACACCCCAAGAGCCGGCACTGCGTAAACTATTTGTAGTTAATTGCAGTCAAAACACACACAACACACGTGCAAATTAATTAATTTCACTATAATTCTCTATTCAGGTTGGTTTCGGTTTTAATTTTTAGGTATGAATATTTTCCTAACCTTCCTTTAATACAAAATTGATAACAATTCACCCATGCACTATGACTATTAAATTACAAATATTAACTAGAACTTATGTGGGAACATAATTTCTTAATTTTAAAATAGATCTTATAGTGCAAAAAATCATAAGCTATAATAAATGATTTTTTTATTCTTTTATGTTCTTTATAAAATTAGAACATCAAATAGAATCCACTGGTCCATATCTAGTATGACATAAGACTGGCTACACAAAATTAAATGGTCAAAACCAAAAGAAACATCCGGAGTAATAGGGCTCAAAGCTATTTTGGTACAGTACAGTAACACGTGGAGGAAGCAGATACATTGTCTCGTAACACAAAACAAACTCAAACAACACTATTCCCAACCAATCTTAAGAGTTTTACCAATCTTTAATCTCATGTCTCTTGATGATCATCCCCAAAACCGAATCCATTCATATGCTTAACAGATCAATGTGTGTTCCAGAGTTTAACCGCAACAATGACAAGACTACCTTCTCACAGATTTTGGTAATCTCATCCATTGGCTTGCTCTTAGCCCTAGCACTGCATTACCGTCTCAGGAAGATACGTCACTCCAAGAACATCCCTCGTCTCAGACGGTCTCACAAACACAAAGGCCATGAGAAGCTCGAGAGATTCTCTCACTACGTTGGTAATATCAATCTACATTTATCCTCTTTGATGCATCATAAGGCAATGTTGTTTATGTTTTTATCTTTCTCTTTTTTTTCAGTGCGTCAAATGGGATTCAAGGACAGGAGAGAGTGTCCTCATCTCTGCAAATTAGCCAATGAATACATAAGGAAATCAGGTTGCTGCGAGGAAGACATTTACAGCTTCTTCTCCGAAGAGCCTGATGCTGATTCCCTCTTCATTAAACTCGTCGAGGAGTTTGAGAGATGCATTCTCAGTTACTTTGCTTACCACTGGAGCCATGCAGATCTCATGATCAGTCAGGTTAACCAAAAAAAAACACACACACAAACAAAACTTTTAAAGATCCTTAGTTGTTAACATGGATTATGTTGCAGATACTCAGCGCTGATGTTGAGCCTAAAAAGAAGCTCAAGCACATTGTCATGGCAGCAACGAGGTGATTCTAAAACAACAACAAAAAGCTATCCAGACTGTGTGTCTCCTTTGGTGAAATGATATGTTTCTTGATCTGTATAATAGGGATCAGAGGTTTGAGAGGGTGACTAAGAATCTAAAAGTGGCAAGAGTGTTCAACACATTGGTAGAGGAAATGAAAGCAATGGGGATAGCATCTGTTGATGACTCGGAATGTACAGAAGTGATGGCTCCAGTTGCACACAAGGACCGAAGCCCTGTTCTACTCCTTATGGGTGGTGGTATGGGTGCAGGAAAGAGCACTGTGCTTAAAGACATTCTCAAAGAGTAAGTAAATAAGATCTAATATATATATAAGTTCCCTTAGATCTTTTCACTTACATCTAACATGGTTGGTTGTGTGGTTTTGGGATCAGACCATTTTGGGCAGGAGCAGATGCTGTGGTAATAGAAGCTGATGCTTTCAAAGAATCTGATGTGATATACAGAGCTCTAAGCTCCAGAGGCCATGCTGATATGATCAAGACTGCTGAATTCGTAAGGTTCTTTGTTTCCTTATAGGGTGCACAAAGAATGCTTTTATTACACAAAGGAACCAAATCAAGTTTTAGTAACTCTTGACACAGGTTCACCAATCATCAACGGATGCAGCATCATCTCTGCTAGTTACAGCTCTCAATGAAGGGAGGGACGTGATAATGGATGGAACACTCTCGTGGGTACCATTTGTGGTGCAGACCATAACCATGACAAGGAATGTGCATCGCCACCGTTACAGAATGGGAGCTGGCTACAAGGTTGGCGAAAACGGAGATGTTATAGAGAACTATTGGGAACGCATAGGGGAAAGACAACAGCTGCAAGAGGATGGAAAGGAGAGAAAGCCATACAGGATAGAGTTAGTTGGAGTTGTGTGCGATGCTTACTTAGCAGTGATTCGAGGGATACGGTGAGAGCTGTTGGTACTAATTTTCAAACAAATGTGTGTGTATTTTTCTTACCATAAGGTTTTTGGTTTAACCATATAATGCAGGAGAGCAATAATGTGTAGAAGAGCGGTGAGGGTGAGATCTCAGCTGAGATCTCACAAGAGGTTTGCAGATGCGTTTCTTACCTACTGCAACTTGGTTGACAATGCCAGGCTTTACTGCACTAACGCTCTTGAAGGTTCTCCAAAGGTTAGAACCTGACAATGTTACAAGTAAATGAAAGTGAGAATCCATGGTGAAACAATTGTCTTTTTTTTTGTGTGTGCAGATGATTGCATGGAAAGAGAAGGAGAAGACATTGCTAGTGGATCCAGAGGAGATAGACTGTTTGAAGAACGTAGGGAGGTTAAACGAGGATGCAGATTCTATCTACGAGCTATACAGAAGACCAAACCCTGCTTGTGAGGCTGGATCGATATGGAAAGACATTGTTCTGTCTCCTTCCAGGTTCAACATTCAACAGGAGCTCAAATACTCGATTCAGAAAGTGGAAAGATTCAAACAATGTCTCCAAGAAACACCAAAGTCAGAAACAGAGCAAAAGGATGTACTTTCTTAGCTTTGTTTCCTAGCAATGTTACCATCTGTTACACTGTAAGAGATGTGTTAAAGGTACCAAATGCATCATATGATTCAGACAAAAAGGTACTAATCTCACCTTTAACTTTGCCATGTTCGTTGTTCTAAAGTAGACCAGTTCCTTCAAAGCATAGTTATGTTGTCTGCATAAGACCATTCAACAAGAAAGAAGCATGACAACATTGACACAATGTTTAAGATTCATACAAGAAGCAATTCAGAACAACTAGATTAACATAAACCATGTGAGAAGTTTAAAGTAGACCTGTTCCTTCAAACATAGTATGTTAGCAATGAAACATCCATTGAGACAATGTTCTAGATTCATACAAGAATCAATTCAGACAGAACTAGATGAAGATTAACCATGTAAGAAGCTTTAATTTCAAAACAAACCAAAAAATTACAAAAAGGAACAAAGGGGGGTTTCAAGAAGAAACCAGAAACAAAGATAAAAAGCTTCTTCAAGGATGGATTCAAATTATACAAGACTACCCCCTAAGAGAAGCTAACCACCATCACAAACCATGTATTCATTCATCAATCTCCCTCCTTCACTACCCTAAACCCCATCTTTCTTCAGTTCTTCACCTTCCTCGTGGAAGCCCTTTTCGCCGGAGACTTTACAGTCTTCTTAGCCGGAGCCTTGGCCTTGGCCTTCTTAGTTACAGCCGCGGCTTTCTTAGCAAGAGGAGCAGCCTTCTTCCCTGGAGACGTTCTAGTCGAAGTCCTCGCCGCTTTGGCAGGTCTCTCTTTAGCCTTGGGCTTCGCAGCAACAGCTTTGGTCTTGGAAACAGCCGCTACAGTCTTTGTCTTTGGTTTGGGTTTAGCAGCAACTTTAGCCTTTGGCTTCACAGCTACAGCTTTGGTCTTGGACCCTTTAGCTGCTGCTGGTTTGGCTTTAACAGCAGCAACTTTACCCTTCGGTTTAGCTACGGTTGCCTTCTTCTTAACCGGAACCGGTTTAGGAGCAGCAGCAGCGGCGGTTGATTTAGCGGAGGGGAGCTTGAAGGAGCCTTTGACTTTGACGAGCTTCTCAGAAGCGACGAGTCTCTTGAGATTGACGAGGAGAAGCTTCCTGAACGTGGGAGGAAGCGACGACTTCTGCTTCTCCTCGATGAACTTCTGAATCGCGTATTGGCTAGATCCGGTTCTCTCCTTCAGCGTCGTGATCGCATCCTTAATCATCTGCCATCGATTGATTTTCAAAAAATTCTCAAAAACCAAATCTCAATCTCCAAAAATCGAATTTAGATCGAAATCGAATCTGATACCTCTTCGTAGGTAGGGTGGGATGAAGAAGCTCTCTTCCTCGGAGACTTGGCTGCCGCAGGCTTCTTCTTCTTCGGAGCTTTAGCTTCCTTCGTCTTCTTCGCTTTGCCACCCTTCGCCGCAGGTTTCTTCTCACTCGCCGGCGGTGCTGTCACCGTCTCTTCGACGATGGTAGGGACGGTTTCTTCCTCTGCCGACATCTCTCTTTCTTTCAAGAAGTTTTATGCGATTGATGGGATTCTGATGAAGACGACGAGAACTTCGGAAATGTTTATATAGTCAGATGTGTGTTTCTATCTCTGCTCTCATTGGTTAATACAGCGAGTACTCGGATCGGTCCTGTTTGAATTTTAGCCGTTGGATCTAACGCTATCGACGGTGTGGAGAGGAGGAGTGTGGATGTGAGGATGAGGAAGTTAATGGATGTGGGTAGGTGCTTTTTGGTGTGCTTTTAGGTTCGATTAAAATGGTCGTAACTGATGTTATACTTGATGAAATTCAGTTTTGTTTTGTTCAGTTTGTAGATAATTCTTTAAGGTTTCTTTTGAATGTTTATTCGTGTTAAACGGATTAGCTTTGGATGAGAAAATCTGTTTTGAAGCGAGGTTGGTCGAAACTGTGGTTTGTTTTGATAGTATTAAGGTATATTTGGTTTTGTGGAGAATGTTTGTGGGGAGATTATGAATGTTTGTATTCGTTGGAAACTAGACTAATCAACGAGTGTAACGAACCAAGAATTGTTAAAATCGGATCTTGTTTTGGTGGAAAATCATGGCATTGGAGTCGACCGAAGATGACCATATTCTAGTATATATGTGGTGCTGGTGCCACACACAACCTGTTGCATGTGTGATGTGTCTATCTTTAAAAGAGTCTCCGGCTAAAACAATCAGAGATCTACGTATTGGATTCATTTTCATAAAATTAATTACATCGTGTAATGATTCACTAGAATATATTTGTTATACAGGTTATATTTACAAGACTCGGTTAGTTTCACAATAATGATGATGTATGCAGCTATGCATCTATCTTCTAATAGCATACAAGTACTGTTGTTATCAATAACAATATGATTTTCATCAGCAAACATAATTATTTGTTATGAATACAAATTTTAGATCTTACATTGCTAGATCTTTTTAATCCAACAATTGAAATCTAACCCAACTCAAATCAAAAACGAATAAATTGACCTAAAACTAAATTTCATTCACTAACAATAAAGAAATCGTCTATAGACAACCATAGTTGAATAATTCCAGATTTACATATATATTTTTATAAACAAAGGTACTTAAGAAAAAGGCTTAATTAATAGATATACAATACTAAGCCGCTAAGTAAAATAGGAACCTTTAATTAATCTCCCTTTCGTGAAAGTAAACGTGTTAGACATTTCACCACTCTCTCATCCGACTATTAACTGCTTTATAATGGTTTGCTTTCCGATGTCATGCAGTTCCGTTTTACGATTACCAATAGAACTATAGAAGCTAATGTTGGTTGCAAGATACTCTTAAAAGTATTTAGAGTATATATAGAAGAATACTATAACCAGACATTAACAAACATGCAAATTAATAACAAATGAACTTCTTTCGTTGTGGATCTAGTAACGAGCTAGTATATGGTTGATACAAATGTCAATATGTTTTCAGTTTATCGATATGCCGAACATATAACGAAAGTCATGTTCCTGATATCCTTCCATAACTGTCAATCTAAGTGCATGATAACTTTTAGTATCATCTACATATGTTGACAATCTTATGAGTAACTTGATTACTTGGATTACTTGTCAGTTGTCACCGCCCCTTATCTATATAGAATGAATAGATGACATTCACACATGTCATTGTCATCTATTCCTAGCTAGTGCACACGCCAAAGTATTTACAGAATATTCAAAAGATTTATGCAACTAAGTTTGCATGGCGCTAAAACTGTTGTGATAGATTAAACTAGCAAAACGTGGGATGCGGATACATATATAACTAAGGTAAGAACACTCCAGCATTTGAACTTTCAACAGACTCCACTCTTAGTCTTATATCGACAACCACACATCACACGAAGCTTTTGGAACCCATTAACAATTTATGCTTGTATTATTTGCTTATCCTTGTACATGACGTTTCATTAGCAAACATAAATCTGTTTGCTAATGATGATGTTCATATCTTGAATTAGTACTATTCATGACTTAGTATGGCTCCGGATATCAACAAAATTTAAGGGAATCATGGGAAAAAGAAAGACAGGGAAAACTAGACCATGCATTATCTTTATTCCTCGAATTTAGACTAATGGGATTCAAGTAGTGTTGACTCTCTGTATGTAAATGGATTTCTCTATATTTAGGCAAATTAAGCAAAATTTTGTTGCAGTGCTTGCATGTTTAGAGCCATGAGAAATGATAGGTTCAATCTTTTGTCTCCACACAAAATATCAAATACCCACGACTATTGGGCTCGGACCACTAGTCCATTATAGTTCATGTTTTATTTTTTGATCATAGTTTGTTCATGTCTTTTCCAATCACTTTTTGGACAAACAATTTTGTTACGCAAACAGTAATACTAGTTATATACTAGTGACATATGTAAAATAGATTATTGTAAATTAGGAACCGAGATAAAAATTACATATAAGTTGTGAAAATTGATTTTAAGGGCCCACAATATATCACACATAGTCTTATGATAAAATTTCATACTCTGTAAAAGATTCTAAATTATTCATTTAAAGATTAGTATATATATGATTTTTCGCCATTTTTATCATTTGAAATAGATGTGCTTCCAAAACAAGGTTCGAGTCCTTCTTGTCTGTGTGTGTGTGTGTGTTTTTGCTGAAATCCTTCTTGTGTGTTTACTATCTATTTATTTGTGATGCGTAACACAGACCGTGAGACATGAGTGGCCTGCAAAGTGGAGGAGCTTTATTCCTGATATTAAGGCTGCTAAAACTAGCGAGACTATCTGTGAGATTTGCATGGCTATTTTGAAGGTAAGCATTGTCTATTGTCTAACTATTTTTGCATTCAGTTCATGTGATACACTTTTAAATAACGTTCCTTTTTTTCATACAACTTATATAATTGAAAAATATATAAATAAATTTTAAAATTAAAAATGAAAAATTGAATATAAGTTACTCATTCAATTTTTGAATATTTTCTGATATTTATTTGAGGTTAGGTTTAGATTTGTATTCAATTAGATTTTTTGGTTTTTGGATACTCGTTCAGTTAGGATTGGACATAATATTCATATCCGAAGTACTGATCTGAAATCGATCTAAAAATAAGGGTGTTCGATCCGATTCGATCCGATCCTGCATAAATATCATAAATGATTCTTTTTTCAAAACCAAAAGAAAAAACGAAAGCAACCCGATCCGTACTGAGAACCGAGTGCCGAAACTCCAGAAATACCAGGTAATAAGATTTGATTATAGTATCTAAAACATCGTGTGGATTCAAGATTTAGGTCGGGTTAAGGTAATTAATTCTGGTTTGGATTTTTCTACCAACCCTAATTATAATATATCAAAGCTTATAATCCACTGGCTATAATTTACAAGTAATGCGTACTAAATATGGTGATATGATAAGTTACAAAAAAAATATGGTGATATAATAGTAGGGGGGGGGGCAAGTAATTCCACTTGAAACTACAATATATAGTGTGATATCACACGCACTATATCAATTTTTAATCTTAATTTGGATCAGATCGATTGAATTACTTCTTAAACAAGATCAGTTTTTGGTCAGCTGATTTTTGGATTGATCGGGCCAATATAAAATTGTCGGTAGAACTATTCTCTCTGCATCCATAATAACATATATATATATACACATATTTTAAGATAATCGCATATAATGTGGGAGATTATAATATATCAAAATTAGGCCTGGGCATTTTAACCTGGACCTGAAAACCCGAACCGGAACCGACCTGAAAATATCCGACCCGAAACCGAACCGAAAATTTACAAGTACCTATTGGGTCTAAAATTCTTCTACCCGAATAGACACGGATCCGAAAAGAACCGAACCCGAATAGACCCGACCCGATAAGAACCGATTCAAAACCGACTTAAAAAATTTAAAATATCTTTTTATTAACAATTTTTGTTATTATTTTGTAACATTTTAAGTAACATGAAATTTGAAATGAAATTTAACATGTAAAATAAAGAATTAAAAATGTTCTATTTTAACTATTAATAGTGTATTTTAAGTTATTTTGTAAAATTTTAGATATATATGATAAATTTTGACTAAATTCGATAGAATTTGAGTATTTCATTTTCTTTTTATATCTAAAATATCCGAATCCGACCCGGACCCGATCCGAATCCAAAAATTTGGGTAATTATAGACCTGAACCGACCTGGACCCGACAAGACCCGACCCCGAACCGAACCGAAAAATTATAGGTATTTAAATGGGTCTAAATTTTCAGATCCCGAAGGATCCGGACCCGATAAAGACTCGACCCGGACCCGACCCGGGGACCCGGATGCCCAGGCCTAATCAAAATCATATAATACACGGACTATAAAATTAGAAGGCATCCATGTGAGCAGAGCAATTACAACAAACAGAAACAATATATCTATCTACTGGTGTTTCAAAAAAAAAAAGTGTTTCAAAAAAAAAAATATCTATCAACTGAAACGATCTAAGATCAAGCTAATAATCAATGGCCATATCTCACGCGCTGCAGCCTTTGTTTCTTCTCCTTCTTTCACTTTTTTTCTTACCAGCTGCTTTAGGTGCCTTCGTCGACTTTGTGAACTGCGAGGGTTCCAGCCCTGACCGTCGCGTCAATGTCACTAGTGTTAGGGTCAATCCATACCCGCTTGGTCTTGGCGATGCAGGTGCATCCTTTACGATAACCGCTGATACAAGTAAGCAATTTTTTTTTTCTTTTCTGATGATTTTTCAGCCAAGTCAAACTTTTCTAATATTTTTTATTTTTTTTTGTTTGAGCAGCCTTTTACGTAACAGCGAGAAAAATAGAGTTAAAAACGGTCAGTGAGCCATTGCATCTTAATAGGGTGCAAAAAAACTACTCCCTCTGTAATGTGACGACATGCCCTGTTACACCTGGCCCTATTGTGTTTACTTTTCCCATCTTTATACCCCGGAGTGGTTTTAAAATATATTGTAAGTTTAATTTTCTTTACATTAACACCAGTTTGAGACGAGTTCCATAATATATTAGCATATTTCAAACCTATTATATATATTGATGATATGATTTTCTGATGACCAATTATTTAGATAAAGCAGAGTGAATATTTTGCTATAATAAGGATGTACGAGACTGATACAAGCCAGACTATGTGCGTCAGCTTCAAATACCCGATCCTTGGTTGGAATTCTATTCATGATATGATTATTTCTGATGAGCCTTCTTTAGATAAAGCAGAGTGAATATTTTGGCTATAATAAGGATTTACGAGACTGATATAAACCAGACTATGTGCGTCAGCTTCAAATACCTGATCCTTGGTTGGAATTAATCTTATGCTGTTGTATCCTTTGTTTCAAGACTTTTTGACGTCTCTCTTGTTATTCCTTGTATTATGTAATCTTCCTTTTGTTACCTATTCTGTGTCGTCCAACACAATAAATAAGGTTTGTTGCATATACACGTACACCCTTGACACCAAGTCCATGTTATGTATCTCTGTTTTTTATTTATTTTGGGTTTGCACCTTTGATTTTAAAGACGTTAATTACTTTTGTGAAACCTGCATACACTCTTAGATGCTACTCAACCAAACATTTAATTAAAAATTTGATATTCAGTTCATATTAAATTTCAGTTCTCTTAAATCAGTTTCTTGGATCGAGCGCAAACCCTAATTTTGCGACTTACCCGATCATTTTCTAAGGGGAAAACGTAAGAACCACCCTTAAATATTACCACGAAAAGGACAAGTTGTGACCACACTTGGAATGCCTCAAGCTTCATCACGTACGGTAGAATATTTATGTTACTTCATATTTACTTTTATTTGTACTTTCCTAATAACCAATAAAATTTTATATAAATTATTTTCATTTAGTTAGTTATAAATAAAATATAAAATATAGATAATATCAAAATATTTTATTATTTTCTTAATCCACGTAAAATAATCAAGACACTCTTTACAGTTTACAGAAAAAAATCAAAACTATTAAAAGAGAAGAAGTCCTAAAAAATCTACCTATGAAAAATTGTTTGGAGTCTTTTATTAACTAGCAGTATTTTTGGTCTTACCTTATTTATCTCTAACTATACAAGATTATTACTAATAACCATATTAATGGCAAAATGGTCGTTTGATTTTTCTTTTTTGCTACAAAACAGCCTAACATATATGGATACACTAAATTCAAAATAAAATTTGGCCAGTTGGTTTAATTACGATTACAAAAGTGGGTTGATGTTTCTCATTTCAGATATTTATTGAATTCAATAACAGCCAACCGATCTTTATAATATATGTAGAATAAGTGTATGACTACATACTAAAGCAAATTTATAGCAAACAACAAATTCAAAGACATAAACTATATGTAGGTTACTGTATAGTTCTGCAAATGCTAATCTATAAAATATATTATTATATTCGAAAATAATATCATTACTATTTTAAAATACAAAATAATATATTCATGTTTTATTTAAAATGTAAACACTTATTTAAAAATTTAATTTGAATTTCTATTTTTCCGCCATGAAAAATAAAGTTTTGGCTAAAAGTTAGCAGGTAGTAGGATACAAATATCAGATAATTTTAATATTTTAGATAAAAGAATATTCGGTAATTCAGTTTTTGGGTAATTTGATTTATAAATAATTTTTTAAAATATTTGGTTATTGAGAATTAAATATAATTATTATTTGTAGGTTTATAATTTTATTTTTAAAATTTAGGTACCCATTCAGTTTTTGGTTTGGATCTAGTTTGGTTTTTTTTATTCCAAAGATATAGGATCCGCTCAATTATTTATGAAAATCCGTTTCAATTTTGGTTTTGGTATTTCTGTTTGACACAGTTCGGTTCTTCAATTCCAAATATATATGTTCAGACTTATACAAGATCTTATATATAAATTCATACAAAATTATTTATTTAGTTTCGAAAATAAATCCACGCTTCTTAAGCGTGGATAAAAATCTAGTAATATCTTTTGTTGGTCAACATTAATTACATTCATAATGACTGACTAGGACATTTATAATATATTGAGTTACTCCAGAATATAGTATACTAGTGATATTCGGCGCTACGCGCCGGATTCGTATGTTGTATTTTTACTTGAATTTATAATTTATTATATGGTCTTAATAAAGAAAATATGTTAAAAATATGTAAAATGAAAATATGTAAAAAATGATATTTTCTGATTTTTATAGTGGTTTGCGACCGTAGTATATTATTTTGTTTGAAGTTGTTTAGTTCAAAGTAGAATAGCATAAGTAGTTATTACTAATCGATTAATAAAAATAGAATAAAAATTGATAGTCGTAAAAAGTTAATTTAGTTGGAATCTTAAATACTTATGTCATAGACTGAGCTTTCTTTCAAGAAATGTTTGAAGGTGTTAAACCTAAAAAAGTTGATTAACGCATGTAAAAACACCACCTGAAAAAGGAAATGATGCATAAGAAAACTACTACTTTAAAAGTAAGCAATCATTAACTGGTAAACTGAAATAAGAAACTGGTGCACCTTCCCATTAATCAACAACATATCAACCACAATATCTCACCCCTTTCTTAACATTTCAGGCTTGCCAAAATTGTTGTAGTCTAGTCTCAATATCTCTACACCGATTTGTCTTCAACTCCGAGCAATGAAACTGGGAATTCGACAATGATTGAATTGGGAAAAGTAAAGGGATTATCATCCGAACTCTCACATCGTCTATACATATACAATGAAACTGAGAAAGTAGGAACTATTGAAATCAATAGGAGATAGTGGGATGAGTGGGATTTCTAGATTGATTATATGAACGATTACGTCGATTGCGATAAAGAAGGAGAATTGTAGAGGCTATATTCTCCATCGTCAACATCAAATACAAAGAAATCCTATAAACCAGTGTTTTGAAACCTGACCGGACACTGAATCGGATGATTTACGGATCACTGGATCATTGGATCAACCGCGGATGAATCGCAGATTAATAAATGAATTAGTTTTATTATATAATAATATATTAGCTATGAAAACAAATATATATAAAAACTAAAGTTAAGTATTTTAAGTGTACATACAAAATATTAAGAAATAGTTTAGATTATTTAAAAAAATTATAACATAAGAGTTATGACATCTAAAAAATCAAGACATAAAATTAAACTTCAAATCCAAAATAAACCAAAATTAAAACATCATTGAAATAAATTGTCAATAACAAAAATAAACTAACACCATATCACATCAACTAATTTTGGTTTTCTCTAAATCTTAAAATTTACCAAATTTTTTTTCTAAATTTGTCACTTCATCATCTTTGGGATATTCTTCAGCAAGAGCATTCTCTAATTTATTATAATCCAAAATTCGCGGTTTTTCTTCTTCAACAATCCAAAATTCTGTTTTGTAATTCACATCATCATATGATTTTATTCTTTTGATCTGTAAATTAAAATGTAATGATTTGTTATAAACTAAGTTAAATAAAAAATAAAAAAATAATTTACTCATCTTTCTTGCAACTAAATTGTAGTGTAGAAGAATAATAAGCCTCATCGTGCTTTAGTCTGTTTTACGGACGTGCGGCTCAAGCACAATCATGACTCACATTTCTTGCAAACGTAAATCATAGTGTAGAAGAAGAGGAAGACGACAATAAAATTGAAAATTTTAAATTTTAATTAGAAATTTAAAATATAAAAATAATTTTAAAACATAACTTGAACTAAAAATAGTAAAAATAAAAATTATTTATTGGTTCAACCAATGCTGCAACATGTATCGGGTTTTAGTGAGTTTTTGTGTGTTTTATGGGTTTTTCACAAAACCCAAATCCGATTTATATTGGGTCACCGGATTTATCGGTTCAATTAGGGATCCGAGTCAGATTCAAAATACTTTTATAAACGTTTGGACATGTATAAAGGAAAGTTTAAACCCCTCCTCCCCCCCAATTTATTTCACAATTAATATCAGATTTCATTAAATTTAAATTGAGAAAATATTTTAATTATTAAAAAAAAATGCCACATGGCATTTTTTCCCCCAAAAAGATAAAAAAACTTACTTTATTAGTATAAGATTTTGCTCGAATGTATTATTTCAAAATGGATTTATTTAAATATGGAATGAGTGAGAAGATGGTATAAATGAGAGGTTTAATCACGACGGTTGAATTGAGATCCATAATAAGACCATATCTGAATTTTACAGAACTAAAATATCAAACTGCCACGTGTCATAATGCTATGACTCTAATTGCTGATGTGGATCAACAAACAAAACGGGAATCAAATTCATATCCCATAAACGGGAACCTTTGGAAAAGTTTCTCCCGCAAACGAAAAAGCTTTTGAATTAAAATTTCGATAATCAATAATTTTTTTTGAAACAAATCAACCAACAGAATCGAAATCTATAGCTGTCAAAAAAAAAAAGAATCGAAATCTAATATCATCTCCCATCAACAAAAGTTTTTGATTAAAAGAATTGATAACAATACATGAACGAAGTTGAACAAAATCCAAAAACAACCCAAAATGTTTCTAACTTTCACGTTTCTTCAGATACACTTTTCCAACTAAAAACCATTTAAATCTTATTCTGTCAATAGTTTTTCCAAGATTCAAAGATACAACAAAAGGAAAACAAAAGCACGCGTGTGTAGTTGGAGACAGTTAACAGGCAATTTGATTACAAGTGTAGTTTTCAACGGAAGTAACCGTAGAGTTCCAAGTAGCAAATGCAAAAGTTCCAAGGAGTTGATGTGTCTGCGGTTGGACCGGTCGTTACCAGCCTGAAAAATCTGAAGGGAAGTAACGCATTTGCTGCTGTAATTGGCCACGATGCAAACTGGCCAGCCTTGCACACTGTTTGATCGTTCTCATGGACTCTCAAATCCGTCCATGTTTTCCCATCCATTGATCCCTTCAGGCCCCCATCAAGACACACATAATCTTCCTAAGTAGCTTGTCTTAGCAAAGACATCAAGTCTAGGCTGAAAGATTTAGATAAGATACCTGAAACTTCCAGGACCTTGCGTATGCTCTTGACCCGTCTTGTCTGAAAGTGTAGTAGTTGCACATAAGCTGCATTCCACACAATCCTCAGCCAGGTTAGTTTCTTACATATCGAACTAATAACACAAACTATTTTGCTTCCAAGTCTGTGAGTATGGTTTATGAAGTTCGAATCAAACAGAGGATGTAATAGAAAGATAAGCTATGGAAGATACCTGGTGATCTTCGCCTAAGTCCACCATCCACCAGGAAGATATACGTCCGTCTTCCATCCTAGGCCCTGCAAAGGAAGTACCCTGGTGCCCCAAAAATTCAAAATTATAGGATTAAAATTGGATATACTCGTAGACAACAGGCAAGGCTATTTTTATAGTTCAAGCCAAGTTCTAATCATATTAGAAGAACGAAGATTTGGTGGACCATACCACGTAGGTTTTTGAAGCTAAAGCCTTCGGATCAGTAAATCTAGAAGTGGGGCTACTTGATGTAATGATGATTTTCTGGAAACATCGAGAAATTCAAAGCATAAGGAACTCTTGCTTCCAGTAAAACTCCTTGTCATGGTTCTTGTAAGACGACTTGAAGAAATAAAAAGTAAGATGAAATTGAGTTTAACCTTTGCGAGAACTGGGTTGACCCACTGATGACTCCCATAAGATGTACCAACAAAGTGAAGCACCCCATTGCTATCCCCATCACGTATGTACTGAAGCTCCTTGAAACTCGATTTCCGGTGTTGGAGCCTTGAACTAGAGATGAAAGCTTTAAGGATTGACTATTCTGTAGATATAAAGCTGGAGGTGTTCACAATCAAAAGATACATGTCTACATAATTCTTACGTCGCTTCAGTTCCGGGGCATGTTAATCTAGAAGCCAAAAAACTAGCAGCCTCCTTTACCTGTACACAACATAAAATAAGAGAGGGCTAGGGGAGAAGAAAAGTCTTGAAAGGAGTAACAAAATGGTCATAAATGTTACAAACTTACAAGATGATTGAATACTGGGATTTGTCTGCTTAAGTTGCTGTTTTCTAACTGCAAGATCATTAAGCATAGATAACATCAGTATAATAGATTCAACATAAATTGATAAGGAGTGTCAGAATCTGTCTTACCCTCTCAAGCAACTCGTATGGCAACAAAGAGAAGCGTACATGAGGCAACAAGTCATCAAGTGACTGGAGTCTTTCTTTGAACAAAGTTTCTGGATTAGAATAGTTTATAAGCTCATCTATATCTTCCCAACGCTGTGGCTCCTCAGCTTTCATGCCCCACATGAGAACAGCATCAAGAATCTTTTCCTCAGATGTCACTGTTAGATCTGCAGACTGCAAATTCAGGAATCAATATATGTTTAAAAGATTACAATGAGACATCATTAGCCACTCCTGGATATTTATTACATTCTCATCGTTAAAACTTGGGTAAATAACTTCCATGATACTTAACAGTTAACAGTGATCAGTGAATGAAGAACAACAGTGTTTTTCCACAAGAACTCAATGTAGCAGTTTTTTTCTGGCTAAGTCCCCAAGTACGTCGAGAGGTTCTTATAAGAATAAGAAGATTAGTGCAAGAGAAAACACACCTCAAGAATATCACCGAAAGTGGCCCGATCTAACAAGACAAAGTCCAAACTTGCCGTGGTACAATAGTCAAAGTGCATGGAGAACTTCCTCTTGCACATCTCCTCAATGAGTTTACATGATGAGATAGACGAAACCACTTGTAGAACTGAGCATACAGAATCCTGCAACAAAGTTCAAAGGTTAGCTTTCGAAACCCACCTACTAATTTTCCAAATTTGTCTGCTTCCACGCCAAAAAAAACTTGCATAAAAGAATTATTCTTGTTGTATGATCTTCTTCCCAAAACAAGAACGCCATCCCTGCATGTAATATATACATGGAACAATATTAATTTTTCTTGACAAAATATCATTTGCTTCGTTTCTTTTTCTCTTTTATTTTTCAGAAGGCTGTAACCGCAACTCCACGGCTTATTAAGCTCTCTACCATACAGAAACCACAATGCAACAGATGCGCTGGAAAAGAAGAGAAACATGACAACGAAAGAGAGGAATATCATTTACTAAAGAGAGTTGTGAAGAAAAAATCACCTCTGAGAGGCACTCTAAGAGCATTTTGCAGCATTCCTGATGAAGTGGAACAACTCCAAACCGGTCAGCTAGAAAGAGAAGATGGATCAAATCGCTACCAAAGTTCACAGTGTCTTCCATGTTCAACTCTCCGCTATACATGAAATTAATCATAGCCTTGAACGCTTCTGGTGACACATCGGTTAAGTAGATCGTTGACGAATGGCTTTCACTCATCCCATTTGTAAACATCTGTATGTTAATTGAAAACGAACGAAAACTCAGAATCAATCTTTTTCATGCACATCTGAACTGTAACCACAAAAAGAGTGTTTCTCACCTTTGCAAATGTAACACTCCAAAGACTAAGAATGACTTTGTGAGATTGGAAAGTGAGACCATGGTCACTGAGACAGATCTTTACGTCACTATACTCGCCGCTTGAGTAGAAAGTTTTCAGCTTACCCACGTCCGCAGGGAAAGCAGTTGGGAACATAAAACCAGACAAGGGGTGAGAAACTGGACATGATAGTTCGACTTTCTCGCAGGGGTCAGATGCTCTGTTGCTTAGTTTTAAGCGATTCATATTTTCATCACACTGTCTCACCAATGGCATCACTTCAAAACTAGAACTCAAATCCCGCAACGGAGCAAGCTCTGATTCGAAAATCTACATCAAAACAAATAGGTTAGAAGAAAAGCATGAGGATGAAGAAGAATCCTCCAAGCTTCATAACAGAACAAGTACCTGAGTTCGTCCTGTATAGATATACTGAAGAAGTGCATGAAGAATCGGATACGAGACACCACGAAGATGAACGACATCCCCATCTGACGAGCTCAAAGGAAAACTACCAGATGCTTGTAAGATAACCTTGTGAGCAGGCACATCCACTTCTTCTTCACCAACAAGAAAGATCATGTCAGATAACTCCCAACTCTCCAGAAAGTTACCAAGCCCCCACTGTTCATAACCATAACCCGTCCCTTCTTCCTCATCTCCTTTAACCTCACGGTAATCC
Source organism: Brassica nigra (assembly GCA_016432835.1). NCBI lineage: Eukaryota > Viridiplantae > Streptophyta > Magnoliopsida > Brassicales > Brassicaceae > Brassica > Brassica nigra. Next base: position 10,562,547 of record CM028245.1, on the reverse strand, counting down.
ACTTGCTTCCACAGCGAGATACGATCACGCGTCACAGGGAACACACTCACATTCCTGTACCCAACATGTTTATCCCAGCTGCTCAGCCCAACGTACTGGACACTACAGTTAGGCTTGGAGTCCTGCCACTGAAACACCAGGTTCTGAAACGGATACCGACCTTTCCCAATGCTAACCAACCCATCGTACACACTGATCCAGTAACTCTCGAACTCCAGGGAACACCGACAGAGATCAGAAGCCTCCTCGTCCACGACAGACTCCCCATCGACCTGAATCTTCAGCCTCCGGTTCCTGTTGCTACCGATGATGACAATGTAGTGAGGACTGTTGTCTTTCTTGTAATGGTAATGCTGACTCCCCACGTTCTCTCTGAACACCACCGTGACGTCGTTGTGAGCGAAGGCGTCAAAGGCGACGCAGCCTCTTCCTGCTTCACGGAACTTGAGATCATCGCTCCAAGCGCACTCGAAAGGTGCAACGGTTAGAAAGTTGCTCTCTTTAACCGCAACCATGTTTCTACTACATAAAACCCAGAAGCAATCAAACTCTATATATAGTAAGAAAAATCAAAAAAAGGAAAGAATAGGATCCACTCATTCAGACATTTCGACGAACACATAGACCCAAACTCAACCAAGATCACACAAACTAAGATTTTTTTCAGACAAGCTCCGTTTAAGACAAGATCAGAGCTTTTTTTAAAAAAAAAAAATTTGAAGAAATGAAGGTCCTTTTCAAAAAAGCCAGAAACTACTAGAACACCAACAACTTGGCGGAAAATATCTGAAACCATTTATAACATCATAACAACTGGCGCGTACCCCACCATGAGCTTCCGCCGTCAAAATCTCCACCACACAAGGTTGTAATTAATAGAAAGAAACACGAGAAAAACGACGGTGGAGAGAAAAAGATGGAAGAAGAAAATATCAGATCGAATCAACATACAGACAAAGATTATAAAAACATTTAAAGAGGTGGAGGAGGATAAAGGTTACCTTATTATCAATCAGGGGTGACTCATGATCGTGTAAGAAATCTAATCCGTTAAGATATATAATTAGGAAAGAGCCAAAACTGGAAAGTAAAGACCCGTAAACGATGAAGAAGACGACATTGATAGACTGATGAGATATTTTCTAGCAAAAAAATAAATGTTATCTAGTGGATGGGCCAGAAATTATCAGTATAAGGCCCCATCATAACTCGAGGGTTACCATGTATAAAGTGAGCTTTTGATTGTTCGGACAAAACCGTGTTAAGAAAGCATATTGTGTGATCTCATAACCGTTTTAGAACTAAAAATCTTTAAGGAACATTCTATTTTTCTGAAAATTTCAAGTTCGGTTCGACCGGAATTAGTTTGGTTCGTATTCGGTTCGGCTTATGATGAAATTGGTTTTATTCATGTTGGTTTTGTTTTTGTTCAATTATAAGGTTGATTGTTTGCAGTTTCTAAAATATAAGGGTTTTAAAGGGTCTTGTTAATTACAATTTAAAAAAACGATTTATCTAAAATAACTTACAATCAAATTTAAGAAGAATAATATTTATAACACAACTTAATTTTACTAAAACTATTATAGTTGAATAATATCTTATCTAAGAATGAATCAATGGCTATATTATTTATTTAATTTATTATAATACAAAATAAATCATATAACCAAAATGATTTTTAAAATCAATAATTTAGTTATATTTTTCTGACATAAATGTAATAGAAAATTAAATAAAGTTTTAAGTCTATATATTGTAAATTTGTTACACTTTAATTTATTTTTGTATTAAAAATTTAGCTACTAACTTTATATACAATATTTGAATAAAATATTAAAATATACTCACATATAAAAATTAACTACAAATATAATTATTATTTTAAATAGATTTATGGCATAAATATACATATTATCAGATTTATGTATCTATGTAGGAATTCCAATAGTTTTATTTTGTATTTATATTTTTTAAAAATAACTTTTAAACAATTTATATGTGTTTTGATGACAGTATGAAAATAAACATTTTACTAATATTCTTATTTTATTGATTTTAAAAGAAAAAACCAAAAGCTAAAACAACCAATCATGTTTTCTAGAAAACTAAAATCTACTGTAAAATCAAAAACCAAAAACTAAAAACTGAAATTTAAAAACTAAAACCAAAAACCAAAAATTAGAAACCAAAATCCAAAAAGTAGTTAAACAATCACCACCTCGGTTAAAAATCAATTTTCAAAACATAAAATAAAAACCAGTTATCGTTAATATTTTTTATTTAAAAAAATAAAAATAAAGAGAATTCTTGAAACTTTTTAGTTCGAAAAACATAGTTTTGAATCAGAAATTTTTTTGTACCAAAAATATAGGTCTAAATCAGAAAGTAACAATATCTTTATATCGTTAGTATATATTCAATTAAAACTAATTAAATAGATACATTGGTTTCTTACTTTGGTTGTAGACCAAACTGAACCAAACTTTTTAGTTGTGGAAAACATCAACTAAATGATTTGGGTATATATTTGGTTTGGTTTCTGCCATCCCTAGTATCCATATAAATGTGTTTTATGATTTCTTTTGTAATTTGTAAGCCAATTACTCAAATGAAAGCTGAGATTAAGAAAACTTGTGAAGCATTAAGAGCAATAAACTTGATAGAAATAAGAAAAAGAGTCTTGACAAATCCTACGTTTACCCCTTAAAACCAAACCCAACAACTGCAGTAAACTCTCTCACAGAACTAAAAGCCCATCATCATTTTATCACACAATATTGGAGCAGATTCAAAGGTCCATCTATCATCATCGCAACACAAAGGGGAGAGAGAGAGAGAACAACAACAAACATGATATAAATGAAAGTTTATGTTGTTACGGCTTGAGATGGCAGTCTTGGGTGGCTATGCTCTGCTTCATAAGTAACAATAAGCATTGCCGGATCTTCCACACATCTCTCTACGTGCTTCCTCGCTGGACAACCTCTCATGCTACTGCATTTGTAATATCCCCTGCCAATTTTCCAACACCCCAAGGCTTTTCAGAAAAAGACTCATACTTTAACACACAATATGAGTTCATCAGAGTGATCAAGAAAGAGTATTATTACCTGGGATAAGGAGAGCCCTTGATGGGTTTCTGACCATATTTTCGCCACGAATAATCATCAGGAGGGATATCTGCAACCTTGTTACTTATAGCAGGCACTCTTATCGATCTCCTAACCCTATGTTTCCTGTCAATTCCCAACATGCATTATTAAGAGAGACTCTCTGAAAATGAAATACAAAAAGAAAAATGCAGCTGACCTTTTCTTAGAGCAGTGGCATCGGCTTCCATGCTCGTCTCCTTTCAAGAGGCACTTTCTCTTAGAATGTGATAAACTCTGATCCCCTACCAAATGAAATGAGTTTCTCCCTTCTGCGTTGGCCACGCTACCATCTATACTAAGCGATGAAACGAAGGACCTAGTGGATGACATGGTTGGTGTACAACTCGAGTTATCGAAGCTCAAACTTATCCCTCCACCGCTGCACTTCCTAAGCATAATCTCAGCTTGATGATGTCTTTGTTGCTGCTGCTGTTGATGTAGATGGTGAGCCTGCAGCCGTTCATGTAACTGCTGTTGATGTTCTGGAAACATATTGGGATAAGTTGAAGAAGGCATCGTTGCCTGGTGGTTAAGCTGAAGGAGAGGGGCTTTTAAACTGAAAGACCGGGTCCCTAAGGTGAGAGAATCAGTGGGTTTCAAGCTCAAATCATGGAGACCAGACCGGAACACTGGTGCTTTCTGAGATGGTTCTTGAAGTTGAGTTCTTTGGAGACGACAAGGATCAAGGAAGATGGTTTGAGACAAATGGTGGGTCAGAGGTTTCTTATTGGATCTTCTAAACCTGGCATGACCCACACTTTTGCTTAACAGACTCCCAACTCTCTTGAACCTAGACACAGCTTCTCTAGCTTCAGACACTAAACTCACTTGATCCTGTTGATTTGGTGGTGTAGATAAGAGGTTAAGAACTCTATGACAACTCTCAACAGCTGCTCTGTTGGTTCCTTCTATCTCCTCCATATGTCTTAAACTAAAGAAAGAACCCTAATTTTTTTCCAAAGACCACTAATCTATCTTAGAAACCCGAAATGGGAAAGACCCAGATAGTAAAGTTTCCGTTTTTACACAAACCCATTCTCCAAAAAAAAAAGAAGTTGCCTTTCTTAAGCTTGAAGACGAAAAGATTGCTTCTTAACTACAAGATCAAGGTCTAACAACACTCTACATCAAAAGGAAAAAATCAAACTTGATACACCAAAAGGAGAAGGAATTGAGAGAGAAAGAGAGAGAGTGATGAGGACCTTGTTGGATGCTTGGAAGCTTAAAAGAGAGAGAGGGGCTGGTAATGAGTTGTCAAACCCAAGATTCCACCACCATCTTCTTTAAAGACGTTCGAGAAAACGAAAGGTGTGAAAGAGAAGACTTTTCTTTGACACACACACACTCTCTCTCTCTCTCCTTCTCTCTCTCTAGAGATTCTGCAATAACTCAAGGCATCCCCTCCGACTGTTTCAAGAAATCATTTTAAAAGAGCAAAAAAAAAAAAGAAACTTTATTTTGGAAAAAGAAAAAGCAAAGAGAGATAGAGAGGAAAAGGAACGAAACCGGCGTCTTATTACAGAGGTGGGTCCCATTCGAAGACCTTAATTTAGGTAAGATTCGGAATTTTTCATTTTTTTAATTAATTAAACTTATCGTAAAGAAGCAATTAGTCTTCTCTGTAATAATAATCAAACTCCTGACATAAACATATACTATTATTTAAATCAAATGTAGTTTCACTAAGGAAAAATTTAGCAGTTTCATAGTAACAGCTGTGGCTTATCTGCCTTATCGTTATAAAAAACGTTTAGTTCAAAGTTTTTTCTAGTTTACTTTTTGTAAGTAAAACCAAAAACAAAAGTAGAAGCAAAAGCTCTTTTCTTTCTAACGGTTACTTATTTTACCACAAGGTGTCTTTTTCTTCTACGGATTCTTTTAGTAAGAATCAGATGATGTGTTTAGCATAAAGTTAAGCTTACATGAAGACAAAAATGTCTTTAGTAATAAACATTTCAACGGTTCCCTTTGCTAGGTAAATATTTTTAGAATCCAATGCTAGTTTTGAAGTTCCAATTTTTTGTTTAAAAATTTATAAATATAAAGTTCCAAAATATATCGCTAAGAAGCAATCAGTATTTCTCTGTTATAATCAGGCTCCTGACAGAAACTTATATTATCAACTCAAATTTAGTTCGTTAAGTAAGTAATTAGCAGCATCATAATAATAAGATATTCATTTCATCGTTATATACGAAGTTAATTTAGGGTAAAGATCGTTTAATTATAAGTTTTTTAGTTTACTTTTCGTAAGTAGTACCAACAATGGAAGTTACAAAACTTTTTCTTCCAACGGTTACTATATTTACCACAACGTTTCTTTTTCTTCTACGGATTTTTAGTAAGAATCAAATGATGTGTGTTTAGCATAAAGTTAAGCTGACGTGACGTGAAGACAAAAAAGTGTTTATAGTAATAAAACTTTTCAACGGATTCCTTTGCTTAGGTAAAATAGTTCAGTTTGTCCAAAAAAAAAAAAAAAAAAAAGGTAAAATAGTTCAGCAGTCCAAGCTTTTCCCCGATATTATTATCAATCCACCTTTTTTAGCATCCAAAGCTAATTTTGAAGATCCATTTTATATACTATACACCAAATAAATATAAAGTTTGAAAACTGAATTGGCAAAACTCGTTTCAAAGTTTTCTTTTTTGGGTTGACTTCAATAAAATTGTTTTAAGTCACTCAGGTTCACAATAATTGAAACAAATATTCAAAGAAATGACAACAAACATTATCCTCCTATCTAAATCATACATTCAAACGTCCAAAAACGACACAGTCTCCTCTGTAAAACCATTTTGAATATTCTTAGACAAACAAAGTGTCTTATCTGTCTATTCATTTTAAGATTATAAAGAAGAAAAAAGAATATAATTTTATTACTAAACTACATAACACATTCCACTGCTCCTGCACTTCACTTCTTCCTCTCGGTCTACAAATGATTCAACGAAGAAGAAGAATTTTGTTTCTTCTGCATAAGAGTCTTGAACAGTTCTTTTAGTTGTTGTTGCATTCAGGGAGCTTCCGAGCATAAACTAGCACCATTACAAACTCCTTTGCAGAGGAACCTATTGATGCAGTGACTCTTTCATTTTTAGAAGTTGTTGTTTGCAACCATAGCTCCACTAAGCTACGAAGCTGCAACGTTGGGATCACCGGTTCTCCCATACATCTTATCTCTACCTGTTATAACATTAATAATTAAGTGAACAAAAAGGGAGAGTTCATTTTACTTCAAACATTAAAGAAAAAGGATCTTAGTTAGTCAATACGTAAAGTCTTTGTCGAGTTTAGCTTTACAAAGCGGTGAGACCCATTAGCTTTATAGTTGTGGCTCACAGTCTCGGGGATTCATAAAAGTTTCAAGATAATACACTAACAATTATGGACCTTACATTCACCCTATCAAATGTAGGGATTGACTCGATCTATAGAAAGTACGGACATTAGAGGACCTGAGTGCCAGTGGATACAAGCTAGAAACAGTAAAGTGGCAAGTAGCAACTGCAGAGAAAAAGGTTGCTTGCTTACCTCAGTTTCACTCTTGAGATCAAGCTTCCTCATGAGGTACTTTTGGATAAAAGAAACTGGAATATTTCCATCCCTATCATATAATGATGAGACAGCAGATCAACTCTTTGTTCAATATAACTCTTCCAAACGCAAATTTAGACACTCTCAGTACAGAGCTACGTGTGAGATATCGCCCATTGAACACCACAGTAATAATAAGAAGAAAACTTACCTTATTCTCAAGTAGTTTGCTGGAATCTGAGGCAGTGATGTTTCTCCTTCCCTGAAACCAGGAAGCCTTGTCAAGATACCAAAGATGCATAAATTAAAAGATAAGAAAAAAAAAATGAACACTGGTTTAAAAAAAACTCAGATACAGAGAAAGAATCTCACTGATTATTTGAAGCCACAAGTGAGAACCAAACCGGACCATTTCTCCTCTCCTGTTTCAGACTCTCTGCATCTTGTAGAGGTGGTGGAGTTCTTGAATCACCAAAAGTGGATGACCTTTTACGGCGAGTCCTTCGTGTTCTTTTAACCGCAGCATTTTCCGTTGTTGTAGGATCGCCATTAGTGCTGATCTCTTCCTCAAGTTTACACTTTCGTTTATGATCCTTCGTTTTGGTTTTGTTCCCCTGAACATCATTGTGAGATGCATTTCCATGCTCAGAGTTTGTGTCCAGCCCTTGAGAACTAGAAGACTTTGTGCCGTTTGCCACTTCCACAAGAAAATTTAAAGGTTTCCAGAGATGTAATTTGGAATCCCAAGGTTCAGCAACATCCTTGTTTCTTCGATTAGAGAGGGACTGATTAGGCTCTGCATATGAAGACTGCAAAAAAAAAGAATAAATAAATGCACAAACTACTTTCCTTAGTGTACCAAAATAAAAGAGAGAGACAGAGAGTAAATCACCTTCTTAACCTGCCTTTTCTTCTGAGTGAAATTTGTAAGTGTTTCAGGGGAGCTTGTGCTCTCTGTATGATCACCTCCAGGTTCTTCTTCCTTCTTCACAGTTCTCTTAGTGAATGAACCACCACCCCGTCGTGCATCTTTTCTCATGAGAGACTTTGTTCTTTTTCCTGTTGTACCAGTTTGTGCTGAAACCACCCTAGGTGTGTTTACCACCAAAGACGAGATAGACCTCTCTTTCCTCCTTGCAGGTAATAATGTGACAACTTCAGGAGCCTTCTCTCTTTTTCGTTTTAGAGGAAATATTTTAGCTCTCAGGTCTTGCAAAATGTGGTCGGGCCTGAAATATATGAATACGAGTGGTTCCTTAATTAGCGAATGCACAATTTCACCACCAACAATGGTTCGTACTAGTATAATAACGTAGTAGTCTATTTTGAGATAGATAGCACAAAAGTGAATCAATTCTGGTTCTGACCAAAAATAGTTCATGTCAGCAAAAGCTAATGAACACATTCAGTTTGTAACTGCTTCTAAATCAAATAACTATACATGATTAATTCCACATAATGCCCAAAACAGCTATAGAAAAACCTTCCGTGTGTGGTACATTCCAGCATAATCGTGTACGACCTTTCAGCATTATGTAAAAGTTATCGGTTTCATCATATGATTAAATAGTGTAGCAGTAATAGAGGAGAAGAAAAAACTACCTTAGTTTCTCCAGAGGGGTACCCCCGAGGTCAATATCGCATACCGGACAGCACTCTATCTCATCCTCTGTGATTTTCTCATATATGCATTTTCTACAAACTGCATAAAAAATGATCTAAAATAACTCATCTCATTTCAAAAGATACTAACTATCAAGTAATACAAAGTAAAACAAACAAAGTAAAAAAAAAATGAATAGCATTATGTATAGAGGCTTAAAGTAAGATGGCTGACTGCCAAGTTTGGGAATTTATCCCAAATTAATTAGATACAAGTACAGATTTTCCTACTCCTACGTAGCAATGCTGGTAATTAGTATGGCTTTACTGCATCATGTAATAGCAGTTATCAAGACAGTAGGAGCTTGTAGATAAGTGGTTGATTGATATGATGCAGTTTCATGTAATTCGTGCTCTTAGATAGTTAAACAAGCTTAATGGTCATACTGCTTGTATCCCCAGAAACCAAACCGCAAATCAATGAGAACAGCTAATTATGCTACATCAGTAAACAGATTGTGCAGTGCGTTCTGACGATCCTACAATAAGATTTATTCTTGGATCAGATCTAATGAGCATAGAAATAAGATTAACCTAGTTAAACTTCACAATTACAGAATGACAGACTGCATATATATTTATTTAACTGGTTCTGCAATCACAGTAAACAGGGTTTAAAAACAATTCTTGGTAAAGGGTAGCAGAGAGCTGGTTGTTTATAGTTTGGAATTGAACATTGATGCTGTCTCAAAAAGGAAAATAAAGAATAAATATGTAGTACATAGTTGGACATGCAGAAACACCAATATACTACACAAAATTAACGACCAAACAGAAATATATATATCTAAATCCTCTTAATGGTATAGTATCTTGAAGAGTGTGATTGGGTGATAAAAAGAGAAATAGTAGTAATGTTTCCTTGTTACTTGAACTTGCCAACACAAAACTTACATGCTGGATAGTGGATACAAACAAAGCAGGTATAATGACATGATTAAGCCAAAACCAAATTCGACAACACCATCGTTGACGAAGAAAAAGACCCACCAAATTTCAAAACAACAGTACCTAAACAGAGGAACAAAAGGAAGATTCTTGCAGACTAAACGTAAGCAAAGTCTAAAGCTTTTTGGTCAACAAACAAACTATTCATCGACGACAGTTTCAACAAATCGATTGAGATAAGAGCAGCAGCAACCCAAATGATAATAAACACACAGAAACTCAATCAATCAACGAGAAAGCCCAGCAATTTCGAAAATTTTCAGCAGAGGAAAAGCGAAATCAAACGTAAATGCAAGCAAAGTTCAAAGCTTTTGGTAACTATTCATCGACAGTTTCAACAAATAGATTGAGATAAGAGAAACCCAGATGGAATAAACACACAGAAACTCAATCAAACGTGGAAATGGGAAGGAAGTAACATACAGGTGTGAAGGCACTCGGAAATAGTGGTGGCGTCACGGAGGAGGTTATCGCAGAGAGAACAAGTCATGCATGCCACCACCTTCTCCCTCTTCACCTTACCCACCACCATCATCATCTCTCCTTCCATAGATTCGACGATCAATCTCTCTCACGTACTATCCCCCAAAACTGCATGTAGACGGCAAAAAATGCGACCCAGGTAATATATATAAGCTTCTCGATTTACGTTCATCTTGGAATCTGTACTCTTAATTTGACGGGGAATGGGTCGAGAGAACAAGCCAAAGTATAAAAAAAAGTCGCAATCGGACGAAGATAGAGGTGATGAAGAAGACGGAGAAACGAGGTGGTTGGTGATTTGTTGGAAGATAAATCGAGAGGGTTTGTTAATGGTCAGAGATTTGGAGACGATCTGAAATCTAAGAAGAAGGGAGAGATTAAAGAAGCTGAAAGGCTCTCTGTAAATAATCAAAAGGGTCTTCTTGTGGAGAAGGAAACCATCCCCGTATCCGTATGAGAGGAGTAAAAAAAAAGACGTTCCCTCATGTTTTCGTTTTATTTTTCACTTCTTTTTTAAAAAAAAACAATTATTTCAAGTTTCGTTTTTTTTTTTTGTGTGTGAACAGAATGCCGAGGAAATTTGTTGGGGTTTACAAAGTCAAGCAGCGACTTTTCCTTTTTATTCTTTTTTTTGGTAAAATGTTTAGATTTTTTACTCTTCTTTTTCTCCACTCTCTGCAATTTTTACTTCTGTTTATTTACCGTACGTTTACAATAATAGGAAACAAAAACTTCGATTGTCACTGAAACAAGTGAATCATCTGGTTAATATAGAGGAAACAAATGAGTTGACAGAGAGCATTTGGCTCTTAATGATTGGATGCAATAATTATAAAATTCATGCAAAATGATTACTTTAAAATAGAAATATTTTTTTTTCTAAAAATGTAGTACATTGTGGTAAATCTGGAGATCAAGCATTGAAGTTTTTATGCTTGGTATAAATAATGATTATAAAAAGAAAAAATTATATTTGAAATTATATCAAATCCAAAAATATACAAGTCATTTTAGATATTCTATAATTCAAGTATTGTAATCAGGGGACTGAACACTTCTTGTTACAAACATTTAAAAATGCTTAGAGAATCTCCAGTCTCATTTTTATTTTCATTCTAAAATATAATTTGAATTAAAAATGTTTTAATCTTACTTTATTTTCATTCTATAATATAATAAAATGGGTTTTCTTAGAACAGAGTATCGTTACCCAATTCTATTATAGAGTTATTATATCTATAAGAAAAAACAGAATCCATCAGGAATGGTCTTATTTTCCCTTTTGCATAATTTCAGTCCTCTTCATTCATTCTGAGTAAACTCCGGCATCTTCAGTCAAATGGTTCCTCCGTAGTACAACCTGTGAACTTCCACCATTGAATATCTTGTGGGGCATAGACTCAGTCAACGTGTCCACACATAAATGGCTGCTTGGGAGAACTTCCCGAATAACCAATCAGAAGAAGACAATCGTAGTAAATTTGCGCCTCCATCAACGGCAATATTGTCACATGCTTTCACATGTACACCGCGCCTCACAGGATCCCGATCGCATCTTCATGAATCCATTTCCCTAACAGATAATAAATAAATACAAATTATAATCGTTAATTATAATTATTTATTTTTCTTTTATTAAGTAAGAAAAAAAAAAAAAAGAAGAGCAGGAGTCCCCCTAACATGCACGAGGAAGCTTTGAATCACAGGAGATGAAAGCGTAATAGAAACTTTTAGACTCTCGCATTGCAGAAGGATCTCGAAACCCTAATCTTTTCATCGTTTGCTTGCTTGTTAATCAAGCAAGGAATCTTTGAGATCTGTGTGCTGTGCTTCTTCTTCTTCTTCGTGGAGGACGATTATAAGGAAACGAGAAACTAATATATGAAGAGAAGTTTCGCACATTGATGAATCAAATCCGTCGCTGGCGGAGGATTCTGATCCTCTCGCTGCTTTTGTTATCCGTCGTCGCTCCGATTGTCTTCCTTTCGAATCGACTCAAGAGCATCACTTCCGTCGGTCAGCTTCTTCTTCTTCTTGTTCCGATTCTTTGATCCCGCAGATGTTAGATTGATTGATCTGGAAATAGTATCATGTGTACAACTGTTGCTTCATTGCGTTTATTGAATCTTTGGAATCGCTATAGGCTTGCTCCGTCGCGTTGATTGGAACTCTAGAATCGCTATAGGCTTGCTTATTGAATCTTTGGAATTGATATAGGCTTGCTCCGTCGCGTTGATTGAATCTCTGGAAATCGCTATAGGCTTTCTCGATTGCGTTGATTGAATCTCTGGAATCACTATAGGCTTGATGTGATCTCAGCTTCTGGATTACGCATCTGAAAGTTGTTTTGATTTTGTTTTCTGGCAGATAGAGGAGAATTCATTGAAGAAGTGCCTGACATTGTACTTATATATCCTTGTTTTCTTCTCTTTTAATCCTCTTCAGGATCTCTTGAGTATCTATGTTTGATTGTGCCATGATTTTGCTTTATGTTTACCTCTCTTTTGCAGAGATATAAAACGAATGATGATCTTAGACTTACCGCCTTTGAACAGGTTTATGCTCGCTTCCGGTCGTATTCTTAGACCTTGTTGGAGCATTCATTTTGTTGAATTGTTTTCGCTTTGTAACTCAGGATGGAGAAGGCTTCAAGGAGCCTAAACGAATTCTGAAGGATGATGAGTTGAATCCTGTGGTTAGGTCTAGTGCGTCTAATAAAAGTCATGATGGTTCGCAGTCTAGTGAGCGAGACAAAACACTTGTTCTCTCAGAAATTAGTGAGGGTAATATATTTCCAACCTTGTGTTGTTTTGTTGCCATTACTGTGCAAGCTTTCTTATCTGGAGATACCAGGGGTTTCAGGAAACAGTAACAAAACCAAGGAGGAGCAAGCTGTAGGGTCACAGCAAACCACAGTAAGCTCTGATACAACGGTGCGTATTTCAATTCAGTACTTGAGTAGTGATTGTCTTGAAGCAGTTCACAATGATAATCTTTAAAATCAAATGACTTGGCACTTTCTTCCATGTGGCCTTGCCATCACTTGTTAATAAGAAAGGCAGATTAGAGTATTAGACTTTGCATCAAGATAGTCAGATCATCTGCTTTGGTTATGTATTTCGTTTTCTTTTTTTTTTACTTTGTCTCAGGAGAAATTTTCAGCAAAAGATATTCAACTTAGTCCTAAAACCAAGTTCCAGCGCCCATTGGCTAAGAGCGAAAAGAATTCAAGGGTTCAGGTTGGAAGAGCTACAGATGAGAGGATAAAGGAGATTAGAGACAAAATCATCCAATCTAAAGCCTATCTGAATTTGGCCCTGCCTGGGAATAACTCGCAAATAGTGAAGGAGTTGAGAGTTCGAACAAAAGAGCTGGAACGGGCCGTCGGTGATGCCACCAAAGATAAACATTTGTCAAAGAGGTAAGCACAAGTGATTGGTTCAAAGGGATTCCTGTTCCATAGCTTTGGCATCTAATTTCAAAGCCAAAACGTTTACTGAAAAATTTATGCTGATTTAGAAGAGTCATGCAAAAATGTTTTGTTTCTTTCAGCTCTCCTCAAAGACTGAAAGCCATGGAGCTTGCATTATACAAAGTCAGTCGGGTCTTTCACAACTGCCCTGCCATTGCGACAAAACTCCATGCCATGACTTACAAATCTGAAGAACAAGCTCGGGCGCAGAAGAAGCAAGCAGCACATTTAATGCACCTTGCAGCGAGGACTACCCCAAAAGGACTTCACTGCCTCTCGATGCGTTTGACAACAGAATACTTTACCCTGGATCATGAAAGAACAAAGTCTTTACAACAAAGTTATAACAATCCTGATCTCTACCATTACGTTGCCTTCTCTGACAATGTTTTGGCCTGTGCGGTTGTTGTTAACTCAACAATTTCCTCGTCAAAGGTAGATGCTTCACTTTTGTTCTCTTTCTCTCAACAGGTTCTGTTTTAATTCCTTTATACCCGTGAATTTGATATCTAGAAAGTGCTTTAGGCTTCTACCGTGGTTAAGACCATAGTATTTTGGCCGGTAATGGAACTAGGAAAAGGAAGTATACATAGTGTGTGCTCTTTGTTAAATAAACAACTTCGTCCTTTTAGACACCTTCTCCTGTTCTCTGTTTTCATGTTACAACTAATAAACCATATTGTCACTCAGTTATCGTTGTTAAGCATCTTACACTACTTCACTTATTAATGGAGGATCCGTTTGTTATCAAAAACTTGTGGTTTGGTCTATGCAGCACGTAAGAGAATATTTACAAGTTTCTGCTGAAGCCACACATATATTAACGTTCTATGTTGCTCTGCTTGCAGGACCCGGGAAATATAGTATTCCATGTGGTGACGGATTCACTCAATTACCCAGCAATCTCAATGTGGTTTATATTAAACCCAGTTAGCAGAGCAACAATCCAAATCCTAAACATTGATGATATGAATGTCCTGCCTTTAGACCATCCTCAGCTGCTGATGAAGCAAAACTCAAGTGACCCGCGAGTCATTTCATCGCTCAATCATGCACGCTTCTATCTCCCGGATATATTCCCAGGTTTGAACAGGATCGTATTGTTTGACCATGATGTAGTAGTTCAGAGAGACCTAAGTAGACTGTGGAGCCTCGATATGAATGGGAAAGTTGTTGGAGCTGTAGAGACTTGTCACGAAGGCGAACCTTCATATCTTGCGATGGACACGGTCATCAATTTCTCAGATGAATTGGTTGCCCAGAAATTTGACTCTAAGGCTTGCACTTGGGCGTTCGGGATGAATCTGTTTGATCTCAAAGAATGGAGAAGACAGGACTTGACGTCGGTGTACCGGAACTACTTCGACCAGGTATAACATTTCATTACCTTCAAACTTGTCGAAGCGTGTTGGATCATGATGATATGACTGTTAAACAATGGTTTACATATATGTGCGTGCAGGGAGTAGAAAGACATCTGTGGAAAGCAGGGAGCTTGCCACTAGGTTGGTTGACGTTCTATGGGCAAGTGATACCATTGGAGAAGAGATGGAATGTGGTAGGGTTAGGACACGAATCAGGAGTCAAAGCAGGAGACATCGAAGAAGCAGCGGTTATACACTACGACGGGATCATGAAGCCGTGGCTGGACATCAGGATAGACAAATACAAGCGGTACTGGAACATACATGTACCTTACCATCACCCATACTTGCAACGTTGCAACATTCACGATTGATTTTTTTTTTTCTAAACAGAGTTCCCACAAACCTTAGGTTCAATTCAATTCATTTCATTTCTTCTTTGTCCATTTTATAATTAGCTTCATTCTTTTTTACGATATTTCATGTAAATTTTGATTCTTTTTGATACAAACAATACACCAATGTTTTTTGAGAGCTTAATGTCAGATTTGATTATATATAGCAGCGGAGTGTTGCTCTGTGTGATTTGAATGCAGTTTATTTTGTTTTGTTTTATACATAATCCTCAACCAGCAGAGAAGAAAGAAAAAGATTGTGTTGGGAGGGAAAGAGATGAAATATGACACGTGGAGCGAGGCTATTGGTGGAATATGGATAGAATCATATCCAAGTAGGTTGGCTTGTATTGGTTCTTTAAAGATTGTTTCCACCACTGATTGAGTCGTTAAGTTGGATTCAAAAAGCAAAGAAATCAAAGGTTGTGTTGTTGCTATAGAAACACAAAAACCAAAATCTCAGATTGAAGATAGTTTGGAGCAAAAAGAGAAAAAGAAAATGGCTAGCTTCACTGCCTCTGCTTCCACCGTCTCCGTCGCTCGTCCTGCTCTCCTTCTCAAACCCACCGTCTCCCTCTCCGCTCCTGTTCTTGGTAACGCCGTCTTTCCCTTTGAAATTCTTCTTACAATTCTTTTTAAGATCTCATCTTAATACTAGAAACTCAATCCTGTCATGAGCAAAGCGAAGGTCGTATGGTTTGCTCTATATAAGTTGAGTGGGTGATCTTTAGTATTTTGCTGGAGAGAATCAACAAGAAGTCAAGAAACCATTTTGATCTAAAAGTTCGGTTGTGGCCAGGACCAATCAGAAGAGTATTTAAAATTGATGCAGCGTATGATCACCGTCACCACCATCGTTATGGGCTTCTTTGTTGCAGGCCTTACTTAGATCACAAGTTATTGATTTTTCCTTTTATTATTAGGAATAGATAAATGTTAAATCTCCTTTTCCATTAAGGTTTAGCTCTAGATCGATTAGTATAAATACAGGCTTTGGTTTTTGTAAACAGACACCCTTTGATTTTATAAGATATTGAGTTTATTAAAGAGCTTTCACGAGCACTGCGAAGAGTATTCGCACCCTTAAGAGCTTTAACGAGCACTGCGAAGAGTATTCGCGCCATATCTCTCTTGTTTTCGAATTAACTTCGACAACAAGTAATCGTCTTTAAGATCAAACCCTTGATCTTTGAATCACTTAGCTTCCACCCTCTATCGGTTGGTATCGAGATGCGTTTCGGATTTCTTCGATCGTTACCATGGCAAAGAAACCGAAAGGAACACTATAGATTTGACTGAGTTGAGAACCATTCTCAGCGAGAATCAGGCAGCATCTCAGTCGTCAATTCAGCAGCTAGGGGAAACCTTGGCCGGCCGCTTGGACGCCTTGACTGCAGCAATAACAACCTTAGTTGAACGACAAAACCAACGAAACGCCGATGCTCCTCAACCTCAACCACAAGTTCGCCATCAACAACACCATCGCCACCACAGCCTCACGGTCCGCCAACAGCAGGAGGAACCAACAACAACAACCATATCACGAAGACGAAGACGACGAACACCAACGCGTGTTTTATGAAGATCTGCGTCGACATGATAACCATAACGATCGTTGGGAAAGAGGCTTTCGGGTAGATATACCGGAATTCCATGGTGGCCTCCGCGGTGATGAACTTATCGATTGGCTTATTTCCGTGGAAGAAATCACGGAGTTCAAACAGGTTCCATTCGATCGTCGTGTCTCTCTTGTAGCCATGCGCTTCGAGGACATCCGCAACTTGGTGGAAACAGCTCAAGACAACTCGGTCACGCACAGGAAAGGCACCGATCAATTCTTGGGACAAGCTCACTAAACATCTTCGGCAAACGTTTCTACCGCACAATTATGAGCGCACCATGTACACGAAGTTGCAGAACTTACGCCAGGCAAAGTGTGGGCGAGTATGCTGAGGAATTCTCTATTGTTAACTCGCAATGAGATCAACGACAGCCAAGTACAACTCGTTTCACGTTTCATTGGTGGTCTACGGCCACAACTACAAAATTCAATGGCACAGTTTGATCCTTCCACCATTGGTGAAGCTCATCGTCGCGCAGCATCATTCGAACAACAAGCGAAGTCGTCAAACTGGAACTCATCGAAATCTCGTACTCATGAATCGATCAGCAGTAACACTCCATCGACTTCCACCAAAGGCGTCGTGATGCGGCGTATCATAACTAAACCACCAGCACAAGATGAGCAACAACTTAGACGTTCTACTCGACCTAACGCGTTACGTTGCTACTCGTGCGGAGAACCAGGACATCGTCAAACAGCATGTCCCCACACAACTCGCCGAGGGTTAGTACTTGATGATGCCAATGAGGAGCGGGATGTTTATGACTCTCGGAGGAGGATGCCCAAGACGAAGACAACACCGTGAGCCTTACCGCTGGTGATAGTGGGCGATCATTAGTCCTCCATCGCACTTGTCTGGCACCGATAACACAGGACGAGAAGTGGCTTCGTACTAATATTTTTCGTTCTACCTGCACCATTAACGACCGAGTTTGTAGCTTTGTCATAGATTCGGGAAGCTGTCGTAACGTGGTTTCGAAGCGGTGGACAAGCTTGGCATCACGCGAGAAAACACCCAGCTCCTATAATCTTGGTTGGCTTAATAACACGGCAACCATCCATATCACTCAACGGCAGTAGTACCATTCTCTATTGGGACACATTACCAAGATCGCATGTATTTTGACATTGCCCCAATTGATTTTTGTCACCTTCTTCTCGGCCGTCCGTGGGAATTTGATAGACGAATTATACATGATGGCGCAAAGAACACTTACAGTTTCATCTGGAATACACAGAAGATTGTTCTTCTCCCATCAAGAGACTCGACAATGACTTCTCTTACTCCTCCACCGTCAGAACCACTTACTCCCAAATCTCTTCCTTCATCTCGTTCAAACCGACCACCTCAACTGCAACGACACTATGCTCTTATACAGAATTCTTGACGAACTTGAGCGAAAGATATCGTTAAGCCTAGTCCCAACCGTAAGTCGAGCCACACCTGTATCACCTCTACCGGTGGTCATCGAGACTAGCTGACTTTGCGGACGTCTTTCCTACTGAACTCCCGAAGGATTACCACCACTTCGAGAGATTCAACATCAGATCGATTTGGTCCCCGCACATTACCAAATCGACCACACTATCGCATGAGCCCACTTGAGCATGAAGAATTACGAAGACAAGTCGAAGATCTTTTGCGAAAGGGCCATATTAAGGAGAGTCTCAGTCCTTGTGCCGTACCTGCTCTCTTGATACCTAAGAAAGATGGTTCATGGCGTATGTGTGTGGACAGCCGTGCAATCAACAAAATTACAGTTCGTTACCGGTTTCCAATTCCCCGCTTGGATGATCTTTTGGATCAAATTGGCTCGGCCAAAATTTTTTCCAAGATCGACCTTAAAAGTGGCTATCACCAGATACGTATACGACCTGGAGACGAATGGAAAACAGCTTTTAAGACCCGCGAAGGCCTTTTTGAATGGTTGGTTATGCCTTTTGGTCTCTCTAATGCTCCAAGTACTTTCATGCGCATCATGAACCAGGCATTGAGACCATTCATTGGACGGTTCGTCGTCGTCTATTTTGATGATATTCTTATCTTCAGTTCTTCTCTCTCCGACCATACCGACCATCTTCGGCAAGTCCTTACTGTCTTGCGGTCTGAAAAATTGTTTGCCGCCAAACAGAAGTGTGAATTTAGGGTCTCCAAAGTGCTTTTCCTCGGATATGTGGTGTCCGATCAAGGGCTCGCTGTCGATAAGACAAAGATTGAGGCCATTAAATCCTGGCCTATACCGAACACAGTCTCGGAGGTTCGAAGTTTCCATGGTCTCGCATCCTTCTACCGGCGGTTCGTTGACCACTTTAGCACAATTATGGCGCCAATCACAAGTTGTATGCGTGACGGTAAGTTCGTTTGGACGCCCGAAGCAACACATGCCTTTGAGTTGATCAAGGAAAAGCTCACATCGGCGCCCATACTGGTTCTCCCTGACTTCTCGTTGCCCTTCGAGCTGCACTGTGACGCCTCCAAACTAGGCATCGATGGCGTCTTAAGTCAACAGGGACGACCTGTAGCATTTTTTAGTGAGAAACTGGCAGGGGCGAGAGGACGTTATAGTACATATGACGTAGAATTTTATGCGATTGTGCAGGCAATCAAACATTGGCGTCATTACCTGATTCATCGGGAATTTGTCCTCTTTACTGATCATGATGCCCTACGACACCTGGATAGCCAGGCGAAGGTTTCAGCTCGCCATGCCGGATGGATTTCCTATCTCCAACAATTCACTTTCTCTATCCGCCATCAGTCAGGCAAAACTAATCGTGTCGCAGATGCACTGAGCCGACGACATAGCCTTCTCACCACAATGCATACGTCGGTGAAGGGTTTGCCACGTTCGCTGATCTTTACCCCGGTGATCCTTTTTTGCTCGTATTTTCAGTGAGGCTACACATGCCGTAACGGGAGATTACACGATCCAAGACGGCTTTCTTTTTAAAGGTCTTCGATTATGTGTTCCTGAGTCTAGCCTGCGCCAGAAAATAATTGCGGAGCTCCACAACGAAGGACACATTGGACGGGATCGGACTCTCCAGCTCGTTACTTCGTCGTATTTTTGGCCTTCCCTGCGCCGGGATGTTGAGAGGTTTGTAGAGCGTTGTCGCATTTGCCAACAGTCTAAAGGAAAGGCTTCCAACGCCGGTCTCTATCTTCCTCTTCCTATTCCCACGCAGCCATGGACTGATGTGAGCATGGATTTTGTCTTGGGTTTACCTCGTACTCAGAGGGGCTATGATTCTATTTTCGTAGTCGTCGACCGTTTCTCTAAAATGGTTCATTTTATTGCTTGTAAGAAGACAACGGATGCAGTTCATGTGGCTCTTCTCTTCTTTCGTGAAGTATACCGTCTCCATGGGCTTCCTTCCTCGATCGTCTCTGATCGTGACACCCGTTTCTTGAGTTACTTCTGGCGTTCTTTGTGGAAGCTCTTGGGTACTTCTCTTGATATGAGTACTGCGTACCATCCTCAAACTGATGGACAGACCGAAGTTGCAAATCGCTCCTTAGGGAATCTGCTACGATGTCTTGTGGGTGATAATATCAAATCATGGGATACTAAGCTCGGCCAAGCAGAGTTTGCACACAACCACGCCCTTAATCGTAGCTTGGGCTTTTCACCGTTTCGTGTGGTGTACGGCTTCATTCCTCGTGGTCCTCTTGATCTCTCTACGGTACCAGACCGGACTCGCCATCACGGAGAAGCCATTGACTTCATTACCGACTTGCAAGTTATACATCAACAAGCTCAAACCAACCTGGAGGCTTCAGCCGCGCAAAGTATAAAAGTGCCGCTGATGAGAAGCGTCGTGAGGTTATATTTGCTCCAGGAGATCTCGTTTGGGTCTATTTAACCAAGGAACGTCTTCCTCTTCGAGAGTACAATAAGCTCAAGTCTAAAAAAATTGGCCCCGTGGAAATTTTGGAGCGTATCAATCCTAATGCATATCGTGTTCGTCTTCCAGATCATCTCCACACTTCCAATGTCTTTAACGTGAAACACCTTACCCCATTTCGTGGTGACAATGACGATCCAGATTCGTGGACGAATCCTCGTCAACCGGGGGGAACCTGATGCAGCGTATGATCACCGTCACCACCATCGTTATGGGCTTCTTTGTTGCAGGCCTTACTTAGATCACAAGTTATTGATTTTTCCTTTTATTATTAGGAATAGATAAATGTTAAATCTCCTTTTCCATTAAGGTTTAGCTCTAGATCGATTAGTATAAATACAGGCTTTGGTTTTTGTAAACAGACACCCTTTGATTTTATAAGATATTGAGTTTATTAAAGAGCTTTCACGAGCACTGCGAAGAGTATTCGCACCCTTAAGAGCTTTAACGAGCACTGCGAAGAGTATTCGCGCCATATCTCTCTTGTTTTCGAATTAACTTCGACAACAAGTAATCGTCTTTAAGATCAAACCCTTGATCTTTGAATCACTTAGCTTCCGCCCTCTATCAAAAATTTTGCTGACTGGTTGTCGTGTGAATGAGAGAGAGAGTAGAGAGAGTGGGATTTAAAAATGAGCTAGAACCAACTTTAATTTGCTTGTTTAGATTTGGAAGTCACTGGTGTCAGAGTTGTGACTTTTGATTATTGTTTTCCCTCAGGTTTGCCTCCAATGAGTAAGAGGAAGGGAGGAGTGAGATGCTCAATGGAACCAAAGCAAGGAAACGTCTCAGCAGTGGGAGCTGGAGTTTCCGCGGCGGCCACTGCAGCTCTGACGGCTGTGATGAGCAACCCGGCCATGGCGTTGGTGGACGACAGGATGTCCACGGAAGGAACAGGATTACCCTTTGGGCTGAGCAACAACCTCTTGGGCTGGATTCTTTTGGGAGTGTTTGGTTTGATCTGGACTTTCTACTTTACCTACACTTCATCTCTCGATGAGGATGAAGAATCTGGTCTTTCTCTCTGAACATGTGCTACTACTATATGTCTCTTTTAGCCTTCATCAGTGTTCATCTCTATCCTTTTCCGTTTCCATGTCAGGACATGAATCAACAACATGATCTTCTGGTTTATTGTTTTTAAATAAACACTAAAAATTCATGTGTACATATTATTTGAATGTTTCACAATCTGTCGAAATTTCCCATGAAAGACTAAAAATGACTTAGTCGTAGAGAGCAATAAGAGTTCATGTTAATCAACCACTTGCTTGAATTAGAATCACTGAATTACAAACCAGAAAATTATTTAGATTTTAAAGTAGTTGATAATCTTTGTTAATACATAAGGAATGAATAAGGATGAAATAGAAAAACATCATATTATTAGATCATCAGATAATTTATTTGGTAATGATAACCATAAGGATGTTCACTGCATAGAGAGTGAATTACATAGACCAAAGTTACTTGCTGCCTTGTCCACTACCATGCAGATTATCAAAGTAACCTTTAGGGTCACTCTCAAAGTTATCTCTTGAAATGTAAGCAGATCCGTTGCTCCCCGGTGCCACCATGTAGCCACCTCCTCCACCCCCGCCACCACCGCCGCCGCCGCCTTTCCCTCCTCCTCCACCACCTCCCCCTTTCCCCCCTCTACCGCTACCACCTTTTCCTCCCATTCTTTAATTCTTAGTTGGATGATTCTAAAGAGATTTTAAGATGGGAGTGAATGAAAGTAAGAAGTATCGATGGTGGTATTTATAATAGTGAAAATTTTCAAATAAATGGTCAAACATGTCTTTCCCAATAATACTGTTAACATTAGTCGTTGCTGCATAGTTAATTGATCCAAACCCAAGCGCCTAGTAAACGTGGGCACTATCTACTCGTAAAGGAAAAATAGTCAGCATTGGAAGATGTAGATAACCATGCACTATCTACTCACTACTCGTAAAGGAAAAAAGTCTTTTGTGGTAAAACATACTTCGACCAAGAGAATAAATCTTTAACTACTAGAACCACATACATTGTTTTTTTTTTCTTTGTTATAAAGGACATCATAGATTGTTATTGCACTTGATTATATTTGCGTTGATCGATATTGAATAAAGAATAGCTTACAAAAAAAAAAGATATTGAATAAAGAATGAAAAGTAATATCAATAAGCGTACGGCTTTATAAAAAAAATATATATATATATATATATTATTTTTTTTGGTAAAAACGGCTTCATATTGTTAATGGAGATTCAACAACCCCTGATTTTTAAGTGCATATTGCTAGTCTTGTATTTGTGTAAAATTAAGCACTCGTTCGAATGCACTTCGTGATGAAAGCTGAACAAAAGCATATTGCTTTTCTTTCGTTTGTTCGTATGTATTCAAACATGGAAAAATGATATATGCTTGGAAGTGATTGTTGTGATCATTTTTATTCGTGACATTTACAAAGGAAAACGGGTAAAACCTAAAACATAACATTTAGTCATTTATAAGACGGGCGCTCATGGCCCAGACCAGAAGAATAAGACGAGTATAAGTACCTTCCTCCCCCTTCTCTAAAATCCCTAATCTGAAAAGATATCGCAAAGCGGCAGCTTAGGGTTATAACAACATCTCTCGATGGAAACGTACCGTAGCAGGGTAACCGCCTGCGTGGTAATCTTCTTCTCATTATGAATTCTTCTTACTCGGATCTCTTTTGTTAATCGGAAATTAAGAAAAATTCATTGTTGTATGTGTTTTAGGCACCGTTCGATAGTGAAGCTGCTGCTAAGGAAAGAGCCTTTTTCGAGAATTACACCAGAGAAAGTCTCTGGTAATTGATAGATGCTTTATTTATTTTGTAAGAAGATATTTGTATGTGTTGATATTATTATTATAATTATTATTTTGTATCTCCTGCGAATTAGGGCTAGGATATCTGTTGAAGGATTCAACCCTTCTAAGGTCTCCGAGGATGAAATCAAGACTAAATTGACTGAACACTTCAAATCATGTGGCCAAGTCTGTGAAGTTGATTTCCCCAAAGAGCCTCTTTTGGACAGGTTGGTGTCTTAATATTTGTGACATAATAATATAATATTTGTGTTGCGGGCTAATTAAAAACTAATTGGTCTTTGTTACAGACGTGCTTTTGTTATTCTTCGTGGATAT
This sequence comes from Brassica nigra, assembly GCA_016432835.1. Lineage (NCBI taxonomy): Eukaryota > Viridiplantae > Streptophyta > Magnoliopsida > Brassicales > Brassicaceae > Brassica > Brassica nigra. The sequence goes on along the minus strand of CM028245.1, from coordinate 10,538,841 downwards.
GGCGCAAAAGAGAAAGCGTTGCAACTTAATGGAAGTGACATGGGAAATTGGAATGCCCTTGTTAAGTTTGCACCCGAGGAAGAAGAAGAGGAATTCCAGGTGGAATCAGATTACAGAGAATATATTCTTGATGAGCTATCAAATGACAAAAGATTGTAAGTAATACTCTTTTTTTTCTTTTCTTTTGCATCCTGTAAATGTTGTGCATGTTGATAACATGCAACAAATTACTGCAGTTGGTTTGGTATTTCCGTTGAGGGGTATGACACCTCCCTTAGTGAAGATGAAGTCAAGAGGGCTTTGACTGCACATTTCTCTTCTTGTGGAGAGATAGTACATGTTTACCTTAATCTTCACGAAAAGGTGACTAATATCTATTTTTCCGAAGAAGAAGGAGAAGCTAGGGCCATGGATCTTGATGGAAGTCAAGTGGACGGATTCAAAATAACTACTAGGCTCGTAGCGACAGCAGCCAGAAGTAACACTCCCCTTCCCCCCGGTGAAACTTATTTTGGCTATTGTATCCCAGGTGCATAACATATTTTTCTTGATTCTTTATTTTCAATATTAATAAATCTTCTCATGAGTTCGTCTTTTATTGTTTCTGTAGCTCATATGCTTGAGTTATCCGACGAGATCCAGGAGAGGATCGATTTTCATATGACTGAGTGGAAGCTCATTTGGATGACAAAGAGGCTCAGGGCTCTTAAGAAGCAGAAGGCTTGGGCTCTTAGGGAGCCTAAGTTCAAGGCTCTTAGGTGGCCTAAGACCAAGTCTCTAAAGAAGCTGAAGGGCGGGGCTCTAAAGAAGTTTAAGGCCTGGGCTCTTAGGAAGCTTAAGGCCAAGGCTCTTAAGAAGCAGAAGGCCAGGGCCAGGGCCAGGAGGGAGAGGGGTCATAGTCCTTTTGAGAAGGAGACGATGTTGATGTAATAATAAATTTCTCTCTTAAGAGACCAATTAGAAGCTCTTTGGTGTTTATCAATCCTGTGATAATACTTTGCAACCTTCCGTTCGTTTTTTGTGTGTTTTGTGGATGATAAACTTAAAACTTATTTTATTATCTTACTATTATTTTCCTATTTGGTTTGATAGGCAGACGCATAATCTCATCATTGCCTACAATAGTATCCTTCGAGACTCGCAAATAGACTCATTAATAGGGTGTTTGTCTGTGTAATTTATTCATAATCAAGAAATAAACGCGCACAGTACAGATGTTTTACAAATTCACATATATAACAACCCCACCGTCTCTGTCTCTGCTCCTGTTCTTGGTAATGTCTCTCCCTTTTTTATCTTTCTTCTAAACATTCTTTATTTGATGTTATCTTATACTAGAAACTCAGTCCTGTCATGAGTAAAAGATCTTTAGTAGTTTGGTGGAGAATAAACAAGAAGTCAATAAACTATTTTGATCTAAGAGTCCGGTTGTGGTCAGAACCAATCAGACGAGTATATCGTGCATGAAGGAAAGTAGATTCCACCCGTTTATTTCATTTATATGCAGCTCCAAAGAAACCTTCTGATAGAAGATGCTAACACTAGGATAATCTGTGGATAGATGGTTAAGCATTAGTACAGAAAACAATAATGTTCGCTTAAGTGGCAGATACAAAAAAAAAACGGTGTTAAATTTTACCTCCAAAGGCATATATACGAACGAAGAAAGGAAAGACGCTTGGCTGAAGTAAGAGATGCAAGAATGTTCTCATTGCCTATATTATAAACATCTTTGATCTCTGCTTCCACAAGCTCTGGCGCATTCTCCATGAGAAAGAAGTCAATCAAATAGAGGCATACGTTGTTCAAGTATTTCAAATATGGTGCATTTATCACATAGCTCCACCACATATAACTTGGCTACCATCATCTTCTATGGTTAGCCTCTGGTTTATTGTAATTTAAATTAAACACCAAAAAAATTCATGTTTCATGATCAAAAGGATGACTTGGGAGCAATAAGAGTAAATGTTAATCAACCACAACCACTTGCTTGTTTTTTTTTTTTGAAACACAACTTCATTTAATAAAACTTAGGTGGAGGTCATTGAAGCCTCATTTACAGAGAGTATCTGCTTTGCAAGCAAATCTGCATCTGAATTTTCCAACCTAGAAATCCAACGAAAAGAGATAGCATCAAAAGAACTAACGATACATAATATATCCGCCACTATGCCGTAAATTTCTGGGACCGAGTTCCTATTTCGAATGCTGTTGATGAGAGTCTTTGAATCTGTTTCCACATTCAGCTTAGTGATGCCACGTTCTGCAAAAAAACAGAGGGCTGATCGAAGTGCTAGCCCTTCAGCCATTAAAGGCGATACCACATTTTCTTCAATTCCAGACCCCTGAAGATTAGCATCGTTTTTTATGAGGATCCAGCCGAGCCCGGCGAGTCGAGAGGTTCCGTGCCAAGCTGCATCGGATCTTAAAGTTACTCCGTTCGGGATCGTTAGTTGCGGTTTTGCTGGCTCTCGATGATTTGACTTGGAGCTTTGTCCCTCCTGCCATTCCCGTGCCAAAAAAATTGCTCTCGAGAGAGATTCCTCTGCATTCAGCTTGATATTTGAGAAGACCCACTTGTTCCTAGCAGTCCAAATTTCCCACATAATCCATGGAGCTAGGTGTTCTGTGGTGATGCCAGCAGGTGGTAGGCAATCTAACGTTTTAATCAGGTTCCACACTTGCTTGATTTAGAATCACTGAATTGTACACCAGAAAATTATTTAGATTTTAGAGTTTCCTAATGAACTTATTGCGTGATTATAGCGATGTATAGTTGATAATCTTTGTTAATACATGAGGTATGAAGAAGGATGAAACAGAAAAACATCATTTTATTTGATCATTAGATAATTTATTTGGTAATAATAACCATAAGCATATTCACTGCATAGAGAGTGAAATACATAGAACAGAGTTACTTGCTGCCCTGTCCACTACCATGCAGATTATCAAAGTAACCTTTAGGGTCACTCTCAAAGTTATCTCTTGAAATGTAAAAAGACCCGTTGCTCCCTGGTGCCACCATGTAGCCACCTCCTCCACCACTTTTTCCTCCTCCTCCTCCTCCTCCTCCTCCTCCTCCTCCTCCTCCTCCTCCTCCTCCTCCTCCTCCTCCTCCATGGCCACCACCACCGCCACTCCTACCTCCTCCACTGACACCACAACCACCGCCGCCTTTCCCTCCTCCACCACCACCTCCCCCTTTCCCTCCTCCACTGCTACCACCTTTACCTCCCGTTCTTTAATCCTTAGTTAGATGATTCTAAGGATCTTAATGGAAGTCAAGTGGGCGGATTCAAAATAACTACCGTGGGCGTAGCCACAGTCAAAACTAACCCGCGCCTTGTCCCCGATGATGAACTTATGGTTGGCTATAGTATCCCAGGTACATCAAATGTTTTTATTGATACTTTATTTTCAAGGTTAACTAAATCTTCTCATGAATTCGTCTTTACTGTTTATGCAGCTCATTTTGTTGAGTTTGCCCGCGAGATCAATAAGAAGCTCGAAGATTACATGACTGAGTGGAGGGCCAAGGCGAGGAGGGAGAGGGTCAAGGCCATGGATTCTACTAGCGGTAATGGAGCTGAGCTTGAGTCAGCAAATGGGAGTGGGCTTACTGACGCACTGCCTTCTCGTCCACCCTTCATACATTAAATTAGTACATAAAAAGTGTATAATGTTGTTTCCTTATTTAATTTTTAATTATTATTTTCATTCTAATTCTTATGTTTGGTTAGATTCAGTTTAAATTTTTAGGGTGTTTTCTCTATCCTTAAGTACAAAACTGAAAACAAACTATACACCATAATTATAAAATACAAATATTAACTAGAAAATAAATAACGAGTTTTTAACATAAAATAAATCTCATACAAAATATGTGAAAACTATCCTAAAACTATAAATATTACTTTTATGTTTTTTATCAAATTAAAATATCCAACAAAATCTGTTGCAACGCACGGGTTCATATCTAGTATATTACTCCCTCTGTCCCACTATAAGTGGATTTTAAAGTTTTTGCACATGGATTAAGAAAGTACACATTTTTATGTAATTGATCTTGGTAATATAAAAATATCATTAAATGAAATTAGCTCAACCAATAAGAAAATGATACAATATCTTTTAATTGGTCACAAAATTGAAATGATATTAAATTCTATCTAGATTTGTGAGAACATCATTTAAAATGAGACAAAATAAAAAACCTAAAACACCACTTAAAATAGGACAGAGGTAGTATATTGTTTAAGAAAACTATCCTAAAACTATAAATATTACTTTTATGTTTTTTATCAAATTAAAATATCTAACAAAACCCGTTACAACGCACGGGTTCATATCTGGTATATTATATTTTTTAAGATTATCTTTTAAAAAGGAAGATTGTTTCTTTACTTTAAAATCAAGATTATTTTGTGAATTATCCTTATTATGAATTATACTATATATAAAAGATATTTTCGTTTTTAAAATTTATAATTTTCCCTTATTATATAGGTCATTTGAAATAAAAGGAAACCTATATAAAAATGAAAAATAAATATTTAATAATGATAATTATATATATTTGATTCATTAAGTGTATCATTGTAATCAACCACCGTGAAATTTAACGTGAGTGCGACATATAGGAAACTGACTTCTCAAATAATATTATAGAGATTTGATACGAATATCTTTGTATCTTTGAATAATGGAATTTATCTAGTCCATTCTATATTTCCCACGGCTTTAGTTTTTTTTTTGACTTCTGGAGAAAATAAATAAAATATCTATACGGCTAAATTTTCAACTTACCAGTTTATTTTATTAAGTAGTGTTGTAAAGTCTCACAATCAGAATCATATCGTTTTTTTAAATTTTGTTGGCCTTTAAATCATATCATCTAATCATAGTCACTTTCATATTTCTGTCTAGGTCTCTCCTGCATGACTGCAAGTTTGCTACTAATACCTTTTTCTTTTATAATTTCTTTCTAATTCTTCTCACAAAAGCCTGTATATATTTGGCCTATCTAGTTATTTTTCTAATTATATTTTGCTTTCCAAATTAAATTATCCCAACTTTATTTTGTCTTTGTAATTTATGAAAATTTTGGAGCAAGAAAATAAATAAAAATGAATATTTTTTAAAAAATCTTTCTCAGAAATTTGTTTCAACAATAATTTTTTTCTATATATACTTTAGTTAGTTAATAGTAGTTAATACTGTTAAAAGTATATATAGTTAGTTTATTAAATTACAACTGGTTTAAAATTGATAAAAATTGTTAATCAATAACGTATTTATAATCAATTTTAAATTTATTCTCTAATATGTGTAATTTTTTAAAGACTCATCCGTCAAACAGATGGAGTAAAGCCTCGATTATGAGCATTAGAAGGATCAACGGACGATTTAAGGAACAGCGAGTTCTGGTGGTCCAGCGCCAGCTCCTCCCCCACGTGGCAGTAACACCATGGCAACCCCTCCGCTATTTTCATCACCGCGTGTGGAGCACGCTCGTTCAGAAACAGTCCCGGCGACTTCGGAACCACGTCGTTCACGTTAACAACTCTCATCACCTTCACGCCCAGCTCCTTGAACCTCTCCTTGAACCTCACGTTACCCACGCGCGCCCCGCCGTAAGTCAAAAACGTCACCGGAATTTTAAGATTGATAAAAGATCTCAAATAGTAAAATAATTGTAGGTTAATCATGAATGCATATACATTAATATTCCATACAGCTAGTATACGTTTTTGTAAAGATTACGTTTCGCGATATCCATACTCATACATTTTTTTTCGAACTAGAAGAAGTATTATCTATTATTATAAAGTTCAGTGAGATTCTCTCCTATGCTGTACACGTCAGATTCCAGCTCAACAATTCGCTTCCTGAGGAGCCGCCACGTGTCCCGCTTCTCCTAAAGCGCAGAGCTTCACCACGGATCATCTTCCTCGCTTTACAGCGAGTTTGGGTTTAGTCGCCATCAACAATGAATGGAGTTTCTGGTTAATCGAGTCTTTCTTAATTTCATCGGAGTTGATATCCCAGCCCCTATAGAGAGAGCCTATTATCTCTTCCATAGAAGGCGACACAAAAATTTAGGCTTCATGTTGTTCTTCGATCTCTGACGATCTACACCAACAACAGAGTTTCAGGCTATTGAGTGAGACGAACATCGAGTAATCTCCGTGTGAAGCTTCGATTGTGTTGTTTCTTAACTCTTCGACCTGCTCCAAGCACACTTCATCCCGTAAACATCAGAAATCCTAATAACGCTAGAAACTTCTATTTCCCTAGAATGGCTCTCATCTATCCTATTTGCTGATTTAAAGGCTGGCCGGGCCGGTGTACTTCAACAGTTGAGGTGCGACTTTTCAGGTTTTGGGAAGCCAATAACTTGAAACGTGGTGGTGAGCTTATTTTCCACTGGGTGTCACTGATCAATTCTTCAACGACCCTGAGCTTCCCATCTGGAGTTGACTTGGCCGTAGACAACGATCAAGGGACAGCGAGCCTGGTCAGATCTAATGACGGAGATGCCAAAATTAGGAAACACCAATGTAAGGTACAACTATCGGCCGTTGATGGCAGATTCTACTCTTAATCAGTCTTGCTTTCAAATTTTTTTTTACATGACTTTAGTAAAGTGATTTTTTTTTCAAGCCATGTGGGATTATTCAACATCTATGTGGTTACAGTAGTAGTTCTTAATGAAGTAAACAATAGAATCATCATCGCCTGTCTGATGAAGGTTATTTACTTTTTATTATATTGCTTATGATCATGAGAGCTTACGTTTGTTGTTTGCTGCCATTCCTGTGATACAGTTGGTTGTTCAAAACTGATTTCTGGTTTAGTTCAACATCGCTGCAAGATTGGCTGCTTTTCATGTATTGGTAAAATGCTTCTCAATGAATCTCCAAATTTTACATTCTTATATATATGATACAATGATGAATTTTAGCGCCTTTAAAAAATTTCAGTTTTTATGTTGTCAGTCTCTCTCTTCTGAACTTTCCTTTGGCTGCTTTTACAATCAAGAAAATGGTAATTCAATGATGCAAATATATATCTGTAAGTAGACCACTATCTATCCATTGTTGGATTAGTCCGAGGTAAAAAATGTATTATGATTCCTTAAAAACTTTCTTTCTGGTATTGCTGAAGGTTGTCATCCTTATTCATACTATCATCACCATGACTGAGGTCCTGCATCCAGTTTATGTCACCATAAGGTTAGAATTAAGCTAGGTGTTTCTGGTCTGAGCTTCTGCCACTCTTTTTAAGTTTAGTTGGTTAACTCGATGATCTTGAAAGCGGACATTTGTGTCAAATGTTTTTTGTCTGAATCCTTGAGTCTTTGTTTTTTTTTCAGTCAAGCTATTCTCCGTCCAGGAGACGCTACAGGCTGCTGTTCCGTTGCGGCCAAGTGTGAGGGACCAGTGTATCGAAGGGAAAGCTTAAGATGCAGAGTGAGCTTGACTCAGTCATGGCATGCAATCTAGGATGCTGAGGTTCTGATATTTAAGGCAAATGTTCCGAACCCTATCCCTCGAAATTTCACTCATTAAATATATATAAAAACATCCTTGATGCCGGATTCCAGTTCTTAACACCCAGAAACTATGACACTTTGTTGTTCTCTACATTTGAAGATCAGGTATTACTTTATTATTCAAATGGTTCGAGAATCAACAGTAGGATAAAGATTTTTCTTACTTTACTGATCAACTGCCTGATGCAATAGCTAAGAGAGTTTCTTTGTTTTCGATTTATCATGTTGTACCCCTTATTGGTGTACGAATCATCTTTCATTCGTTTAGCTTAACCATATTGGATAGGTTAATTAGTGTTGATTTACTCTCCTGCATTGTTGCAGGATGGTGCACGGTTATGCTTACCCTGTATATGAATGCTACAAGATTGTTGTGCTACATGATTGTTGTAACCTGAGCTGCTTCGTGTTTGGTGGCAGTACTGTTGTATGTTGTTTATTCTTTCAATTGATTTTATGACAAACATGAGTCTTACCTATCTGAATTGGTTTTATTAGATATCGGATCTTGGACTTGCTAAGTGGTTACTCTTGAAAATTTACGAACAAATAAACCACGTGAACTGAAAATAAACAAACCAAACAGAGATGGTAAGCAACAACTTGCTGTACGGGTATCTCTTCTTTTACCATAGGATAGCAAATCATTATTAGTTTTATGAATTAATCAACAGAAAAATTAGCAAATTTTTTTATCAGTTTAATTTTTCTATCTAAAAATATAATTTTGCCCAATAAACATGGACTAATCTAAAGTTATAGTAACAATTTGTTTTAACATGTTATATATATATATACTAGAATTTAATTTTAAATAAAGGACAAATTCTAAACAATAAAAATAATTAATAAAAATATAGTTAGTTTCTCAAAATATAAAATAAATTAATTATATATAAGATAGTCAATCCTAAAAAAACATTCAGAAAATTAATGAATCAAATTTATTTCTAAAAATCTAATAAGATATAAAACTCAGTGATATATTTTCTGAATAGTAATAACTAGAATTATTTACCAAACTTAAAATATTTTTCTATAACAGGGAATTATATATTTACTTTTTGGGTTGTTTATATTAGTGATTCCAAAAGAAAAAAATGAAAAAATGTCAAAGTCTAAGTATGTACAAAAGAGAAAAAATCAATGTTTCGAGTGTTAAGCCTAATCAAAATAAGAAAAATTTGATATAGTTGTTATATACATAAAAATATATTTACAATAATGAATATATTTCCATGCTAATACAAAACTATGGTCTATAACAAAACTAATAAAAAAAATAAAAATAATGTTAATTTTAATTACATGTATACAAGGATGAGATGTGAATGTATTTTTATTAAAAAGTGACACAACAGAAAATAAAAGGAACATATAAAATAATGTAAGATTACAAATTATAATAGACAACAACAAAAAACGAAATCACATTACAAAAATAAACAAACATCAGACGTTAAACAAAATAAATATAATGTTCCACGCGAAGCTAAAACGATTTATCCAGAACTATTAATGCCATCTTAAATGATTTGTATGTTAGATTGCAATTTTTTCAAAAATTCTATATTCTATATTTTGAGAAAAAATAATTTTTAAATCTGATATATTAAATCAAAATAAAGTATTTAAATAACAAATTTTAATGAAAAATGAAGAAAAAGAAGCCTAAAATTAAACAAATTAGAAAAAACCACGAGTCCATTACCAATATAGCTTAACAACAAAGACAAAGAAAAAACATTGCCATAACAAAAAAAAACATAGTCTTTCTTCTCCAAAATTATCACATCCATATTTCGTTTGCTACCGACGGGAAAATAACAAAACAAGAGTTTTCCCACGATAAGGAATCCCACAATTGATCAAAAAAAAAAGATTTTACAAACAACTAACTGAATAAAAATTATGAAGTGTTTTTTTTTATTCACACAACAATCATACACCGTTTTTTTGGATTCACACGATAGTTATACAGATCTCTTGCAAATGCAAATTTTTAACATAAACCACGAAACTATACAAAAAATAATAAAATAGATCACAAATAAAGTATATCCCGCCCGTAGGGCGGGCCGATCCTAGTATGTCATAATTAAAAGTTCCAATATCGTTACTTTGTGTTTATCAGTATTAATTTGTAATCTTTATCAGCCATATGATTCTGTATAAGTCACTAGAATGTATTTTGTACAGATTTAAGTCATTAGTATATCAGTAGCTATAAAATTACACGTTCATTTTTAGTTTGATCATAACTGAGACAGTGCCTATCATTTAATCGTTAGAACATTATATTGTTTTTTTTTTGTACTCCATTATGATAGAAATTCCATTAACCGAAACCATCCGGTGATAATGAATATTAGGTTCAAGGTTACGATAAGCAACTTGCTGTGTTTCTTTCGTTCGAGTTGGGTCCGGAATTTGCGAAGTAACTCGTATGTGTGTCCATAAGACGTGTAGCGGAGCAGAGCAGTTTTAAGTCGTATGGATTTTAATCGAGTCACTGTTGTATCCATTGTCTATGGTCATCTAGTTGATAATGAAATTCGTAATTAAAACAAAATAGAGTTGGTGGGTAAACAGTAATAAGAGAGAAATGTGAAAGGATAACATACATCAATAATTAGTCAAAAGAAAAAAAACATACATCAATAGTCAATGGAGGAGACATAGATGTATATATAGTAAAATAAAGATTTTACCTTAGAATCGACCGTTCACACCATCATAAGTTCATATGTACGAGTACACATCATCATGGTTTCGTAGCTTGTGATCACGTTAGCATAAGCATATATTGGCCCTTGTCTTTACTATCATTTGGATGTGAAATTTTTAACAAATTCATCACTAGTCCACGTCTAATTAAATCACTCAAGAGGGAAAGAATCTTGGCAAATTTGCTGAACAAGAATTGGCGCGCAAGAGAAACCCATAAGGAATTTTTATTTCCTTCATTATATGACTACTGAAGTGAGTTTGAGAGCTGAACAAGAATTGGCGCCGCATCTGCTCCAATCTTCCGACGCCGGCGTCGACTTTCCCAACCTCCGCTCATGCTCCTTCTTGTTACTCTCGTCAAAGCTTGCTCTGTTATGTTTTTGTTTACTGTCTCTTTCAATTGTTCTGCTCCGGCTTGGACATCGTACCAGCTTGAGTTCTCTTTTGTAGTCTCAGGTGGTTTACAGACGTCCACCGGAACTGTAGTTTTCTCTGGGGGTTCCTGGATTCGGCATTCTTGTGCCACTGCTATGCACCAGTCCTCTTTTCATCCTGCGACGTTCTTCACCTTTGCGAGCCCCTGCTCTCCTCACCGTGGAATCCACCTTGGCTCCCCACTTTTCTCTTTCAAATCTGTGAGGCGCGACTTCCAAACCAACGTATCAAGGGTTCAGGATGAAGCTCTTCACCGGCAGTCACTTTCACCTCCACCGCCGTCCCTGCTAGCTTCCGGTGTCCCGACGATGTTTGCTTGTGGGGCTCCACGATTAGGCCGCCGTTCACTGCCAGAAGCTCGAGTTTGGGTAAGGACGTGCTCTTCACACATGGCTTCCATCATTTCAACCCATATAAGTCCGTGCTCTGAAGTTCTCCTCTGGGGTTCCGGCGAGATCCATTGTGTTGTGTGTACCTGCTATCCTGGTGAGGCCAAATTCTCACCTCCTGGCGCTCCATGCCTCTCAACCGACGATCTCCACTCCAGTTCCGGCGGCTCTACCAGACATTCCGTCTTTCCGTTCAAGCGATTGTTCGTGTCTGAAGGGAGTGTACTCTGGGCCTGGTCCAATCTGTTTGCTGATTATATCGTCACTCATTCTAGCCCACCAAATCTCTTATACTTGAAGATGATGATTGATTTTGGTGATCTGTGTTATTTGGCTAAGATGTTAAGGATTTCTGGTGGGTTCACTGGGGTCTTTAATTTGAGCATAATGTCACATTTCTCTTTTTTGAAGAAGTTCATATTACCGGTGGGTTCATCGGGATTATCTCTGTCACTACCATACCTTCTTTCCATGAAAGGAGATGCTTTCTCGGAGAAATATTCGAGTTTTAGTTTCAGTTTACACACCAGTTCGCCTTCTTGTGTAGCGGTACGGGATCAGAAGAGGCAACCAAGATTACTTCGGCTTTTCTTGTAGGTGTGGACTGGATCTCAACGTCACTTGTGACTATTTCTCAGCTGTCCGACTTTGTCGTGAGGGCTCCTTCGATGCATTCAAACTTTGTTTTGAATTTGCTGTCATCTTCGTCCGAAGACTTATCCTACTTAATTTCTATTGCGTTTGTAGTTTATTTAGCTTATCAAAGAGGATGCGAAATTCCCTCTTTTCCTTGTAGTCACCAAAGTTAAGTTCTAATGGAAAAAAGTTGTGTTCAAAAACAAAAAAAGAAGTGAGTTTGAGAGAATCTCACAAAGAGACAAATCATATCTTATATATTGTACAGTGACATGTTCCAAGAATTGGGTTGACACACACGATCAGATCTATCAAGAGTCAGTCAAGACCAGACTGATCTCTTTTGGTGTCTGCGAAAAATAACACAATCAATCCAGAGAAGAAGATAGGCATATCTGTTTCGCCTATTCGCTACTACTCTGGGCGATCACACACCCTTCATCTGAGCATGATTCTTTAAATAAAATAATATTCTTAATTAGAGATAAAAAGTGGAAACGTGGTCCTCATAAATATATATAATTCTAATTCTCACTCATGCATAAAACAACCTGTAAAATAAATATAAATATGTGTTATAAACTTTGGCATATCTGTAACAAAGAAGCATATGTCCCGATCTTGTTTAATTAAAATGCTTATCTTGGTATCTAGAAGGATAAACGGGTAAGTGAATTAACACTATGCAAGTTTTGTTTGGTCCTTCCTTATTTGTATATATACAAAATATTAATTTGGTTCAAAAATAAAGTTTTTTTTTTGCTAAAAATGAAGTTACTTTGATGAACTTGGGGAACCTTTCAAAAGATCGATCTCTTTAAATCTTTATTGGTCTCAATATTCTTTTCTTCTTCCTCGGTTTTGTTATAAATAGTCTATAATTGAAGAAACTCAAGTCTCGGTCAACACTCAGCTCAGTATTGTAGTTACCCACTAAAAGAACAAAAAAAAAGAAACTATTTTCTTCACTCAAAGGCGAGGTTTAATTAATCCATGGGCTTTCAGTTTTAAATCTCTATCAATCTTTGCACAAAAAGAAAAAAAAATCTCTTTCAATCTACTAGAAAGAAACAAAGGAAGATTTTGTTTCTTTTTCATCAAGAAATAAGCCCTAGATTGATTGAAACTTCCTTCAAGAAACCATGGACAAAGTTGTGAGAATGTCTTCGGAGAAAACTGTAGCTACGCGCGTAGTAGCTATTGTGAATCCTCCCACTTACTTCTGAGCATGAATGTAGAGCTTTCTTATAAAATTGAAAAAGACACACCACCCTAAACTCACAACTAAAAAGATAAGATTTTCTTAGATAAATACCTTAGGATAGCAAGAAAAGGTTATTTTTTTTTTATCATGAATATATCACACAAGAGTAAAAGACCAAAATATGTTTTAATTAAAGAGGTAAAAGACACTTAGACTACTAAGGTTATCTAATAGTTTATACCTATGGTTTAGATTTGCAACTGTCTTTAGATTAATATATATAATTAATATTTAAAATAATAATTGTAAAAATATTTCCAAAAAGAATTCTCGGATTCAAAATATTTTCTTTTAAAGAAAAATTTGGAAAGCTGAAAATCAATTTTTCCGAATTGATAAAGTTTTTTCCAAAATTAATTATTTTATTTATTTAAATTTTTATTTTTATTTATATATCTAAAGAGTAAGTACATGATTGGTTTTCCTGCTACCATCCGCAAACACAGTTTTTGCGGTTGATAACGGTTGTTGGCGTTTTATAATCCCATAAAATGTTACAAAATCGTAGCGACAGCAGCCGGAAGTAACACTCCCCTTCCCCCCGGTGAAACTTATTTTGGCTATTGTATCCCAGGTGCATAACATGTTTCTTGATTCTTTATTTTCAATATTAATTAATCTTCTCATGAGTTCGTCTTTTATTGTTTCTGTAGCTCATATGCTTGAGTTAGCCGACGAGATCCAGGAGAGGATCGATTTTCATATGACTGAGTGGAAGCTCATTTCGATGACAAAGAAGCTCAGGGCTATCAACCGCAAAACGAGTAACTAAATAAATTAATATAGTTAATATTAAAAGTCAGTGGCAGTCACTTAAATATAGTGAAACCTTTATAAATTAATAATGTTGGGACTATACAAAAACTATAATTTTTTATTAAGTTATAAAGATTGTTAATTTATCGATATACTAATTGAACCAAAAACTTAATTTGGGACTATAAAATTATATTATTTTATAGAGATTTTTAGTGTATATTAATTTATAGAATATTAATTTAAAGAGGTTATACTGTATTTAACAAAATCAAGGGAACCTAAAAAAAACCTTGTATTTTAATAGCATAGATAAGTAAATATACTTATTTTATTTATATAATTTTATTCTGAAAATTTTTAAATTCACAAAATATAATCCCTCCGTTTCTAAATAAGTGTAATTCTAACCTTTTTTCTTGTTCCATAAAAAGTGTCATTTTACAATTTCAATGCAAATTTTACTTCCTTTCAGCTGAAAATTAATTGTAAACTGCATTGATTTTGTAAATAAATTTATTTATCTAAAATACTATTAGTCAAAGATGTATAATTAATACTCCCTCCGTCTCTAAAAGATCCACGTTTTAGAAAAAACTTTAGTTTCAAAAAGATACATTTTTTACATTTTCAATACATTAATTAATGAAAAATTGTACATTCCTAAAAATATAATTGTATTTACTAAAATCTTATTGGTTCAAAATTATGGGGAATTGTTAATTAAGAAAAACATTGCATCGGTAACTAAAACTTTATGTTTTTCTTAATAAGTGTGAAAAATCTAAAACATGGATTTTTTAGAACCAGAGGGAGTAACAATTTACATATATTTCATCCATTTTCTTAATCTGTATGAAAAATGTCAAAGTGACACTTATTTGATAACGGAGGCAGTAAGATTTAGCATCATCAAAATTTTCAACCAAGTCGCAACTATTTAAAAAAATGATGGGTTAAGCAAACTATTTTGGGAAATTTTATTTAGAAGTCACAAAATATTTGGGAAAAAAAAGTTATTGTAAAAAAAGGGGCCGAACACACGGGGTTAACACGGGTTTAGTGGCCCGTATGAATCCCAATCACTAGATACTTTTTTTTTGTAAAAGGAAAGACCGACCTATGGCCCAAACCAGACGACTATAAGTACCTTCCTCCTCACAACTGATGTACGATCAATTAGCAGTCATTCAATCAAATCAGCATTTTATACAACAATTTTGAAAAGTCATTTTGGGTTTATTTTTCATGTTTAAGTAATGAATTTGAAATATCCATAATTAGTCCATAAAAATATACGAGAAAACAAGTGATATTTTATAAACACCCTTGCAGAATGGTTTTTTCGGTCTGGTGAGAAGAGGCGGTGACCAATACGCCGATGGCCATGTCTATAGACGTGGGAATTACAAAATCTAAATACAACAGGAAGAAGCAAACCGGCGGGGGCGTTTGACTCAAGAATGTTAGCATATTTTCTTGAACATGGCTCAGATGAGTGATATGGAAATATAATAAAATGTGAAAAAGTAGAGTGGACCTCGTGACTTAAGATCAACTACAGAAATGGTCTATTTTACATGCAACAACATATTGATTTGATAAAATTTATAGCAAAAATCCATTAATCCCAGTATATCTATGATGCAAATCAGATGGGGAAGGTTTTGGTGCTCACAATCGCTGAATAGTGGTCCATCATTTTCAAAGTAAATCAATACTTTACCAATACCTTACTCAAACTACACTTCGTTCCAAAAAAGAGAAAAAAAAAAAACAGGATTCCAAGATTAAAGTTTGGGTTAAGAATTGGTTACAGCTAACTTTCCTAAGTCATGTGAATCCGGATTGGACCTTCAATACTGCAACAGTTTTAACTCACAACATAAAATCGCAATTCAATTATATTGCCTGTAAAGTGTGTTTTAGTGGTTTTAGTCTTTAATATACGCTTTCATTTCATTCAAATGGCAATATGACCTAAAAAGAGACTGAAAAGAGTAGAAGTAAGACCTACAATGGTGGTATCATATTGTAGAAAGGCTAACAGAAACAGCCACAACACCTCTGCAGAATCCACTCGAAGCTGCAAGAAAGCATGAAATAAAAATCTCTAAGAACCAAATTAGTTATATCAACATGAGAAGTGAAGGGAGAGAGTGAAGCTTTTACACATGATGGAGACAAGAACATGGTCTATCTCTAGATAAGATGAGGAGACTGTCGTTATGGCCTAACGAGAAAACAGAGGAAAGATTGTTTTCAAGAACACAGCTCTTGTTGCTTGATCCTTCCGGAGAAAACGGTCGAGATAGAGAAGAAACAGAAGAAGAGAAGTATGAATCCCAATCACTTTCCCTTTTTTTTTTTTAAAAAAAAAAAAGGGAAAGACCGACCTATGGCCCAAACCAGACGAGTATAAGTACCTTCCTCCCCCTTCTCTAAAATCCCTAATCTGAAAAGATATCGCAAAGCGGCAGCCTAGGGTTATAACAACATCTCTCGATGGACACGTACGCTAGCCAGGGATCCACTGTCAAGGTAATCTTCTTCTCATCGTGAATTTTTCTAAATCGGATCTCTTTTCACTATTAAAGGTTTGTTATATTCGGGAACTAAGAAAAAGATCTGATTACATATGTTGTATTTTAGGAACCGGTAGATCGTAAGACTGCTCTGAAACGCTACATGGAGAATTTCCAAAGTTCCTGGTAATTGATTGATGCTTTAATTTATTTTGTAAGCAGATATTTGTATGTGTTAATAATTTTTTTTTTTTGTATCTCCTGCGAATTAGGGTTAGGATGTCTGTTAAAGGATTCAACCACAACAACCGACCTGAGGATGAAATCAAGAGTGAACTGATCAATCACTTCAAATCATGTGGCAAAATCATTAGTGTTGATGTTCCCACAGACCTTGTGTACGAGAGGTTTGTATCTTAATATTTGTGACATAATATATTATTTTGTTTTGTGAGCTAAAAAAGGAAAATACTTGTTCTTTTGTTACAGTCGTGCTTTTGTTAATTTTCATGGAGAAGAAGCAAAAGAGAAAGCGTTGCAACTTAATGGAACTTACATTGGAGACTGGAAAGCCCTTGTTAAGTTTGCACCCCAGGAAGAAGAAGAGGAATACCAGGTGGCAATACATTATAAGAGATCTATGTATCAGGACCTAGCCAGTGACAAAAGATTGTAAGTTGATACTCTTTTTTTGTTTTCATTCTGTAAAAATGTTTGTTTGTTTGCGTTGTTGATAATATGCCACAAAATTACTGCAGTTTTTTTGGCGTTGCCGTTTGGGGGTATGACACTTCCCTTCCTAAAGATGACATCGAGAGCAAGTTGAGAGCACATTTCTCTTCTTGTGGAGTGATAACACATGTTCACGTTTGTCTCCTCGACAACTCTACCAATATCTATTTTTCCAACGAAGAAGGTGAAGCTAGGGCCCTGGATCTTAATGGAAGTCAAGTGGGCGGATTCAAAATAACTACCGTGGGCGTAGCCACAGTCAAAACTAACCCGCGCCTTGGCCCCGATGATGAACTTATGGTTGGCTATAGTATCCCAGGTACATCAAATGTTTTTATTGATACTTTATTTTCAAGGTTAACTAAATCTTCTCATGAATTCGTCTTTACTGTTTATGCAGCTCATTTTGTTGAGTTTGCCCGCGAGATCAATAAGAAGCTCGAAGATTACATGACTGAGTGGAGGGCCAAGGCGAGGAGGGAGAGGGTCAAGGCCATGGATTCTACTAGCGGTAATGGAGCTGAGCTTGAGTCAGCAAATGGGAGTGGGCTTACTGACGCACTGTCTCCTCCTCCACCCTTCATACATTAAATTAGTACATAAAAAGTGTATAATGTTGTTTCCTTATTTAATTTTTAATTATTATTTTCATTCTAATTCTTATGTTTGGTTAGATTCAGTTTAAATTTTTAGGGTGTTTTCTCCATCCCTAAATACAAAATTGAAAACAAACTATACACCATAATTATAAAATACAAATATTAACTAGAAAATAAATAACGAGTTTTTAACATAAAATAAGTCTCATACAAAATATGTGAAAACTATCCTAAAACTATAAATATTACTTTTATATTTTTTATCAAATTAAAATATCTAACAGAACCCATTGCAAGGCACGGATTCATATCTACTAATATTATATTGTTTAAGAAAACTATCCTAAAACTATAAATATTACTTTTATGTTTTTTTATCAAATTAAAATATTTAACAAAACCCGTTGCAACGCACGGATTCATATATAGTATTTTATATTGTTTAAAATTATCTTTTAAATAGGAAGATTGTTTCTTTACTTTAAAATCAAGATTATTTTGTGAACTTTCCTTATTATGAATTATACTATATATAAAAGATATTTTCGTTTTTAAAATTTATAAATTTCCCTTATTATATAGGTTATTTGAAATAAAAAAGGAAACCTATATAAAAATGAAAAAGAAATATTTAATAATGATAATTAAATATATTTGATTCATTAAGTGTATCATTGTAATTAACCACCGTGAAGGTTAACGTGAGTGCGACATATACGAAACTGACTTCTCAAATAATATTATAGAGATTTGATACGAATATGTTTGTATCTTTGAATAATGGAATTTATCTAGTCCATTCTATATTTCCCACGGCTTTAGTTTTTTTTTTGACTTCCGGAGAAAATAAATAAAATATCTATACGGCTAAATTTTCTAACTTACCAGTTTATTTTATTAAAAAGTAGTGTTGTAAAGTCTCACAATCAGAATCATATCGTTTTTTTAATTTTGTTGGCCTTTAAATCATATCATCTAATCATAGTCACTTTCATATTTCTGTCTAGGTCTCTCCTGCCTGACTGCAAGTTTGCTACTAATACCTTTTTCTTTTATAATTTCTTTCTAATCCTTCTCACAAAAGCCTGTATATATTTGACCTATCTAGTTATTTTTCTAATTATATTTTTGGAGCAAGAAAATAAATACAAATGAATATTTTTTAAAAAATGTTTCTCAGAAATGTGTTTCAACAATAATTTTTTCTATATATACTTTAGTTAGTTAATAGTAGTTAATACTGTTAAAAGTATATATAGTTAGTTTATTAAATTACAACTTGTTTAAAGTTGATAAAAATTGTTAATCAATAACGTATTTATAATCAATTTTAAATTTATTCTCTAATATGTGTAATTTTTTAAAGATTCACCCGTCAAGCAGATGGAGTAAAGCCTCGATTATGAGCATTAGAAGGATCAACGGACGATTTAAAGAACGGCGAGTTCTGGTGGTCCAGCGCCAGCTCCTCCCCCACGTGGCAGTAACACCACGGCAACCCCTCCGCTATTTTCATCACCGCGTGTGGAGCACGCTCGTTCAGAAACTGTCCCGGCGACTTCGGAACCACGTCGTGCACGTTAACCACTCTCATCACCTTCACGCCCAGCTCCTTGAACCTCTCCTTGAACCTCACGTTACCCACGCGCGCCCCACCGTAAGTTAAAAACGTCACCGGAATTTTAAGATTGATAAAAGATCTCAAATAGTAAAATAATTGTAGGTTAATCATGAATGCATATACACTAATATTCCATACAGCTAGTATACGTTTTTGTAAAGATTACGTTTCGCGATATCCAAACTCGTACATTTTTTTCGAACTAGAAGAAGTATTATATGTCATAATTAAAAGTTCCAACATCGTTACTTTGTGTTTATCAGTATTAATTTATAATCTTTATCAGCCATATGATTTTGTATAAGTCACTAGAATGTATTTTGTACAGATTTAAGTCATTAGTATATCAGTAGCTATAAAACTACACGTTCATTTTTAGTTTGATCATAACTGAGACAGTGCCTATCATTTAATCGTTAGAACATTATATTGTTTTTTTTTTCTTTTGCACTCCATTATGATAGAAATTCCATTAACCGAAACCATCCGGTGATAATGAATATTAGGTTCAAGGTTGCGATAAGCAGCTTGCTGTGTGTCTTTCGTTCGAGTTGGGTCCGGAATTTGCGAAGTAACTCGTATGTGTGTCCATAAGACGTGTAGCGGAGCAGTAGTTTAAGTCGTATGGATTTTAATCGAGTCACTGTTGTATCCATTGTCTATGGTCATCTAGTTGATAATGAAATTCGTAATTAAAACAAAATAGAGTTGGTGGGTAAACAGTAATAAGAGAGAAATGTGAAAGGATAACATACATCAATAATTAGTCAAAAAAAAAAAAACATACATCAATAGTCAATGGAGGAGACATAGATATATATAGTCAAATAAAGATTTTACCTTAGAATCGACCGTTCACACCAGCATAAGTTCATATGTACGAGTACACATCATCATGGTTTCGTAGCTTGTGATCACGTTAGCAATAGCATAAGCATATATTGGCCCTTGTCTTTACTATCATTTGGATGTGAAATTTTTAACAAATTCATCATTAGTCCACGTCTAATTAAATCACTCAAGAGGGAAAGAATCTTGGCAAATTTGCTGAACAAGAATTGGCGCGCAAGAGAAACCCATAAGGAATTTTTATTCCTTCATTATATGACTACTGAAGTGAGTTTGAGAGAATCTCACAAAGACAGATCATATCTTATATGTTGTACAGTGACATGTTCCAAGAATTGGGTTGACACACACGATCAGATCTATCAAGAGTCAGTCAAGACCAGACTGATCTCTTTTGGTGTCTGCGAAAAATAACACAATCAATCCAGAGAAGAAGATAAGCATATCTGTTTCGCCTATTCGTACCACTCTGGGCGATCACACACCCTTCATCTGAGCATATGACTCTTTAAATAAAATAATATTCTTAATTAGAGATAAAAAGTGGAAACGTGGTCCTCATAAAATATATAATTCTAATTCTCACTCATGCATAAAACAACCTGTAAAATAAATATAAACATGTGTTATAAACTTTGGCATATCTGTAACAAAGAAGCATGTGTTCCGATCTTGTTTAATTAAAATGCTTATTTTGGTATCTAGAAGGATAAACGGGTAAGTGAATTAACACTATGCAACTTTTGTTTGGTCCTTCCTTAATTGTATACTAGGATAAGACCCGCGTCTTGCGCGGAATGAAGTTGTTATTTTTATTATGTTTTGGAGAATGAAACAATAGTTCGGTTTCATTTGGATTAGGGGTGTTCAATCCGGATATCAGGTTGGTTTTGGTTCGGTTCAGTTTTTTCGGTATTTCGGTTAGTAAAATATAACTACTATTCTAAATCCATATTTACTTCGGTTCGATTTGGTTTATATACTGGTTTTCAGTTTATTCGATTTTATACCAAAAAAACATATTAAATTTGAGATCATATTATATATTATACGAATTTTAGAGTCATGTTGTCAAATCATTTATTTAAAAATATTATATATTTAAATAAAAGAATAAAACAAAAAATGCATCTATCATCTAATAAAACAATCAAATCTATAATTAATATCAAAGTTCTAAATTTTGAAAATAAAAATAAAAAACAAACAGAAGTATGAAAGAAAAGTTTTTTTTTTTTTGAAACACAATTCATTAAGAGCATTTAGCCAAAGTTTAGTGTAGCATTAGTGGTTAGCTCCACAGACAAAGCCTGTTTTGCCAATCCATCAGCCACAAAGTTTTGTTCGAGGGATCCAAACAAAGATACAATTTCAAATGAACTAGCTAATTCAAGAATATCTGCTACAACTCCATACAACTCTGAGCTAGTGACTTCAGAATTTAGGATCTTGATTAGGGTCGCTGAGTCCGATTCCAGTCTTATCCTTGGGAGATTAAGCTCTTTGCACTTCAAGAGAGCTTCTCTCACTGCGAGGCCTTCCGCCATAAACGGGGATTTAACATGAGAAGCTGGGATTGCGAAGGGAGAGGACTCTGCCAAGCTTTCCACCGTCCATGCTAGCCCTGCAAGATGGAGATTTTCATTCCAAGCTGCATCTGTCCTAACTACCACATCAAGATCATACGTCGGGGAGCCAGGCGTCCTGATCCTTTGGTGAGTAGGTTTTTACTGGCAATGGGCCCATTCCCGAGCAGCTGTCACCGCCTTAGTGATTACTTCAATTGCAGAGCATCGCCTGTCATCAAAAATCAGGACATTTCTTTCAATCCAGAGTTGCCAGAGAATCCATGGCGCCAAGGGGCAATCCATCAGGCCCGTGGGTGGTAGGTTCTTCCTCGTAAGGAGAGAAAGCCAAGCTACCCTCAAATCTAATGATCCGCTGTACTCAAAGTTCGGTGAGAAAGGTGTATTGTTCCATACTTGTTGAGCAAAGCTACAATGAACAAACAGATGATCAATAGATTCAGGTAGACCACAAGATTTGCACTTTCCATCAACTGCAATTTGTCGAACAAGCAGTTGATCCCCTGTTGGCAGGGCATTATGGAAAATTTTCCATAGGAAGAGCTTTATCTTTGGAGCAGTATGAATATTCCATACGTTCTTTTTCCAGTCAAAAGATCCAGCTTGTAGGGTTGGTGGTGATGTATCAGAGCTGTTTGCTCGGGCCGCCTTATATCCAGACTTCGTTGTGAATTCTCCAGTGTCGTTATGCACCCAAATAAGTTTATCAGGAGCACCTGAGAGGCTAGGTTTTATCGCCAGAATCTCTTGTGCATAGAATGGGAGTATTGTGGATATTTTTTCCAGATCCCAGGCGTTTCTGCCATCAAGGAAAAGGTCCGATACTGTGGTGGTCCTCCATGCTTCCGGTGCTGGTCCCATTGGTCGCTGTTGGGAGGAATGGCTTAACCACGGAGAATCCCAAATATTGATACTGGTACCATTACCCACTGCCCAGCTCGTGTTGTCGAGAATCATGTCTCTTCCCAGCATGATCCCTCTCCATCCATGGGAGCATGCTGAGCCTACTGATACTGTGAGGAAAGACTCGGAGATACAGTATTTACCCAAGAGGATTTTTGCCAGTAAGCTCTCCGGGTGTCTCAAAATTCGCCAGCTCAATTTGGTGAGGAAAGCATCATTGATGCTTTGGATGTCACGAAAGTCCAGTCCCCCTTGGTCTTTTGGGAGCGTCATGGTCGACCACGCTACCCATGCCATCTTACGGTTTCCATTTCGGTCGTCCCACCAAAATCGGGTAAGAGCAGATTGTATCCTGTCATAGAGAGAGACAGGGAGCTTGAAGCAAGTCATTGCATAGGAGGGAATGGGAGAGAGCACACTTCGGAGCATGGTCATTTTGCCTGCAGTAGAGAGGTGCCGGTTGGACCAACTGCTTGCTTTTTGCTTAATTCTATCGATTATGGAAGAGAAGAGATCCCGTTTCTTTCTTCCGAAGAGTTCCGGCAATCCAAGGTACTTGCCTAATCCTCCCTCCTTTTGGATTCTCAGCGTGTCTTTTACCACCCGCTTCAAGGTAGCTGGAGTTTTCCTAGAAAAGGTGATAGCTGATTTATCCGCATTAATTAGTTGACCGGAGGCTTCCTCATATCTTTTAAGAATTCGGTCCAGAGCTTGACTGCTTTCCTTGCTTGCATTGATGAAGAACATTGTGTCATCTGCAAAGAGGAGGTGGTTGAGCCGAGGACTCCCTCGGGCTACGCAGATTCCTTTTAGAGAACCTTCCTCTTGTGCTTTGTTACATAAACCCGAGAGTACCTCGCTACATAGTATAAATATGTATGGTGAAAGGGGGTCTCCTTGACGGATACCTCTGCTCGGTGTGACTTTTCCTCTAGGTGAACCGTTGATGAGGAAGGAGTAAGTAACAGTGGACACACATTGCATTATCCATGCTATCCATTTCGGGTGAAAGCCAAGTCTTTGGAAAACTAGTTTGATAAATCTCCATTCAAGCCGGTCATACGCCTTGCTCATGTCAGTTTTAACGGCCATGGCACATCTCTTCTCAGCTTTTGAGGTTTTGAGAAAATGGAGAACTTCATGTGTTATAAGGACATTGTCCGATATAGCTCTTCCCGGTACGAAAGCTGATTGTGTTTCCGAGATGATTCCATCCAGAAGTGGTTTGAGTCGCATCGTCAAGATCTTTGAGATGATCTTGTAGTAGACATTGCACAGCGCTATGGGTCTATAGTCCGCCACTTTCTGAGGGCTCTGTATCTTCGGGATAAGTCGAATGTGCGTCTCATTGATTCTTGCAGGGAGAGTTTCGGACTCAAAGAACTCCTGAACCTCTTTCACAATATCAGGGCCGATTTCTTCCCAATGGGAGTGGAAGAACCCAGCTGAGAACCCATCCGGTCCGGGAGCTTTGTCCGCATGAATTGAGAATACAGCTGCCTTGATTTCCCCCGGGGACGGGATCAAAATGAGCGTCTGATTCTGTTCTTCTGTCACCATTGGCGACAAAGCATAGTTAACTGTATCCTCGCTATTCCCGTCCATGGAGGAGAAGAGATTTTCGAAGTATTTAACTATGACACCTGCTATTTGATCCTCCTGGAACACAATATTGCCGTCCGAGTCCTCTAGAACCGAGAAAGAATTGGCTCTCTTTCTGTTTTTTGCTGTTGCATGGAAGAAACCAGTGTTCCTATCTCCAAGACTGAGCCATAGCAAACGACTTCGCTGCTTCCAATAATTTTCCTCCGCAAGGTAAGCTCCATTGAGCTCTTCTGAAATTTTCATGATAAGCGAGGAGTCGTTTACAGGGTTGGTCAGAGCTTCATCCAATTCAATCTTCTTCGATTCTATAAGTAGTCTACTGTTCCGGCGCTGCGATTTAGTCCAATCCGTAATCACAGATCTAGCGATGGATATTCTGTCATTGACAGTGGAGTTTGTTGCATTTTTCCAGGCTTGGCATACAAGGGTTTTTATCTCTGGATTGTCCCGGAGACGTCTGTCATATCGGAAGAGTCCTCTTCGCTTTTTCTTTTGCGGCTCGAAATAGGACACGATAGGCTTGTGATCTGACCCTTCATATAGTAGGTAATGTGATCTCGCCAAGGGGAATAGCTCAGCCCATGCGGTGTTTGCAACCGCTCGGTCCAATCGGCACCTGACAAGATAATCTCCTCGAGTCCCTCTCCATGACAGAAAGTCTCCTGCGTGCTGTAAATCGAACAGATCTCCTTCCGAGAAGAAAGTACGAAGATCCGAAAAGGAGCTCTCTGGTCGGGCAGGGCCACCACTCTTCTCGTCATTGCATATTAGATCATTAAAATCACCAGTTAGAAACCACGGGCCATCTCGGGTTTCATTAAGAGTGATCAAGTGTTCCCATAGGGAGCGACGTTTGATCCTGTCGGTATCACCGTACACAAAAGAGGAATAAAAGGATTTTCCTTCAAAGATAATGCAAGTATCAATACAGTTTGCAGATGAACTTAAAACTTTGAGATTTATCTCTTGTTTCCACAATAAAGCTAATCCTCCTGCACCATGTCCAACCGGAGACACTAGGTGGATGTTCTCGTACTGCAGGGCTTCTGTCTTCAAAAGGACAAAAGCATCGGGGTTTTTGGTTTCCATCAGAAAAATTATGTCCGGGAATATACTTTTCTTCAATTCCCTCAGTCGACGAACTGTCCGGGGATTCCCCAACCCCTGACAGTTCCAGCTTGCCACTTTTAAGGACCGAGATGGGATGGATTGTGAAAATCCACCCTTCTCTTGGAGGATGCTGGAATCATGTTACATAAGGGTTGATTCTCAGATGATGTGGGAGTATCTGCCGTCTTCTTTGAGGAATGGGTCGTGCGAGAGGCCGAGAAGTCCCTGTCAGTGGTTTTTTTCTCCCCATTGGGGATCCTGAAACCAGAGTTCGACGAGAGAGAGGAAGCTTTGTCCCTGTAGTTTTCCTCCTTCGGGGGACCGCCTCTGATGCAGGCTTGGAGCTTTGACCACTATTTTTCCCTGGCGGTCGTCCCAGCTTGGGAGGGGAGATCCCAAGTCTTGTGGGGTTGGTACATCATCAAGTGGTCCCAACCGCTGCATAGCAGGGGATCTTTCAGTCGGGAGTAGCTCATTTCTATTTTGCATACCGAGATGCTGGCCTACTGGGATTCTGCAGGGGAGCCAACATCAAGTGGTGTTCCAATCCTCTCGGATGCTGGTAGTCTTGCCGCAGGAGGAAGATCAGCAATTGGAGTTCGGTTCGCCGTATGTTGAGTAGAGGAGGGGGGGGAGGGGGCGATCCCTGATACTCCTAGTCTCTGGTTTACTGGGATTCTTAGCCTAGAAGGCTGTTCTACTCGTGGAGTTGAAACTGTATTCCTTGCTAGATACGCCACTTGGTCAACGGAGTCAAATTCCACAAGGTTCTTCCTTCTGTGCTCCTCATTCTCTGTCGGATCCTTAGCTTGGGAGGACTGGATATAGGCCTCGCGATTGTTCCCCAGAGCTCCGTGCGGTGACTTACTACCCATTTGGATCCTTGAGTTTTCCCGGGGAGTCCCCCTATCCTGATGTTCGAGCTCCATTCTTGAGGTACTTGATAAGTCTCTGAGCTCGTGCCTTCTATCTCTAGATGCATTTAACTGATCGCTTCGATTCTTGGAGCTAATCCGATGGCGTGCATCATCTCTTACCAGGTTGCTGCGCGATGAGTCTTCATGGCGTGTATGATGGTGTCCACGCTGGCGATTCTGCCAGTCCTTTGGGGGTTCTTTATAGGTTCTTCTGGAGTTAATTTCTTGGTTAGATCGAGGGTATCTTCTTTCCTCAATGTTTCGTCTAGCATCGTAACGTTTAGAGCCGTTCCGATCCTCTTTGAAATGTCTTCGGTCATCGTCTTCCCCTTTTGAAGCCGAGAACAGAAAGCGCCGAGTGTACGTAGTCCCGGTCTTCCTGCCTAGAGTTTTCCATCACAGAATCCTGTGTTGAGAGTTCCTGTCTTTGGAGTGCTCGAGCCTCATGCTTTGCAACAAGGCAGTCTTTCACCTCATGATCCAACCTTAAACACTTAGAGCAGTGCTTTTCAAGTCTTTCATAAACAAAAGTGACTGCGACTTCGTCTCCATTGGAGTACTCCAGGACTGATGATTTAACTAGCGGTAAGAGGCCATTAACTGGACTCGCATTCGAACTGTAAAGTCCGTGATCTCCGCCTTTTCAAAAATCCCAAAGTCTTCAGCTAGACTCTCCATCGTTTTCGCAGACCACAGGTGGATGGGAATTCCTTGGACCTTAATCCAGAAGGGTATAAGTGATGGGAACGAGGCCGACGCAGTCGGTTCCCATCTCTGCAGTATCACCATCCACTTAGCGTAGTGGAATGGTCTTCGTTCCAGGACCGCATTGAGGTTTGCTTCACTTTCAAACTGGAATTGGAATAAACCATTTCCTAGGTCAGACCCCACTGGTCCTCCTTCAGCTTTCCAGAGCTCAGTGAAAAATGGAATGAGAGCCCAAACTTTTTGGATGGACCGATTTGTGACTCTCCCAATCAATGTCAGCGTCAGCTTGTTTGAGCGTTCGTTAATGGCAGGGGCTTGAACTTTAACACGACCTGTGCGAGGTGGTTGAGGTGGATTTGTAGCAACAACTTTCCCTTTTTCTTCTCTGGTTAGTCGTCTTTCCATGGTAAGAGGTAAGCTTGGACTCTCTCAGGTGGAAATAGAGGTGATGGTTTATAAAAGTTCTCCTTTTACAGGGGAGAGAGATCAGAGTCTCAGTATGTAAGTTTGTACAGGATTCCCTGTGTTGGTAACGAGTTTCTGAGCTTCAGTAAGTAGATGAGTGAGTAGACTAGTACAGGATTCCCTGTTTCTATCTTGCTAAACACCCTGAATGCTCTACCGGACCAAATTCACCAGTCACCCGCCATTAGGGACTCCAACGGAGAAGGTGGTGAAAGATGGAGATAGATAGTTGGTGACATCGTCATTCTACTAGGAACCGACGCTGGACCCTCCGACCCGAGCCGGGGGCGAGATCCCGGCGGAGTTGAGCTCAGTCGGTGATGTTGCAGGTGAGTTTAGTGAAGTGACCAACAGGGTGGTTAGTCAACTTGCGGGGGACCTTTCTCGAGCTATGGGCCTGAGAGGAAAAAATCGCCTAAGAGAGAGAAGCTTTTTTGTTTTTTCCCATTCTTATTTTCCTCTCTATTTTACTTAATTGTTTTCCTCACGCTCATAATATCTCAAGAAAAGTTTTTCTATTCTTCCATATTTAGTGTTCATCAAATTAATATGTCTTCGATTGAACACAACTCTGTTTGTTTAAAGATTAAAAAAAAATTGTAAAGAATTTCAACTAATTGGTGTCCATCAAATTTATAATATTCACTTCAATTTAGTTACTGTTAACGTAAAGCAAAAAGATCAAAAAAGAAAGATTAAGAAAATAAGAAGCCTCAGTTGCAGCAAATTGTTATTTAATTATAGTTCAAGTGATTCAAGTGATTTACAAATTATAATTATAGTTCAACTCATATAACAAACAGATATTCATGCGTCGTTATAAATATATACATGTTTACATGTTTCAGTTTAATCGGTTATAAATCAAACCATATCCAAATCCTACGGTTTTTATAAAATCACATCCATTCGATTTGCATGGTATATACCAAAACAAAACCATATTATCTATTTCTGTTCGGTTCGGTACTCTTCGGTTTTAGCATATTGAACAGCCTTAATTTGGATATTAGTTGGTTTTAGATTTTTTTTTTATCATGTCTTAATATCCTATAGAATTAGATTTTAAATTCATATTTTTTGGAACCTTACATGTGAGTTTTATATTAAAAAACAAAACATAAAATACATGGTTTGAACATTCTCAAATCATTGTGAAACTGCCACGTGTCCATTATAGTGTGAGCACATTTCTTAGAATGTTTCTCCTTTAATATGTATAGGGGATATGTTGGGCTGAACATTTGTAATTGTAATTGTGGACCGAAATCTATTTTGAATTTATGATGAGCCTGATCGATTTAGGCATAAATTTTTATCTCCCTCTTTATATCTATAAAAACTGTAATGTAGTCAATAAATCATTTTTATTACAAAAACAGGTTTTACAATTTTTTAATATTTAACTTTCACATCATTGAGAACCATGTTAATGATTTTAGAACCAGCATCTTATTATTTCCAAAATCGAATTACTTTGACTTTAGTCTTCCACATAGTTTTGAAAGGTTTCAACTGGACGACTAAATTGATGCAGCCAATTTTGTTGCTTTAAATCGTTAGTATACATATAGATATTTATTTAATTTGAATATTTATTAAATAAAAATTCATATTAATATAATTTTATGATCATTTGTATCTTATTATAAAAAACAAATTAAGCTATTAATCACAAAATTTTCAAAGTGGTATCTTCAAATTCTAATAATTTATAGACGTTTTGAAAAATTCAAAATATAACATATAAGAAAAAAATCTAGATTTTTTTATTATATAGTTATTGTGATTGTTTAATATCTTTTAATAATATAAAATTAAAAAAAGAACTAAGATACAAAAATTGTTATCAAATATTTATTTTTCATAATAATTAATTTTCATATATACGTTAATCATATTAGGTAATTTCGTAGCTTTTATTTAAGGAAAGTAGATTGTTTTTTGTACATTATTTATCAATTGATAGTTAGTTTAATAAAAGTGTAATATAAGTTAAGATGGACCAACCTACTTTTCTAAGAATAGTATATTTTTATATATAGTATATTTTTATAGTTATTTATTAAATGAGACTTCATAATCATACGGTTCTATGATCATTCATATCGTTTTATAACAAAATATTTAAATCATTGATAACAAAATTTTCAATGCAAAAAAAATAATGTTTATAATTTATAAATGTTCTTGAAAATTCATTGAAAGTTTTGAAATTAAAATATTTATGTAATCTTATATGGTATATAGTTTATATATATATATATATATATATATATATATATATATATATTTGTTTTATTATTAAATGATACTTTTTACTCATATGGTTTTAAAATCATGTGTATCTTTTTATAATAAAAATGTTAAACCATTGATTTTTAATTTTTAACATAATAATTTTCATATTTTTAGCTATTTATTGTCGTTTTTTTAAATTCAAAATATAACATATACGAAAAAATCTAAATTTTAATTTTATAGCTAATTTGATTGTTTAATTTATTTTAATAATATAAAATTAAACAAAAAATGATGGAGGAGATATAAATTGTGTATATTATGTATATTTGGATATTTCATATATGTTTTTAGTGTACAATTTTGTCTATATTATGTATATTTGGATATTTCATATATGTTTTTAGTGTACAATTTTTTTGTAAGTTTCAGGTTTGCTTTTCGTTATAGTTTCAGGTTTCGGATAAAATTCAATTTCTTAAAAATATATTTTGAGTATTCGAATAAAAATTTGGATTTTTTGGTTCCTCGGGTAAGAATTCGGGTAAAATTTTATGTTTTTGGGTCTTTTAATATTTTTGAATATTTCTTTGATTTTTGGGTATTTTTGTGTCTCAAATTTTACGGGGGTGTTTTGAGTCTTTTTTGGGCCTATATACTTGAATCGGGCCGGACCTATTACTTACTAATTGCATATATTTTACAGTTATTTGAATTATTGATTCGAATTGACCCAGATCTAAAAGGAACCAATCTGAACCCGAACCAATTTTTTTTTCAAATACCTAGTTGCATCCAAATGTCGAAGATCCGAATAACTCGAACCTAAAAAAAATTGATTTATACCAGTTTCGAAGACCCGAATGTCCAAACTAGTCTTTCATTATTTTTATCTGTATTTCATAAGAGTTAAAATTGTTGAATTGGTGAGAATTAATATTTTCCTTGGATGACTTTAGTATAGATTTATAATTTTTTTTCTTTATGCTAAACAGAAAAATCAAAAAGATATTTTTAGGGTTTTTAATAAATTTTAAACTTGTCTTATATAAAAAATTATTTTCATAAATAATTTTATAAAAATTAATTTAACATAATATATTTGTAATTTTTAACAAATGGTTTACTAACGTTTTTATCTAATTTTATTTTGTAAATATTTTGATTTATATAAATATAGAAATTAATTTAATATGTAATAGTATGAAGACTGCTATTTTTTATGGTTGGTTATCTGTATAATTTCGATAACATGTACAATATATTGCATATTATTAAACGATTGTTTTCTTACGAATGAATTCAATAATAATAGAGTCAAATATTGAGATGTGTTAAAAGGTATGTTAAATGCAAAACTGTCGGCTGATATAATGATAGGATACGTTGAAAAAGACTCATAAACATATTTGTAAAACAATTTACATAACAAAAAAATTGTAAATACACAATTTAAAATTCCCAACTATTGTTACCTCTGTCGATGACTAAGCTCTGAAATTTTCTTTGTTGAAGAACTAATTAAGTTTTGAACATGAGTATGGATACGTATTATCTTCAACAATTTTTTTTACTATCAGTAACCTGAATTTTGCAAAAAGAATCTGAGAGAAGTAAATTGAGAAGGAAAAAAATTGCTTGCATAATTGGTTTTTGCTACATTCAAACGCACACAAAAAAAAAGAAAAAAAGATGAAGAAGAAGAAACGACAGGACATGAAAGAGAGATGGAATTAACTGCTTGCAAATTATATAAAATGCTCAAACTCATGACTGGAGTCGTGGCAACTGGCAAGTTTGGAAGTTAATCCGAACGTGTTTATGAGAAAATTTAGGGATTTGGTTTTCTTTTGCAAAAGTAAAATCGATTCTGATTTTTTTTGACATTTTTTTGTAAATTACATGATTATGTGGTGGCAAAATATAATTGGTTTAATGACTTGTGATTTTTAAGGGATATGTTGAGAAAACGAATAATACGTTTATTTATTTGTTACAAAATATTTGGAAAAAAAAAGAAGTGAACGGAAAAAGGGCCGAACACACGGGTTAGTGGCCCGTTTGAATCCCAATCACTACAAAGATATATTCAGATATCGCAAAGCGGCAGCCTAGGGTTATAACAACATCTCGATGGACACGTACCGTAGCAGGGTAACCGCCTGCGTGGTAATCTTCTTGTCATTATGAATTCTTCTTACTCGGATCTCTTTTGTTAATCGGAAATTAAGAAAAATTCAATGTTGTATGTGTTTTAGGCACCGTTCGATAGTGAAGCTGCTGCTAAGGAAAGAGCTTTTTTCGAGAATTACACCGGAGAAAGTCTCTGGTAGATAGATGCTTTATTTATTTTGTAAGAAGATATTTGTATGTGTTGATATTATTATTATTATTATTATTTTTTTGTATCTCCTGCGAATTAGGGTTAGGATATCTGTTGAAGGATTCAACCCTTCTAAGGTCTCTGAGGATGAAATCAAGACTAAATTGACTGAACACTTCAAATCATGTGGCCAAGTCTGTGAAGTTGATTTCCCCAAAGAGCCTCTTTTGGACAGGTTGGTGTCTTAATATTTGTGACATAATAATATAATATTTGTGTTGCGGGCTAATTAAAAACTAATTGGTCTTTGTTACAGACGTGCTTTTGTTATTCTTCGTGGATATGGCGCAAAAGAGAAAGCGTTGCAACTTAATGGAAGTGACATGGGAAATTGGAATGCCCTTGTTAAGTTTGCACCCGAGGAAGAAGAAGAGGAATTCCAGGTGGATGCAGCTTATAGAGAATATATTCTTGATGAGCTATCAAATGACAAAAGATTGTAAGTAATACTCTTTTTTTTTTTCTTTTGCATCCTGTAAATGTTGTGCATGTTGATAACATGCAACAAATTACTGCAGTTGGTTTGGTATTTCCGTTTACGGGTTTGACACCTCCCTTCGTGAAGATGAAGTCGAGACGGCTTTGACTGCACATTTCTCTTCTTGTGGAGAGATAGTACATGTTTACGTTAATCTTCACGAAAAGGTGACTAATATCTATTTTTCCGAAGAAGAAGGAGAAGCTAGGGCCATGGATCTTGATGGAAGTCAAGTGGACGGATTCAAAATAACTACTAGGCTCGTAGCGACAGCAGCCAGAAGTAACACTCCCCTTCCCCCCGGTGAAACTTATTTTGGCTATTGTATCCCAGGTGCATAACATATTTTTCTTGATTCTTTATTTTCAATATTAATTAATCTTCTCATGAGTTCGTCTTTTATTGTTTCTGTAGCTCATATGCTTGAGTTAGCCGACGAGATCCAGGAGAGGATCGATTTTCATATGACTGAGTGGAAGCTCATTTGGATGACAAAGAGGCTCAGGGCTCTTAAGAAGCAGAAGGCTTGGGCTCTTAAGGAGCCTAAGTTCAAGGCTCTTAGGTGGCCTAAGACCAAGTCTCTAAAGAAGCTGAAGGGCGGGGCTCTAAAGAAGCTTAAGGCCTGGGCTCTTAGGAAGCTTAAGGCCAAAGCTCTTAAGAAGCAGAAGGCCAGGGCCAGGAGGGAGAGGGGTCATAGTCCTTTTGAGAAGGAGACGATGTTGATGTAATAAATTTCTCTCTTAAGAGACCAATTAGAAGCTCTTTGGTGTTTATCAATCCTGTGATAATACTTTGCAACCTTCCGTTTGTTTTGTGTGTGTTTTGTGGATGATAAACTTAAAACTTATTTTATTATCTTACTATTATTTTCCTATTTGGTTTGATAGGCAGACGCATAATCTCATCATTGCCTACAATAGTATCCTTCGAGACTCGCAAATAGACTCATTAATAGGGTGTTTGTCTGTGTAATTTATTCATAATCAAGAAATAAACGCGCACAGTACAGATGTTTTACAAATTCACATATATAACAACCCCACCGTCTCTGTCTCTGCTCCTGTTCTTGGTAATGTCTCTCCCTTTTTTATCTTTCTTCTAAACATTCTTTATTTGATGTTATCTTATACTAGAAACTCAGTCCTGTCATGAGTAAAAGATCTTTAGTAGTTTGGTGGAGAATAAACAAGAAGTCAATAAACTATTTTGATCTAAGAGTCCGGTTGTGGTCAGAACCAATCAGACGAGTATATCGTGCATGAAGGAAAGTAGATTCCACCCGTTTATTTCATTTATATGCAGCTCCAAAGAAACCTTCTGATAGAAGATGCTAACACTAGGATAATCTGTGGATAGATGGTTAAGCATTAGTACAGAAAACAATAATGTTCGCTTAAGTGGCAGATACAAAAAAAAAACGGTGTTAAATTTTACCTCCAAAGGCATATATACGAACGAAGAAAGGAAAGACGCTTGGCTGAAGTAAGAGATGCAAGAATGTTCTCATTGCCTATATTATAAACATCTTTGATCTCTGCTTCCACAAGCTCTGGCGCATTCTCCATGAGAAAGAAGTCAATCAAATAGAGGCATTCGTTGTTCAAGTATTTCAAAGATGGTGCATTTATCACATAGCTCCACCACATATCACTTGGCTACCATCATCTTCTATGGTTAGCCTCTGGTTTATTGTAATTTAAATTAAACACCAAAAAAATTCATGTTTCATGATCAAAAGGATGACTTGGGAGCAATAAGAGTAAATGTTAATCAACCACAACCACTTGCTTGATTTAGAATCACTGAATTGTACACCAGAAAATTATTTAGATTTTAGAGTTTCCTAATGAACTTATTGCGTGATTATAGCGATGTATAGTTGATAATCTTTGTTAATACAAGAGGTATGAAGAAGGATGAAACAGAAAAACATCATTTTATTTGATCATTAGATAATTTATTTGGTAATAATAACCATAAGCATATTCACTGCATAGAGAGTGAAATACATAGAACAGAGTTATTTGCTGCCCTGTCCACTACCATGCAGATTATGAAAGTAACCTTTAGGGTCACTCTCAAAGTTATCTCTTGAAATGTAGGAAGACCCGTTGCTCCCTGGTGCCATTATGTAGCCACCTCCTCCACCACTTTTTCCTCCTCCTCCTCCTCCTCCATGGCCACCACCACCGCCACTCCAACCTCCTCCACTGACACCACAACCACCGCCGCCTTTCCCTCCTCCACCACCACCTCCCCCTTTCCCTCCTCCACTGCTACCACCTTTACCTCCCGTTCTTTAATCCTTAGTTAGATGATTCTAAGGAGGTTTTAAGATTTGAGTGAATGAAAGTAAGAAGAATCGATGGTGGTATTTATAATAGTGAAAAATTTCAAATGGATGGTCAAAACATATCTTTCCCAATAATACTATTAACAATAGTCGTTGCTGCATAGTTAATTGATCCAAACCCAAACGTCACGGAGTAAACGCAGGCAGTATCTATCTACTGGTAAAGGAAAAGGAGTCAGTATTGGAAGATGTAGTAGATAACCATGCTCTTTTTTCCTTGTTGTTTAAGACGTCTATGGTGGTAAAAACATACTTCGACCAAGAGAATAAATCTTTAACTACTAGAACATATCATACATTGTTTTTTTTCCTGTTATAACGAACATCGATAGATTGTTATTGCACTTGATTATATTTGCGTTGATCATCTATCTACTAATACTAAAAAGGGGATATGAGCTCCATTGAACCTATCCACGTATGCAAATTAAATCAACCAATGAAGAACCACCGTACTGCCACGTAATATTAACTTTCTCTTTTGACAAACTTGGGTCAATCATGTGGACTTCGACAAATTCAATATAGGCCAACACTAACAAACTCAACTCTGAAAACTTAATCTTCATCGTACAAGTCACACGATTGTCGTCTCCGCCTCCGTCTCTTTCCCTTCGTCTTCACCGTTCACATCTACTAATACTAAAAGGGGATATGAGCTCTATTGAGCCTATCCACGTATGCAAATTAAATCAACCAATGAAGAACCACCATACTGCCACGTAATATTAACTTTCTCTTTTGCCATATTAAACTTGGATCAATCATGTGGGCTTGGACAAATTCAATATGGGCCAACACTAACAAACTCAAGTCTGAAAACTTAATCTTCATCGTACAAGTCACACGATTGTCGTCTCTGCATCCGTCTCTTTCCCTTCGTCTTCACAGTTCAGATCAATGCAACTCACCGTTTCTAATCAGTATTTATCACCACCCCACTATCAATCATTCAAAGTTGGTCATTACTCCTTATCTTCCTCGGAGATGGTTTCGTTCCAACTCCCTTTCTACCTCCTCCTATGTAAATTGTTTCGTTAAATCTTACATCACCAAAATCTCCACACTCTAACAGAAAAAAAAAAAAAAGCTATAGCCATCGGAAAGACTAGAGTTGATCTTAACATCTTTTCATCTTCTGCCACCGACACGGAGTCTGATCCGAGTGTCACCATAAATGGCTTGAAACCCTTATCCTTTTGTCATCGGGACGGATCCACCCAGTACAAACTACTCTGTCATGAAGAGGGCATTCGATGGAGGTTGTGGAGACATCATCGCCAAAACTGTAAGATTTTCTCATTTTTAGAGTAATTGAATTTTTTTGTATATGTTGACTAAGTGTACTTCGATTTGAGGTTACATCGTCACTCATATTGTATGCTAAAGAGCAGAATCAAAACAGCTACTGGACAAGTTGTGCACTTCTGGAGGAGATTTGCGGATGGATTAATGTTAAAGCGATTGTTCAGTATGGGCTAAGATGAATTATAATATTATTGACATAACAGAGGTGTGTGGCTTGTGCCTGATTCTGGTACTGCATTTTTTTTGCCAATTAAATAGTTTAATTAGTTCTGATCGTCTACTATTCTCCTTCAGGGACACGACATCTTTCTCACCGGCGGCTTGGATCATGGTACGTTCATACATTCTGTTTCTATAAAGATCTGCATTGATCGTGTAAGTAGTGTACAGGAGCCTTAGACATTAACTACTAACGATAGTTTCGTAAAACAGGGGATCGTGATATTGACTACGGAATATACAGAGATCACAATCATATCTCTAACAGTTTCTTCTTCCTCTGCTCTCTTAAAACTGTTGATTTATGATTGTAGAACTGTGAAGTTTAAGACATCCGAGTCTATGTTTCCCAGTGCAGATCGAAGCTCTAAGGTAAGCTGTAATAAATAATTTTGCTTTTGTTAACGTTTTGCAATTTGTATTAAGTGCCTCTTTGATGACTTCTAACAAGCTGTTGTGATACTGTATTGAAGCAGGAGAAACAAGAGAATGCTAGAAATAGATCTATTGTTGTTCAGAGCACAATAGATTTAGATTCAAGTATGTGGAGGTCACCAACAAATTGAAAAAGTACATTTCCAAAATTTAACATCTTGGGGGTAGTGGTGGATGGGAGTTAAATGTTGTTGAAACGAGAGCGCTGAAGAAGGATTTAACAAATAAGGTACAAGCTTCATTTCATAAACATTAAACACAGTCTTTGCATTGGTTAATGGAACAAGCTTTATTTTCTTTGTGGTTACATGAATCTACTTGCTACGGGTTCGGGTTTGGTTTTGAACATGTTTCTGAGATCTACCTTGACAAAGATCCGCTAAAGAAGGTAAATGGCTTGATTTCCTATCTAGGCAATGGTAATGTGATTTCTGGAGGAGCTTCTTGGGCTTTTAATCAGTATCTTTGAGAACTGGAAACGAGAAAGAGGTACTGTATCTTACAATCTGTTTAGTGGTAGATTCAGAATGTGGATAATATCAGGGCTGCACAAGTATTTTTCCTGCAACCTTTGAAATTGAAGGTATGGTGGAGTGCAACTATGATGCTGCTTCCAAACTAACTGGTGGATGGACTTTACGTGGTCATCTTGGCGTAGTTCTCAGGGTCATTATCTACTAGGAGTCAACTCATATAGGGAAAACATGATCGGATTTAGAGGCACAAGCAATGATGGTGTTACTCTTAATCATTCCGAAGGCCATGTATTATCTCACCTCCTCCACCACGCATATGCTTATGAGATCATGAATGTGAGCAACAATATCAAATGGTGGGGCTCGAAAATATTACCGGAAAAAAGATTCTTTTTGTGTTGCTCTTTGTTCTCTCAATCACATAGCACATCATAATCCTCTTTGTATGTATAAATAGTTTAGTATATATATCAGATACTTTAAAACACATGAATCCTATTTTGGGTCATTTTTAGTATTTTGTAATCATTTGTGTTATATTAATATAAAACATTTTTATAAATAAAGCACCAGCCTAATCTCAATACTATATATATATTATACTTTAACAAAACATTATATAACATATTTAATAATTTTTCTTGGTTGTACTATACAAGATCTTGATTAACCCGTATTTTTCTTTCCTTTTAAACTAAAAAGAGGATTATCTCTGGAGTCATGGTTTTGTTAGGGATATATTATATATATATATTTGCAATGATACATTCATATAAACATAATCTAAATAGGATAAACCAAATAGAAAATTCCTCAAAAAGGTGAAAGTAAAATATACTAATACACTAAAACTCTGATTAGAAAGAAAAAAATATGGTTAAACTAAAAAGCAAATAAGATATATGAATTTATACAAAAGTCTTCTAAAATGTCAATATAAGTAAATAGAAAAGCTTTAATCAAACAATAAATGGTACTTTTTTTAAAAACATTGGGATTTCAAAAAATTTCTATCTCCAGGGACTAATCTGACAAAGTCTTGCATCCAGGTACACATGTACGATCCATTTAAAACGCGGCTAGGTGGTCAATGCTACTCGAACCCAGGGCCGAAACTCTAACTATAGCCCTTTTATCACTAGGCCAAGTAGGCTTGATTCTTTGTGTAACAACACATCTATTACACTAAAAAGCAAATGATGAAAATTAAAAATATTACATGTAAAAAATAAGAAAATGACAGATAAAGCGAAATTAATATAAAAAGAAATAACTAAAAAATATTTTGAAGAAAGAGTTGAATCAGCCAAATATTCAAAAAAAAACCAAGCT
The DNA here is from genome assembly GCA_016432835.1 of Brassica nigra. NCBI lineage: Eukaryota > Viridiplantae > Streptophyta > Magnoliopsida > Brassicales > Brassicaceae > Brassica > Brassica nigra. The sequence continues at coordinate 10,500,225 of CM028245.1, read as the reverse complement.
TCAGTCAATCATATCATTCTTTAAAAAGAATTATATAAGTTTTTTCTTTTTAAGTTTACAAAAAGATAACCGCATCAGATAACTTTCCTCCAGATTACATTTTCTTATAATAGAATCTCCACAACTTAAATACATCGAGTAACACTAATAAATATAATAAAACAAAATAAAATATAAATACATATATCAACATGATCATATTCTCATAAGAGACATTTTTCCTTGAGGCTAATGATAGTGTCTAAAGCTTTATTTCAAAGCCATGAACTCAACTCCCAGATTCTTCACTTTCTCTACACTCACTTCGTGAATGATTCCTTCCATCTTATCTTCTCTATTCATACAACAAATTCTAATGTTGTTAAGTTTTTTGGTAAATTCCTGATTGAGTTTATTGATTTCGTACGATAATATATTAGTAGAGATGATATAGATAGAGAACTCACGTATAGCAATACACAAATTTTGAAAGAATCCATGCATAGACTCCTTAGTGTTGTTTATTATCATACTTGGGTCATCGATGAGATATCTTCCATTGGCGTTTCCAACGCTTTGACATGAGCGGAGGCAACATCTCCTAATTAACTTTATTTTTTTTTTTTTGGCTCAACATCAACTTATCATTCACCAATTCGTGGTAACGAGATTACAACCTTACAAGATTTTCACCCCACATACAATGCCGGGATCTAGTATTACCTAGGAACACTTAGAAGGATCCTATGCTACCTGATCAAATCCGACATTGCATATTTCACCACAACGAGAACAAAATCATCCCAAGACTGGGGATAATCTGTCTCTTAAACCACCTAATTCTACCACTAAAAAACCAGACTACAAAACTTAACCTTTACCCCAAACAATCAAAAGTAAGACTTCCATATAAAGTCCTTTGCAAGTGGAACTGAAATATAGGAAGAATTAGTACGGCCAATTGCTCCTTCACCAAAACAGGCGCATAGTCTACTATCGATTATTCGGGGGTCCAGGGCAGCGGTCTTGTACTGGGAAAGACGGGTCGAGGTTGAGGCTACAACAGCGATTAGAAACGCAACTTGAAAAGCAGAAGAAGACACACAGCTACCGGATCTTACACTTCGACGATACTGCGAATGCTGTGCCTCTAACCGTGACCACCCTTGAGCCTTGAGTCTCTCCCGCAGACCACTCGGAAAAAACGTGAGGCCCGTCACAGTTCGTCTCTGAGAACCAGAGAAAACGACTTCTCCAAATCATTCACAAAAACGCCGACGTCGAAGATATGCTTGAACAAAGAAGAAGCGCCTCCCTTCCTTACTCCGACCGAACCATAGACGATTCTTTACGGTCTCCAGAAATTGCGGTACACGCATCACAAAGAGAGTCCGGCGAACACACATCCTCCGTACAAACTTTGGTGCGCCTCCAGATACTCTCCGAAGTTCCCTTGAGCAAGATGGGACCAGAACTATCCCACGCGCCGAGACTGTTCCAAACAGCCCCACACTCGCTCCCCTCCAAGTAGATCTGAAACACTTACTGGCAAGGAGGACCAGCTTCCAGATCTTTCAGACGGAGTCCAAACAACATCCACACGCCATCTCCTCTACACTGGGAGCCCTCGAGACCAAAGGTGAAAACGCTCGAGCCACTCCAACAGCAACCCTAAAAGCCGACCCAACCCGACACCTCCACTTCGCTCAACTCGCCGCCGCTCCAGATCCGCCTTCAGGTCGTCTAGATCTTGCTCCGCCGCGGACAGAGACGTCACCGGGAACCGTTGGACTCACCAGAGACCGCGAGCATCTCGCCGGGAAATAGGGAGAGAACCGAGAGGGCAAAGAGAAAACGAGAGAGAAGAGAAAGGAGAGCCTCCGACGCCGCTACGAGCTCCGATGCCGGGGGAAGAGGCCGCCGCACTAGGGTTTCTTCACGGGAGAGAGAGGTTTTTTAGCTAGCTGAATCTTTATTCATTTTCCTTTTCTTCCACCATCCCATATCTCATATGTATTTTTAGTATTAAAAAGACAAAAAGTTAAGTTTTAATCCTATCAGATTCACTTTATAAATTTGTAAATGGACCACAATATATGCATTACATATTTTAAATAAAAATATATTTTTCCAAACCCGGGCGTAACCCGGAAAAATCTCTAGCTATTATTGAATAAAGAATGAAAATAATAGCAGTTTACGGCTTCATATATTGTTCATGGAGATTCAACAACTCCTCATTTTAAGTATATAAATGCATATTGCCTTACCTTGCGTTTGCTCGTATGTATTCAAACATGGAAAGATGGATGATATATGCTTTATGCATGCAAAGCAGAAGTGAGTGTGGTCATTTTTATTCGTGGCATTTACAAAGGAAAACTGGTATATATAATAGTAGTATATCTCAAAATGTATAATTACGAAGGGAGAAGACGGAGCTGGGAGAGATGGTGGTGGATGTCAGGAGAATGATGATCCTCGGAACGGAGACGCTCGGCTTGAATCCAACGACCTTCACTGTTCCTCACCATTCCTTTGTTAGCATCTTGTCGCCAAAACGGTGGAACCATGAAGTGTTCTTTCAGAAAATCTGATGCTTTGTTCACTAACGCTGGATCTCTCCCACTCGACAGCACAAATCTCTCCCCTTTTCCATGATACCTGCCCATCAAAGAGTTTGATACATGTTAGTTAACAGCAAAGCAACATTAATAATTAATAATTAAAATTTCATTTTTTTCTCCAAATGAAATAAAAGTGATTATGGAATAAAAATGTTCCACTTCCATTCTATTTCTTACTCCATAATGGAGTAATGAACAAACAAAAAATAAATTACTCAAATTATGGAATAAATGGCTGGAGCATTCTTTACTCCATAATCATTTTTACTTAATTTTGGAGAAAAAAATGAAGTAAGGTTGGAGATATCCTAAATCCTAAATCAGAAATTCACGTGATACTCGGGTCAATCATTTAGCATATACTACAAATTAAATAGACGTAATCCAGAAGACCCCAATTTAAAACTTTTTGTATTAATCAAATATTTAATGTGAATATCGTCGTATCTTCGAATATAATAGAATTGGTTACCTTGTCCATTCTATAATTCCCACGGCTTAAGTTTTGTCGTTTTTAACTTCTGGAAATAATAAATAAAATATCTATACGACTTTTATTCATCTTACCAATTTATTTTATTAACTAGTGTTGTATAGTCTCACCATCCAAATCATATCAACTTTTTTAGTTGTGTCGGCCTTTAAATCAGTATCATCTAATCATAGTCACTATCATATGTTTCTGTCCTTTCTTAATAAAATGTCACAAAAGAATGTAAATTTGGAGCATTCAATTAATTTGCTTTCCAAATCTTAAATTATCCTAAATTTATTTTAATTTAAAGACTTATGCGAATCATTGAGTATTAAAACACCAAAAAGACAAATACAAATATTTTCTCTGTTCTTTCAAATGAATGTTTTTAAAAATACCTAAATTTTGTATATATTTTTACCAGTTAATTATTGTTTTTATTAAATTATTTTTAATATTATGGAGTAAATCACAAAAGTGTAGTTACAATTAATTTATATTTTTTAATAGGCGTGAAAAAAAAAAGAAAAATACTAATTCTGTTTTATTATGTGTAAAATTAGTGTTTATATAAATACTAACAAAATTAAATATAGGACTCACCCGTCAAGGAGATGGAGTAGAGCCTCGAGGTTATGAGCATTAGAAGGATCAACGGACGATTTAAGGAACGGCGAGTTCTGGTGGTCCAGCGCCAGCTCCTCCCCCACGTGACAGTAACACCACGGCAACCCCTCCGCTATTTTCATCACCGCGTGCGGGGCACGCTCGTTCAGAAACAGTCCCGGCGACTTCGGAACGACATCATGAACGTTCACCACTCTCATCACCTTCACTCCGAGCTCCTTTAACCTCTCCTTGAACCTCACGTTGCCCACGCGCGGCCCGCCGTAAGTCAAAACCGTCACCGGAATCACCTTCCCGCTCCGACTCCGATTCAACCCCATCTCCGCCACGTCGTACGCGCTCAGTATCGCCAACGCGCCGCCGAGGCTGTGTCCCGTAACGGTGATGCTCAGCTCCTCTTCTTCATCATCACCATACTTCTCCACTAGACGTTTAACCTCCGCTAAGATCTGCTCACGCGCCGAGAATCTGGAGAACTTGCATGACGTGTCCTTGTCCGTGTAAAGATCCAGAAACCCGGATTCGACCTTAACGGCCGGGTCGGGGCACCGGAGGTTATTACGGGATACCGGTTTTAAATAGTCCTTAAGATCCGCGATCCATTCGAGCTGCGTAACGGTTCCTCTCCACGCGATCGCGATATCTCGTCGCCCGAGACGGTTACGCGTGGCTTCTTCGTCGTCCGAAACGGCGACGTATCCCATCCAGTTGGCGTTTTTGCTCCACACTTTAGACCACCTCGATTTCGAGAAGAAGTTCGGGAGATTGATGTTCGACGTCGCGTAGAGGTAACGCGCCACCTCGTATCCCGAGCCGTTCATCCCCAGCGAGTCGAAAAACTCGTGGCGGGAGAATCTGGAGCTGCCGCAGTATCTCGAGGACGGATCGAAATCGAAGGCGTCGTAGCAGGCCTGGGCCATTTCTCCGTAACGGATCAGCTCCGATCTGAGTACCGGGTCCATCGGGTCAGTTAGCCCGGCCCAATCGTCTTCTCCTTGGATTTTGCGCCACGTGTCTCGAAGCCTCCTCTCTTCCTCGGTTTTCTTATCCCGCCGGCGAAAATCCTCCGCCGTATGCCACTGTTCTTCGCCGCCGCCATCGGTTAATCCTTGCCTTTCACGCTCGAGCCTGGAGATGACGGCGGATAAAGAACCCTCGTTGGTTCTGGTTAGAGATGCTCTGGTAGCTACTCGAAATCTTTTCTCGAGATGAATAAACGAAGATTTAGAGAAGCTGGTGATTTTGAACGGCGAAGAAGAGTGATAGTTACTCGCGAGAAGGTTGTGAGAAGGAATGGTCGCCATTGTTGAGAAGCTTGAGAGCTTCGTTTCCAAATGGTATAGGACCACCAGGCTTCTTATATAGAGGTCATACACATCAATGGTACTTTCCATAAAGAATTGCACTCGATTACGTGCACACACACTTGATATTATTTTTCTTGATACATTAATGATCATAGCATTATTTAAATAAATAACTAGTCCACATTTTTAAGTAATGATAAATTTCGATGTTGGGAGTTTTGAAGTGGCATAATAATAACTAGATATTGACCCGACCATGTTTGCTTTAACTTATAAATATTATCAACGTATACCCAATAAAAAAATTATTGGATTGTAGAAAATATGGTTCACATTATTAGCTATCATATGATTGTTATTGAATTTAATATATTTGTAACACGAAAAATACCAATACCTTAGTATATATATTTTTTGCATTGTTTATTTGATATTGTAACCCTAATATAGAAAAATGTAATTTTTAAATTAATAATTACATATATGTTGTATTAATGAACACTATTTTTTTTGAGAGAACTATATGTTTACCTATGTATTATATATAAACTGTAAATAACAATAGTTATAATAAAACAATCAATAATTACAATGATCCAATAAATAATCAAGTTACCAAAATAGATCATAATAATAAATTAAATAATGTGGCCCAATTATATAAGCCCAAGTTAGATGTTATCTTTGTGTCCAAACAATATTTTATTTTTTTAACTCTGCAATTCATGTTGCCAAACAAAACCAAAAGGTATTTCTACTTTAATAAGATAGATGATTAAAGTGCGGTAAGCAGGTATTGCGATCTGTGGATCTGCGCGAGGGCAGATAATCACAAATTATTGTTTTATGTGCGTTTAGCAACAAAAATGTAATACTCACGTCACGTTGAAATACGAGGTAAGTAAATACTAGTAGTAGATTAATTAAGCGGTGATTTTAAGACCAACCACATCGGCGTCCTTGCCAATGGGTCCTTATGTATTTTAGGCCCAAAAATAAATCAAAAAGACTTAAAATGCAAAGGACGAAGCTTAATTAAGACCAACCACATCGGCGTCCTTGCCAATGGGTCTTTATGTATTTTAGGCCCAAAAATAAATCAAAAAGGCTTAAAATGCAAAGGACGAAGCTCAATTAAGCTCCTTTGTTTCTCGTCCTTAGTTGCCACCTGTCGGCTCGTGAAAAGGGTCGGACACGTGTAGGGGAAAGTCGACTTTCTTCATTCAACACCGAACTCTTCCTCTCCCGATTTGCTCTCGACGGCGAAGCAATTGGCGATAGGGTTCGTCATTCTTCTCAGACGAATCACGGCGTAATCTCTCCCGAATCTCTCCCCAATTTCTCCTGAATCTCTCTCCATCCTCGACTCCATCCTTGACATCCTCGAATTCTCCATAGATTCCTTTGAACAAGGTATGTGTTCCTCTTCCGTAGGATTCGTTGTCGATCTAACTTGGCCGCATGTTGGTTTTTGTCGAATCTGAGTTTATATCTCAATAGAATCTGGATTTAGTTTAGACCAACAATCGAATCTGCATGTTTTAGATTAACCCACTTGGGGTTTCGTTTTGGACCTCCTCTGAATCTAACCGTTTGTTGTTTCGATGATTGGTTATTGAAAAGGTTTCGTTGATTGTTCCGTTGCTATGTTTTAGTAGATATAGTTTCGTTGATAGGTTGTAATGTTATATGGTTTCTGTATCGTTTGAAAATGAAACTTGATTGGTTGTGATGATATGGTTTTGTATGCTTCTTCCTTGAGCTTGTGTAGAACGAAAGTTTATAGCTCGTAGTTGTGTATTCAAGTAATAATTTATTGCACGAAATGATAGTTTCTGATCTAAAAACAACATTGAATTTTATTTAAAAAATTGTGATAAGACATCAACGAAACTTGATACTTTTGTAGTTCAGTTTCAGAGTAACTAAAAAATAGTGTGGTCTGCTTGTATTGTAGTTAACTTGATATTGACATTGTAAACTAGAGTTGATAGCTATGTACTTGTAGTTTTGTAATAACTTTTGATAAGACTTATGTAGATAATGGTTAGGTGGTTATGGAGTTATTACCTGCTTAAGTTTCTCCTATTAAATCCGATAGATTATGGTTGAGTTTTATTATCTCCAAATCTTCTTTCTTATTTTTTCCGAATAACAATTCTGTGTGGTAGTAGCAATCTCTTCTCTGTCCTTCTTGCCAGGGATTCAAGGAATCCATCTAGCCAGTTCTCTGGCTATGTAAGGTTACCTCACAACGTTGGAGGAAATAATGTTCAGGAAAACTTTCCTTATGAAAGTTTTCCTTCCAGTCTCAACTTTGGAGCCTCGGAAATTCCTCCTTTCAGTTCACAAGAATCTGAGGCTCCATCCCAACCTGATCACCCACCAGTGGACACACCAGTGGAGCGGATAGTGAGAAAGAAATGGATTCCTGTTGATGACGAGGTCCTGATCAGTGTCTGGCTAAACACATCGAAAGATGCTGTTGTCGGCAATGAACAGAAGTCAGGGACCTTCTGGCAACGCGTAGGAGAATACTTTTCAGCAACTCATCATGAGAACAGAGATGGAGGCCATTGTAAGTAGAGGTGGCACATAATCAATGACCAGGTGAACAAATTTTGTGCCGCATAAGCAGCTGCAGAGAGACTAATAAGCAGCGGCCAGAATGACAACGACTTACTAAAGAAAGCTCATGACATCTTCTTCGCTAATCACGTCACTAAGTTCACCATGGAGCATGCGTGGTGTGTGCTGAGATGCGAACAGAAGTGACTAAGCCTGAATACTCCTAAGTTTGGCAGTCCAAAGAGAAAGACTGTTGAGGTTGGTTCCCAATCTTCAAGCTCTAATGTTGGTGAGCAAGAGATCCGCCCTGAAGGTATCAAAGCTACAAAAGCAAGAAGGAATAATAGTCAAGGGAAGGCTATCGAGGACTATAAGAGCATGTGGGAGCTCAAGATAGAGGATTTGGCGAGGAAAGAGAAGCTGTCGAAGCTGGCCATATTAAACACTCTCCTTGAACCACTCAGTGAGAGTGAAGAAGCTGTCAAGAACAAGCTGTTGGCCGAATGCTTCTAGTTTTTAAATTCTAAGTTTCTATCTTCTGTAATATCTATTAAAATATGCTTCTGTCTTGGTCTAAGTTTGTGTCTGTCTTGTGTCTTGTATCAGTTACTATCTTGTGTTCGATGTTCTTAAAAACATTATGATCTCAGTTCTTGTATGTTATAGCTATGCATGTGTTCTCCTTGTTCATTGTCATTATATCTATACTCTATTGCCATGATTGATATACTCCGTTTTGATCATTTTCAGGTTATGGGATTGGATTACAGCTACACACAGCCGTCTGATTCCGAGGATTATGGTTTACAGAACTCAACAGACAATGGAAACAGCTCCACAGAAATGAATATCATGCTGGACCAAGCTGAGATCGAAGCCGCGCGGCATCAGTACCCGCCCCAGCCTGAAGTGGAGTTTGGCTTCCCCAAGGAATGCTACTGTGGTGGCGAGCGCTGTTAGCCACTTCTTACACAAGAACTGACCCGGGGAGAAGGTTCTACACCTGTGACAACATCGACGACGGAGACTGCCATGTATACAAGTGGTGGGATGTGGTGGCTACAGAGGAGATCAAAGCCTTAGGTACACATTATTCTCAGCTTTCTGATAAGGTAGATTACCTTTCGTTTGTAAGTGACGACGAGACACATCTGCGCGAGTTAAAGGATCTGCAGTTTGATTTAGAGCTGAAGTTGTTAAGGGTTGAGAGAATTGCTTGTGACTTAGCGAGTAATAAATCTAGGTTTGATAGAATTGCTTGTGTTATGGTTGTTGTCTTACTGATAATATGCATTGGAGTAGCTGTTCGTATGTAGGTTTTATGGTTGTCGTTGTAGGTGTTTTATGGTTGTTGTCTTATGAATTCGTAATATGAATTTCTAGTCTTGTAATAGTACTTGTAAAATGTATTTGTATTTGTGATTGTAATTTCGTATTCTAGTATGAACCAAACAAAAAGTATCTCCAACATGATTTCGTATTTGCACATGTGTTTCGTTTGTTTCATCACCAACCACAAAAAGTATCATTGTTTCTCTCATCACCAACCAAAGCAAAGTACAAAAAGTATCATTGTTTCTTAATAACGCGTGAATAGATTCTCCATCAAATGTCTTTGTTTCTTTCATCACCAACCAAAAAAGTATGACACAACCTCACGGACTTGCACACGGGTCTTGTTTCTTTCACAAATTCATTTATATAAATGTTCTCCTTGCTCTTGTAATTATAAATACACAAATCTTTCCTCCCCTTATTTCCTCTCCTTTACACAAATCTCTCCTCTCCTTATTTCTTGTGATTACAAATACACAAATTTATAATGGCATCTTCTTCCCATTACCATTACCACCAAGATAATGATGATGAGTTTGATTTTGATATCCCATTTGAAGAATTTTTTAACACCTATGCCCCTATTCCACAACCAAAAGAGAGAAAAAAACGTATTTTTATTGAGAGAAAACGGGAAGAAGGACACAACAAGCTTTGGAATGATTATTTTAGCGAGACTCCAATATACTGCCGCAATTTATTCCGGCGACGGTTTCGAATGAACAAATCTTTGTTCCTGAAAATTGTGCATCGTCTCTCCACCGAAATACCGTATTTTCAACCATCAGAAGATGCAGCCGGACGGTCAAGTCTTTCACCTCTACAAAAATGTACTGCAACAATTCGTCAACTGGCATACGGTAGTGCGGCTGATACAGTAGACGAATATGTCCGTCTTGGTGAAACAAAAGCTCGGAAATGTTTGCACAAATTTATCGCCGGAATAATCACCTTGTTTGGCGATCAATACCTACGACGTCCCACACCGGAGGATCTGGAAAGACTACTACATATCGGAGAAGAACGTGGATTTCCGGGGATGATAGGAAGCATCGACTGTATGCATTGGGAATGGAAGAATTGCCCCACCGCTTGGAAAGGAATGTATTCACGAGGAACCGAGAAACCAACAATTGTTTTGGAGGCGGTAGCTTCTTATGACCTCTGGATATGGCACGCATTTTTTGGAGCTCCAGGTACTATGAACGATCTTAATATTCTTGATCGATCACCCGTTTTTGATGACATTATAAACGGAATAGCACCACAAGTGAACTTCTATGTTAATGGTAATTCGTACCATTTGGCATATTATCTCACGGATGGTATTTATTCGAAATGAGCGACTTTTATTCAATCTATCCGACTACCACAAGGTGAGAAACATTCATTATTTTCAAAAAAACAAGAAGGTGTTCGAAAAGATGTTGAGCATGCCTTCGGAGTTTTGCAATATAGATTTGCCGTTGTGAAAAATTCATCCAAGTTATGGAATAAAGAGAAAATAGCAAATATTATGAGAGCATGCATCATACTCCATAATATGATTGTCGAAGATGAACGATCAACATTCACTCGTTATGACGAGTTAGAATTTCAAGAAAGCGAAGACGAGGATACATTTATCGTTACTAGGCCTTCAAATATCGGCAATGAAATGGATCGTCGAACCAGCGTTCGGAGTAGCAAGCCCATGAACAATTAAAAAAAAGATTTGATTGAAAATATATGGGCTAAGTTTGGACATCTTCCAAATAATATATAATTTTTAAGTTTCTATGAATTCAATAAAATATGTATTTGCTTTTATTTATGGTGTTTGTACTTTTTTTTTTTTTAAGTTTTCCAACTTTGTAATTTTATTATGTTTTCAATTGTAATGTTATATGTTTTATTAAAAACTTATCTATAATATATCACTATCTAATAAAATAAACACTTAATTTTTAAGAAATATCTAAAATCCTACCAATAATCTATACATTTAATGATTGTTCTTAGTTTTGTCCTTAGCAAAAAAAAAGTAATATAATAACATAAGGACTCAATATTGGGACAACCAATATTGTTGCTCTAAGAATGATTTCAAATATCGTAGGTGGACACTGCACATCTGATTAGCTTGGTGGGTGGGGGACGTGGCTTAATCCACTAGGTTCTACCATTAAGTAGTTTGATTTGTTTTAAGATATTGGAACACCGTCCAAGAATTACTTGAAAAAACTAGGGTTAACGCCCACCCGAGATATAGACTGAGTTCCAGTATTGACTGACAGATGCTCGTTAGATTTTAATTCTATAAAATGATGTATACCAACTTGATGAATAAAAACTATCACTTCTTAATTCTTATGAGTAAAATGGTATATATATGTATTTTCCATACTATATCACTTTTCTTACATCTTCAGTTATTTTATGTATATATTAGACAACACAACAGAGTTATAGATAATTATAAGTTATAACATGTCCTGCAATACTTAATATTAAATTCATTACAAAACATTAACTCTGATCACACTCGTATTCTGAAAAAGATTAGTTTCTATTGTAATTTCTGTAATATATACTCAAGAGGTTTCTAGTTAAGAGTCTAAAAATAAACAAGAACGAAGTCTTCATTCTGTGGTTCTATATTAACTAATGTTATTTTTTGACTATTTTCAAAATCTAATTTAAAAATTTCAAATCAGTTAAATCATCTTAAATTGGTTTAAACCAGTGTAAATTAGTCTAATTCAATCTAAAATTAATGTGAATTGGTTAAACCAAGTATTAATCTTAGTATAAGTTCATAAATTTGTATGATTTGTTTTTTATATATCTAATTTTTATAATTCATTAAATAATTTTATAGCTAATTCTAAAAATCAAAATATATAGTATAAATATATAATATATAATATGTAATAAATAAATAAATACTTTGTTAATGCTTAGTCTTCGTCTATGCCCCAAATAATCTGCTTAATTGTTTATACAAAATGTCTAATACTGTTTAGCGATTTACTGAACATTGATATCAGCTAAGAGCCTAAGAAGTATTGTTTTAGATATTAAATTGATTCTTAATATTGTTCTATCTCTCCTTTTTAGAAAATACAGTATTGTTAATGTACTTTTTACAACGTAGCGTGACATTTTACACAATTTTCAGTATTCTATAAGTTTTTGTTAAATTTATTACAAATCAATCAGGAATAACCGACGAGAGAATTTGAATTACTCAACTTTTTTTAACTTGCCAAATTTACGTCTATTGAAGATACAGACCTAACCTTCTGGTGAGAGGTGTAATCCATGGATACTTTTTTCTGGGTATTCAAATGGGCCGTAAGTATGGACCCATATCCGCATGACCATACTTAAAACTAATAATCTTGCATTTGAAGAGAGTCGATCCTTGGCTTAGACCAACAAGACAATTTCTCGTATAGTGGAAACCATTAAACCACTACGATATAATTAGAACTACTCAACTTGCCGTAAAAAGAAGAAGATTCAACCCATATTATTTGTAGAAAAGGTCATACACCAATGGCAACATAGCACAAGTCGTTTAACATTCACATAACATTTGGCATAGAAATGTATGTAATTTCGCTGTAAGAAAACTCTTATTTCAAATGTTCAATGGCCTTTAATAAATGACCTAAAATGCATATGAATGGTTGACCCGACCATATCTTTACAACAAAAAGACAGCTCAATCTCATCACATTTTCCGGAATGAGGTGTCCACCCTTCTTCACTACTTTTCATCATAAAATATATGGACATGTGATTTAAAATATTAGTTACTAATAACAAATATATTGAGAGAAAATTCCGTGGAAAGGTACAACTCAACATGTCTATGTTGGTGGTTCATCTGAGAACCCAACCCTCTCTATTATCACACAGATCATTACTAATTTTGTAAAGTAATACAAATCAGAATGATTAGCTAAGTCCCTACTGGAATTTTAAGATTGATAAAAGATCTCAAATCAGAAAATAATACTAAGAATCGTGAATGCATATAAATTATTCAGATAATTACTAATTTTTGTAAATTAATACAGCTCAGATAGATTAGCTACAAGCTCCTACTGGAATTTTAAGATTGATAAAAGATCTCAAATCAGAAAATAATACTAGGTTAATCATGAATGCATAAACATTAATATTCCATACAGCTAGTATGCGTTTTTGTAAAGATTATGTATCTTATATCCAAACTCACACATTTTTATTCATTTTCGAATTCGAAGAAGTTTATATGTCATAATTAAAAGTTCCAATATCGTTACTTTGTGTTTATTAGTATTGTGCACAAAAAATTGTTTATTAGTACCATATGATTGTACAAGTCACTAGAATGTGTTTTTGTAAATATTGAAGTCATTAGTATATCACTAGCTAGAAAATTAGACGTTCAGTTTTAGTTTGGTAGTAACTGAGAAAATGCATACCATTTAATCGTTAGAACATTACATTATTTTCTTATACTCCATTATGATAGAAATTCCATTAAGTTTTGAAATATTTTAAATTCTCTTAATATATATATATAACGTTTTATATTCTTAGAAGCTATACAGAACAGCACACTTTTTGAAAACTGCTTATATATACTTTCTAAGAAAACTCTCAATTAATCATTTTAGTTTAATATTTATTTATATTTATAGATATATAAATATAAATAAATATTTCAACATGTCTATGTTTTCGATTGATGAGTTTTCAAAATATTACTAACAGAAAAAATATATTAATATATAGGTATGTCAAAATTTGAGATTCTCATGAAAGAAAAATATTTTAGTTTGATATTTTTGAGTGAATATTTTAAATTTTATAATACTATATATCCTTATTCAGTTTCAATTTAATTGTCGTTGTAGAGTAAAATTTTCGTTTCAAAATAAATATGTTTCAGAATTTCAATGCAAAATTTACTAACAATGTTTTCAAATAATTTTTATATTGGTTAAAATATGATTAAATATATGGATAATGATATTTTGTTTCAAAAACATATAAAATTAAATAATTTTTAATTTATTTTTATAAATCTAAAATGGTAACTAAAATGGAAACGGAGGAAGCATATTATAAAAATTCCATTAAGAATCGATGGATGAGGTGCTTTCATTTCGGCACAGGTCCATATGCAACATATAGGTATCGATTTATTCAAAGCTTCATACAAAAAAAAAGAAAGAATATGTTCTATAATAGCACTACAAATATTCTCTCACAATTCACAAATATATAGTATATAAGGATCAAAAAGATCAGATTTTATTAAAGATGTTTAAACACTTATACACTTAAAATTAACTAATATATATTTATGGTTCAAATTTGAGGATAAGATTTTGGGAAAGGCTTAAGTTTAGGAGTTTTAAAAAAATTAGATTTTAAAGTAAAAGTAAAAATTACAATACCTTTTTAAAAAAAAAATGGATTTTAAAGTAAATTTTAAAAATTCAAAAAAATGGCAGAAAAATAAAAAATGTTTCGGACTGAATAAAGTTTCTTTCAAAATATTTGCTTTTTATTTTCCTTATTTTTTAGTTTATTAATTATTCAAATATTTATATTTATTCATATATTTATATTTATTCATATATTTATGGAGTAATGGTAATAGTTGTCATTTATCTTTTTTATAAAATATTTTTGGTCATTTTCTTAATTGTAAGTTCTTTTGGTGAAAAAACTTTTTTTTTTTAGAATCCTTTAGCCGAAAAAAGTAAGTATATTCGAAAGTGTAACAAAACATAACTAAGAATAGAATTGGTTCCTTTCCATCTAGTCTGTGATGCGGCTCTCAAATCTCAATCAATCCCGTTTGTCAATCTAGTCTCGAGTTGTTTGGTTAGAGTCTTAAGGTCTGTTTCTTGAATGTTTCTAGTCTCATGTTGTTTGGTTTTAGGTAACTGTTTGTTGTGTTTTTTTGCTTAATTGTTTGTTGTGTTTCTAGTCTCGTGTTGTGTTTCTTGCTTATTGTATCTGGTCTTAAACGTAGCAATGGGTTAATGGTGAGAAAAAAGCAGAAGCTTTCTTTTTTAGACCCACCTAACGGAAACCAATTGTTAATATCGAGTTCAAAATTATGTTAAGCAGTTTGTCTGTGCGTATTTTGTTAGAGTTGGATCCAAAGTATACGAGGTAATTCGAGAGCAGTATTAAATCGTACGGATTTTATTCGAGTATTCATTGTCTATGCTCATTTGAATTGATAATGAAATTTGTAACTAAAAATAGGGGAAAAAATAATAGATGGTGGGTAAGCAGTAATAAGAGAGAAATGTGAAAGGATAACATACATCAAAAGTCAATGGAAAAGAGACATAAATAGTCAAAGAAAGATTTTACCTTAGAAGCGCGATTGTTCACACCATCATAAATTCACATGTACGAGTACATTTCATCGATGGTTTCGTAACTTGTGATCACATTAACGTAAACCATTTCGCTTATTGGAAATTAGAAAAGCTTTTTACCAAATCCAACAAAAACCTTTTGGTCAAGTCTCCCGATCGTTCAGTTTAAGTTTAGTAATTAAGGGTAGATAATGAACACTGCCGTTCTTGTCACAAGAGTCTTGTCTAATGGATCCATATCTTATAAAATGATAATGTCTACATGTTTTTCTTACGTCTTGATTACTTTTGTTTTTAATCATATCCCGGCAGGAAGTGATGGATCTCCAGGACTTAACAAACAATTTACTACAATTTTCTTTTCATATCCTCATCCCAAATACATCGACATCTATAAATAAATACATGAAAGACCAAGTAACTACCCTACTACCCCATTACCCTCACGTTAGACAACTCCACTATTATAGGAGCAATACTAATACATGTGTATTCTTAAACCATAATATTGGTTTACTGTTATCAGGAAGCTTTACATGCAGTCTTCGGACAAACCCCACCTTTTGGCACAACATAAAAAGTGTGAAAAAAAAACTATCTGAGAAAAGCTGAAAAACAAAATTACTATTTGATCCATTAATATGTCCAAGGACTTAAAAATGCCCAAACGTTTTGTAGCTGAAAATGACCTAGCTGTTTGGGCTCATACTCACGTAAGGTGGGTTTATTACTAGCTTCCTCAGTGAGTCAGGATGGAGTTACATTTGGTTGAAAGACAATTATACCGTTCACTTGATGATGAGAGGGTTAATGGAGAGTTTGAGATATATATTCAGATGACCATATTAGAAATCAAGAAAGAAAGTAAAAATAGTGTTTTTTGAATTATATGAGTTTCTAACTCAAAACTAGGTTAATTCCACTCTCGCGTATACCAATCTCTACTCTTTTTGTACCAAATTTTATTGGTTTTCAACTTAAAAGCAAATAGCAATTAAGCATATATTGGTCCATGTCTTTTATATCACTGTAGGTCGTATCTCCTTTGGATGTGAAAATTTTAACAAATTCATCATTAATCCACGTCTAATTAAATCAGTTAAAGAGGGAAGGGATCTTGGCAAATTGCTGAACAAGAAGTGGCGCGCAAGAGAAAGCCACAAGGAATTTTTATTCCTTCATTATATCACTACTGAAGTGAGATTGAGAGAATCTCACAAAGAGACAAATCATATCTTATTGTACAGTGACATGTTTCAAGAATTGGGTTGACACACACGATCAGATCCATCAAGAGTCAGTCAAGACCAGACTGATCTCTTTTCGTGTCTGCGGAAAATACCGTCAATCCAGAGTAGAAGATAAGCATATCTCTTTCGCCTATTCGCTACCACTTTGGGCTATCACACACCCTTCATCTGAGCATGATTCTTGAAACAAAATAATATTCTTTGATAGAAAAAGTGGAAGCGTGGTCCTCATAAAATATTTAATTCTAATTCTCATGCATAAAACAACTTGTAAAATAAATATAAACATGTGTTATATACTTTGGCATATCTGCAACAAAGAAGCATATGATCCGATCCTGTTTAATTAAAATGCTTATCTTGGTATGTAGGAGGATAAAAGGGTAGGTGAACTAACACTATGCAACTTTTGTTGGTCCTTCCTTAATTATAAAACTAAAAAAAAATTATTTTGGTTCAAAAATAAAGTTACTTAGATGAACCTGTGGAACCTTTGAACCATCTCTTTATTTCTTCTTTGGTCTCAATATTCTTTTCTTCTTCCTCGGTTTTGTTATAAATAGATGATTGAAGAAACTCAAGTCTCAGGCAAACATTAAGCTCAATATTGTAGTATACACACTAAAAGGAGAGAAAAACTATTTTCTTCACTCAAAAACATGAGCTTCCAGTTTTAGATCTCTTTCAAACTAACAGGGAGAAACAAAGGAAGATTTTGTTTCTTCTTCATCAAGAAACAAGCCCTAGATTGATTGAGACTTCCTTCAAGAAACCATGGACAAAGTTTTGAGAATGTCTTCAGAGAAAGGAGTGGTTATATTCAGCAAGAGCTCGTGTTGCATGTCCTATGCAGTCCAAGTCCTCTTCCAAGACCTAGGGGTTCACCCAACCGTCTGTGAGATCGATAAGGACCCTGATTGTCGTGAGATTGAGAAAGCCCTAATGAGGCTCGGCTGTTCGACACCGGTCCCAGCCGTCTTTGTGGGCGGAAAGCTCGTGGGTTCGACCAATGAAGTCATGTCGATGCACCTAAGCGGCTCGCTGGTTCCGCTGGTCAAGCCATTCCAGGCCAATCTATGTTAAGCAAACGTGTTCTAACTTTCTAAACTATGCAAAAATGTAATTTCAATAAGAAACAGCCAAAAGTATAGCCTATGCAACCTTTGTAATGTAGCTTTATAAATATTGTTGTTATTGTAATTTCATAAGAGGGATCCCATAATAACTGACTAATTTCTACACACAAGTAATCTTTCAGGGAAATTATAGAACATTCTTTTAGTTTTATATATTTTAATAATTAAGGGTATAAATAAGGGAAATTGCATTGTACATCAACCAAAAAAAGATAATTCAACCTACACCCAAAAGCCCTACGAAACCCATATACCCAACTAACATTATAAATAATAGCCGTTTTGCCCTCCAATAACCACCGGGAAACCGCTTCCATTTTTAAATATTTTTAAACTGTGTAACTGTTCCACTTGCCCTCGTGGCCGTTCCGTTTTCACCCATCACCTTTTTTACTTTACCTTTCTCATTTAATTGGTAACTCAACAGTGTCTTCTTCTTCCCCTTTCTTCTTCGTCCGACTTCTTGATTCCGGTAACCGTTTCCAAAATTCACTGCCTCCCCTCCCACCATCCGAAAAGAATACCGGAGAAACCGACTTTGTCGTCTTCTTCATCTTCGTTATCGGGCTCATTTTCGAACTCCACGGTGACTTCTATATCGAGTAAGTCCCACTCTCCCTCCCTCTGTTTCTTTTCTGGTTCGTCGTGGTGTACAATTCGGGAATAGTAGTTTCAGTGAATGTCGTTGTGTTCGTAGTTTCAATGCATGTAGTGGTCTTCTAGGTTATGTAGGGTGAGTCGTATAAATCAGTCCTTATACCGATATCTCTGCTTATTCCTTTAATTTTCCCAAACTTATTGTGATATGATCGATTCATAGATAAAGAACTGTTGCAATGTACTTAATAGATATATCTATGAAGGCAAATACCATCCAAATGCACTGTCGTATAAAACATTTACTACTGTGTACAATCATATGTTCTTCTACTAGTAATTTCTATTTTATATGAGATTTAGACTATACTATTTACTGACTATGCTGCTCTATGCTATTTCATCTAACGAGTGCCTACTATATTCAAGTAGTATACCTGGCTTAGTAAACTTTGGTAGCCTATATTTGAATAGTTAACTATAGTAGCATATATGCGAATAGTTCACTATGTTAGCCTGGATTGTATAGACTACTTAGTTCATATCTGTGATATACCTTACAGATTTACAGATTTGCATTGTGTATAGTGTACCATAGTATATTCAAATATATAGTGTACCATATTATATTCAAATATAGGATAAAGTATGTTATAAAGATCCTATACTATTTAGCCATACTATGTTAGTGTACTATTTATAAAGGTACCATATAAATTTATATAGTTGTAATCTTTGATTTTGCTGATTTGGCTACACTACTCGTCATATGTTAGTTGTATCACAAATGATGTCTGTTTCCTCTATGTTATTCGATCATTAAATATTGCATTGCACTTTACCTCATTGTATGGGTCTGCCATATAGTTTTGTATGGCCTGGCATTCCACTCTCTCATATTATTGGTGCAATGGTAAACTATTTTCGGATAGTATCCTATATTTGTGTAGTAAACTATCTTCAAGTAGTCATCAACATCAATAAGATCGACATCCATGTTTGCTATCTCATGTGTTGTTATAATTTTAGCAGGTACATCATGGATGACTTAGGCCTTCCAAGTCGATTGTTCGAGTCTGGGTATGAGCCATCCGGACGTAAGCGTGTAAACAGCTACTTTCACTTGAGATGGATTAATACATTGAAGGGTGCGCTAGATAATGATCAGCTGGAGCTGTTGATGAATTCCCAGTTTGGACGGATTATGCAGATGGGAGGACACACGTTCTCAGTAATGTTTCTCCATTACCTTCTATCACGTCAGTTGGTGACAGAGAAAGAGTTCGAGATATGGTGGGTCTTCGTGGGTAAACCAATCCGTTACGCGATACAAGACTTTGCGTTTGTTACTGGTTTGAACTGTGGCCAAAGTGGTGGTCTCCAAGGTGAGTCTAATGAAAGAGGAATGGGGAGAGTGAAAGGTACTGGCAAAGGCAAAGCTTTTAGCTCCGCGGGCATTTGGGAAGAGTTGTTCAAAGGGGAGGAAAAGCCCACCGTTGTCTGGATTATGGATCGACTTCTTAAGGGTAAACGGTACAAGGATCCGTTGACCCGATTGCGCCTAGCCCTCTTGGTCTTGGTTGAAGGTATTTTGTGTCCAACGTGTGGGGTAACTAATATAAGACCAGAGGTGGTGAACCGATTGGGTGATATTGAGGAGTTCCTAAAGTACCCATGGGGTAGGGAGTCCTTCATTCTCACTGTTAGAAGTGCGAAAGCAAAAACTCCTGAAAATTATATTCAGGAAACATTCGCTGTACAAGGTTTTTCACATGCAATGATTTTGGTAGCCATCACTGCGTGTCCATCGATAATTGTTAAAGCGGGTGGTGGTGATCCCTAGCAGATGCTACGCTTTCAACGTCGGAGATCATCCGCCATGTGGTAGACCGAAAGCTCAACGTCAATCACAACAACGCTAAGAAAGTAGATGAACTAGGCCTGGTAAATATCATATATCTCCTATGCTTATATTTTATCTGTCAATTCTGTACTATTCTATACAATGTAGTCGACATGTACTATACTATATAGTACGCGTAAGTTAACATGTACTATTTCATGTATCCGCAGGCAGATGTTAGGTACTATGTATGTGATGATCCAGAGGGTGACCTTCTGAGTCAGGGTTTGGGAGACCGAGATGATGCTTCTGTTAACAACCTTGTCTCTATGATACTGGAAGACTACCCCTTTGAACACAACCTATTCGTAGGTGGAGTCAAAGCTGAAGATGTGAAGCTGAAGAAGGCTCCTCCAGCATCTCTCCAATCCAGTGCTGATAATGTTTCCTCGGGAGGTGATAAGGAAAAGGATACGGGTGTAGTGCTAACATAAATGTCAAGCGGAGAGATGGGGGGGCATCCAAAGTCCCACATTCAGCTGATCCCTTACATGAGGAGAACATTGGTCTGGATGTCCCAACGTTGCTGAGGCGTGCGGCGGATGCATACGAGGAAAAGGTGATCCCAATGTTCGAAGGTTACATGCTCAGTCTGAAGGGCCATCTCGACAACGAAGTTGGAGTACTCCGGACCGATCTTAAAACTGTAACAAAGTCCATTCGTGGTTTGGATGCAAAGGTGTCAACTGAGTTTGAAAAAATTAGGACATTGATTAAGTGTGGTGGTTACTCTGAGGATGATCCACCAGTAGGTGGAACAAGTCCATATCGACAGACGTCTCCTTACGGAAGTGGTCCTGATGATCTTCCTCCGCCATTCGTTCCCCCACAACACACTACGGTAAGTTATTCCGTTTTCCTTTGAACTACTTGTAATTCTTCACCTCAGCTTGTGACAATTTATACTATTTTAACTTTGGACTATTCTATATCGATTTATACTATTCTACATCACAGCGAATGTATCCTGCTCGGGTGGTGGAGAATCCAGTTCTCCTCCGGATGTATCTGCTCCTTCTGAAGATAGCATTCCCCACCCCTCGGACACGGTCCCACCTGCCGTACACACTAGAGGAGTGACCACTGATTCGTGGAACGATTCAAATGTTCCCCAACCCCCCTCCAGTGTAAGATAATTACACCTATACATCCCCTATTACACTTTCATTTACTTGTACTTAAATGAGAGTTATCCTCCAAATGTCATTCATGTTATTATATTTCGCTGTGGATAATTATGAAGGTTCAAAAGGAGACAACCAATGTCCAGTCTGCAACCAAGGAGGTTCAATCTACCGAGGCGGAAGCACATCCCACAAAGGTTACTTCAGTCCATCCTCCTCCTGTCCAGTCTCAACCACGGGGTGACGAAGAAATTGCTTCCCCTACAGAACCGATCCCTCATGAATCTCAGTCTGGAAAAGAGCAGGAGGTTTGTTTTCATTTACTGATGAAAAATGTACAATAGAATTTGCAAGATGACAAACTTAGCAGATTAAATTAGTCCTCAGAGTTGGTGATACACATTAATCTTTAATGTCCATTTTCTAGGATCCCACCGCTGAATCTTCCATATTTCCTGACGTCTCTGAGGTCGTCACGAAGATTCTCGCAGATTCAGGCATCAGTAAAGTAAGTCATCTACCTTCAATGTGTATATGGTTGCATAGATAGAATGGTAAGGTAAATGTATAAGTGACTATGTTAATTCGTATATAGTATCCTGTTTATCTTTGAATAGTATCCTATGTGTGTTAATTGTATACATGACTATGTCAATTCCTATATAGTATTCTGTTTATCTCTGAATAGTATCTTATTTACACTACCAAACGTATTGTAGTTCATGTAGACTTGTTCTAAGTACTATTATGTATGACTTATTATTTGGCACAGGACATTCCACAATCTACTTCAATGTCTGGTACGGTTGGTGGAGTCTCAAGCAGCAGTAATCCAAAGGTTCCGTTGAAAGCACAAGTATGTAATATGAACCTTTATAAATAGTATGCTGTCGAGTATGAGTATGATATATAGTTTACTATAAATTCATCTATGTGTCTGTCTTAAATTGTAAACTATAACTTCCTCCTAATATCTGAAATATCTCATACTGTCCTACTCATGTCCATTCTTATTATTGAATGCAGGAAATTCCTCAAGCAGATTCTCCATCCGGTAAGGTTGGTGGACAATCGACTAGTAATGATCCAAATGTTCCGTTGAATGCTAAAGTACGTCATATCGAGATTTCCTTCAATTTTCATTATTTAAACAGTGCTTCGTCTACAAATTTGACTACATAGTTAACATTTAAACATATCTATTCTTGCAGGCCGTTAGTGAATCGCCATGTCTACCCGAGAAGGTACCTCGAGTTTCAACTGAGAGTAACGAGTTAGTTGAAAAGGTTGAACAAGTCTTTCATCTACATCCTTGCCTAATTTCCCATTGTCTGTTACAGAAACAACCCGGGTAGTTCTAAAAATTTGTCCATGTCAACAATTTTTGTATGACAAGGTTCCAGTTGTGGGTCAAACGAAGCGTCAAGTTCGGTTTGAAGAGAAGTCGGATGTGGGAGTTCCGAAGGTCAGTGATGTTGGTGGTGGAAGCAAGAAACGTCTCCGTTCATCAGTATTACTTCTACTTCTACTTTACTCATCATTTCTTACTTCTCCCACCATCATTGATTATAAAAATTAATTATAGGATGATGGCGATGCGAGCAAAGAGGTTGAGAGACGTCATAGCACCCGGACGACAAGGAAAACCAAGAAATTTACTCCACCTGCACCGCCGCCGAAGAAGGGGGCAAACAAAAAACCTCCGAAACCGGCTGAGTCCAATGCACAAGCGGCAAAGAGATCAAAAAAGGCCGCCGCTGAGTCATCTTAACTGACTCCGACTCCGCCAAGGACTAATTTACCCGTCTTCATAGGTGGGTTTAATGCTTTCACACCCCCTTCAGCTGCTGACCGAGAGGCCTTCTTGAAGCGTCTTTCTTGGTCAACGTAAGTATCCAAGTGAAACATATATAGCTACGTAGTATTCTATCTCATATAATATTCATCTTGCTATAGTATGCTATATCGAATAGTATACTATGTAGCCTAGTCCACTGACCCGTATATTTATTTCTGGAACAGCCCATTGTCTACCACATTTGCTGGTTTAAAAGATCTCTTCCAATGTACCGGGGTGTGTACTCATGAGGTAAAAATGGTTTCACTATCAGGTTAATTACATGAGGTAACCATGCCACAAGTAATATCCACTAATGGGCTGTTTTTTTCCTTCTAGGTGTTGGATCGTGTAGTCCATACCCTCCGTATGCGGAGAGACAGACTTCCTGGACCGAGATTTGACTTTTTCCCACCATCTTTCTATGTCGAGTTTGTTCGCAATCACAGCGGGTTTGAGGCCGCCATTGATAAGACAACGTTTTCTCCCCGACTGTCCTGCCCACCTTCACGAAGCGCCCCGTGGTATAAGGAAGTTGATTTCGTACACGCATGTTCTTATAAAAATTCCCACTGGTCGGTGTCATCATAGATCTACATATGTCCGCCATCTATGTTGTTGACTTCAACCAGGCATGTCCATCTGAATTTGATGTTGTCGGCGTCCTCACCCCCATCTCTGTTATGCTGCCTTACCTGATCCACAAGCACTGCATAATCCCGGGGACTCGGCAGACCAACTTCATGCCATTCCCCATTTCTTGCATTCAAGTCCCAATGTTGCTTGAACACCCAGGTAATGGATATATATTTCTTCCCTTCCATTATATTATACAACATTTGTAGGAGAAATACGGAAGGTTAATGTTGAAGTTATATTTATAGGGTACTCTGCCGTCGCTGCACTTATACTGCTTGAAGTTGCTGCTGCTGGGAAACCTCTGACGGATATTTCAGGGACTGAGGCCGACGTACGCCAAGCTGCAGAGAACTATGCCATTGCAGCTTTGCGTATTTGTTAGGGGCATGTTAAGTATGTTGTCTAGTCAAACTCTGTTGAATTTGGTTTGTATGCTGTGTTATGTTGTACTTTGAAACTACAATTTCTATTATTTCTTTAGGATGATGATGTTTTATGGATGGTTAACGTACCTCTATGAACTTAATATTAATAGTTTCCATAATGTCATATAACCCGTTACAATATGCCGAATCTATGACTATACTATATGCCGAATCTGTTATACTATATGTATTCCATATATACAAGTACCTTCCTTCGTAAACCAAGTGGACTGTGTACACAATTCCAATTTAAGGTAAAGCGTCTTAAAGATCTTATCGTGAGATAGAATACCATGTCTGATGGATGCATAATAGTGTTGTACCCTAAGGTTCCGTTGGGCCACTCCAATTTGGGAAGACATTCATAAGTGATTGTATTTCTTCCATTACAATTTAATGTTTTCATAAACTTAGGTTTCTAGTGTAAAACCAATAGGATTTGGGTTGACATTTCCAAGTTTGGGTATAGTTTTCATTAAGTTAATGTTTTATGTTAGGTGTGTAGTTTGGTTTGACATTTGTTATTTTTGGATTAGTTTCCAACTAAGGGAATAGATTCCCGGTGGTTCATCCTATAGAATAGAATTCTATTTCTCTGGAAATATAGTATAGTCATAAAACATTAACTTAAACACAATTTTATATCTTCCATTAGAATTCACTATTTGTTAACCACTCAGATTTGGGTTTACAAATGTTATTTTGGGATTACTTTCTAACTTAGGGAATACTTCCCATAAGGGTCTTTGGAACAAATAGAATTCTATTTGGCTAAAAATATAGTATAGTCGCACCAACTACTTTTCACCCTACTATCTGGGTTAACTAAGTATACATTAACTGGAGAAAGGCATCCTTATATTAACACAAAAAGAGAAGGACCATGGTGTTCAGTACATCATGCACATTAGGGTGCATAGAAGGAGGATGACTAGCATACTATATACATACTAAATACAACGATATATGACTTTTCATCATATATTCGGGTATTTAGTTACAAAATGCTTAAGTTCATCTAAACACAACATAGAAGCCGAGTCCTTCAACGAGGCCGGCTGCCGAGTACTCACCCAGTTCCCAAAAAGATGCTGCGAACTGCCTTCTCATGCTTTCTCCATATTTAATACTTTTTATAAAATAGCGTTCCGGCAGGATGCCCTGTTATGGCCTGAACGGCCACAACGTTTGCATTTCCTGCTGGAGGAATTTTCTGCTTTCTGCAAAACAAAAGTAAGAAGCATAGGGAAAATATTAAATTTCAAACCATACTACAAATTACAAACTGTGCTGTTCTATTTCATCTACTGACTATCATATACTATTCTATCTTAGTACATGAAACCCTAAGTACTATCCGGAAATACGCTGCAAAATGAAAATGCATTCTATCTAAAACTATTGTATTATGGTGGACTCGATATGTAAAACATTACATGTTTAATAGAATGTTTAGTTTGTACCTTACTCTCCCCGCGTGAGAGAATGCGAACTTTGCGAGGACGGCCAGGTGGGCGGCGAACCTGCGGTGGAAGTAGGTCATTGGAAGTCCCTGCACCTATTTCTAACCCACCAACTGAAGGTACGGGATATATTTTACCAGCAAATCCTTTTCTCCATGTTGGAACATAGTAAGCCGGGGCCACAAGTGCATCAGAAGGGAATCCAATCCTGGTTGAAGCGGCTAGAGCATGACTACATGGTATCCCTATAAGATCGTATTCCATACAGCTGCAACTTCCAGGGGAAAGTAATACCGTGAAGCACTCGCCGGAGCTGTCCTGCACCTGAAACTCTAGTTCCCCAATATCTCTGACGGCCAAACCGGTTGACAACTCATAGTTCTCCTCCACAAGTTTACGCACATTTGGTGTCAGTGTTCCTTTCTCGCGGTTGGCTTTCGCTCTACGCAATGCTAGCCAACCCATCACCATGGACCGTATGTACTCAAACATTGTGATAAGTGGATATTCTCTTGCTTCTTTTATGACTCCATTCCATGATTCCCCTATGTTGGACTCCATGATGTTGTATCTCTGTCCTTTGAAATGAGCTCTGGTCCAGTATTCAAAACCTGCATGTATATATAGTATAGTCGTAAATGCATATAGTGTACTATCTGAAGTAATTTATATAGAATAATCTTTTAAACTTCCCATATTACCTAAGTCGACCAGGTACGCAGCACATGCAGGGCTGATTTTTTGAATATCAATAAACTTCTTATTAAACTCGTTGATTGTGAATGCCCTTGCAGCAGCAGACATCAGATTAGCCAACCTGTTTCGTTTGAAGATAACTTTGATATTTCTCCACAGGTGCACTACACATGCTACGTGGTAAGCTTGAGTGTACACCTATATGAAAAAAACCCATCATTAAGACACAACATTGAAAACTATATATATGTATTAATAGAATAGTCGTACACACATATAGTATATAATTTATATGTAAACTTAAGTATGTCATACACACATATAGTACCTTCCGAAGTCCAGTGGAAATGCTTGCATGTCGATCTGAGATGAACACGAGTCAGGATCATCGAAGACAAAGGTTTGTAGCTTCTGAAAACCATTCCCAAGCATTGTCGTTCGCTATTCACTACCGCAAATGCAAGAGGGAATACTTGGAAGTTTCCGTCCGGGCTACAGCTGAGAGTAAGCATCCACCAAATTTTCCTTTCAGGGACGTCCCATCAACGACAACAACTTTACGCATAGCAGCATAGCCGGAGATAGAAGCACCATATGCCACAAAACAATACTTAAATCTTCTTTCTCCCCCTTCTGCTTCTTCACTCTCCAAGAAGCATCTCGTGCCTTCATTTGACGACTCAAGTAAGGCCAGGTATGCTGGCATAAGTGAGTAGCTTCCAACCATAGTTCCCATTGCATGGTCCAATGCAAGCTCCCTTGCCCTCCACGCTTTCCAGTAGGAGACATTCACATGAAACTCATCGAGTAGTATTTTTCTTATTGCAGCAGCGGTGGGTCCAACCTTAATGCCAACAAACCTAGATTGCAATATCTCTCCAATAACTTGAGTGGTTGCGAGTTTGTGATAGTTCCGGCGCTCATCTACTGTGCAGGAGTGTATGAGGTTGGCCTGGCGGACTTGGAAGTTTCCGCTGGCATCGAGAAGTACTGCATACACGCGCCATGGGCATGCAGTCCCCACGCATTGTGCAAGTAGTATTGTCGGACTTGACCTTGGGGTCTTGAAATGGAACTTTCTATTCATGGCATGAATGGCTAATTTGATCTTGCAGTCCGTCTTTGATTTGAATACACGTCCAACGTAAATTTCATCTCCCTCGTACTGGATATCAGCCAGTGCAATGTCCACTCCTGCTAGAATTAAATGTTTAATAATGTAGTATACTATTAAATAAGATAATATAGTCCATGTTGCTTACATAGTATACCACATGTATTAAACAATGCAAAAACTGACCAGAGCTATATCTACTTACCAGTTCCACGTCGGTCGTTGAACACAGGTGGTGCATCCTTTCCAAACAGTGCTGGATTACTTGGATCGTTTAGCATCTCGTGGAGGGCTTCATCAAATTTACTCCATTGATTCAAGTACTCGTTCGGGACGTCATGTGTTCCCTCTGATGACGAACCAGAATCTGCATCCACCCCAGCGGTATCTGGAATTCCTGATACTCCGAAAATCAACCTCCTTGCAACCGGCCTAGATCTATCTCTAGTATCTTGCATTGAAGAGCCGAGGAGGGGGACAATGATGTCATCATCCGAGTCTGATGAGGTGTCAGAATCGTCTTCGGCTGGCCTTTTGTTCTTCGCCTTATCAGTCATTCCTCTAACCGTAGGATCGTTGCGAATAGTTTGGACGGGTTCGCGAATTTCTATTCCATTTAGACGACGTGGAATAGTATAGCGGGAGATCGTACTATTCGGGTTCCTTGATGCATGAAACTTGGGAACGACCTGGTCATCACCCCCAGGATTCTTCTGTGTCGGTGAGATCGTCAAGGGAGTCTCCGAGATCGCGAAATCATGCCACTCATTGTTATTGATGCAGTTGTCCCCCTCATCTTCTTCTGATTCAGCTTCAATACCATCTAACTCCCTAGGTGAATCAACTGCTTTCTCTACCAGTGAGCTCTTGACAATGGAGACGTAAAGATCAACCTCTTCAATGGCTCGCCTCGTTCGCACGAAGATCCCTACCTCAATATCCTCGGTTATGTACTGAGGCGTATCAAGCTCAGCCTCTCCCATTGCAACCCACTCCGGGTATTGATAAGAGAGTTTGACAGACACTTCTTTGGATGTTATGTCTAGTCTTTCCCTAACAGAAGTTACTAGATCCCTGAAAGACATGTCGGCATGAACTCCGATCTGATGGTCAGCTGCGCACACTATGTCAGGTTCAAATATCCATCGATTGTCTGAATCCCGAACCCATATTCCATGTACAAGAGACACTCTATCTTCCTCACTCATCTGTAAAAATATATAAACAGAATACTATTAAGTGGAGATAGTATGTCCATATCTAACAAATTATCTTCAACAAACATGTTAAATTGTACTCTTAGTTCACTGAAGATGTATTTAAACCAAGTTCAGAAGATAACCTGATCCATTCTTCTGAACATTAACTCTGCTTCTGCATTAACCTTCTTCACTGTATTTTTCTCTGTTTTTACGAAGTGGACAGACTGTCCAACTGAAAATGACTACACTATTTAAGTCTCTGTTGTTCTGCTTCTAACCGCCACATATCCCATTAGAAACAGTAAACCGTTTAGGCTATCGAGGAAAGTATGACGTGGTTATTTATTTTACCACATACTGTCTACAATTAAAGGAAATACCATCCATATTTTACTGTGCCGACGTGGTCTTCCCCCGTCCGCATACGTGGTCTCCTATCTTCCTATCACGTGGCCATCTTTCTTCCCTTCGTTGCTTCTTCCTTTTGAACCGACAACCGGTTTCTGTTAGGGGCACAACCGGAGGAATTGAGGTCTAAATGATACTTACTTAATAACGTCACAATCAGTGCCATACGTTTAATTATCATTGTCACTTTAGCCATCTCGCCAATTACCCCATATAAATAAACATTCATAGCTACCCCACCTTGAAAAGAAGAGAATACAAAGTATATATATTTCTACAGGTACAGAGTGATTACAGACAACGATCTGTCTTTGTTGTTCGATAACTTAATACCTAAAACCTAAAACGCTCAATCTACATCATAAATGTAACTGCAAATTTTAAATTTGATATAACACATGTTAATATGTTATGCATAAAAACGAGGGATCATAAACCGAAAGCTCCGGTAATCACTTTGTCATAAGAACACGTCACGTGTCTCCACGTAGGACGCAGCATAATTTTTTTTTTTCATATTGAGGATTTCTTTGTCGTCGTCTGAGGATTCAACTGCATAATGCTCCTTCTCCTTCTCTGTCTCCTCTTCTTCATCTATTACACTCCTCTGTTCCTTGAGATTCCCGCAGTTAATGTCCGTTTCCTCCTCGAAAACAGGAGACTTCACAATGAGACAGAGATTGTTCCTTACCTTGACATGGCAGGATCTCCTCTGGGGCTCAAACGCACCCAAAGAGAAGAAAGCTTCGATTTTCGTCCTCCTGAGTTCTGGGAACAGAGACGCGGAGGAGGAGGAGGAAGAAGACGGCTTGAAGATCGCTTTGAGAGCTGCGGCCAAAGACGACGACGGTTTTCTGGAAGAAGAAGAAGACGCGATAGAGTTGATGTCTAGAAGGGAGAGACACAAGATGGGCAGAATCCAGTGAAATGCTCGTCCGATCACACGAGGTGGGCGGAAGGACGGTGAGGCTGCGGCGGTGCTAGGGCTAAGGCTACGGTTGAAGCTGCAACTGGGTTGTTGTGAATAGGATTCATAACCGGAGAAATCGAAGACACCACTCGTGGCACATGAGTCCCTAAGCCATGCTGGTTCTTATGGGAGCTGACTAACAAAGGATGTCCAAGCGTCCTTTTTAAGTTTTGACTAAAGGAGATACTTAAACTTTACTGTAGAGGCGATGGAGAGGTAGGTTTGAATGTTTTGTCAAAGAAGTTGGTGATGGAACTTTTTGGAATGTTTGGCGAGCTGTCGATAAACTGACTGGCGAAGTTGTAAGTTGTTTTTTTACGAGAGGAGTCTTCTGTACTATTTGTACTTGATTTTAGGGTACTACAGTTTTCATGGACAGGTTGCAGTTTACAATAAGTATGTATATATATATCTCTTGGGAAGAATGGATTAATCTAAGGGAAGTGAAAGGTTTTCGTATCTTAAGAACGGTTCTATAATCTTCTTGTGGAATCTGATGTCCGAAATTGGTGCTTTCAAGTTTTTAAGGCCTCTCTTGCATGCATCAGCGTTCATACTTCCACAGTGATCTAAGTCCAGGTACACACAGGTACTGATGGGTATTTTTGATTCAATTTCCTGGTTTTTTAGCAGTCATAGTTAAATATTTTGCCAATGAATCACATGCATATTTTTCTCCGATGCAGAAACTCTGTTAGTCTCTAAAGATGTCACTAAGATCACTGATCTTGGCCTGGCCCGAGAGGTCAATTCGAGTCCACAGTATACAGCATATGTCGACACATGCTGGTAAGGTTCACTTCCCTAATCTGTTGGAATGAGTCCTTACAATCATTCTATTTGTCGGTTTCTAACAGGTACATGGAACCGAAGTACCAACTACAGTCATGTGTACACGTCAAAAGTTGGTTAGTGTTCTCCAAATTCCAATAAAAAGATGTCTTTCAATATGGTATTATTGGTCCATGTTTTAACAATGGTCTAATTTTTATCGTGATTCAGATATTGTGGGCTATGGGCGCTATTCTGACTAAGATGTTATGTTGTGGCCCTCTCTTTCCTGGAGCTAGGTCTTTGTCAAATATTGTTTATGTGAAATTTTCCTGATGAAATAGTGATGTAATGATAAGCCAGCAGTATGTCTCTTTAATGTGTGCAGTGTTATAGGTATCCCAACTGAAGAGACATGGTTGGAGGGGCTTATCACTTACCATTTCCCTCAAGTAATGTTTGCTCAAATCTTCAACATTTCTGGAGAATATACAACAGTATTTTTATTGAAGTGAGCACTACAATAGTGTAACTTATTATGTAAAACAAAAAGGATTTACTGAGGAAGTTTTTTTTTTCTTTTGGTTCTGAAACTACTGAGAAAGTATTTCCTATTTTCATTACACATAACCCCATAAGGACCACGCAAAATATTCAGATCCAAAGAACGAAACTGAACCTAATCTAGAACCAAACCTGAATTTAAATGAGACAAATCCAAAACTTCAACACCCAAAAGAATAGTACTTAAACTCATATTGAAACGAAATGATTTGGGTGTCTGAGAATATGGGTCACAAAAATTTAACTACTTATTTTTAGATTTGATATGTCAACACCATCCAAAATACCCTACAGTATTTGGAATTATCCAAATAAATGAAAGTATCTAAAACTAGAAAAATAGCCAAAAATAAATATTGAACCAAAGTTCAAAACACAGAAATATCTAAAATATTTAATTTGAAATACAAAATATATACTTATCGGTTCTCCATCCAAATATTTAAATCAAACCAATTAGCTAGAGCTAGAGTATAGTAGTCTAGAAAAGACTCTCACATATATAGTTGACTGTCTGACTCTAATACCAATGCGAAGAAACTAAGACCATCCACATTAGTGAACCCCCCACTTGGGGTTCATAAAGAATTTTTATTTTTATTTTTATTTTTCGTTTGCTTTAAAAAAAATATATATATTAATGAGCCAACCGCGGGCCGCCATGTGTCGTGGGGCCCGCGAAATAGTAGTGAACCTGGGTCTTCCCAGCGATCCCCAACCATAGAAATTATCTCGAAAAACGTGTAATACTATCTTATAAACCTTCTATAATACTTTGATGTGGGCTCTAATGAATTCTGAAAAATTGATCCCGAGTGGCTTTTTCTTTCATATCAATTTTAAACATTCAGTCACACATTATTTAAATTGTATGTTTTATATTATTTTAAAAATTACCTCGACAAATACTAATATTTAGAGAATCTATAATCCAAAGAAAAACCAAGCCAAAAGTATACAAATGAATGCCAACTAAAAAAACAGAAACATAAAAAGAAAAGATGTGCATTGAAATAAAGTCCCAGCTGTCAAACAGGTATTTCTTAACTACAATTTCATACACTTGCAAAAATTATCATATGAACAACCAAATATTATTTTCAAATCGGAGTTCATGAAAAAACAATCACTAAATCCACAACATAACATATATATATAATACAATTACCCAATAACCTATAGTCTAATATACACAAATACAATCATATAAACACGATCCAAAATATACAGTACATATATACAACTAAAACCAAAATCTGGCGCGAAGCTTGTGCAAACTACTAGTAAGTCCAAAGTTTTCTTTTAGCGAGGCATAATAATTAAACATTGTGGATAATTAAAAACATTGTGGGCCTTGTAACAAAGTAAGAAAAAAAATCTATTTGGGGTGAGTGAGGTTT
This sequence comes from Brassica nigra, assembly GCA_016432835.1. Lineage (NCBI taxonomy): Eukaryota > Viridiplantae > Streptophyta > Magnoliopsida > Brassicales > Brassicaceae > Brassica > Brassica nigra. The sequence continues at coordinate 10,467,428 of CM028245.1, read as the reverse complement.
ATATACTGTCCATGGTCCCTTATTTTAATTATCAGACATGAGTGATTATGTTAATCACCGGGGAATGAGATTTATGAATAAGTTTCGAACCAAGAAGACCGACAAGTTTGTTGGTCAATTTTGTTAATGAGACATGCTACGTCAATTTTGAGATTAAATCGCATCATTGACGATGGCGAGAGACTCTCCATTCAATACCTCATCAATTCAGTTGGTTCTACATTAGGGGAAACAGCTCGAAACAGTTGGAGATGAGAATTTGAATCTGTCTTTCCTTCAGGCCTGCAAACAGCTCGAGGTAATTGAAACATACAAAAAATAGATATTTAAAAAATAGTTAGAAATTTTATTGCATTTGTCTTTCCTTCTTCAGGCCTGCAAACTTCTAGATGAGAATTGAAATCCAAAGTTCCTCTTATTGGTGACTCAAAAGAATCACCACACCAAGTTTTTCCAGCCAAACTCTCCTGACAAAGTTCCTCCAGGTGATTCTGATTATAACCTATTTTTTAACATGGACATACATGCACGATCTCATGTTGTGTTTGTGTTTGTTACTGCAGAGACAATCATCGAGAGCAAAATCTGTCACCCAAAGAACAATGACTTCTACCTCTGTGTGCACGCTGGAATGATTGCAAGTATCATCTCAACTTTTAGAAGCTAATACGTGACTGTTGTTTTGTTTCTTAAGCGTTTTTGATACTTGTGTGTGTATTGAACTAGGGAACAACACGTCCTACGCATTATCATGCCTACTCCTGTACGTGTATGATGAGATTCATTTCTCACCTGATGAACTTCAAGAGCTCATCCATTCGATATCTTACGTGTATGTAGGTTTTTTTACGAATACGAATCGAGTTAATAACTAAACTAATATTGGAAAAAAACTAATATTGGACATATCTGTATATTATATATAATAAAATACTGATATGGTAATATATCGAGAAAAAACTATCATATGGCATAGAAGATACCATATTATATGAAATATAATCGATATGTTTGTAAAATATGTCTCAATCATAGTACATTATATGCATATGGTAACATGGTTACGTTTGAAAGGCCTACTAAAGCATGTTAAAATCACACAAGATTCAAACTATTTTAGTGTGAACGTGCTGTTATGTTTCTAAACATTCTTCAGACATTTTAACACTACAAGAACAGAATAAACAGTGGTCTCACTTGAACTCCAAGACTTGTGGGTTTGGAATAGTGTGAGAGATATCTGATGAAGAAGACACTGAAATGACACTAACGGGATACACCTCAGTTACTTCTTCAGTCCTCTCATCGAAATAGACCACATCCTGCATCGTGAGCTGGTGGTATTCGACTACACCTCTGAGATAGAGATTTTCGCGTGTGTATATCGAGTTCTCGTGAGCTAACCGAGCTTTCTCAGCCTATAACGTCTCAAGTTGAAGTCGCACCTATAAATGAGAGAGACAAAAAAAAAAACACACAACCAAAGATCAGAAATGTAGAACTTTTAAGGCTTTGCAAAAGAGTAAAAGAAACTGATTACCAGATCATCGTTATCCGTCTGGCTGTTTTCTCCGTTGTGATTCTCCCTCAGAACCTTGTTTTCTTCTTCAAGCTGAGCGCATCGTTGCTTTGCGAAGGCCAGATCGGATTTCACCATCTTAAGCTCCCTAAGAAGAAGCTTTGCCTTGGCAGCCATGGGCATTGCAACCTGTTTGAGATAAAAAAGAATTTATAACAGGTTGAAGAATATTAAGTCCTGATTTGCAACCAATCAAAATAATACATACAAGAGCAGGCACCTTACGTCACGAGAAGCCTTGAGTTGAATCTCCAAATCAGCTTGAATCTCAGGGTTCTGCAGACTAGGCTTTTTCTTAATCTTTTTACGTGTTTCTTGAATGATGCCAGCGGTACGGTTCTCCACAGCTGTAATACCCTCCTAAAGTAAATTTCACAGACACATAAACAATCTCAGCACATTACAATCTCTCCTTTATTGTAAAACACACAAAAAGGCCAATGGTGAAGTTGTTAACTAAGTAAGGATATAAGTAAGCCAAAAAAATATAACAGATGCATGTCTCTGCTTCATGCAGAGTCTCTCGGGAAACTAACCTCAACAGCAGTGCCCACCAATGTAAGTTAGCGAAGAAGTGATGGCATCTAATCTTCTCTGCAATGAAGGGTTCTCTGTTTTCCTTCCGGTATGACCGACCACCTTCCTGATACAAGGAAATGAATTTAAACTCCACAAGAAGGCTTCCCACGAGACTAAAAGCAACTTCGTAGACGAAATTTAATCTCAAAACCACCTTAGTTTCTGAAGAGGGAGGAAGAAGGCATGTTGTTGTGCTCCTCTGTTTTCGTGGGTGATTCATGATCCTCATCTAAGAGAGCCTTTGCTTTACTAGCTAGACTTCCCAAAAGCCTCTTTTAGGTTCGTTCAAACTCTTCATAGAAGTGTACTCATGATGAGGCTTCTTCACCACCTCCTAATTCAAAAAGCGGATACATTTTCAATTGAAGCAAAAAAAAAACAGAGTAGGCGGAGGAAAGAGAAGAGGAGTCTCTATGCAGCAGCAGAGAATGAAGAAGGAGATGAATACATCATCTTTTTTTAGATATCTTCAAATTTTGAAAATCTGATTTTCTTCAGTTCATCAATGAATCACAAATCTCGTGCTTCAGGGTTTGGATTGGATCTCTTCGGAATCGCAAAAATGATTTGCTAATTTTCGTTTTTTCAGTTTTGGTGTCGGTCAACGCTTAGACGACGGGTGCCATCAAACTCTATTGGTACATAATTTAATGAAATTCCGGTTTTTAGATCTTACTTGTCTACAAATGTGATTAAACCGGTTTGTTGCATTTGGTTCGGTTGATTCAGTCAATGTTGTTTCGCATACCAAATAGGCAATTCCTTTTTTTTGGGCAAATACAACTGGATTAGGAATGTTGATTCAATCTGCTGAATTCGTTACAAACCCACCAACCTGATTTTATTTTTCCCTTTTTAACCATAAATCTGACCTGTTGATTGTATTGACTATTGACAGAGTTGGGTCATATTGACCAAGGCATTCTTTTTTTTGTACACACAACATCTCTAGTAGCTTTAGACCAAAAAATAATAATTTAGACCAAAAAAACCTCACTAGTAGCATTAATAGATACATAACATTAAAACATCAGATAAACCATTTTCAAACTTGTTGAGCTTCTTTGTCTAAATGTCTCAAAATCAAAAACCATGTATCTACGATGAAGTCCTCCCATCGTTTCAATTTACTCTCTCCGTTCGTTTATAATTGACGTTTTTCAATTTTCACACAGTTTAAGAAACTCTGCATAATACCTTTTATAACCTTTATTTAATGATGCGTATGATTGTTGTTTAGTCAAGTGTTGTTGTTGATCATTATTTAATGTAAGGACAATATAAGTCATTTTAAACTAAAAGCTACCTAGATAACTACGAACGTCAATTATTTAGGTAAAAGAAAAAATTCTAAAACGCACCTAAAGAAAAACGGAGGGAGTATAAACTTCGATCACATTTTGCAGTGAATCCTCTTATTGCTCTTTAACCGAAACAACTCTCTCAAGTCATGCTGTCATGGAATAAATCAAACAGAAAACACTTGTAACATCACTACTTACAAAAACTGATAAGACGTTTTCAAACACTCAAAACAAAGCCTTAATTAGGTGTTTTATCAGTCCATAAAACTATATATCTGCTATGAATAATCAACACTTTAATGAGTTGAATTAAGGATTTTGGAGATTATATGCAATTTTAATAATGGTATATTTTCTTTTTTCCAAATTTGAGATCCTATATTTATGTAAATAATTTGTTAAAGATTGGGGAGTCACACTTGTATATATGCCGATGACCGTCACTTGATCAAACTATATAGGCTACACAAAATCGCTGATGATGGAAGTTGCTAATTAATACTCCATCCGTTTCATTTTAGGTTCCGTTCTAGACTTATGCACACATATTAAAAAAATATTTGATTTTATATATTTCTCAGATAAAAACACAATTACCCATACAACTAACCATATTTCAACCAATAGAAAAATAAATAGGAGAATCTTATTAATAAATTTTGCATTGAAACTCGAAAACAACACTTATTTCAAAACAAAAAATTTTCTCTAGAACGACAACTAATCTGAAACGGAGCGAGTACATACAGGCCCGGTCCATGGGAGAGGCAAAAGAAGCGGTGGAGTAGGACACAAAAGAATTTCCTAATTTTTTTAAGCTAAATTTTTCCAATGATTTTTTTTAAAAAAAAAATTCATCCACCAAATTAATTTACAAATTTTGGTTTTTATTAGGGCATCCATCAGTCTTAGACCGGCGCTGAGTACATATGACCACTAAAAACAGATTTACATGCGATTGACTATATATCTTCCAATTTGTCGTCGCTGGTGATCACTAAAAAGAGCAACAAAAACACATTCTTCTCATCTGTTTCAAAGAAGCTTGGGAAGCTGAATCTGCTTAGACATGGGTCAAAAAAGATAACTTTATTATTGTTTAATAATGACTTTTGGAAATTCAAAGTACGGAAAAGAAAACTAAAACCATTAGTTTAGTTTTCACTTTTCATGCATGCAGCAATGGATTTCTAATTTTAGGTCACTGAGTTTAGTTTTTTTTCCTAATAATAAGCCAAGAATAGATTAACGAATCAGATTTGTTAGGAAGAGACTGCCTTATTCTACCGTTAAGAGATTTAGGACCCTTGAAGTTATTCTCCAACCAAAGCCAAACTTGGGTTTGAAAACGGCTTATACCTTCTAAGAAATTTAGGACATTTTTGAAAACGGCTTATACCTTCTAAGAAAACTCTCATGGACATCCATGAGTTTTCGATTGATAAGTTCAAAAAATATTATTAACTGAAAATAAATAATAATTGGCATATCAAATTTTGATATACTCATGAAAAAAATATTTTAGTTTGATATTTTGAGTGATTTTTTTTTTTTTAAATTTCGAATACCTATTATTATTTTGAATTTTCAATTTTTTTAGATCTTGCTCTTTTTGTTTTTCTTGTTGTTAATACCTTTGATTATTTAAGATCGATTTATCCTCTCGTTTAGCGGATTAGTGTTTTTCGCTTTGGCAAGTTTTTTTGGTTGTGACTTTCAGTTCAAAACAGAGCTTCACTTCATATCTCTTACCTCTTATCTCTGTTTTTTGAATTGAGTTAATAAAACCATGTTCATGTTTTGATTGGATCTGAAAACTGCTCTCTGTGTTTCACTTCTAACCCCGAACCTCGTCTTTCCAATCGATGAATCTCCTGTGGGCAACAGAGGTAATATCGTGCTTTCTTCAAACCGTCAATCCTAATTGAGGCGGTTTCAAATTCTCCGAGTGAAGGTTAGCCGAAGAAGACAGCACGCTCTTAAGATGAAGATCAGAGTAGAACAAGGAGGGTGATATCAGAGATGTGGCCTATTGGAAACATATTTAAAAGCATCAAAGCTTTTACTTGACAAAGGAAACCCAATCAACGATGAAGAAACAGTGAAGACGAAGATGTGATTTCTGATTTGTTCTCGGTGGCTGAAGCTTCTCGGCGGCCAAGCTTGCCATCTCAGACATGAAGAACGCGAGAGGACGCGTGTCCTGTCGAAGCATCAAAAACAACGTGGGCAAGACATTAAGCATTCACTGTTTTTCTGTTTTGGACTTTAAATTGTTAAATTTATGGGCCCTTTGTTTCCGAATCCAATGTAATCTGGCCCATTTGGGCTTTTTAATGACATATAGTCTTAAAAAAGAAGAATTTGGAAACGAGAAATCACAGAGGATTTATACACCTTCTATAAAAGAGACTTCTTGCAATTGTCATGGGTTTACACTCTCGGCCGGCTAGGTATGAAAGCTTGCATCTTTATAAAGAGATCTTTATAATCAATGCAAATTACATGAAAGTTTTACATAAAAAATTGCATCTTTCATAAAAGCATACACCTTTTTTCATTTTAAAGATCTCTTTTTCATCCTTTATGAAAGCTTTTGTTTTTTTCCAAGTAAATGTCGCTTGCTTGCTTAGCGTTTGTTGATGTTATTTTTTCTCTTATATTTGGTTAAAGATCCGTTCTTTTTCATCATAAACTTCTTTTTCATCATAAACGTAGCTTAAGCATTTTTGTGTTTCTGATTTAGGACATTTTTTGTACACACATCTCTAGTTATTAGCATTAATAGAAAACACAGAGGATTTCTACATCTTCTATAAAAGGGACTTCTTGTAGTTGCCATGGGTTTACACTTTCGGCCGGCTAAGTATGAAAGCTTGCATCTTTACGAAAGCTTGCATCGGTTTTACAAAAGATTGCATCTTTAAGAAATTTGCATGTTTACGAAAGCTTGCATCTTTAATGAAAGCATACACCTTTCTTCATTTTAAAGGTCTCTTTTTTTATCCTTTATGAAAGCTTTTGTTTTTTTTTCCAAGTAAAGGTAGCTTAGTTTAGTGTCGCTTGTTTACTTAGCGTTTGTTGATGTTATATTTTTTCTAAGATTTGGTTAAAGATCCATTCTTTTTCATCATAAACGTAGCTTAAACATTTTTGTGTTTTTGATTGAGAAACATTTTTCTATTAGCATTAATAGATACATACCATTAAAACATCAGATACACTATTTTCAAACTTGTTTGACCTTTCTTTGTCTAAATGTCTCAAAATCAAAACTATGTATCTATGATGAAGTCCTCTCATTATTCAAATTACAAACTTTTATCACATTTTGCAGTGAATCCTCTTACTGCTCTTTAATTGAAACAACTCTCTCAAGTCATGCTGTCATGGATGATGGAATGAATCAAACAGAACACATTTGTAACATCACTACTTACAAAAACCGATAAGACGTTTTAAAACACTCAAAACAAAGCCTTAATTAGGTGTTTTATCAGTCCATCTAAACTATATATCTGCCATGAATAATCAACACTTAATGAGTTGAATCAAACTCAAAGGAAATTTGGAGATTATATGCAATTTAATAAAGGTATATTTTCTTTTTCCAATTTTGAGATCCTATATTTATGTAAATAATTTCTTAAAAATTGGGGAGTCACACTTGTCTATATACCGATGACCGTCACTTGATCAAACTATATAGCCAACACAAAATCGCTGATGATTGAAGCTGCTAATTAATACATATGACCATTAAAAACAGATTTACATGCGTCAAAAACACTAAAAAGAGCAACAAAAACACATTCTTCTCATCTGTTTCAAAGAAGCTTGGGAAGCTGAATCTGTTTAGACATGGGTCAAAAAAATACTTCATAATTTCCTTTGTAAGTTCCTGATGTTTTTTTTTTTTTTGAACACAAATTGCATTAAACTTTCACAAAGAGAGTTAGGTAGGGGCCATAAAAGCCTCAACCATATATAAAGCTTCTTTGGCTAGAGAATCAGCAGCAAAGTTTTGATTTCTAGGAATCCAAGAGAAAGAAACAGAAAAGGAAGGAGCAGAGCTCAAGCTGATAATGTCCGAAAGGACACCGTGCAACTCTGTGATCGGTTCTCTCCGGTTTATAGCCTTGATTGGGAGGAATCAGATTCCACCTTGATGTTCATATATAAGACCCTGATGTTATTATAACTTTATTATTGTTTAATAATGACTTATGGAAATTCGAAGTACCCAAAAGAAAACTAAAACCATTAGTTTAGTTTTCACTTTGCATGCATGCAACAATGGATTTCTAATTTTAGGTCACTGAGTTTAGTTTTATTTCCTAATAATAAGCCAAGAATAGATTAACGAATCAGATTTGTTAGGAAGAGACAGCCTTATTCTACCGTTAAGAGATTTAGGACCCTTGAAGTTATCCTCCAACCAAAGCCTTTCTTGGATTTGAGTAGAGAGACAAAATCTAATTTCAATGAAAACCAAAACAAAGCTCCAATGTCGGAGCTTCTTCCTCCTCCTCCTCCACCAAAGAGGGCTTCTTCTTCTTTCGGATTTGCTGATCCCGCATTAGCATTCCCTGAGTTTGCAACAGCAAAGCAATGTGTGCTCGAGAAAGTTCAAGAGGAAGAAGGAGAGGGGGAAGATAGCAGCTACGGGAAAGGTTCTTTTGACCTAAGCTCAAGATCATTCTCAAGCCCTTCCATCTCTAGAAACGAATATGATCATTACGTTGATACCCCTACAAAGGCTCCATCCTTCAAGCTGCCTCCTTCAGGTTTAAGGGCGTCGTCGTCGTCTGGTTTCAGACATGAAGAAGAGACAGGCCGCAGTAGAAACTCAGGTTCCTTTGTGGAACGTATCGGCGAGGAGGAGGATAAGAGAGATTGGTCTGGATGTTTCAGAAAATGTTGTGCATACACATGCATGTTCCTTTCCATCGTCCTTATAATCGTCTTGTTGACAGGATTGTCTGTGAACTCTTCGCTCCACTCTAGACTTCCTCAGGTTACTGTCACAAACCTCAAGTTCTCGAGATTGGATATCACCAATTCGACAACGGTTCTTCTGTTGAATGCGAACGTGAAGACGGTTCTTGAGCTGTCTAACAAGAACGACCAACCAACGCTATATTACAGCCCCATGAAAGCTTCTGTCTCTTCTGAGAACATAAACCTCGGGCAGAAGAAACTTCTTGGATTCACGCAAAGCCCTGGAAACGTTACCTACTTGAATATTGGCACAAGGATCAGAAAATCAAAGGTGTATGATGTTGATGCTACGTTGCTGAGGAACAAAGAGAAGAATCATGAATCTGTGGTTAAAGTGTTGGTGAGTGGGAAACTGGGGTTTGATTGGTTGGGATTTAGGGTTCGTTTACCTGTTGTTATTGCGTGCGAAGATGTGAGGCAGAGTGATGTGATAAATGGACTCAAGCCTATGTGTGATGTTCGAATCTTTTCCCAATGAAACCGATCAATACAAGGACTCTTTGATCTTTGTTTGTTTTGTTTTGTCACTTTTTTTTTCTTCTAAATTTCTTGTTGTAGATGGAATAATATAGAAAAAAAAAAGGAGAAGTGATTAACTTTTGTTTCTATAAAATTTAACATCAAGAAATCTACGAAGTTATTATATTTTAACCTTGTATCATCATTTTTAAGATATTTTTTTAGCTCGGATCCGAGTTGGTTTCTTTTTGTTTTAGATTTGTTGATTATAGGTCGATTTGGTTCCTTAAGTTTTAATACCTTTTAAGAAATGGACATTTTCCATTCATTCGGTATTTGATTTTCATTTACATTTAATCCTAAACTGTTGAATTTGTATCCAAAATAGCACATTTGTACCTAACATCAATGAAAATAACCTAAATTAAAAGAAGGAAAAAACGCATCTACTTGATAAACAACTAACAATAAAACACATATTGGATATAATTGGCTAAGTAAGGCAACAGGTTAATTACCAATAGGGCTGAGCATTTTATTCGTTAAATTTGATTCGTTTCGTTATTCGTTTCGATTCGATCCGAAAATTCCGAATATCCGTAAATTTTCGAAGCAAAGCAAATACTAAAACTCAATATCCGTTAAAATCGAAACAAATCACAAATACTAAAATTTTGGGAAGCGGATATCCGATCCGATCCGGCAATATATAAATACATGTATATCTTGATTATATTTAAAGTTTTAAATGTATAAAATTTTATAATTATTATTCTAATATATGATTTGACAAATTCTATTCACATTATTACATATATAAAAGTATTACATAAAAGGAAGAGAAAAATTTTATGACAATTATAATTTTTTCTTAAATTTTGTGTTGTTATAACTGTTAACTAAGTTTAAAATTTTTTAAAAATATATAGATTCGCTATTTATTTTAATTTTTATCTTTTATATCATGCAAAAAAATATTTTACAAAATAAATTTGTATCAAATTTTTAAGGTTATTTGTATTAATCAAAACAGATGAGATATTCCTAAGTATTCGTAAATATCCGAAAATATCTATTTATTTTCCGGATATCCGTTTTTCCGAATATTCGTATTTTACCGAAGCAAAGCAAATCAAAAAATTAGATATTCGTGACATACGAAGCAAATCACAAATACCTTCAAAAGCCCGGATATCCGATCCCTGCACAAACCAGATTTTCGGATATCCGTCTTCATGTATTATATATCTAGCTAATAAGGTAAAAGGCTGAAAGGTCAGATGTCAGGACTAGTACCAACAACTGATATTGCCTAAGTTTTCTAATGAAATTTAGAACATATTTTGCTTCCGTCCGTTTAGCATCAGCTTATTTTTAGTATCCAAAATTGACAAGTTTACGCTTTAACAGTCACTACCACTGTTTAGTTTTTTAGTTTGTAAGTTAATGATTGTGTTTGTAAGTTTGTTGAAGGTTGGTTTGATACCAGAAAAATGGGTATCATCTTTTTTTGGTAAAATGGGTATCATCTTTCTATCTCTAAACTCTAGAGAGATGGATTAAAAACCCCAATCACGATGAAGCCACATGCAAAATCTTGGGCGTTGCAGATCCGCCATTAATGCTCTCCCATATCATAACACAACGACTCACAATAATTGAACATTTTTTTCTCTTTTTAAACAAAAACAAAGACTTCAGGAAAATTAAAATAAGCAGGTGAGTCGTGAGCAGATGTGGAGTAACGAGTAAAGACGTGTAAAGAAAGCGTATTCACATTTCCAGAGCCGCGTTTCCAATTTTCAAGATTCATGTGAGAAACTAAACTCTTGATTATTACTATTTTTTATTTTTCTTTAGAGAACGTGAAACAAATATGATTTTTTCAATTAGATTAATCATCTAAAAATCTTCAAAGCAGAGGATATAATAAAGAAAGAGGCTTTAGAAGTCCATTCTTGGAGTAAGCTCTTTGTTCTTTCTGCATCTGGGTAAAGTAAGCCTTGTTCTCTCTACTCTTTTTGTCTCTTCTTCTTTCTGTAGTTTATGATTATATTAATTACTTTCATCGATTTTTCTGCTAAATATAGAAATAGTATGAGCTGAAACTTTATCTTTGGATTTTCTTGATATTTGTTGTAAATGCTAAATGGGTTGTTAAAGGCTTAAAGCTTCACGTGTCTCCTTTTCCTCTTTTTTTTTTAAAAATCTTTTTCTCTTTTCTTCCTCTCACCTCATCTTGTTTGTTTGTTACTTGTGTGCAATCAGTTTAGTTACATGAATTTTTAGTGTATGAACCACCATCGTTGACCATCTTCTTTCCTTTTGAACATTCTTGTAGGGATTTCTGCACCATCAAAGTCATGGCCTCGTCTGCGGTAAGAAAAATCGTTCTAATTATCATGTTCTTTTCACTCATTAGATCCCTTGTGTTTGGTCCCTTGGTCTTAACACCTAAGATTTTATCACCATTTTTCAGGCTCTTAGCAAGAAGCAGTTTAAGAGATCAATGACCAAGAAATCACATTCATGGTGGTGGGACAGTCACAATTGTCCCAAGAACTCAAAATGGCTTGCAGAGAATCTAGAGAGTATGTATTGAGATCTATCTACACTTACAAAGTTAATTAAAACCTGAACTTGTTCTTGTTCTTGTTCTTGTTCTTGTTCTTGTCTTGTCAGAGATGGATGACCGTGTGAACCACATGTTAAAGCTAATTGAAGAAGACGCAGACACTTTTGCCAAGAAAGCTCAGATGTATTACCAGAAGCGTCCCGAGTTAATTCACCTTGTCGAGGAGTTTTACCGCATGTATCGCGCATTGGCTGAGCGTTATGATCAAGCTAGTGGTGAACTTCAGAAAAACATTTCCTCTGGGATCCAGTCACAGGGCTCTCTTGAGCAATCTTCTCCTACCTCCCAAGAGAAGTCTAGTCATAAGGAAGAGGAAGACTTATCCTCTTTGACAGATTCTGGTTCTGATTCTGATTCTAAGTCGGTTCCTGATGATGATGATGAAGATGGTGACGAGGAGGCACTGATCCGTAGGATGGCTGATCTAGAGCTTGAGCTTCAAGAAACGAAACAGAAGCTCCTTAATGTCAACAACACTGATCTCCTTCACAAGATTACTGTATATGAAGGGGAGCTTAGAGAAGCTAATGAAAAGATTCGTTTGCATGAAGAAGAGATTGCTAATCTGAAGATTGAGCTTCAGAGCTGCATGTCCTCTGGAACAGAAGCTCATGTTGATTTGGATAAAGAGGAAACTGAAGATGCAGCAGCTGCTATAAAATTTCAGGCTTTGGAGGAAGAGTTGAGTACCGCGAAAGAGAAGCTTCAGCACTTCGAGAAAGAGATTTCTTGTCTGAAAAGTGAGCTTGAGATCAGTAAAGCTGCAGAGGAGAAGCTTCAGGGTGAGCTTGAGTTGGCTCAAAATGACGTTGATGCTCACAGAAACAAGGTCAACGCTGAGAAGAAAGAAGTGTTGAGGTTGCAAGAGAGGATGTCAATAGTGGAAACCAGTTTACAGGAGAGAGATAACGAGATAGGTGCATTGAAAGCTGCAGTCTCTGACGCTGAAGAGAAGATATTCACAGAGAAAGCACAGATGTCAAAGCTACTTGAAGAACGAAGCCAACTTGAAGAGAAACTGAGAGAGATGGAATCACATATAAAGCTGATCAAGGAAGAAAAAGCGGAAATGGAGGAGAAGCTTAGAGGAGAATCCGAGAAGATAAGTGTAATGAAAGCTGAGAGCAATGTGCTAAGAGAAGAGAGTGGGAAGAGAGAAGAGAAGATAAAGGAAATGGAGAACCATATGAAGGAGCTTCACATGGAACAAGTGAGGCTGAGAAGACGATCTAGTGAGCTTTCAGAGGAAGTGGAGAAGGCAAGAGTGGCTGCATCAGAAGTAGCTGATCAGAAAAGAGAAGCTATAAGACAGTTGTGTGTGTCTCTTGACTATTACAAAGATGGGTACGAGAGGCTTTGGAAGGTTGTTGCAGGACCTAAGAGAAGAGTGGTCTTAGCTTAATTAATTAAGAGTAGTGCAAGGACAATAACTACGTGTGTGTTTTTTGTATTTGATCCAATGAATGTCTTGTGTTCTTTTGAACTAAATGTTGTTTTAAGGGCTACATGTTGAAATAAGGCTGAAACTGAATAATGTATGTTGATATATATATGTCAATGGTAATATTATCTTTAGCTACAAACCATACCTGTTTTGTTGTGTCTATTGTATTGCTCAACAGTTGTGTTGTGATTGTTCAGTTTTCCATTTAATTATCTAGCTGTATCTCCATCAGTTATCTTATTATTTGACCCAGTCTAACATGAATTTCTAACAATGCTGACTTCAAATTTACTAAAGCAACAATGATAATTTTTTCAAAGCATAAATAATTTTCATTTAGCTTAGTAAGAACATCTCCAGTTAGAGATTTCTCAAAACGTTATAAACTAAATTATACTTAGTAAGGTATTATTTTGGATCTCTAAAAATCGTAAAATGATATGAAATTCTCTTAGTTTTGAGATATACATAGTAAAATATGAATAGTTTGTACATCGACACAAGGAACTATAGACCTTCTTCTTACCAGACTCATGCTGCAGCTAACAAGAAATCAAGCTTGAGACCAAGACCATGATCGATCAGGTTCTTGAAGGCAACAGAAACGATTGTAGACTTTAATGGAAAGTTAGATGATGTGTAAACTGAGCTTAACAACAAATTTGAGGCTCTAAATACCTTGTGATATTGTGAGAAGACAAGAAACCTTGATTTCAAAAAGGTGAAATAAGACAGAAACACAAAATCAACGCCATTATTGAGGATGATTTTTGGTAGGTGGTGAAGCATGAAAGCCTTCAGGAAAGTGATTTTCGAGTGGAAAGTTCAATGTCTTTCAACAGCTCATTGTTTCAAAAAATTAGGATTGCTCTTTCACTACATGCTAGCATACAGATTCAGTTAGTCTGGTTCAAGTTGTGTAGTTGTTTATTTAGTTGACTCATAATCTGGTAGATATTTTGATTTTAACTGTTTTGTTTTAAATTGTTACTGAACTAAAATTTCACAAATTTTGGTTAAATTCAAAATAAAAATTGTATAAATTGTTTGGATTGAAAGTTTTGAAAATTAGAAAACCAAACTAACCAACTACGTAGCTCGTATAACATAGATTTTTGTAGGAAATTTTGAAATCCATACCGAACATGAACTGATTGGTTTTAGTTTGGTTCAGAATTACAGACCTACTACGAGCTCCTTTCTAAAATAATGGTCACACGATGACATTATGGTGCTGACAATATTGTTCATCTTGATGTCCGAGATACCTTTTCATTGATATGATATGAATAAACAAGCTGTCTTTCAGTGGAAATTTAACATGGCAGATAATATGATTTCATTATCAAGTGCAATTTCATATGATATATGTGATATCATAAATTCGTGATGAACTTTTTTCCTTAATTAATATTATAACAAAGGTTTATTTATGCAGACTGCAATATAACACTTTCCATATGAGTAATAAAATCAAATTTTTTGGTTATGTGGCTGATATATACCCGGTCTGCAGTGTATCGGTGAGACCAAATAAAAAGATCTATTTAAGATTTGTGGTTGCAAACTAGATAGAGCGACGTGGTTAATATGTCAAATCGACTCGAGGAGAAGTATGGTGACAATTTTGAGCAATGGTATGATTTGGTGAGAGGTAGGTGACACCATTTCTCTATGTTTATATAATGTCTATGGTCCCTTGTTTTAATTATCAGACATGAGTGATTATGTCAATCACCGGAGAACGAGACTTATGAATGAAGTTTTGAACCAAGAAGACCGACAAGTTTGTTGGGCAATTTTGTTAACGAGATTTTAGGCTACAGTAATTTTAATATTAAATCGCATCATTGACGATGGCGAGAGACTCTCCATTCAATACCTCATCAATTCAGTTGATTCTACATTAGGAGAAACAGATCGAAACAGCTGGAGGGGAGCGATTTATAGTTTGGGACAAGCAACAAGGTTTCTCATTGGGGGAGGATCAGTATTTAATACTGCTTGTCCCCTCACATTTGACCTCAAATCTGCAAACCATTCCTTTAATGGAAAGAAACTATTCACCTTTGAGAACAAAATACACCGCATAGTTGAATATCCAAAATACACTCTCCATTTAATTCTTTTTTTTATTTCCTAATTCATTTGACTTGTTGTTGTTAGGTGAATTGGTGAGGTGCCCATTTCGAAGAGGAATTGGTGAGGTGCCTTGAATCATCGCCGGGTTGCAGCAGAAGTGATTAGTTATCCCTCTTTCTCTGTTGGGCGTCTTAACGGGAATGTAAGCTTTGTTTTAAATTATTTTTTGTATATATTCTTATTATCGTTTCCCATTCCATTCTTATAATGTTAATTTCTTTATTTCAGCCAATGTTTTACCAACCGCTGTGGATTTAAGAGCTGTATGTGATTTAAGAGGTGCACATGGCCAACATGTAATGGTGCTTTGTGGGTCGATAGATGACTATTGGTTATTCCAAGACTCATATGTCACGAACAGAGGAGATCAAGAGTTATAATGCATTTCGCGGAGACGAAACTGGTGCTGGTGGAAGACAAATCAACCCTTAGTGGAAAGAGAAAGAGATCAAAAGAGGATTCATCGGATTCCATAATGATAGATATTCTGATTTTAATTGTTTTGTTTTAAATAGTTATCAAACTGAACTAAAATTTCACAAATTTTGGTTAAATTCATAAAAAATGGTATAAATTGATTGGATTGAAAATTTTGAAAATTAGAAAACCAAACTAACCAACTACATAGAACGAATAACATAAATATTTATAGGAAATTTGAAATCCATACCGAACTTGAACTGATTCGGTTTTAGTTTGGTTCAGAATTACAGACCTACTACGAGCTAGTTTCTAAAATAATGGCCACATAATGACATTACGATGCTGAAAATATTGTTCATCTTGATGTAAGAGATACTCTTTCATATTTGAAACAAAAACTTTTTAGGTATATATCCTAGGGAATTTTTCAAATTATTTTCTATTTTCATATATTTTAAAATATTATTATTTATTAAAAAAGTACTACATCTCATTAAATATATTGTAGGAGTGGCTCTAAGATTACTTTTTTTTAGATTTGACTCATATAAATAAAAATTAAATATCTTCATCCAATCAAATTATAATATTTTTTCTTAAACTTTCACCTATGATTGATTCCTACACAAATGTCATTTAAGATTGGCTCTAGGATTGCTTTTTTTTTAAGATTTGACTAAAAAAAATAAAAATAAAAAATCCTCAACCAATCAATTTTTTTTTTGTCATGTCCTCAATATATCAAATTATAACAATTTTTCTTAAGCTTTCACCTATGATTGACTCCAAAAAATAATAATAATTCAAGTGTCATCTCTTTAATATATAGTAAGATTATCTCTACGATTACCTTTCTAGACTTGACTAAAATAAATAAAAATTAAATATTATCAATTAATCAAATTATATTTTTTTTAAGTTTCTCATATGATTGACTTATACTCAAAAGCCATTAAATATTGGCTATAAGGTTGACATTTTAGATTTGATTAAAATAAAATTAAAATATTAAAAATTTCCAATCAATCAAATTATAACAATTTTTCTTAATCGTTCACCTACGTTTGACTCTTAAGAAAAATGATTTAAGTGTCATATTATTTAATATATAATAAGATTAGCTCTATGATTGTCTTTCTAGGTTTTTTTTATAGATTTGACTAAAATAAACAAAAATTAAGAAAAATTTAACCAATCAAATTATTATATTCACATGCTGCTACAATTGTTTCAGCGGGAGCTGCTAAAACTTTATTGATTCCTAAGCAAAAATCTTTTAAGTGTCATTTATTTATTATATAGTAATATTAGCTTGAGAATAAACTTTTTAGACTTGACTAGAATAAAGAAAAATTAAAAATCTTCAATCAATCAAATTATAAGAATTGTTGTTAAACTTTCATATATGATTGATTTTAAGCAAAAGTCATTTAAGATTGGATCAAAAGTTGTATGTTCTAGATTTGACTAAAATAAATAAAAATTAAAAATCTTTAGTCAGTCAAACGGTAATAATTTTTCTTAAATTTTCACTAGGATTGATTCTTAAATATTCAACTCATTTAATATATAGCAAGATAATTAGTTCCTATATTGCCTTTTTAGACCTGATTAAAATAAATAAAATTTAAAATCATAATAATTTTAAAAAAATTTCATATATAATTTGACTTCTCAGTACGATATGATGTTTGAAACCATTAAATTTATTTCTATCTAGATATTCTTTTATCAAACTTCCATGAAAACATTTTTAAAACTTTACATATGATTGACTCTTAACCGAAAATTGTTTAAGTGGCATCTCATTTAGTAGGATAATAAGATTAACTCAAGAATTATCTTTTTAGACTGATTAAAAACAAAAATTATCAACCAATTTAATTTTAAGAACTTTTCTTAAATTTAATCTAACAAAAAGTCAAAGCAATTGAATTCTCATTTAATATATAATCTCTATAATATTATTTGAGAAGTCAGTTTCCTATGTGTTGCGCTCACGTTAACTCTCACGAGGGTTTTTTACATTGATACTCTTAATGAATTAAAAATATTATATTTAAATACTATTATTGAAATTTTTTTATTTAGTTTCCTTTTAAAAATTTCAAATAACATATATAATAAAAAGAAACATTTATAAAGTTTAAAAATAGAAACGAAAATATAAACAATATATGTATATATAATATTATTCATTAAAAGGAAAGTCCACAAAATAGATATTAAAGAAAACAATTAAAATATCTTTTGATCAAATAATTACAAAATATTTTAAAATAATAAAACTATATACTTTAATGAGGTAGATATGTTATATTTTATCATTATTAAAAAATATTTGTTTTCTTTATATTAAATTTTATGTTTTTATTTTTGTGGAACCTAATATAACCATAATCAAAATACCAAAGAAAATCTGAATTCTCATTTTTAAGATTATTTATAATAAATTTCAGTTTATCATTTAATAAATCTAAGACATTAAATTATTTAGAATTTATAAAATATTTTAATTGTTGTAAATATTAATATGTGTTCTTGAGCTTCCAAAAATGTATTAGCTACTTATGTATGTAACTTTCCATTGATCATTGCTTTATTTTTAATATGTTTTATAAAATGTTTTAAAAAACAACATATAATTTGATAAGTATTAAGAAAAAATACATGCACATTTAAACGATAAATAAAGTAATTTGATTTTACTTAATAATAATAAAAGTAATTATACTTCAACTTATATCTAAAATCATAGATTTAACTATAATAAGAATATATAATTTTATAATGATAATTTTATTTTATAAATTTAAATTATAGGATGACTCAAAACATATTAAAAATGAAAATAAAATATTAACCAACTGTTATAATTTAGTTCTTTTGTAAAATTTATATATATGCATGAGACTATAGAATATTATCGTTATATTAATTTATGAACTTTGGAATCAAACACTTTAGTTTATTTTTTATTTCAGTCTAAGCACATTATAACTTAAGTTATACATAAACTTCGTCAAATATATTTGCATATCTAAGACAACAACTAATGTAAATAAAAATAACAAAAATTAATCATAATTTTAATATATTTAAAATAAAAATATCATAGTTGAATTCAGAAAAATAGATACAATCAAATATACCCAAATGATAACTAAATCAACTATAAAAACAACAAAACTGACTAAATATAATATATCTAAAATCATATGTCTAATTAAACTAATATAATATTATTAATAGAATAGTGCATACAAATCATAAATCAATCTAAAATTAAAAGTAAATAAAATAAATTATTATAAAATATTTACTTTATAAATATTTATATCCGTGCATGAGCACGGGAAAATCACCTAGTAGGATATGATGTTTGAAACCATTAAATTGATTTCTATCTAGATATTCTTTTATCAGACTTCCATGAAAACTTTTGTCAAAAAAAAACTATTTAGTGATTTCATCTTCTGTACCTTCCACCAAACCCTTATCTGGTGTGTATCCTTAAGCCTTCTGATACCACTTGTATAGTCAATCACAACTCTAACAAGACTTGGTTGGGGATCACTACAATCCCATGGTCCCTTGATCTTTCCCATTGATTCAATCCTTGTTCATGACTCAAGAATTTTTCGCCCAGTTCACGGCCGCAGCGCGCTACATCTGGGGTGGATCCAGGATCCACAACATCCACTATGAAGTATCGGAAAATACCTCTGATATGGTTTACAAGATCATAGACTCTCTCTGTTCCTGGGTATGCAAACCCTAGAGAGTATAAAGGGATTACAAGAGAAGTACATGGTTAAGAGTTAAGTCTAGAACAACAAATCATCTCTAGCTTACTCTATCTCTCTAAGAGATGCCATGGAAGCCTTCCTGGATGCTTGAGGCTCGTGCCTCCCAGTAGCTTGGCTTAGAGATCACTGTCGTGATCTCTCCTTCTTTGTATTGTCAGCACTTAACCTAATGGGCTTTGTCAATTAGGCCCATAGGTTATCCACGCGTAACTTGTTTAACTCGGCCCAGCCGATGAACAAGTCCATGGGCTTGACTCAAAAATCTCCACATGTTTGGTCCAAGTCCATATCCCTTTCTTTGTGCTCGACACCTTCTGAGGCTTGAGCAAACCTGCTCATCCTCTGCATCTCATTGTCTTCTCTTATCTCTTCTCAGTTCTCTCAGCTCCATCTTGAGCTAAGTTTGAAGTCTCTTCATGATCTTCTTGAAACCTGCATAAGCTTACACTTATACACACAACCGCATAAGTAGATTAAACACTTAAATCCACTTAGCCTCATCAATGAAAATAGACATCATCCTTGATGAAAGGTATGTGACAATCTCATTGTCATTATGAATTTCCATCACCTTCATCTATTGTCTTGAGTTGCGAACCCAGCTGCTACACTCCAAGTGTCAAGCTCAACTCCTCATTGACGTTGTGTTACTTCATATCTTATTACTTCTCGTGAACTTATCAACAACACAACCTTGCTGTCAAAATCACGAACCTGTTCAAGTCTTCAACAGAAACCTGAACATCCTTCTGCAAGTTGATTTCTCCTTGGCCTTTCAATTCCACTCATGTGCACTGAGTCTTGAACCGAATTACATGAATTCTGTGCAGCAACCTTCAAACCATATATGCTTCAGACCTGAAACAACCTCTGATTCTCTACTTGTTTAAAACACTCTAGCCTTGAACACGTTTTGTACCGCTGTTACTCAGAACATGACCCGCCATCCAACCATCACTGCTGGACAGACTTTCGACACAACCTTGGTTCACCCTTCATGTTGTTAACAGAAACTGCTACCACATAATTCTCCTTGAACCAACCGCAAACATTGAAGTCACTCATGCTCCATATCTCTGAAACAGTCTCTGACTTACCCTTGATATTCTTGAATAGATTGCACTTGAGCATCACTTTGTACCGCTGCACAAGCAGGACACGCCGCCTAACACCACCTGATTAGAAAGACTTTTGACACAAATGTCTTTGCTCCACCATCTGATCAAACTGTTCTGCAACCTCAGAACTTCCACTAACAGATTTAGACCCCACCGCTAGTTGAAAAAAATGAGCCTCATACCATCTAGTCTCTGGTACGCCTTGGCTCTCCTTCACGAGCTGCCTGTGATATTCCTTTTCTCAATACCGTTCTTGTATTGATATGTCTCCAAATACCAAAACTTGTGCATCACCGTCAACGACTTGAACACTCCTGTTAGTCATTGAACCCGCCATTAGCTTGATGAGTATCTGGCCACCAATGAGTATCTGGTCATCTGCTAATGCGATTTCCTGAGGACACTGCCTCAAAATTCCCCTGTGATGTGATCATATATCCAGAACTCTCCTTGTTCTGTTCCATAAATGCAATCGGATTTTTCTGCATTTATACCTTTCATGAAAATTCTTTCAGCTCCATGACTTGAGCTTAAGATGAGCCTGCTTGTGGAGAACAAGTCTTACCCTTCCTGAGATGGACAAACTGTAAGACAATACCCTGCAATCCCTGCAATCTCTTCTAACAGTTTCTTATTTTGCTTCATCTCACCATTCTTCATCTTCACTGCTCAATACCTCAGTTTAACTAAGTACCTCACCACGACCCTGCATCATACTCGGCTCTGTGTTTCTCTATATCAAACTGTAAGACAATACCCTGCAATTCCTGCAATCTCTTCTAACAGTTTCTTATTTTGCTTCATCTCACCATTCTTCATCTTCACTGCTCAATACCTCAGTTTAACTAAGTACCTCACCACGACCCTGCATCATACTCGGCTCTGTGTTTCTCTATATCAACCTCACTGCAGTGTATTCCTGATACATATGCCGATTTCACTTGTCTCGCCTACAAGTTACCTTGTAAGACTCCTCTTACAAATCTCCTTATGATGCGCCTTGTACTTGTTAACTGATCTTGACACTCCTGGCCTTGACACTCTGAATCCATGAGTCTCTTATCATGGATAACCTTTCCTTTCAGCTCTTACTCTCTTGAGCTGACCAAGTTGCTAACTGAAACTTATACCCTTCAGCTGAACCAATCAAGACATCTTCTAAACCAGAAAACCAGTGATTCACTCCACCTGGAATCAGATTATATATCTCCCTGATGCATCAATTCCTATATAATCTCAGTGGTTCCACCTGAATCAAATAACCCTTTAGAAGTACCATGTCTCTGTAACTAAGTTTCTGCAACTGTTCATTGTTCCTGTCGGCCTTTTAACCATATCTCACATCATCCATACCTGTGATGCTCCTGAGATAATCCTTTACAGCTGCTGTCTTGTCAAAACTCGAACTCATGGTGAGTTTCTCCAGCTGTAACTATACTCGAACCATAACCTGTTTAAGCATGAAGTTCCGACCTGGTCTAGTCTGCAAATTTCTCCTTTTGCATTTGAGCTTCAATTCTTGTCCGAGAGCTCCACCTTGACCAATGTGGTCGTGACACCAAAACCGGCGTTCTTTACTTCTCCTCTAAGTCTATTCATCTGGAATTGCCGACTCAGACATCCATGACGATTCCTTTAAGGTATAACTCACACACGCTTCTACTAGCTGTGGTAGCGACTTTCTGCTTCTTGAATAAGTGTTGATGACTGTTGTCTCATACCCTTTATCCTCAGGATTACAACTAGTCGTAACAACCTGTTCAACCCGATTCTATCTGCGCATTTTTCTCTGCATTTGACCAGAATCTTCAAGCTAAATCTAATCTTGAATCGCCTTTTCCCTTAGGTTTCTTCCTGTCACTCACACGATCTTACTAAAGCTTCTACATATTGTTACCACAAACAACCATTTGCTCCAACATACTCTCTTGTAGGCTTTACACACTTTGTGCCTTCGCTATAGTTGCTTCTTCGTGGAGGTACAACCTATTCCTGCCACACTGACTTGGTGACTCTTCTGGCTTTCTTCTTACAGTCAGAAACCTTTCCTGTCACTCACACGACCTCACTAAAGCTGCTACATGCTGTTACCACAAATAACCATTTGCTCGAGCATATACTTGTGTAGGCTTTTACACACTTTTCCCTTGCTCTATTCTTCGTGGAGGTACAGCCTGTTTCAGTCACACTAACTTGGTGACTCCTCTGACTTTCTTCTACCAGCCAGAGACCTTTCCTCTCATGCACCCACGAGACCAACTTGAACTGACACAAAAACAGAATCACCTCTGTTTCGTCATATAGTTGCCACACGACAACCAACATGTGCAGCTGCAAGATCGGTTGGTCATCTTTCGCAAAGATAACCTGCATTTCTTGTGATCTCTGAATACCTTCAGCCTCTGTGAGATTGACAACCTTTGATTTCATCTCCTGAAGCCTATCTTTGACTTAATATGAGTCTGTCTTCCCTTGAGATATCATCCATCTCAAACGACTCAAATTAATCTCCAACACATGTATCACGAACACGCCCACATGTGCAGTTGTTCTGCTGCAGCTTGCACAGGTCTTCCCTTTCTTGCAAATAACTGATGCATTCCTTGCAAGTCTCTCATCATGATTTCACAAACCTGAAACCATTACGTGCAGTGAAATCTTCCACTGTGAGAGTTTTTCCCTCTGTCTCTGACGTTGTCTTTGTCGATCACATACAAACGCCAACTGCTTTCTTCTTTGATGCTACCTATCTTTAGGCATCATCTCTGGTTCGTCACCCTTAAAAATAATGATGAGATTGTGACTACAAATCTACTGATTCTTCTTCTACAGAATTTCCACCTGATGCCGATGCTGTCTTGAAGCTCTTCTGGAACCTGAATCGCCACTGCCTCAAACTAGAAGCCCTTTGACTCAATCCATATCCAACCTCAACAGACCGTAGACACCAAACTTCTTATCCTGAGAATTTCTCTGTAACAATCTGAATGAACACCTTGTCTTGAACATCTCTCTGAACCGCTGCTGTTGCCAACAGATACCACCGCTTAGCTCAACCTGCTAAAAAGACTTTTGACGCAAAGAATCCCTGCTTAACCTCTACACAAACAAATCATTACCTCTGCAACCGTGATACCTGTAGACCCACTTGTTTCACCTCATATATCCTGAGATGCCAAAACAAACTACTACTGAATCCCATGCAGAAAACCCGAAACAAACACGTTTCCATTCTGAATCAGTCTCGATTTGATCTGTCACATGTTCAGCCAAACTCCGCCTTGAACACGCAAACTCCGCATGCTTGTAGATTCATACCAACAGAAACTATGTGTTATGCTAAACACATATCTGCTTAGAAAACCACACTGCATTTCCTCTGAAAATAGCAGTCTTGTAGTATCTTGTTCTCTGAATATCTACCCAATTGTAGACTCTCATAATCACACATCGACGAATCCGCATGAGTCTATTTCCTTCAACCCTTCTGCAATACCCATCATGCTGACTAAAGAATACCATATGATACTCGACCAGCAATGAAACACTCATCTCATTCAAGGTTCTAAGGCGTCCCCTAGTTCCAAGAATTCCATGAGATACCAAACTGAAATTATAACACCACATGCGACTGATATACCTTGTAGATTGAACCCGAAAATCCTCACTGAATCTTCTGACAATCCCATACAAAACCAGTGCGAAATCCTTGTGCTCCACTGTGCTTTCACTTCCAATAACTCGCAGAACATGAAGAAATCCATGACTCCAGTGCTTAATGTCACACACGCCTTGTGACTGCAGATCGAAGACAGCTCTGAAACCTCTGTTTCTTGTGCAAGCAGCCTGCCACCATCTAGACCGTGAGTAACCTGAAACCCTTCTCACATAGTAGCAGATTCTTGCACCCTTGGAGAACCCTGATTTCATAATCTAGAAATCCTCTCAACCGATTCAACTGACTCGTGAATCCTTCCTCCGTAAACTTGTGCAGATGCAGCGAAGAACGTCCAACAGTTTTCCTCTTCTCTTGTAAACCGAAAATCTCTTTTATCTGATCATGATTTCGGTGTATTACTCTGATTAGGGTAAAACCACGTGACCACCAGCTTCATATTTCTCTTCTCCTCGAGATGTGGAATCCGTGAATCAATGAGTCTGTGCTCCGATACCACTTGTTGTGCATCCTTAAGCCTTTTGATACCACTTGTAGAGTCAATCACAACTCTAACAAGACTTGGTTGGGGGTCGCTACAATCCCATGGTCCCTTGATCTTTTCCATTGATTCAATCCTTGTTCATGACTCAAGAATTTTTCACCCAGTTCACGGCCGCAGTGCGCTACATCTGGGGTGGATCCAGGATCCACAACATCTACTATGAAGTATTGGAAAATACCTCTGATGTGGTTTACAAGATCATAGATTCTCTCTGTTCATGGGTATGCAAACCCTAGAGAGTATAAAGGGATTACAAGAGAAGTACATGGCTAAGAGTTAAGTCTAGAACAACAAATCATCTCTAGCTTACTCTATCTCTCTAAGAGATACCATGGAAGCCTTCCTGGATGCTTGAGGCTCGTGCCTCCTAGAAGCTTGGCTTAGAGATCCCTGTCGTGATCTCTCCTTCTTTGTATTGTCAGCACTTAACCTAATGGGCTTTGTCAATTAGGCCCATAGGTTATCCACGCGTAACTTGTTTAACTCGGTCCAGCCGATGAACAAGTCCAATGGACTTGACCAAACCACACATTATCACTTTACGGTTCTTAGAACACCCGTAATGGAGATCATTAAGGGAAGATCCTTAGAAAAAAAATAATTAAATAATTAATAGACTCCACCAAAAACTAAGGATTCAATCCTTAAAATTCTAAAATAAAGACTCCTTCTTAATGAATCCTTAATACGTGGTGGCCCGTGATTGGTTGATATTTTTTTTTTTAATTTAAAAAAAATAATTAAAAAAAAAAACAGTTTTTGGAAGAAATCAATAGGAAAACACCTTTGCAGGTGCTCTTACCTGCCCCCATCAACAACACCAAGCCCACCACTCACACACATACATCCCCCGTTAAAAGCTAACGCGTTCAATATTCGAAGGTTCACCAACTCCTAACGTCGTCCTCTTTCTGCCGTTAGCCTCACTTCTCAAACCAAACCAACCTCTTCATTCCCTCTTATATAAAACCATCTCTCTCTCTCTCTCAGCACCATTTCTTCCTCAGCACCACCGATGGATCTTCTCTTGCTGGAAAAGTCTCTCATCGCCGTTTTCGCGGCGGTGGTCCTCGCCACCGTGATCTCCAAGCTCCGCGGCAAGAAGCTGAAGCTACCTCCAGGTCCTATCCCCATTCCCATCTTCGGAAACTGGCTCCAGGTCGGAGACGATCTCAACCACCGTAACCTTGTCGACTACGCCAAGAAGTTCGGAGACCTCTTCCTCCTACGTATGGGACAGAGGAACCTAGTCGTCGTCTCTTCACCCAATCTCACCAAAGAAGTGCTCCACACGCAAGGCGTGGAGTTCGGATCTCGAACAAGAAACGTCGTCTTCGACATCTTCACAGGCAAAGGACAGGACATGGTGTTCACCGTGTACGGTGAGCACTGGCGTAAGATGAGAAGGATCATGACGGTTCCGTTTTTCACAAACAAGGTGGTTCAGCGGAACAGAGAAGGATGGGAGTTCGAAGCTGCGAGCATTGTGGAGGACGTGAAGAAGAATCTTGATTCCGCCACGAGAGGGATCGTGTTTAGGAAACGCTTGCAGCTGATGATGTACAACAACATGTTCCGGATCATGTTCGATAGAAGGTTCGAGAGTGAGGATGATCCTCTGTTTTTAAGGCTTAAAGCCTTGAACGGAGAGAGAAGCAGGTTGGCACAGAGCTTCGAGTATAACTATGGAGACTTTATCCCTATCCTCAGGCCCGTTCCTTAGAGGCTACTTGAAGATATGTCAAGATGTTAAAGACCGAAGACTATCGCTTTTCAAGAAGTACTTTGTTGAAGAGAGGAAGTGAGTTGTTTATACCATCTTTGTTCTTGATTTTTGGGGTTTTTGAAACTGACGTTGAGAGATCACTGCAGGCAGATTGCGAGCTCTAAGGCGACAGGTAGCGAAGGGTTGAAATGCGCCATTGATCACATTCTTGATGCTCAACAGAAGGGAGAGATCAACGAGGACAACGTTCTTTACATTGTTGAGAACATCAATGTCGCTGGTAAGTTTTCTCTCTTGTTCCTTGTAGGATACGTAATCAATCTCTTGCTTGTGTAAAAAAAATGGACACTACTCTTTTGGACGAATTCTATTAGAAACAAACTTTCACATAGGAAATTGAAAAAAATGGACCAATATGTTTAGGCTGGAGTTCTTGAAATTTTTAGGTGTCTCACTAATAGGAGCTTGTGCTGGCTATTATGTTTTGTCTGATGCTGATATATTAATTTGGTCCTAAAACAGCGATTGAGACAACATTGTGGTCTATCGAGTGGGGAATCGCCGAGCTAGTGAACCATCCTGAAATCCAGAGCAAACTAAGGAACGAAATCGACACGGTTCTTGGACCAGGCGTTCAAGTCACGGAGCCTGAGCTTCACAAGCTTCCATACCTCCAAGCCGTGATCAAGGAGACGCTTCGACTAAGAATAGCTATTCCTCTCCTCGTGCCTCACATGAACCTCAACGACGCTAAGCTCTCCGGCTACGATATCCCAGCGGAAAGCAAGATCCTAGTCAATGCCTGGTGGCTAGCAAACAACCCTAACAGCTGGAAGAAACCTGAAGAGTTTAGACCTGAGAGGTTCTTTGTAGAAGAGGCTCATGTGGAAGCCAACGGTAATGACTTTAGGTATGTGCCGTTTGGTGTTGGACGTAGAAGCTGTCCTGGGATTATATTGGCGTTGCCCATTTTGGGAATCACCATTGGTAGGTTGGTTCAGAACTTCGAGCTACTTCCTCCTCCTGGACAGTCTAGAGTGGATACTTCTGAGAAAGGTGGACAGTTCAGCTTGCACATCCTCAACCACTCTACAATCGTAATGAAGCCAAGGACCTTTTGAAATTTCTAAATTAAAAAAAAAAAGACAAGAAAATGTAATTTCTGCAAAATGACTTTTGTAATGGATGGTTGTGAGACATGTTGAATATTCCAATGTTTTGTTTCTTTTAGAAGGTGTTGTGAATGTCGGTATTCCATGATTGCAATAACTAGTGGTTCCCATTGTTTTGAATGTTATATTGTTTGTTATAAATTTTCACAATCCTTATGATTGTTGAACCATAGTTATCAATTTGGAGTTTTCTTGTAACTAACGTTCGTGAGATCGCTTTCAAACTTACTAAACCTCATTACACAATTTCATTTAAAACAATAGTTCAGTATCATGTGGAGTTCATTTCCTTCCTCGTTTCAACTAGCCATGTCCATTTCACGATGGGTATCCAGTCCTGACAATACACATGTCTGAATTTTTTTTTGTCACATTCCTAATCTTGTCCAAATAAATAAATGTAAGGGTAACCGTTTTATTTTTTTAATTATTTTTGAGTAACCGTTTTTTATAATATGTATTTAGTTTGAATCTCCTGAGGTTTCTTGAAATTACCCCATAAATATATGTTTTGAAGCTAGCTAACCCTTGCTCAGATTATTCAAAAAAAAAAGATTAAAAGAAATTATTCAAAGTTTGAGAAAAGAATTTAGCCAAGGAAATTCGAACCCACTCGCAAGAATAACTTTTAGAGTCCTAATCCAGGTTTGAACTTAGCACATGTTAAGACTTAAGACTGAATTAGTAAAATTAACCACTGCAACACAATCAACTTACAAATAATGATGCATTCTAAATGTTAATATATTTTGGCATAACACAAGTTTTATGAAATCTAACTTTCGAATTAAAAGTAAGAAAATGGAGAATAAATTACTCCTTTGTGTTTCGTAGTACTTTAACACTTTTCAATTTTTCGAACACATACTAAAAAATGATTGAAATGTAATATTTTTATTTATTATACTTATTTAATAAATAGAATTTGAGATAAATAAATTTATTTATAAAATCAATGCAATTTATAAAAGTTATATTGTAATTCTTAAATGATACTCCCTCCATTTAATATTATATGTCGTTTTAGACTTCGACACACAAATTAAGAAAACACTTAATTTTGCATATGCAGGGTTGCATCGCGCTTGGGATCAATCTCAACGCCACTGTAGAATTTGTTATCCAAAACTATCGGAGCCGCCGTTATCGAGCAGAACACTTTATCACCATTGATAAGGAGATCCTAAGGATGAGAACGCAGGGACTCACTGAAGGGGAAGATGTGGTTCTGTGGAAAAGAAAAGGAGACGAGTTTCGAGCTACGTTTGACACCAACCAAACTTGGCAGCTAACGCGAATGCAGCATACAAAGGTTCATTGGTATAAGGGCATCTGGTTCTCTGGATCAACACCCAAGTACTCTGTTATGACCTGGATTGTAACACACAACAGACTAGCCACGGGCGAGCGACTGCTGCAGTGGAATGTTCAAGCAAATGCTCGATGCATCTTCTGCAACTCTGCAATAGAAACCCGAGATCATTTATTTTTCAGTTGTCCTTTCACAGAGACAATTTGGCGGAACCTAACGAGGAAGCTATTAGGACAGAACTACTCCCCAACTTGGAGCAGAGTTCTTGATATCATATCGAAGAATCAGTTCTCAGGGGTGAAGAAATTCTTCCTTAGATACGTGTTGCAGGTCTCCGTGCACACAATTTGGCTTGAGAGAAATGGTAGAAGACATGGCATGGCCCAGCGTCCTCCAAGCCTTCTTATCAAGTTCATCGACAAGTAAACAAGAAACCGAATCAGTTCTTTATAAGGGCGAGGAGGAACTTCTTTCAACCAAGCTATGGTGACTTGGTTTTCGACTAGGGAGTAGATGAAGTCTTATCACTATTATTGTTTTCAAAAAGCTATTACACATTTAGCCTAAAGATGCATTAGTTTGTACAAAAGCCTTTTTTTTGTTTGAATAAATTTAATATTCTTTCAAAAAAAAAACATCATTCCATGTATACCTATATTTCAACCTAGAAAAATAAATAAAAAGATTAAAAATAATATATTTTGTCTAAAAACTCTAAAATAACATTTATTTTGTGACAAAAGAATTTCTCTATATCGATAAATAATTTGAAACGGAAGGAGTACTCTTGATATAACAAAAAAAACGACAAAATGATCCCTTTTTGTGAAACAGATAGAGGATTATATAATTTGTTTCTTTATAGATAGGAGAACAAAGCGAACTTGAGTTTGAAAAGTATGATGAGACGGGTAAAAGGTGACATCTACGAAAATTATTTTGAATAAAAAACACCTTCCTTCTTTCACCATACACATCCACATCTCCTTTTTGCCAGCAGTTTTTCTGCTTTTAATCTTTCTATTCGGAAAGTAAATAATCACTGTGATACAAATAAACAAATAGATAACCGCGAGTAAAGCTGTATGTAATATGGACCTTCTCTTACTGGAGAAGACTCTCATCGCCATCTTCGTGGCGGTAGTTCTGGCCACAGTGATCTCCAAGCTCCGCGGCAAGAAACTGAAGCTACCCCCCGGTCCTACACCTATTCCTATCTTCGGAAACTGGCTCCAGGTCGGAGATGATCTCAACCACCGTAAACTCGTGGACTACGCTAAGAAGTTCGGGGACCTCTTCCTTTTCAAGATGGGTCAGCGAAACATAGTGGTCGTCTCTTCGCCCGATCTAACCAAGGAAGTGCTCCACACACAGGGCGTAGAGTTTGGATCAAGACACAGAAACATGGTGTACGATATCTTCACCGGGAAGGGACAAGACATGGTGTTCACCGTGTACGGTGAGCACTGGAGGAAGATGCGACGTATCATGACGGTTCCCTTCTTCACCAGCAAAGTGGTTCAGCAGAACCGGGAAGGATGGGAGTTCGAAGCTGCCAGCGTTGTCGAGGACGTGAAGAAGAATCTTGACGCATCCACTAAAGGGATCGTGGTTAGGAAGCGTTTGCAGCTGATGGTATACAACAACATGTTCCGTATCATGTTCGGTAAGAGGTTCGAGAGTGAAGATGATCCTCTTTTCCTGAGGCTCAAGTTCTTGAACGGAGAGAGAGGCAGGTTGACTCAGAGCTTTGAGTACAACTATGGCGACTTCATTCCTATCCTAAGGCCGTTCTTGAGAGGCTATCTCAAGATCTGCCAAGATGTGAAGGATCGAAGACTAGCGCTCTTCAAGAAGTACTTTGTTGACGACAGAAAGTGAGTTTGGTCTCTTTGTGTTAACTTTTACTTTTTTTATAGTTATGGATTTTTTGAAACTGATATTTATGAAAGCAAACAGGCAAGTTCCGAGCGGTAAGCCTACAGGTAGCAAAGGATTGAAATGCGCCATTGATTACGTCCTTGAAGCTCAACAGAAGGGAGAAATCAACGAGGACAACGTTCTTTACATCGTTGAGAACATCAATGTGGCTGGTAACTTTCTTAGCCTTATTATATTTGGTTTTCTGGTTTAGTATCCGGTTTATTATGTTTGAAATTCGGTTTTCTTGAACAAACTGATCAGTTTGTATTGCATCATGCAAACAATGTGAAATTCCATATCCGAACCAACTCAAACAAAAAAATTGAATCTATATCTTATCTGAAGTATAAAAATACTGAATGGATTTTGTAGTGGAATAATTTATACCATATAAAATACTTTAATATCTAAAGTATTAATAATCGAACCATAACAGATTAATCCAAATAACCTGGAAAACTACACCCAGAGATCCGAACTAGTATTTCCAACTCATGTTTATTTTTATTATCTAAAAATATCCATTCGCAATATTATTAACAGAACTCGAAATACGTTCAGGGGTAAAATATACTTGAATCTGAAATATTATTAGTCGAACCGTACCTAAACATGTATAAAACCTGAAGGGAGCCTATGAAGCTGAACCCAAAAACTTATAAAACTTAATCAAACCTGAATGGGTACCAAAATACCAAAGCTTAGCATCATTCTTTTTTATCCTTTTTTCTTTGCCAATTTCTTCCTTGTAGGATACATAATCAAAACCTCTAGGCTTCTCTGCTTGCATACGGAATTGAACACTATTGTTTTGGGTGAAACAGCAAATTAGGCCAACCTCACAAATCACTTCTTAGCCATTTGTCTCTCTGATAAAGGCTGAATTGTAATGGATATATATTCAGTTTGTGTGATACTGATTTCTTACGTCATTTGTGCTGAAACAGCGATTGAGACAACACTAACGTCTATGGAGTGGGGAATCGCAGAGCTAGTGAACCATCCTGAAATACAGAGCAAGCTAAGGAACGAAATCGAGACGGTTCTTGGACCAGGCGTGCAAGTCACAGAGCCTGAGCTTCACAGGCTTCCCTACCTCCAAGCTGTGATCAAAGAGACCATCCGTAGAAGAATGAGTGTTCCTCTCCTCGTGCCTCACATGAACCACAAGGACGCTAAACTCGCTGGCTATGACATCCCAGCAGAAAGCAGAATCTTGATCAATGCCTGGTGGCTAGCGAACAATCCTAGCAGCTGGAATAAGCCTGACGAGTTTAGACCCGAGAGGTTCCTTGAAGAAGAGGCTCACGTGGAAGCAAACGGTAATGACTTTAGGTATGTGCCGTTTGGTGTTGGACGTAGAAGCTGTCCTGGGATTATATTGGCTTTGCCCATTTTAGGAATCACCATTGGTAGGCTGGTCCAGAACTTCGAGCTTCTTCCTCCTCCGGGACAGTCTAAAGTGGATACCTTTGAGAAAAGGGGACAGTTCAGCTTGCAGATCCTTAACCACTCCACAATAGTAATGAAACCAAGGGCCTTCTGAAAAAAGTAATTTCTGCCAAATGACTTCTTGTTATGTGAATGGAATTATAACTATGTTTAGTATAATATGTTGAATATTGTGTAAAATGTTGAAGGATTCGTCCAGAACTTCAAGAATAAGTGGTGTACATTGTTTTGAATAAGCATTGTTGTAAATATCATTTTAAATCCTTATGATTGTTGAGCCATAGTTAGTAGGAGATTTCTCATCCAGGTAACGTTAACGGAATCCTTTCTGAACCTTCTAATCCTCGACACAGGATTTGTATTAAAATATTTTTAAAAAACATTAACATTATATAAATCAATGGGTCGAGCAGTTCTCCAATATTAGCATTTAATCCTTTCTTAGGGAGGTCACTGATATTCTTGGTAAACTGCAGGAGCACCATAGGTCGGATGGGGTTGCACAAGATTAGTCCAATTTAGAATTACTAATGGGCTTCGTAAGGCCCATTTATTCTTATTAATATGTTTCGGAAGCCATTTGAAATCTTTACTGTAAATATGAAAAACCCTCAAAGTAGGAAAAAAAAAACTAATTCTAACCTCAACACCTCCTCGTGTTTTTGAACATTATTATCATGTTGATTTTATCTTAAACAAGAAAATTATTTTAAATAAATTATATAATCTATTAAAATTTAAACAGAAATCGATTTTGACCAAAATAATATTGATCAACCATACCAAATCAAATACCACATGTATAATATCGGTTTGAGTCAAATATCACATATCTAAATTCTGATTAATCAGCTGCCCACATGTAAATTTTTGGAGTTCGAACTATCCAAACCAGGTTCATGGTAATTGTAGGTGAAAACAATTTAATACGCACTACAAAGATAAGGGGAAATATAGGTTTAGTCATAATAGTTATTGAATTATTAATTCTAGCGCATGACTCAAAATATCTGAGTTTATCAAGATGTGAAAATGCTGTCAAAAAAAAATCAAGATGTGAAAATACATAGTCGTTCAGAAATAAAAATCTTGATTTTTATTGTATTCGACTATATATATACAAAAAGGTCAATAGGAAAAAGAAAAAGTTCAAAGCATTCCGTTTGTGATGTATGTGTGTGTATCCTTCAAGTGTCATGCATGCATTCTACATTTATGATTAGCCAAAAAAAAAATTATAAAGCATAAAAATAATATTTTCACAAGAGATATTAATATTCCAATTTTACACAGAAAATACCTTACATACTAGAGTTGAATACATATGACAATTAAAAAAAAGCGCTCAAAAGCCTTCTGTTTCTGATGTATGTGTGTATTCTTCAAGTTTCATGCATGCATTCTAAATTTTTTTTAAAGAATAAATTAATATCCTAATTTTACACCCAAAAATACCTAACATACTAGAACTGAATACATATATAATCAAATATAAAATTCACGTCACCATACCCATTAATTAATTTTGAATATTATAGGGAAACACATATATTTCCCCCAAAAATATGATTCTCACCAACCCTAATCCATGCCTATAAATGCAAATAAAAAAAAAACTTTAAACCCGCAAACAAACTAAAAAGAAAAGAAAAAAAAAAGTCAAAAAGGGAAGAAAAGAAACAAAAGTCTTTTCACTTGCGTTCTCTTCTAATCTCTCTCGGTTACTTTGGTCTTAAGCGGCGTGTGTGGTTGTATGGTCTCAAGTGTCGTGCATGCATTTCATGCGTTTCTTTCCTCTCTATCCATCCCCTTGCATGCTCTCTATTTATCTGACCCCATAATTTTATTTTTACATCGTACAATTAAAAATCACCCAAAAAACCTCGTAGCCTCCTTCCTCCTTCGCCGTTACAGTCTCCCCTCTCCGCCGTGACTCTCATTGATTGAACCTCCTCTCTGATCTCTAACGCGACTTTGATTGAACCACGTCGATGCATGTTCATGCCTAGTCTCTCCTCCAATTCACGTCGATTCGATTCGTCTCTGCATCTCTTCCGTTAGGGTTCTAAGGTTTTCGATTGGGATTTGGAAAAATCTGGTGGTGGGTCGTCGAAAGGTTCAGACTTGAAGAAGATGTTCCAAGTCAAAACGTGGTCAAAGATGTGCATGAACGCTTCGTGCGGCTCGACCTCTGCTGTTGAATGGAAGAAAGGTTGGCCTCTTCGATCTGGTGCTCTCGCTGATCTCTGTTTTCGTTGCGGGTACCTCTCTCAATCTCTCTCATTGGACTCAAAGTCTCGATCTTTTCGTTTCATGGTGTGTGTGTGTTCGTTCACCAATCATTGACTCTTTTTGATCTATAAATAGCACGAAATTTAATACAGAAATTAATTTTTACAAAAAGGGGGATAAAAATAGAGACGATGATTAATGTTTTGATTTGTTTGTCTTTATAGATCGGCTTATGAGAGTTCTCTGTTCTGTGAGACATTCCATTTGGACCAATCTGGTTGGAGGGAATGCTATTTGTGCAACAAGGTTGTTTTTTAAAAAAAAAACTCTCGTCTTTTTTATAGTGTTGTCTCTGTAATGTTTGGTTTGATTGAAATTCTGTAATGACAGAGACTTCATTGTGGATGCATTGCCTCTAAGCTCGTTGTCGAGTTTATGGACTACGGTGGTGTTGGTTGTACTACTTGTACTAACTGCCATCAACCAAACTTGGTGAGCTTGACTCTGTTTTCTGTTTGAATATATTTCAAGTTGTTGTCCTGATAATGATTCTGTGTTGTGATGTCTTGCCGTTTCTTGTTGCTTTGCAGAATAATAGAGGTGAGAGTTCAGGTCTGTTTAGCAGATTACCAATGAACAGGCAACATACTAATGGAGAAAGTGGAATGAATGTTGACGGAGTAAGAAGCCTAGCTGATTTCTTTTCTCAGCCACTAGTCCAGGGAGATGACAAAAGAGAAGAGTTCATGCCTCACCGTGGGTTTAATAATCTCATGAAACCAGATAATGCCACCAATGGGTATAGGCAGGACTCTGGGGATATGCAAGAATCATCAACACCTTCACAGCCATCCTTGAATATGGCTTTGGCATCACTTCCTTATAGCCTTTCTTTTGCAAATGCAACAAAGAAACTCATGGATGCTGCTTCTCAGTCCCACCCTGTCCAATGCTCTGCTTCAAGTATACTGCAAAAGCCTTCAAAATCAGCTCTTGGAACTCCTCCTGGGACTAGCAAATCTGCTCAGGCCAGGATCGGTAGGCCTCCTGTTGAAGGGCGTGGGAAAAGTCATTTACTTCCTCGGTATTGGCCAAAATATACTGATAAAGAGCTTCAGCAAATCTCTGGAAAGTATCCTTTTTTTTGCTAAACAGTTCACTTTAGATACAGTTCTTGGTGACTCTATGTTTTTCCTTAACAGTTTTTTTTTAGTTTAAATTTGAAGATTGTACCTCTGTTTGAGAAAACTCTTAGTGCAAGTGATGCCGGCCGCATTGGTCGTCTGGTTCTTCCAAAAGCCTGTGCAGAGGTAATTTCTCATCTCTATGGTGCTTTTTCCCTTGTCCTTGAGATCTCTCTAAAGAGCTAATACTATGTGTGTAGGCTTATTTTCCTCCTATTAGTCAATCAGAAGGCATTCCTTTGAAAATACAAGATGTGAAGGGTAAGGAGTGGACATTCCAGTTCAGGTTCTGGCCAAATAACAACAGTAGAATGTATGTCTTAGAAGGTGTCACTCCCTGCATACAGTCCATGATGCTACAGGCTGGTGATACAGGTACTTTGTTCATGTTTTGTCTTAACAAGAGTTCTGAGTATACTGATGATTTTTTTTTTGTTTACAGTAACTTTCAGTAGGGTTGATCCTGGTGGCAAATTAATCATGGGTTTCAGGAAGGCAGCTCATACTGGAGACATACAGGTTCTGGTCTCTATGAACTGTTTTTTTTTTTATTTTCTTTCTGATTAGCTCCATTCTTATCTTGATCCAATCTTTATAAACAGGGGCGTGGTCTCACCAACGGTACTTCAAACGAGGACACATCATCGTCCGGTGTTACAGAGACCCCAACCTCCAAAAACGCTTCCTCGTGTCCCTCACAAACCCCTGAAGAACTGAAAGGTCTGCCTGAGCATGTGAGTTTGAAGAAGAGTGAGGTGAATGGAGGCAGGAGTTCTGATGATCCGTCACGGGTTAAAGACAAAAAGAGGACTCGAACTGTAGGTGCAAAAAGCAAGAGATTGCTTTGGCATAGTGAGGAATCTATGGAGGTAAGACTCAAATGGGAAGAAACTCAGGAGTTGATTCGTCCTTCTCCTAGTGAAATGCCTACCATCGTCGTCATCGAGGAGCATGAGTTTGAAGAGTTTGACGTAAGTGGTAGAGCTTGTTGATTCTTTTACAACAACGAGTGTCATGTGATTTAGTATCTTGTTTATGTTATGGACAGGAACCTCCTGTCTTTGGAAAGAGGACGATAATCACTTCAAAACCTTCAGGGTACGTTAACAGCAACATATCTTCTCCTCTTAGTTTACTTTCAAGAAATTTACTAATGAATATCTATGTGATGTAGTGAACAAGAACGATGGGCATCTTGTGACGACTGCTCTAAATGGAGAAGGTTACCGGTAGACGCTCTTCTCCCTGCAAAGTGGACATGTTCAGACAATGTTTGGGACCAGAGCAGGTAAGACTGTCCAAAAGTTTTTTTATCCTTGTGGTCATTTGAATCGAAGATCTTGTTGCTGTAATTTGATAGAAAAACATTGATAGGTGTTCGTGTTCTGCACCAGAGGAGAGTCTGAAGGAGCTTGAGAATGTTCCTAGAATTGCGAAAGGTATGAGTACTGTTATACTTTTGAGATGTCAAGTCTCAGGACACTAACTGTGTTGTGTATTTATTTAGAGCACAAGAAGAGAAGAACTGGGGTGAGCCAGACTGGAAGAACTGAGCAAGAAATGTCGGGTCTGGATGCACTAGCGAGTGCAGCAGCCTTGGGAGACACTTTAGGCGAGGAAGAGGCAGAGGCTGCGACCACGACCAGACATCCAAGGCACAGGGTTGGATGCTCATGCATTGTGTGCATTCAGCCGCCAAGTGGGAAAGGCAGGCACAAGGCCAGCTGCATGTGCACGGTGTGCAGCACAGTGAAGAGGAGGTTCAAAACGCTGATGATGAGGAGGAAGAAGAAGCAGTTAGAGCGAGAGGAAATAGAAGCAGCAGCAGCGGATCAGGAGAACAAGGGGGAGGGGAAAACAGGGATGATTGATCTGAACGGTGATCCTTATAATAGAGGAGAGGTTGAAGCTGTGGGTGTGGAGGAGAAGGACGAGAGTAAAAGAAGAGAAGCTGGGGAGTGTTTGGGCGTGGCACATGCCGGTGATGTTATAGGAGTAACGGAGTTAGAAGGAGAGGCTGAGAAAATCGGTGAAGAGTCGAAAGGTTCAAGCTGATATGGAAGAAGACAAAGAAGCTAAAAATCATAGCTATTTTATATAAATATAGGTTCTTTAAAAACACCAAGAGAAAGAGTGAGGTACAGTTTTTTTTTTGTTTGGTTCTGTCATAGTTTTAGGCAAACATAAGCTTCTGGTTTAAGAGAACAAGAATGGCCATTCTCTGCTTTTGCATTTTTTTCTTTTGGGTTTTTAAAGTTTTTTCATGGTCTGTGGTGAGTTCGGGGTGGGTTTTAGTGTTTCTCAATTAATCTTGCAGAAGACAAAAATGGTGATGAAACAGTTGAAATATTTTTGTTTGTGTTGTTTTAAACCTCACATGGGAAGCATTATGTTCAATTAAGATCCTTCTTCTTATCATATTACATTGTCTGAGCTTCTTCTGTTCAGAAGCTATTTTTGCTGAATATTCTTCCATTCAAAAAGAGGACAAGATGAAATCATGGAATTTTCATAATTACATTATTAGCCCCATAGGGGGCCATTAACTTAGTTGGGAACAATCAACGCTTTGAGTTTGTACGTTGTGTCGTCTGTAACAAGACCTGTACCCTTGGCTTCACATTTGGTTAGCAAGAGATCCAAATGTGGCTTTGAGTGACACTTGTCGTTAATGTGTGTCCAGATATTGAAAGGAAACCTTTTGCTTCCGCTGTATTGATGAACCTTTTAATTTACATGGGCATTGTTTTTACATCCGTTTTCTATCGAATATGGTAAGAAGATGGCTGCTGTCTCTGGAGAGATCTGAAGATATCTTTAATACAAAGAAGCCATTGAAATTGGTTAACCTCTGCTCAAGCTATTAAAACAGTTTTGCATAATCGTATTATAATCATCATAATTTCTTGTTTTATCTGAACTTACAGCAACAAATTTGACAAGGGTGGCATCTTTTGCTCCCATTCTGCTCACTTCATGTGGCCATATGTTTGTGTTTTAAATTAAGTGATTAACCAT
Organism: Brassica nigra; assembly: GCA_016432835.1. NCBI lineage: Eukaryota > Viridiplantae > Streptophyta > Magnoliopsida > Brassicales > Brassicaceae > Brassica > Brassica nigra. The sequence continues at coordinate 10,428,696 of CM028245.1, read as the reverse complement.
TGGTTCAGCTGAATAGAAGTCCTTGTTCAGTCTATGGCTTTATATGAAGTAAGGTATTTAGTTTTATTTGTTCGTCAAGCACCAGTGGTCTAGTGGTAGAATAGTACCCTGCCACGGTACAGACCCGAGTTCGATTACCGGCTGGTGCATATTTGTTGTAGATGAGCTGTGATGATTATTGGCTATAGCGATGGTTGGGTCCTTCGCTATCATCCGTTCAATGGATGACGTTTGCCACTCTGCCTGAGCTCTAACTCTTTTGTTTCTCCTTTCCTCTACTATTTTCTGAGCTCGAATTCTTTTGTTTCTCCTTTCTTCTACTATTTTCTTAACATTCATGTTAATGTATTCATTTCAAACTATCTATTCTACTTTATTCAATCACAATGAATAATGTAAACATTAAATTAACAATTATCCATATTGGGTTTTGTTACTTAACAAATGACAACACAGGTTTACAGGATTGTTATACATAAACACAGAAATGCAACAACAACAACAAAAACTATATATTCTACTTTATTCAGTCACAATGAAAATTTAAACAAGTATCCCATATTGGGTTTTATTACTTAACAAACAACAACAACACAGGTGTACAGGATTGTTATACATAAACATAGAAATTCAACAACAACAACAAAAACTTGTGACAATAATTGCCTCAACATTAAAAACTTTTAAACACACAACAATTATAGCAAAAATTCCATCTACAGTTTGCATCTTCCATTCCTTTTTCTACACATATTTTCTCCGGCTTCCCACCCTTCAGCGGGAACCAGATGATACGATCCATAACCAACATTATGTAGCCGCAGATATCATAACGTTTTCAGTTTTCAATTCCTGACCAGACTGGTTTGCACAATCATGTGCCTAATCTTAAGATAGCATCCACTTTTATTTCGTCATGAAACAGCAACATGTCCCTTAGCCACAGCTTGGTCGTGGTATATGGTGTCTGATACTTTGCTCGGTGGCCAGTACCGAAACACAGATCTTCCAAGAATGTTCTCTATCGGGAGTGGACCCCTGCCATTTACAATCAACACAATCGTCAATCACTACACCATGAATCAACACAATTAAAGACTGATTATGCATTAAGAGAGTTAGTTACCAGTTATGAGAGTCAAAGCTTTTGTTGCGGTTGTCTCCAAGGACAAAGACATAACCTTTGGGGACAAACTGCAGATGACAAGTACACCTTATCAACAAATCTGATACTTAAACAAGGATGTAGTACAATTCGCTCACCATTGGTTCCATTCCATAGGACATTGGCTCCAAGACAAAATCTTCTTCTTGCACATTGTCATTCACAAGGAGCTTCCCATCACGAACCTGCATAATACATTATCCATATGTTAAAAAAAAAAAACAATTTGATAAAAGAAAAAACAGAAAAAGGTCGAGTCCATTTCTGAGAAAACTTGTTGTCTAAGAAAGCCTCTACAACAGTAACAATACCGACCGGAGGTGAACAAAGACTTCAGTGAGGTGAGAATAGGATCAATCAACAAGTGGATTGGGATTAAAGGGGCTTACTTCAACCCAGTCACCTTCACTTGCCACAATCCTCTTTATGTAAACATCATTGGAATTGTAACCATGTTCCTGAAAAATTCAAAAGGAGATCATCAAATACTTATTTACAATAAAAGATACTTATCCACACACAGATTTAAAATGTTAAAAGAGCAAGAGTTTCGATCTTTGACTTACCACCAAGATTGGAGGAGTCTTGAAGATTACTATTTCCGAAACCTCCGGCTTCCTGAAAATGTAGGAGACCTGACCAAAACCAAGACAACACACAAAGAGAGACAAGCTTGAGAGTCTCATTCAACAACCCACATCAAACAACTAAAAGTCCCATAGCAATTGCCTATCGAACAACCTTCACCTCAGTGGCATCAAGCTAACAGATTCCACACCTAGTCTATACAAAGGGCAACACATAGAGCTAACTATAAAGTATAGACTCAGAACTGGTACCTTCTCGGCCATAACGCGATCACCCACGTCAAGGGTAGGGTACATAGACGCGGAAGGAATCGACTTCGGCTCGGCGAGAGCAGATCGGAAAAGAAGAGACACCGTGACCGCCGTGAAAGCGGCTTTAGCATCCTCCGAACACATACTCAAAAGCCTATTAACCCACCCGCTTCCACCACTCGACTCCTTCCCATCCTCATCCTCATCATCATCAAACGCCGTTCCTCCCCTGTCCACGTCATCAATCTCCCGCCGATTCATCCACGAAATCAAAGACGAAGACTTCGACGGCGAAACACCGAGGAGCGTTGACTCAGGACCAGACGTTGACTTCAGAACGGAGATCAGACCCATCACGAGCGGACTCTGCCTCCCTTCTCCGATGACTTCCCTGGCGATGCTGGTGTACATCGACCCGGGTCGGATCTTTGGAGACTTGTCGGGCTCCGGCTTGTGGGAGAAGAATCTCGGACGGGGGAACCCGCCGGAGCCGAGACGGACTCCGGCGGCGGAGGAGGAGAGGTTGCGAGCGACATAGGAGGAGTAGGTGAAGGTGATTCGAATCGCCATAACTACGAGCTTGAAGAAGAGCTTGTAGAGGTGAGGGTAAATCGAGGTGTCGTAGAGCAGCGAAGTTGAGGTTAGAGAGATGCTCAGCAGGAGGAGAAAGCCATTTCTAATCAATCGGTTGGTTGATTTGAAACGGAATCGATGAATCGGAAGGTCGGACTATCGCCCGACGAGATGATAGGAAGATGATTGCGCCGGAGAGAACGAAGATCTGCGAATCCCTAAAGGGCAGATCTTGAGGTGGTTGTGATCAGAGAAACTTCGTTTTTGCTTGCTTCTGAGAAGGTGGGAGTCAGATAGAATGGAAATTAATATCTGAAAAAAAACTATATATATTTTTAGTTAATTTTAAAATTCTAACAAGAAAAGTCAAACTGTGAAAAAGAAGTGGTTGAGTCAAACTAGGCTGCGGGGCTTTGTGAGCCACACGATCTCGTGGTTAGTGCAGTTGTGCTGTCGTTTGTAAAAAAATTATCAGTTGGTACACGGGAACTGATTGTATAAGAAATCAGTTAGCTTTTTTTTAGTCGGCAAGAAATCACTTAGCTATAATACATTTTAGAATGAATATAGTTCGGTAGTGAATAAAATAAATCTTTGTTTTATGTGTTAGTATTGTTTTATGTTTTTAATATTTTAACAAAATCATCAAATATTTATTTTGTTATTTTATAAAACTAATGCTAATAGATAATTTAGAATTAAATATTTGTTTGATTAAAAATTTAGTATAAGATACAAAGAATAATCTTCCGGACAATCAACACGGATGACAAGCGAAAATAATTGTTCAATATATATATAAAAAAAAAAGTTGACTAAAATTGGATTGTGCTGTATAAGTTAACCGGACCAGCGTCGACAAAAAAAAAAAAAAAGTTAACCGGACCAGCTTGGAGCCATTTTGCCAGCGAAACCACTACCAAAAATCTGATTTGGCCTCTTCACCCTTTGACTAAAGAAACAAGTATGTTTCAGTCTTCATGATCAAACTGTCGAAACTATTATACAAACGTCAAGCACCACGCCACCAGAACCTGAAAACAGAGAAGACTCACAAAGGCGACTAACATGCAAGTCAACGCATCAACCAACGCTTCCATCAGAAAAGAAAAAACAGAGAAGATCAAACCATCAATCCTAACTCCGCATATAAACTTATAAAGGTTTTTAAATTATTTTATGAAATAACCATTGTCTTTTTATATAAAACACCAATTTTTAAACACATGCTTTGAGAAAGATATTTTTGTCTCCTTATAAACAATTGATAGTCTATGAAATCCAAACTCGCACAATGACAAAGTAAGAAGATGGACAAAATCATTTTTGAATATAAATAAAACCTATTTTTCTTTCAATCAGTTACCACGAATATGTTATATGAAAAAGTATATTCTCCTTTGATTAAAATATTTTGCGACGAGTTCCATATTATTTGTTGTCAAAAGTTTGTAAGATTGTAAGTCAGGAGTGAGAACTAATCACATGTCTTGTATATAATCTTACATCGTATTCTTAACATTCTTCGTTTTCATCTACAAAATGTGAAAACGTGATAAATCGATGCAGTAACATTCAATGTTTTTAAGACTCGTCGTGCATAAGAAGATGATATAACATTTGAATACATGTTGCTCACTAATCAAGAAAAATTCACTTGAAACCCCAACGTGTACACATGTGTTTGGTCCTCTTTTTCTTCTTCCTTCTTCTTGACAGAGAAGGAACCTTTAAGATTTAAATCCCATCTCTGTTTTTTTCTTCTTTCGTTCAATCTCAGTTTATCTGTCAGTGGTCCTCTCAATCCCCAGCGATCATATGTTTATGCCGTCCTTGTTAAGTTTCAAATTGTTCCTGTCTCTTCACTGGCTTTGTTGAAGCTGTTTTACCGCCATTTTTAACTTTGTAATTTCAAAATATTCAAAGTTTAATGGTGCAATTCATCTCCATATTCTAAGATGTAATCTTGACTAGTTTAACCTTGTTTATATGTCAAGTAATCACAGCAAAAACAAGAATATGCTTAGTAATCAATTCTGTTTCAACTTTTAAGTCTTATCAGTGCTTCCACGCCCTTAGGCCTTAGTGATCATTTAAACTGAAACAACAGTATGATATCAACTTTAATTATTTGGTTCCACTGATTAAAGATAAATAAAGAAAACAAAAACATTCAACTGATTCACAAGACAGAACGATACTAATGCTAATATTATCGGAGGTTAATTAACATTACATTAAGAGGTTTTTTTCACCTGTGCTTTGTAAGTTGACGCCATATTTGCTCGAAAACCTGGATGATAAGATCATGATACTCCTTTGCATTCAAGGAAAGATAACAAGCAAGAAGATCCTCCAAGTCTTTTGAAGCTCTGATGTTGTTTTCTTCTATCATCTCCACCATTGATTCTCTGAAATCCTTCTCAGGATCAACCGAACGCTTCATCACCGCATAACTCTCAACAACAACTTGTCTGCTCTCTGATCTCGACGTGCTTCTACGCCTACCTGAGAGTTGAATTCTAGGTGAATTTACTCTTCTGAGGTTTATCCCTGCAGATGAGTTTCTTCCACTAGAAACTTGCTTTTGGTATTTCTTCTCTGCTCTGCATGTTTCATCTTCTTCTTGTTTCTCTTTATTAATCTTAACAGAAAGATGACTTTTTATCGGTTTCTTGGTTTGTTTACTTTCAGGACAAGCTTTCTCTATAGAATCAGACTCTTTGACCTTGTACTTGGTGAAAGGTTTGTTTTTTGTGTCGATCTTGAAGTTGGAAGGATCAACGAATCCATCATCCCCCACATGGTAGAAACTGTACGGAAAAGACTCTGTGGACCTTTCAAGAGCTGGCAACGCGCAGTGAGATGAATCTTGACGGTTGACCTTGCTCTTGTTAAAACCAGCAGCTGTAAAAGGAATGATTGGTTTAAGAGATGGCTTGTTGAGTGTCTTTCTTTCACTCATCCTTTTTTTGTGAAGAGAGTTTCTTTGTGAATTATGGTGAGGACTGTTAGCTACTAAGCTGATGGAAAAATGAGAGATTGGAGACTGATGAGTAAGCGAATAAGAGGAGGGGCTCTTCTTGTTATAAGTGTTTGAGGAAGAAGGAGAATTAGGTTTGTTTTTGGGTTTAGACTGCTTAGTCATGTCTTTGAGCTTGTGAAACCATGCATTTGAGATCATATCTGAAATTTTGAACTTGTATTTCCCCATCTTATTTCACACTATTCACAAGATTTTATGATGTACTCTTATATAGAGAAGCAGAAGAAGCAGATAAGACTGGAAAATTGGGACCCCATTTCAGAAAAAGCTTAAAGAATGACTTTTGTTTGTATCATCATCACCACCATCAGCATGGACTACTTGAGAGTTGAGACATCACATTTTCTTTTTTTTTTTCTCTAATAATTATTTTTTGAGACGTCACATCTTACACACGCTTTAGTTCATGAGTTTTCTTAGTTCATTTAGGATTATTTAAAATTTTCAATAAACTTATGCGAAAAATTGATTCAGGAGGATTTTAAAATTGGATGACTAGATTTTTTAAGTATGTTATTTAAAATCTGTTAAATTTGAATATATATACTCAAAAACAAATTAAAAATCAAAATTATCCAAAAATAATGATTAGAAAAAACAATTCTAAATGCAGTAAAGGGTTTAAATCTCTTTATAATTCTTTATCATCTTAAATTCAATCATGTATTTTATTTTCTGTAGGCTAGAACAATTTAGGATTTCGGGAATTTTTAATCATTGCTTTTTTGGGGTTCAGTGGTTCACCATTATATGGTCTCCTTCTCTTTGAAGATATCCTTCATCGGCAACAATATCTTCCAGATCCTAAGTGAAGATATATCTTTCTTTGTTTGTTTCTTTTCTTAATTTAGTATTTATTTATTGAACTTTGTATAAATATATTAAGGTGATACAGATAAGCAAAATGATGAGACCAGTATTAATCAATAATTTTTTATTTAAAATCTGTAAATAAGTAAATGGGACAGCTTTTGAGTCGTAATGATGAAACTAAGAAAAATATTGGTCCAAAGTGTCCACTAACACCGAACACTTTGAGGACACCCGTTTTCTCTTTACATTCCCTTTCCAAATCAACCATTTTTGTTAATTATTTCTTCAACAAAGAAAGATGATTATCCAAATCAAAACAGTTTCCATAATCCTTTTACTTTAAACATGCGCATGTGACCAGTGAGAGCTATTGATCTGAAATGGGAACTAAATCAGCCTTGATATCATGGTGGTGATTGTTGTTAACAAACCAAGATCTATGATTTGAATTCAACAGCAGAAATATTTGCAACATGATAATCCTTTACGCGGACTCGCACGCACACGAATACACTACTACATTTGGGAGACATTCAACAAAAATGAATGTCTAAAATTATGACGTGAAGAAATTGATGGGATTTTTTTTTTTTTTGAAATGAGAGGCTTTAGAAGTAGTGACGGAGCCACAGTGTTGTCACATGGGTCAACTGACCCAGGTGAATTTTCTATAAAAAAAAAATTTGCTGGTATAATTCTATGTGATTATTGGTAATTTTAACTAGATGACCCATGTAACATATGCTAGTTTTTAGAGTCTGGCTCTCCTAAAATATTTTCTTCCCTCCGCCACTGTTTAGAAGCATATATTATCTCAAACACCAGAAGGATTGTTTGTTCATATAGTCAATAAGTAGACCGGGTCGGTCAAAATATAACTCCGAAAGCAGAAAAAATTAAGCTATATATATTTTCAAGCTCACTAGATATGAGACCGGTTTATGCTCAACATATCAGGTTGCATTGACCCACCGATCAACCAACAACCTTCTCAATATACAAAACCAAAACCAATTTAGAGCATCTTGGATTTTATTCGTAAGAAAGAGCCACCAAACACTTACAATAAAAACAATTTATTCTCGCTACAAGAAAACATGGCATATTTTCATGGAAATTCTGACGGACAATAAAGTGGTCGGAAAATTCTGAGGAATTTCTGAGGAAAAACCGAGGAAACCAAATATTAAAGAGTCGTCGGTATTTCATCAGAAAATTCCGACGAAATACCGACAAAATATGATTTGTCGAAAATTTCTGATGAAATTCTGACGAAAACACCTTTTATATTGGGGTTTCGTTTCGGGGTTTTGGTTCCTCAGAATATTGTCGGAATATTTTAACGGAATTCCGATGAAATTCTAACGAAATAACCTTCATATTAGAGTTTCAGTTTGGGGTTTTATTTCCTCAGAAATTCGTCGGAATATTCTGACGAAATTTCGACGAAATTGGTTCTTTCGTCAGATTTCCGTAGGAATTTTCTGATGGAATTCCGACGAATAATTGGTTTTCATATGAAATAATCAATATAAATGTAAATTTGGATATCGACATTGTTGCACAAACATATATTAAGTTTATAATAGGATGTGAGTTGACAATGGTTCAATTTTTTCAACTTATAAAATCCTCTACGAATAAATCAACAAAACATAATATTTTGCATAAAGAACTATGTAATTAAACAACCTTATATCGGTAATCTAACTTACAATATCAATTTTGTGTAATATTATCTCATATAAACACTTATAAACTAAAACAGGTAAATAAGTCTATCTAAATGAATAAAAATATATTCAACATTATTGTATGTCAAATTTTTCATGTTTTGCATCCCTAAATCTAAGTTCGTCAGAATTTCGTCGGAATATTCCGACGGATTTCCGACGAATATATAACAGAGAATATGCTATTTTCGTAGGAAATTCGTCAGAATTTTCCGACGAAATTCTGACGGAAACTCTAATTAATGAATATTCCGACGAAATTCCGACGAATAGTATTTGATCGTCAGAATTTCGTCGGAATTTTACATTCCCTGGCAAAATGAAACGCTAAAATTTTCGTTAACCGCCAAAACTTTCGTGGACCGCCAAAACTTAAAATATTCCGACGGAATTTTGATGAACTTATTTTATCAGAATTTTTAATTTAAAAAACATCAGTTTCTTCTTCTTCCTCATTTCTCTTCTCTCTCTCTCTAAAATCTCAAAAATTCTCTCTAACTTTTTCTCTCTAATCCGAGGATCCAACAGCAGAAACCCCTCAAATTCTTCATAAATCATGTAAGTCACCTTTTTTCTTTTCTTAATTGAGTTATATTAGTTTTATGATATTAGATTTTTGGATTTTAGGTTTTGAATGTTAGATTTTGTTAGGATAAAGAGTTTTATAAATTAGATCTAATATTTTGTTGTTAGGTTGTGGTTTAGATAGGTTTGATTGTGATTTTGTAGGTTGTTTGTTTAATTTATAGTTTTGTGAAATTTATGAAGTTTTTATTATTTTATAAAAATTATTCAATTTTTTAAAACGTTTTTAGAGTATTTATAATTTTTAAAGTATTAAAACTATATTTATATAGATATATATATTTAAATAAAACTTTCAGGTTTTTCTATAATTTTTGTTTTAAAATGTTTTATGATTTTATAAAACGTTTTAAAGCTTTTATAAAAATATTTTAGGTTTTATAAAAGTTTTAAGTCTTTTATAATTCATATAACTTTTCAATGTTTTTAAAATTTATAAAAAAATTTTAAAATAATTATATTATAAAACATTTTAAAAACTTTCAGATTTTATTGCTTTTTGTTTTAAAACATTTTATGATTTTATAAAACATTTTAAAGCTTTTAGAAAACAGTTTTAGTTTTATAAAAAAATTTTAAGGTTGTTATAATTCATATAATTTTTTATGTTTTTTAAGTTTATCAAAACCTTTTAAATTAGTTATAGTATAAAAACGTTTTCAAATTTTAATTTTATTGTATTTATATATAAATAATATTTTTATTATAAAACATTATAATTTGTTTAAAAATAATTTCATTAATTTAATTATGAAATTTAAATTATTTTTTTAAAATTATTGTACAAAATTTCCGACGGATTTTATTCGTCGGAAATTTCTGACGGATTATTTTTGTCGGAAATTTCTGATGGATTATTTTCGTCGGAAATTTATGACGGATAATTTTTGTCGGAAATTTCCGATGGATAATTTTTGTCGGAAATTTCCGACGGATAATTTTCGTCGGAAAATCGTCATAATGACCGCCAAATTTCCGACGAAATTTATTTTTCCGACGAGTTGAAACTGATGGCGTTTTTCGTCGGAAATGGCTTATTCCGACGAATTACCGACGAAATATTCCATCAGAATTTGCATGTTTTCTCGTAGTGTCTCCACCGTTTTTAAACTTCATGGGACTCCACTATCGTGACTTTAATTTCACACCCCAAAGACGTGAACCCCATGCAACAACACAAGCCTTTCTCTCTCTAACCTTATACACACCAAAACAAAACAGAAAGTCCAAAGAGGATCACCACACCACCACAATAACAACGAAAAGCTTCAACACGATGAGAGCGAAAGCAACTTTGGTTAACTTCAAATCAAAGCTTTCAGAATCATGCAACCGATTCGTCTCTCTCTTCCGCTTCAGAGTCAAGAGACCTGTCTTTATTAGACCTCTTCGTCGTGCTCGTCATGGCAATGTCAAACCTAGCCATCATCAACATACCAAGAAGCCAATCTGTGCTTCCTCTTTTCTGTCTTGTCTCTGTTTTCTCAGCAAAAACAAAGACCGGAAGTTGAACCAGACCAAACCATGTAAGAAAACTTCTCTACAATGTTCGAAACAAAGATGTCTTATAAGCTTTTTTTATTTATCTGTTTATTCTCCAATTGCACTTGCAGTTAGTGTGAAGGATGATGATTTTTCGAAGATTACACATTCGCCTCTTACGCCAGCAGCAGCCAAGAAGCTATTCACTTCACCCATCACGACACCTGTTTCTGCGTCATGGACAAAGAACTCACTGAGGTCAAGAGAAACATTCGAAGACAATGCTGTGGAAGATGCTTGCAGAAGCTTTGAAAACTATCTTACTCATCTGATTGCTGAAGAAGGGACGATGGATGAGGTAATGGACATAGAGGAGCTTCTCTTCTGTTGGAAGAATCTTAAGAGTCCTGTCTTCATTGAACTTGTCTCCAGATTCTACGGAGAGCTCTGCAGAGACTTGTTTTCAGGTGAATGAACGTATCGAACAAGGATCAAAGCAAAAAGCTTTTTTTATCTTTTTATCTTTGTTTATATTTTGAAAAAGTCCTCGGAATCCAAGAGAGAACCCCTCAGGAATCTCCCTCTTCTTTGTTTCTTTCTTCGAACGTAAGAACATGTAATACAACTTAATGAGTCTCGTTCTAAGGCCCCCATTTATATTATGTTGGGCCCTATTAGGCCCGTTAGAAGCTAAAAATGATACGCCACGTGACATAAATGGTTGGTTCGGTCTGAGGGAGCGACATATCGACCAAACTATCCCTGTCAAATGAAAGCGAGCGTTCCTGCTTTACCATCATGATTTCACTTGTCGTGTAATAATCACCACGTTTGTTTCCAGAATCATGGAGGGAGCCGAAATTAACCAAATCACTTTTTGTTAACCCGGTGTCCGGATCCCCGTAGGAACCCGACTAGCGCCGACCACCGCCCCCACAATCTGAACCACTAAGGGCCCGGAGGGTTTTTACGGCAGCGGCTTCGGAGGCCGGAGACCATGTGAAAACCCCGGTGGCCAACGCGGATCGAACCTGCGGGGAGCGTATTGGATTTTCTTCCTCAACTACCACTAGGCCAACCCGTGTTGGTTTTAACCAAATCACTTGAATATTTTTATAAACAAAAGTAAATATATCTCTTCTTTGTGATACTAAGCATTTATAACATCTTAAACCACATATATTTATTTAGAATGATAATTTTGTGTTAAACGCATTATACGATTTTCGTTGCAATTAAGAAACACATTTATACCATTTTGTAGCAATTCATCCTCCTTTTTGGAACACTTGTAGTAATTCTTCCGTATGATTGAATACGACTATCTATAATACTCCATCTGTTTTAATAAGTAGTTGTATAGTTTTCTTCTTGTTTCACAATGTAAATTGTTCCAAATTTCAATGCAAAAATTAACAAGCTAAGCAATACTTAAACACCAAAACTTAAGAGTGAAATCTTAAGTATAATTTATTATTGACAATTCTCTTTTTAAGTAAATATTAAAAAATAAAAGAATGGTTACTTTAAGAATTGTGTTTTTAGCCAAACTAATCATAATTAGAAACAAAAAGAGTACATCCACGTAAAGGAAGATTTTTAAATTGTACTAGACTCTATATATGGTTCCTTTTTTATTGTGTGTGTGTCAATACTAGATTCTACTTTCAGCCATTTGTCGTTAAGATTCGAAAAAAAAAAAAACTAGATTCTACTTATCTGGATAGTATTCGTATTTACTTTGAACTGTATCTTGATAATTATGAAGAAGACTTAAAAAAAGAAAATATGAGCTAGGTGGTCCAAATACTGAAAACACACAAGGCATGAATTCAACACACTCGTGCATCTCTTGTCTCTTTCTTTTTTCAACTTTTGGCTTCCCTCCATCTGCCATATACCCCATCTTCTCTTTTTCTCTCCTCGGACCTGTTGTATCAGTACTCTTTTATTTTCATTTTTGTGATTAAATATGTATGGCGTGACAAGAGAGCTCTCATACGAGATCTTCTCAAGGATTCCTGTGTAGCAAAAAGGTTATCTACTATCAAGATGTACATAACTTACATTAATTGTGTTACGATGAAATATAAATTGTTTTTTAAGCTTTCTTATAAAAAAATCAGGGTTTTTTTTTCTACATAAGGAAATGCAGAAAGAAAAGAAAACATTAAAAAGAAAGGAAAACCCAAAAATGATGGACTCGACCTAGAAAAACCCAAAAATGATTACACCCACAAAATAGTCCAAACTAGAAAATTTCCAAAGACTTTAGCTCCACTCGAACGGAACTGCCGCCACCAGTACACACTCACCGGAAGCGAGAACCACCAAGGCTACCATCAAAGCAAGGAAGAAGACGAAGTACAAGAAGGACCGATATAAGTCTTCACCGACAAAACCGCAACCTGAGCGGAACCAATAGGAAAAGCGGAGAAAGGAGATGTTGGAGCCAATCGGATCGTCTCCTCCCTAAATATAAATAGATATGATGAAATCTAACAGTCTTTATTATGCTGGATCAAGGATCGTTATTTTTGGAGGATTTTTATCATAGTTTACTTTGGATAAATTATTGAATATGTGGCAGAATAAATAAATAAATTTTATATGTGAGTATAATTCATCTTAAAATTAGATTCATCCTATTAAATTAAATTTATTATAAAATAATATAACATAACAGAATATCAATTATTAAGAGAACATTGGGACAAAAAAAAATTGAGGATAATACAAACTCAATTATCGTATTTTGTGAAGAATGTCGGGGAAATAAAGCTGTTAAGGTATGCATGCAGCCTTGCAAATGCCTGCGATTTGAGATCGAAGACACCACTTACCAATGTACCAAATTTTCATATGTTATAGAACGAATGCCAACGCGTTCTTTATTTAATTGGAGAAAATGCAGATCCTAAGAAAATAGTGTAAATTTATGCATGATTCTTGACATCTTTGAGTCATGCATAATAGATAGGAAACAATGCAAGTCCCATCTGTCTCAATCAAGAAACCAAATGAAATTTCAATAACAATAACATGGTAAATTGAGAAAATTATAGTGTGTCAGATCGATGTTTGTATTTAAAGAAGTTTGTAAAACTTTGAAGTGAAGAAGATGAAACAGAGTTTTAATGATCTTTCATTTCATTCTTTCTTAGAAAACAAACGATTACAAGAGAGTTTATTTATACAGCAGAATGAAACCCTAGAGGTTCCAGACAGATGGCGCAATCCTATTCTTCTTGAAGATCTAAGGCTGAGAATTGGTTGTACAGCTTGAGCCCATTCTCTCTTCTGCCTTCATGCGTCATCTGTACTTTGCTTTCTCTGCATTTCTTGTTTTTATCTTCACGTTCAAAATCTGACCGTTGCGCGGGTGTAGCTTTTGTAGATGGGCTTACGTTCTGCATCTTGGGCTTTGACACTCTGAGGTCCACTTTAGCTTTTCCTTTCTTGTCCACCATCAAGGTGCTGCCGTTTTGAACTTCAGGATTCTTAACAGTCCCCCGCAAACTTGGTGTAGGTGGTGAACATATGCCAAGTTTGAACCGCAAATTGTCAAAAGCATGATAGGGCAAAGACTTGGTAAAAATGTCTGCGAGCTGCTGTGATGCAGGAACATGTCTTACGAGCAGAACACCCATCGCTACACGCTCTCGAACGTAGTGGTAATCGAGCTCAAAATGCTTCGATCGCTTGTGGAAGCTCGGGTTCGCGGTCAAGTGCACAGAAGACAGGTTATCACAGTACAGCTCAGGCGTTTGCAGCAGAGGCACTCCCAATTCGCGCATAGCAGAACAAATCCAACTCATCTCTGCAGCTGGCTGTTTCAGATAACGATCGGTACTCTGCTTCTGTTGAACTCCTTGAGACCGTTGGCTGCTTCTTGGATGACCAGGATATGATGTTGTTACCAAGGAAGGTGCAGAACCCTCCTGTTGATCTCCTTGTGCTGTGACACCCTGCCCAGTCACTGTCGCTGTACGCTCTGAGAGTGAAATCAGTGTCTTGACTGAAGTTGATGCCGAGAGACGCAGTGCCTTTCACATATCTTAGTACACGTTTGAGGAGATTGAAGTCAGACACTGTTGGAGCATGCATCTTCTGACACACATAGTTCACAGAGAATTGGATATCTGGCCTTGTTAATGTGAGGTATTGTAACTTGCCAGCTAGGCTCCTGAAGTAATGAGGGTTCTCAAAGAGTCGATTCTGGTCAGGAACCTTATTCAGTTGAATGGGTAGAGGGGTTGAGACTGCATTGCACTCACTCATTCCTGCAACTGCTAATAGATCCAGAGCATATCTTTCTTGAGAAAGGAAAAGGCCTGATTCATGAAACGTGGCTTGAATTCCCAAGAAGTATCTCATTTGACCCAGATCTTTCATACGAAATTGAGTGTGAATGTCTTTCAGAAACCTTTGCTGCGCCTCTGAGTTGTTCCCTGTAAGAAGCATGTCGTCTACGTAAAGAAGAAGCATCATGACATCTTTTCCTTTCGAGTAGACAAACAGAGACGGATCTTTGATGCTACAACTGAACCCAAACTCCAAGAGATATGAGCTGAACTTGTCAAACCATGCCCGTGGAGATTGTTTCAAACCGTACAGAGATTTGTGGAGAAGACACACATGATTGGGCCTTTCGTCATCAACAAATCCAGCAGGTTGTTTCATATAGACTGTCTCTGTGAGCTCGCCGTGGAGAAAAGCGTTTGAAACGTCCATTTGTTTTATGCTCCATTTCATCACAGTCGCGATGTGTAGAACAAGACGGACGGTTGCGGTTCTGACTACTGGACTGTAGGTCTCCCAGTAGTCGACTCCTTCTTCTTGACCGCATCCCTGAGCCACGAGTCTTGAGCGTAGCTTCTCTTCTTCACCTTCTGCGTTCAGTTTGATTCTATGGATCCATTTGCTCCCCAATACGTTCATATCAGGAGTGTAAGGAACAAGAGACCAGGTCTTTGTTATCATACAGTTATCATATTCTTCTTTCATTGAGCCGTTCCAGCCAGGATGTTGCAGAGCCTCTGCTACTGTTGAAGGCACAACATTCTTAGCTTTAGACGCTAGCAGAGCGTAGCGAGGGTTTGGTTTGGTTATGCCATCTTTAGACCGTGTCACCATGCTGTGTCCTGATCTTGTAGGATTCGTAGGCAAAGGCTCGCTCGTAGTGGCCTCAGAGGTAGAGGCTGAGAGTGGACTGGATGCAGATCGTTCTCCACATTCTGATGTCAAACTCGTGTCACTTTGTGATTTGTTCTCTGTACTTGGTGATGACTCGTTCTGTGTCTGTCTGCACTGAGAGGGAAAAACAGTAGGGGGCCGCCGCCTCGTGATCACTGCGTTAGGTGGATCTCTTACAGGGGTTCCTGTATGATCTGACTGTGTCTGTGCATCGGAGACTTGAAGATTGTTGTACCATGCTGACATCAGAGGAGTATGAGGAGCTGGCTGCAGATGTTTGTAGCTGTTTGAGAACGGGAAATCTATCTCATCAAACGTGACATGCCTGCTGATGTATACTCGTCCAGTGGAAGGCATTAAGCATCTGTAACCTTTGAACTTGTCGCTATAGCCGAGGAAGACGCACTTCAGAGACCGAGGGTCAAACTTGTTTTTGGCGTAGTCTCGAAGTGTCGGGTAGCAAGCGCAGCCAAATACTTTCAGTGCTGAGTAAGCCGGAGTTCGCTTGTGCAAGACTTCGTACGGACTTTTGAGTGCATCAAGGGAGCTGTGTGGTAGCATATTGCTCAGGAAGGTAGCAGTGAAGAAGCTCTCAACCCAGTATTTGTGAGGAACCTTGCTTTGAAATAATAGGGACAAGCCAACTTCAACGATTTGTCTATGTTTTCTTTCCGCCAAGCCATTTTGCTGTGGCGTATGAGGACAGGAAATGAGTTGTTGGATGCCATTTTGTTGCAGATGAAGAAGGAATTGATTACTGATAAACTCACCACCTCCATCACATTGAAAAGAACCAATCTGAGTACAAAACTGATTCTGAACTAAAGCTTGAAACGCAACAAAAACAGAGAAGAAGTCTGATTTCTTCTTTAATGGAAACATCCAACTATATCTAGAATAGTTGTCCACAAACACAACATAATACTGAAACCCTTGGACAGAGGTGACAGGCGCTGGCCCCCAGAGGTCGCAGTGAAGACGTTCAAGAGGTCTCGAGGCTGTGAACGTAGATGCAGCAAACGGAAGTCTTGCACTCTTGCCAAGCTTGCACGCTTCACATTTTGACTTGGAGCTTTTATTGATCATGATTGTCCTAGTAGAAGATAAATGCTGGAGGAGGTGAGGGTTGGGATGCCCCAAACGCTGATGCCACACTTCGTCACTTGCCGCAACTTGTCTAGCAGTGAAGAAAGCCTGCAGCGCCGGAGCTCTCAGCGTATAGAGCCCATTAGTGTTTCTTCCCCTGAGTAGAACCTTCTTGGTTCCCTTATCATAAACAAGGACATTGTCACAGTCGAAGTTAAAACCACAAGGAAAGTCCTTTGTGAACTTAGACACTGACAGTAAAGGTTTAGCAATGTTTGGGCAAACCAGAACGTCGTTCATTGTAATGTTACCTGAGGAAGAAGCAATACTTGAGGAGCCAGTGTGAGTTATCGGGAGGAACTCTCCGTTGCCGACCATGACTGAGTCTGATCCGTGATAAGGCTGAACATTGTGCAGATGGCTAGGAGAGTTGGTAATGTGCGCTGAGGCTCCAGTATCAGGGAACCACTCATGTCCAGTTGCTTCGGCGAAGTCAGAGATCCTCATAGCAGCTAGTGCGTTGTGAACATCTTCCATCTGATAGGAGTTATCGAATCTGTGCCAGCACCTGATGGCTGCGTGTCCTGACTTGCCACATATCTGACACACTGGCCGAGCTTCACTGTCCGCGGAGACTGAAGACCTTGAAGAGGACGCAGAGGTGATGTGTTGAGGGAACCCTCTTCCTCTAGTCGAAAAGAAGTTGTTTCCTCTGTTTCTTCCTCTGTTCCTGCCGAAGAATGGTCTCCCTCTAGTGGTGTTGAACGCAAGATGTGGTGTGACTTCAGTTTTCGTCTCATAACTTTGAAGTCTGTCATCAAAAGCCATCAACCGAGGAACAATGTCCTCAAACGTAGGTGCGGCTTGAACGTCCATGGAGCCTTCAATACTCGTTTTAATGGGTTCATATTCTTTTCCTAGTCCTAGCAGAGCAGCAAATATCTTCATACGCTCAGGAACTGGACTGCCTATGGCAAATAGTTGGTCGCAGATGGTTTTAATCTCGCGAAGGTAATCTGTCATGGACTTTTGCTGTTTTGCTGTAGTCTGAAGCTTGCGCTGGAGCTCGAATAGTCGAGAAGACGAAGCACGATTAAAGTGAGTTGCCAGAGTGTACCAGATCTCTTGAGACGTGGTGCAGTGAAGCACTATGCTCTGGATCTCTTCAGAGAATGACCCAAGAAGCCAAGACTGCACCACTTGATCTGTTTGAAACCAGAGGCTATGATCTGGATTCGGTACTGGAGTGGAGGTGCCGTTGATTGTCGGAGCCATGATTGTCTGAACAGGGGATGGGAGAGAGCCTGTGACGAAACCCAGAAGGCCTTGACCATTGAGGAACGCTTGGAACTGTCTCTTCCAAAGTATGTAATTTTTGTCATTGAGCTTGACTGTGACTGAGTTAACGATGTCTAACGCAGGTGGTGTATAAGGGTCCTTGGATTTAAAACCAGGCTCTGATACCATAAAGAAGTTTGTAAAACTTTGAAGTGAAGAAGATGAAACAGAGTTTTAATGATCTTTCATTTCATTCTTTCTTAGAAAACAAACGATTACAAGAGAGTTTATTTATACAGCAGAATGAAACCCTAGAGGTTCCGCGGATGGCGCAATCTTATTCTTGAAGATCTAAGGCTGAGAATTGGTTGTACAGCTTGAGCCCATTCTCTCTTCTGCCTTCATGCGTCATCTGTACTTTGCTTTCTCTGCATTTCTTGTTTTTATCTTCACGTTCAAAATCTGACCGTTGCGCGGGTGTAGCTTTTGTAGATGGGCTTACGTTCTGCATCTTGGGCTTTGACACTCTGAGGTCCACTTTAGCTTTTCCTTTCTTGTCCACCATCAAGGTGCTGCCGTTTTGAACTTCAGGATTCTTAACAGTATTAACCCTCATTATAAAAATAATTGAGAAGTAGTGTGTCAGGGTTTTCAGGGATAGAGATACTTACCTTGGCATGTGACCATATCGAAATTTTCCTATACACGAATATATTTTTGTATTCTCTCCTCGTCGACTGTTGCGGTTGATTGATTGTTGGGAAAATTCAACCATAATAGATTTAAAAATGATGGTAAACAATAGTCTCTCTCCAGAGCATCAGCTCATGTGTTGTTTTCTGATGTTCGAAATACGGGTGGCAAATTTTCGTCCAATCTTTTTTGTTTCCTTTCTTGAAACTTTTTGAATAGGAATTTAGTTTCTAAATGTTTTCTTTTTCTGTTTCTGTGTGAGGATTTATAAGTTTCCAATTGAAAAAAAAAATTGTTGGCTTGAAAATATATACTTTTCATATTTGAACTCACACTGTGACACCCGACAGTACTAATATACATCCTAGAATAATTTAGATATAATTACAATCTAAAAATTAGTGGAGTTATAATAATGAAAGATCACGACCTAGTTAGATTATTTTACAAATAATAAATACGGTAGAACCTCTATAAATTAATACTCGATAAATTAATATACACGAAAAATCTCTATAAATTAATATAATTTCATAGTCCCAAATTGAGTTTTTGGTTCAATTAGTATCTTGATAAATTAATATCTCTATAAATTAATAAAAAAATTATAGTTTTGGTGTAGTCTTAACATTATTAATTTATAGAGGTTTCACTGTATAACTATTATAGCAGGTGAAGTGATTCATATTCAAATTTATTCAAACATTTATTTGAATATAAAGTTATTCAAACTAAATTAACTTTATATAAGTTTTCTCTATGAACAAAAACTATGCCACAAGCAGAACAAAATTTGAATTCGTTTCAATTTTTTCTCTGAGTCTTCGGATAATTTTGTATTCATTTTTTTTTTGTTAACGAATCATTTAATTTATATCCAAATAATAACTTTTTGATACCAATTCCATCCTTAAAATCTGAGTTTGGCGTTTAAACAGCTCAAATAGGAGATTCTAACTAGGGAATTTGCGTTGGCAAGAAAATCCAATTCTTCATTAATTTAGCTATATTTATTTAGAAAAAAAAGTCAGCTATATTTCCATCTTCAATTAGGACATCATATTTAAACATGTAACTAGAGGAAATTTACAGAATTTTTTGAAAATTGTGTTCCAATACATTACATTATATTTGAATATATAATATCGTAATGTACCCATTCAAAATATGCATGATCCAATTGTCAAAATATGCAGTCGCATCGAAATGCTTTCACATACAATATACTAAATGGTTATCAAAAACTGAATAATAAATTATACATTCTTAGCAAAAAAAAAAAAATTACACTTCTTTCTATATATCTATATTAACTAGATGTGTACAACAATCAAATTCAATCGTTCAACTAAGCGGCGTCTATCCGCCGTGGACATTCAGTTACAACACATATTAGGAACAAAATTTTATGGGTTGATTATCTTGTTTGGAAGTGGAATTTTTGATTAACAGCATAAACTGTAATCTTTATTTTACAATATCTCTTAGCTTGACCATAGCATCTTATGAACATCCTTTCGCATGGGACTTGAATATGCATCTCGAGGTCTGCAATGAAAAATATTGATGATCTTCAAAGTCTCCCTGTTGGTAGTTGATTACATTTATGATTTATACTCAGTATAAAAAATGATTTGTTCTCAATGAACATCACATAGGAGTATAATATTATTTGGTATAAAAGTGCGTTTGACTCACGCTCGAACAAATATATGGATGTGTTATAAATTATCACTTCCATGTGCAGATTATCACATTCACATGGATATTTGGTGAAATTTATCTCTCACAATAGCTGTCTCATTAATTCATCTTTTAAATTAACCATTTTAACAAAAAGTTTAAATAATATAAAACATATAACTAAAAAACAGATAAACCATTTCACAGTATACTTCGTGATTGTGGTCTTGTTTATTGGAAACTTCTAACGGCCATTCGCTTACAAACCCTAAAATTAATATTACCAATTAAATTGATCGATTGACTTTCATAAAAGTTGGTGTTGAGTTACAAAACTACATGAATTAGAGTACGTTAAAGGACGTCTATATAGGTTGTCAATGCATGGTAGGAAACTAGGAGTTGTCGGTGAGATTGTATCATACTAATGCACCTGTACTCTCATTAGTAGGTAATAACATCCTAGAGATCACTTATCAAAAAAACATCCTAGAGCTCAAACCGTTCTTTTTCTGACACAAGAGGTTATATATACCGTTCTAAGCTCTCCATATGTATTTTTGCTTTGCTTCTGTATTGCGATGATTGTATGAATGTATTCACTATATTGCAGTTAAAAATTATTGTCAAGCGTATCAAGCCGCCATGAACCTCCATCTTCGTCAATGTCGGGTCTTCTTCCTCGGGGAATCAAGCTCGATTCGACCACGTCACGAAAGCTCCAAATCAAGCTTCTCCGGCGAGTCCTTGCTTCACCATCGCGGAGCTTCACGACATGTCAAGCTTCGCCGTCGGGATCAAAACCAGGCTCCGTCGGAGATCGAGATGCACGAGATCTCCAATGATGATTTTAGAGTTTTTGCAAGTCTGGTCCTTCACCTTTCATATTTTCACAATTTGACCCAAAACTCTTAGATTTGCACGGAGGACCTCTTGAATTGAATGATGGACTTCTAATTGTGCATTTAGCCCAGCGAAACTTCAGAATTTGCATGAACGGTCCTTGAACTTTGGAACATTCTCATTTTGGCTCCAAACTTTCTGATTTGCATAAATGACACTTCAACTAAGTCATAAAGCTTAAACTATGTTAATATCTCTCTATTTCATTAAAAAAAGTGTCACTTTAGATTTATTTTATTTTTCAGAAAAATATTCTTTTATATTTCTAATGTAATTTTGTACATTAAATCTATTTTTACCCTTTTAAATAACCAATAGATTTTTTTATTATTATTTTTATTTTAATTAAACATTCATTGGATGAAGATATATAAGTATATTATACAGTTTTTTTAATCTCCGAAAAATGTGTCAAGATGACTCATTTTAAGAAACAGATTATGAATTATTTTATAGATTTACATCTAAGCAAACAAACACTATAAACTAAATATATACATACAATGATAATTTGATGATTTTTGCATATTACTACCATAATTGTTTGTCTTTCTATACGAGATGAATAAACAACTGTGTTCAGACAATTATTGAGCACTTCAACCCGATAAAAAAACCATGGTAATTACAATCACCAATCTCATAATGTATATAAATTTAAAACCCATTTCAATTATATAACAAGTCCTAAAAACTAATTCAAAACAATGCAGGATAATTAGTGTGCTAATAACATCATTAAGAAGATCTACTTCAATTATATTCCATTGATACTATTAGAATTTTAGATAGGAAATGTTACCCCAATTTTTTTAAAAGGAAAATTGCAATATAAAAGAAGTTCTACACCAAAATAGATAAGAAGTAAGCGGAATACGACAAAAAAGAAGACAACTACCTTTTTGTCGTGAAAGGAAGCCCAAACTACATTTCTCATCTTTAGTGTGTTACTCATTTTTTTTTCAAAATTATGAACATTTTATAATAACACAAATTGTACGTTGAAGAGAAAAACAATTATGTCCCAAACTTACAGGAAAAAACCAGGATTTATTTGTAAACATTCTTACCTAAATTTGTAAGCAATATATATACATAAGATTTCAAAAGTTTGAATAAAAAATGAAAAACACATTAGAAAAGAATATCCAAATTTAGTGAGCAGTTACTTAAAATACCATATTTTAATACTGCTTAAATTAATTGTAGAAAGTTTAGAAATTACTAATTATTATTCAGTATTTGGTATTCAGAGGATAAGGTTGGGTTTATAAACTTCTATAAATGTTTTATAAATGATTCTTAAACATTTATAAATAATTTAGAAGGATAGTTTAGTCTTATTTTCCTCACATATTTAAAGTATTTATGAAAAAATAAATTTAGAAAATGTATCAAATATATGCTAAAATTAAAATTCCTCTAATTAAATAATATATATATATGTAATATGCACATGATTCCCATTTTTGTCGTTTTAAGTATCTTACAAACATTCGTATTATTTTAATACAAAATTTCATAAATAACTAACTGGATGCAAAATCACAACCCAAATCGTTATTATTATTATTTTTTAAAAAATATATTGTTTGATTTATATTTTAAAAATATTATGTGATTTATATTTAATAATCTATTATGATTGTTTAATACCATACAAGACGTTGATCAACATGTATTTTTTTCTTAATGGGGTCAATAGGAGAATTGACGTATCAACATACACAAATATATAATCAACGCTTAATCTTATGATATAGATTAATATCAATAGATTTCAAAGAAGTAAACATAAAAATTTTGGAAATTTAATTTTCAAAGCCAATATTTAAATTTAAATTTAACTTTTAAGTTGTATCTTAAAATAATATTCTTAGAGAACAAATGGTAAATTAAAGTAGTCGTAGAAAAAGGCGTGGAAAGCATTCAAAGTACTTACTGATCACCTTCGAAAACTATTATATTTTTTTCAAAATTTATAATATTTTAGAAAATATTCAATATGCAATTTACTGTTCACCTTTAACCAAGTTATTCAAAAAAAAAATTTATTTGCGAAAGAAAAATAGATTTATTGTATCCGACATTTTTGAAACTGGAAGAAAAATTTCAACAACCCGCTTTATTTTTCATGTATATTTCCATACAGATTAGTTTTCTTGGTATGAACTTAAACTCTTAGCCACTATTATATAATATGAAACAGAAAAATCGAACTTACAAAGGAATTAAAAAATCAAATTTTAAGTGATTGAGATTTTCATCTATTTTTTACTGTGATAATATATTAAATAATGTATTTTAATCATTATTTACGTTTTGCATTCTAATTAAGTATAATTTATTTTAGTAATTTATATGTATCATAGTTTCCAATATATATTATATTTAAATATAATAATAATAACATAATATTTTAAATAACCGGTAGCCGAAAACCTCTAGTCTACCTTAAAAGTCAAAAGATAAATCATTAATATATTTGATTCTAACCTATTAAATTCTAGAAATTTTTTCACTCGTGTTCATTGTTAAATATTCATCATTTTAATTGCTACTCCATATCTTTTGTCAACTAATATTAATTATCTCACTAAGACAAAATAGCTGATATCGCTAACCCCTTAGTAGACCTTTTTATATGCATTAGAATTTGAACTCTAGCGTATATGTCTAATCTTCAATGTTAAAGTTATATATGCCACAATTTGTTTGCCGTCCCTACAGTGAACGCACCGTTTAGCTGAATATTATAATTTATTTTCTGCTATATATTTAAGAATCCTTAGTACATATTTTTCGTGTGAATTGATAAGAGTAAATAGTTATTGATAAAACTATAGATATAAATCTGTAAATGAGGAATGATCAACATGGAACCCTTCTTACACATTTGCTGGGATGTTTTGTCCATACCTTCTTGCCTTTCGAATCTCTCTCATCTTTCATTCTACGGCCCTGCTTTTCCTTCTCCTCTTCAAATCAATTTCTTCTCTCTGCCGTAATTGTGAACTAATATCAATGATTACTAATAAACAATCATTTTACTAAAACTTATAACAAACTATCTAAAACCCTAACCCAGAGTAGCTCTAATTTTCTATTAAACCCTCAGAACAATTAAAGTAAAGGTTATATAGTATTATCTAGTCATGTGAAATCATATCTTATTAGCATGTGATGTGACACACAGCACAAATGTCTACAGACACATGCATATAATATAAAGAACTTTAAAAACATAATATATATATACATAATATATATATACATATATATATATAATTGATAAATAGCTTGGAAGATTGCTAAAAGCAAATTCTGGAGAAAGGAAGGGTACAATGACAGAGAAAATAGGGTGCAGGAGAATCTAACTCCCAAACTTAGCAATGCTTAGGTACCTTTCTTAATTACTTCTCTCTTTCTACACTCTTTCTCTTCTTTTTCTCTATTATTTTACTATCCTATTATATTAAGTTTTCCAAATTCAATTGCACATTTTGCAGTAAACCCCTCCTTGTCCGCTCATAATCGACTCATTTTGTTCTTTCTCCTTCTCAACCACTCCCACTACTCCCTCTCGTTTTTTAGAAAACCCAAATCATAAGAAACCAAAATACATTAATAGATCTTTTTGTATAATCTTTTATTGATTTTCTTTTTATAAACCCACCAAGTTTTTGCATGAAACTATCCTGGAGGAGTCATAAGTAATATATCTGCTTCTTCTTAGGTGGGTTTTTCATATATTTTCGTAATCATGGGATTAGAGAGGCCGTCATCATTACCATCATCAGAAAAATCGAGAGCCAAGTTCATTGTCTTTTATATATTCCTACTCTGCGTTGTCCTCTGTGCGTTTACTACATTCATTACTCCTTCTTCACTTTCTTCTCCATGTAAGCCCTCTTCCTTTTCCCTTAACACTAATTACTCTTTATTTCTACAAAATCTTCCGTTTTTATACTTTCTCAAACATAAATATCTTTCAATATTTAGTTCGTACGTCACAATAAATCATTACGGTACCATTTATATATAAGTTAAATTGTTGTAAAATGCAGATATTAGGAACTCAAAATCTGGAAAACTAGGGCAATTCTATGCACAGGTTCGTATTCTTTTTATCCTCTTCTTCTTACCTAGCGTGGTCCATATTATAAGCAGTAAAAACTATCCTATTTTCTTTTGTAAGTAAAAAAACTATTTTTATTGTTGAGTCAATAATTAACTAGGAATTAGGCTCGGCTACAGTGTTTTATATACCTAAATAAGCATAACCACACAAAGCCCAAAAAAGCTTAGTAGTGCCCATTTATTCTCGGGTTTCTTTATTCTCCTGATTCAAGTGACTTTAGAGGACAAGATTGATGTTGATTCATCATCAAAACATTTTAAATAAGCTTATATTGTGGGGGTCTCTAAAAGGACTACACAAACAAAAGGGGATGTGGCTAAAATACGCATGAACAGTCCGCTACTGTGACGGCATGTCGAGACTGACTGGGCCGTCCGATTCGCTTCAGCACCCGAAGACAAGGACAGTACTCGACTTTGGTCCGTTCACCACTTGTGGGTCCATGCCTTGGCTTTTTCTGTGTTTCGATGTCAATCGAGTGGTAAACTGGTAATTTTTATCAGTTCACTCGCCCCACGGCGCACGTTAACGTATGACAAGCCTCTTGGAACTTCCTCAGTCTCTCTGACCTTTTTTGGTAATGTGCGTAGCGCTTTTTGCGGAGCGGTATTCCCGGTTCTTGTCTCACACCCCCCTAGCCCTGTCTTAAAAACTCTCTTACTTAAAGGGCGCATTATAGCACAATTGTTCATACTTTTGCTAAAATGCGTACTTGACTAACACAGTTCACTAGCGTCTTTTTGTTGTTGCTAAAGTTTTTTTTTTTGACTGATTGTTGCTAAAGTTTCACAATGCAATTAAAGAAACAGTTCACTCGCTGTCTAATAATGATTGCAGCATGATGAATATTTTTAAAGATATATTTCAACTTAAAAGTTCGGTTGACAGAAGAAAAAAGAGTATATAATTTATTATTGATTAATCAACCGTATCTTTCAGGAGGACAAGAGTACACTGTTGATGATTAAGAAAATGAAGAAGATTGGTGACCAGAGCAACGCAGCGGGGGAGCGAAGGATTTTGAGGGGACTGGGGTCATCTCCGCCACGGTGCTCGTCCAAGTGTGGCAGATGCACGCCGTGCAAGCCTGTGCATGTCCCGGTGCCTCCGGGGACGCCTGTCACCGCCGAATACTACCCTGAAGCTTGGAGGTGCAAGTGCGGCAACAAGTTGTACATGCCATGATGTTTGATATAATATATATATACTCACATATATATACGTTATATATATGATTTATATGAAGGTTCAAGGTCTGCGTTATGTCTCTGCTCAAACATTTATTATATATTAAACATGCTTCTAGGACAAATCCCCGCGTAAAATCTTTGATGACTGATTGATGATTATGGAGCTCGTATATACTATATTTTGTTGGCATATCTCGTGTTATAATATGTACATTAGTATATACATGTATGATATAACTTATATGGTAACTGGTATGAAGTTCATGACTATGGCTAGCTATGAATTATTGTCTTCATCAGATGACCACAAATATACATATTATTGCTTTCTTCAATGTACGGCCTTCCTAATGGCATAAAGGTTTAGGCTCATGATAAGTTGTCTAATGGGCAAGCAAAATGCCCAATAACATAATATCCTTTGGCACACATATAGTGTAATTTTTGTTTGCAGTTTATTACGTCAAGTATTCCAAGTTGATTTCATTTGGATTTTGTAAATACATCAACTTATCAGTCAAATAATTTATTCATATATAAAAGTAATCTCTTTAGAAAATCATATGTTTCAAAAGATACATTTTAATATTTTTGTATTTTTACTATATAACAACGATAAATTTAATTGTTTTCTTTAAAAAATAATTGTGTTTATTGAATTAAATTGGCTTAAGGTTGTCTCAAGACATTCGTAGGCTGTTAAAGCGGCTGCGTACATATTTGTAACGAAAGTCCTAAAAAAACTTGTTATCATGTGGTATGTAATTGTGAGTGAATGTTTCTTGGTCGACATATGTGACTATGTGTTATTATTTATACGAAAATAATTGTTGACAAATAATTTTATTTTATTTTGCCAACTTCGTTTTTTACCAGCTTTTTTTCTTTTTCCTTTTTTCTTTTTATAGAAACTTGAAACGAGGGTCCATATATAATATGAAATTCGTTATATGCATATTTTTTGAAAATTATTTTCTTTCTTTGGAGTGAAGCTGGACGTTACAGAAGGACATAGAGATGTCCAAGAAGATGGTGCAGCACCTAATCATCCTTGTCGATATATAGTATCAGCAATGCTTTTTGATGATAAGGAAGTGAGAGGACTCGTTAAGCAACTTACTCCGTTGCTGGCTATAACCATTGTCATCAACAACGTTGCTTGTTCTTTCTTGCAATTTTCTTGCAACATTTTAAACCTAGATCACATCAAGTTCAAGGCCTTTGTGTTCAAAGTTAATGTTTTTCTTTTCCAGTTCAAAAGGTGTAGCTGTTGGAGCTGGATGGCAAGGCATGATTGCATATGTGAACGTTCGGTGTTACTATCTATGTGGCATACCTATCGGTCTCGTGCTAGGTTACAAGGTGGAACTTGGAGTAGAAGTAAGCATAATCTTGAATTTTTTAGTCCGACAGAAACGCATTAAGTTTTGAGCAGTTATGAATACGCAAGATTACAGGGGATATGGACATGAATGCTAACTGGAAGCTTGGTACGGTCGGGCAAAACTCTGTTCTGCTCTTGGTAATCTATAAGATTAAGCAACTAGGAGAGAGAGGTGAGAACCATTTATTGTTTATC
The DNA here is from genome assembly GCA_016432835.1 of Brassica nigra. Taxonomy (NCBI): domain Eukaryota; kingdom Viridiplantae; phylum Streptophyta; class Magnoliopsida; order Brassicales; family Brassicaceae; genus Brassica; species Brassica nigra. Next base: position 10,400,711 of record CM028245.1, on the reverse strand, counting down.
GTAACCGAAAATGTAGATAGAATGGGTTACACCAATACCATCTTGATAAAAACAGAGCCTCTCAATTTCATCAGGGGAAACTTCGTTATATGAAAGGAAGTGGCATTATGAAATTTGAGCTTAAGTTTTACACATACATGTTTGCCAAAGAGAAAACTAAACACGTGAATTCTATACTTATAGAAATGAATGGAGATTAAGTAGCAAACAAGGAGCTAACATGGATTTTTGAATGAACCATTTGAAATGAGTGTAGAAGACTAGCGATAAGAACGAGAAATGAGACGAACATGGAATCTTGAATGAAGCATATCACAACAATATTGTAGAAGACTAGCGAGGAACAAGACCAAGAAATGAGACTAACATGTAATCTTGAATGAATCATGCGGCAACAAGAATGTACAAGACTAGCAAGGAACAAGAACGTGAAATGAAAGTAACATGCATATGAAATCAAAGGAAGAAAAACCATAAGCTTCATAATACTTTGCAATGATCCCATGTTGATGAATCAATCGCAATACTAGTACCACATTCAAACTGAAAATAATATTTATATCAGACAATTTTCAGCACTCTATTAGAAAATCCCTCTCTCAATGGGTATCACTTTAGAAAATGTAGCTCACTGGTTTGATGTTTGAGGGGAGGATCAAAATCAAGTACATTCACCACGTGCTTTACAACAAAGATCATGACAAGCGTGTTTTAGGCCAAACAATTACCCCGAGAAATTTGATTAGCAAAATCACCAAGTATTGTGTATAGCTAATAAAGTATGGTGATTCTTTTACGTGTGTAAGTGCCTCAAAGTGGCTGCTCTTGGTCGTATGTCTACTATTTATGAACCCTAATTGATATATGAGCATATAGGCAGCATGTGTGGGACAAATAAATGTTTGAACTTTCTAGACATGAAGCCATTTTTACTTCCCACATGAAACTATTGAACAGTATAAAAATAGTGAAGAACTGAAACTTATATGCAGTCATTTGCCATGTGTTCACTGCCATATTGTAATAGTTGAATACCTTGCATCAAACATTCCAGCTAAAAAAAAACATTCCAGCTTATGTTGCTCCTAAACCAACAAATCCAAATGCATCACTCTCAAGATTCTACTGCTCGTGAACCAGTAACTCCAAACACGTCAAACTCTCCAGCTTCTACTTCTCCTAGACCAACATTCCCACTTGGATTCTTCAAAGATGTCAATAGCAACGATCTTATTAGTCATGAATCCAACTAGCAAGATGTTTTCATTAGTCATGAATGCACAAGAAATGCAATATGCAGCTAGCATAATCCTTACTAAAGCATATAGAAAACATTTAGAAGTTGCAAATGTTTTCAAAATGTTATCTATTATATGTTCTTAATATTATATGTTTTAAATGAAGTTTTTAGTAGAGTAATTAGTTTTTAGAATATTAAACATTATTTTTTATTCGGCCAATCACTTTTATAATAAATACATTAATGAGAGCATATAACTTTATAGCATACTGTTATTCGAGATCGGCTTTTAGAAAAATTCCATCTTTATTCAACATTAGTTTACTCCCAGGTCCCTCTATGGGAGCGCGGCTGAGCATGATCAGTAGTGGAGCTTTGTCTGTTGAAGAATTATCCGAAATTTTGGAAAAGCCATTTAGCAACAGTGCATCATCTGATCATACTCTGAAATTTGACTACTTCCCAAGTGTTCACTCCTCATGGTTTGTTGTGCCAAAAGAAGGATTGAGGGAATTTTTTTATCCAATTGGCATGTGGGTATGAAAGTGATGAAAAGTTTGGAATGGTCAAAGACCAGCTGAGAGGGGTGTGTCTCCAATGTCTTGCAGCTGGAATACGATTACTGTGAAATATGGTGTTTTGGAAAAGCCTTGAGGTTAATTGGGATCAAACTTACGAAAAAGGGATTCAGCTACAAACATTTGGAAATTGAGCTTGTGCATGAAGAAACAACATTTGAAAGGCAAGCAAGAAGCGATCTCTTGGCCAGGAAATAAGTGATACTGGAGAGTCTATCGAAGATGCCTTGACACTGTTTGAATACAAGGTCGACAGTTTAATATAACTTTTTTACCTTTAAAGATTTGCATGTTGTCGACAGTTTTGATGATTCAGGATCTTGCCTGTAGTTCAGATATAAACCTATCTCAGATAGAAGATTTTGAACACATGGGAATCATGGTTAACATGATTGTTGTTGGCCTCTTTTTGTTTTTTTAGAAACATTTCACAAGCTGTTTCTTAGGCTTTTGAGTTGCATTCTGTGTTAGACTCAAAAGCTGAAGTACTGAGGAGTGAAGGAGAGAAGCGAAAATGTGTACTTGCGGACTTGGCGAATAGAAGAATGCAATTTCACCAAATGCTCCCTCATTTCCTAAGATTTTACATGCGTCTACATTCTTTTGGGGATAAAATATTAAGAGAGTGATTACTCCATTTTACCACATGCCAATTTACCTAATGTGCACTCTACCACAATCGAATGGTATATCGATGCAGCACTTTAGAACTGAATCCACAAGGAACTAGTGATTTATATCTTTGTTAGGCATAATAATAATAATAATCACTAAACTTAGGCCTTGACTGGTAAAGCTGATGATAAATCAGTAACAATATGTTTCAGAAGCTATATGATCTCATTTATATGTTTAATAAGGTGATTGGTCGAGAAGTAAATGATTCATATATAAAATTGTCATAATAATTAATATATGGCATATAAATAATTATTTCTAAACAATATAGATATATATATATATATATATATATATATATATTATTCTATGTTTTCATTAGTAATAATGATTCGTATATAGTTATAGAAATTAAACTAAATTTTAAATGTGAAATATTATTGTTTAAAATTTAAATATATTTTAATTGAAATTTTGTTTTTAAAATATAAATATAATTTTGGATATAAACATAAATTTTATATTACTAAATAAAATAAATCAATTATATATAATTATTTTTAATTTTTATATATTATATAAGCAAATGCTCTACTAAAATCTCTATTTGAGAGCGTTAAGCAAAGAGCATTTGGAGACCATTAGCATCTTGTACATATCTTTCTAAATGCTTTTCTAAAAATTATTGATTGGATAATAAAGAGCAATATTTATGCTAATGCTTTACTAATTAGCATTTATACCTTTATTGTTGAAAGTGTTTTGAGATCTTAAAGATAGTGTAATGCTGAATGATATGATTTTCTCACATTGATAAGATGCAACTTCCTTAATTTTTTGGGTTACAAGGCATTTCCTAGTTATACTAGAGTAGAAGTGTATCCTTGATGAAACCCAATGCCACATATTGACATCAGACTCATAGGATTCAGAGCTATTTTAATTCGCAACGCAGATTGTTGCTCGGCTTTTACTCTGTTAGCGTTTGAAATCATTTGTGGAAGGCCAACTTAACATATGGGGCGGTCCCTACTCCAATTTCAATTTTTTTTTTGTTTTCTTTTTTTATTTTCTTTGGTAACATGTAAAAATTAGATAACAATATTATGTTTAATTTAGATAGTGTTATAAAAATATGATAATGTAAAAAATTTAGGGAAAATATAAAAACAAATAAAAATAGTTATTTAGTTTAATAGTAAATTTAAAGTATTTTCTTTAAAATAATATTTTTTCAAAGATTAAAATGTAGCTTAAAATATTTTTGTTTTCCCAAGGGCCCTTGATTGCATTGAACCGGCCCAGGAAGCGACAACGTTTTTGCTGATGCTGCATCTGATGGTTCTGTCGCTACTTCTAATGCTCTTCTGGTTATCAGTGACAACGTTTTGCTGATTCTGCATCTGGTTCTGTTGCTGATGCTGCATCTGGTTCTGTATCTGTTTTCTGATGCTCCTTCTGGTTATGTAGCCGCTTCTGGTTAATAACGGGTGTGATAGTGACGGCCATAGGTAGCCCAGTGCTGGTGGACAATGTCTTCACCGTCACCAGTTTAGTCAATATTTTCCTTGTTCTTGTGAGCAAGTAGGACATCCACACAAAGAACTGTCCATATCCCATCTTTCTCACGGATATGGTCGGAGTCTGTGATATCTTTCTTTCAGAACAGTAAAGATGGGTTTTAAGTTATTAACAGATGTGTGAATGTGGAAATAGAAACTAACTAGTTCCAAAACTTTCTTCCCCACAGACAGAAGAACACACCCCAGCATCCATCAGATTATCAAAAAGTTCCAACTTGTTGGTACCTGATATATGAATTAATTTTTGGAGTTAGGAGAAAAAGAAGCTTATAGAAGTTTCATGGTGACATGTACCTCAAAAAAATTTCAAATTCAAGCTTTTAGCAACGTTAGCCAATGTATATATTGAAAGACTAGTCCGTATAATCGGAATTTAGCTAAAAGTAAAGAAAGATTCCAAATGTATAATACCTTGCAACCAATATTTTTAAACCCGATCCGAACACTAAATCGGATGGCTTTCCGAATCACCGAGTCATCGGGTCGAGCTCAGGTGAACCGCAGATTAATAAATAAATTAATTTTATTATATAATAATATATTAGCTATAAAAATAAATATGTAGAAACTAAAGTTAAATATTTTTTAATATTTTATAAACACACAAAATAATAGTTTGGATATGTATATATTTTATGTTTAAAAAACATTTAGAAAATATGTAATTTTAATTTCTATATTTTCATTTGACATACCAAATATCAAAATAGTTTAGATCATTTAAAATTTTTGTAACAATTTAAGATTTATGACATGTAACAAAAAATATCAAAACACAAAAATTCATAAATTATTTATAATTTAAAGTAAATAATAAAATTAAACTTCATATCCAAATATACCAAAATTATGTAACACATTATTAATATATTTTCAATAACAAAACTGAAAACATAATTTCTTAATTAAAAATAATATAAAATATATTTTAAAACATAATTAAAACTAAAAGAAGGTAAAATTATCTATTGATTCAACCGGTAACTGGTTTCGGGTTTTAATGGGTTTTAGCGGGTTTTATCAGGTTTTTAAATTTTGGTTTTTCACAAAACCCGAACCGGATTTATCTTGAATCACCGGGTTTACCGATTCAATCGCAGGTCCAGGTCGGATTTCAAAACACTGTTAAAAACTGAAAAAGGTATAAATTGTCTATTAGTTCAACCGGTAACCGGGTTTCGAGTTTTAATGGGTTTTAGCGGGTTTTAGCGGATTTTATCGAATTTTTAAATTTTGTTTTTTTTATCTTGGAACCGGATTTATCGATTTAACCGCGGGTCCGGGTTGGGTTTCAAAATACTGCTTGCAACACCTTTCAAAACCAGAGCTGAAATACGGTATGGCTTCTATAGCATTTGAAGCAATTATTGCTTTCTTCAACGTACAGGCTTCCTAATGGCACATATGCTTCCTAATGGCACATATGTTTAGGCTCAAAATATAGCAAGCAAAGAGCCCAATAACATAATGTTCCTTTCGAACATACATAAATGATATCATGCATCCAAGTAAATTTGTAGAAACATCTATTTCAGGACTGTTGATTTTCATTTGCATTTAGTAATCATGTCAACTTATCAGTCAAATAATTTATTCATATATAGTGATAACATTCAATAGAAGTATATGCTAAGGTATCCAAATACCAATACAACATGTTCTGCACGGATCCAGTTTATATCAGTCACACAAAGCCATAAAATATATAGATTTTGAAGCCGTGGTTATAATTGACTTATTCGTTTTCTGCTATTGGCATATAAAGTAAAACTTTAAGCCCAATGTGAACAAAATACCACACACGTTCTATTTGATACTATTTAAAAATAATCAGATTACCGGCGAAGACCAATACATTTGGTTCGTTGGTCGAAAGAAGTAATACTACATACTTAGGGACGACGATAAACAGAGATATAATTAGTCTCTAATCAGATTAAATAATAGAGAAATAAGTGGTCTCTAGTCAGATTAAATAATACGAAAATTATGTCTCTAATCAGATTTAATTATTGGAAGCGTATCTCATCAACACTTTTCAAAATATACGAGATAGGTGGAACCAGCCGGCCCACATCCTGAACCGTCCAGTTGGAAGCCGGCGTCGACTTGGTCCACCGTTGGGATATTGCCACGTGCCATCACGCCCTAGCGTAACAGACATCTGACACCATTCCATGGGACATGCTAATGTTTAAAAATTAATTTACTAACCAAGTCGCTATCTTTACTACCTAAAAAACTAAAACCACATGAGAGATAAGACCATAATATTATACGAAAGACCTATCTTATTGGAATAATGTTTTTGCGATATTATACATATACACGCTTGTGAATAGTTCTAGAACTAAAAAAAGTCCCGGAGAAGTTATGAGGTAGGTGCAAAGGTCACGCGTACGCGCCAAGGAGAAGCAGTAACCATCAACAACATGATATTTGAGTGTTATGTAATTATTTGTGAAGTTGGTCTAATTTTTGAAAGAAGATCATCAATCTTAAGATAAGTAGTAGTCCTAAAAAAATAAATCTCAAGATAAGTAGGAGTATATATAATCTTACACAAAAACATATTTTTACAATTTAAAGAATTAAATATGTACATCGACGTAACAAAAATTATGTCCCAGGGGTAACTCGTATCCTCAGCTGGAGTACTATATTCGGGTCTCAAGTTTTGCGACTTTAGATGAGACATGAGACCATCCCTATTATATACTTGGGTTCAAGTTTTTTTTGTGAAACACTGTTTTTTAACACGGTCTCAAGTTTTTTTTTTAACTAGATTTTTTTCTTTGAAACTACTCAAGTTATATATTAAAGTTTGGTATATGAGTGTTGTGAAATGTTTCTTGGCGATCACATCATCCTGGCCTGGTATGGCACTATTTAGGATGTTACACTTTCCACAGAATTCATGTTTTCGAATTGTTTTGATTCATTTGGTCTATCAAATTATGGAACATTGCGTGGGACGAGGAACATTGCGGAAGACGGAACCACAGCACAGTCATAATCATCCTCCCATTATTTAATCTTGTTCACACTATGGATACTACCGTAACACGGCATGCAACCGCATCTCCGCGACCGCAATGAGTATATAACATGAGATTCCGTTGCCTTACCAGTTTTATTATATGAGAAATCCATTGACTTCTTTGTTCATTGGATGATTTTATTTTCGCATATTAGACTTATTCATACAGTCTAATTATTTTAATTGTAGTTGATTTATATTTTATACGTTTGATTTATACACTTTTAGATGAACTTTCAGAAACTATTTATCAATACGAATGAGCTTTCAAACTTCCCTATTTGTCACCCAAAAAGTCATGAATGACGTTTTACGTTTGATATGCTCATTCTACTTTTGAAAGTTGTCGACACAAACTGTTTCTAAATCAAACAAGCGAACGTGAGGACTAAGGGGATCCGAACACTAACCAGCAAAATTGATGCTGAAATTACATTAATATAGTGTATTTTTTTTCTTCAATCATAATATCAAATTTCATGCCAAAATAATATTATATATTTTTAAATTTTAAATTTTAATACGTCAATTAATAAATAATTATTTTATTACATTTAAGTTTGTCATTTTATGTTTTATAAAAATATACAATTAAATTTTGTAATATTAAAAATATATAAAAGTATGTAGGATATTTTTATTTTGTTTCAGTATGATTTAAATGATAATGATCATTTAGTGATATTACTAATTAAAAAATTAAATAGTAATTAATTTTTTTGTTATGTGAAAATAAAGAATAATGCGATATATTTATTAGTTATAATTTTAACTGTTATTAAAATAATTTATTATATTATTAAATGAAATATAATAAAATATATTTTCAATAATTGGTGTAAGGAATAGTGTCACGCCAAATTTGGTATAATACTATTCACATAACACTAAACTTTTCTGAGATTATGTCATTTTTAGTATTTATTAGAGCATCTCCAACAATGTCACCAAATTTAATGTTAAAATAACACTAAATTTGGTGTTTTGGTATCATACTTACTCTTGTTTTCTCCACCTACAACACTAACGGTTACACCAAAAGTAATATTATATATTATTTAATATTTTTAATTTAATAAATTTTATATAAATTTATATTTTTATTATTTTTATTAATAAATAATTTTTCTATGACACTTAGATAGTATGTTTGTTAATTTTTGTAGTTTTATGTTTATAAATTTTATTTACATTTATTCTTTTTGGTTTAAAAATATTATTCCTTTGAATATTTCTTTTATATAAATATTATATTAAAAATTAGAAATTATTAATTATGAAAAGCACATAACAAAATAATATATATGTTTTAATAAAAATTTATTAGCTAATAATACAAGTTTAACTATATTATAAAATAAATTAAAATGTTTGGTGAATTAAATAGTATTACATAAAGTTTTAATTATTTAATATTAAATCTAACTTCACAATAATGTAATATTATTATTTGTTCATTATTGATTAATATAACTTAAATAAAGATTATAATATATTTTAAAATAAAATATATTACAATATAAAATAAATGATAATAACCGATTTCTCACTTGAAAAAAAAGTTCTATGATATATATATTTTTTTACAATTTAAAGAAAATGATAATAATCAACCAGTTTCTAATTTGAAAATAAAATAAAAATATTTTAATTATGTAAAATAATTAAAAATACAAAGTATATTTATGTTTAGTTACAAATTTGAACTAATTAATAACAATTAGAAATATATTATTAAATAAAACTCAATAATATATATATATATATATTAATTATTTGGTGTCATAAATTTGATGTAACACTATTCAATCTATACTAAATTTGGTGAGATAGTGTCATTTTTAGTGTCCTATTGGAGATGAAATTACACCAAATTTTTATGTTTTAGTGTCTCACTGAAATTGACCTTAGAATTGAAATTATACCAAATTTAATGTTTTGTTATTTCTTCAAAGATAACCTTAAACCATCTCCAGCCTATAACATCATTTTAGTATGAAATTTACATCATTTTAATATAGTCTCAACACTATTCTTTTTCAACCACAACACCAAATCTTATACCAAAACTGTATTTTTTATTTTTATACTATTAAAATAACCTACATCATTTCATTTCATTGTAGTTTTAACACTAAAATTTGTTTCTTTTTAACCACAACACAAAATCTCATACCAAAAATGTTTTTTTGATTTTTATACTATTAAGTTATAAGTTTAATTATTGCTTGATGATATATACAATAAATATATTATGTAGCTATATTACATAGAAATATATCACACTAGAATATTTGTTTTAAATAAATATTTAATATTTTAATATATAAAATACAAAATAATAAATTAAAATATACTATATCAATATTAATTTTCATATTTATTTTACCATTTTATATGTATCTATTTATCATTAATATTTTATTAACGAAATTAAATAAATAATGTTTAGCGTGGTGAATAGTAATAACTAATCAAATATGATGTGATATTTTAGTCTTACACTAACATGACGTAATTTTTAGGGTTGGGTTAAAAATATTTAGAGTCAAAATTATATTAAAATGACTTTTTTAACGTTGAGTTGGAAATGCCTTGGGTACCATATTCCAAAGAAAAATAGTGACTGAACGCATTGTGATCTCACAGCAGCAGTTTATGTCCATTCATTGTTACAGCGTTGAGTTTGTTTGTTTGATTAAGGTTTACCATTCTTTTTTTTTTTGTTAACTATTTTTTTCGTTTATAAAAAGGTTAACCGTTAACCATTCACTTATCAAATTACGAAGAGACAAAATATCGTCAATGTTAAATTATTCTCTGTTTCATAATATAGTATATTTTGTCTTAATATACATGAATTAAATTTTTTACTTTTTTAGAAAAACTACCACTCATATAATTTAAATTAACTAATTTAATTATAAATAAATAATAAAATATAATTAAATACACATTTCTAATCAAACTAAAATTATTTAGATAGGCGAAACATTTTATATTTTCAAAATAAAAAATCTCATAAAACATCTTATATATTGAACAGGGAAAATAATATTTGGTAATGTACTTACGTTTTGATATTTAGATCTATAATTTCACTGAAATTCAAGTTTAATAACTAAAATTAACTAAATCGTTGTCTTTTTAAAGAACTTTTTTCAAAGGTATTTAATTTTCATATTTATACTACTATCTTGCACTGTCAAATCCCCCAATTTTGTGTGCCGTAGGATTAAAAACATATAAGATGAATATAGCTTAAGCTCTAAACTCCTGTTTTATCGTAACATTTAGACCCCCAAAAAAAAATACTCCTGTTTTAGACATCATCTTCTAGGTCCCTTCTAGATCCCTTTTCCCGTTACTATTCTATAGAACCGATCTTTTTAAAAATACTTAAAAGCCAATAACAAATATTCATCGCGTAAACCTCCTCCTCTTAAATACCTACCTACCTACCTACTCCCTTTTAAAATTCTCATTCATAAAAAGTAAACACACACCACAACAAAAGAAACGTCCCTAACAAAAAATAAAAAACGACGAATTAGCATACGTCTTCATACGCTCGTTCCCATTTGAAAAGTTACGCGCAAATTTTCCAAATTCACCGACGAAATCTCGTCTTCCTCCCTTCTATACATAAGTCAATCTCTCAATCCAGCCTCTGGCTTCTAAATCCATGTCGGAGATCGAGGTCGTCGCCGACGGCGGCGGCAACAACAACAACAGCAATGCCCTGTTCGGGAAATACGAGCTCGGGAAGCTCCTCGGATGCGGCGCATTCGCCAAAGTCTACCACGCGCGTGACCGCCGCACGGGCCAAAGCGTCGCCGTCAAAATCCTCAACAAGAAGAAACTCCTCGCGAACCCGACCCTCGTCAACAACGTCAAGCGCGAGATCTCCATCATGCGCCGTTTGTCTCACCCCTACATCGTCAAGCTCCACGAGGTGATGGCTACGAAGGGAAAAATCTTCTTCACGATGGAGTTCGTCAAAGGAGGCGAGCTCTTCAACAAAATCTCGAAACACGGTCGTTTAAGCGAAGATCTAGCCCGCCGTTATTTCCAGCAGTTGATCTCAGCCGTCGGTTACTGCCACGCGCACGGGGTCTACCATCGCGATCTCAAACCGGAGAATCTCTTGATCGACGAGAACGGGAATTTAAAGGTAACCGACTTCGGTTTAAGCGCGTTGACGGATCAGATCCGACCCGACGGTTTATTGCACACCTTGTGCGGCACGCCTGCTTACGTGGCGCCCGAGATTCTCTCCAAGAAAGGGTACGAAGGCGCGAAGGTGGACGTGTGGTCTTGCGGCATCATCTTGTTCGTCCTCGCCGCCGGTTTTTTACCGTTTAACGATCCGAATGTGATGAACATGTATCGGAAGATTTACAGAGGAGAGTATCGTTGCCCGAGGTGGATGTCTCCGGATCTGAAACGGCTCGTTTCTCGTCTTCTTGATATCAATCCAGAGACGAGGATCACCATCGATGAGATTCTGAAGGATCCTTGGTTCGTTAAAGGAGGTGTGAAGCAGATTAAGTTTCACGATCAGGATTCCGGTTTGGGGAAGGAGAAAGGTGAGGCTGTGAAGAGTCTAAACGCGTTTGATTTGATTTCGTTCTCGTCGGGATTGGATCTCTCCGGTTTGTTCGCCGGTGGGAGCAGTTCGATTGGTGAAACGGAGAGGTTTGTTTCGGAGAAGTCGCCGGAGATGTTGGCGGAAGAGGTGGAGGCGTTTGCGGAGGAGGAGAAGCTGAGGGTGAAGAAGATTGAAGAGTATGGGTTTGAGATGGAGGGGCAAAATGGGAAATTCGTAATTGGGATTTATATCTCGCGGCTGAATGATTTGCTTGTGGTGGTGGAGGCGAGGAGGAGAGGTGGCGACGCGGATTGCTACAAGGAGATGTGGAGTAACAAACTCAGGGTTCAACTTGAACGCGTTTGCGATCAGACGTCAGTCGCAACTGTGGATTTTTCATGATGTGCTTTCAAATCAAACGCCAAATCGCTGCGGTTGGATTGGCTGGGTTGATTTGTTTTCTTAGATTTATTACCCAAAAAAGAAAAAAGAAAAAATTAACATATATATTTATGTGCTAAATTGTAGGTATCTATATTGCATCTTGGTAAAATCGAATGTATTACTCACTATGTACAACAAGTCTAAATTGCACTTGTAGATACTTTACTCTTTTGAATAATATATAATATGTTCTTCTAATTATAGTTTGGATTCATTCCAATTTTACTCAGATACTTAACCGTAATTGGTTTATTCAACAAGTCTAAATTGCATTTGTAGATACTTTACTATTTTGTGAATATAGAAAATGTTCTTCTAGTTATAGTTTGGATTCATTCCAATTCTACTCAGATACTTAACCATAATTGGTTTATTCAACTTTTCACTTGTTGATTTTGGATTGCAGCTTTTTTCCGATTTAGCTTCTGCAGTTTAGTATTATATTTTTCTATTAATGAACATAAGAAATGATTGAATGAGAGTTCCACATCCACTGATGCAAAAGGATAAAAGGGTTTTAAAAAATAAAACAATGCAGCTAATTATTGTTATTTGAGAAAAAGCTACTAGTGCCCACTTGATACACTGTTTACAACTCAAAAGGAGTGGATGTTAAGGGATCAATGTCATTATTAAAGCATCATTATAAGCACCAGTCTTTTCTCATTCATCACATCGTTGTTTCGGATTATTGCTTAGAATATAACCATATCTATTTATTTTAATTCATATGATCTTGTCCCAATCTTAAAGCACAGTTCCTGCCCACCTTTTGTTTTTAACTTTTAAGACGCAAAGGGAGAAAATGTATGAAATTAGGAAAGGGGATGAATGTGGTCATGTGGTTGATGAAGTAATCTTCTTTTATCAAACAATTATATCGATCAAAATCCGTACTAGTTCTCAGAATTCATAAAGCTATTATAAATTATGTGAACTTGGAGTGGCAAAAACATGTAAATTACAGATTTCACATTTGTAATACGCAACAGACAGATTCTACACTTTCTAAACTGGGAGAATGGGCCTTAGTTAAAGTGGCCTACTAATCGGCCCATTAACGTCCTTACGGAAAAACGGATTTTAGACTGTATCGTCTCCTCCAACGGTCGAATCGACGCTGAGAGATGAGAGAGAAAAGGGGAAGAAGGGAAAATCCCAGAACCCTAGATCCCATCGGCGAGGATGGTCTAGTCACCGGAAAAGATGGAAAAGGGTTCTACGCGTGCTACATCTTGACCTCCCTCAGCCCTCGCCACAAGGGCCACACCTATATCGGGTACTCCCACTTTCTCTTCCCAGATCCGAGTTCCTTCTTTCTCATATCCAATTCGAATTTTCCTGTTGATCTGATCTTATACATGCCCTCGAAACTGATTGTTAAATCTGAATCGAAAGTGTATCCATTTATGGGTTCGATTCCATTTCTCTTCTTTGTAGATAAAAACGTGTTCTTGTTTGATTTTTAAAACCATCACTCTCTTAGATCAATTGGAAGATTTATTAGCTTCAAAATGACTGCTTTAACATGCCCATAAGCTGTTAAAAGTTGGTTCAGTGAAGGGATTGCATAATCCGGTGTTGCAGGTTCACGGTTAACCCAAAGCGCAGAATAAGGCAGCACAACGGAGAGATCACAAGTGGTGCATATAGAACGAAGAAGAAACGTCCTTGGGAAATGGTCCTCTGTATCTACGGTTTCCCCACTAAAGTCTCTGCCCTTCAGGTGTCCCTTTTCTTTTCCTCCAAAGCTTTACCATTTAGATACTCCTCCTGGCTAAAGCTTAAAATGTTTTTTTTAATGTGTTGGGAACCTTGTTGCAGTTTGAGTGGGCTTGGCAGCATCCGAGAGAATCACTTGCAGTGAGAGAAGCTGCTGCTACTTTCAAATCCTTCTCTGGACTTGCTAGCAATATCAAGCTTGCTTACACTATGCTATCTCTTCCAGCTTGGAATAGGTAATGAAAAAGCTTCATTGCTGTTTTTTATATACTTCACATTCTTCTTACCAACCATAACTTGTATATCTTTCTTCTGTGTCTTGGTGACCAGTTTAAACCTGACAGTCAACTATTTCTCATCAAAGTATGCACACCTTGGCGGTCTTTCTCCTAGATTGCCTCCACATATGGAAGTCCATGTTTGTCCTATGGATGATCTTCCGTGTTTCACAAAAGAAGACAACAATTCTGAACAAGAAGATGAAGAGAGTCACGATAGTAATGAAGAAGAGGATGATGATATTAGCAACCAAAACCAGCCTGGGAATCTAACTTCAAGCTACTTGCTTGACCGAGTTTTGGAGAAAGCCAAAGGACCTGAAACTGTACTTGATGACAGATTAGCAAACTTCACTGGTTTTGGGGTATTGTTAGATGAGAGTGATGACGATGAAGTGCCATATAGCACTGTACGATCTTTTGAAGCTATGGGGAAAGAACCGGAGATTGTATTTCATGACAGGTTAGCAAACTTCACTGGTTTTGGTGTAGAAAAGATTGTTGAAGACAAAGTATCAAATAGCAGCACTATGGATAAAGATTGTTGGAGAAGAAGCGAATTTATCACATCGACCACTGAAGTTGAAGTGATAGATCTGATGACACCATCACCGAGCTGCAGAGTTGGGTCGTCTATGAAGAGGCCAAGAGTTTCTGAGTTCATAGATTTGACCAGATCTCCTAATTTCATAGAGTTGTAAAGTAATAATAATACAATAATTGTGTGCAAAACGAAATAAACTTTTGTTGTAATTTTCAAGAGTGTGAAATTGATGAGATTTAGTGTGCGTGCCCACATGTTCTCGATCTTGATTGACTTAGATTCGTGTGCAGTCATGCATGTTAAGACGTGGTGAGACTAGAAAAGACTAAACATACGAGCAATAGATTTGTAATTAATTACGGTCAATGATTTAAACTATGAAGGAACTGGTTAAAGCATTTGGTTTGGGTTCTAAATGAGACAGAGACATCATTCACGTGCAGCCACATGTTCACTATGTACATTCATGATTCAGCAATTCTTTCTTCTTTTGGTACCCACCACCCTTATGTAGTAGATTTTCTTTGTACAGTTTGACATTTTGCACATAAAGTAGCAAATAGCATGTGAAGAGGTTTGAGTAGAGAAAATATCAATGAAAAGGTTCGGTTTCTCCTATTATAACTAAACATACAAAATAAGTTAATGAATACACTAACCAGGGGTTAAAAGATTAAATCATTGGCTGCATCTAGCTTCGTGTGTAACCCACGCTCCAGATGAGCACGTGGAAGCGCTCGCTGACTTAAAAACGTCTAGGAGATGCTTAATGCCGGTTCTGTTCGGTTGGTTTGAATCCGGTTCATAGGAATTGTATAAACCTAGTGCTTGGCTCAAGATTGAGCTGAATCCCAAGTACAGTACAAGGATCGATACAAAACCTACTTCTCGAAGTTTTTTTTTTTAGTGTAAAACCTTCTTTTAAGCTATTATTAACAAACCACAAACTCTAATGTTTATGAATTGTATTGATCGTTGGGTTGATCTTATTGGAATTGAAATCTATTTAATATCTTATGGTCAGATTTGCAAAAACTTATAGAAAAAAAAGTATATTTTAAACCCAAAAGTTAATTTACTGTAATGATTTATGGTCTTCTCGGCAGTATGTGGTCATTGTTGTTCATACATATGTTAGGTAAATAATAATCTCTTGCAAATCTCGAGCATACTAAAAATTTGATAACCAATATCTTATCGTACAAGAGTAAGACACTAAAAGAGTTTTTTAATCACCGAGATGATATAAGTCTATAATTCTATAGTGTTTTTTGTTTTAAATTTGAATTAGTTAAAAATGACCATTTAATTCACAATGACTTCTTTTATTAACAAGGTCTATTTCCTCCATTTCTCCTCTTCTTCTTTGTTTCTCCTCCTCCTCCATTGACGCTCTCAAGAACACACTTATAATTAGCATGCTTGAATGTTCAGAGACAGGTAAAATTTAATCACCACGTATCATATACGCGTTTTTATATATCTTGGTAAAGTTATTAACCTCTTGATGATGTTGAACTGATCATTGGAAACAATAGGGAAGGATTTGGCGATTACTACAAGATCGTGAAGAAGGTAAAGAAAAATCCACCCCTCGAAAAGACGATGGATCATGCCGTGATGGGAATCAGGAGACACGTGGCGGTGCCTCCGGGGACAACGTTGAACACCGTGACTCCATGCGCTGCTTGTAAGCTACTCCGCCGTCGTTGCGCGGAGGAGTGTCCTTTCTCGCCCTACTTTTCGCCTCACGAGCCCCATAAGTTCGCCGCCGTTCATAAAGTCTTCGGTGCCAGTAACGTCTCCAAGATGCTTCTGGTAACTTACATACTGTATATGTTTACACTAATGATTTGATATCTTAACATTTTCTTATTTACAATCAAACTTTGGATTCATATCAATTTTTTTTAAAAGCCGTATGATAGGTGATTATTGGGGATATAGTAGAACGGATCTACCATTTTATTGTTTGACTTTGCAAATCTATTGCATCAAAAATAATATTTTCCATTCAGATAATTTTCTTAATCCCCAGGTGGTTTATATTAACAGAAGTAGAAACTCTTTTATCATTGTATGCACATATTTAGATAAATGAGTACTAGTTTTTTTGTTAGTATTTTTTTTCCTACAACTCATGCATGCATATCACTACATTTAAAATTGGATTATGATATAGCGACAACATTGGTATAAAGTATAAGTACCTGTATAAATTTCATATTTTATATATTATCGCGACTTCACTAACAAACTCTATTTTCCTAATCAATTAACGTACTATCAACTTGTCATTTTGCATTGTTATACGAAATTTATTATTAGTCAAATTCCTCTTACCGAATCTAGTGAGCATTTGGTTTTCTAATATCAATAGGTGGTTGCAACCGTTGCAATTTATAAATTTAACAAATCAAACGTTTGTAGTATAGGAAGCTAACTATTCTGTTATTTATATATATATATATATATATATATATATATATATATATATATATATATATATATATATACTCAGTGGCGGAGCTACCATATGATCATGTGGGTCAGATGACTATTATACTCACTAATGAAATAAACATCTAACACAATTTATTTTGCCGTTTTGCATATAGAAATAAAATTTACTGCTTATATTGTGAAGGTGGGTATGAATTATTGACTAAATGTTTGCAGGAAGTGAGTGAAAGTCAGAGAGGAGACGCAGCAAACAGTTTAGTCTACGAAGCAAACTTAAGACTGAGAGATCCAATCTACGGTTGCATGGGAGCAATCTCCGCTCTTCAACACCACATCCAGTCACTCCAATCTGAACTCACGGCTGTCCGTACAGACATCCTTCGCCACAAATACCGAGAGGCCGCCACAATCACTTCCCTTCAAAACAACAACTTCAACAGTACTACAACAACTTCAGTGTCCGATCATGCTGCTCTAGCTGCGGCCATTCTGTCCCCGCCACCACTACCACCGCCTCATCCGCCACGACCACCAAGGTTGTTATCGTCTCAGCCGGCTCCACCGGTTTCTTTGCCCTCTCCGTCGACAGTGGTATCAGCTTCTTCGTCTTCTAATCCTTCTCCATCTTCCGCGGCTGGATACAGTAATTCTCTATCCAGTGACAACAATGTTCATTACTTCGATTAATCAGAATTATGTTCTTACTTCTGTTTATTTTTAATGCAACTGTTATACCCCGGCCCTTATAAGGTAAAAGTTTGAACGATCCATGTTGAGAATACGGCATGAGTGTTTTGTTTTGTTTTGTTTTACTTTTGTTTCGTGTAGATTAATAATTACATTACTCTTACATTCAGTTTTGCTTTGATGGTCTGTATTTGTTTTTTGGTGTAAATGTTCAGATAATTTATCAACTTATCAGGTGATTAAATAATATTTTACTTATGTCGTTTTGCTCAATCGTTTTGTTTCAATCAGTATTTCACTGTTTTCTGTTCTACAAATAATTAGTCAGTTTATAACTGACTCATAGCCTAATTTTTGCATCGGTTTGATATATAATCGATAAATCAATTTGCAAATTCTGTGAAAGTTACCATAAATGGGTGTGATGCAAGACACGGACAAGATTGCATCCTCTAAGTAATTCATCTGGAAAAACTTACAACGAAATAGATATGCATTTTGATGTACAACTTCACATTTCTCACTGTTAGGTTGTATGTAATCCAAGGGTGGCATACGGAGCTCAATTATTGATGTTATTATAATATTCTTTTCACAGACAATATTGATCCATGAGAAAATTCAACCCTATTATCTTTAAAAAAAAAAAAAAAAACTCAACCCTCATGCACACGGTAAACCTACCTTATTTATGACTTTTTTTTTGTCACGCACATTATTTATGACTATTAAAATTTAAACATATGTTATACATGTGAGTGTGACTAAAAATTCAAGTTTTAATAGTTATTATTAAACTTTGGTCAAGTGGTTAATTTTAATGTTTTAAAAAAATTTGAGTTTCGAATCACAATGGAATCGATTTGTCAACTACTATGCAAACTAGTTGATATACGAGAGACTCTTAACATGGTAAAAAATTGTTTATACGTGGATTTTCACAAAATAGTTCAAAATAATGCAATCAGATATGAATTCTAATATGGAAAATATAATTATAAAGTTGTCTACTAGTTTACATTTTTGGCAGGAGGTGAAATTTGCTTTCGAGCTAGAAGTAAAGGTTTTGCTTCGTGGATTCCTTTTCCTTTTTTTATCCATGCTTAACTTCAAAACATAGATCGAGAAAAGAACAAATAATAAATCTACATCCTTCAAAATAATATAAATCCACATCAAATCAGACAAAATTTACAGGGAAAAAATAACCAAAGAAAAAAAGTCTTGGTAAACTGAAATATTAATTTATACGAGACTCGAATAAGTTACGAGCTTATTAAATCACTTATACAGTTATACTATATGTAGGCCTGGGCACGGATCGGATATCCGGGTTTTTAAGGTATTTGTGATTTGCTTCGAATGCTACGGATATCTAATTTTCCGATTTGCTTTGCTTCGGAAAAATACGGATATTCGGAAAAACGGATATCCGGAAAATAAATAGATATTTGCGGATATTCGCGGATACTTACGGATATCTCATTTGTTTTGATTAATACAAATAATCTTAAAAATTTGATACAAAATTGTTTTGTAAAAATATTTTTTTGCATGATATAAAAGATAAAAATTAAAAGAAGTATTGAATCTTCATATTTTGTAAATTTTTAAACTTAGTTAAAAATTATAATAACACAAAACATAAGAAAAAATTATAATTGTCATAAATGTTTTCTCTTCTTTTATGTAATACTTTTATATAAGTAATAATTTGAATATAATCTATCAAATCATATGTTAGAATAATAATTATATAATTTTATACATTTAAAACTTTAAATATAATCAAAATATACATGTATTTATATATTGACGGATCGGATCGGATATTTGCTTCCCAAAATTTTAATATTTGTGATTTGCTTCGATTTTAACGGATTTTGAATTTTAGTATTTGCTTTGCTTCGAAAGCTTACGGATATCCGGAATTTTCGGATCGAATAACAACGAATAACGAATCGAATCAAATTTAACGGATAAAATGCCCAGTCCTAACTATATGTTAGAATAACAATAAAAGAAGGCGTTGACTAACATATAAATTTGGCAACGAGCATTCCTAGGTATTAATTTTAAATTAATTTACTGATTTTTAACGTGGTTTAGTCTTTTAGTTAAGGGAATTAATTGATCAATTAAATTAATGACAACCGTAGGAGAATCTATTTATATCTCTTACAGAGTTCCAGAGTCATCACATGACGCAGTTACATAAACTAGTACTATTGTACTACTATTATTTGATGTTTGATCACATAGAGCCCCATAAGCTATTACTAATAGTTACATTAATAATTTCTTGATTCCGGGCATTACTTAAATGCTTACAGCTCATGTTTTGCCTAGTACCACACACAATAGCTTCCCCGTTTCAAATTGTTAAAAAGTTATCCTAGAGTATAGATATATCAACACCAATATCGAATACTGTTCCATTTTTTGAAAGATGAACAGTGGGAGTAGTAGTGTTTCAAAAATTAAAGAAAAAAAGAACAGTGGGAGTAGTAAAGATGTTTATCATAGATGTAGTGTAGATAAAATTAGTCGTCGTGGGTTAATATGTTCAATCATAATTAATTGAGAATTCCGCATGTAATTAGAAAATAGCTATCAATTTCTTTTTCTATATGGTAACTTATCTATACTGAGGAGGTTGGACTTGGATAGCATGTTGAGTGTCATGAATTTTTAGCTTAATTTAATGGGCAACAAGTGATTAGTCGATATTCCATATAAAATCTCATATTATTTAATAAAAATATGATATGATCACGTAGTCGACCTAATACGATCCAAGTAATCCGGTGACTTAGAAAATCAACCTAGTTCAATTCATGATTACGTATTAAATCTTTGTAACCTATGCAAAAAAGCAACATGAGAATATTTTGAACTGTATGGGATTTATTTATGAGGGTATTAATTATATATAAGAAACTCAAATCATAGTTCGAAATACAGCCACCCATTGGATACATATATCTCCACAGGGGCATATATGTGTGCCTTGGTCATATCCAAGACTAAAATACATTTTTAAATTTGTAGGACTAAGCCTTAACCCACCCTCGAATCTGAGCACATCAAAGTTTCCTAGGTATTTGTAAGCAGCTTCCGAGGGATGAATTGAGTCCCAAAACAAGTGATCTGAATGGTTCGGAGATGTCTTTAAAATGACATTACACATGAAGCTCGTTTCTAAGTACCCTGTTCCACAACATCCTTTTTTCGTTTCCTTGAACCCTGTTTTCATTTTACAACCATGAAATGAATTGCATATAACTTAATAAGAGAAGATTTTGATGACTTGCGAGACAAGGAAGAAATTGTACATACCATATTTGCTAAGGTTTTGGACCATACACGCTGGCGTAAAGGAACTTGCTTCCTGGTAGAGACGCTTCAATCTCAGGAAGTTTCTTCACAAGTTTTTGATTGTACAAAACTGAGTCCTTGTTCTCTTGTTCCACACAAAATCTCATAATATTTCTCATTTTAGTGGTCATTTGGACCGGTAAACATCCCATTAGGGGCAACCCTCCGACCACAATATTCCGGCAACCTAAACGATAAAGTTCCTGCACAAATAAGAGGAGTTTTTTTTTTGAGAAATCAACGTGATAAATATAAAAAAAAATAGCTCGAATAAATATTAAAGACTCATACCCTTACGAAACCGTCAAGCCTCAAACTCTTGGTAACCATAGATATCAGGATGCTGAAGACGCCTTGTGGGAATATCGTAAAAGTTCAAGATGAAATCATTAGGTCCTGCGCTTATGACCACTAAAGCATTAGACGATCATGTATCTCCATCGCTTTCTTGTCTCCTACGATACCTTTGAGACGAGCAATGTAATCCTTGAACATGCTTGGTTGTTTCGAGACCGGAATCGCCTTGCTAGAGAGCGAGGTACGATCATCGTAACCCGCACCAGCAGATGCAAAACAGACTCCAGTAACAATGCCTTGGTCGGAGATGTTGGGTTGTAGAAACGGGGGAACAAACTCTTTGATGTTAAGGTTGGAGGCGATGACATCAGAGATTAGCTTTCCGTTAGAGAACCTTCCGTTCGCTTCATGACGGGGGAGATCAACCAGTAACGGATCCAGAAATGTTTTTAATCGGAGGCATAATATATTTATAAATTAATTATTTTTAATCAAAATTATATATAATATACAATAAGAATAACTAACAAAATTAAGTTTAAAGTATTATACTAGATTTAAATTTGGTACCATGACATCATCAACAAAACTAATCTTAAATTATTTTTTATTTTAATATTTTTATTTTCAGAAACTAATTTAGGTGTCTTATTGTTTTAAATAGTTTATCGGAAAGTATAGAATATTTTTCAACTAATGATGTAAAATAAGTGTTATATATATGTGAGTTAGGTAAATTTCTCAAAAATAGAAAATAAGATTATAGTTAGAAAGAAAAACAGATGATTTAAGGGAAAAAAAAGACAGACAAGTGATATATATGAAACTAGTAATAATAAATTAAATGTAGGAAAGGAGCTGTCTTTAAATTTTGTTATAAGAGATCCAATATGAATAAAAGGAAGAAACAAGAGAAATAGGGTAAAATAGAAGTTGACATCTTGCTCCAAAATATAATGGAGACACTATTAACCACTGAGCTACTTAAGTCATAACAATAAGATATACTCAAAATAATTTTAAAACTAGTCGGGGGCACGTGACCCCGTACCTACAAACGTGCATCCGCCCCTGAGATCAACGCCGTAAGGGAGATGCTTCGCCTTGAAGACAGCCTGTGAATGGTAGTTGTTGTTGCCTGTGGCTGCGGTTGAGTCCCCGAAAATTAGAATTGCCGGGAAAGGTGGCTGTGGTGTGGCGTAACTGGTGTTTGCGGCCGCGTTGCAAGACGCTATGAGTGTTGCAACCAAGAGAGGAAGAACTATGGGTTTAGACTTAGACATTGTGAAATAGGTTATTTGATTTGGATGTTTTTACTTTGTTGAATTCGAAGTTTATTTGGTTACTTATTTAGACTAAGTTGCTTTTTGGTACATGTGCGTGTTTGCTCCCTCTCTTATTTTGTAAGTTTGTTCTACTGAAACCGAAAAACAAATAGATATAAAGGAAACATGATATTTGAATATTGGAGTCATGACAAAATATAAAGGAAATTATGGTAAAATATAAATAAAAGAATTTGTTTTATTTTGGTAAAAAAACGGAAATACAGTTACCAACATTTATTATCTAGTCCATGATATAACAATTAATAATTTCGTTAATTAAAGAATGAGATATTCTCTCACTCTTTTTTAAAAGAGAAAAATAGATATTCTCTTTTTCCGTCTCCAAGTCATTTGCACGTGGTTGAATATTTTGAAAATTAAACATATCTTATTTTTTTAATATCTGTATTATTTTAATCTCTATCTCTCTATTCTCACTCTCCTTTTTTTTTATCGTAGAGTATGTATACAAGACTACAAGTATATAAAATTAATTAAAAGGATACAAATCGTTTTACTATTATTTTAAAATCTTAACCAATTAAAATTTGCAAGTAAAGCCCTTCGTCAATTTTTTTTTGCAAGTATCAGGTTTGGACAACTAAGGAACTTAGTTTTTATCTTCTAGCAAATTATATAAATGAGTATAAATTCTTCAAAATGAGTGTAGCAATGTAGCCATTGAGTAGTAGTACAAATCTTTAACCCAAATGCCAAAATTTTGAGCTAGTACGATTTCATTAGCACATTAAAAATAATTTTCCCGTAAAAAGTGTCAATACACTTCAATAACAGCGAAAAAATGCTTAAGGCTTATATATATATATATATTACTTTTTCTTTTTCTTAAGGCATACTATTAGATAGGTATGTAGCTTTTTTTTTAACTAAGATATAGGTATGAAGCTAAAACCCTAAATTCTGCTGCATGTCTTGATCTCGACCATTTATTGGTTTAGGTGGTCTTCTTGTGGTCGAATATGTCCTGTCGTCTCTCTCTCACAAAATGTTTATTCTGACGTCTAATAATCACTTAACGAATAAAAGTATATGGACACCCCTGAGTAATACAAATAATTTAAAGCAGTGAGAATATATTAATAACTGTTGGAGTCCCGTAGTTAGAAACTTTGTTCACACTAGAACTAATCACTTAAATAACAGATGCAAGATCAAGATTCTTGGCCCACGTTCGAACCAACAGAACATCAGCTACGCAACCACATAATATTTTGTTAAATATATTAATGGGACGATCACCCGAAATTTCGTGAAGTCATATTTTCCACTTATATTCAAACAATCTTGTTTTAAATTATTCAGCATTTGTCAATGATCTTACACTAACCTAAAAAAAGATTGAACTTACATACAAACTATAAAAAAAACAGACATATATGAAAAGAAATTCGATGTATACATCCTTCTGTCTATCTATTTTTTTTTACTATTCGTCTATACTATACAATATTTCTACCCTCTTACCATCAGTTTCACACCAAACGCATAACTATACAATAATAATTTCGTCTGGTACCAGAAAAAAACTGTGCGCCCTTCGATGAAGGGAAGCTTGCGTAAAAAACCTACGAAAAACGCTGCGTTTCTCCTTCAAATTCGTCATGTTTCTTCTTCTACAACTTCTGCGAGTAGAACTTGCGGTTGCGTAGATATAAAACGGTGGAGAGAACGGCGGCGACAGAGCATAGCATTCCCCAAAAAATCAAAGTGGAGTGAAAGCAATACATCCCAAAACACTTTCCGTCAAAACGTCCGTCGAAGGCAGCTCCATCGCGGTAAACTTTTGCTGCAAATAAACCAAAAGCGAAAGAACCAATCGGGATGCTTCCGACAACAATGTTATGGTTAACTCCAAAGTGCTTTGTCCCAAAAAGCTCTGCAGTCATTGTCACGGAGAGAGACGTCAATGCTCCGGAAAAGATGCCGATCATCCCCGTGCTGACGTAGAGAGCAATGTCAGAGTCGATGAGGAGGAAGAGAAACGAAGCAACCATTGCTACAAGTGAGACCGCCATAGAAACCGGGCTTGATGGCATGTATCTGTTCCTGTAATCAATAAAAAAGAATAAAATTAGAATAATTTCCTAAAATCAGGGGAAATAATTATAAAGATGGTGATCGATCGATCGCTTTGTCCACAGGTTGTTCACTGAATTAGACCAAACACGTAGATGCAGGGAATGCAATATGTGTTATAATGGTACGTGCTAGGTCAACGTAGTTGTATTATTATGGAATAATTGATAAGGTTTATAATTATTTTTATCTTCCTGATTAATAAAAAGGGTAAAAGGACAAAGCTAAAAGCTACAAACTATTTTTGTTTTTACCTAGAGAGGAAATAGTCCAGTAACGACGGAAGCAAGCGGCCGAAAAAACCGAACGACGACGAGAGAGCGACCAGGGAAGTGGTCGCGGCGCAGCCACGAGACTCAGCGATTTGACCAAGATTGTTCATAAACACTATCCCCACCGTCGGACCAAACAAATAAAGTCCAAAATATATCCAAAAGTCGAGTCTCTTCCATAGTTTTGTCCACTCGACCTCTTCTCTAACTCCAACTGTGTCATCAAGCTCTTCTTCTTCTTTCTTTTGATCTTCTTCAATAGGATCTTCCAAGTTGTATACCTTCTGTTGACTTCTTGTAGAGGATATAAGCTCTTCAAGCCTAACTCCAGTGGGAATAGCCAGAGGAGCAAGAAGAAACAAAACAATGCCTACGAGTACTAAAACCGCTGGAACCGGGAGAAGACTCGTAGTCACGGCGTATATCCCCGTGGCTATAGTCACAACAAACAAAACAATAAAGCCCACGTTAACATCCCTAGACGACGTCGCTTTTGCTTCTCTCATCAACATAGGAGCCGTCACGAGACAACAAGCCAAAGGAACGAGAGAGTTGAGCAAAAGATAACCAGAGGCAGCTTCGCGTTGAGAAGAGTAGAAGAACGTGTGGACTATGTCGGTGTAGATTTTTCCACTCAAAGCTTGATAACTCGCCGTGATCCCTACGGCGACTTGACGGTTCACCGGAAAACTGTTGATGGCGACGATAAAACAAGCCGTGTTGATCCAGCAGATACTGTTTCCGGCCAAGAAACTCAGCCCCCATATCTGATAAAACGATAACGTGAACATCTTTTTGACGATGCATAGGTACTGGAGACCGTAGCCGGCGAAACCTAAAGAGCCTCCGGCGAGAAGGACGAGTGGTAGAGGAAGATGAATGGCAGCGATTCCGGAGATGAAACCGAGGACTTTTCCAGCGTCGGAGGCGAAGGAGAGGTAGTTTAGTTTAAACTGAGAGATTGAGAGAAACTCTTTGAGCTGTGAAGAGTAAGCAGGGAAACTCAAGTTGGTACCGTTGATAGATTGAAGCCAGAGAAGAGCTACGAGGCTAAGCCACCTGAGAACGTTTGGAGACATGTTTCTTGAGATTGTGAATATTGAGAAGATCACCCATTAAGGGAGTTTGTACTTATAACTAATGAGGCTATGGGATTTGATGTCGATTTTATTCTAATGGCATTTAGTATTGTGGTAATGAGAATGGTGTGGTTAGTTTAGTAATCAAGAAGAGGAAATTAGGGCTTAATTTATGTTTAAATTAAGTGCTGATGTTCTACTCTTTTAAACGCTATGTTGTATATATATAAATAGTTAGAGGAATATTGGATCAATTATCTGGTAGGAATTTATTTTTTTTAACCAATTTTTTTTTTGTATATATGAGTTTGTAGAATGTTGTAACATCCTATCTTATTGTATTCGACATTTGCTAAGATTATTCAAAATCCAAGTTACTGAAATTGTTATTTATTAAAAATCTTTTAAATCTCTCCTTGTAGGAAAACAAATATTTTTATAAAAATGTAAGTAAAAGAATTCGAATGAATTGAGTGATAGTTTATTGTTAAACATCAGAGGAAAAACTACTAAAGCCTTCGGCTTGTATTGTTTTCTTTCTCCTGCATTAAATATGAATAATCTTTTCAAAAAAAACATCAGAGGAAAAACACTATGACACTATCTCATGTGATGATATTTGAGGGAATTTACCTTGACCGACCAATCATTAAAAGTTCACATGTTGCACATTCACAATTGTAGCTCTGACCAATGAAGAGCTGGTCTAGTGAATAATTTTTGTGGATCATCTATTAAAGCACCATTATCCCACCTCTTAAGAACAAGTTTATCGGTAAGTAGTTTTAAAGTTTCTTTAAATTTTTTTTTTTTTTTTGGTCTGAAAAAAAAAATTAAAAAGTAACCAATCGCGGGCCGCCACGTGTCAGTGGGGTCCGCGCACAATACAAAAAACACCCACAAATCGATTCTTATATGGTGATTTTTATCACCAATTTTTGCCCAAAATGTGGGGCCCACATGATTTTTTTTTTTAAAAAATCCTCTAAGAATCTGCCGATAATCTTGGTCTAAGTGGGTTCTTAAGAAGTGGGTCCACAATTTTGTGAAAACCCACTTATTCCTCCTCTTCTGCAAGAGGCGAGTTTACTAGAGTTCTTGTATTGTTCGCGGGTTCCACTGACACGTGGCGATTCACGATTAGTTAATTTTTATTTATTTTTTATATCAGACAAAAAATAATCATAAGAATCTCAAATGAGTTTTTAGGGATAATGGTGCTCTTAGAAGTTCAAAGGGTGACAAGTTCAATTCTCCTTAAGAATTATTCTCATAAGTTAGTTTAATATGTTTTTTTGGTACGGTCTTTCGAACCCAAAACCATCTAGTCCTTACAAAAAATTCGTGGCTTTTTCCGAATGCAAATAAAACATAAAACCATTTCTTCAAGACTATCATGAACCCAGCTTTGCATGAACCTGGTTGAACCATATGACAACCAATCTCATATCGTTTTAGTCCTTTCGCAAAATAATGATTATTTGCTATGTGTATATTCGGGAGTGCATGTTCAACATAACATATACATCATCGAGAAATTGCACAACAAAAAAATGTCGCAAACATCAATATGCAATGTTCAAGAAATTAGTATACGATAATTGTGTGCTCTGTAGAGGACTATTGTACGTCTTTGTGGATTATCTTGAGCGTAGCCATGACGTATATATTTATGAATTATTTATTTATTTATTATAAATTTTATATCATATATTTTCAAGTTTTTATACTTAATTAGAAAATTATTTTAGTGAAATATAATACAAAATAAGATATACAAAAGAAGAAAACCGAATAAACTTGTGAATTTGCACTAAGAAACCAACTTGGGGAGAAGAAGAATCACCTTTGATTATACACAATTTCACGGTGAAGATAATATCATAATCTACTCAGATGTTTGTTTTTTTCCTTTTGTTTTTATTTATCGAAGCTGGTTATTTAAATAATAAAATAATTAAAAACTAATCAAAACTAAAACCAGAAAAACTACCAGTTTAGACAAATTTGAATTAATTTAGACCGATCCAAATAGAGTTAAGATGATTTGAGATGACTAAATCCACTTGGTGTTGTGATTTGAGACTCTTAAATCAAAATTTTTTATTTATCTGAGTGATTTTAAGAATTTTAATCTAACATGTTTTGTATTTCCTCTCTAGAATTCAAAGGGTTACATACGTGGATTATGCGTCTCTTATTTAGACACTGGAAGGTTTATGAGCGGTTCCTGTATGTTTTTAATACATTTGTTGATTTCCTAAAAGTCTAGAAAGTATCATATTGTGAATCTTCCGAAGAGGTTGTATATTGCATTTTATCGATGTGCTAAAATCGGTCCAGACGCTACCCAACATTTCTTTGCACATAATGTAGCACATTTAATTATGCTCGATAATGTGAACTGATGAGAATTGGTTAAGCTGTACTCGAGAGATACGGGTCAAATGAGAGGGACTCTTTTTTTTTTAATTCCAGATTGGATTTTAGAAGGATAGACGAAGGCTTGCAACCAAGTAACCTTGTTTCATCCAATATAACTTGAGAAAAAGAAACGCATCTCATTTGTCCAAAAAAAAAAAAGAAACGCATCTCAAGATTAACAAAAAAAGAAACGAAACAATCTCAAAATCAAGTATTCACTTTTTGACGTCTCATAAAATTTTAGTACGCCTAAAATACTAGAAGTTCTGTACTTCATATATTTCTAAAACTGTGAGTTGTGTATACTATAGTGGAAAAAATAAGTTGTAATAGCTAGGATCTGTATTTGCTCTTGTTAAAACGAAACTAGAGATACCAATTAGAAGTAGGACAATGGTGTAAACGGGTAGCCACTCAGTAAACTGAATCCATTGGCGCCGAGAGGCCGTACCTATGTATTCCGTTCATCTTAACATGTTTTTTTCCAACTCATGTATACTATAGAATATAAATACATGAACTACAACTTTTGCTTTCTTTTCGATTTCATTTAAAGTTTTAAGCTTCAACTATATATACAAAATATATATTATTATATTATAATAATAATACATAAATGCACCATTTGGATTTCTAATTCAGATTATTGGAAATACTTACAACAGAAGAACTGACACGTATTGTGACAAAAATATACAAAATTTACTGTTCGGGATAATTATGACGCTATAATTCAACAGTAAATTTCCTCATTTATTTGTACTTTAACACAATGATAGGTTATACTCAACTACTGATAATTAGACGATGATTAACCCGGAGTTCTTAGGACGAGGTTCTTAGAGCATCCGCATCGCAAGGATGCAAAAAAGAGTTCTTAATTTTTTTTTATTATCCAATTTTTTAAAAAATTAAATTAAAACAAACCAATTGCGGGCCGCCACGTGTCAGTGGGACCGCAAATAGTGCAAGAGACAACTCTTGTGTAAGAGAAAAGAGACGAAGGTTTTTTAAAAAAAGTGGATCCCATCCAAACTAAAAACCCCCGGTATTAATGCTCTTAGTAGAATATAAGAAACTGTTTCTTAACTTTAAACTAAAAAAGCTAAGAACCGGTTCTTAACTTTTTTTAGTTATTCTTAATTTTTTAAGTTAAAAGTTAATAAACAGTTTCTTATATTCCGCTAAAAATACCACCCTAAGAACCCGGATTAATCATGTTCTTAAAACTCTAACAAATTAACTAGCACGGCCCCACAATTATTCAAATTTCTGCTCTATGATAAAACTAATGTTCACATCTAATCTAATAAACTATGTAATGTTCACATCTAATTTCTTTTAAATATAATTTCACTTTCTTCCACGTTTTATGATAAAATAATAAAAGTTAACTTATGATGTCCTTGCTTCTCGGAAACGCACGCCATGGCAAATGCTAAAACATGCAAATATCATTAGAAATGAAGTGATCTGGATTTACAGAAGAGCTTATCCTTAAACATTTGTTGCATTGGCAAAAAGAAAAGATAAAAAACAAGGTAACAATAAAAAACATTTGTTGGCTATAATTTCTACGTGGGAGTCTATATAAAAGAAAACGAATAAACAGAAAGAAAGTACGAGAAAACATAAAATTGAGCTTGGACCATGTGCAAACAGCGCCGGCTCAAGAGTATTGAGGGCCCCTGCGCTAATTTTTTTTTTTTTTTTTTTGACATCAACATATACACTAAACCAGATTGGTAACGCTACATCCATGTGAACGACGAAAGACGGTTGCTGTCTCACACAACTTGCGAGACAATCCATCCTTGAATTCTCCGTCCGAGGTACATGAATGATTTTTGAATTCAGGAAACTTCCTTGTAAAATTTTGATATCCTCCAGATAACTTGCGAAAACGGGCCACTCTTCTGGTTCCGAAATCATCTTCACCAACTGAGAACAATTCGTTGCAAATGTAACCTGAAATTGTCGTAAGTTCCTCATACACTCCATTGCCCATATTAATGCTTCCAACTCCGAATGGAGAGGTGATAGGCTAGCCCGAACATTTCGTGCCCCCATCAGTCCATCGAAACCTTCCAGAGTACTAAACCATCCTTGTCCAGAAAAAAGATCTTTATCCTTCCACGAACCATCTATGAAACACCATCTTCCTAGAATCGTTGGAAGATTCCGTACGTCTGTTTGTACTGTATGTCGTGAATTCATATCTTGTGCTTCAGCCCATAGAATTGATTCCGTTTCCGCCAATTTAAGTGTGTCTCTGGGATCCACGTCCAGATTACTAAAAGCTTTATTATTCCTTGCTTTCCAAATATACCATAAAATCCATGCAAATTGATGATCATCCATCTTTGGTATGACTCTCCAAAAAAGATGATCCATGTTTCTGAACAATGAGCCTGTAGGGAAAATTTCTGGATTCGATGGAATCTTAGATATCGCCCAAACTTGCTTCACCGGTGGGCATTCAAAAAATACATGGTTTATTGATTCATCTACGTCCCCACACCTAGCACAACATATTTTCCCTTGCATCTCTCTCGCTTTGAGATTTTTCTTTACAGCTATACACCCTGATATAATTTGCAATAAAAAATGTCTTATCTTCGGGGGACACCTCACGTGCCAGAAAAACGCTTTCAGTAAATCCACAGTGTGTCCATAAAACTCTTGTGGTTTATCTTTATTTGGGTAGACCCTTTCAACCTGATATCCTGATTGGACAGTATATCTTCCATTATTAGTAAAATGCCATCCATCCCTATCCCCCAGTTGACTTTTGCTAAGTGGTATACTTTCTATAAGCTTCGCATCTTGGGGATCCACCAACTCTCAAATTGCCTGTGAATTCCAAGTTCTCGAACCCGGGTTGATAAGAGAATCCACTGTAAGTTCCGGAAACAAATTATGATGATTTTTATTTGCTGGTCTCGGACGAGTGGTTGGGAGCCAGGGATCATTCCATACAGAGATAGATGAACCTGTTCCCACCCGTTTGATTAGTCCTTTGCTAACCAGAGATCTAGCAGATACAATACTCCTCCAGCCATATGACGGGGAATATGAACGAATCGGTTCCAGGGGTGAAGAATTCCTGTAGTACCGTCCTTTGAACACTCGAGAAAACAGAGTATTCGGCTTTTCTATCAGACGCCATAATTGCTTTCCAAGCATGGCCGTATTAAAATCAGTAAGGTCTTTAAAACCCAATCCACCTTCATCCTTAGGGATACACACTTTATCCCATGATTTCCAATGCATACCTTTTGTACTCCCCGACTCCACCAAAGCGTACTCGCCTTGTCAACTTCTTTATAGTTGCCTTGGTAGCCTATAACAAGACATTACATAATTTGGTAAAGCCGTAATCACTGACTTAATAATAACTTCTTTTCCTCCTTTAGTAAAGAACTTAAAAGTCCATCCATTAATCATGTTATCTAACCGATCTGGACAAATCCAAATACCGTATCTGGATCCTCCTAGATTCTCTGGTAATCCCAAGTAAGATCCCATTCCTCCTAAATTTTGTATCCCCAATATATTCCTCATCTCCGCCTTCGGATTCTTCAACCTTATGTCCAAATTGGATTGAGGATTTTGAAAATTTATTAGTTGGCCCGATAGCCTCATAATCCTTTAGAATCGAGAATAGATTCACACTCATCTTTTGTGCCTTACAAAGAAAAGGCTATCATCCGCAAAAAGCAGATGTGAGATTGGTGGGGAAACTCTTGCTACTTTCATCCCCGTTAGTTGTTTTCCATTCTCAGCTTTTTTAATATTTGCAATCGAACCTCGATTACACGAATAAATAGATATGGGGATAAAGGATCCCTGCCTTAGTCCCTTTGTGGGGTTACGAGCCCCGTGGTTGACCATTTAGGAGTACCGATACTGAACTGAAGGTATGCACTCCATAATTAATTTATTCCAACGCGGATCAAACCCCAACTTTTGAAGGAGAGCCTGAATGAAACCCCACTCCACTCTATCATATGCTTTACTCATATCCGTTTTGATCGCCATATACTTATTTTGAAAAGATTTATTTGTTCTCAATCCATGGAACATTTCTCGAGCAATGAGAATATTGTCGATATCAACCTCCCCACAAAGGCCGATTGTGTTTCGAAATAAGACACGGAAGACAAATTTTCAGCCTCTCACATAAAACCTTAGAGATAATCTTGTACCCTACATTACAGAGACTGATTGGTCTCAACTATGTCATCCTTGTGGATCTTTCCGTCTTTGGAATCATACAAATATTAGTAATTTTTTTTTCTATTTATTTAATGAAAACTAGATTTTGATCCGTACATCCGCACGGATGTTTATTTTTCTTTTAAATATATATATATATATATATATATATATATATATATATATATATATATTTGTTGTAGTGTTTTGAAACCCGATCGGATCCGCGTTGAACCGGTAAACCCGGTGATCCGAGATAAATTTGGTTGGGTTTGTGAAAAAAAACAGAATTTAAAACCAGAATTTAATAACCTAATAAAACCCAAAAATCCACTAAAACCGAACCGTGCAGGTTGCACCACTTGGTTGAACAAATATATAACTTTTTAGTTTTAATTATTTTTAGAATCTGTTTTATGTATATTCTAAATTTTTGTAAACATTGGTCGTAAGTAGATAGGGTTATATTTCTTATTTTGTATTAAATATTATTTTGTTTTTCTTATAAATATAATATAATATTACACATATTATTTTTCAAAAATATGTTGCTATTTATATTTCATGTCATTATTATATATTATATATGTGTCATCATATAATTAATTGTATTTTATATGTACCATCATATAAGTAATCATATAATTAATAGTATTTTATAATACCATCATATAAATAATCATATATATTATATTTTTAAAAATTAATGTAAAATATAAAACATAATTTAAGTTTGTGTTTGAAATTGGGTTTTGAAATGCATTTTCTATATATATTTAAAACATTTTTATAATGGTAATTGGAAAATATTTTACTAAAATTCAAAATTTTAATATATGTATATTTTAATCAATTTTTTGATATAAATCAATTTTAAATTAATATTTTGATTTGAAATATGTATATAGAGTTTAAATTTTGTTTTATGATTATTTTAAACAAAACATGTTTTTAAGTAATTAGATTGTGTCATTTTTCGTATATTTAAATTTGGCTCAGATATATAGTGTCCCATAATATAATGGACTTCCAATTTATCTTAATAACATAAACTCATTACTTTTTTGGAAAAATTTCACATTTACACTTTGTTTAATACCACTAGTCTAAGAATATTTTCATAAAAACTTTTTTGCTTTACTGGACAAAAGACAATAGTACCCCTACTTTATTCTCTTTTCAATTGTCTTTCTTCCTTCTCTGATTGATCTTCTCTCGGAGTCACCGGAGATCCGCCATCTCTCACACGACTGGTTCTATGCGATTCCAAACCTCCACAATGTTGACTCCTACTACTGTACAAGAGACAACCTTGATGGAGACCGCTGATCTCTCACCAGCTTTAGTTTAATGAATCCTTCCTCTCTTCTTCCCCTGAGAATCTCTTAATTTCACCAGCTTTAATGAATCCTTCCTCTCTCACCAGCTTTAGTAATTTTTGTTCCCGTTGAAGCTTAACTAGTTTCTCTAGATCTATCTAGCTTCTCGGCATTGCAGGTAATCGCTATTACCTCAAGTACTTGGTGTAAAATATTAGTAGATAATCACAGCTAATCTCGACGACCTGAGAGTTCTGCGTAGCTTAGTGATTTCGTGATCTGAATTTCACATTTTGAAGTCTTCTTCACAAGTTGTATAGTTTAGATTCTAATCTTCTAATCATCCTTTCCAATTTGGTAATGATATCGGGTCAATCTACAGCTATCTAAGTTTTTGGTTTTTTGCTGATTTGACTCTGATTGCAATCTTTGCGAGGTTGAATTTGAGATCTTTCAGCTTTTAGCTTGTTGGATTTAATATTTTTTGGTTTTAGCATGTTCTCTCATACGTCTTGTTGAGCCTAGATCTGTGTATGTTCAGAGTTCAATATGTGTTACTCTCCTGAAGAATAAGACGTTGAAGTTCATCTCTTTATAGCATATTCAGCATTAACACTTGCTTGTTAAAAAGAATGAAAAAATAAGTTTCTAACTTTGTCAGACAATTCAAACAAGAAGCCTGTCTAATTCTTTTTTTTTTTTATGAACTTGTAGCTGATACTTTGCTCCGTAGTTGTAAAGCTATGGTGACGATCCGGAGGGTTTCAGTCTTTATTCTAGTTCTGCTGGCTGTATCAACCCTGGTTTGGTTGCAAATGGGGAAGACAAAACGATTAAAGTGAAGAAAGTGAAGGGAAAGAAGGTGTGCACGCAGGGATGGGAATGCGTCTGGTTGTCTGAGTACTGCTGCAACGAGACGATCTCGGATTACTTTCAGGTGTATCAGTTTGAGCAGCTCTTTGCCAAAAGAAACACTCCCATAGCTCATGCTGTTGGTTTCTGGGACTACCAGACTTTCATTACCGCTGCTGCTCTCTACGAGCCGCTTGGGTTTGGTACCACTGGTGGAAAGCTCATGGGACAGAAAGAAATGGCTGCGTTCCTTGGCCATGTCGCCAGAAAAACCTCCTGTCAGTTCTCTTCCAAACTCTTAAAGCTTTTGATTTTTAGTTCTGTCTATAAAGCATATGTGCTCTTTTCTCATAATTGACATTTTTGGATGATGCTATGCGTATAAAGAATGGTTACTTTTTCATCTTATTAATCTGATCAGACATTCACATTCGTTCAAAATGGGCACCCTCCAGAGGGATTTTGTGGTTTAGTGTGTTGTAAGCAGCTTTGCATTAGCATGAGTGTTACTGTGTTTGTTTTCTTATATAGGTGCATACGGAGTCGCAACAGGAGGGCCTTTAGCTTGGGGTCTTTGCTATAACAGGGAGATGAGTCCAATGCAATCATACTGTGACGAGTCCTGGAAATACAAGTACCCTTGCAGCCCTGGAGCTGAATACTACGGACGTGGTGCTTTACCTATTTACTGGTATGCATTTCTCCTCTCTTTGCATTCTTTATGTACTACGGACGTGGTGCCTTACCTATTTACTGGTATGCATTTCTCCTTTCTTTGCATTCTTTATGTACTACGGACGTGTTGCCTTACCTATTTACTGGTATGAAGGAACTTCAACTACGGTGCAGCTGGGGAAGCACTAAAAGCTGATCTCTTGAACCACCCCGAGTACATCGTGCAGAACGCCACACTTGCCTTCCAAGCAGCAATCTGGAGATGGATGACACCAATCAGGAAAAAAATATAAAAATATAATTTATAAAAGATTATCAAGATTTATAAAAATAATTATTCATAGTTTATAAACCATTTATAAAAGTTTACAAAGATTTATAAAAAATTAGAAAGGCTTTATTAGAATTTATGAAAGGTATATAAACGGTTTAGAGGCTTCTTGAGATGTTAGAAAAATATATATTCTGCTAGAAAAATATCAGAAGGTTTATAAATCGGTTTATAACACTTATAAAACTAAAATTAGTTAATAAAATAATATATTATCTTAAAACCCCAAAAATCACCTTATAAACCATAAATCAGTTTAGAAATAATAAATCAGTTTATAAGACCTTATAAATCAATTTATAAAATTTTATAAGTATATATAAACTGATATTTTCTTTGTAAGAATTTAAAGCGTTTTATTTATCATTTATAAACTCCTATAAACAAATGTACCCATTAATAAAAGTTTATAATTATTTATAAGTGTTTGTAAATCGATTAAGAAAAATAATTTATAGAAACTATAAAAGAATAGATTTTAAAATTAGTTTATAAATTTTTTATAAAATTTCATAATTGGTATAACAGCTATATTATTTATAAGAATTTATAAATAATCATTATAAGAGGTTTATATATCATTTATAAAAGTCTTTATATCATTTATAAAACTATATAAACAATTTAGAAGGTTTATAAGAGTTTATAAGTCATTTATAAGTGTTTATAAATGGTTTATAAATAATTGGACATGTGTATGCATCGATCTTGAAGCCTAAATTGATGATTAGCAATTATAAAGTCTATAAACAATTTATAAATGTTTATGAAAACGTTAAAGTTAATAAAAATTTTATAAAACAATTTAGAGAGGCTTATAAAACAATTTATAAGAGTTTGTAAAATAATTTATAAGGGTTGATAAAAATTCTATAAACCATTATAGGATTTTATAAAACAATTTATAGATCATATATAAGGATTTATAAACCATTTATTAGGTTCATAAATATATTCATAATTAGTTATTAAAACAATTTATAAGGCTTTTAAAATTTCTTATTAAGGTATAATTCATTTATAAGAGTTTATAAAAATAGTATATAAGGATATGTATAACAAACTTGAACTTAGTTTTCTACAAGGCTTTATAAGGATTATATATAATTTATAAATATTTATAAATCATTTCTAAGAATATATAAGCCGTTATATAATTTTATAGCTAATTTATATATCTTTATAAAATAAGTTATAAACCCTTACAAATTGATTTACAAATTGAGTTATAAACGTTTGTCTAAATTATTAACTATTTTTAAGAGGTTATAATTTTTTATAAGACTCATTTTAAATCTTTATAATTGATTTATAAATCATTACAAAATGATGTATAAACATTTATAGCTGAGTAGTAAAATATTTTTAATGATTAAAAACTCTTATAAATAATTTATAAGTCTTTATATAATTTTATAGCTAATTTATAAATCCTTATAAAATAAGTTATAAACCCTTACAAATTGATTTATGAATCATGAGAAATGATTTATAAATCTTTATAAAACATAAAATATTTAAAAGGGTTTATAAATCATTTCTATGAATATATATTAAACTATTTATAAAGGTTTATAAATCAGTTATAAGAATATATAAAAATATTTTATAAGGTTTTATAAAATATTTATAAGGATCTGTAGAAAACTTTTGTCTAAATTATTAACTTTTTAAGGGGTTATAATTTTTATAAGACTCATTTTAAATCTTTATAATTGATTTATAAATCATTACAAAATGATGTATAAACATTTATAGCTGAGTAGTAAAATATTTTTAATGATTAAAAACTCTTATAAATAATTTATAAGCCTTTATATAATTTTATAGCTAATTTATAAAATAAGTTATAAACCCTTACAAATTGATATATGAATCCTGAGAAATGATTTATAAATCTTTATAAAACTTATAAAATATTTATAAGGGTTTATAAATCATTTCTAAGAATATATATATATATATATAAACTATTTATAAAGGTTTATAAATCAGTTATAAGAATAAATAAAAATATTTTATAAGGTTTTACAAAACATTTATAAGGATTTGTGGAAAACTTTTGTCTAAATTATTAACTATTTTTTAAGGGGTTATAATTTTTTATAAGACTCATTTTAAATCTTTATATTGATTTATAAATCATTACAAAATGATGTAGAAACATTTATAGCTGAGTAGTAAAATATTTTAATGATTAAAAACTCTGATAAATAATTTATAAGCCTTTATATAATTTTATAGCTAATTTATAAATCTTTATTAAATGAGTTATAAACCCTTACAAATTGATTTATGAATCCTGAGAAATGATTTATAAATCTTTATAAAAACTTATAAAATATTTATAAGGTTTATAAATCATTTCTAAGAATATATATATAAACTATTTATAAAGGTTTATAAATCAGTTATAAGAATATATAAAAATATTTTATAAGGTTTATAAATCAGTTTTTGCACTTTCTTTCCTCTCAGAGACCATTTCTGGAACAGGTGATGTAGACGTAGCGATTCCTTGTTGAAAGTCACAAGCTGAACTTCACAATAGACAACTGAGTTTTGTACCACAGCTAACTCATGTAGTGTCTCATTTGAACCAAGTGCATACTCGGGTTCTATGGTCACCAGTGCCACTTCACCTTTCTTCATCTTTATCACAGCTCTATTAAGTTCAGCGATCACTTGGTCTTTCTCTGTTATGAGCTCAAAGGATTTCTTGCCTTCACTGTGACATTTCTTCAATAATGCAGAACCATCTTGAAGTCTCCATTGAACTTTCACGCTTACAATAACTCCCTCATGAAGACGTTCATGACCTTCTCCTTCCTTAGGGATTTTCTTGATAACCTTGGCTTTGAATTTGAATTTCCATGATTTGAGTAGCTTCTTTTTTTTGAAGATGTGGCTTCTTTTTCCTTCTTCTCGCAAACATTATCTCCTTGTATTCGAAATTCCAATTCTTCCGACACTTCCTTTGTTTTATCGTATGGAAGGCTCTCATAAACAATAGATCAAACAACTTGTGTGCAACGACATCAACAGCTTCTACTGACTTTTTAGTCAACTTTTCCACCACATCCATATCCAAAATGTATGGTTGTTCAACCACTGGCACACTCCAAACACCACCAGTTTGATCATAATGTAAATCATTGACTAGAAGTGGAGAGCTACTTCACATTTTCTAAACCATTATAACTAATATATAATTCCTTATAAATAATTTATAAATCATTATAACTAATATATAAACATTTTCTAAACCATTATAACTAATATATAAACATTTTATAAAGGTTTTTAGAACTATTTAAAAGGGTTTATAAAACTATTTACAAGAACTTATAAGCTATTTATAAGAGTTTATACATTTATTTAAAAGTGTTTATAAATTAATCTACAAGGTTATATATTTATTTATAAGAGTTTATAAATCTATTTATACAAGTTGTGGACGGCTTT
This sequence comes from Brassica nigra, assembly GCA_016432835.1. Taxonomy (NCBI): domain Eukaryota; kingdom Viridiplantae; phylum Streptophyta; class Magnoliopsida; order Brassicales; family Brassicaceae; genus Brassica; species Brassica nigra. The sequence continues at coordinate 10,361,188 of CM028245.1, read as the reverse complement.
GTATTCAGGGATCAGATACGCAAAGAACTTCACCAAAATGGTTTGTTTCCCCCACACCATTCTCTCACCGTTGGGATACGAGACCGCGCTTTTCAAGGGCTTGTCCGGAGAGATTGACTGCAAGTGAGAATCAGCTCACAGTCGGTGGCTAGACCTTGACAACCCAAAAACCGCGAGGCTCTCAGAGGTGGTTTCATTGCTCAAATGCCTACGCTAGTAGCAGATTTTCCGGTTATGGATGCTTCTATGAGCTTATCAATGGATGCAGCAGTATAATAAATAGGTTAGGCATCCAAATCGGTCGTAGTCATTAGATGAAGGCTATTTACATGGAGATGCATTACGATTTATACGCCTTTATAAATAATTTTATGGTTTCTTTTGAATTTAAATAATTTTATAAGGTTTAATAAGTTATTTATAATATTATATAAACTGTTTATAAGACTATATAAACTATTTATAAACCTTTAAAGTCATCTATAAACATCTTATAAATGATCCATAAATCATTATAAATGATTTATAAACCATTACAAATGATTTATAAACCATTACAAATGATTTGTAATATCTTATAAACAATTCATAAACCCTTATAAGTAATGCATAAACCCTTATAAATGATATATATACCTCTTAGAAAGGATATATAAACCATTATAAATAACTTAGAAACCATTACAAATGATCTACAAATCCTTAGATTATTTATAAACCTTTATAAATTATATATAATTCCTTATAAATAATTTATAAACCATTATAACTAATATATAAACATTTTCTAAACCATTATAACTAATATATAAACATTTTATAAAGGTTTATAAAACTATTTAAAAGGGTTTATAAAACTATTTACAAGAACTTATAAGCTATTTATAAGAGTTTATATATTTATTTAAAAGTGTTTATAAATTAATCTACAAGGTTATATATCTATTTATAAGAGTTTATAAATCTATTTATACAAGTTGTGGAATCTTTCTATTATGTACGAGTTGCGTTGCTGAGATGATGATTTGTCATGTGCCAAGTTCTCGCTCTTCTTCTTTCTTCTTCCTGTGTTTCCTCCGTGTGTCTACAAGAGATGTTATGAATACATAAGATATATATGAATATATATGAAATATAAATCTATTTATAAGAGTTTATAAATCTATTTATATGGGTTTATTCAAAAGATTATAAAAATTTAATAATCTTCATATAACAATTATAAGAGTTTATAAATTAATTTAGAAGTGTTTATAAATCAGTTAGAAGAGTTTATAGATCAATTATAAATTCTTATAAAAATTATAAGTAAATCTTTATGAAAGTATTTATAATGTTTATAATTCTCCTATAAATGTTTGTAGATTATAAACTGATGTATAAGAGTTATAAGTTGATTTTAGGTGAGTTTTTGTCAACTGAATGATAATTGTTAATGAAGTGATTTATAAAGGTTTATAAACTGATATATAATGGTTTTAATTTGATTTTTCTAAGATTGTTCAAATAATTTTATAAGGTTTGAAGAAAATTCATAAATAAGTTACAAGGGTTCATAAATCACCAGTTTGAAAGTGTTTAAAAATCATTTATAAGGGTTTGTAAATAAATTTATAAGGGTCTATAAAACAATTAATAAGATGATTAAATAATTTATAAGTTATTAGAAGACAACACGTTGATGAACATGAAACATTTATGCACGAGTTAGACTGAATAAATTAATAAGTTAAATATTTTCATATAAACTCAGATCTAGTGTATTGTGTCAACTAGAACATCCTATATGTTGTATTTAATTTACAATTTACCTAAAAATATGTATACGGTATAAGAAGATTCGTGTGTCTTTATAAAGATTTATAAAACCAATCATATAAACATATAAAACACTTTTTTAGATAAACCATTTATAAGAGTTTATAAAACGTTTTATGAATCATTTATAAAGTTTATAAAACCTGTGTAAACCATCTATAAAGTTTATAAAACACTTACAAGGCGTTTATAAGATTTTACAAAAGATTATAAATCTATTTACAAGATTTTATAAATCTATTTACAAGATTTTATAAATTTATTTATAAGGATTTATACAAAACGAAAAGAATTCAATAATCTTCATAACAAAATAAGAGTTTATAAATCATTTACACGAGTTAATAAATCATTTACAAATGTTATAAATCATTACAAAAAAATATAAGTAAAACCATTTACAAAAATTTATAAGAATTTATAAAATCTGTTATAAGTTCAAAAATCATTTATAAGAGTTCATATAAATCACTTTACAAGGTTTGTAAGAACTTATAAATATATATTATAAACAATTTATAAAGGTTTATAAGGGTTTTTAAAATATTTATAATGGTTTATAAAAATTTATAAAGGGTTTACAAAACCACAATGTTAGACCACAATGGTTTATAAAAATATATCATAGCAACATTAATAAAAAAATATTATTAATATGGACATTATAAACACTTTGTATATACTGCTTCCTCACGTTGGTACAATCTAAAAAAAAAAGGAATCAAATAACTAAATTAGCTAATAAACCTTTATATACATTGACATTTTTATCTTAACTAATACTCCTACTACTCATATTTACCCACAATATCCAGCCGACAAGAACCATCCACGTCACGGAATACCAAATCTCAGCTTACGGTCGAGATGCATCCGCGTCATCATCATTTTTTTTAATTAATCATTCTCGAAGAAATTGTCTACATTCCATGGAGACGCATCGAAACCTTCATTCAAATCGAACGAGAAATCTTCCGGTTCGTTCTCTTCTTTCGGTATAACCGGCGAGAAATCTTTCGGAATCCCAGAAATACTCGCCGGCGAGGCACAAATCCGGCATCGAATCCGGATCCGGAAACAAGCTCCTCGTCGACTCGATCGGTTTGATCTCAACCTCTGTTTCCTCGTTGACGTTGAACCGGAGAACAGACGTCGGAGGCTCTCGTTCACCGAATCGCATCCCAAAACCAAAAAAAAAAAAACAGAACAGAATTTAACTTGACCAAAGCACGAGACAGAGAGAGAAAAGAAAGTAAAAGTCCTTTCAAAATCCAAACGAGATTTAGAGAGTTCCGAGCTGAAAAAATGTTCTGGGGAAATAAATGACACAAAAGCAATCACCGATGTTTCCTATATCCGATTGCGGTTCTTTGCCGGAGCTCACCTGATTCTTACCGAGGAAGAAGATATAATTGATTAGTTTACGTTTAATTGATTAGGGAGATAATGGTACTTTACCCACAAAATTTTAATGGTAAAGTTGGTTAGTGTAAAATTGAAAAGTGGTATTAGAAAAGTGGTATTAGTGACAATTTCCCTATTTTTTTCCAAACAATATTATATTCTTTTTTTACTGTTATTCTTGTTTCCAAACAAATCTAAAAGATACTTCTACTTTAATAAGATAGATTTAATTTTTTGAACATATTTAAAACTAAAATAACAAAATTTTAACCTATTTATGGGAATATACAATAAATTTAATTATAAAATAAATTTTATAAATTTTAGTAATATAAACATTTTTGGTAAACTAATTTCATTTTAAACAATTAAAACCCCAAAAAATTAACTAAAGTGCAAAAAAAAAATGTTGGACCCCTATTTCTTGTGGGTCCTGGGGCTTTGCACCGTTTGACCTCCCCTCTAAGCCGCCCCTGTGTGCAAACGTACCTCTTAGGGTATTTTCATCCCTACTCCATATTTTAGTCTATTTATAGAACTCGATTTGCTTCAAGTTCAACCCCTTTTTGGAGACTACTAACAATAACACATTTAAAATCACAAAACTAAACATCTGCAACATTCATTTCGAGAAGCTTTCAACCTTCTTGAGGCAGCACCCATAAGACTATTTTCTTTGTAAATTTCTTTTTCCTAAAAGACATCTATAATAGTTAGATATAACATAATCAAAATACAAAGTTTAATTTGTTAGCCATCAAGGATAAACATAACCAGAGAAGTAATATTGTTAATTTGGCTGTTTTTAGCTAAGAAGTGTGCCGGCTCATAAGCTTAACGCCATCTATCAAAGTTCAGAATGGAAATATACTGTAATTGTACTTGTAACAGCTGAACTAAAATTCGGCAATCTTCTTTGAAACAAACCGATTTAAAAGCTTTTTTTTTTCTTTTTAACATCTCAGTTTATTTCACATAACTCTGCAACAAATTTCAACAATTTTTTCTCCATCTCTCATAAATAAACCAAAAAATAAAGATAGAGGATGAGTTGTAATCCTGCAAAGTATGAAACTGGAAACAATGGGAACATAACTCTGCTACTTTAGAGAATTATTATTTATACTGAAATAAATTAATACTTCCTCTGCACAACTATTAAAAACTTGATTTTATTTGAAAAATAAGATTAAAATATATATACTAAAATTATTTAGCCTATTACAAAATATCAGTACACAGTTTTTGATTAAGTTAAAAGTTATATTAAAATATGAAAACATTATCTACTCTGAAACATCTAAAAAAATCTTTAAACATTATCTATTTTGAAATGGAAGAAGTATATGCCTAGATGACTCTATGTCCTGTGTATATATGACTAGTAACGAAATACGCAAAAATAAGTGATACAAAAAATATACACGGAATAAGTGAAGGACGACTATTTTCATCCCAAGATCAGCACAAGTTGGTCAAGAAAAAAGATCAGCACAAGTTGGAGAAGCACGTGATGAAAAGATACGCAGACAATCAAAACAGAAGGACAAGATATTTAAACCCCTAGGGAGACTTAACATTAAAAAATGTTGATATGTTTAAAATCAAACTTGATTCTATTAGTTAGCCGGGGATTTCGTCGTGCCTCAGCGAATCAAGGGGCATAAGAAAAGAATAATGAGCATGTGTAAAAGATTTTTCCGATTAAAAGATTTTTTGGTACATGATGTTGGTCCTGTTTATGGAAAGAAGAATATATATGCATCTGGTTACAGAAAATTACTCTAATTCTAATTATGTAGAAAATGTGGATACCAAAAGATAAAAGACTGGTTATGTATTTACTTTCAGTGGCGGATCTATATAGGGTGTGGGAGGGGCAACTGCCCACCTTGAATTTGTAAAGTTAGTTTCATACAGATTTTTAATTGTGTCTCAGTTAAGAAGTTCAAAATTATAGAAGTATAGACAGTGTTGATAATTTTACCCATGATCTAAACTATTCCTAGATCCTCCACTTTTTACTTTGGTTGGTTCCATTGTTAGGTAGAAAACGATTTTGCAAAGTCGATATAACTCTGTCTACTAATGAAAAAGTGTTGTTTTAAGCTACCAAAAAAAAAAGAAATCTGGTTGATAGTGTTGGTTAATGATTTTGGTCTGTATCATGATCAGGATACAATGTGCTGTGCCATTTTGAGTGCTATCTATTTAGGCAAGAATCATGTTCGTCATGAAATGATCAAACATATTAATATGTAATATCTTTTCTGAGAGTAGAAGTAAGCACGGGTACGTCTGTTTAGGTGCCGTACCGGTACCGGAAACATTTCGGGGATGGATACTTCACGGGGACATCACTGGTACGGCTTGGGGACGGTTAGAGAACTTAGTTGTTAAATAAATTAGTTTTCACAGGACCTAATACTTGTGTAATTATGTTTTCACTGTCAGTGTTATACTGCTTGATTAAACTAAAATAAACTTGAGCCAAAACACTTATAGCAGGAGCCGAAGGAACAAGCCTTGCCCTCTCTCTCCTTAGAAATAGACCAAAACTTCATTTTTATAGTTTCTTTTTTATTTTTAGTTGGCAAAATAGACATATTATAGTAAATTTATATTTAATTATGTTAGATTCACTATATAATTTTGTTATTTTATAAATATTCTATATTTTCTACCAGTACATATATGCCGTCCCCGTACCCATAATTTTTAGATTTTGCCGTTTCCCGTCCCCGCTTCCGTCCCCGTTTCTGTTTCCGTATCCGTCCCGGTGCAACATAGAAGTATTCAAATGAAGAAAGTATGAACAATAAGCGTGTTGAAATGTTCATTAAAAAGGTTACTACAACAAGCAGGGCAGGTCCTGAAAAAGTTTGAGGACCTGAAAATATTTTTTTGGGGTTTAAATTTATGTAAATTTTTTCAAAAATTTTGGAGGCCTGTAATAAATGTTTTACTAAGTATGGTTTAGGGCCGGCCTGACAACAAGTTCAATCATTGTTTGGATATGTTGAGCATTTCAACATGTTGGCATCTAGCTCGAGAGGGGATTTGGTCTAAAAGAATTTGAGGCAAATAGAGAACCTCATTCATCTTGCAATGGAAAATGGCAGTATGTTACATCTGTTTCGAGTAAATATGGCGGAGTAGGAAGGGAAACAAAGATAAAAAAAAACTTCATGAGAGGTGTAGTTTCTATGATGTTATTCTTTTTGATGCTGATGAAAGACCAGACAATTGACCATAGTATGATCTCTATCTAGTAATATGCATTTGTATGTAAAATCCTTAAGAATGAGGAACAGTTTAGCTGTGGTCAGTAATTGAAGGTGTATTTTCTCATCTTACTCTAGGTTGACATCCTTGGAGGACCAGAAACTTCTGGCTAGTTTCTTGCCTCTACTTAGAGAGAGTATTCCAAGAGCAGCTGTAGAGATTGAAGCTGATATACATTATAGTTATACCGAAGAAGACTACGTTTATGATTTCTATGCTGTAAAGGAAGAGATGGATCTCAGTGAAGACAGTTCTAAGCTTCAGTTTCCTCTGTGCGTGTTTTCTTATTCCGAACTGCTTCACTTATTCAGTCTGTGTCTTGTGTCTTGTGTCACCTGCTAACTTTGGTTCTTGGGTTATTTGTAGTGTCATAGTCGAGGAGGATGAAGAAGATTCCTGGGATGGACCTGATGAATCAGACAATGACTCTGATGATTCAGACGGTACACATTCTTGTTGGACCTTATAGAAAAATGATATATTTGAATGGTTGGTGCTGTTGGTCCATGGTTATACTCTGTTGTGTCCTAGAAACCGACAGTCAAGAAAGAAGTAAATATTAAACTACATAGATATCTTTTGCATGACTCAGCTGAAGCTCATCCAAGGAATGATTACCCAGAAGAGATCTATGGAGACGAAGAAGAAGAATATAGTGTATGTCTGTGAATCAAAATTATTTGACTTGGTAGATGTCTTTTATCACAAATAAGATAAACGAGTTATTACATAAAACATTTAATTTCATTTCACTTTTATTATTTCATAAATAGTTTATATACTCATCTTTGACTCTTTCTTATCTTATTCATCTTCGTATAGTGCTTACACACCAAAAAAATGCGTTGGGGACTTGGGGGTGTTTAACCGACGGTTTAATGTTTTTGGTTCAATTGATCCCGGTTTGGTTAAAGTAACTTGTCTTAATCACAGCCGACGACAAAAATGACCATTACACGCGGTTTCACACACAGTCTCGGAGACGACCCAACCAAAAAATAATAATATCTCATTGCCATTGGTCAACCATTTATATACAAATATTAAAATAAAATAATGATATTTAGAGGACAAGCAGAAAAAGACAAAATGTGAAAGAAAGACAAAACCTTGCTCGATACGCCACCGTCGCCGTCTTCCACATCTTTATCCTCTTCTCACAGATCATTTCTCTAACAAAAAAAGTTCGTTTTCTTCATTCTTTTAAAAGCAAATCCTTTCGTTCCTGTGAGCACTAAAGTTGTCTCCTTTTAATCATCAAGACCATGTCTTCCTCTTCGTTCACCGACCTCCTTGCTTCCTCCGGCGTTGACTGCTACGAACAAGACGAAGACTTTCTTGGTGGGTTTTACCCGGAGACAACCGGGTCAGGTTTACCCAAGTTCAAGGCGGCTCAACCGCCTCCTCTTCCGATCTCGCAACCTTCTCGCAGCTTCGCCTACTCCGAGTTACTTGACTCTCCTCTTCTCCTCAGCTCCTCACATGTAAAGCTTCCATCTTTCTTATCTCATTTCATCTATTTAATCTTTATAGAAACTCAAATCCGAATCCCTTTTGTGTGTTTTACTCGCAGAGTTTGATTTCTCCGACGACAGGAGCGTTTCCATTTCAAGCCTTCAACGGATCAGATTTTCCCTGGCAGATACAATCGCAAACGCAACCGCTAAACGCTGCTTCTGTATGTGTTTCCCTTAGCGTTTCTGACACATCTACACTTTCCTTGTATTGAACTAAACTTGTTTCCTTTTACAGGCCTCGCAAGAAGAGACATATGTTGTTCAAGATCTGCAGAAGAAGCAGGACCCGGTTCCTCGTGAGTTTGTTGCAGCACACAGTTACGGCTCAGATCGCCAGGTTAAGGTGCCTTCGTACATGGTGAGTAGGAACTCTAACGATGGTTACGGTTGGAGAAAATACGGTCAGAAACAAGTGAAGAAGAGCGACAACCCTAGGAGTTACTTCAAGTGCACGTATCCCAACTGTGTTTCCAAGAAGATTGTTGAGACTGCTTCTGATGGACAGATCACTGAGATCATCTACAAAGGTGGTCATAACCATCCTAAGCCTGAGTTCACCAAGAGGCCATCATCAGGATCAACATCATCGGCTAATGCGAGAAGAATGTTTAATCATGCTTCTGCTGTTAGTGAAACACATGATCAATCAGAGAGTTCTTCGATCTCGTTTGATTATGAGGAGGTAGATGAAGAGAAGGAACAGCCTGAGATTAAGAGACTGTAAGTAGTTTTATTCTCTAAGTTAATGGAAAACAAAAATGTTTCTAAGAAAAAACGAAAATGATGTTTTTGAGTTTTTGTGTGATAGGAAAAGAGAAGGTGAAGATGAAGGAATGTCTGTAGAAGTAAGCAGAGGAGTGAAGGAACCAAGAGTTGTTGTTCAAACAATAAGTGAAATTGATGTTCTTATTGATGGCTTTAGATGGAGGAAGTATGGTCAAAAAGTTGTCAAGGGGAATACCAACCCAAGGTTATACTTTTTAACTACTTTTTCTCAATATTTGAAGTTGTGTTCATGTTCCTAACCCTCTTTGGTTATGACAGGAGCTATTACAAGTGCACATACCAAGGCTGTGGGGTGAGGAAGCAAGTAGAAAGATCTGCAGAAGACGAGAGAGCGGTTCTCACTACCTATGAAGGAAGACACAATCATGATATCCCAACCGCGCTACGTCGCTCATGAAAAACAGAACATTCTTGGGGGTTAAGTTACTAGTAATATCATTTAGGGTTTGGAAAAATAATCTTACTATGCCTATATTTTGTGCTCATTATAGTTTGTTTATTTGTTTGTTTGTAACACAGTCAGTACTTTGTGTTGTACAGAGTGGTGATTAGCAGTTTTTTTTTTTTAATGTTCTTGGCCTTAGAGAACCTCACTATACATGTGTGTGACTTTAAACACTTGAGAGTCCATTTTTAGTTTCTTGTGTTTGGTCTTCTTCTTGATTAGTGCATATTTCACATTCAAGATTGATGAACAATTTTATAATTACAAATTTCTAAATCTATATTAGAACTTAAAAGTGAAACCAATACCACAAGTTTATAACGGTGGAGATTATGCATAAAGAACATCAACCAAACAAAAATAGAAAGAAACAAAAATTAGGCTCATCTTTCTTCTCTTGTCACACATACCTCTCTCTCTTTCTCTGGTCTAGTTTCTTTTACCTTACCAACATGTTGGAACCACTCTGAAGGTTAGCCTTTACCAACACAAGTAAAAACAGAGTCCTCTGTTATCTTCCCTATCTCCTTACGTTCATATTACACTCTCAATCTTAATGCATCATCCATTACATTTTCTCCTTATAAATGAAAACATAGCCTTCATAGTTTAACCCCAAGCCTACTACTACTCTCTCTCTTTCTCTCCAAGAAAAGACCATAGATTGGTCGGCGTTTGGCAGCGAACAGACCAACTAATCACATTGGGGCCTAGTGCACTGTCCATTCATGATGGAGGAGCTAGTATGCCAAAATCAAAACATGATGATCTCAAAAGGAATTTTCAAGAACAGTAACCCTCTCAAATACGCAACGCCTCTCCTCTTTCGTCAAATGTCGGTTATCATCATCACCTCTAAGCTTATCTTCAGCTTCCGTTAACCTTTAAAATCTGGATCCGGATACTAAATCCACGGATCCAACGAATCCGAGTTCGGATCCGGATATCCTAAAAATTTTCGGATATCCGGATCTATCCCACCTTTAGGTATAGGTAGGAAAAGCAATTTTAATGTTTTTTATAAATCTTATAAAATGCAAACGTAAACATCCAAAAGAAAATGCTGCGGAATGTTTTGCCTTTTTCATTTAGGTTTACAACTGACAAAATCATTTTACTAAAAATGATTTAAGGTTTCAAGCTCATTTGGTAAATGTAAACACTAATATATAGACTTAAATGCAAATACAAACACATACAAACAATTGAAAGTGGAAAGAGCAAATGTAAACGCATAAAGTAAACGATTACAGATTTGTTTCACATCTAGTGTTTACATTTACAATTTACAGAAAAAATTGCTTAAAATACTTGAAGTTACTATTAGCTGATTTGGAATATATTATATACACTATAATAAAACAAAACACAAACAAACAACCGAAAGTGTGTTATAAGTTATAACTAACAATTAATCGAGATGCATCTTTTGCGTTTGGCGTTTACATTTATAACTAACATTTTTTTAATACATTTTTGACAAAGGATTTTCATTAATATTTTTAAAGAAACATTGTATCAAGCAGAAGAAAGAAAGAAACATTGACAAATGGTTTTTACCATAGGGTTTTCATTAATATTTTGACAAAGGTTTTTTTGACAAAGGGTTTTCATTAATATTTTTTTCTTATACCTAGTCAACAAATTTTGGAAAATATTACAACACTCCGACCCGCAAATCTTAATTTTTTGAAAATTATAAAGATGAACCAATTTTTATTAAATAAACATAAAAATATAAAATATAATACCCAAAACCTGGTAGGTTACAATAAAAATGTCTTATAATTTACACGTTTTGTTTGTTTCGACATTCAAAAAAATTAAATGTAAAGTAGTATACAAACGTAAACAAAACCGAAATCTGAATAGTATTCTAGATTTTTTTTTTCTTTTACTGAAAATTTTGATCAAAATACACATGGACTCGTAGTATTCTAGAATTTGATACAAATGGAATATAAAGTTTGAAATATACATATTTTATCATCATAAACGTAAGTATGATGCATCAGGGTACTCTAATGGCCCAACATTTCACCGCAGCGGCGCCTTTATCGAGTATTAACATTGCACGCTCGCGCTTGACAAGAAGGCGACATTAATCGTGATCCCGTTTCATAAGCAATACGCGATTGATGGGACGGTCGGACAAGTCAACAGACCGATCAGGAACATTAACCTTAACGTCCTGGAAGCGGCACCATGTTCGGTCGCCATATGCATAGACCGAGGGGAGAGCGAGGGACGACGGTCCGTCTTGATGACCAACAAGTGGCAAAACATGGCGGTGCTCTTCATCGGAGACCAGGACAACGCGGAGGCCCTCGCATTATGTATGAGGATGACTGAAAAATCGGAGCTTAACGTCACAATGATACATTTCCGTCACAAAAGCTCCCTTCAGCACGAGGATTACAGCGAAATGGCTGAGTATAATCTAATAAACGATTTCAAGAGCCATGCAGCAGCGAACAAAGGGAAAATTCATTACATAGAGGAGATAGGGAAAGATGGCGTGGAGACCACGCAAGCGATTAGCTCACTTGGAGATGCTTATGACTTGGTTTTTGTCGGCCGAGACCATGACCTAGAGTCTTCGGTCTTGTACGGACTTATAGATTGGAGTGAGTGCCCAGAGTTAGGTGCGATTGGAGATATGTTGACGTCGCCTTATTTTCATTTCTCGGTACTCGTTGTTCATCAGCAGCAAGGGGATGCTCTGGCCATGGGCGATAGTTAAAAATTGCCTGTCGAGCATCAAAAGATTGGAGATACATATATACAACCACGCTTCTCTGCTGAAGAAGGTTTCACTACCATTGATCTCGATAAAAGTTAGAGTAATCAAGTGACTTAATCTTGATTTAGTAACAATTTTTTTAATCATAAGTTCATAACAATATGTTTTTATTTTATTCCTAAGAAGTAGATGTATTGGAATCTTGAGTTGAATCTGAGGATAAAGACAGAAGATTTGTCATGTTGTGGAGATGCTATATTTTCCTTTTACATTTTAGTTTTATGTTAATAAGAGATAAAAAGTAACTTTTTGGTAAATCAATTGCATAAATGATTTATTAAGAAAATATCTTCACTTCAATCCTCAAATGTATACAATGCTTTTCTCGGTTTCACTTTAGACACATTTATTGGACGTAGATCTGCGGGTTAATTGGCTTTCAAGTTTTCAAAGAAAGTTATTCTTTGCATATATCTTGTATTCTAATAATCCTTTATATCCGAAAACGACTTTTATCATCTACTAAATATTTTTTTTTTTTGTTGATATAACCAATTGTGAATCACATTAAATTTTTTGTATTATATATTTACTTTTCTTGTTTATTTATGTGTGTTTTCACATTTTTCGTCTACGTTACAGTGAACACGATAAAAACTTTTTTAATAAGTATGTGAATTATAAGCTGTTTTATACTTTTGTACGAAAAAGTGATTTTGTTCATGTACAAACACCATAAATTGAAAACCATTTTGATGTGAACCATCGATGATTCTAGGCAGAACATACATACTCGCTTCCATCAGTTATTCTGTAACTTAAGAGTTAGTACTAACAGTAACATCATACACCATTTAAAAGATATCACAATCACTTCTAATCTCTTATATAAGTCGGAATTATTATTAGTTGTGATGTTCTCATCATACTGATCTAATTTACATGATGAAACAAATCCCTTAACTTGACATATGAGAGGTCATGCCAATGATCATAATTCATAAACACAAATATCCAAGATAATTGATTTGTTTTTTAGGAATAAGCTTAACACCATTGGAAGGCGTTGGTACCGTCGTCGTCGTCGTCGTCGGCTCCTGCTCCCGGGAGGTGATAGCTCAAATAGTACCGCTCTCTTCGGCTTTGTTTGCTTTATTGGCTTCTGTTGTTTTATTTTCTCCTTTCTCGATGAAGTCAGCTCTTCAAGCTTCAAAGATCCTCCGCCTTTTGATCTCTTATCTGTAACCGCTTCGTATGACGGTGGTGATGGATCAATTGTTGTCGGTTTCTCTAGTGACTTCAGGGTTTGTTTGTACCTGTCAGCTTGGGTTACGGAAGAGACCGTGATGGTTCGTACGGTGCTCTCGGGTGTGGGTTCCCAGGCGATGAAGGTAGTGCAGTGGCGAGTTCAAGTTGGGGCGGCGGTGTGCCGCGGTGGTTAGAGTTTCTAACCCTAGCTGGTTTGGACTTGGGTTTGTGGCCCAGTTGTGTTTTGTTGTTTTATTCGGGCCAGTTTCTTGGGTCTTGTAGCTTGCTGTTTGGTTTGGGCTTAGTTCCCTTTAATAAATTCTTCAGATGGAAAAAAAAAAAACACCATTGGAAGGCGTATGACATATTATCACCGCTGATCTACGTTTTCTGAGTTGCGACTTGTTATTTTTTATATTGCTACTCTTCATTTTAATATTTTGAGTCGTGTCTTTACCTTGAGTCTCTTTATCTTAAGATACATAAGTTGTATTTTTAAGTAATCATCTGCAAAATTGAAGAGTCACTTATATGCATTTCTTTATCGTAATTTTTGTTATTCATTTCGCATGAATATAAGAACTTTGAAATGTAAGAGCTTACTAGAAATTGCATACTATTATAATCACCTATCTATTTTCTATCATTGTAATTCAAGCCAAACACAATTTCTTTTATTGATGTAAAAAACTCTCAAACAATTTTTAACAATCAATATGTTATTCAATATAACTTTTTGAACATTGTTATTCAATATAAATATTGGCGTGATTTCGTTCAGATTTAAGTCAAATAGTTATCAAAAAATAGCAAGTTGTTACTGAAAAGTAGGCCTGGGCATCCGGGTCTTCGGGTCGGGTTCGGGTCGGGTCTTGTCGGGTCCAGGTCCTTCGGGTCCTGGAAATTTAGACCCATTTAGGTACCCATAATTTTTTCGGTTCGGTCGGGTCTTGTCGGGTCTGGGTCGGTTCGGGTAATACCCATAATTTTCGGATTCGGGTCGGGTCCGGGTCGGGTTCGGGTCGGGTTCGGGTATTTAGGATATAAAAAGGAAATAAAATATTCAAATTCCATCAAATTTAGTCAAAATTTATCATATATATCTAAAATTTTACAAAATAACTTAAAATAAACTATTAATAGTTAAAACAGAACATTTTTAATTCTATATTTTACATTTCAAACTTCATGTTACTTAGAAATGTTACAAAATAATGACAAAGATTGTTAATAAAAAGATATTTTAAAGTCTTAAAGTCGGGTTTGAATCGGGTCTATTCGGGTCGGGTCTATTCGGGTCGGGTCCTTTTCGGGTCCGGATCTATTCGGGTTGGTTCTTTTCGGGTCCGGGTCCATTCGGGTAGAAAATTTTTGGACCCAATAAATACTTGTAAATTTTCGGTTCGGTTTCGGGTCGGGTATTTTCGGGTCGGTTCCGGGTCGGGTTTTCGGGTCCAGGTTAAAATGCCCAGGCCTACTGAAAAGGATGCTAGACGGACCCAAAAAAGAGAAGAAGAAGAAGAAGAGTATTGGATTTTCTTTTTAAGAAATTAGTGTGAGAAACAAAATATATAGGTGTTTAAGAAAATGGGACATAAAGGATGTGAATCCATGTGAAGGCAGCCGAATCAGATGCCCTCGCCAGCTTTCATTTTCTTTCTTTTTCAATTAATTTTCTTTTTCTTGTTTTTGAATTTTCAGTAATATAATTTGTTTCTTTTTCACTTTATGGGTTCCTTCTTAAATTATCACTGAGGCCTTTATTAGTTTGTCTATATTTAGTAAATAGTATTAACTTTATTGCACATTATATGATTGAATTTTATATTATTTGAACCATATGGTTTGTTTTTCAGCTTCAAAGGCTTTTCGATTGGTCCACCTACACGGCTACATCTACATGTGACAACCTGCATGATTGGTCCACTCTTTCTATAAACCTTTAATTAACCTTCTTGATTTCGCATTATTCACCAATAAGCCATCAATATAATATTTATATTTAACCACCGAAACTCTAAACTTAAACCAATTGGTCTAAATACGTTGCATTACAGTTGAACATGCATTTGTTCTTATAATGCTTTCATAAGATAAACTAACTGCTTCAGAACTATAACTCAGTTTCAGTTTAATTTTCCTTAAATTGCCACCTCTTTATTACTTGACATTAGTTAGCCAAATATCCGTTCCTATTACTATTTGGCTGATCATGTTATTTTATACATATGGAATTTTATTCTTAATTGTAGTATTAGAATTTGATTCCTGTCTTTAGATCCAATTACATATGCGTACTGTTTTCAGAAGTAATCATCATATGGTCTTGACAAAAAAAAAAACCATCCTATGATCTTGTCCTCATTGTCACGGACGACCAAGACTAGATTTTCAATTTAACGTAGATCTTATCCACAGTAGTACATTACAAAGTTTTTGTTTTTAACTTCATCCCAAAAAAATATGAAAATATTCTCTTCGGGGATGTTAATAAAAAAATAAAGAAAAGAGAGACATAATTAACGAAGAAAAAAAACAAAACGCTAGTTAAGATCCTCAGAGATGCTATCAAGGTGAGGCCGCCACATGGACACCGATGCCGACCGGCTATGTCTCCGACGGTGACGGTTCTCTTTACCGGCCGAACAATTCTTTTCTGACGATGACAACATAACATCTTCCAAATTTTTCTCACACAACGTCAAATCAAGATCATTATTATTAGTACTACTTACCATATGATCACTATTACTATCGTTGGCGATTTCAAGAGGCTTTTTCCTACGTGGATGATCTTTTTTGTTCTTTGACGTCTTCTTTTCCGGCAAGGAAGTATCCGGTATAAGAAAATAGATGCTTCCACGCTTAAGCTCAGATTCAGGAGACAAGACCAAGATCTTACGAACAACTCCGTGAGAACATGGTTTGCTTAAGACATGATTAGGATTCGCCTGAAGGATCTCTCCGGCGGTCATTGGACGAGTTATCTCGTCGACGTGGCCGTTGAGATGTACGATTCGGATCAAATCTAAAGCTCCGCATGGAAGTACACAAGCCAAACAGCACCGTAAACTGTTTCCCATATTTTCTTAGTTTCCAAACAAATCTCTCAAAGTTATTCTTTAACAAAAACAAAAGGTTTTCAAGCTTTTTGTAGTTTATTCTTTGTTGTTGTGTGTAATGTTTTGTGGGGAAGATGAGGTATATATAGAGTGGCCAGAAGATAGAGGTTGACCATACGTGTGTTTTATTTACTGAAATGCCTTCCTTCTCATTGTGATTAACTTAAGCAGTTCAGTCCTATTAATGTTAATTTTATATCTTTTATTCCACCCAATTAAACTACCTATCTAACCACAAAATGATACCTATCATTTTCATTGGTATGTGACTTAAAGTTAAGCTGTCTAATCTTTTGATGACTAAATATTATAACAAAACTATCTTATTATAAACGACCGAAAATACTAAGTAATATGATAATTTCTGAAACTAATCAGAAAGAAATAACAATTTAGCACTATCCTATTTTCTACACCAAACTACGAAGTACTACTAAAATATATGCTTTGTCCAATAATGAATTCGTTACAAATAATTGGGGACCCTCATATTAGACAATTTGAAGTTGTCATGAGTTCATATAATTTCTTTTAAGAAAAGACGGTTTGATTTAACTATTTTTATACATGAAATACAATTAGTCTACTATAAATTAATTTATTAGAAAAAATAAAAAGCCAAAAATGTAAAAGACAATTTTAAGCTGGAAGTCGACTCGTACTAAAATATCAGATAAACTCTGAGTATTTGATACAAGCTTATGTAACATTATACCTATTATAAAATCTATTTGTGTTTTTTTACCACAAAAACATCAATTAACTTTTTCCATGTTAGCATAAACTGAGGTTTCTCCGATGAATACTAGTGTACATGTGGTGAATTCAACGATAATCCCTGTCGAGATTACGGTGGAGGAGGTTTTGATTCAAGGAGCACAGGTAGCTTCACTTTCGGCTCCAACCCAAACTCTCGACGAGTCTCAAATCATGACAGCGTCTACTAATCCCACAACCACTCCAGATCCTCGTTGGCCATCGAAGTGTCGCTGGTCAATGGAGTCTCCACCGCCGGTAACATCAACTGGCACAGTCTCGATTGAAGAAAAAATATCTGGTCCAGAGATGTCGTCTAAGCCTACGGTAGTGAGCGATGGTATTGAAGATATGAGGCATCAAATAGATGTCAACGACTTGGATTCGCCTCTCAAGGATTCAAGTGAAACCCAAACTGAAAACAGAACGGGGGTAAGCGACTCTGGTGTTGAACCAGAGCAAAAGGTGGCCAGAGGTTCGAATTCACCTCCATCTACTGGCCTCCCTCCAATAACTATTACTTCTCCAGAGATATCATTTGATCCTTCAATACCTAAATTTGTTCCTTCAATTGGAGCCTGGGCCAAACCTCTTGCTTTTATACCACCTGCAACTCCTCCAACGCCTGCAACGCCAAGTGGGTTCGATCCGCAGTATCTTAACAATCTCCTTGACTCTTTCTGGCCAATACTGACTGGCGAACTTGGGTCAAACCAGAAGAAAAAAGACCATCCAAATGCTGCCAGAGAATTTCCTCGCATGCCGGTTCAAAAAATTCCAGTCCCTGAGCTCAAAGAGGATGGAACATTAAGGTTTCCATGGGCAGCTAAAATGGACTCTTCTACCAGAAACCTCTATCGAGCGGCCAAGCCAACTTTTCGACATGATGGAACTCCTCAGGTAACCATTCCTTCTCTGGTGCTTCGACTAGGACCAGAGAATAAAAAGGAATATATCATTGGCCACTTTCATTGTTGCTCTCTTCCTCCTGGAGGTTTAATCCATGCTGTGGTGAATAGGTTGTGGGGTAGAACCTGTAGAATAGGTTGCCGTAAGCTGAGCGACTCTTCTTACATGTTTCATATTCCTCATGATTCAACTCGACAATGGGTAATTCAAAGAGGTGTTTGGCATGTTGATGACTGTTTGTTATTTGTCTCACCTTGGAAACCAGTTAACTCATTTAAAGTCCCTGAGGTACCAACAATCCCAGTGTGGGTAAATCTTAAAAATGTTCCGGATAGTTGCTACTCAAGATTGGGTCTCAGCCACGTCGCGTCCTGACTTGGTGAGCCTATGCAAACACATAAACCTCGACTTGATCCGACCTGTTTGGGAGAAGCAAAGTTGTTGGTTGAAGTAGAACTTGATAAACCTTTTCCAAAGCAAATTGCCTTGGATGACAAACAAGGTAATATTTTATTGGTGGATGTTGAGTATACATGGATTCCAAGTGTTTGTGGTAGGTGTGGACATTTGGGACATAAGGAGAAAAGATGTCTCCTACCGACTATCCAATTGAATTCCCACACAAGAAGATTTATCTGCTGAAGAGCCTCAGGTTGAAATGGAAAAAGTACTAGAGCAGTCTACTGTTGCATCAGATCACTTGATGTTACCAGCTGATAATTCAGAGACAAGTTTGGTCTCAGCTGAAGAAGCACGAGATGAACTTACGGAACAGATTTTGGAACCTACTAAAGAAAGTGGTATTGAACTCAGTGATGAGCGGAAGAATTTCTCTACTCCAGTAAACAACCTCACTTATTCTAAGGTACATTTAGCCACTGGATCCAACTCTTTTTTGACTTTATCACCATTAGCAGACACTCAATCTGCTCTAACTAAAACTACTATTATGGAAGAAATTCCATCTCCTGTTATTGTCTTCCAGGCCAACTCGGTTTCACCGGACAATCCATTGGTCCCTTCATACTCTCCTGTACATGGCAGTCCTCATGTCACTCAAATTGCTTGTAATGAGCAAGATGATGAAAGAGGATATATGAGTGATGCTATAGCAAACCTCAACATGTCACGAGGTGGAAGACCAATAAAACCTGTCCAAAAATTTCAAGATATGGAATGAAAAATAGTAAGAGAAAGGGGTAAAAAGAGTCGTCGAGGCCGCGGAAACTACCCTCCATCCTCCTAGTAGTTTCATCTCTCTCTTGTTTCATTAAGCTTATGAATCATAAGTTTTCTCCTATGTAAGCTAATGCTTGGTTGAATATGAGGCTTGTCTCATCATACTTTTTCAAACTTTATGGTTGTTACAACCATACATCATTTGTATGTTTTTAGTATTTTAATTCGAAAACCTTTTTACAAAAAAAAATAAACTGAGGTTTCTGGTGACTGAAATTCATGTATGGAAGTATTTGCAGAACAGGTAAAGTCCACTGAGAGCTAGTTTAAAATACGAATTCATAATCTGATATATACATATATTTGTTTTAATTGCTACTGTCCCTCTCGTTTCTTAAAAGGATATTAAATTTTCGGCATCCTTTAGGTTTTTATTTCGGAATTTTCTTTATATTCCGTCGCTTTTATAATATATAATATATTTACTTAAATATTAATCAAATTGAGATGACAAAAATAAATATATGATTAAAATATTTAGGATTTTAAAAATAGTAGGACAAACTAACTAATACCTAAATAATGCGCTCTTTTGTCAACTAAAATGACTAGAAATAGTTGTGATGTACTCTATTTATTTTTAAGAGATTGACTTTTATATTTTATTTAATGCATGTTATTTTAAAATTTAATATAACTTAAAATGAGAAAATATAGATGGTGGAACATTATTAAGAAATAAAATATTAAGTTAATGAAACCAACATAAAAATACATCTTATAAATCTACAAAACAATCTTTAAAAAACAGAAAGAATTTAAGTATGCATGTATGTAGATGTGTAAATAGATAAACAGATATGCATGTTTATGGGTACAAACTACAAACTACAAACTAAGAAAACTAAAATATTAACGTTTAGATTAATTTTCTTTCTGTCTTAGTATAAAACCTTACATTTCCCTATTTTTAATCACCCTACATTTCCGATTCTAAAATCTAAAGATGTATACACAGATAAACTAATATCTTAAAGAATTAATTATTTAGATGGCCTTCTACATATTTTCTGAAGGATTTAATTTTCTTAACGAGTTGTCATTTGTGATAATAAAAGGATTTGAACATTCATGTCGTAATTCATCAAAAATTCTCGACAGACAATGGACAAGCCCAGCTAGCGTTGTGACGTTGGGGCGAGAGAAGAGAACTGACATACGGCGATATTTACGATTAGTTATTGTAAAATACTATTTTCCAAATTTATTTTTATCTAAAAGGAATATAGTTAAGATTTTGCTTCCGTTATTGGTCAATGGAACTAAATAACTATATATTAACATTTTAAAATGATAATACAGAGTAACAATTTTATACTGATAATGCAAAGTAACTATTCTAAAGCCTATTGATATATAGAAGACTGAAACAACATATAAATATAGAATATATAAAAATGGGAAGAAGAGCAGTCTAAAACTGCAAAATGATAACGCAGAGTAACAATTTTAAAGCCTATTGATATATAGAAGACGAAAACAATACACACTATCGCTGATATTCCTTTTCGTATCATGAATATTCCATAAACGCAGCTAACATATAGTCTGGGCGTCCAGTTTCAAAAAAGATACAAACTAATAGCTCGTGTAAATGAAACATTAACTAATTAAATATGTGGACATTAGTTAATTTGACGCTTGATTATATAGTGTGTTATTTTAAAAATTTTGCTGGAAATTGTTGTTTATGATACTTGTCTGCGAATTATAATTTATATACTTTTTCTTAATCTGAATTTTAAATGATGTACGTTATTTGTAATTGTATAGAGTTACCACTGACAGTTATGCAGCAGTGGATTAATTCTATAGAATATGGTGAAAGGACCTGTTGTTAAAAGAAAGAAAAAACGAAGAGAAGGTTAGTTAGAGGATCTATTAGTCCCTCTGGTTATGCTACCAAAGAAAAATTATGTATATTAGCCAAAAGAATTAGCACCAACTATATTTGAACGTGCTGTATAATGTAAGATATTAAATATCTAAAAAATATACTACAAAATATTTTTTAAGTCATGTATTATAAATAAAATGGTTTGGAGTGTATTGTGATTCAAGTTTAGTGAGTTAAGTCCTAAATAGTTTCACGAGTCTCTGTAATATCCTTTAAGTGTTATTAATAAAATAAAAAAAATTCTGTTATATATCTTTGATCCTAGACGTTTTTTTTGTAACTTAATCCTAAACGTTTTTTTTTGGTGGTTATACCTACTATATTACTATGTTTGTAAAAATTGGTATCAATTAATTAACGTCACTAGAAAATGAAATACAATGCTCTAATATCAGGTGAATTAACTATTTTCTAGTTTTCGAACAACTTATGGAGGGATAGCTATGAGATCCTTTAGCATGGCTAGAGTAAATTTTGAGTATTTACGTGATGTTATTGAATACTGTAATTGTTAATTACTTTGACATTTATAAAAAGAAAAGTTTATAACTATTTTAGTAGACGATATAATTACATAAGCATCATGAAAGTCGGATTATTTGAAAAAATTACGGAAACAATGTTTTGTCGTCATTACCTAATAAAAAATTAATCTAGAAAACTTTTCTTATCGCATGTCTCATGACTCTCATCTCGATAAGACAAAAGTTATAGGATTTGAACCACACCATTTGTAATGCTAGTACGTTTATATTCGATATGTTAATTATGACGCTGTTACAATGAGATAGAAAGGTCATGCATGTACCAAAATGTACGTGTAGGAATCTAGCTAGTACTCATGAATCATAATTTTCCCATTCTCGGGGTTATTTTTATTAATTGTTTTTCTCGAGGCGTTAGCTTCCCCTTGATGAATAATTGAATGAAGTTAATGATGCTTAAGGTTTTGGTAAACCCATTCATCAAATGATTAATGCCCAATAAAAAAGGACCAAGGACGTATGAGAGGAAGCTTCCTAGCACGGAGGTTTCGGGCACCGACTACGTACGAGCGGCGCTGAAATTGATTAATTAAGAAACTGAATACTCCTCGTGCGTGCCACACGATTTCTTTTTGGGTGTTCTCTTGTGATTGAAGCTTAACTAAATATGAAACTAAAAAGGGTCAATCAATTCAAGAACGTGAGCCAAGTCTGTCTTTTGCCTCAATTGGACAACAGTACTAGTACTTCCAACCACGGTTGATCATAGACCACATAATTAATTATCTAGTTAAATAAGGTCGGTGAAAAGGGTTGACCGGTGTTAAAATCATTCGAGATCGAATAAACGTGAATCATAATAATATTTCACGTAGGACCAGTCTATTGTAACTATATAATATATACTGCATTGTTTAGACCAATTCTGACGTATGTTGGGGCAACTATAATTATTCTTATTAGATTTTATCATAACAAGAAAACCGATTTCTCTAAATAAGGTTGCTTATCATATATCTTTATAATTAATTTAATGATCACAATGCTAGGTGACATTAAAAAAATTAAATCGTATGTATAGTATAGCTGTCATTTTGGTCAAACGGTTCCATGAATCCAAGTCTATTCTCCAGCTTTAGTTACAAACTTCCAGTTTACATTTTGTTATGGCATAGGATATGTAAAGATCATGAGCTTGTATGGTGAACAATCTAAAGCTATGTATACTTGTGAAGCTATGTATAGTAAATGTGTTTAGCAACCCCATCGGTAATGTGTCTAGAATGGAGCTCTTACCTAATAAATACTTCTGATTTATTAAGTTCTGTTTCACTAACCATTTTGAATTGAAACCACTTAGAGCTAAACACGTGACAGAAAAAGTTCATATGAGTTTCTAATGACATTGGTTTTTAGATACTTTTGTTTCTCTTTCTTAATTTTTCTTAATTATTTATTTTTCTTTTATTGCTAAGAAACCCAAAATATTCTCCCATCGGACATGTTCTTAACGTTAATTGCTGGAAACTTCTTTCTAGGAAAATATAGTGAAGATGTTATCCCAATTCCCAAACATAAACACAAGTTGTTGGGAGGTATGTATGTATGGCGAAGTTAGTTCTTGGAAATGTTTTCCAAGAAAATACAAATGAAAATAAAATTTTCAGACAAATTGTAACTTGTATTAAGAGAAATGTTTCATTGGTTTGATCTATAAATTAGTATGGTAATTTAATTTATTATTAATTGTACGAAAAAGACAAAACACTAAAGCAGATCTGACTGGAATTACTTTGAGTTCTACTATTAAAAAAGGAATTGTAGATTCTGGAAAGATTAAGCTACAGATTACTAGATTTCGTAGTTACAAACAAATTATGAGACGTGATAGTGTTTAAGGGGGAAGAACCTGATGGTGTAACGACAAAATAAGAAGATAACATAAAGACTTTAGTTTAGATGTTGGAGATATTTCCAGTCGATATTCGATATTCGATAACACACGTTGCTTTAGATTTACTCTCGTGTATAAGATCCTTTCAGACCGTCACAAAATTTTATAGTCTTAAATGATATAACAGTACAGGTTGTTTCCATCTTCAAGCTAGCAAAGTTTCCGTGTCAGAAGAATCCAAATTACATTTTAAAGAGATTTGAGAAGATGTAGACATATAACAGCAATCGTATATATTCACTTAAAATTAAGCTAATTGTTTATAAAATATATTAGCAATGCTTCCTAAACATTATTTATCTTGACATATATATATATATTCTCTCCATATGTGTAATAAGATGATATTTTAGTTAATTAATCTTAATATATTACTAGATTCTGATCCGCGCTTGGAAAACGCGGATTTATTTTTGAAATTAAATGAATTTTTATATAAGATGATGAACATATTTATCGAGGTGATTGAAACCGTACTAAACTGGAAAAAAAATCTAAACTAAAATTAAATTGATTTTCACAAATAACTGAGTATATCCTATATTTCTGAAACCGAAAAACAGAAACTAAACCAAAACCAAATGAGTATTTGAATTTTTAAACTATAAATTATATCCCTATAAATATTAAATATATTTAGTTTCTAAATAACTAAATATCCTAAACATACTATTTATAAACTAATTTACGTAAAAATGAATTATCCTAATATTTATTCAAAATAATAAAAATTATTCGAATTATCTTATATTTTTATCCAAACAATCAAAACTACCCGATATTTCAAGCATGAGATATTTTACATTTGTAAAAATCCAATAAAACCGTATTAGAACATGTAAAATAGATAAACATGTCCTATTTAAACCAGTATTTTCTACTTAAACCAGTCTTTCTTTTTTGACTAATTCTATTTAATCTCCAACCCGTTTAGACCCATTTGATTTTTTTTTATAATAAGATTAATCATTTAATTCATGTATAAGAATGTAAGATCAAATCTTAATATTTGATTGCATGTTGTAAATTAAATCAGTGTTTCGTAGTTGAATAGTTGACATTAGGGATTTTAGCTTCCCAATTCACGTAAATATGTTAAACATGTTAGAGTCATATGTCCTATATTCATGAGGATTTATTGTAAAAGTAATTACATAATAGATTATGGAAACTAATAAATGAGTAAATACATAAAGTAATTACATAAAGTATTTATATAGTTAGAGAAAATAAAGGCAGAACCAAAATATAATATATACAGTGAAACCTCTATAAATTAATAATGTTGGGACTACACCAAAACTAAAAATTTTATTAATTTATAGAGATTATTAATTTATCGAGATACTAATTGAACCAAAAACTCAATTTGGGACTATGAAATTATATTAATTTATAGAGATATTAATTTATAGATTATTAATTTAAAGAGGTTATACTGTAGTTAATGAGTATGTCCAACAACCTTTTGTAAGTTGATTTTTTAAGAATCTTTTCTTTAATAGTATAGATTACATATAGGTTAACTAATTGATATTGATTTCAGAGACCCATCTTTTTAATGTTCTACTGGTGTGAATGATGATGAAAAGAAAATAAACAACACCCATTAGATTTTTTCCTTCGAAAATCCATCAGTTAGACGTATCGTACAATAGCTGATGCCAAACCCAACGAAAAAAACATTAGACCAAGATAAAAGACCTACAATAGACAAATCAATATAGGTATAGTGTAGCAAAGATTAATAAGACATAGTATAACAAAGTGAAAATAGAGGGAAATCAAAGTATTTAACCGATATGAGTAGTAAACAGAAGAGAGGTGAAAAAATTGTTGAAGAAAAACCAAAATTTGTAGATAAAAGTCTCTTATTAAAAGACAGAACATATTTAGCAGATTATGATTGAGAGCAGAACTTTACCACTAGAAGAATATAATCGGCAAGAAAAAGGATTTCGAGACAAATAGATTGTTGTATGGTGAGTTTTTACTAGTCCAATTTTTTTTTTTGAACTGAAAATATATGTATTGATGTGTTTCTTACATATTGGTCAAACATGATATGTTTCTCTACCTTGGTAACTCATTTGATTTCCTTAATAGTATATTTATTTTTACTTTTTACTAATTATACACACTCTTTTATTTATTAGATGAGCATACATTCTCTATCCTGTGTATCATTTTTATTTTAGGAACTACAACAAAAAAAAAAGAGCCTAGCTCCAAATTACCGAAACATCAATCTTTGCATGCACAATGTTTAGTGTATCTAATTCAGTGAAAGGTGTAAAACATTTATACAACGCGGTTGGAAGTCTTATTCACTCTCAGATATATAATCTCTAGTTGTATGCTTCAAATATTTATTTTGGGCTCTAAACATACCAATTTTATGTGTGTTAGTTTGTCAACATGTTACATTTATACAACTGTTACAAAATCTTATTCAAATTTTAAATATAATGAGTGTGATTGGTAGTGGCTATGAGTGCTCTCCACAGTCAATTTATTTCTACAGCACTAAACCTATACCAATCTTGATTTGTATTTTTTTTAAAGATCACAACCCTTTTTTAAAATCCACAGCACTTCTTTAAAATATGTCTTTACAATTTCTCTGCAGAGACAAATACCTACGGCCCAAATCTAAAGACTTTTAAAAATCAAAAATCTAAAGCCAAAGCAAAAAAGTTCACAGCAATATTTCTACAGCCAAAAAATGAAATCACAGCTCTTACCAATCACACCCATTTGGGCTATAAACATATCCAATTTTGTGTTAGTTTGTCACTAAACCTATCCAAATCATTTGGATCACTTGCTTTGGGACTCCATTCAACCTTCGGAAGCAGCCTACAATTACCTTGATAACTTCATATATGCTCAAATTCGAGGTTGGCTTTAGGCTTATGTCACTACAATTTATTCACTAAAATAAAAAAACTTAAAATTTGTATAGGGGTAAAATATGGCATGTCGAACATGACCATTAAAGAAAACCCGTTAAAAGCTCCAGTTGACTCTATATTCTCCCAGACATGAATATAGAGATTGGTCTTTAACCGTTGGTGTCTTAACTACTTCCTGTCTCTACACCCCTGTTTCTTTTCTTTTGTAGCTAAAAAGTCTGTAAACCGGCCTTCCTTTTTCAAATTCACTCCCTTTCGAGCTTTATCCAGAAGATCTTTGAAGCCACTGACCTAAAACTCACCGGGTTCTAGACCTCGACTACGGTCGACGGGTCCGCCGCTCTCCTCCGGTAAGCTCTTCCTCTTCTTCCGTGGTGAACTCTACGGTTACTTTACTCTGGCTCACTGCTCTGAGTACACCTTTCTAGAAACCATGTTTTCTAAGAACTTTCCCGCTTTTTGGAGAACCTTATCTTCACCTGAAACCGACACAAGAAACTCACCGGACTTCATGGCTCGACGGCTATCCTACGCTGAGAAAGGCAAAAGGATTGCAGGAAATACTTCTCCTCCAAGGAAAGGAAGAGTTAGTGTACCTGATTTTGACAACTCTGAACTGATTAAGAAACACGAACTCACGCTGACTGGGAGACTCACAAATCCCAAAGTTCAACGCATGTGGTCTCTTATACCATTCCTAAGCGATCTATGGAAATGTAACTCTCGCCCTATTGGGGCAGATCTGGGGCAAGGAAGATTCCAGTATCAGTTCGCCTCCGCTGAAGATCTACAAAGAGTCTTAGATAATAGACCCTATCACTTCGCCAAATGGATGCTCATCATTCAGAAATGGGAACCAACTGTCTCCCCAAGCTTTCCATCTCAGATCCCATTCTGGATTGAGGTCCAAGGCGTCCCGGTACACCTGTGGAACGAAGCTATTCTACGAGGTATCGGAGAAGACATCGGTACTTTTGAAAGCTGGGAGATCACCCCAACGAAAGCTAAACTCAGAGCTCACATCAATGGTCTCCATCCCCTTATGTTTCAATCCATCCTATAATTCAGCAATGGTGATGAAGTTACAGTTACTCTTGTCTACGACAAATTTGAAAAATTCTGCAAAATCTGTAAAAGATTGAACCATGAGTTCACTGACTGTCCGACAAACCCTGAGCAACAAGCTACAGAAAAGGAACCTACAAAAGAGGTCATCTCAAAGTCAGGGGAACAAATATCTTATCGGAGAGAAAACCATCAACCTTATGTCAAACCACCTCGAAAGGAGGAAGACAGAAAACCTACGGGTTTCATGAGAGATGCTAGAAGATCAGAGTCAGGCTTTCGGCATTATTCTCAGAGAGGCAGTGAGAATAGATCTCACTCTGGAATTAATAAGGGAGCATATCTAAAAGACTCACATTCTAGATCTAGAGCACACTACCCTAATCAACATCACTCATCACAAGTCTCTAGTCAGAGACAAAGTGGCTCGAGATGGGTGGAATCAGGAAGAAAGTTCCAAAGCTCAGCAACTTCAGGGGAAAAGGTGGTGCAGAACACTGACCTCGGGAAAAGAACAAACGAAACCTCCCACAGAGAAGCTGATTTCACTTTACAATCCTCCAACCCAAGAGCAGAGAGAACCTTATCACCCCCAAGGAACACTCATCAACTACCTCCTCACCAATCTACCCCAGAGCCAGTCCCAGGAAAATCCATTTTAGAGGCAAGAGAGGAGCTTAGAGAGGTAATGATCCAGTATGTTAATAGGGCAGATCCGGCTGAAAACGCTGCCCGAAGAGAAAGAATGAGATACGCTGAGGAACTTGGTGAAGTGGATGAAGTTATTAGAAGTATGATACAGACAGGCCATGCTCCCGCTGATGAAACAAGGCGCACAAGTCTCATCAGCTCACCTCCGGAGAGGATCCCTGCATTGGCCCGACTTGGTGAAGGACAATCTTCTGAGCCTGATCCGAACCTGATTCCTGAGAGAGTCCCTGCAAAGAAGAATTAAGAAGGCCTCCGAAAAATCAAACTAAATCACTTGGAATTAATCCGTGTACAAGTACAAAGAAGAGAAAGGTAACTCAAATCAGAATCTCACCAAAGAGGCGTAATCCCCCGTCCTCCTCAACAAGAGGCCCATCTTCTACCAGACCCAGTGGCACTAGACGTGTATCCAGCAGTGCAAATGGCCAACCTTCAATGCGTATCATTCCTGGTATTGCAAAGAAAAAGGTGGATTTTCAGAATCCGCCCGCTCCAGTTCCTTAAAAATTGTGAGCTGGAACTATCGTGGGTTGGGGAATTCCCAGACAGTCCAGAGACTTAGAGAGATCCATAAACACTTCTCTCCAGATATTATATTCCTCTCGGAGACAAAAAATCCCATCGTGCTCCGGAAATGTTCTTCGTTGGATTACCCTCATTCTCTTTTGGTGCCGCCTACTGGCCATGGAGCTGGAGGATTGGCTCTCTTTAAACAAGGCCTTAATGTAGCTGTTTTATCTTCATGTAAACACTACATTGACACTGAAATATCGTATGAAAACAAACGTTTCTTTGCAACTTTTCTTTATGTTGATACTGACTACACTGTTCGGAGACAACTATGGAGCGAGCTTACCGGCTTAGCAATCGCTAGAGACTCTCCTTGGTATATCACGGAGGATTTCAATGACATCATAAGCAATCAAGAGAAGTAAGGAAGCCGAACCAGACCTGAAGGCTCTTTTGTGGATTTCAGAACGTTCATGTCGGAATGCGATCTCTTTGATCTCCCACACACATGCGACTTCTTATCTTGGAGAGGAGTCGGGCCTGATGGAGTGGTGAGGTGCAGACTTGACCGATCTGTTGCCAATAGCCACTGGTTCGATATCTTCCAATCTGGCAGTGTGGAATATCTTAAATATGAAGGTTCGGACCACAAACCTATCCTCACATGCTTTGACCTAAACAAAAGGAAAGGTAAAGGTTTGTTCAGATTTGATAGAAGATTGAAGGATAACCCAGAGGTCCTAAGACTTGTGGAACAGACCTGGAAGAGAGCAAAAGCTACTTCAGTACAAGCAAAAATCAGTCTGGTTCGAACAACCTTGGTTCGCTGGAACAAAGAACGACAACGCAACAGCAAAGCTCTTATCAACAAATGGAAAGATGAGCTGGAACAAGCTATGACAAGCACCTCTAATGATGAAAGCCTACTTAAAAGGATAAACTCTGATCTCAAAGCTGCCTATCTAGCAGAGGAATCCTACTGGAAGCAGAGAAGTAGGAATTTGTGGCTTAGTTTGGGGGCTAAAAATTCTGGATATTTTCATGCTGTAACAAAGGACAGAAAAGCAAAAAATAATCTTTCAGTCATGGAAACTACAGAAGGAATCCCAGTTTTTACGGAAAAAGAAATCATAGAGACCATCGTTTCCTATTTCAAGGATCTTTTTAAAACTGTCCCGAGTGAAAGGCACCAAATTGTGGATTTTGCTCTATCCAGCAAGATTTCGCACGAAACCAACCAACATCTTATTGCGACCCCGACAGCTTCTGAAATCCACTTGGCGTTACTTGCTATTCATCCGGACAAGGCTCCTGGTTCGGATGGATTCTCAGCAAGTTTCTTCTAAGCTAATTGGAGCACGGTGGGACCAGACATTATCTCGGAAATCCAGGGCTTCTTCTCCTCCGGTGTAATGCCGAGATCTTTAAACCATACTCATGTCAGACTCATTCCAAAGAATCTGGAGTCTAAAACAGTTGGAGATTATAGACCAAGTGCGCTATGCAACGTCTACTACAAAATAATCTCTAAACTCTTAGCCAACAGATTCAAGCAGGTGCTCTCGGACCTCATCTCAGAGAACCAATCAGCTTTCATGCAAGGGAGAGCCATTTTTGACAATATTCTTATCTCCCATGAGGTCCTACACTTCTTGAAAACCTCTTCAGCATCCAAACGGTGCTCGATGGCAGTCAAAACTGACATGAGTAAAGCTTATGACCGTTTGGAATGGGATTTTATTGAAGAGGTTATGCTTCGCCTGGGCTTTCACACGACCTGGATTCAATGGATCATGCAGTGTGTCAAGACTGTCTCATACTCATTCCTAGTTAACGAGACATCACATGGATGGGTCACACCACAAAGGGGCATTAGACAAGGGGATCCTCTCTCTCCTTACATCTTCATTTTATGCAGTGAGGTCCTATCTGGTCTATGCGCGAAGGCGAAAGAAGAAAAGAAACTTCAAGGGATTCGTGTGGCCACTAACAGCCCACGAGTTAATCACTTGTTGCTCGCCGATGATACCCTATTCTTCTGTAGAACGAACAAATAGAGTATCAAGGCGTTGCAGAACATCCTTGACTTCTACGAGAAAGCGTCTGTTCAGAAAATCAATCACCTAAAATCCGGAATCACCTTCTCACACAGAACACCGCAGGCTCTAAAAGAAAGAATCAAGTTGGACTTAGGAATCCAAAACGAGGGCGGATCGGGGAAGTATTTAGGTGTTCCGGAACACTTTGGACGCAAGAAAAGAGATCTCTTCACCTCTATTGTGGATAAGATTCATCAAAGGGCAAAAGGGTGGACCAATAGATTCCTTTCCTCTTCTGGGAAAATGACCCTGTTAAAGAGCGTGCTTTCAGCCATTCCCAATCACCACATGCAGTGCTTTAAACTCCCAGCATCTCTATGCAAGAGAATTCAATCGGTGTTGACCAGATTTTGGTGGGACTCTAATACAGGAGAAAAGTAAATGTCATGGATTTCTTGGGATACTATGACCAAATTTAAGAGGGATGGCGGCTTGGGCTTTAGAGACATTCAGTGCTTCAATGATGCCCTCTTAGCAAAGATAGGTTGGCGAATAATGGAATCTCCTACATGCCTCCTTGCACGGGTCCTCAAGGGATAATATTTTCATGATCAGGACTTTCTGCAGGTCGCAACACCGACATCATGCTCACATGGATGGCGGGGTATTCTCATTGAAAGAGACCTCCTGAAGGAACAACTCGGCTGGGCTATAGGGAATGGAACCAAGGTACTGGCTTGGGAGGATGCTTGGCTCTCCCTATCAGCACCTCTACGACCAATGGGTCCTGTCCTGGAAAGGGGGTCTAATCTAAAAGTCTCTGATCTTATCTCCCCGGAAACTAAAGAGTGGGACACGCAGAGAATCGACAGACATTTTCCTTCTATACTAGAAACCATACAGAGTATCAAAACGAGCAAATGGGATGGGGAAGACAAGCAAATTTGGCTCAAGCATAAAACTGGATCTTATACTGCTAAGACTGGATACCTTTCAGCGTTGGAGGCTAGGGAGAAGAATGTGAATCTGACCCCGTCAGAGCAACAAGCATGGATAAGTGAGGTATGGAAAGTTGCTATGTCCCCTAAGCTCAAACTCTTCATTTGGAAGATTAAACATAGAGCTCTCCCAGTGGGAGATAGACTAGAAGCAAGACATATTTCCCTAGGAACTAAATGCATACATTGCGATAGTGTGGAAACCATCTCACATCTGTTCTTCCAATGCCCCTATGCTAATGAAGTCTGGAAATTAATACATTTCGTTGGCGGATTTAATCCTTCGCCTCTGAACAATTTCGACCAAGAGTGGATTAGACTCCTCAAGGCGGTGATTCTCCCCCCTGTGGGACTTGGAACCTGCCCCCTAGCTCTTTGGACTATTTGGTCTATCTGGACTGCAAGAAATCAGAAGCTGTTTCAAAAAAGATCTTTTTCTGCCGAAGAAATGGTAACAAAAGCTATATGTGACGCGAAGGAATGGGCTGCAGCTCAAACCATTACCAAGCCAATGGAGAAAAGACTTACCACACCACAGGAATGTTCAGAACCTGAATGGATCTGTAAATCTGACGCGGCGTGGAAGAATGAAACTCAGGCTGCTGGATTGGTCTGGAGTTTTTACAACAATCAAAGTGAGAGAATCAGCTCTCCCCATCAATCAACAACGTTTGTGATCTCGTCCCTCATGGCTTAAGGACTAGCAATACGTGCAGCGATGGAACACGCCATCGCTCTCCAGATGAGAAGTGTGGTTTTCGAATCTGATTCCTTGCAATTAGTGACGGCAATTGCGGGAGAGTCTAGTTTCTCCGATCTCCATGGCATACTCTATGATATCTATCTCCTTTTAAATTCCTTTGATTTCGCTTTTGTTAGATTCTGCCGTCGTGAGTTCTTGTGCTTTGAAGACTCTGTAGCAAAGAAAATTCTTGCAGACTTTATACTTAACCAGGTCCCTGTACTGGGTCCGGGTTTTTAATTAATGAAATCAGTGGTTGTGAACAAAAGAAAAATAAAAATTCGTATAGTCCAATTAGTTTATGAAAGTTGGGCTCTCGTTTCCTAAGTCATATCTAATCTATTAAAAGGATAGTACAAAATTAGATTATCCCTAAGTTTTCTAATATATTTACAATGGTATGCCACTGAAGCTATATTTAAGAAGACTTTGTCTTTTCTTATTTATTAATTTATTTCCTAAATTGATTATTGACCAATGCATTTCCTAATCTGTAGCAAACGTGCAATTTTTAAAAAAAAAAAATTATTAATGATGTATTTCGTAAATTGAATATTAAATATTAACTGTTAACTACCCATATGAATATGGTGTTATTATAATATATATATGTACGTTAGTATCAGTTTCTTAGAAATATCCAAATAATAATTTCTATTAAACGAAGTAAGCATTGTTTCATTGTATCAGTTTCTTAGAAATATCAAATAATAATTTTCCTAAAACATTATTATATATTAAATTAAGTAAGCTTTGTTTCATTAATATCAATTTCATTGGAATATTCTAATAATAATTTTCTTAAAGCGTTAATATTTCAAGTTCGCCTAGATTTTATTTTTTCATAAAAAACTATGTTTTAATTCTAATAATGGTAATATAACTTGATATGTATATATACAATTGTAGATCTACTTTACCGTTTCTACAATTTATAGTATTAGAATATTGGAAAATTAAATTATAATAATTTTTATTTTATTTTTTCCGTAAGAACCATCCATCTACTGATTCACGTTTTCTCTTCTTCTCATTTTTATCTTACATCATGTAATTTTTTTTCAAACATTTTATTTTCATACACAACAAGTTTTTCTTCGTTGTTTTATCTATCATTACATTCTTATAATAAACCCAACTAAATCAAATACGCATTGAACGTTGTAAAGAAACAATATTTAATGTGCAACCACTAGAAGAATAATCGTTCAAATATAATTGAATTTGTAAACCAGGTTATTCAAAAAACCGGGATATCTATTTTAACCTTTCTAGCAGTTTTGGTAATTTTATTGGGCCAAGAAAAATCCATTTTAGTAACAACGCGGATTCAGCTACGTAAAGAAGTTACGATTGAATTAGCTTAATTGATCGGTCCAATTTTGAAAACAATCAATACCAATTTTTTTGCTTAAATATCTAAGAACAATATACTAACCAATGTGAACACAACTAAAAACCATAATGAATCTTAATTTGGTATTTTAAAAATAAAAATAATACATGTGCGGACGCACGGATCAAACACTAGTTCTTTATTAAACATAGATGATTTACAGTTTGTTTCGTAATTTATAATCCCTCCGCTTCAATTTAATTATCATTGTAAAAATATATTTTTCGTTTAAAAATAAGTGTTATTTTAAAATTTCAATACAAAATTTATTAACAAGATTTTCTTAATTATTCTTCTGTTGGTTAAAATATGGTTAGATGTATAGGTAATTGTGTTTTTATTTTGAAAATATACAAAATCTTATATTTTATTAATCTATGTGCATAAACCTAAAACGATAATTAAAATGAAACGGAGGGAGTATTCTTCGTGGTTCCGAACTTGAAAAATATTATATAGAAATGAGAAAGTTATAAAAATAAAAAGAATATAAAGCGACATAGTTTCTCATTAGTTGCATTACCACCAAATATGTCAATTTATTGCTAACCCCATTCGTTAAGAGGTATATTCGATTTGGGTATGAGTTAGTGATTATTTTTGGATAAAGTTTATTGATTTTTATTTTGGACCTGTTAAAGTACTAAACCTTCATCTTCCCAATACACATATTTACTTCACTATTGATAATGATATTGTTTCTTTTAAAATGATATAGATAACTTACTCATTTTAGATAGTATACGCAACGTTGAAAATATCCCAACTCTGTAAATATGCTCGCTCTTTAAGAACATGAAACATGTTATCTAATTCAAAGTATTATCTCATGGTATTCAAGATTTGAAAATATGCTAAAACACACTCTAGGAAGTCTTCCTTGTAAAACAAAATGACAACTATATGAATTTCTTTGGAGTTTAGCTCAAATAGTTTATCTGATAGTATGGTAATAGGCGGATTTTGATTAGACGGTATGATAAGAGATCCTTTCTATAGTATTAAAAATGTTTTGTCAGAGTTGATCAGATCAAATCTATAAATACGGCATATAAAAAAACAAAAAGTTCCAAAGGTAATAAATTTTAAACTATCTAATGTTTTGACAAAAACATAATCTTATGTTTCTTAAAATTATAACTGAAGACGTTGAACAAACATCTAGAATATAATCTAGAAGAGGTGCGAGTGCGACTGCTACTGCTGCTGCGAGCATAGGTGTATGTGGAACGACTGAAAAAGGTCAACTAACCATTTTGTTTAAATTAATAATATCGGTAAAGGTTAGTTATGGATTTCTATACCAAATCCATACAACAAATTTCAACTCCCATCGAACCACTTCTTTCTTAGTTGATCTACGCATAAGTGGTTTCAATTCTAAGTGTTTTAGGTAAAAATATCATAACTTTTTAATATATTTTTTCTCGTCCAATTCTAGCTGCGACGTCTTATGTTTCTTTTTCATATTTGGCAATTGGCATGAATCATTTCAAATAAACCCTTTAACAACAAAAAAAAAGAATCATTTCAAATCGTTAGTCAAAAAGCTTTTGTATATCTGCAGAAATATTATACGAATTTATCAAACATTACCAAAGACACAGTTATATGGAAGGTGTGAAGCAAGTGTGCTTCCTGTACCATTATAAACGACATACTTGTGAGCAAGTTGAGTGGCAAAATGATTAGAGCGTTATGTTTTTTAAAGTCAGCAATAACCCTAAAACTTACTGGAGTATAGGTGACAGCATATGTATAGGGTTTATGTTTACGTAATTTACAAATTTTTGACGGAGTCAATGCGTTATATGCATGCATGGCGAGACTCAACTTAATCCATAATCACATGTAATTAAAACAAACAAACAAAAACTATCATTGATAATAATTAGAGGGGATCCTAGTATCAAATTAGTCCAGTGGGTGCACCAAATCAACTAAACCATTTGTGTTTTTTGTTTTCTTTTTTTTTCTCCCTCGTGCTGACTCTAAACCTAATAACAGTACCCACATAGTATAATATAATATAAGTTTGTCAAACTGCTAACGAATTCACAAATAGCTCTGTTGCTTCCCGCTTAGTGTGTATAAAAACCACTCCTCTACTTCCTCTAAACTCACACAACGCATTCCAACACAGAGCTTCTCAATACGTCAAGAATGGAGTCTCTCCAGCGATTCTCCTTTGTATCCTTGATCGCCCTTCTTGCTTACTTTGCTTTTCTCGCTTCAGCTGAACTTCACGTCCGTGAATTTGTGGTAAGCTAGCTAATCTCTTACATTATAGCTTCTCTTTACGTTCTTTTGCAACGATGAATGTGATTTATACAAACTTACTGGATGATTTTGTCTCTGTTGTGGATGACTTTAGATCGAGCCAAAACCAGTGAAGAGGCTGTGCAGAACTCACGAAAGCATCACGGTGAATGGTCAGTTCCCTGGTCCAACGCTCGAGGTCAGGAACGGTGACTCTCTAGCAATCACCGTTATCAACAGAGCTCGTTACAACATTAGCATCCACTGGTAACTAAAATGATTACATCACCGGAATCAACAAAACAATATGTCTATGTTCTGCTCTGTTTTTATACTCTGTTTTTGGGACAGGCATGGAATCAGACAGCTGCGGAATCCGTGGGCAGATGGTCCAGAGTACATAACACAGTGTCCGATCCGTCCAGGTCAAAGCTACACTTACAGATTCACAATCGAAGACCAAGAAGGTACTCTTTGGTGGCATGCTCATAGCCGCTGGCTCAGAGCCACCGTCTACGGTGCTCTTATCATTTACCCTCGTCTCGGTTCTCCTTATCCCTTCTCTATGCCTAAACGTGACATACCAATTCTTCTCGGTAATAATCTATAACTTCTTATCATTTTAAACATCATTTTTCATGATCACAAATAACATTTGTCATGGGAAACAGGGGAATGGTGGGATAGAAACCCAATGGACGTTTTGAGGCAAGCACAGTTCACTGGAGCAGCAGCTAATGTCTCTGATGCTTACACAATCAACGGCCAACCAGGAGATCTATACCGATGTTCGCGGGCTGAAACAGTCCGTTTCCCAATTTTCCCTGGTGAGACGGTCCAGCTCCGTGTCATCAACGCTGGAATGAACCAAGAGCTTTTCTTCTCAGTCGCCAACCATCAGCTCACAGTTGTCGAAACCGATTCCGCCTACACTAAACCTTTCACCACTAATGTCATCATGATCGGTCCTGGTCAAACCACTAACGTCCTCCTCACCGCGAACCAGCGACCCGGCCGCTACTACATGGCAGCTCGTGCTTACAACAGCGCAAACGCCCCTTTTGACAACACAACCACAACTGCTATCTTAGAGTACGTCAACGCTCCAACTAGACGTGGCCGCGGCCGTGGTCAAATCGCTCCAGTTTTCCCGGTTCTTCCAGGGTTCAACGACACTGCAACGGCAACCGCTTTCACCAACCGTCTGCGGTACTGGAAACGAGCTCCAGTACCCCTTCAGGTCGACGAGAGCCTCTTTTTCACCGTCGGTTTGGGGCTAACCAACTGCTCCAACCCCAACAGTCCACGTTGCCAGGGTCCAAACGGGACCCGGTTCGCGGCCAGCATAAACAACCAGTCGTTCGTGCTACCACGAAGAAACTCCATCATGCAAGCTTATTACCAAGGCATGCCTGGTATCTTCACGACGGACTTCCCACCTGTTCCACCAGTCCAGTTCGATTACACCGGTAACGTTAGCCGTGGGCTATGGCAACCTGTGAAAGGAACCAAAGCTTACAAGCTTAAGTACAGAGCTAATGTTCAGATTGTTTTACAAGACACGAGTATTGTCACGACTGAGAATCATCCCATGCATCTTCACGGGTACCAATTCTATGTTGTCGGGTCTGGTTTCGGGAATTTTAACCCGAGAACTGACCCGGCTCGGTTTAACCTGTATGACCCACCGGAGAGAAACACCGTTGGTACACCTCCAGGTGGTTGGGTTGCAATCCGGTTCGTAGCTGATAATCCAGGTAATTTATTTACTTAAATTATGAATTAAGCTAGTTAGCCTCAACCTTTAAACCACAACTTTGTTCTAATAATGCAGGAGCATGGATTATGCATTGTCACATTGATTCACATTTGGGATGGGGTTTAGCGATGGTTTTCTTGGTTGAGAACGGACGAGGACAGTTGCAATCTGTGCAGGCTCCACCTCTGGATCTTCCAAGATGCTGATATAAATCTCTAAGAATTTGTGGGGTTTTGTTTTGTTTTTATTTTAATCAAAAAGAGGTTTGAGGGTCTTTGTTATGTGTTGTTGTTGAAGATCAACAACTGCTCTATTGAAAGTTGTTCATCTTTTGGTTTCCATGTACTCCTACTTGTTATTTTCCAGGTTATATAGAAAATCATCATTTTCCAAAATTAAAAACTAACAAATCTTATTTATTAAAACATAAGTCACAACCTTAATTTATGTGTGATTTTTTTTTTTTAAATAGATTTTCACTAAAAATCAGTTATAATTCATTTATTACTAACAATATGGCTTAATAATATCATTCTAATATAACCATCTAACTATCAACGCCTACAAAACCGGATTGATTAACATAGACATATTTTCTTTCTTAATGAATTATAAATAGATATTCCTAGATTTTCTCTTAACTATATCCGAATAAAATCTTTTCAAATCTTTTCAAATCTTTTTATTTACAATATAAATATATATATATTCATATTTATTTAAAATATAAATGTATATTTTGTTTTTCACTTAAAAAATCTTTTAAATATTTAATTGATTTCATAATTAATAATACAATAGATGTATATTTATTTTTTAACTAAAATAAACCTTTTAAGTATCTAATTAAATTTGTAATTATTTTAAACCATGCACAATTTTGTATTAAATTTGTGATATTAATTTAATATAATATTTTTCAATTAGATCTTTGATCTCTAACAATTAAGATTTGTTAATATTTGTACCACATTATTGAAAAATATGTCATCATTATGAACAATAGGTTTACAAATGCTATTTTGAAAGTCCATTCAGTTTCTATTATTAAATATAATGGATGGTTTTATTTTATATTTCAGTAATAGAAGTATATGACTGCTTCGTTTACAAAAATATAATCAAACTTATTTTATAGATACCATATTCATATATTATTCATTAATGTGATTGATTTGTATCTTTTATCTTGTGCAATTTTGAAAATACGATATATATTGTACCAATTTTTGTCATTAGCATAAATTACACTTAATGTAGGTTATTCAGTCAAATATTTAAATCATACAAATAATTCGATTAACATATATGTATGATCTAAACCTAAAATACAAGTATAATCTTAAGGAAATTAATATCTAAGTTAATATTAAGTTGAATGGATTTTGTCGTAAATATCAAAGAATGTAAGATTTTAGTTAGTGTTCATGTTTTAATAAGAGAGATATCACTAATAATTTGAAACAAAAAGAAATAAATTATTGTATGTAAACTATAAAATTGTTGCATTTGAAAATGTTATAGTAAACTATTAATAATATGGTAAATATGAAAATTATATATCACTATTTATGTAAACCAAATAGTTATATGTATAAAAATAAAAATAATTACCCGCACGGTTGTGCAGGTACGGTTGTGCAGGTCGAGATCTAGTTAAAGCTTATGTTTCAATTTTGTAACATTGAAAAATAAAAAAAAATATGTACAAATATGAATTTTTACTTGAAATATTTTTTGATAAGCAAATATAATCTCGGATCAAAAGAAGGGGGTTAGCTCCACCTTCAGCATTTTTGAAAGCTCCACCTGTCAGCTTTTTTGAAATTTTTACTTGATATTACTTTTTGATAAAACAAAATATATAAATCTCGGATCAAAGAAAGCTCCAAAAAAAAAAAGATACTAGACTGAATGCACTCACTGCTTCACCACCCTGCTATCCTACGCACTCCTCCTCCGGTTCATTCTCTTGTCATGCGCACCATGGCCACCGCCGCTTGTTCCTCTTCCTTGCTCCACCCATCCGTATCTCTCAAAAATCTCTCCAGCTCAAGAAATGCTGCTTCCTCCCTCGGATTCTCCGTCACGCGATCTAGGGTTTCGATGAGCCTCTCCACTGAGTCTCAGAGTGCAATCAACGACTCTTTGTTCGCCCATTACAAACCCTCCTCTGCTTTTCTCTTCCCCGGTCAGGTACCCTCTTCCTCTCCTCCCTGTTATGACATCGAAAGTATTAGTTTTGTAATAGAAAAAAAGTCTAGACTTTCTTTGGCGATGCCAAAGTTTTGCTGATGAATCTGATTGTAAACATTACATTGCGACATAACCATATCAGAGAATGTACCAGGAAAGTTGTCTGTGTAATGATTTTTTTGAAATATAAATGTCTTTAGGGAGCTCAAGCAATAGG
This sequence comes from Brassica nigra, assembly GCA_016432835.1. Classification (NCBI taxonomy): domain Eukaryota; kingdom Viridiplantae; phylum Streptophyta; class Magnoliopsida; order Brassicales; family Brassicaceae; genus Brassica; species Brassica nigra. The sequence goes on along the minus strand of CM028245.1, from coordinate 10,320,773 downwards.
GATGGGCCAAGAGGCTCAGAGTGTTGCAGCAGCTGCAGACTTGTATAACAAAGCTAACCATATCTTGGGGTATGTATGTTTTTTTTTTTTTTTGCTTCTTGATACCTCTTATTTGTTTTTCTTCTTCTTTGTTTGTTCTTCATCTAGTAATTGAATAAAACCATTTTGGGTGGCGCTTTCAGGTATGATCTTCTTGATATTTGTGTTAATGGACCAAAAGAGAAGCTTGATTCCACTGTCATTAGCCAGGTATAACACCTATACCTAGCAGAACTGAATCATTTATGTAGTAGTATTGTACGATGTTCTTTGTGTATGTACTCTCTGTTATGGTCTCTAAGTACTTGGTTTGTCGTTTTCTCAGCCTGCCATTTATGTAACTAGTCTAGCAGCAGTTGAATTACTTCGTGTTCGTGAAGGCGGCGAACAGATAATTAACTCTGTTGATGTGACCTGTGGTCTCAGCTTAGGAGAGTACACTGCTCTGGCTTTTGCTGGAGCCTTCAGGTTAGTAATTCATACAGCACCCATCTCATAAAAGATACCAAAATGCTTGTGAACAGCCGAGATGATATCCTTAATTGAGAACATGGTGGAAACCAAATCACAGAATTTCAAAATGTTATTTTAAGATAAAGTTTTAGTTCGTTTCATTTATATCTGTGTGAACCATCCACCTTAGTTCTTGTTTGTTGTATTTACTCTCAAGCTTCGAGGATGGTCTAAAGCTTGTAAAACTTAGAGGGGAAGCCATGCAGGTAAGACTTTATAAGCATCATTCTATATCCTTCGTTAATTATTTCAACTTGTGCTTGAAGTGATTGAACATTTAGTTTTTAACTAAATGCCTTATCAGGCTGCTGCGGATGCTGCTAAGAGTGCAATGGTTAGTATTATAGGGTTGGACTCAGAAAAAGTCCAGGAGTTGTGTGATGCAGCAAATCAAGAAGTAAATGAAACTGACAAAGTTCAGATCGCAAATTACTTATGTCCGGTATCCACACATCTCTTGTGCTTTTGAGACCTGTGAAAAAATCAACCGCACATTCCTTAAACGCAGAGTCTGGTATTATAGGGTAATTACGCAGTATCTGGAGGTCTTAAAGGAATCAAAGTTGTTGAAGCCAAAGCCAAATCATTCAAGGCCAGAATGACGGTATCCTCTCTCTCTTATTCCATTATATTATGAAGAGAGGCGGCTATAAGAAAACATGGTTGTTGGCTGTGTAGGTTCGTCTAGCAGTTGCGGGTGCTTTCCACACAAGTTTCATGGAACCAGCAGTGTCGAGATTAGAAGCTGCATTGGCGGAAACGGAGATCAGAAGTCCTAGGATCCCAGTGATCTCCAATGTCGATGCACAGCCTCATGCAGATCCAGACACGATCAAGAAGATACTTGCACGCCAGGTAAACAAAATCAATACATGTGTTTTTACTTCTTTTTTTTTGTGGCGGGTAAAGATAAAACAAAGACTCAAAGGGTGTTGAAACCGTCAGGTGACATCTCCAGTGCAATGGGAGACAACAGTGAAGACACTCTTAGCCAAAGGACTTAAAAGCAGCTATGAATTGGGACCTGGAAAGGTTTTTTTTTTTTTGTTTCTAGCCTCGTAAACTGTTATAGCTTGAAGCTTTCTTCATCGTCTAAAGTTGTGTGTGTGTGTTTATGCATTTAAAACGGCAGGTGATTGCAGGGATATTCAAGAGAGTGGATAAAACCGCCAGTGTCGAAAACATCAGTGCTTGAGGACTCTGGCTAGCTTTTTATTCATGTGTGTTTGAGTTGAGGATCAGTAATAATAAGTAAATTAAAACTTAAGTATGTGGAATCTCTCTTGTATTTTAGCAGTTTTGGAATTCAAAGTTTTGTATCGAATATTTTTATATAACACTTGCAAAATATATGTTTAAGATATTTTACAAGTTTCAGTTGATGAAAGGGCCAACCCTTCATGTCTCAAGGCAGTGTTCTACTCTGGCTTCTTTCTTTGCAGACTTTTTACTAAGCTCTTGTGTAATTATTTTCAAGTTATAAAGACATGTTGACCCTTGAAAAAAGAAAGAGGTAAGGAAAAGCCATCATCACAAGTCAAGGTTTTATATAACACTTGCAAAATATATGTTTGAGATATTTAACTCAAGTTTCAGTTGATGAAAGGGCCAAGACTTGCAATCTTTTTACTAAGCTCTTGTGTAATTATTTTAAAGTTATAAAGAAATGTTGACCATTAAAAAAAGAATGAGCTTAGGAAAAGCCATCATCACAAGTCAAGGTTGCTATAATGCACCAGCCGAGTTTCAAACAGAAGAGCAGATTAGTGGGAGCAAATATGTTGTCACAGAATTTAAAAAGTAGAGCTCAGTCACATGGCAATTTCATCTTCACTATCAGGAAGCTGCGAAGGACCCAACCCTCGCTTAAGCCGATATCATCACAGCTCTCCAATACAACAAATATGCACCAGCTGGTATCGAACCCGGGTCTGTCCGGTGGCAGGGTACTATTCCACCACTAGACCATTGGCGCTTGTTGAACAATATGTGTAAGTATATTATATTGTTAAGATAACAGCAACAGATTGACAAGGACTACTAAACAACCGGCTAATTCAAATACGTATGGGAAAGGGGAGAAGAGAAGATAAAATAAGCATAAGATACAATTTGGGTGGGGCACAAGTTCTGATAACAGCCTGCTGGGACAATACAGAAGCCATCATATTAAGCGAATATGTGACGGTTGTAATTCCGACAAAAGACAATAAATACATCACTCGGTGTATACGACAAGTTCTATCTCGAAGTTAAAGCTATAATAAATTAAGGAAAAAGTTTTAATAAGGATCATTATCTGACCGACAGCTTAAGAATTCAAGTGTGATGCAGATAATCTTGAACTTATAAAACATAATAGAAATAAATAATCTCCAAGCGAGCTTGTACACATGCACATTTAATTCAGCTCTTATAGGGAAAATATATACAGCACAACAATAAGAAGATAATAATGTAGTAACAGAAGTTCTCAATTTGTTTGATAGACAGAAGTCAGTATACCGATACCACTCAGGTTCAGCTATATAACAGGTCCAAAACCTATGTATTTCATACAAAAGAATAAGAGCTCAGTCACATGGCAATGACATCCGAGAAATCAGAATAATGCAAAGGACCCAACCATTGCTAAGCCAATATCATCACAGCTCTTCAACAATTAATGCACCAGCCGGGTATCGAACCCGGGTCTGTACCGTGGCAGGGTACTATTCTACCACTAGACCACTGGTGCTGGATAATTACTTTCAGAGATTGGTACTATCTATCACCAGACCACTGGTGCTGGATTCCAGAGGTTCTGCTATAGTATCAGTATCAGATTTGAATTAAACTCATCATTTTTGTTATCTTCAAATGTTGTTTTTGTTGTCTCTTCTTGGGTAGCTTGATGTCGCGGTTATTGGTGAAGCAGTTTTGTAGCCACGTTGAGGAAGTTAGTGTTTTGAATGTAGGCAGTGTTGGAGATTGTGGACTTAAAGCTTCTTCGAGATGGTATTTTCTTTTCTCTTATCCATATGTAGATGCCATTTTGTTTAATGTTCAGCGTCCAGTGTTCTACTCTGGCTTCTTCTCTCTTTGAAGTTTTTTTTTCTAAAATCTTGTGTAATAATATTCAAATAAAGAATGTTGACAAACGAAAAAGATGATCCGATTAGGAAAAGTGAGCCGAAAAGTCCACTATAATCCACCAGCCGGTGATCGAAAAGAAGGGGAGCAAATATGTTGTCACAAAATTGAGAAAAACAACTTAAAAAGAAAGAAGGAAAGAAGAGCTGTGATGATTAAGATAACATCAAAGCACCACTAGACCACTGGTGCTTTGATGTCAACGTAATTCATATCTAAATAAAATTGTTAAGATAACAGCAACAGGTTGAACAAAGGCTACTGTTTAGCTGAAGCACTGGTTAATACAAAAGACATGGGAATGGGAAAGAGAGAAGACAAAATAAACATAGGATAAAATGTGGGGGACACATGTTAACAGCAAGCAGCGACAATACATAAGCCAACATATTAAGCTGAAGATCCGTCACGGTTGCAACTCTGACAAGAATGACTAACCAAAACTGGATTTTTTTTAACGAGATATGAAACAAAGCTGAAGATCCGTGACGGTTGAACTAATGGAAAAATGAATTATACAAAGGAAATGTTACCGAGAAAAATTGAAAAGAGAATCAGGATACATAAAAATCACAATTTAGTAAACCCTTCCGTTGTAAAAACCAAAAGTAAACAATTGGAAGACTATTACAAAAAAAAAACAACAACAATTGGAAGACAGATATATTACTTTAGACGTGAGCCGTGGTTTCTAAACAATAATACAACATTGTTACCTCGAAGTTAAAGCTATAATAAACTAAGGAAAAAGTTTCAATTTGATGCAGATAATCTTGAAGTTATCTCGAAGTTAAAGCTATATTATCTTTCGGAGAGCTTAACCAAGACCTCAGGTATGATGCATATAATCTTGAAATTATAAGACTTAAAAGAAATAAATAATCTCCTGGCGAGCTTGTCCGCATACACATTCAGTTCATCTCTTCTAGGAAATAATTAATAAACTAACATTTAGTAGGATGAGTTTTTTTTTCTCTGAACACCCAATATTATTACTAGTATAGGCTAGTAGCAGAAGAAAAACCCCATCCACCAAAACTAGGTGATGTGGGTGTTCAATGCGTACAATGCCGTACAATGTCATTTCTACTCAAAATTTAACAGATGCGGTCATTTAAAAAAGTATTTTATATGTAAATATTACTAATTTAAAGGTTTGTGGTGTTATTAAAATATTTTAAATTTTAAAATGATATTTTTATTAATTTAAAAGTTCGTTATTAAAGTATTTAAAATTTTCAAATGCTAATTTTTATCACATTTTCTTCATGATATTTTTCATTCTTGCCTTTAATGTGCATCATGCAATTTAGATTTGTCATTGTGCAAAACAAAAAAGAAACCAAATAGATTTTCAAAAAAAAAAAGTAACCAAATACTAATGAATAATGATTGCAGATGTGGGTGATTGCGGTTTTAAGCAGCATTAAAATATTTGTATAATAGTACAACGGTTAGAAATGAATGTGTTTGCGGAATACTTATAACTAATTTACCATCAAATACAGCAGTGGTTGAATAATAATTTAACAATATTTACATTTTATATAATTATAAAATATTGAAAATCATATTATTATTGTAAATATAAAATTGTATTTATAAATTTTACTGTTTGTTTTTAAAAATTATAGAAATATATTTGTTTTAAAGGTTTATAATATAAACGAAAATATAATATATATATATACATATATTCTAGTATTTATATTATTTCAATTTAAATTTTTAATTGAGTATTTTTATTTTTATATAGTTTTTTTTAAAATAAAATTGTTTACTTTTCCGCAATCGCCTGCAACCGAAAACGTTAGTTGGAACAAATTTTTGAATTTAAGAGACCTAGATTGGTTTAAAACATTTTCTAGCGTTTTTTGTGATTGTTGTAAAACGTCAACAATCACAATCGCTAATCCCTAAATAGATACGAGTGTCTAGACCAATGGATTTCGTTGCGAAAGCCGAAAGGCCTATTTATAGATGGATTTAATGACTTCATCGCAGTTGCATTAGACCAATGGGTTCCATTGCGGAAAGCCCAGAAACCCATTTATTGCTAGATTTATATCAATATTATTAATTTAGAATCACTGTTAGCATTTGCCCCTACTATTACTTGGCATATTATTTTTATGCCATTGGACCTATCAACCCAAATATATTTAGGGGGTGTATTCAACTGAGAGTTTTAGATGATTTGTATTAAAATGACAAATCCACTATTATTCAAACATAAATTTTAAAAACTCATTTAAAATCCACTGTTATTGAACTTGACATTTCGTAAAGTACTCTGAAATACACTGTTATTGAACATATTTTAAGTTATGGAGTTTTATAGTTTTTCAGGTGATTTTAGGGTGTTTGGATGAAGTTTATTTGTTAAAAAAAAATAAAATCCAAATCTCATGGTTTTAGGTGATATTCTAGAGTGCTTTAACAAAAATCACCTAAATCTCTGCAACTTATTAAAATCATCTAAAATCCTATTAAAAATCAAATCACCTTAAATGTTAGATTGAATACACCCCCTTAGTTACATTCGATCGATATGTTATTTTTAAATACAGTTCTCCACTTCCTCAATTATCGGGACCCATTACCTTGAAATCCTTCTCTATAGCAACGGTTATACTTTAAACAAATCATTCCTTCCTTTTGGTTTTATGCAAATCGATTAAAATATATTATTTTTATCATACATTTTTCGACAAAAGCTTTAATCATACTTAGATATAATTTAAATCTGTTACATTACATACATGAATCATATTATTCAAGTTTTTTTGAAACTTATATTATTCATGTTCATTTTATTGAAACTTATATTATTCATGTTCAATATTATTCATGTTCATTTTATTGAAACTTATATTATTCATGTTCAATTTTTGGAAATCATATCATTCGCATATTATTCATGTTCAATGCAAAAACATATCAATTTGTAACAATCACATTATACGTATTCAATTTTCCAGACCTAGCAGCTAAACATTTTATATGTAGTAAAGAAGAATATACAAGCAAGTTCAAAAAAGAAGAAGAATATACTAAAGCATGAACAAAAATATCAAATACAAAATAATTAAACAAAACATAAAACACATTTTAAATTAGACGTAAGCATTCAGGTACCCGTTAGGATACATGATAGATATTTTAAATTTCTATTCTAATTTATATCATATCCTAGATCTCATTCTGGTAAGTTTGTAAGTACATATCAGATTCAGATATAACATATCGGTTTTGGTTCTAATTTGTATCACATCTTAAAACCCATAAAGTAACCATATATCATTCGGATTCGGGTCATAGTGGTTTGGTTTGGATATATCCAAAATTAAATCCAAAATTTAAAGGCAAAACATAAGAAATAAATACTTTTTATATATTTAGATATTTAAGGTACTTATATAAAATTTAATTACTTATTTTTTAGATATCATTTCAAAACAAAATACAGAATTGAATATTTGAAAGACATATTTATGTTTTAAATATTTATATTTGTGATTAATTTGGAAATTCAAATTGGGTTTCAGATTTTTTCGAATTTTTTTTGGTTACCTATTCAGGTTCAGGTAATAACATTTCATATATCTTTTATACCATCCTACAAGGTACAGATCAGGTGTTTAGGTTTGGATTTAATTCGGACATCAGGTTCTGGATTTTATTCCTATGTATACTTTAAATAAAGAGAAAATGTGATTATGTAAAGTTTTCGAAGCAATTACAATCTGACTGACTGGTCTAATCCGGTTTTCAAAAGACTCACTATAATATTAAAGTTCAATACTCGATCTAATGAAAACATATATCTTTATGCAAAACTTATATAATTTCTGTCAAAAATAATTTTTTCAAAAATAATTATGCAACTTGACATATCTATACTATTATTTATGAAGTGATTTAGCTTACTTGTCATATTCTCCATAGTTTTAGGTGATTTTGCCTATTTGTCATATTTTCATAATTTTAGATAATTTGTTTATTTGTTATGTTTTTAATAATTTTAGTTTTGCTTATTTATCATATTATCTATGATTTAGGTTATTTATATATTTGTCATAATCTTAATAATTTTAATTGGTAAGTTTATTTATTTAAAATAGTTTTAGTTTTGTTTACGTGTGTTATGTTCTCCATGATTTTAGGCTATTTTTTATTTGTCATATTTTATTATTTTTAGAAGTTTTTTTTTGAACAAAAGCTTCTTTGTTATGTTCTATGATTTAGTTTGAGTCATTATTTTTAATAAATAACTTTTGAAATGTTAGTTTTTAAGCATTTAGTGATTATTTAATAAATATTTTCATTAAGTTCAGGGATAACTATTACTAACGAGTATTATAAAATTTTAACAGTGATTTTATAGTTTTGTTTTGTTTACTTTAATAATATTAAATCCTTTTATATTTTATATTTATTATTTTTAAAAAACGTTCTTCTTTTTATGTTACCAAATCATCTTACCAATAAAAGTACAAGTCCAAAGAATATAATTTTTGCTATTATAATGAAAAATCCAGTTTTACTAGATATATATAATTTATTACTTTTAGTTTAGAAGATTTTAGTTAAATAGAAATATGTTTTAATTATTGAAGATTTTGTTAATGATGTAAAAAAAAGATTTTGTTAATATGTGTCACAATGAATTCTAATGAATAGGAAATTCAAATAAAATGCAATTAAGACTTTGATGAAGAAGGGTTTAATTTCATAAGTTTCACTGATAAATGGTAATTATGGTTCAATTGGTAAATTTATATTTTATGTTATTTTAAAGTATTAATAAATTTTTGTTAGGTTATTATGATGATGATATTACATGTGTAGTTTAATCTCTATAATATTATTTGAGAACTTAGTTTCCTGTGTGACGCGTTCACGTTAACTCTCACGATGGTTAATTACATAGGTACCCTTAATGAATTAAATAATATTAAATCTCCAATTATCAACTTCTCTATTTTTTCCTTTTATATTATTTCCAAATAACATATATAATAAAAGGAAAAAATCAAAGAAACAATTATTATTTTAAAACGAAAATTAATATTATACATTCATAAAAGGAAATTTCCAAAAAAAATAATGATGGATTAAAATAATTTATTTCTTTTAAAATATAATCTTAAATAACATAATATATATACTAAGTTATAGAATTATTTTCTTTATAAATCTATTTTCTTGTATGATTAATAGTACAGAGATGTTTTATTTATATTTTCAAAATAGTTTTTTTTGTTAAATTTTAAATTTGATTTAGACTGTCTTTATATATTTTTTTAAATTACGTAGATAAAACTATTAAAAACTAACATATTTTTTTACTATAAGTTTATTTGGAACAAATAATTCTAAGTATTTAATTAGAGAAGTCACTTTTCTACGTGTATCACTCATTTTAATTTTTATGATGGTTAATTACATAGGTAAACTTAATAAATTAAAATATTATATCTAACTTTTACATTCAGATTTTTTATTTGTTTTTAATTTTTGTTTGCTTTCTTTATTATTTCTAAATAGCATATATGATGAAAATAAAATATTAATTGAATGAACAATGATAAATTTTATAGACAAAGTATATATTATACATAATATGATTTCAAATAAAAGTTTCCAAAACTAATGTTGATATTAAAATTATATATTTCATTTAAAACAATCTTAAATAATTTTATATACATATGTATTGTTTAAAAAGTTTTATTGATATTCAAGTACAAATAGAGTTAAAGAATCGTATACAACACAAGAAAATACAATTTATTACATAAACAGAAATATGAGACATATTATATATATAAACTAATAAAAATATTTCTTTATATATTAGGTGATTTTCTTAGATGAATGTACACAAACTTATTAAACTATATATACAAATCTAAAAATAATCAACTAGATGCAAATAATTAAATTAATAAAAATTTAATCTGTTAAAAATAAAAAGGTTATGGTTAAATTTAGAAAATTATATTCAGTCTATTATACCTAAATAATTATCAACCTAATTAAATATTATATCCAAAATCACATGTATAATTAAAATAACATATTATTATTTATAAATAATCATACATACAAATTACATAATAATTAAAAATAAAATAAATTTTAACTAATTTTAATAGTATATTTGTTTTGTTAATATTTATACCTGCATGAGCACGGAAAATCACCTAGTGCTATAATAAATAAAAATTCTAAACTATGTATTGTAATAAAAGGTAGATTATATCTTTTGATTCATTAGTATTTGAAACATATTAAATATTTTCGATTAAAATTGAAAAATTATATTATTTAAATTAGTTGAATGTATATTAATCCGCACAAGGTCGAGACCATCATCTAGTTCAATATAATTTACAAAAATTATTTAAATTTAATTAACATCAAATACATGTATAAAAATTATATTTCTTTAAAAATTTAAATAAAAATAGGGCGGACGAGAATCTAGTGTTGTATTTAATTTTTCTCCCAACCGACGAATAACAGATCGTAGATATAAAATGATTTCTACGATCTTGTAAAAAAAAAAAAGATTTCTACGATCTGATTCTGATCAACGAACCTATTCCACCTAACCAAGACAATAATAAAATAAAAAAATAATACCATTGTCAGAAAGTAGTGAGTTATATTTATATATTACTATCATGGACCCGCCATCGTTCGTCCCCCCTTTCCCCTTTCCCCTTCCCTTCCCTTCCCTTCCCCTTCCCCACCCACATTGCTCGATTCAGATCTTTAAAAACCCAACCATCTATGTTTACAAATTATCTTTGTCTCTGTAAACATCTCTTGCTTTATCTCTTCTCTCTATCTCTCTCTCTGCGATGGGTCTCCCCACAGATATAGAGGAGCTTGAGATTCCAGATTACTTACTTAAGATACTTTACGTCATGGGTTTCTTCAGAGACATGATCGACGCTCTCTGTCCTTACATAGGTTTACCCCATTTTCTAGACGATGGCATTCCTCGACCCGGCCCGATCATACCCGACAACACGGCGGCAACTCTCGCTTACGAGGTTTCTCCCGTTGTTCGTTTCTCAGATCTTCAGACCGATCTCGAAGACTGCTGTACAGTTTGTCTCTCCAACTTTTCATACGATGATAAAGTTAGACAGCTTCCAAACTGCCGACACGTGTTCCACAATCGTTGCATGGACCGTTGGATCGTCGACTGCCGCAAGATCACATGTCCGATTTGTCGAGACCGGTTCTTACCTCCCGAATATTACGCGCGGATAAATTCCAGCTTTGGTTCGGTTTGGTACATGGATGAATCAGAAAGTACTACTAATTAATGCCAACTATTGGTGGCCTTTCATTTTTCCTAGTATTTGGTTTTGCCGTATAAGACCTTTGCATCTGTTCTTTAGATATTGGTATCACATCATTATTCTGTGTTAAGTTTTAATTTTGTAACAAAAAGTGAAAAGACATCAAACTTCGGTACATTACTACGTTGATAATTATCGAATATCCAGTCAGGATATACGGTTTGCTATTTGCTTTAAACAAAAGAGAAGTTTTTGAAACGAAAAAGTAGATAGTGCGAGGTCTTTTTTTAACACAGTACGAGGTATCTTTATTGATATGAAATATCAACTAGGTCTTTCAAAAGAAAAAGTAAAACAACTAAAATACTAATCAGTATAGAGAGAAGGAGAGAAAAAGAAAAAAGGAACAAGCTTGGAACCGGCGCTCGGCCGGCGCGTGAGCGTCCGTGCCGGTGCCGAAATCCTTTCTGGTTAGTCGTGCGTGTTCCCCTTTGCTCCTTCTTCGCTGTCCTGTCAACGATCGCCTTGTCCGAGTTCTGGTACCGCTACCATCCCAAACGGTGATTCGGTGTTTGGAGTAACGACGCGTTCGTATGGAGGTCCGGGAGAGGGAGCGGCTAGATTGTACAAATGTGGTGTTTTCCGGGAGGTGGAGGCTTGCTCAGATCCACCGTCGCCGGCTCTAGCTTCCGGGAAGGGAGTCTTCTTCAGATTCGCCTTCGCCGGCTTTTGGTTATGGAGAGCGGAGGCTAGCAAAGCTCCGCGCTGCCGCTGAGAAACCCGGTGTTCTTTGGGTCAAGGTTACTAGGTTCGATTAGTGTTAAATTCGGCGTGGTTGTCGTCAAGGTGGATTTGGGTCACTGCGGATGAGATATCGGTAGACAGTGAAGCTCTCCGGCGAGTTAACGAAGTTCAAGGAAAGAAATAGGTGGTTCTCGGTTCGCGTGTCTAGGGTTTGAAGTGGTTCAAAGTCGGAAGAGATCTCGAGGTTCGATGGAACCCTCCGGCGTGATGACAGTGCGGTGAAGAACGGCGATGGGTTCGTTAGGAGGCTTGTCGGTTTCTAAGCTCCGACGAACGAGGTCTTCGATGGTGTTGCTCCGGCGGCGTAGAGACGGAGGCGGTCGAGTTGAGGCGGTTAAGACGCGTGCAGCGTGAATGGACAGATCTATCCACCTGTCGAGCCAGCCTCCTCGACAAGCTATCCGACTGGATCGCGCGGTTTCTGAGTTTGGACGGAGGACCCGTTTAGCTTTTTATTTAATCCGTAGTTGTTTGGATTTTTACTTTTGCTGTAATCGGTCTTCGGCCGTTGACTGGGTCTGGCCCATTTATCTAATTTAAAAAAATATTGACGGAAAAAAAACAACTAAAATACTAATATTTGTCTGATTGTACAGTATTATTAGCTAGAATTTTTTTCAAAGAATACTTTTTTAACCACGTGATATTGGTCTTATGTTAGGTGAGTTATTGAATCATTAAACAACCCTAAAGCAGATTTGTTTATTTCACCTTCGAAAAAATATTATCTTATTAATGGTAAAATAGTTAGTTAAACGTTGATAAAAACACTTTGAAACAGTGAAAAGAGAAATGAATGTTTCTTGCGTTTTCATTTTGTTTAAAAAGAAAATCATTTATGTATTTCCACATAAGAGCATGATTAATAGGGAGTATCTTCTCAAAAGTTTCTAAAAGATTTAATATTAATATTTTATGTAATTTAATTAATAGTTAAATTTTAAATCACAAAATTGAGATAAACCAATTAAAATCAACATATGTGTAAGAGAACTCTATCTTTCATATCTGTTCTCTCACTAACATCTTTCAGAGAGATGAGAAGAGATTAAAGTTTCTGTTTTTGATTCTCATCTAAATCAGACTTTTGTTTGGTTTAATCTGACTTTAGCTTCTGTTTGCGGATCCTCTTTTTGGTTTTATCCGACGTTGTGATTTTCTATCTCTCTGTTCTCTCACAAAATCACGAAAACCTTATTTCTTATCACGAAAACCTTATTTTCTCTGGTCATGCCCGAAGATTTCTTTCTAAAAGAGAATAAATCTCTGCTTATATTAAAACCGATTGATCGGTAAAAAGAGTGAAGTTTCTTGGCTGAAAGAAGGATGGGGGTGATGAATCTTCTCAGCTGATTTGATGAGATTCAGTAGATTTGGCATCCTTTAGGGTGGTCCAAAATAGGATTTCTTATCAGATAAAGCTATACTTGCAGACTTTTATGAAGGAAACCTCCTTGGTGTGAGAATAAGGAAAAACCTACGAGATCATAGTTCATTCAAAACTTCACTATATAAATGTGTATGAATACAACCACGTCCTCCCTGTACAAGATTAGAATAGATCCAGAGACCCGAGTTACAAAATCTTCAAGATTGATCGACAACAACAAGAGAGCAACACAAGAGTTTCAAAGCATGTATCCACAAAACGACCTCAACTCGCAAACATTCCCACATCCAGAGATTAATCTAACTGTACAAATCCACGCTTAACAAGTCAACAATATCTTTTCCAAATCTCAGCTCAATCCGAAGAAATTCCACCTTGAATATATCAAATACTCAAGACAAAATTACTGAAGAACTGTAGCAATCCACTTCACTAAAACCCAAATACCAAAAGATCCAACCATTAAAACTTAAATCTCTTCGGTGGACCTCTAACATACTGAGTTTCGAAGCTTCTTCCAAAATATCAGTCCGATTTGGATCCGTTAGACCCTCTAAACCATACTTTGACAAATTCAGACGAATTAGGCCTCTTTTTAAGTCTTGTTGAAAACTCTTTTTTTGTTTGTTTGTTTCTTTTCATGTTTAATCACCTAAATTAGGTCAAAAGCTTTATACAAAGTCTCGTTAATCCCAATACCCAATAATAATCTCATGAACTAATATGAGTGGCCCACGTTTGGTTGGCTTATTACGTTCCTCCACCCAACAATTTGAAAAGGTTGAGTGGAGACTTTGGATTTATTCATATTTGAAAAGGTTGCTATTTTTCTTATTGCGAGACCATCTACAATGTATTCCCCTATTTTTACCTTTAAAATAGAGTAGCTTTAAAATATAGATGAGTTTCTCTCTAATGTATTCTTCTATTTCTGCTTCTATAAAGAAATATTCTCAAAAGATTCTATTTTAATTTTACAAGAAATACTTTTTATTTATAAAAGTTGATAACTAATCCTATTTCCTTTTAACTTTAAAAAAAATTCATAAAAGTATGAATTTGTTTAAACTAAAATTTTATTAAAAGACTATTATGTAAATAAAAAATGTAATTATATTCTTCCAAAAAACATTATTTTTCTCCAAATAATTATTTTGGTTATAACTATAAAAATTTGAAAGTTAAAGGACTATTCTGAAAATAAAAGAGTATGACTCTATAATAGAGGATGCTATTTCTCCCTTTATAAATAGAGATGAGTTTCTTTCTAATGTATTCTTCTATTTCTGCTTCTATAAAGAAATATTCTCAAAAGATTCTATTTTAATTTTACAAGAAATACTTTTTATTTATAAAAGTTGATAACTAATCCTATTTACTTTTAACTTAAAAAAAAATTCATAAAATTATGAATTTGTTTAAACTAAAATTTTATTAAAAGACTATTATGTAAATAAAAAATGTAATTATATTCTTCCAAAAAACATTATTTTTCTCCAAATAATTATTTTGGTTATAACTATAAAAATTTGAAAGTTAAAGGACTATTCTGAAAATAAAAAAATATGACTCTATAATAGAGGATGCTATTTCTCCCTTTATAAATAGAGGAGAAAATAGCAATCTCTATTTTAGAGCATCTCCAAACCCCCCCTTATTTTAAGGTTTGGTAAAACCTCATAAATAAGGTTTGAGGGTGTTTCTCTCCAAAAGCAAAACCTTGTATGAAACATTAAAACTTTTATAATTTACATAATAGTCCTTATGTTTGATAAAATTTAACTAAATTCATCAATCTTTTATAATAACTATAATATATCTAAACATAATCATTATAAAACAAAACAAATAAAGAAAAATATTATATTATAGTAAAACATTGTATATAAATAAAAACGTACAAAATAAATCATTAGATTTAAGTAAATTACATTATTCATTATAATTACCTCTATTAGATAGAATGATTTCATATATGATCAGTTAAAGCATTTTGAAGTGATAAATGAGTCTATCTGTTTTTTTCTTTGAATATTAACGAGTATTCTCGTTTATTGCCATTTCAAAATGTTTATTTATGTAATTTTTTAATTTTTGTAATATTTTATTTTGGTGATATTCACATGTTTACTGTTGCTTTTGTATTTTCAATTTCTTGTATTTTGAAATTTTGTCTTAGTATTATATTTGTATAATATTTTTTGTATTGTTAATTAAATATTTTATATTAAAAGGGACTAAAATGATTAAATAAGAAAGTTATTAAGTTTATTTGAAATTACACAAATACAAAGACTAGAAAAGTAAGAAACCTTGAATATAGGGTTTTGTACACTGAAACCTTATATTTGAGGTTTCACTATACAGTGAAACCTCAAGGTTTCTTACTTTTGAGGTTTTACTGTACAAAACCTTATAATTTAAGATTTTAAGGTTGATTTTAGAGTGCACAAAACTTTATATTTAAAGTTATAAGGGAGCTTTTAAAGATGTTCGTAGAGTATCTCCAAAATCCCCTTTATTTTAAGGTTTGGCAAAACCTTAAATATAAGGTTCTAGGGTGTTTCTCTCCAAAAACAAAATTTTGTATAGAACCTTAAAATTATAAGGGGCTTTTAAAGATGTTCTTAGAGCATCTCCAAAAGCCTTTTTTTTAAGGTTTGGCAAAACCTTAAAATATAAAACCTTAATTATAAGGTTTTAGGGTGTTTCTCTCCAAAAACAAAACTTTGTATAGAACCTTAAAGTTATAAATGTATTTACATTTATTTATTTTACTTTTTAATATATTTACAAGTAATATATCTAAATCCTGAAAACGAAAGTTCTGTTATTTATATTATATATAAGAAGTCGTTTCTAATTCTTCTATTGTATATGTCGAGTATATATAGTAACTAGGGTCGGACCATACGGTGGTAAACAAATGAACGAAACAATACAAATAGAATTTAAATTTTAATGAAAATTTTAGTTTGTTTTTATTATAATTTTCACTATTTTTACGACAAATTTCACTATTTCTTTTGTTTCTGAAATTATACATTTGTTACTATATTTAAACAATTCATAAAAATATAAATATTTTACTTTGTTCACAATATTTGCTTTTCTTGAATTTAATGGATTTTAGATACATTTCTTATCAAATTTATAATTTTAAAAATCGAAAAATGAAAAGCCAATTTTTATCTTTTTAGAAAATAGGCAAGTAGTATAAAAATTTGATATTATTTGTTATTGTTTAATATTTATAAATATATATTAGGCTATATATTTAGGTATTATTATATTTGAGAAAAATATATGCATGTTGTTTTTTATGTTTCTTCAAACTCACATTAACAAAAATTTGAAAATAATGAATTCCGCAATTGTTTTCATTTTTTTACAGCCAAAGTTTAGGCTAACCAAAAAGATAACAAACAACATAACTATTTGATGTATTGTTAGCTATAAATATTATTTATGGAGTATTTGACGTATTGTTAATATTATATTGTTCAAAATTAAAATGTTAAAAATGTTAATTTTATTATAAATTTTAAAAATTTATACTGATGTATCATGTTTTCTTTTCTTGTTTGTTGAGACAGTGGCAAAAAAATGTCTGAACTTATAATAGTACTTATTTTGTATGATTAATGATGTTATTAAGTTATGATGACTTAACCAAAAAATTATTTCGTTTTAATTTTATTCTCATTATTTTCTCTTACAATTTTTACTATTTATTATATTATCCTTGTTAGAAATCATTTAGTTAGCTTACCACCAATATATAATTATTTTATTTGTCATCAATATTTTTTAGTTTTGAACTTTTTTTAAAAAATGTTAGTCATTGTACTTTTTCATACATTTTCTCTTCCAGTTCATAATATATAACACATTTTGGGATGTTCAAGATTAGTATTAGGACAAACCGGATGTGGATGTAAGAACTACCAAATACTTACTTATAAAAATAGGTCTCTCCTGCATTAGTCTCCTTGTCAAAGTATATTTTTGTACCAGACATGGCATTCAAGAACAGACGGCCCTGCAACGTCACTGACACAGCACTCAACGTCAGTATGAAATGCTAGAGCTTGTGAGTCGAACATACTCAACGTCACTGACACAGCACTGTTACAGGAAGTACAGTGTAAGTAATGCACACCAGTATATCTAATTCTATAAACACAAACGACTGATACATATCTAGTTCTATAAACACAAACGACTGATACATCTGAGATATCAGAGAGAATCAATCATATAGGCGATCGGAAAAAAAAACCACTCACGTTAACATCAACCATTAGCAAATCCATCCACATGAGCTCCCCGCCACGCTTAGAGTTCCTGGGCTCCCAGAAGCGGAGCAGTCTCGCCTCAACAACCGATGAACAACGACCGGATTTCAGATCGGAAAAAAACCTTCGTGTTAGCCATAACGTATGAGAGAGATGAGTTGAAGAGATCTTTATAAGAAGATGAGAGTGATGAGTTGAAGAGATAAACGGTGAGTGAGTCTCGAAGGGATCTATACATATTTATACCCGATTTTGGCCGAATTTAAGAGCAATCAAGAGCTTCGTAGTGGAATAACGAATTGAATGGAATAAAGACACATAAACTCAAACGCAAAATGTAAAGAATCTGCATCGTCTCTTCCGGCGGAGTTACGGAGAACACGAAGATATACAAACACGAAGAGTTAGGGTTTACCAGTTTCACGGATCAACGATGGGCCTAATGTCCAGAGTGAAAATGAAAGTAAAGCTCAATTGATGAGTCATAATTGTTGACGTGGCAGCTGAGCTGAACATCATGGGAGGGAAAGAGAACTCATCTTTATATATAAAGATAGTATTCGCTTTATTAGAAATTTGATATAAGACAATTCGTATATTGAATTATTGGTCTGATTAGATTGGGTCTAAATTTACATAAAAAAAAAAAACTGATTTAAATTCTCGATTCATGTTCTATAATCATGGGTCACAAATTCTATGCTTTGCTTTAGTGGACTAGATTCATGCTTATCAATACACGTCGAATGTGGAGTTAAATGGTTTATATTCGGTTTGGTCAAACTCTCATGTATATATAATAAATTCGTGCATATGAAAATATTAGTATGTGTTTCTTTCTTTTAGTTAATTGTATGGTTAGTGAACAATATTTTCGATAAAGTTTTATGGTTTTTTTATTGATTTAAATCATGGAACGAGTGGTTATGCTTAATATTACAATTGATATTAATATTTACTAAGACATTAGCAATATTTATATGAGCAACTTTTACGTATTGCATAATTATTTATTCTCTCTAAAGGAGAAGAAATGATGACAGATGTCAAGAAACCTGAAGAGTTGAAACTATCATCTCTTTATAAGATAAGTATTTTTCTATGTTTTATATTCAAATTTAATTAAAATTTGATTATATAAAGTAAATTTCATAAAAGTTATTATTTTATTACCATTTTATATATGAGGGTTGTATTTCATTGTCATGTTAACTAGCTTTTTATTGCAATATACTACCGTATTCTTTTAATTTAATATGTGACTATTGTTTTATAGCTTTATTGTTTAATTAAAGCATGTGTAGGGAAGTATAGTTGGGTGGGTAAACATCATGAAAGTGTAAAGGAAAACTTGACTTTACTTTATTAGTTTGGTTTGTTTAAAGCTAGTTTAGTGAATAATTGGTTCATAATAGCCTTGCTTCAATATCATATATATGCTATATATAATAGCCATGTTTGCATCATTTATTCTTTATTGTAAAGTTTATTTTGGTATTGAATATTGATGTATACTAACATAACAGCCATGTTTCATGAGCAAAATTGTAAATATTTCAGGATTATACACTTTTGTATATAAGAGATGGGATTTTGTATCTTACATAGGGTATGATTGGCAGAGCATTAGCATAAGCATTATGTTCGTCATTATCCAATCAACATTTATCACAAAAGCATTTATAAGAGCATTTACAAGATGATAATGTTCTCCAAATGCTCTTTACTCAATGCTTTCATATGGAGCTTTTGGTAAAGCATTTGCAGTTAGAATATATAAAAATTTAAAATAATTATATATAATTAATATATTTTATTTAATAGTATAAAAATTATGTTCATAATAAAAAAAATTTACATTTAAAAAAATAAAAGTTGTGATTAATTATTTTAACTTTTAAAAGAACAATATTTCACATTTGAAATATAATATAACTTATATAATTATACATATCATTCATTATTTTTAATAAATAAAATAAAATAATATATATCTATATATTATATATTAGAAATTAAACATATCTATATTATTTATAAAAATAAATTATATGTCATATATTAATTTTTCTGATAATATTATATGAATCATTTACTGCTCTACTAATAGATAAATAACGATAATTTATATATAAATTATATATATAATTATTTTATTTTATTTAATAATATCAAAATTATTTTTATATCCAAAATAAATTTATATTTTAAAATAATATTTACATTTATTTTTAAAATAATAATATTTTATATTTAAAATTTAATTTAATTTTATAAAAATATATTATTAATATATATTATAATTTAATATATATTATTTTAAAATAAATATATTATATATTAACTTTTATGATAACTTTAAAATTGTATCTCTTCTGCTCTACCAATCACTTTATTAAAAAATTTAATGAGAGCATATAGCTTCGACATCTGCTTCTGATATCTGCTATTGCTTCTTCATATACTGTACCAATCGAGGCCATAGTCGAGAAATAAAAAGTGTCTGCAGCACCATTTATGTAACTGATCTCCAATCTCCCCGTTTCACGTCTTCTTTATCAAGATAAGTATTATTTATATAATTTTTATGCTTAACATCAATTGATAGTCAACTAAATTTTGATTAGATAGATTAATTTATGCATGTCATTTGATTTTTATTTGAATGCTTAATAGAAGACTAGTTATTGATGGTATGTGCTATGTGCTAGTTAAAGATTATTGAAAGCTCTAGAAGAGCAAATATGTGATTTTGTCTATGAGAATGCAATTTGAAATCATTAATGCGTTATAGTTTCACAAGTCTCAAAGTTCAAAAGAATCTTAGATATAATACATAACCTTAAGTATGGTATGTTGTTGATTCTAAAGTGGGATTCAATCCAATGTATATGAACTTGGAGTGTCATTATCTCGAAAGGGAGAATTAGGAAATCGCACATCCATAGTAAGTAGAACATCCAGAAGTATGTTCACACTGAAAATAGACTTGATGCGTCATTTATAAAATAAAATCAAGGGATTTAGAATCTAATAATGTTGAGACAAAAAGTAAAGGGAAATGTTGAATACATTCAATAAGAGTATTACCCAAAGCACTATTGTATTGTACTACACAATGATTAGAAAATGGAGATAAATGTAATAGTAAACCAGAAGTTTACTGAACCTGTAATGTTTGGCAAGCCGGTTATGCCATCCCGGTTTAAAAATGATGAGAAAGATATACTATCATATGGAAATTCGTTGAAAAACAAGAAGATTCTTACGAATGATCTGCTATATGCTTCTTGCTTACAAGGCAATATAAGAATACAATTTCACAGTCAAATAGATTTGAAATCTATATATACAAGGAGATGTTAGTGGGCTTGATCACCCACTGGTGGACTTATCATCCACCATATGTTTATAATTAATGCATCGTCAAGGTCATATGCATCCTTGTCATTGATCCGCAACCTAATGTTTGCGAAACTAATTAGTAAAACTGGTGAATTCACAAGTCTTTGATGACTATTTTATGCATATGAAAGATACATGATGAACATCTTGTCACTAATATTCACAAGTGAAATGCAGCAGCATTGATTCGCATAATGCCAAAGAGTAATTAAGAACTCTCCCCATCAAATTGGTTTTGGGTCAGGAACCAAAGATCTACATGTAGAAAATTTTGATAAGTTGTAGTTGCTCCACCACACAGCTAATAGATGGGACCTCAAATGAGGTTATGAATATGTTGGATATCTCCATTGATGGTAAAATCTAGAAGTTTTTATAAGATTTTATTGAAAGACTCAAAGTTAGTCTATCCAACATAATGGGGAGAAAAGAAACATCTGAAAAATGATGAAACGAATTATCATTGATCCTCGGACTAAAGCGTGTGATTATAAGTCCAAATGAACGTATTTAGATAATTCTATTACAAAGATTATCATATGAGTTGCCAGACTCATTTTCTGACCCTAAGAAAGTGATTAAGTCACAAGTACCCGCTGTAAATGCTCCAGTTAAAATAGATGTCCCAGAAGAACAATATCAAACTGCTAACGAGTCTAAAGAACGCCTGAAGCATGAGAGACCCATCGGTTCTAAATATAATAATCCTCGGAAAAGAGAAGGAGCATAAATAAGAATGGCAGAATCGAGGAATGAAATATTAAGGATCTCTAGAAGAGATAGAAACATGACAAGAAAGAAATTCAGGTACCTGAGAATAAAGAAATCTCAAACAGCTATGTCATATCTAGAACAATATAGAACTGATATCAAATCGACGTCGTGAATACTTATGCATGCAATGTAGCAGTTGATGAGAATGAGGATCGTGAACCACCTATTGAAAAGTGTACACGAAGAAATGATTGGCCACAATAGAAGTAAGCAATAGATGTGGGATTAAATCTCTTGGAAAGAGAGAGTATTTGGACAAGTAGTCCATACACCTGAAGGTGTAAACTAGTGGCACGTAAATGAGTCTTTATGTGAAAGAATGAATGAGATGATGAAAGGTCGTGAGAAGCACAAGAGTAGTTGCACAAGAGTTCTCACAAAAACCCCAAATTGTTATAAGAAACACATCATCATGTGGTGGAAGCATCAACTTCCAAGTCTGGCAAGAATTGAAAGCCACTGGAAAATGACAATTATGTCAATGATCCTATAAACTGCAAGAAGCAGTAAACTCGATAAGGATTCGGACTGCTAGAAGCAGTAAGTGTTAGTTCTCGAGAACATTACCGCGCGAGTATATTGAACATATAAAGTAAATAATTTTTGGTCATGAAGTACCATGATATTTAAGTTTTCCTAATCTCTTTCATAATTGAAAGATGTGATTATGTATGACAAGGAGAATGATCATACTAGTAAATTTTATAAGAAGAGGAATAACTCATATGTACAATATGAAAGTTTAAAAGATTTTCTTTAAAGGAAATTTGGACATTGTTCCATATAGACCAAGATATGAACTTTTGTGTGAAACTAATATTATGGACAAGAAGTCCAATGGTCTAAGAAATTATTCGACAATCAAACGAGTTTATTCATTAAGGAAATGATTATATCAATTCTTAAAAGGGTGATATGTATGTGAGAATACTTCTCCCGAAGAGCCGATGCTTCCAGGGGGAGAATATGATGATGTGCTTGGTTGTACTCTTTTTCCTTATCATGATTTTATCTCACTGGATTTTTTCATGTCAAGGTTTTAACGAGGCAACAAAGAACACAAAGACACCTAAAGAGGAATGTTATCAATCTCTTAAAGTTTTTTTGAGATTTAGAGAATCAGGAGAGAATGATCAAGATAAATCATACTTGAAAAAGAATCAAGGACACATTCCATTCGCGAGACAGAATTGAAGGTCAAAATTTTTCTAATCAAAGAAGACCTTATATATGGAATTAAAATATTAATTTGATGTCCAGAGAAAGATCTTTGAGTCTATTTTCGTCTCAAAATTGAACCAAGTCATTCTAAAACATAGAACTCGAGATATGACTGTTTTCGTGGGACATGTACAAGCTGTCTTAGAATACCTAATTTCGACCGATATCCCAAATATTTCTCGATATTCCCATCTTACCAGAGTTAGACCAGTGCCTGAAGTTGGACATGTATGTTAGCTTCGATTTCCAAGTGGTTTGAAGTCATTTTGTCCTACGGTCATCAAGATATTCAAGTTTCAGTGAGGAGTATCAAATCTGTCAAGAGAAGTGAAACAGTCCAAGCTCAAGAATAAGAAGAAGTCTGTTCATGTGAGATTGTATCGTCTCCGATATTTTAAGTTATGTTTTCATCAGGGAGAGTAGATGCGCGCTGCACTCTTTTTTCGTTAACTATAGTTTTTCCCAATGAGTTTTCCTAGTAAGGTTTTTAATGAGGCAGCATCTTATGCGCTTTAGAAAATATTTTTTTTTAAATATACATCCAAGGGAGAGTATTATGAACTATTATGTGGATGTCCATATAGGCCCATAAGCCTATATTCTAGACGTTTCTAAAATCCTAGTATTGTACTATTACCTATGGAATAATAAGAACAATCAATTCCCTCTTTCTCTTGATTTACAATAGAACTTATAAAACAATAGAAATAAACAATCTCTAAGCGAGTTTGTACACATACACATTTAGTTCAGCTCTTATAGGGAAAATATATATACAACATATTAAGAAGAAAACAATGTAGTAACAGTTCTCAAATTGTTTTTAACAAAAAAAAGAGTTCTCAAATTGTTTAATAGACAAAAGTCAATATACCGCTACCACTCAGATTCATCTATATAACAGGTCCGAAAAAGATTTAAACAAAAAGAAATATTACTAATTTATATGTTTACAAAAAAGTTTCAACAAAAGAATAAGAGCTCAGCCACATGGCAATGACATCCGAGAAATCAGAGTAATGCAAAGGACCCATCCATTGCTAAGCCAATATCATCACAGCTCTTCAACAGTAAATGCACCAACCGGTAATCGAACCCGGGTCTGTACCATGGCAAGGTACTATTCTACCACTAGGCCACTGGTGCTGGATGTTTACAACTAGAGGGGTTTTCAGATTTGAACGATACTCATCATTGTTGTAATTTTCAAATGTTGTTTTTGTCGTCTCTTCTTGGGTAGCTTGATGTCGCGCGGTTATTGGTGAAGCAGTATTGTAGCCGTGCTTGAGGAAGTTGGTGTTATGAATATAAGCAATGTTGGAGATTGTGGACTTAAACTTCTTCGAGATGTTTTTTTCTTATCCATCTGTAGATGCTATTTTGTTTCATGTTCAGCCTTTTAAGGAAGAGATCTTGATTCCTTCTCGTTCTTCAGGTCATATCAGTTTCTGACTACTCGACAAGAGCACCATTTTGATTGTCCCTACCAACTAAGCTCTCAAGGGTCTGCTCAAACACTATTTTGTTCAAATACTACTCTACATGCTTTGTTCTAATACTGTGTCCCTGTAACATCCTTTTTAAGAGAGCCAGGAGAGGTAACAACTATTACAGCGAGGTAGCCATTCAAGAGAACCAGGGTTCGAATCTCCATAGATAAATGGGATATGAAACCATTCAATGCACTAAAAGAACACAAGATATTCATCAGAAAACTGAATCTTTATCTATTCCTTATAGTAGATCTCATAAAAAACAAATTAAAATACAAACAGAGATCTCTCTAATCTGAAAAAGGCAAATCTCATAAAGGCCTTGGGGTGGGGAGGAACTGGGAACTCTAATCTGATAACATTACTGCGTAAAAACAAATCTGTATACAAACAGAGATCTCTCTAAAGAGCAAGTATGTTAACAACTTAACACTAACACCCAGCAGCAGCTCTATGAAGAATCAATTTACCTGAATCAGGCAAGCACATATACGCCAAACTCATGTTTGTGACTTCTTCAAGCTGTGTTTGAGTCGCCATTGACATCTTGAAAGAACGACTTGACTGTTTCATAAGTTGACCAGCAGATCGCAGCTGCTGGAGCATGGAATAGCATTCTCGGTAGCCATCCTCTAGCAAGTCCTCTATAGCCATCTTTCTTCAATATTGTGCGGAAAACATCGCTTATTGAACCGCTCTTGAACCGGTCACAACCACACACACCCTGAAAACATCACCAGAGACAAATTCTCACAACAGAGCAGATGAAATGGCTTGATGCAAAATGTATACATAATCAATTCGTTCTCATAAACTCTATAGACAAGTAGTTCAGAGTTCTAAAGCTTTCAACTTTACCTGACACTGCAACTGTGTCTTTACAACATCGAGCGGCGTAGTCACCACAGCCGCCAACCCACCAGCCGCAGCTCCCGCCGTAGCATAAACCAACCAACCTTCCTCCTCCTCTCCACCACCACCAACACGCTCAGGAGAAATCTCCCTCAACCCCCTCTTAACCGCCTCATACGTCGCGAAATGAACAGCAGTAAACGGAGCGTTCATAAGCACCGTCGTCCTATATGAAGCGTAGAAAGCACCAAACCCTTCCTCCCTCATCACCCTCCCAACGCAATCCCAAACACCTCTATAAGTCCCGTTCCCAATCTGCAGCCTCTGCTTAACCATATCCATCGGAGTGAAAACCGCGTCGCTAGCCACCGTGGCGCACACGCCGGAGACCGCGTGCGCCGCGGAGTTGTTGGGATCCCCGCAGGACAGATACTTCTTGGAGACTTCGTAGAAGGAGAAGTAGACGGCGTGGGCCGGGCCCGCGCCGAGGCCCATGGCCCATATGCCTCGGTATAACGCGGAGGGGCCCTCTGTTCTGATGATTGATCGGAAGGCTTGGGAGATTCCGACGGGTTTGATCGGGCACGGACGGATGGCTTGCATGTGGGTCTTGATGGTGTCGACTGGGAACATCGCCATGTGTTCGACGGAGCCGGCGATGGAGCCGGCGACCATGAGTTGGTAGAATCGGAGTCCGGTGTTTTGAGCTGGGACGATGACGGCGGGGTGGAAATCCGGTGGTTGTGGGATCGGACGGAGGTCGGGTTCGGGGAATTTGGATGCTGTTGTGGCGGCTTCTGTCGCCATTGTTAGGGTTCAGAGATGCTAACTCCGATTTCACACTGAAATCTCCGACAAGGGGAAGGAGGCGGCGGGTGGAGTAAACTTGGTTGGGGCTTTACATCCCTTTTAATGCCCCTAAGGATTTGTATTCTGTCTTTATTCGTTTTAAATTTAATTACCAAAAAAAACGTGAAAATATTTTTGACAAAAACTTGTTTATCAATCTAGAACATCTAATTTTGTTATGACAGAGAATTTTAATCCCAAAAACTTTTATGGAGTTTTTTTTTTGTTGTCACAGACTACAATACAATTTTTCGCTGGTTTTAATAAATTTTGAATTGATATAATGTTAGTTTTTTTTTTTTTTTGAAACAATATATAATGTTAGTTTAAATATTATTTTTATTGGACTACAATATTCTAGCTAGTGTCTAATTGCTGTAGTAAAGATAGTTCAATTAAAAATATAGGAATCAATTTCTTCAAGTTTTCTGAATATATCGATAGCTAAAAACATTAAACATAATATATAGAAATGATGAAAGCTAAATATTTGTCATGTTAAACATTAATTTAAAAAATAACAGAAAAATTAAAAGAAGAAAAATAAAATAATTTTATTTACTTTTTACATGTTATTTAGTTTTGTTTTTGGTTTTATTGACGAATCAGAAAATATCAAAACATATAAGGTCCGAATATATAATTTATCATGGTTTGTTTTAAAATATTCTAAAATTTGATTTAGATTGTAAGTAGGCATATCATATCACCTTTAACCGAAATATTTTTTAAAAAGAAATTGATTTAACTAATTCAAATCGGTTTAAATGATTCTAAACTGGATCAAATTTTTTTTATTTGGTTAAATCAAATCACATCATTACTAATATAATTATATCATATTCATCATCAATTTATCTATAATTAATAATGTTTCTTTCTATTTTTTGTAAAAATTCACCAGTTTATCTTATTTATTTTTAGCATATATAAAGTTTAACTAAATTGACAGAATTTTTTTTCTGAGCAAACACAAACTTTCATACTTCAAATAGAAACAGAGTTCACTCCTCAAAGGTGGGAGTCATAGAAAGCATGGAGAGGGCTGATTTTGCCACACTATCAGCTTCCCCATTACTCAATCTAGAAATGTAAGAAAAAGAAATAACATCAAAAGCAATACTAAAGTGATAAATGTCAAACAAAATGCCATACAATGCTGGTGTAGAACTTCCTTCCTTTATCAAATTGATCAAGGATTGAGAATCCGACAGAACCATCAGGAATTTCACATTTGACGACGCGGCATACATAGCCTCATACATTACCGTTCGCGAAGGTGCTTCGACTCATCGGTAAGTCAATACACAACCAATACCACAATTAACATTCATGCAGCATCAACATCAAGCTCGATTGGCTGAGGGGAGATGGGATTGGTTCAACCGTTGGGAGGGATCCCTGAGCCTCCTGCCACTCCTTGGCGTCCTTGATCGATTTGTTGATGATTTCCATAGCGGAAGAAGATTTATTCTCAAAGTATAGCTTATTACGAGCCTTCCACAGATTCCAAAGAATCCATGGCCAAAGGGGAACATAAAGACCAACCGGAGGCAAGACATTCAGCGAACAAGCTTGTTCAAGGAAAGTCGCCAATGAAGGTAGCGTAGCTGGTGGTCTGCAAAGGAGGGGAGCCTCATCCCAGACCTGTTTAGCTAGATCACAGTGGAGGAATAAATGTAGGTCATCCTCCACAGCATCGCATCTCTTACATCTGAAGTTTGGGAATCCCCTAGTTTCCAGGTTAGCACTAACGGGTATAGCCTTTCTCGCCACCTTCCAAATGAAGTCATCCTATCTAAGAAGAAAACTAGAGGCGGAGTAGGTGAAAAAGCAAATATAATTCTAAAAAGTATTTTTAATTTAAAGTGATAGTATATAATAAAATAGGACATCACATATTAAGTTTTTTTACCAAACCGGGTCTGATGCGATCAATCTAACCAAACCAGGATACCAAAACTTCATATGCGATGTCCCTTAGGCCTCGATTGGTACAACAGATGAAGAAGCAATAGCAGTATGCTGTAGAAGCAGTATGTTGAAGATGCTCTCATTAAATTTTTAATAAAGTGATTGGTAGAAGCAGTATACAATTTTAAAATTATCATAAAAGTTAGTATATAATATATTTATTTTAAAATAATATATATTAAATTATAATATATATTAATAATATATGTTTTATTAAAAAATAATGAATCTTATTTAATTATAAAATTAAATTAAATTTTAAATATAAAATATTATTATTTAAAAATAAATGTAAATATTATTTTAAAACATAAATTTATTTTGGATATAAAATAATTTTGATATTATTAAATAAAATAAACTAATTATATATATAATTTATATATAAATTATCATTATTTATCTATTGGTAGAGCAAGAAATGATTCATATAATATTATCAGAAAAATTAATATATGACATACAATTTATTTTTATAAATAATATAGATATTTTTAATTTCTAATATATAATATATAGATATATATTATTTTATTTTATTTATTAAAAATAATGAATGATATGTGTAATTATATAAGTTATATTATATTTCAAATGTGAAATATAATTCTTTTAAAATTTAAAATAATTAATCACAACTTTTATTTTAAATGTAAATTTATTTTTTATTATGAACATAATTTTTATATTATTAAATAAAATATATTAATTGTATATAATTATTTTAAAATTTTATATATTCTAACTGCAAATGCTCTACCAAAAACTCCATATGAGAGCATTGAGTAAAGAGCATTTGGAGAGCATTAGCATCTTGTAAATGCTTTTGTGATAAATGTTGATTGGATAATGACGAGCATAATGCTTTATGTTCACCCTAGTCCTTTAAAGTAGGACAAAAATTTCATTCATAGATATCATTCTAATATTATTCTTGAAGTATAAATCTTATAAAATTTTAACTAATATTGATTTTTTGCCAATAAAAGTGTGGTGGTGCTAAATTTTAACTAATATTGATGGCCAAACATCAATAAAAATATTGTTTGGTTCATTATATTCGGCCGTATAGATTACCTTTTCTCTTCTGTTTTTTGGTGAAAGGTTTCTCTATAAATAGAAAACAATAAGATGTTGTCTTGGATTAATTACACTTTATAAGATTTCTTTTATAACTAAAAGATACTTTTAATATTCGGAAAAAAGTAAATTGAAAGAAATGAGAACTGCTATAGTTGTAGAACTCAAGCAAACGAGTAAGTTGGTGAGGTATTATCATGACATATTTGAGCATATCTATCTCACTATTGTACTTGTAACCATAACGAGAAAATTAAAGTATTTGAGCTGACTAACTATAGGCTTTATTAACTCTTAACACACTGCTGTATAGACTATGAAATTCGCTACGATAATCTAACATCAAACTTATCGTTCAATAGAATACTAGAAAACTCACCGTCAAGCTGGATTGTAGTGATTAGGAAATCAGACTAAACTAAATTGAAAAATAATCGTTAACATGAATGGTATCGTCCCGTTTGACATTATCTTATATGAATAGAGAACAACTAATTAAATCTGGATAACTTTTAATGGATACGAAAATTTGCTCACACCATAATAAACTAAATAATAATTACTAAGCATCAAGAAAATAAAAAAATAGAAAGAGTCTTGGAGATAGGACACAAAGGAAAAGAGAAACTAGAAAGTAGCTGCATCCGATCCAAACACTAGAGGTTGCAGCTGCGCTATGTGGAGTTGGTGGTGGACCCATCGGATACCGTGGACCATTATGTTGAAGCCCGAAACCGGATTGATACAAACGATGTGAAATAACGAAACGTTAAGGAAAGAAACGGAAGATAAGACGAAATGAACATGGAGACGAGATATGATCTCTTTTCTTAACTCTTAATATTCGTTCCATAGTGGGACGGAACTGTACGAATATGGAATCCCAAGATACAACCATGGTAGACGATCACGCTTCACTCATGAACGCTCGAACGAACTAATATTTCTACGAAACATTCTCTGAACTTACGTAGGGAGATTTTGCTGGTTTTCTTTGCGTGAAAAACTTTAGAAATGAGAGAAGAGAGTCAGGTTTATTTAAAGAGAACAAAGTGAGCCACTTTCCGCAACCACTGTTGCACGTGGGCGAAGATCTCACGGAGATCGAGGGAAATTGAGTGCGAAAATTAATCCCCAACACTCTCTCTTATCGCTTCTCGTTTAAAATCTGAGAGAAAGAAATGTGTGACGTTTTTATTTTCTAGACAAACACCTTGTCGTTTTAAAACGAAATACATGTTGTTTTGGAAAATTAAAATGCCAACAACGTTGGGCTTAATTTGGTCCAAAAAGAATCTTATTGGACCGGAGGCCCTCCACCAAGACCCAAGACCCAAGACCCAAGACCCAAGACCCAAACCCAAACCCAAGCCCAAGCCCAAACCCACGCCCACGCCCACGCCGAGCCGCCCGGACGGCGGCGGCGCGCGCGTGGGGAGCTATATGTTCCTCTGAGCCATTTGAACCAAGGTTAGAGAGGATATTTATTTATACTACTCACCTTGGCTTCTCTTCCCCGAGGTGGGACTCTCTCCACTTTCTCTTATTACATAATTATGGGTTTGGTTTATACAAAGCTCATATCATTTCTTTTCATAATTTAATTAAAGCCCAAAGGCATTTAATTGATCCAACAATCTCCCACATGAATAGAAATGACTTTAAACATATGCAGACTAAATGCAAACTCGATAGACTCTTAAAAAAAATATAAACTTTACTGACTTGACTTATACTACTTACTATACAGACAGACTTATCGTGAGTGTTTGCGAAAATTCACTGTGTTTGAGTAGGTGGCACTTTTAAGCCTTGAACCACTCATAGTTAATATCTGTCAGGTTTACATTACCAGAAGGTGAACATGATGTCTTGAACCAACCGGTGTTTTATGTAGACCGAGACAACATGCATAACACAGCTTCACTTTCTCGTAGAATTTAGTTCTCTATTGTGTTCATTGTGGTCCTGAACTATTCCTGGTTTTCATGAGTAAACTTAGAGAATATAGTCTTGCATTCATTCTCCTAGAAACGGCCCCATTTCACACTCATTAGGTGATTGACCATGAAAAGTATTGAGTAATACTCCGCTTAAGAAAGCTATGGAATCATTAAACGCTGATGCTTATCTTTCTCACATTCGTTAGCACTTTTATCATTTTTAGGAGCTGGGAAGAGACTACTTTTGTCTCAAAATGCTTTAGGTAGATTATGTTTGATTTTGTTTTCCCTTTGAACCTACATCTTGGGATCTCCATTCATGATAGGTAGGGTTGCCATCAAGCATCCTCATTCGTTATAGGCTTTAAACCCATTCTTTTTTGATGAATTAGCAACAATATCTCGTGGAAAATCTTTAGTAAATGGATCCACTAGGTTGTCAACCGATTTAACGTAGTCTATTGTGATTACACCATTTGAGATAAGTTGTCTATTGGTTTTATGTCGTCTTCTGATGTGACGAGATTTACCATTGTAGAGATTATTCTGAGTCCGAGCTATAGCTGATTGACTATCGCAATGTATTCTTATAGCTGTCACAGGTTTCTCCCACATAGGAATATCTTCCAAAAAATTTCTAAGCCATTCAGCTTCTTCTGCTGCTTTGTCTAAGGCTATGAACTCAGATTCCATGGTGGATCTGGCTAACACTGTTTGTTTGGTAGATTTCCATGATATTGTTGCTCCTACTAGTGTAAAGACATATCCACTTGTGGATTTTGAGTTTTTAGAATCTGATATTCAGTTAGCATCACTGTATCCTTCTAAAACTGCTGGTTCTTTACCATAGTGAAGCCCAAAATCTTTGGTGTAGCGCAAGTAATTGAGTACTCTCGTTATAGTTTTCCAGTGTGTATGACCTGGATTACTTGTATATCGACTCAGTACGTTTACTGCATGCGCTAGATCTGGTCTGGTACAGTTGGTTAAGTACATGAGGCTTCCGATCACACGTGCATACTCGTTTTGTGAAACCGCTTCACCTGAATTCTTTGTCAAGTGCATTAAGAGATCTAACGGAGTTTTTGCCGTACCATTAGAGTAATTTTTAAATCTCTCAAATATTGTTTGAGCAAATGGGATTAGGTTAAGATAATTTCATTTGAATTTTTTGACTTTAACCCCGAGAATAACATTTGCTAATCCCAAGCCCTTCATCTCAAATTTTCCTTTGAGCATGTTCTTTGTTTGATTGATTATGTCTTTATTGCTTCCAATAATGAGCATATCATATACATATAGACATAGCAAAACATACACATTTTTGGTAGTTTTGTAGTATATGCATTTATCACATTCATTAATTTTCAACTCATTTGACATCATTGTGCTGTTAAACTTTTCGTGCCATTGTTTAGGAGCTTGTTTAAGCCCATAAAGTGACTTTACAAGTCGGCATACTTTGTCTTCCTGTCCTGGAATGACAAAACCCTCAGGCTGTTTCATGTAAATTTCCTCTTCTAAATCACCATTTAGAAAAGCGGTTTTTACATCCATTTGATGAATTTCTAGGTCTCTTAAAGCTGTGATTGCTATCATCAGCCTTATTCATGTTATTCTTGTTACTGGAGAATATGTATCAACATAGTCAAAGTCTTCCTTTTGTCGAAATACTTGAACTACAAGCCTAGCTTTGTGTTTTCCACGAGGTGTTCCATTAGGGTTTAGTTTTCTTGTCATTATCCATTTATTCCTAATGCTTTGCAGCCAGGTGGTAAATCTGTTATGTACCATGTATAATTTTACATGATAGAATCAAATTCACTTCTAACAACTTCTTTCCAAAACAAAGCTTCTGGTGAAAACATAGCTTCTGCAAAAGTTTTTGGAACATTTTCTGCTAAAAGTACCATTAACAAATCATCACCAAAAGATTTTTCCTTTCGAACTCTTTTGCTCCTTCTAGGTTCATCTTCTTTTTCATTTTCTGTAATATCATTTATAGAAGTATCAATGTTTGTCTCAATTTCTGAGTCACTGGCGTTGTCTCTTTCTTCTCAAATTCGTTTAAAACCTTGTTTTTTCTTGTATGGAAAAATATTTTTGAAGAAAGATACATTTCTTGATTCCATGACTGTATTTTCATGGATATCTGATATTTCAGATTTATGTACCAGAATCGATAGGCATTACTATCGTGTGCATAGCCGATGAAGATGCAATCCACTGTTTTAGGTCTAATAGTGGTGGCGGTACTGCAAATTTTGCCAAGCACCCCCACACTTTGGGGTATTTATACGAAGGTAAAATACCTTTCCATAATTCATATGGAGTTTTTCCAGTTACTTTGTGTGGAATTTTGTTGAGGATAAAATTAGTGGTAAGCAACGCTTCCCTCCACATGTTCTGGGGTAACCCATATTCCTACAATATTGCATTCATCATTTCTTTTAGAGTTTGATTTTTGCGTTCAGCAACTCCATTAGATTCTGGTGAATAAGGAGTTGTAGTTTGATGAATAACTCCATGTTCTTTACAGAATGCGTTGAACAGTCCATCATACTCACCTCATCTATCGCTTCTAACCACTTTAATAGTTGTT
The DNA here is from genome assembly GCA_016432835.1 of Brassica nigra. Classification (NCBI taxonomy): domain Eukaryota; kingdom Viridiplantae; phylum Streptophyta; class Magnoliopsida; order Brassicales; family Brassicaceae; genus Brassica; species Brassica nigra. The sequence continues at coordinate 10,287,082 of CM028245.1, read as the reverse complement.
TTAAGCTGATTTTCTACCTCGAGTTTAAATTCTTTAAATTTTTATAAGGTTTCATCTTTGCTATGTAATAGATATACATAACAATATTTTGTGCAGTCATCTATGCAGGTCAAAAATAAATTTTCCCACCTCTAGTTGGCATGTATTTTAAATCACATAAATCGATGTGAATTAAATCTAGAGGTTTATTAGTTCTTTCAACACGAGGTGAGGGCGTTTTTGTGAGCTTAGCCTGTACGCATACTTCAGATTTTTGTTTACTTGTTTTATATTTAGGGATTAGATTTAAGTTCATTAATCTTTGTATAGATTTGTTGTTCACATAGCCTAATCTTTCATGCCATATATTAAAAGACTCAACTAAACAAGCAACTGGTTTTTTCTTATTCATTGAAACTTTTGGAGCTACAACTTTCGGAGAGACTATCATTACATTCAACTTTAAAAGTCCATCTTTAACATACCCCTTTCCCAAATACATCTCATTCTTCCTAATCACGAGCTTGTCCGCCTCAAAACTTGTGGTGAATCCATTCTTACTGAGCAAGGCTCCTGAGACCAGGTTCTTCCTCATGTCAGGCACATACTTCACATTCATCAGAGTGACCTGACGTCCATATGTCATCTTCAAAATCACATTGCCGCGGCCTTCAGTCTTGGAGACTGCAGTGTTTCCCATCATGAGCCTCTCCATGGTCTTGCTTTTCTGATAAGTGTTGAACATCGTCTTATCAGTGCAAATGTGGGTGGTTGCACCAGGGTCATACCACCATTCCTTAGGGTTGTTTCTTTCAACTATGTTGGCCTCAGTCACCACTGCAACAAGATCCTCCTCAGTGAGATTTGCTTGAGCCTTCTCATGTTTGATCTTGCTGCGACACTCAGCAATCTTGTGCCCCACTTTGCGGCAGTAGTGATATTTTCCCTTGAATTTTTCCACATTCGCATTGATTTTAATGTCTTTCTTCTTGAAGTTTGGTCCATAAGCCTTAAGGGCTGCAGCTGCTTTGGAAGGTTTAGCAGGAGAGTGGTCATGTGCCTTTCATTTGCCTTTGTTCTCAGCCATATTGACACTATGCTCCTTAGCATTGGCATTGTCATTGTCAGCAAGTCGGTTCATGGATTCCATCTGAAGCCTCATGAAGAGATCCTCGAGCCCCATCTTCTTCTTCTTGTGTTTCAGGTAGTTCTTGAAATCCGCATAGCTTGGGGAAAGCTTTTGAATGAAGCTGAGAGTTGTGAATGTCTCGCAGATGGACATCTCTTCAGCAGCGATTTCATGGAAAATGAGCTGAAACGCTTCCACCTGATCCATGATGGGTTTTGAATCCACCATTTTGAAGTCATAGAATTTTGCAACCACATACTTCTGGCAGCCAGTGTCCTCACCTCTGTACTTCTTGTCCAGTGATGTCTATAGCTCCTTGGCAGTAGGAATGTCACAATAGACTCGGTACAATGGATCAATGAGGCGACCCAAACTGTACTCTTTGCAGATGAAGTCGGAATACACTCATATGTTAACACTTGCGAGAGTGTGCACATCATCAATCCCGTAAGGGATCAGGGGCTTGTCCTCCTGGATGAACTTATTCAGCTTCATTGTTGTCAGGAAGAACATCATCTTCTTCAGCCACGTTTTGAAGCCTTTGCCATCAAACTTGTCAGGCATCAATCCTTGAGTGAACACACCAGGTACTGTCGGAGGAGTTACAACTGCAACCAGAGCACTTGTGGTTCCCAGAGTTGAGCCCGTTTGATAAAGACCAGCACCGAAAAGGCTACGCCGAGTGGTTTCATCAGCACCATTACCCACTGGTAGGGTAGTTGTTGTTGTTGCAGCAATGGTTCCAACGTTCGTCAAAGTTACATCAGTTGCTGACACATTGAGTGGAGTTTGAATGATGGTAGCGTCAATGAGGGTGGTGTTGCTAGTATCCGACATTTTTTTTTCTGTTGAGAAAACATGAAAGCGGATTAGTACTCCAATCAACAAACAACATATTATTCTAAAAAAGATAATAGTCTAAAATCGATTATCATTTTTGGTGTTTTTTGTCAACCGCAAACGTGTTACACATCACCAAATCATATCGATTTAAGTCTTAAAATATTTTGCAAGTTCGTTTAAAAGCGTTCGCATAATCATTTTTATTGACTTAGAATGTTTTATAGAATCTCTTAAGAAAGAGGTTTTGAAAACGATGATGTATCTAAAACGTTTCGCGGATGATGCTATAAGCAAATCGCAAACCCATTTTCAGAATAATTAAAAAACGTTTCGCAGATAATCAGATAGCAAATCGCAAACATCGTTTCAAAGAATCGTCGATCAATAAACGCTTCGCGGTAGTGCTACAGAGCAAAATGCAAACCGTTATGAGATGAGTAAGAAACGTTTCGCGGAAATGCAACAGAGCAAATCGCAAATATCATTCCTAAATCCGTTAAGAAATCCTTGAATAACAGTTTCATAAATTGTCATATCAATTCGCTTAAGTTTTAGATAGAAAGTGATTAAGAGTTAAGATTGTTGAAGCCCGAAACCGGATTGATACAAACGATATGAAATAATTAAACATTAAGGAAAGAAATGGAAGGTAAGACGAAATGAACATGGAGGCGAGATATGATCTCTTTCCTTAACTCTTAATATTCGCTCTTAGTGAGACGGAACTGTACAAATATGGAGTCCCAGGATACAACCATGGCAGACGATCACGCTTCACTCGTGAACGCCCTAACGAACTAATATTTCTACGAAACACTCTCTGAACTTACTTAGGGAGATTTTGCTGGTTTTCTTTGCGTGAAAAACTTCAGAAATGAGAGAGGAGATTCGGGTTTATTTAAAGAGAATGAAGTGAGCCACTTTCCGCAACCACTGTTGCACGTGGGCGAAGATCTCGCGGAGATCGAGAGAAGTTGAGTGCGAAACTTAATCCCCAAGACTCTCTCTTATCGCTTCTTGTTTAATATCTGAGAGAAAGAAATGCGTGACGTTTTTATTTTCTAGACAAATGCCTTGTCGTTTTAAAACGAAATACATGTTGTTTTTGGAAATTAAAATGCCAAAAATGTTGGACTTAATTTGGTCCAAAAAAAATCTTGTTACCCAAAACCCAAGCCCACGCTGAGCCGAGCCGGCCGGCCGGCGGCGGTGCGTGCGTGGGGAGCTCTATGTTCCTTTGAGCCGTTTGAACCAAGGTTAGAGAGGATAGTTATTTATACTACTCACCTTGGCTTCTCTTCCCCAATGTGGAATTCTCTCCATTTCCTCTTATTACATAATTATGGGTTTGGTTTGTACAAAGCCCATATCGTTTCTTTTCATAATTTAATTAATACCCAAAGGCATTTAATTGATCCAACAAAAGAGAGGACGAGGAGCTAGTAGGTTATCGAACTCGTCCGGGAACTGGAGCTGCAACGGGACCCAACGAGGCTGGTAGGACGAGGATTTGAAGCTTTTGTCCAATGTCGCAGTGACCAGGAACTCCGCATATAAAGTTTTGGTATCCCGGTTTTTTTTTTTTGGTGTAAATGTTAAACTTTATACCAAATTTTCTTTGTGACAGAAGTTACATAGAACACAAGTAGCGGAATGAAAATATAAATCTAAACAACACAAGAGAGGAAGAATAAGCAAACCCAACTGAACATCGGACACTACCATATTTAACAAAAGGTTTATTAGCTTGGACAGAGTTGAAACTAGACACAGGAAGCATTGTCGCATGGGAAGGAAGCCTTTGATAACCTTATGAGACCACGCCTTGGTAGAATTTGGTTTGCCCGCAGCGCTGCTCCAAATGATTGGCGTCCATCCACACGCAGCTTTGCCATCCTAGTCGCTGCAGCTCGAGCCTCGAGCAACCACCGGTAGAGGAGAGCCCGAGCTCCTAGAGCTTCTATCATCTAACCGCCCCAACAAACCTTTAGAGCGCCTTCTGAACACCGAGGAACAATTGAAGTCCACACTTATTAGACTCGACTTCGGAAGTAATTGCGAGCCATAGCATAAAACCGGGAGTGATGAGGACCACATCTTGATGACGTTCATCCCTCCTACAAACGGACCGAGGATCGGCCCACCTAAGCGATTCAAACGAGCCACAAAGGTGCTGGGAAGACCAAACCTCACACGAGTCTCCCACAGAAAGACCTCATTCCTATGACCCAAAGAAGATCTGAACAAACTGTCTCGCGCCACAACCGAGAACCGGAGGCCGGTCCGCAATGCCTCAACAAAGCAACAACACGGAGGGAGATCCGAACCGTTACCTGACAAGCCGCAGAGAATGAAACACCACGTACACGACGCAGACAACATCAAGAGCGGCGAGAACTGAGAGGGGAGAAATGGAGCAACAAGCGACATGACAGAGTCCACGGCAAGGTCATAGACGGCCCACCATGAAACAGAGAGCGATTGTTGCACACGAACCACGCAGCAGCTACGACCACCACACGGAAGCCTTCACCACCACGGTCGCGCACTGGAGAGAACTCCAGACCCAAATTTGTCCGGTGAAGACGGGGAACATACTGAGCTCGACACCGAGCAAGTGAGCCAACACGCCGCCGAACTGGACCTCCATGAACCCGAAGCTTGATGCCAAACTACCGGATCTGAGAAAATAACCGACCCACACTCAACGATGCATCCCCATCGCCGCAAAGGAGAAGATCAGACAAAGGGGAAAACCGGGACCATCCCTCTACGCAACCCTAAACGCCGACTTCTCACCGGATCCAGTCAACCCAACCTCGTCACCGGTATCCCGGTTTTGTTAAACTGATTGTATCAGATCCGGTTTGATATCTGGCCAATGGTTTAGACGGTTCACACAGCTGGAAATCATTGTGACTGACTTCAGTGACGTCGTGAAAACCGTTGTTATATTCAAAAACCAAAGAGTCTCCAACTTGAAAACCGTTGTTATATTCAAAAACCAAAGAGTCTCCGACTTGAAAAGTTCTCGAAGAAGCCCATGCTTTGTAATTAACACCCATAATGGTCCATCCGCTTGAGTCGCCCACTTTGTGTACGGTCCCTCCAACGGCAACTCCAAAGAAATTTAGAAGAATCATCAAAGAAGTGAAGAAGGTGTTGATCTTAATCATAGCCATGATCAATTGTTTTGGTTCTTTTTTTTTCTGGAACGAAAGAATCAAGCGATGTGAAGGACAACAAGTTTGAGGGAGATTTGTTGAAGTTTTTGAGCTTGTTTAATGGAAATTGAGAGGGGTGCAAGAGTGTTTATATAGAGGGCTTGGTGCACAGCTAATCATAGTAATCCTTTTTCTTTAGCAATTACGTAACTTAATTTTTCCTTTTTATTTTTCTTTTCCCTCATTTAATTACGGATTGAAAATCAAAGACCTAATTCTATAGGCTTTGAGAACTTATCCATAGTAAATTATACTCATGTATATTTAATCGAATATAAAATTTAAAAGTTACGAAATTATTATAATAGTTAAAAGTACGTGAAAAAATAAAATTAATATATTTCTATTATTTATATTTTTATATTAAATTGCATTGAATTAACATTTAATATATATTATATATTAATTATGATAAATAATTTAATTAACGTAGATTGAAAGACAATAAAATATAATAAACTCCCTCAGTTAAGAAAACTCCAACAATAAAAATAAACAAATAAAATGATAGATAAAAAATATTAGAACAAATAGAAAATCCAAAACATACTAAATGACTGTAAATAGTTAAAGCAATGTTAAAAAGGTAAGAAATCTCTATAATGTTTTTTAATTATTCTATAATTGTTTCCAAAATTTAAAATTATACACCATATAACTGTAAATATAATATAACTCTTGTTACATGTAATTTTATTAAAACCATACAAATGTTATCATATTTTTATAAACATATAAATTTTGTTGTTTTCTGTTCCTTAATATATTTTATTTTTCTGGTATTTTAAAATGCATGCATAGTTTTAAATAATAACAAGACATATATACACACATATCTTGGATAAATAGAAACGGTAACAAACTAGTTGATAATTAATGATTACATATATATTACTTCTTTAAAATGATTAAATTAAATTTTAAAAATAATTTTTTTAATTAAATAGCACATTTTATAAGCATAATTACAAGAAGACAAAATTCACATTCTTTTGAAATAAGACTACTAAACAAGTTACGGACATTACATTGTTGTTTAAGAAAACCATGAAGATACAGAGAGCTCTGATGTGCATATTCATCATCTCCCTATTTACTTTGCATCAGTGTATGTATACACTTTTGCAATTATATTACTTATGTTTTTTCGTTTTTTTTCTTGTAACATTTGGTTGATGTGTGATTATTATGTGAAGGTGCAAGGACGGATATTAGAGAAATAGATAAGTCAAACATAATCATAGACTCAAATTGTTATCATACAAATTGGTTTAACAAAAGGGGTTGGTGTTGTACAGCCTTAAAAGGTGGTCCTTGTTGGGGCGACAAAGACTCATGTGATTCAAAATGTCCTCGTCCTCATCCTCGTCTTCCTTAAAGTAAAATATATAATAACATCTTTTTATTTGTCAACGATATATGATACAATCTATGTATTAAAAGTGTTTATTTTACTGCATGAAACTAATAGTTTTCGAGTATGAAACTAATAGTTTTACTGCATGAATCTATGACATTCGTTATGGTCCATCCGCTTGAGTCACCGACTTTGTGAACGGTTCCTCCAACAGAAATTCCAAAGAGAAATACAAGAATCATCAGAGAAGTGACGAAGGCTTTGCTCTTGATCAAAGCCATGATCAATGTTTTAAGTTCTTGTCTTTTTCTGTTACTAGAGAATTAATAAACCAGAACGAAGGAAAACGAGTTGAAAATGTAATTGAAGTTTTGAGTTTGTAAGTTGGGAGGGGAACCGAGTGTTTATATATGGTGCACCGCTTCTAACAATATTCCTTTTCCGTTAATTTTCCTTTTCACTCAAGTAACTTAATATCAATCTCTATGATATTATTTGAGAAGTTACTTTCTTAGGTGTCGCACTCACATTTACTCTCACGGTGGTTGATTACTATGATACCTTTAATGAATTAAAAATTTACATTAAAACAATATTATTTCCTTTTTAAAATTTTCCAAATAACAATATAAAATTAAAAAAAAAAATTATATTGTTTAAAACTAATTTGAAAACGAAAATATATGTATATATAATATGATTTCATAAAAAGGAAAGTTCACAAAATAGTAATATTTCATTTAAAATATATTTTCACTAACATAAAATACACTTTTGAAGTAATAAAATATTTTTCTTGTATCTATATCTTCTTAGATGAAAACAATATTTGTATATAATATGGTTTCATAAAAAACATTCACACAGATAATCTTGATATTAGAAAAGAAATATTTTTCTTTTAAAACATAATTTTATACAATATAAATAAATATATTTTCAATGTAATAGATTTTTTATATATCTATTTTCTTAGATTATTACATAAAATAATTAAGTAACATAAACTGATATATGTTTAATTGAAAAAAAATAATTTATAATTAGTATTATTGAAATGTTTTTTCATATATTTTATAAGTAACATAAACTGATATATGTTTAATTGACAAAAAAATAATTTATAATTAGTATTATTGAAATGTTTTTTTCATATATTTAGTTGACTATAATATCTTAAAAATACAGAAAAATATAAATTATATTTTACTTATATAATATAATTTCTCAAAACAATCACATTTTACTGCATATTATAAGAGATTAAAAAAATTAAAAATAAATTTTAACAATAAACATCTTTTGATCAAATAACTACAACATGAGTGACTCGACTAATCCAACTTATATCTGAAATCATAGATTTAAATTAAAATTAGAATATATAATTTATTTAATTTATAAGAATATATAATTAATAATATATTTATTTTATAAATTAAATTTACAGGATGACTTAAAACATATTAACAAATAAAAAATAAAAGATTAACTCATTGTAACAATTTAGTTCTTTTGTAAAATTTACATACATGCACGAGAATTTAGAATATTATCATTATATTAACTTATGTAATTTGGAATCAGACACCTTAGTTTATTTTTTTCATTCTAAGCACAGTATATCTTAAGTTATACATAATCTTACTAAATTATACTTACATATCTAAGACAATATTTATGTCCATGCATGAGCACGGAAAAATCACCTAGTAGTAACTTAATATCAATACAGTAAGATATCATGGTTGTAAAAAAGATTTTATAACACTTTCCAAAAAGGAAAAAAAGAGAGACTATTTTTGAATTTTTACTATTACATTCATAGATATCATTTTAATATTATTTTTGAAGTAGAAATTTTATAAAGTTATAACTAATATTGATGGCCAAACATCCATAAAATTATTATTCTGTTCTTTAAACAATATGAAGAGGTAGTCGTTAACACCTTTTTAAGAAAACCTTTTGTAATTAAAATCTCAAACAAAAGAATCAATCGATGTGAAGGACAACAAGTTTGAGAGAGATTTTTTGAAGTTTTTGAGCTTGTTTAATGGATATTGAGAGGGGTGCTAAGAGTGTTTATATAGAGGGTTGGTGCACCGCTACTCACAGTAATCCTTTTCCTTTAGCGGTTACGTAACTTAGTTTTCTCTTTTTACTTTCCTTTTTCCTCAATTAATTATGGACTGAAAACCAAACCAATAATCCTATAAATTTTGAGAACTTTTGAAGTTATCCATAGTAAATTATACTCATGTATATTTAATCGAATATAAAATTATATATTATTACAGTTTTTCTTTTTATTTTTATTCTTTTTTTTTCTTTTACTTGTGACGGTTATTGTATTACTTCTCTCTCTATAATTGATCTAATATATACTAGTCATGAATAAAACAATTGATAAAATAAATTTTTTGATGATATAATCTAGACATCTTCCTAATGAATATAAAATTGAGTTGTGGCTCGAGGAACATATACATTCAATTTTTCTGGAGACTCCCATTTAGCCTTGCAATTCCCTTGAATTATGTTGAAGTTTTTTTTGATATCCTTCTGGATCTTGAATCATTTTTATTAACTCCAACAATTATTTGTATTGTCTCCACAAACTTTTACATCGTTTATTTTGGGAATCATCATGTTTCTTGAACATCTAAGAAATAAAAAGGAGTGGCACAATAATCCGAATAGCAGTTACAAATACGGCTGCTGAATTAAACTGGATTTGCAGTATACTTACTGAGCTTGGTGTCATGATCCCATCAGCTCCGACTGTCGACTGCGATAACATTGGAGCAACCTTCTTATACACAAATCCAGTGTTCCATTCCCGCACGGGGGCGGACGCAGGTGGGGCTAATAAGGTGTGGCAGATGCCCCATCCAATTTTTTTTTTTTGAGATTTTGATTTTTTTTTTATTTGTACACTTTGTGATTTTTAAAAAAAAATTATATAAATATCCTTTATTTTAAGTGTTATTGCACTATGTACTCCATGTAACATGCTTTTTTACCTTATGTGCTCCATGTCTACTAGTTTTCTGGGTCCGCCTCTGTTCCCACTTAGAGAACATCACAATAAACTACCACTTCATCGGAGGGCAAGTTCAGCGAAGAGCAACAAAAGTTGCTCATGTCAATACAAGAGATCAACTAGCTAATGCTCTCATGAAATCTCTCTTCCGCGCAAGATTTTTGGAGCTACGAAACAGAATTGAAGCGTGTTAGAGATATTATTTTGATCTGTATGACTGTATATATTCCATAATCCCACTGATTTAAGAAGTATGGTTATTGCTCAGACCTAGTACCTCTGTATGTAAACCATAGATATTATTTTGATCTGTATGACTGTATTTATGGGCATTTTTGTCAAATATTATTGTCAGATTATCAAATAATATACATATATTATAGCACATAATTTATATGGTTATAAGCTCAGTTATAGTTGCAACGGGACCTGCTCTTTGGTTGTAAGTGAAAGAGTTGGCCTGTGATGTGTTTTGAAAATTTCGGTTCTTATGATGTTTTGATTGGGATTGAGAAGGATTGATAACGATGAACATTAAGACCAGTCCTTGTAATGGTTGGCCTTTAATATATTCAAACTTAGATAGAAAAAGAAGCTCAGTTATAGTTTTTCCCTATATAAGAGAAAAGTAGGGCTGGGACTTAATATCTGAGATCCGGATCCGATCCGGATCCGCTCCGAAAATAGGATATCCAGGGTGCCCGGATCCGGATAGTAAAATGTCGGATCCGTCGAATCTGGATCCGGATATCTAGATTTTTAAGTCTGGATATCCGGATCCGTTTTTTTAATATATTAAATTTAAATTTTATTAATAACTATAGTTGATTTATTAATATTTATATATAAAATTAGTCTTATATTATTATATTTTAATTTTAATAATATTATATGCATAAATACATTCATAAATTTTGTAAAATATTTAATTTATGTAATATTTTTAGATTTTTTGTATTTTAAAAATATTTTATTTTTAATTATTTTTTACGGATCCGGACACTCGCGGATATCATGATATCTAGACGGATATCCGAAATCCGGATATTCGGAAGGCAGGGATCCGAATACCAAAATGACAGATCCGGCGGATATGGACCCAGATCCGGGTACCCCAAATATCGGGAAAATGGGTTAAAAAAATCCTGAACTTTTCTCAAAACATTAAAAACCTCTCACCTTTATTAGCGGGATTTTAAACCCTGACTTTATAAAATAATTGTAAATAACCCCTACGTTAACAAACCGTGAATTGATTAACGGTGTCAAAACAGAGTGTTTGAGTAGATCAAGAGAACCAATAGACGTAAGGTTTTGTGACCAAGTCATGCAAGTTTGAATTTTATCGCTGATAAAACATGTGGGTTTATGCTATAATAAAGTTCATAATTTATAACAAAAAATTATTCTCAAAAAATAACAACTGAGTTAAGAAAATTTCTCAAAAAATAACAACTGTCAATTTATCGAAACTTATCACAAAAGAAAATGCAAAATCTTTCATCACTTACGTCGTCTAACATTCAACTTGTTTCGCTCGTGTTCTCTGAACAGTGACAAAGGTAACACAAAGTTATTACTCATGTCTCGAACGCTCCGACCAACACATACATAGTCGTGTCCTGTTAATGACCATGACTTTCTACAGGAACATTTGGTTTGGCTATGTAACGTGGGTGTTGGCTGGCTTTGAAGTGTAGGTGTTGTCTCCACAGATTGTTCTTCAGTCATCTGACGTTTTGATGGACGACCTCGAGATTTTTTTGGAGGAATAATAGCTGTTTCATTTGAGCATGTTCACTTGGTATGTCCTTTTTGAAGACACTTGCTACATGTCAGAAAAAATATAAACCACATCGACACATTTTAGAATAGCATGAATTCATGCTCGAAACAAATCAATAAAAAATGCATAGATATCAGTAAAGAAGAATGATAATACCATCTGAATTCCATGTTGTGTTTGTTTACCAGCAGAAGTTTCATATGCTTCAAGACGTCTTTTTAGGATTTTTTTCCGTCCACGAGATTCCTTGAAAGGAGATGGTAACACTCTTACATCTCTATTCATAGGCCAAAGCTCCATACCATTGTTAGGTTTAAGTATGTGTTCATAACACATTTTCCATTTAGGAATTGAAAGCCATTCAGAAACCAGTGATTCGGGTGTGCGAGCATTTCTATTCTCAGCCAATAAAGCAGAAATCATATGAGAGCACGGGATACCACTGACCTCATATCGGCGACATGTGCAAGACACTTCGTTTCTTACATTGACACTATACTTTTTGGTACCATGTTCAACTTCATACCAACCTCTTCCACCACAAATAGGAGTACAATCCTTCACCTTTTTTCTTTCTTTATCGAGTGTCTTTCTAACATTTGGGGTTACCTCTCCTTCATATTCGTCTATCATGCGCATCTTTCCTTCGTTGCTTTTCATGACATGTATCCGAATATCTTCAAGCAACCCAACCAATGGTTTAAACCGTCCATCCTTGATAACACTATTAAATGATTCACTCATATTGTTCTAAACAGCATCAAACTTGGCAAAACCTCTGAAGAATGCTCTGCAAGAAAATAATAAAATGTTCGATAAAACATTAAATTATCTTACGTAACTACTAACTACTAAAATAATGCATTCTTAATATATACTTGGACCAATGACATGCAGAACATCGCATAAGATCTTCATAAGCTTCATGGTTTAGAATCTTAAAATCGACTACTCTTTGCTCAAAAATCTCACATTATATGCTTTTGCCATTTTCCAGAATGCAATATGTAAAAGACCTGCTTTATCACCATGCTTCTTGTACAAGTTAGTCCATATATGTCTAGCACACACTCTATGCTCACAATAAGGAAGAACATATTCTTTTTCTGCTATTAGACCCTTCTGTTGATCTGAAACAAGAGTTAGACCATTTCCTAGGCCAAGGTCTAAGTCCTCTGCCGTAATATCATAGACCATTCCCAGTTTGTTTGTTCTCAACAGAAACAATAGTCCATGCAACTGGAAATATTTTATTATCAGCATCTCTGCCAACAGCTATGAGTACTTCTCCTTTTATTTTTCCTTTCATGAATGTTCCATCAAGATGAAGAATTCGCCTACACCCATTTTTCCACCCTTCTTTCATTGCGTAAAAGCAAGAATAGAACTTCTCAAACACATTAGCTTTTGTTCCCAAAATTATTGTAGAACCTGGATTAGACTCCTTGAGTGCACCCACATAATCATACATCCTTGTAAATTTTTCTTCTTATTCATCAGCAATCGTTTTAAGACAAATTCGTCGTGTCTCCCGACATTTTTCTTTCGACACTAAAAGTCGATCATTAGCCCGCAACCGGTTCCCAATTTCACCGGCTTTAAAATCAGGATTTCTTCTAAATTCATCTATGAACTTATCAGCTATTTTTCTTGAAGTTAACAACTGAACCTTTCCATTCCATGAGCACGTGTGCTTTCCAACGAAAGTTCTGACAACCATATTTTTACTTGAACTGTTAATTGAGGCATAGCCGCATAGATATTCCAAGGACATCCTTTTTCTGCACATACAGCGTATACTTTAATAGCTTCAGATCTTTTTATACCTTATATTTCTCTTCATATCCACAGCATACTTATCTATCGCCCTTTTGAAACTATCATTACTGCTAAAAGCTTGGCCGACGCGAAAGACCATCATCTCATCAGACTGATCTCCATTGTCACTGTCACTGTCCTCTTGCATACAACCATTATCATTATTTCCTTCATCATCTTCCGCATCATTGTTTGTGAAATCTTCAAAGTTGTGTTCATCATCTTTCGCAACACCATAGCGATACAAATTATCACTTCACAATGAAAACAATAAAAAAATTACGAAATTGTGAAAACTGTCTCCAAAACTTACTTAAGATCGATAAAATAGTTCCCAAACAATAATATTGAATTTGAGTTCCAAATAATAAAAGTTGTGATGAAATCTAGATAAAACAAACAACGTACTTCATTCCCAAAGATCCTCCGTTGTGTATTGTTGCTCTTCCTCAAATAAAATTTCAGTATTTTCAGTGTTTGACCTAATAGAAGAGAAGAAGACAGCAATCAAGAAAAAAAAAATTGTGCTATTTATTTTTAACAAAACACAACGTTTTGTCACCGTTAATCAGTTCACGGTTTGTTAACGTAGGGGTTATTTATAATTATTTTATAAGGTCAGGGCTTTAAATCCCACTAATAAAAGTGAGGTTTTTTAAATGTTTTGTGAAAAATTCAGGGTTTTTAACCCATTTTCCCCCAAATATCCTAGAGAAAAGTAGGCATTTACGTGACACATGACAATCTTGAGAGCTTGTACATAAAATAGGCGCCATCTAAAGTGTCCACATCATTAAAAAAAACATTAAACTAAATATACCTACAATATCATCTAAAATGTTAATTATGATTATTACTTTATATAATATATTTGAATATAATTAAAATTATAAAACCAAATAAATAAATTTAAATATTATGAAAAATCCTATAAATTGTGATTAACATAGATTTTATAATTAACTTTCAGAAAGTAAAATATATATAAAACCTGTACAGAAATTACAAATAAATAACCAATAATAGAAAAAAAATTAAAGATACCAAATTGTAATAATATTTAAAATTATGTGAAAATTTTCAAAATTAAGAAATTTCTGCAATTTAAATTTAGATATTAAATTGTGTTTAATGTAACACTTAATATATTTTAAATAATTAAACAAATATAATACTATCAAAACTAATATTAGGACTAAAATAATGTTTATAATTAACTCCCTAAGTTAAGAATATTCCAAATAAAACAGATAAGTAATAATAGAACAAATATAAAATCCAAAACATACTTAATGATTGTTAATAGTTACAACTAGGTGAAAAGGTAAGGAATCTCTGTAATTTATTTATTTAATTATTTTAGAATTTTTTTACAAAATTGTACATCACATAACTATAAATATAACAACTCATTGTTTAATTGTTACATGGAATTTAAATAATTACTAACAAGAAACATATAGACACATATCTTGGATAAATAGAAACATGTAACAATCTAGCTGATAACTAATGATTACATATATATTGTTTCTTTAAAATGATTAAAGTAAACATTTTTAAAATTCTTTTATATTTTTGGTCAAAAAATTCTTTTATTTAAATAGCACCTTTATAAACATAATTATAAGAAGACAAATTTCACTTTCTTTTGAAATAAGACTACTAAACAAGTTAAGAATCACATTGTTGTTTAAGAAAACTATGAAGATATACAGACAGCTCTCATGTGCATATTCATCATCTCCCTATTTACTTTGCTTAGTGTATGTATAGATTTTTGCAATTACATTACTTATGTTTTTTTCGTTTTTTATCTTGTTAACGAAGGTGAAAGGACGGATATTAGAGAAATAGATAAATCAAGCATAATCATAGACTCAAATTGTATGCATACAAAATGGTTTAAGAAATGGGGTTGGTGTTGTGTAGCCTTAAAAGGGGATCCTTGTTGGCCCGACAAAGCCACATGTGATTCAAAATGTCCTCGTCCTCGTTGTCGTCCTCCTTCTCCTTAAAGTAATATATAGTAAAAATTATGTATTAAAAGTATTTGTTTACTGCATGAAAATGATAAATAATATAGCTATAATTCAATTTAATTAAGTATTACATTATTTTGAATTTTAAATATTTAAATTAGCTATACGAAAATTGATTTGGAAATCCTTTTGCTTAGGGTTGAAATTAATTATAAGAGATGATATAAGCGGATAAAAATAGAAAACTATTGAGTTAAAAAAAATAGAAAACTATTGCGTTAAAGATAATATTGAGTTAAAAAATGAAAGCAATTTTGATTTAAAAAAAAATTAAATAAAAATAAATGGATATTAAATAAATTTCTTAACATATATGGTAGTGATCGCCGGCAAAAAAAAAATCATGGTATGATCTCGAGGGTTTTTCAGGAATTGACACATATATTAGCGTAAAATATTAGTGTAATGTAGTGTAATGAGGTTTGAGTTGTACTTTTAGTATAACTTGAAAATCATACATTAATTATGAACATGTCTTTGGATGATGGTTCAGCCTGGTCCGACATGTTGAACGGTTTTCTGTTTTAATAATAATTTTTTTCAAATTTTTTATCAAAAAATAATAAATTTATTTAAATATGAATGTATAGAAAAAAATAAATTTTTAGTTGATTGTAATTTTTTAAAGGCTTCCAAAGTTCAAATAAAAATGTGCAAATGCTATAAAATTCTATAAATCTAAATAATCAAGGTTTTATTAATGAAAAGCACCATGGTAGATGTGTTTAAGTATCAAAATCAAAAGTAGAGTATCATCTCCTTTTTCTTGACTTAAAAAAATCTCATTTCGTCATCTGCAGACCACAAGGCTTATATTAATATCTAAAATGATATTAAAACACTAATAAATTAAAGAGAAATTAGCACTCCTATACAAGAATAACTTCGATATTTGCACTGATGGAAAAAAAACACTATTAGGTTGAGCTGTTTTTTCTAAATTGCCACTTTACCCCTATTCAACCTAAACAATATATATATATATATATATATATATATTTTATTCAATTTATACATCAATTTATACACCCAGTCCACCGGTCCGATTAACTGGTTTGCTAAGAATTGATTTATCGTGAGAAAAACCAATTTATGACAAGCGGTGTATTGTTCATTGGAAGAATGATCCAGGAATCTATAAATTATACTCCCTCTGTTTCTATATGTAAGTATTTTTAGCCAAAAAGGTTTGTTTCACAATAAAAGATTTTTTCAAAACCCAAAGCAATAAAATAATTAAAAAAACTAATATTCCAAATAAAACTTTAAAGCTTTGTCGTTAGTATTCAATGTTTCAAACACAATTTACAAGGATAGTCAACTAACATTTACTAGTACTATTAGTTACCAAAAAAACTCTGTTTCTAAACGGAGGGAGTATGTGATTATTATTTTCTTATTTAGTATTGCATAGACACATTAGAAAGATAAAGAGAATTAAAAGAGAATATGATACGATGGAGAGAGAGAGAGTAAAAGTGTATTATGGATAAATTTTCTATTTTTTATATGTACACATCATTACACATCTGTCTAATTACAGCTTTCTTGTTTGCTCCAAAAGTATATAGCTATAGGGTTACATGCTTAATCTTGTTATATCATAAATTGGGTTTTTGATGATTTTCCATCCTTGCAAATTTTTAATTTATTACCTATTTTTGCTGCAAATTGCTTAATTAAATACAGTAAGCCATAATAATAATACCATTAGGAATTTAGAGTTTGATTCCTTATAATTCTTATGATGTTTTTTAAAAGAAAAATTTTCGAACTCATCATATATAATGTTCCATCTCCTTTATCAACACAGTCAATTTGTAATAAACTGGATCATATACTCATTTTGCTTAGGAAATATGTGTAGTGAAACAACGACATAAAACATGATAAAAATGGTTTGTAACAAATGGTTTGGGGAATCCTCTATAAGCAAAACATGTAACTTATTAGATTAAATCATGTTTATCTCATTTAAAAATTGTTTTTTTCCATAGGAGAAGTTCTGATTCCAGTCGTATTGCTGTCGATGTTGGGCTCATCAAAAGTTCCAATCACTTTTGCATTCCTCCTTGATGTTGAGGTCTTAATTTGTGGTACATATTTTGCCACCATTTCATTGGCTTTCATTATTAACTTGATGTTGTTGGTGGTGATCCATGTCTAAACACAACCTTTCCAAGTAAGTTAACATGTCTTGTTCCCTTCTTCTTTCTCCAATTTCCTTTTCTAATGCTGATATCTTCTAATTTCATAATTCATAACATTCGTTATCCCTCCAACGGAAAGTTCATTGAAGTCTGAATAAATTAATTAAGCGTCGATGGGTTTGGATTTATGTGTTAGGATGTAAGCTTAATTTAATTCTGCCACTGTCATCAAATCATTAATCTGGAGACTCTTTCTGCCTTCTAATTTACTTGGGTTTGGGCTGCTTGGTGGATTTAAAAAAAAAAAAAACTAGAGAACATGGCCAAAATATAAAATAACTAAAAATTTGAAATTAGGCAAAATTCAAATTTACGTCTGTTTATGTGTGATTAAGAAGGACCTGATTGACAACCTGCGAAATAGCGAAATCAGGCAAAATACAAAGTTACACATGTCTATGTATGATTAAGAAGGACCCTGATTGATAGCCTGCGAAATGGTGGAATCACATCTAAAACATGATTCCACAAGAATTTTACTAATCAATTTTTTATATATTTTTTTAACACAAACTTTCATTCATTCAAATCTTACACTCCAAAGGGAGGGTTCATTACAGCATCTGCAAAAAGCAGAGCATTCTTTGCTACGGAGTCAGAAATAGTGTTTTTCCCTCTAGGAATCCAACTAAAATAAGCAGCATCAAGACAAAAACAAAGAGCTAAGATATCAGCAACTAAACCATAAATCTCCGGTGGGTGTGGCTTCCATTGATCGCTTGGATGAGATGTTTAGAATCTGATTCAAAGTGAAACCTTTGACGGTTCAGGGAACCACACATAAAGATAGCCTCGCGCAAAGCCAAAGCTTCGGCTATAAGAGGGGAAGCAACGTAATAACAGTGAGAAGCAAACGATTTGGGTCCTTCTTCGTCATGGAAAGTCCATGCTAGTCCCGCCACAGAGGTCTCGTTGCTCCAAGCCGCATCAGTTTGAACTTTAATGCAATTTTCGATTTTTTATATAATAATATAAAATGTAAGTTTTGCAGTTTTGTTGATGAAAATATAAATATATTTTCATTAAATAAAAAAATTGAGGTTGTATTTGATTGTTTATGAAGTTATTTAATTATATAAAATGAAAACTTAAGCTACTAAATATTATTTTCATATTAATTAATTATATAATATGAGATTTTGTATTATAATAATTACTTTAATTATTAATATTTATTAAATTTATATTACAATAATTAATATTAGTTAATTGATTAATTAATGTACCAAATCTTGTTTTTTAATATAATTTATTTTCCATCATTCTGAAAATTTTATATAATCATATAAAACTATTTCACAGTTTTCATTCAACAGATTTTAGAATTTTCCACAATTTAATTAATTTTTGCAATTAAAAAAAAAATTCCGCGGTTTGGAGTTTGTCAATGTTACTAATCAAGCGAAGATACATGGTCTAACGTACTGGTTTATATGCTTTAAAAACTTAAGAGACAGTTTCAAGTTACTTTCAACAAACACACAGGAAGAGTTATTTTCCATTACTGATAAGGTGCTGCTACGCGTAAAGTTTTTTTTCTTTGTTACGCGTAAAAGTTGGGGATATAGTATATTAATATCAAACCAAAAACTTTAGGATAGACCTGTGTTTAGTTGCTCTGTCTGTTTTTTGGCGTTTGATGGGGTGGGATGTAGGCTGGTCCTTTGTTGACTTAGAGCCATTGGTTTATTTTTTGGTTTCGAAAGGGATGTTGTAGGTCTATGCATCCGGTATATATTAAGAACTTGTTCTACTTTTTTTTGTTAACTATGTGAATTTTCATTAAGCTCGTTAATGATACAGAGATTACAAGAGTTTGATAGAATCAAATCCTAGGAATCTAAGAAGCTAATCAAAGCATAGATGGTAAGCTAATCAAACTTGTTCTACTTCAGTTTATGAATATAAATCCAAAGATGACAAAAAAAAAATACAGCCAAAAGAAAGATTATGATTTGAATACGACAGTGATAAGTTCTCTGGCTTGGTTCGTTCGTTAAAAACAAGCTAAGGGTATTACAACAATTAATAAAAAATTGTAAAAGAACATGATAGATTACCTTTAGTAATAAGATTCTTTCCCCTGTCGACAGGCAATATTTTGATTTTTTTTTCCTACTGATCACATGAACACTAGCAATGGAGATAACATAATCAAATTCAACACCACCTCCTCCTCCTCTCTAACTGAATTTGATGAATTTAAAATTATTTGCTAAAACGGATTATTACAAAAGCAACAATACATGCGACTTTACGTTATAACGTGTTGCCTATGATTAATCAAATCAAGTCGGTCGAATAAATATATTGTAATGTAATGTTCAAAATAATATTAGTAATCTATAGTAAGTCAAACGAATTGTAAAGGTTGAATCATGTAGATTTGTTTTGGAATAAAATGTCGATTTCAACTTGATTTTTCTTCGATTTCAAACTTCACTTAATGGCATGTATGTAGAAACAAAATCTACTATTTTCTAGGATATACTAAAATATATATATATATATATATATATATATATATATTCGGGTAAAGCAAACTTGCTTTTGTTTTCAAAGAAACTTTATTTTAAAATATTTAAATTATTGATCATCTCTGTTCTTTAAACTTATCCATTGAACCGG
Source organism: Brassica nigra (assembly GCA_016432835.1). Taxonomy (NCBI): domain Eukaryota; kingdom Viridiplantae; phylum Streptophyta; class Magnoliopsida; order Brassicales; family Brassicaceae; genus Brassica; species Brassica nigra. The sequence continues at coordinate 10,267,020 of CM028245.1, read as the reverse complement.
GTAAATTTCTCTTAATCTGAACGCGATACCGTTTTGAGTCGGTTCTTTGGTAATAAAAGTGTAGTGGGTAGAGCAATTCTTGAAGACTTCATCAGCAAAAGAAGAAAAAAAATTCTTAAAGACTTAAAAAGAAAATTAAACAGGGTTTGGAATTAGATCTAATTTCACTGTTCAAACGATGGAAAAAGAAAAATACAGTGAGAAACCAAACTAAGAGAGAAATAAAAACAGATCTCTAATTCTAAAGCTTCTAACTACAACGCATCATCACCACATGCATGCATTAAAGCTTTTGACTTTATATTACGTTGCTTACACGAAACTTGTCCCATCTTCTCTTTTTAAACATAGCCAAGAAGCAAACTTGTTGAGTCTTCATTTGAGTTTTTCCAAACAACGATGATTAATTTTATAACAATGGCTTAAGTCAAGTCCAAAGAGATTCTTGCTTAAGAGGGTCTTGCATTTGCATTTGCATCTGCATCTGCATTATACTGCTTGGAGAAGCAAAGTTAGAGTTAAACTGCCCAGAAGACATGGCATAACCCAAGTTGTTATTGTCGTTGTTGCAGTTATTGATATTGTTGTTGTTTAGCAAGAGAGCTTTTTCGTCTTGGTCTAGTTCAAGTACTTGATGATGAGATTGTAAAGGTTGCTCGTGTTGCATCTGGATACAGAGAATCTCGGCTTGAGCCACTGCTAGTTGCATTTGAAGTTGTGAGACTTGGTTTTGTAAGTAGGAGATTGCTCCTACGCAGCCATATACCGGATCTCTAACTCGTGCGTTTGCTTCGAAAACCAGACTATTCACCGCGTCAGCTCTTTGGTGAACCGGTAGTTCCTGCGACAATTTATACCAACAATGTCACCATTTGTGTATATAAAGGAAGTTGTTATTATTAGTTTTATACGTATATTAATTTTTGTAAAAAAAAAATTATAAGTTAAAAAAAAATTATATGTTCATATTGTTTTCCAAGCATATTTAGCCAACCAATTCATAATAATATCAAAGTGAATAAAGGTTGTTAGATATATATGTCATGGACGCACATGTTTTAAAAAGTTCGATATATACTTGACCAAACACATACTGAATAAAATGTAGCTATGGGGAAATGGAACCTGCAACATTTTGCTGACGTTGCTTGCGCCGAAGACCTTATGAACAATGGCGAATTTGTGAGGATCGTCAGGAGGGAAATAAGGTGCAAAGATACAATCTTTTGCACAGCGTCGTCGAAGAAGCTTACACGAAGCACATGGTGATGATGATCCTGGACCGCCCATCTCCGCTTTGATCACGATCACACCGGTCTTAGCTATCAAAGTAATTAATTTGAATCCTTACTTGAGGATAGAATTCTCTTGAAGTTTGAGAATATAGAAGGAAGAAAGAAAAGCTTAGTGTTAAAGGGAGAGTCTGGGAGGTGTGTATTTATAATAGGTTTTTGAAGGCTTTGGAGAGAGCGATGTTGGTGTTCACATGTGTTCATTTATTCTAAACTTTAAATGTTTTTCTTGTAGTCTAACTAAATTATATTTATTTAACTTAATCAAGAAAACACCAGCCTTTTAGTTTTTTTCTGACAACATTTTTTGTAACCATTCTCACGACGAAGTTTGTTGAATCCCCTTTAGTTCCTACTAATATTCTTCCCTATTATATTGGGGTTGTTGCAAAAGTAACTCACAACTCAAAGTCAAACACAAAACTAACCTCTCCTTCTTTGTTGGAAATGGTTAGCTATATTCAACCCTACTTGTTCACATTATTCACGAAAATGCCATTAATTTATGTTTTTTTTTTTTTCCGAAAATGGCTCTTTTACTCTCTCAACCTCATCACCTTCACAAATTTACTTGATTGCCATTGCCATCAATACACCAACCACAACAAACTACCAATTTGGAGCTCTTAATGCCCCCCTTAATGCACCTAGTACGATTTACACTCTCTCTTTCTCAATTGTTATGAACTAAAACAACTTCTCTCTCACTTTGCCTCAATATTCATCCAAAAACTCAAGCTTTTGATTCAAAACTTTTATGGTTGATAGAGCTATTGAAGCATACTATTCAACGTGGGTTACTTTCGTTTGAGGTTCGGGTGGTTGGAAGACTCGTGTGCTAAGGAAGTCATCTCACTAGTTTAAGGTAAGAAATTGAATTTTTTCCGAATCTGTTAGTAGAAGACTTACCCGTAAGTCTTCGGTCCAACGGACGACTTAACTAAAGTCGTCCGCTTTGTTCTTTAAAAAAAATCGTGAGAATACCTAGGCGACTTACCGAAGTCGCCTCAGAATTAATTTTGCATTTGACCGAATTGTGTCGGATATTTGACTTTTCGGCGACTTAATGGTAAGTCGTCCCAAGGAAAACAAAATTTCAAATTTTATTAAATCTGACGACTTAATGCGTCGTCCTTGGTTACTTTTGCAATTGGAAAATAAAACTTAAATATTTAACTTATCTCGGGCGACTTACGGGAAGTCGTCCCGAAGACGACTTAGTTGAAAGTCTTCCAAGATAAGCAAAGTCGTCAGATTTTGGTAAGTCGTCCCAAGTCATCCGTCAAACCTTGGTTATCTTGGACGACTTTCTCCTAAGTCATCTGCCGGACGACTTTCAAAAAGTCGTCTGGGTAAAGTTAACTAACCGTAGAAGACCTACAATTAAGTCGCCTAGCTTCAATTAAATATTGTAATTTTGTTTACCCAGACGACTTACCCGTAAGTCGCCCAGAAAAGTCAAATATCGACACAATTAGTTCAAATGCAAACCTAACCCGTTTATCCTGACGACTTCCTTGACGACTTACTGTTTAGGCGAATTACGACGACTTAATGGTAAGTCGTCCTAATTAAAATTCAATTGCAAAATGACCTGTTTGGACGACTTCTGTTTAGTTGTCTAGACAACTTATGTTTAGTCGTCTAGACGACTTGTTAGTCGTCTAGAAGACTTACTTTTAGTCGCCTGGCGACTTCTTTAGTCGCCTGCGACTTACTGTTTAGTCGTCGCCTTAATGTTTAGTCGTCTAGTCGTCACTTACTGTTTAGTCGTCTTCTATGTTTACTAATGTGTTTTATTTTGAATTTTTGCAGATGATCGCCGGTTACATGCAGTGTATGGGGAATGGTTGTTAAAAGATTGCTGTTGGGATTTTGTGGTTGATAATGCAAAAGGAGCGAGAATGTTTTTGAGTGAAGGTTCGACGCGGAACTTCTTGCAATGGCTCTAGAAGATTTTAACCTGGACATGAGTACAGAATCTGTGGAGATAACCTACTCATTACCAGCAGAAATGATGATGGCTCCGACACCCTTCCTATTCATGTTACAAGTGATAGACAAGTTAGAAACTTGCTCGAGATAACCAAAGCATAGTTATGCGGCTTTGTGTATCAAGCCGTAGCAAGGTGCAAATGGTTTCAGATGATGAAGCTGATGAATGTTTTGAAGAGGATGATGATAATTTGGTTGAAGATGAAAATCATGATGGGGAGGAGGATGATGGGGAGGATGATGGGCAGGATGACGATGGGGAGGAGGATGATGGGGAGGAGGATGGTGATATCTCTATTAAAACTGAAGCGGACAAGAATGGTGAGGATTACAGTGTTTATGGAAAGGTTGAAGATGAGGATGAAGAAGATGATATATGTTTTGAAGAATTAAAACAGGAAGGTGGAAGATCGAATGGTAACAATATCTATGTCAACCAGAGTTTTGGTAGCAAGGATGCACTGCTTAGAACTGAGGTTGACAGCAGTGAGGCTTAAGTTCACCTTCAGAATATACAAGTCAACGAAAACTCTCCTTGTGACAACATGTCCGGTTAGTGGTTGTGAATGGAAGGTCGAGCAAGTGTGAAACATGGGACAGAAACGTTTTGGGTAACAAAGTATGTGGAAAAACATACATGTTCAGTGGGAGATCGAATCGCTCAGCGGAGACACTGTACTCTAAGTATGTTGGTAGGCTTTTCATTGATCGTGTTGGAATCATTGATGGGTTGAATCCGCAGCATATCACTATTGCAATGAAGAAGATGTTTAGCATGACTCTTGATTACACCACTTCATACAGAGCACTTTTATATGCACAAACATTGGTGAGAGGAACAGCAGAAGATGGGTATTCGTCTGCCATCATATCTCGAGCAAATCTCCTTAGCAAATCCGATTCTATCACAGCTATAGAACTTGATTCTATGAATAGATTTAAGTATCTATTTCTCTCTTTGGAGCTTCTATCAAAGGTTTTAGATATCGAGAAGGGTCATTGTGGTGGATGGGACTCACCTAAGTGGGAAGTATGGAGGTGTTATGCTAGTTGCAACCGCACAAGATGGGAATTTTCAGATATTTCCATTGGCTTTTGGGATCGTAGATGCTGAAGATGCACCTTCTTGGGAATGGTTTTCACAAAATTGGCTATTTGTGTATCGATGACCAGCCTCTAGTGATAGTCTCCGACCGCACTTGGCCATTAAAATGCGTGTGACAAGGTGTTTCCTTGGGCAACCCGAGGAATATGTTATTATCACCTTCAAGAAAACATTGTCAAAAATTTAAAGGAAACATCTCTTGTACTTGGTGAAAGGTGCTTATGCTCATACGGTTTCAGATTTTGACCGGTACATGGATGAGATACAGTGCAAATCGGACCTTGCAACATATTTGGAGGATGCCGACGTCAGCCTATGGTCAAGGGTTCATTGCCAGGGGACAGGTACAACATAAAACAAGCAACATCGCTGAATCTATTAATTCCGCGGCGAGCTAGAGGATTTCGATTCAGTTCTGTTGGAGTTCATAAGGAGAAGCTAGGAAAGTGGTTTTGGAAAAGGAGAGAAGATGCTTTGAGTCTCACTACTCAACATAGTCGGGTGTTGAACACTTGCTTGCTGTTCGATCGGAGATAGCAGATCTGATGACGGTACAACCAATTGGCGGATGGCAATTCTTTGTGAAAGGTGGCAGAATGGACTGTGTGGTTGATTTGGAACATGGGAAATGTGATTGTGGTGTCTATGCAGTGGAGAAAATACCTTGCTCTCATGCTATAGCTGCTGGAGAATCTGTCGGTTTGCATATCAACACACTTGTATCTCCGGTGTACTCAAAGGATTTTCTGTTTGCAGGATACTCGGAGAATATATATCCTTGTAATGGACAACAAGTTGAGGAACGCACATGCCTTCCTCCGAAGTAAAGCGTGGTCGGGAAGACAGAAGAAATCAAGATGGCAATCCTGGTTGGAGCTATCCAGATGAGAGGACGTAAACCAGGAAGCAACACGAGTTTATAGATGCTCTGTGCAAGGAACCTGGCCATACTGAAACCACAATGTAAGAAAGACGAGGTTTAGTCTTCCGGCGACCTTCATTTAAGTCGTCCGAAGGTCGTCCATTTAGTCGTCGAGTTTTTATTCAAGAAGACCTTCAAGTTAGTCGTCCAGTGTTTAGTCTTCTAGACGACCTTCATTTAAGTCGTCCAAGGTCGTCCATTTAGTCGTCTAGAGTTGTTTTATTCAAGAAGACCTTCAAGTTAGTCGTCCAGTGTTTAGTCTTCTAGACGACCTTCATTTAAGTCGTCCGAAGGTCGTCCATTTAGTCGTCTAGAGTTGTTTTATTCAAGAAGACCTTCAAGTTAGTCGTCCAGTGTTTAGTCTTCTAGGCGACCTTCATTTAAGTCGTCGAAGGTCGTCCGTAAGGTCTTCATGGTCTTCATGTAATGAACTTATGTGTCAAAAATCTATTATTAGTGTTTTATATTAGTTGAGTTGAGATGGTTGTAGATTAAACAGGCGAGTATGAAACAAATGATAACAAAAGGAACTGCACATAAGATTACAAAAAGTTTACAAATACAAAAGGTTACTGCACAAAATATCAAGTTTATATACAAAAGGTTACAAATACATTGGCTACAGCCTGATCTATCTGTCATCACCATATGCACCATAGTTTTCATCGCCATCCCTGTTTTCCCACAGATGCACGTCAGGCAACTCTTCAAATATATCCACCGCCATCTTATCCCTAATAGCCTTCCCCTTGTTCTTAGCAAACTCTTTTTTACTAAATGGCATCCCAAGAGCATGACATTCAATGTACTTTAAAGCGTACACACCACAATCACCAGCTCTGGCCTGAGGTAAATCCTCTAGTCTCTCATAAGTGAATGGCCAGGCTGTATTCGCACGCACCGCCATTGGGAGCACACTCAACAAGCATATAAGGGATCATGTGGAGAAAAGGCTCCATCACCTCATCGAGTTTTTCTGGGGAGATACATGTACAGATGCTGTCAAAGACGACAATGTGCCTCTTAGGGATTTGGATCCACATAGCAATCCAATGACTGTCGTTGTAGTTCAGTGATAGACATCTGTGATATCAAGGCCCCAAATCCTGTTTGATCTGCAAAATGATGGTATAGTGCCATTATAATAATTCAACGCCCCAGGTAGTCTTCTTCCTAAACCATTCCTATCGGGCTCGGAATCCTTAAAATCCTTGTAGTTAAAACTCCAATGATGAGCAAAGAGATGATCAAGGAAGCATAACTTGTCGCTCCTGAAATGATGTGGGTTATCCGTGTACCTCTTCCTCAGCACATTCATCCAAGCATCAATATGCTGCATATAAGATATCAGACGACTTAGCTAGTAACTGTAAGTTAGTGATGAAAGTCATCTACGAATCAGACGACTTAAGGGTAAGTCGTGCATGCGATCATCTGAACACGACTTAAAGGTAAGTCGTGCGGACATCATCTGAAACAGCGACTTATCGACGACTTATTGGTAAGTCATCTGGTAAGTTGTCTACGTAGACGACTGTCCAGACGACTTACAAGTAATTGAACTAAGTCATAGCAGAAGACTTACACAGTCCGTCAGCCATTCTAAGTCTCTCCGGAGGGTCTGATACCACCAAGTGCGACAATTCGTGGTTTTTTTCGTATGGTGTTCTATATTGACTGCAAACACAAAATGTTTAAAAGCGATCAGTTTTTGTAGACTAAAGCAAGCTATTATGGGAAAAGCAAACACTTACGGACACTCTTGCAACCAAGTAGCGAGCTCTTTCAATTTATCCTTGTTATTTGGTGCAAAAGGATGATAGCACGGATCTGCTGCATGATGGCCCGGCGTCGTGTTGCCCGCATAAGGAGATTGCTGTGAAGCAGCAAGTTTCCTTCTTCGATCACTCTTTGCACGGCCAAGGATCATAGCAGCGTCCCTGTTTTCTTCAGGTCTAGCTTTCTCCTTCGCAAGGAACTACCATCTGTATGCACATCAGTCCCTTTCTCCTCCGCAAGGAACTACCATCTGTAGGCACACCAGTCCCTTGCTCCACGGGCAAGGAACTAGCAACTGTAGGCACAGCAGGCCCTTTCTCCTCCGGCAAGGTACTAGCAACTGCAGGCACAGCAGGCCCTTTCTCCTCCGGCAAGGTACGAGCATCTGTAGGCACATCAGTCCCTTTCTCCTTCGCAAGGAACTACCATCTATGCACACCAGTCCCTTTCTCCTCCGCAAGGAACTACCATCTGGAAGACTTTCACTCTGCAATGTACAAAATTATAAGTGTTCTACTACTTAATTATAAGTCGCCTAGAAAGTAATCCAGCTGGACGACTTAATAGGCGACTTACAAGTAAGTCGTTTGGAAACTTTCAGGCGACTTATTTATAAGTCGTCTATTAAGTCGTCCACTGGATTACTTTCTAACGACTTAAATATAAGGTGATCAACTTTGTTTACTAACCCGGGTGCCTTTGTCCTGTTGGTGTCCCTTTCCGTTTCCGTTTTGTGGTGAGACCAACCTTCTTCTCCAATGCTTCCACCCTTTTGAGATCCTTGATCTCTATGCATCCCAAACCCTTCCCTCATGGAATCAAGGATGACCTTGAACATGGCTTCAATTTCCTCTCTGGTCAACCCATCAGCGTCGTAGTCACTTTTGAGCGAGCCTCTGCAGGTTCCTCTTCACTCGCCTCTGCGGGTTCCTCATCACTCGCCTCTGCAGGTTCCTCTTCACTCGCCTGTTTAGGTGCCTCTTCAATAGCCTCTATTCTAGCTTTCTTCAGAGGTCTTGGTCTCTCATCCTTCACGGTATCTTTCTTCCTCGCTGGCTGTCTCTTGACTTGAGTACCAGTGACTTGCCAGCAATTCTTGGTCCACTTCCACGTTTTCTTCACAAACATGACTTTAATAATGTTGTCCGCGACATCCTCAACATCAGACTCCCATTTTGGAATCATTTCTTTAACGCTGGCCTTCGAACAAAGTTGATCACCCTAGTCTGCAGTAAATAGAAGATAAGATGTAAAAAAAATAAGTCGTCTGGAACGTTATAAGTCGTCTATTAAGTCGTCCAGCTGGATTACTTTCTAGACGACTTATAATTAAGTCGTCTGGAGCGTTATAAGTCGCCTATTAAGTCGTCCAGCTGGATTACGTCTGGTTTGAAGTAGATACCTGTCTGAGGATAGCCTCTTTAAAGGCTCTGCGTCCCTTGCCACCCTTGAAAGCCAGTATCGGTGGAGACGGATTGTTTGGGAGAGGGTGACCATAAGTAGCACCCAATTCCGGCAGAGCTGTGTACACCCAGACCTGGAGAGCTGCCGCAAACCCATTAATTGTGTAACAACCTGAAATATCTCTGCCCTTCACAGAGTCCATCAACACCTTAAACGCGACTCTCCCCCATGGATAATTCTCGAACCGTTCTAGGTCCATCACTAGCCTAGCCAGACTAACCCGTGTAGGGGTTGAAAACTTTCTCCCTTCAATGTATCCAGTGAAGATGGCAAGGTACGCGAGCCGCTTGCGATCATCCGGAGACCACCCTGCGCATCTCTGAAGTGTTTCTATTATCTCCTGAGTAGTTGGCCCAGCTTCGACATGAACTCCCAACAACCCCCAGAAAGAAGTCATCTCATTAGTAACAACACATTGAGGTCTCTCAAGGTCGTCAATGTACTCGCAGTTTAGCCTAGTGAGGTTTTCAAACTCTAACAGCGAAAATCTCACAGGTTCTGCACCAACGAGACACCAAAGCTCATACTTCTTCTTTATGTCCAGCTGGAAACCGAGCATGAAGTGAACCAGCCTTGAAGCCCATTCAAATTGCAGCTCTCCAAACTTGATGAAAACTCCCAACTTCGACTCCTTCAGCTCTTCAGATTCGTCATCATGAAGAGCCTCACGTAAGCGAGAATGCAACTTCGAGGCTGGATGAATCGAAATGCTATTTTTGGTTCGGGCTCTTCACCTAGTGTATGTATCCTACGGCAAATCCATTTTTTCTGCAAAACAATCAAAGACAACCAATGTCAAACAGACAAACAGGCGTCCGTAAACTTCGACTCAAACGGACAATCTGGCAGATCTGAAATAATAAGTCGTCCGTAAAAGTCGTCGGATGGATTACTTTCCGACTTAATTAGAAGTCGTCCCGACCCTAAATTATAAGTCGTCCCAGACCCTAAATTATAAGTCGTCCCGGACCATTTTATAGCAGACTGAATGAAGCGAAGAGATATAACTTAGCGGGAGTTCAGCGAGGCGGCTGAGAATCTTGTGACTAGGGTTTCCTCTCGAACTTAAAAAGGAAGCGGTGTTGAAACGACGGTGATAACGTCGGATTAGATAGAATCGGCGGTGAAACGATGGATTGGAGACTTCGTGGAAATCGCCGAACTTCGCCTTTGAGAGAAACGACGGTTGGTTTTCTGAATTCGCCAAAACTGAGTAAAAAAAATATATACATATATAACCGGTAAATAATCCGGTTAGGTTAAAAGGACATTGTAAATTTCGAGGTTGATGCGGTTTGGGCGACTTAAATGTAAGTCGTCTACATTAAAACTAGACACTTTAAAAACATAACCCTAAACATAACTCCTAAACTTAATTAACTAACTAGACACTTTAAAAATCAAATTAAACTTAAAAGTGTTAACTATACACAGAAATAAAGACATATAAGTAAAAATATATATTTTAGAAAAATCCAAGCTTTCCAAAATCTAACCCTAAGAATACATACAATACTACAACATATGTTTTCAAACCCTCAAAACCAAAGAATATCATGATTAACTACTTTCACTCATCTATGTTGAAAACTATTCATTTTATTATATGTTAATTTACATCATTTAAAACTGTTAATAATTACATGATTTTTATTTTTCACTTGTCCAAACATTTTTTTTTAATTTATAAATTATTTTAAGCTCAATGAGCGCGACTTAGTTTTAAGTCGTCAAGTCGACGACCTTTTGTTAAGTCGTCCGAAGTCCGACCTTCATTAAGTCTTCAAGTTACATGATTTTTATTTTCACTTGTCCAAACATTTTTTTAATTTATAAATTAATTTTAAGTGCGAGAACCGGACGACTTATTTTAAGTCGTCCAGTCCGACGACCTTTTGTTAAGTCGTCCGAAGTCCGACGACCTTCATTAAGTCTTCAAGTTACATGATTTTTATTTTATTTTCACTTGTCCAAACATTTTTTTTAATTTATAAATTATTTTAAGCTGCGAAACAGACGACTTAGTATAAAGTCGTCTCTCGAACGACAACCGTTAAGTCGTCCAAGTCGACGACCTTACGTTAAATCGTCGAACTCCATTCAGACCTTCATTAAGTCTTCAAGTTAGTAGTTAGACATAGGAATAACATTATTAAAATTATTTTTAAAACCAGAAATTCATTGTTCAAATTTAAAAAAAAAATTACAAATAACATAATTAAAATTATTTTTTTTTTGGAAGGCCGCTCAAGGCGAGACCAAAACCAGCCCTCGCCAAGCTTCTCCCAATCAACGAAAGGGACCTCGATAGCCTTCACCTCCTCTTTCGCACGTCGAGTTCGGCTTTGAGTCTGGTTTTCTCCGGATGTCAAACCGGTCCCCTTGTGGAGCATCTCCTCGAGCAAAGCGATCTGATCGGAGAGAGTTGCGTTCGACTTCGGCAGAGTTCTTTTGGCCGTCGCGGTTTGCTCATCCCTAACCAAGCGGAGGATCGCCGGTACCGTTCGTTGCAGCAGCCTCTCCTTGGCGTAACCCTCTTCGGGGTTTTGCCGTAGTCTTCCTCCATCGGACGCTTCCTCTTGAGGTCGATCGATCCAGACATTTTAAACCTAGCAGCATAAATCACATCAGAACAAGTATGGCGTAATGATGATAACTAAAGTCGATAATAGGTCGAGATTTCTTACTTTGGAGTTTGAGAGGAATTTCTTCTTCTTCTTCTTCAGCCTTTAGTCTTCCTTACTGTATTGAGGGTTGATGGTTATTTATAGATAGTATCGCAACCGTCCCAAGAAGTTGTCGAGAATGATTGCGACCTTACGCGTGAGATCAGTTTCCAACGAAGGCAACTCTTGCGTGTGTGCAATTAAATGTGATTGGTTAAGATTGGTAACTGTTTTAAGTCGTCCCTGTTTAGACTTCCGGCGACCTTCATTTAAGTCGTCGAAGGTCGTCCATTTAGTCGTCGAGTTTTTTCTTTAAGAAGACTCAAAACTATAAGTCGTCGAAGTCCGGCGACCTTCAAGTTAAGTCGTCGAAGTCCGGCGACCTTCGTTAAGTCGTCCGAAGTCCAGATAGTATGGTATGAAAAGGACAAGCATGAAAAGGCAAGTTCGTTTCCTTATACAAAAGCATAATTGTTTGGTAGGAGGATAGGTTACAAAAATACTACCTCTATCCTGACCATTACGTTTCCTTATACAAAATACTACATTCTATCCGAGTCAAGTACATCATCATCAAAGGTGGAAAATGTCTTCGTTCTCTGTAGAATGGAAATTAGGAAGCTCCTTAGATATCTCCACCGCCATCTTCTCCTGATCGCCTTTGAGTTCTTATGACACAACAAATCTGGACGAAACTGAAACCCAAGAGCATGACATTCAATGTACTTGAGAGTGAACAAACCACAATCACCACCTCGGCAGGTACTCCAACGGTTGGACTCTCATATGTGTATGGCTCCAGAGACAACTTGAAGCGTTCTTCATCCGAGGCAGCGTGCTTAACAAGCGGTAAGGGATCATGTTGACAAAAGGCTCCACTAACACTTCGAGTTCTCGATCTCGATATGTCCGACAATGCTGTCCCACACGACTATGTGCCTCTTTGGGATCGATATCCACATAGCAACCCAATGGTTGTTTTGTAGTTGAGTGGCGATAAATATCATCCACATCAGTCCCCAAACCTTCCCAGATTTGCACCATGATGGTAAGTTGCCTCCATAATAATCCAACGCCCACCAGGAAGCTTTCTTCCTAAACCATTGACATTGGGCTTGCCTGCCTTAAATTCGGGTACTTGCGTCCAATGCTGAGCAAAAGTATGGTCAAGAAAGCACATTCTGGCTCCTGAAATGCGATGGATTTTTTTGGTACCGTTGCCTCAGTAAATAAATAAAAGCATCCATATGCTGCATATAAAACAAGACAAGTCAGTGATAGAAGACATTACGGACGAGTTAAAGATAAGTCGTCTGTTAGGTAGATGACCTATAGGACGACTTATCATTAAGTCGTCTGTTAGGTCATCTAAACAGATGACTTATAGGACGACTTATAATTAAGTCGTCTGTTAGGTCATCTAAACAGATGACTTAAAGACGACTAAAACATAAGTCGTCTGTTAGGTCGTCTGTATAGATGACCTAACAGACGACTTATAATTAAGTCGTCTGTTAAGTTGTCCATTAGCTCTCTAAAGTAAATAGCAGAAAACTTACTCTGTCGTCCAGCCATGCTAAGGAGGTTGGTGTGGAATAGAACCGACTTGGACATAGGCGTGGTTTCTTATCCAAGCGTGTTTTGAAATAACTGCACACACATAATGTAGATAAAGCAATCATTTTATAGCACAAAGCAAGCTATTATGGGACATTTTCTCACTTACGGATCAAGTTTCAACCAGGCTGTGAGCACCTCCGACATCTTCTTGTTAGCGAAGGCAAAAGGATCATATCCTTGTCCAACCTTTTTGTTTCGAATGATATGTTTGACAGTGCTGTTTCCCTTAAAAGGAGTTTGCTGTGAAGGAGCAAGTTTCCTCTCTCGGTCAATCTTTTCATGGACTGTGCAATCATTTTATCCTTCTTTGTCGCCTTCGAGATTCTGCCTTATGTCAAGCGGTGGGTACTCGTTGTCCAATACAAGAACGCTAAGTTCACTCGTTGCTGGAGAATCATGCAGCTGTGGAATCGCATGTGGAGCTTTAGCCGGAGCCTCAAGGCGGGTTGACTCGTTAGCTCCATTCACACTTTCACTCTGAAATTTGGATGTACAAGGCGGGTTTAAAATCATTGACCAAATCCATACATACAAATCAAACAAATCAAACAAATCAAACAAAATCCATACATACATAAAAAAGAAACAAATCAACAAAGGTTCAACCAAGCACACACAACAAACAAAGCACATCAGTTCTTATTCATATCACTTTGCCTAGTGACTCTCGCTCTGTGATTTTGGAAGAGGTTATGGTACTAACCCTTGTTAGTGCAAAGGTGGTTTCGTGAGCCGAAGTTCGGTTTTGGTGATTCCAACCATCTTCTCTACAGCTTCCAACCTATCACTCAGCAACTTAATCTCCTTAAGGCACATCCCGAACAGCTTTTTCAGTCTCATCTTTAGGTGCCTCTACAGAGCCTCCTTGCAAGCCTCCTTGAGACCCCTTTACAAGCTTTTTCGAGGCCTTCCACTATCTTCCTTCAAACCACTCAAAGTCTCCGCTGCAATCACTTCATTCATCTGATTGACTTCCCAGCAATCCATGGTCCACTTCCATTTAGGATTGAATTAAACATAACTTTGATTATGTTATCCGCGGCCGAGTCCTCGCATCAAACTCCCAGCGTGGAAACATTTCACCAAAGTCCTTCTCAATAAAGTTGATCACCTTAGTCTGCAAAATGCATAAACTTCAGTCCCTACTACTTCACGGCGACTTTAATTTAAATCGGCTGGAAAGTCGTCGAAAATGCTTCACAGGCGACTTAAATTTAAGTCGTCGGAAAAGTCGTCTAGAAAAGACTTCAGCGACTTTTCGGGACGACTTAAATTTTAGTTGTCTGTGATTTTCTGACGACTTTCCAACCGACTTAAATTAAAGTCGTCTGAAGCATTCTGGATAACCGACTTAAATTAAAGTAAGCATTTTCTGGCGACTTTCCAGCCGACTTAAATTTAAGTCGTCTGCGAGTTTTAGGGACTGAAGTTTATATACCTGCCTCAAGATGGCCTCTTTAAAACATCGGCCTTTGCCACCCTTGTAAGCCAGCAGCGGTGGAGTCGGCCTGTTTGGTTGGGGATTCCCAAAATTTGCACCTAAATCTGGCGGGAAGTTGTACACCCACACGAAGAACTTGAATAAAGCCATCAACATGTATGAATTTGCTTCCAAATTTGCTGCCTTCACGAAGCTATCAGCACCTTGAACGCCACTCTCCCCAAGGATAATTCTCAAATTTTTCTAAATCCATCACTAGCTTTGCAAGACTAGCACGATAGGGGTTGAGAACTTTCTCCTTCAATGAATCCGGCTAAGATAGCAAGGTATCCGAGCCGTATGCGATCTTCCACGACCACTCTTGGCATCTCTTAAATGCTCCTATTATCTGATCAACATTTGGCCCAGCCTCGATATGAACACCCATCTTGTCCCGCAGCCATCTCCTTCGTAACCTCACACCTTGGATTTTCGAGGTCCTTCATGTCCGCGCAGTTCAGACCAGTGAGGTGTTCAAACTCTATCGTGAAAACCTCATCGGTTCTACACCAACGAGACCAGAGCTCATATTTCTTCTTGATCTTAAGCTGGAAACCGAGTATATAATGCACCAGCCTTGAAGCCCAATTAAAATTCAGCTCCTTGAACTTGATGAACACTCCCAACTTGACTCCTTCAGCTCCTCATTGCTCTTAGACCTTCACTTAGAGCAAAACAACTTCGAGTTATCAGTATGATAAATGCTCTTCATTGCGTGGGTTCTTTCCCAAGCGTATATATCCTCCGGGAGTTCTGGTAAATCCATTTTCCTTGCAAAACAATCAAATACAATCAAATACAAGCATCGAAACAAGCAAACTATTCTAAATACAAATCTGCATGTAAAATATAGTGAGAAGATTGCTCGGACGACTTCCAAGGCGACTTCCAAGAAGTCTTAAGTCGTCACGACTTCCATAAGTCTTCTAAGGACTCTTATTACAAGATGGATGGATGAATGACTTACGGTAGGAGAAGATAACGACACCAGCGATTACAGATCTGCAAATATCGACGAAAAGAAGAAGGAAAGAATCGAGAGAAGATGGATTTAGCCGTTGTCGCTAAGGAGAAAACGGCTAGGGTTTCCAAAATTTGTGAAAAGGGAAAAATGTATTTATATGTCCGTAAATTATTCGGTTAGGCTTAAATTACTTTGTTAAATTATAGGTTGATGCGGTTTGGGCGACTTAAATGTAAGTCGTCATTAATTATTCAACGGCGACTTATAGTTAAGTCGTCTTTTCCTAAACATAACCCCTAAACTTAATTAACTAACTAGACACTTTAAAAATCAAATTAAACTTAAAAGTGTTAACTATACACGAAATAAAGACATATAAGTAAAAATATATATTTTAGAAAAATCCAAGCTTTCCAAAATCTAACCCTAAGAATACATACAATACTACAACATATGTTTTCAAACCCTCAAAACCAAAGAATATCATGATTAACTACTTTCACTCATCTATGTTGAAAACTATTCATTTTTATTATATGTTAATTTACATCATTTAAAACTGTTAATAATTACATGATTTTTATTTTTCACTTGTCCAAACATTTTTTTTAATTTATAAATTATTTTAAGCTCAACAGAGACGACTTAGTTTTAAGTCGTGCGGGCGATATTTAAAGTCGTCATGGCGACTTACGTGGGGTAGAAGCGGAACAAATATTCGGTTTTGTTTGTTCACAAGGGGTTAGTTGTAATTTCAATACCCTTTTAGGTTACTTTTGCTATTGATTCAAGTTTGGGTTTACTATTGTATTTGAAATCATGTTTTGAGTCACAATTGGCAATTTTCTCTATTATATTTGTGTTACAACTTACACAAATACTTTTTGGGTTATCTTTAACAATTACATTAACTTTATAATTTAATTTTATGAAATCTAAGATTTTAATTCATGATAATATATTTTATTATGTTACACATAATTTTTTACTCAAAATTTTGTCAATAATTGAGATAAACAATCATTTGAGAGTAAATATTTCATATAAATCTTAATTTGTCTTGTAACTCTTATAAATTTGAAGATATAAGTGGGGTTTACCACCTTCACGGACCTCATCATGGTAACAAAATGGTTACTCCATTTTTTGTTTAATAGTAGAATCGGATCAGAGCATAATCTTGATCTTGGCTCCTAAAAATATTGGACGTTATATACATATGCTTTTAAATTATATAAAAATATTATTAGAGTTTCTTTAAAAAATTTATAGCTTCAAAATCTCAGATCTGGATATATTACATTTGTTTAATTAGTAGAGATGCAATATCACATTTAAATCTAACAAATTATACAGATTTATGAAGACTTCCAATATCCTCTGTTTTTTTCATCATGTTCATAACATGTTTAAATAAGTCCATATTTTGGACTATATAGAATACATGCACATTACACACGTAAATTATCAAACGTATCGAAAGAAACGTCTGCAAAGACGTTTTTGACTCTGAGAATGGTGAGAGCAATGTGGTAAATTAGATAAATGCGGTGAGCGCCGCACATGCGCGTGATAGGTTGGCGTCCGATGCAGTTTGAGAAGTTTCCCCACGTTGTCCTTTGACTCTTCCCTTCACACGACAGTCGTATATTACTAACCTCTTATCTTTCTTTATTCCTTATACTATTTATAAAATAAGTTGTCAAAAATATTTAACCAGTCTCTCGGTATCTCAAATTTCTCTCTTTCAAAGATTACAAAAGAGGCGGGATGAGTGTTTCAGGGCAACTCCAACCCCTATTCCATTTTCTACTCCAAATATTATTTTAGGATAAAATCTTCTTTAACTTCACTCCATTTTCAATCCCAAAATAGAGTAATGGTTATGGTTACTCTATTTATAGAATAATCTTACTCATTACTCTTTGTGAAATAGTTCTTTAAATCTTTAATATTTTTACTTCTTACATAAATAATATTTTAAAATGATACAATAACATAAAATGATATTATGACTGCATCTGTAATTTTAATAATTGAGGATAAACGTGAACTCTATGCACCAATTAAATTTGGAAGAGAAGTTTCACCTCGAGATATAGAAATTACATAAGATGAAAATATTCCATTTCAAAATTTTCGTGCTCGATTTAGGAATATCAAAGATAAAAAAAATTCATTTTTTCATTACGAAATGTGATCATATGTGAGAAAAATATTTTAATACTCATTATTAAACCAACTTATATATTGTCTTTTATTTTACTTTTATTATTTCTTGAACTTTCTAACAATAAATGTTCAATTCAAATAAATTATATTTTAAGGAATCTCTGTAAACATAAAATATTTGAGATTAATTGGTAAACTTTTACAAGTATAAGGTATTATTAACAATTATTAATAAAATATATTATTTTGGAGTAAAAAATGGAATAATATATTGGAATAAAACCATACTCCATTTTGGTGTTACACCATTTTGAAGAAAAATATGGAGTAATACATTGGAGATGCTCTTATAAGGAAAGATATTTACTACCCTTCATATATTACTATCGAGATTAAGGGTTTAGAACAGAATGGGTACCCGAAATACTTTGGTTCGGATCGGATTCGGTTTTCTGGATACCAAAATTTTGAACTCGTTCGGATATTTAATTAATTTCAGTTCAGATTTGGTGCTTTCGGATTGGGTTCGGTTCGGTTTTTCAGATTCGGATTTTTTGCCCAGTCCTAACAGATAATATTCAATGAAATTGTATTTATATGTTTGATAAAGAGGATATACTACTTCCCTTTTTTTTTTGAAACACACTTCCCTATATTTTATAAATAAAAATTTGTTAATTCCATAGATCATATACTATCATAGTACAAATAGGTATATGTACGATCTAAAATGACAGAAATATTCAGTGTTTATCGTTTGGAAAAACGAGTTAAAATTCTTACATCACAAGTGAAAAGAACCAACCCTATATAAGCAACATGAGCTTAGACCTTACATATATTTTTGTAGGTGTTTAAAATGTATACAATTTTAAAAACCATTTCTTTGTGTAGTATAAAAGAAAATCCACCTTCTATTACCCCACAGCAGTTTAAAAAAAAAAACCTATGGTTTGAAGAAAATCCTATGGCGGCCTATATTTGACTTTTTCTAACAAATACGGAAAAACGAAACAAACAAGTTTGTTAGGCAATTATTTATATCAATAAGAATGAAACTAAGAATTAATAGAGAGAGAGAGAGTGAGTGTGTGTGTGTGTAATGTTAGCATAATATACTATGGAAGTGAGAATGACGTGAAACCCTAATTAGGACCGAGACTCCCTTTAGAAAGGACCTCCAACGTGAATGTTTGTTGGCTTGAAAGACATTCACATCAAAACTTCAACCAATCTCTCCTTCACACAAAACTTCCTCTTTTCTATTATTAATATATGCATACTTACACTATTTTAAACTTTGCAAAGTGATTATGAGAATAATAATGTTGGGGAAGCTCGTGTTTCTATGGGAAGACACTGATTAAATTAGAAACTTGGCATAGTTATATCATTATTTCTCCCCTGATTTTAAAAGTGAAATATAGAAAAACAGGGACAGAATCTCTGCGAAGCATCTTAGGTCAGCGACTTCAATGCCTAAAAAGCAACACTTGTTTTAATCGTATTACGGAGAGCCAAATTTTTAATTACATAAACTCCATGTTTGGTGATAAACCTTGTCTTATTTAACTAAAACCAAAGTGAGACAAAAAAATTATGATAAACAATTAAGTTATATTTCTCTGTTTAAGAAACATACATGTTTTATTTTTTGAAAAAATATATTATTATAATTTTCTACATTCTTATTAATAGTAATGGTGAAGCTGACAAAAAAAAAGTAACGGTGAATAGTTAATTTTTAAAGTAATTATAATTACTGAAATTCTTATTAATTTAATATTGAGAGAAATAGATAATTAAAAAAATTATAATTAAAATTTAATATTTTTAATACATATAGAAACTCCAAAACATAAATAATAAACAGAAACAGTATTATTTATTAAAAAGTTTTCCAGAGAGAAACAAAATACGAATATATCAGGCTAATGTTTATTTCTTGGCACCCCAAAATGAAACTAATTAATTACTAATGTTTATGTAGCATTAACGAATGAGTGTGGTTTCACACATTTCTAGTAAAACATATGTTTTGTTGCACTATAGTAGTCAAAAAGTGGTCTTGCTTTTAACACTGGCTTGAAAACAAGACTAGGTTTTTGCAGATAAATTATAATGAAGTGGTTATCGATTTACTAAAGATAGATGTAATTGTCAAAGACTAATTTAGCAACATAAATAATTACTACTTCCATTTCATAAAGATAGATCTTTTGTGTGTTTCACAAGTAAATCACTATAATAAACATACTTTTCTCTAATTCTTAAATTTTTAATAATTTTTAATCAATAGTAATTCAATTATTTTTTGAATTTTACAACTTCTTCACAGAGAAACAAAAATAAATCATTGTGAAACATTTTTTTCCTAATATATCTATCTTAATGAAACGTAGGGAATATTTTTATATGAATTTCACTTTTAAATTATAAGTTTTTAATACATATGGAAATAGTGAAATATTATTTGGTGGCATAACGTTTGAAAAATACCCTAAAAATATTTTAATGATATCATTTGATTAACACTTTAAATGCTTTTAATTAAAATAACACTTTATTCACGACATGATTCACACAATATCATTTGATTTACGAATAAATTGTTGAAAAGATATATTATATTGGACATAAAAATAACAATAATTGTCAGCTACACGAACATATCATATATATGAAAAAGTAATGTATTGAAAAGGAGATAGAATACATGGATCATATGATAATATATTATGTGTTGTGTTACCAACCCATAATTTTGATAGTTGAAAAAATGTTAGATTTGGAAATTCAGCATTTCATAATTAAAATGCTTTGAAAAATAGATTATAGTACACATTCAAATGATAAAAATAAAACATAAATCAGATATTCAAAATATTATGTTATACAATAAATAACATGGATGTGAAGTTTAAAGTTCTGATAAATACAACGGGAGATGGGGGACTAATATTTAATCCATAAAAGAATTCGCAACAAGACAGACTTCGAACATTGTTTTGAACAACCTAATTAATAACCTAATTAACGTCCAAAATTTGTAAATGCAGTTTCCTTACACAGTATTCAAAGACCTAACCTTTTTGAATCCAAGAAGAACAAGTATTTGTGCACTTTTTTCTTCGATTTCCTACCCAAGACCAATATTACTTCTCTCTATCAATGTACCAAAGACATAAATTATCCTTGTCAATAGAATAAGAATTTATACTGTGTGATAGCTATTTTACAATTTAAATCTTATTGTTAAAGAGTTACTGTTTTCATAACTGTTTTAAAATTAAAATTTTATTGTTAATTGTTTATAAATGTTGTAATTACCTGACTTAATTAGAAACGATACATGAAAACAATAGTATTATACGTTAATCTAAATTAATAAGCTGTTTTATCAATTTAGAATGAAAAATACAAACTATTTAGCTGATTTTGTTCACTTGTCCAACAATTGTTTTTTAAAAAGTTTTGGTTAGAACAAACAGAAAGG
Source organism: Brassica nigra (assembly GCA_016432835.1). Classification (NCBI taxonomy): domain Eukaryota; kingdom Viridiplantae; phylum Streptophyta; class Magnoliopsida; order Brassicales; family Brassicaceae; genus Brassica; species Brassica nigra. The sequence goes on along the minus strand of CM028245.1, from coordinate 10,246,065 downwards.
GACTATTTTCTCATTAAGAATCAATATTTTTTCCTTGTTAGATATAGTTTAATGGTTTAATAAAGTCATTGTGTTATACGAATTATTTCCTTTGCGCGAGGTTCATGTTTTAAGAACTTGTTTATATATATGCAATGGAAAAAAATCAAACTTGTATCTGTTTATATCAAGGGTTAATTTGCTTAATAACTATAAGGGTTAATTTGCGAAATAGCCAAGTTTGGAGAGGAAATTAAGTGTATGCACATGATTTTGACATAATGAAGTGGGTAACAATTATGTCCTAACTTCTCCAGTTTTAACCTTCCTTCGTACAAGTCTTCGGTGAAGGAGAGAGAAAGAGATGATGTTGTGGAAAGGATGAATGGATGATATTCACGATGCACTGTGGAGATCTTATGGAAAAGGAAGAAGACACGTTGGCATAAAAGTAACTGAATGCTATTTATTGTGGAGAGTAAATTTGTGGACCAGAATAGAACACAATCACAATAAATGGAGTATTTCCTTTATTACTTACAGCCACGTCCATATGTATTCTCCAATTAATTATGTTACTTGTAATTATTTATGTTACTTATGCCACATCACCCAAATTATGTTAGCAAATTACGTGTAATTATTTATGTTACACATACAAACCACATCACCCAAACTAAATGAGACCACATCACACAGATACAAACCACATATGATTTACTGTTTTCAGTAAATATGTGGAAAATAATAGAAAACAATAGTTTGATAAATGGTGTAGTCAATTCATTTGTGTAAAACCACATACATTTTTTCTCATTCTATTTGAGTTTAGGATCTATATTTAGGTTTATGGTTTAGTGATTAGGATATAGGATTTAGTATTTCAAAGGCAACCCCCACCCAGATGATAACACTAAACCCTAACTTGAAAATGTCAACCCACATCCGAAATATAAACAGTTTTCCCCGTTTTCAAATAGTGACATTCACCGGGTTCAGAATACTATACTACATGGTGGATATAGTATAGTACTTTTAGAGTGTACGGGGAACTAAACTTTAGTTCTTGTTCAATAATTCAGGAGACTTTAGTAGCAAGGTTATATGAATGTTGTACTAGTATATTATTGAATAGAATAGACTGACACTACGACATAGATGGAGTCTTATCACTAATACAAGTAACAGAGTAACGAGGGTGAGTTAGTGAAACCTCCACCCAGATGATAACACTAAACCCTAAAATGGAAATGTCAACCCACATCCAAGATATAAACAGTTTCCCTTGTTTTCAAATAATGACATTCACCAGGATCATAATACTATACTACATGGTGGATATAGTATACTACTTTTAGAGTGTATGAGAAACTAAACTTTAGTTCTCATTCAATAATTCAGGGGACTTTAGTAGCAAGGTTATATGGATGTTACTACTATATTATTGGATAGAATATACTGACACTACGACATAGATGGAGCCATATCATTAATACAAATAACAGAGTGACGAGGGTGAGTTAGTGAAACCTCCACCCAGATGATAACACTAAACCATAACCTGAAAATGTCAACCCACATCCGATATATAAACAGTTTCCCCCATTTTCAAATAATGACATTCACCAGGATCGTAATACTATACTACATGGTGGATATAATATACTACTTTTAGAGTGTACGAGGAACTAAACTTTAGTTCTCATTCAATAATTCAGGGACTTTAGTAGCAATGTTATATGGATGTTGTACTACTATATTATTGAATAGAATAGACTGACATTACAACACGATGGGGTCATATCCCTAATACAAGTAATAGAGTAACGAGGTTGAGTTAGTGAAACTCAACCCAGATGAAAAAACTATACCCTAACTCGGAAATGTCAACCCACATCCGAGATATAAATAATTTCCCCCGTTTTCAAATATTGACAGTCACCAGATTATTACATTTTAAGAAATAGTATAGAAATATGTCTCAAATAGTATGGTAACCTTACATAAATAGCTACATTACATAATATATACTATACTATTTCGTTACGAATATAGTATAGACGGCGAGTTCATCTTCTTCAGTTCTTATTTTTCCAAACATGTTGATACACCTTCATTTCGTTCACCGTCGTTATTCTTCACCACTATATAAAGATCATCTTTATCTCCTCTTCTTTTTTCGACAAAGCAACGCTTCTATCGGTCTGTCGTCGCAATTCTTACCATTATATCACTAAAACAAAAACAAAATATAAAAACAGAAGCAGTATAAAACAAAACAGAGTATAAAAGCAAAAGCATGATTGTGAAACTGAAAATCAATGAGTTAAGAGAAGGAGGAAAATAAATGAAATAGTTGGTGTTTTTGCTCACCGTGTATGCCTTCACCGTTGCCTCTTGTTTATCATAATTGGTTGTCCTTTTTGTGAGAAGAAATCAATTCAAGAACAAATCTGGGAAGAAGACTTTCACCCTTTGCAAAGTCACCAAAACCATATACGTATGAGAGAATGTGTGGTTTTTTTAAGAGCCACAAGTTACTTTTCAATATTATTATTATTAATCTATTTATTTTTCTTCTTGCAGGTTTCACCGGTTGTTTGAGAAGGGTAATATGGCTATTTTTTATAATGGGAAGGTTGTGTATCGGTGAGTTAGGTATTTTGGATATGGAGTGAATTATCTTTTGTTTGATGGCTATACAATGCAATTTCCCTAACTATAATGGGAGAAAATATTAGTTTTGGAGTGAAAAAGTGAAACCCCTTTTCATTTAGAGAGAGGGAGAGAAATGGTTATTTATGAAATAATTTTTTTTTTTTGTTATTGGCCCAAATTTCCCTTATATCAACTATACATAACACAACTAAATATATCTCATATGTTTTCATATAATCGGGAAAATCCGAAACTAGTTCACATATTAATCTTGAACCATGTAGCATAAATAAATTTAAATTGTTAAAATGTAGTCCATGGAAATATGTGATTTCGAAAAACAACATTATAGAACTTGAATTAGACAGAAACCCTTACATCTTGGATAGTCTGGAACATTTGGAAGGCTAGAAACAATAAACTATTTAGAGGAATTGACAGAGATCCATTGGAGCTAGTTCGCTACGCTGAGAGTGAGTGTCAAACCTGGTTCGATGCAAACGAGATGGTAGCATGGACTCCACAAGAACATAGTATAATAGAACTTCAAGTCTTAAGCTTGAGTAATATTTGCATGATAGATGGGTCATGGACATCTACAACACGGTTCAGTGGATGTGGATGGGTCTAGATGGACAGCTTGGGGAAGGTACAACTAATGGAAACTCGAAACTACTTACGACGAGAGTCTGCCTTGCATTCAAAACTGGAAGCACTGCGATGGGCGATGGAGAACATGCTTCAGCATTCGACATGTCAGAGTTTTGGAACGGATTGCAAGGATTTAATCGCCATGATCAAGGAACCTCTTGCTTGGCCAAGCTTTGCAACAGAACTGGAGAGGATAGAGACTCTGAAGATACTTCAGATATGCTTTCCGGATTTTGAGATCACACATATTCCTCGAGCGCATAATTAAATTTTGGACTCTTTAGCTAGGATTCCGAGATCTTTTCATAGGAGCTTTATTTCATTGGTTGTTCTATCCCGTTCTGGTTACCACCTCTAATTTAAGTAATATAATAGCGTCAACAAAAAAAAAAAATATATATATATATATATATATATATATATATATATATATATATATATATATATATGTGTGATCTCGACCAAAAGGACGAGTTTTCAACAACTACGCTATCATACTTACTTCACATATCATCTTTGTCGTTCCCAATTATATGCATGTCTAAATTAACATAATTATTCATTTGTTTTATATCTTTAGACATATATCAGCAGAAATAAGTTCAAATATGAAACTAAATTAAGAAAAAAACATCATACAAAAACTTAGCGGTTGCCACAAAATTGGAACAATGCATAATTCAAAGCCATAAAAAAAAACCTTAAAAGTTACCACAAGCGATACATAAGTTCGTTCCTTCTCTTCTCCCAGATACGGCTACTACAAAAAAAACATTTAAAAAAAAAAACATTTGTTGAGCCAGTTGACTCGAAACTTTAGTCTGAATTTGCATATGGTATGCTTGTGCTAACAAGCTTCGGACTAGTCATCAACTATTTACTCATATCATACATAATGAGCTTTTACAAAAAATACATACTTAATGAGGAAATCGACGATTCATGAATTCTAACTATTGATGTCGAGAAAATGTATTAAAAAAAATGTCGAGAGAAATTAACTAAGGAATACATAATGTGATAAAACTAAAATAACAACATAAATCCAGAGGAAATTAATGCAAGACCCACAAAACGAGATCCGACACAAAGCTAATTAGAGTTTTTTTTAAGAAACCCCTAATTAATGTCTGTAGAGATTCTTAAAGTAAATGGTTTTTTGATAAAAGCATCAAGAGAAGTTTCAACCATCACAATAAATGAATAAATACCACATGAGTCCAAGCTCCTAAATCCACTGTGTCCCAAGTGTAACTCTCGTAGCTTTCCTTTGGCTCATTCTGCTCCCTCGTTATATCGCACTTCTTAGTATGTCTTACTTATTACAAATATAAGATGTTTTAATTAAAACATACTCCTACATATTAAAAATTACTTTTAAAAAAGAATTAAAATTATAAATTAAAAATACTTAACTAATAACAAATAAACTTTTAAATATAATATTTACACAGTTTTTGATAAAATCAAATTTACTTAGAAAATGAGAACATTGAAACATCAAAAATTCTTTACACATTACATTTAGGAACGGAGTAACTTATAACTTCTTTATCTATTTCATTATAAGAAATAGTATGATCAGTCCATACTAATATCAAAAATATTTGAATGGCCACGTATATAAAATCCGCAATGAGTAAAATATACAAGTCTAACAAAATTGAGCTCGTACCCAATCAGCAAAACTTTTTAATCTTTACTTTGTTTAAAATACGCTTTTTCGAGATAGAAGTACGTTTTTTTGGAAAGTTTCATCTACGTACGACGAAAAACATACTCCATACCATAACCCTAGAAACCATAGTGTTTTAAAATGGTAATGATTCTTAATAATATACCAAATTCATGTGATGCATCTAAGGAATGTTTTAACCCCAAAATGCCGGAGACATGCATGAAAAAATCATTTGACTAGTTTGTGACCATGCCCACAATAATCTCTACTAAGTTATTCGCTTGATAGCATGATTTAATTTCATATATTTTATATATGTATGTTAATTAATGAGTAGTTATTCACGAACATCTATCAACTTGGATGTGTTAGGCACCCACAATTAATGTATGATGCATCAGACTTATCAAGAATTGTATGTTTGCCCCTCCAAAATGATATCAACTTCTGTGTGCACATCTAAAGGTGTACTAACATATCTTAACTAATCTAGAAGTGGTTCAAATTTAGTGACCAAATCGCAATCAACCCCTAGAATATCCTAGTAGCTGAATAACAAAATTTTGATCTGATTGCCAGACAATAACTGTCAACTACTAGATTTTTTTTGTTGAAATCTCAGTGTTTGGTTTTTGACTTTAGTTAGTCTTAGTTTTTACAGTAGATTTGAGGTGTTGAACCTTACATAATACAGCTGTTGAATTTTAATAAGAAACTAAAAGAGTAAAGAAAAAAAAGTTTAAAGTAAAATTGAGGTCTCTTACGTGAATGGAAATATATTTTGAAATATGAAACATAAAATCCTTATGTACTCAATGTGAGAGTTTTTCCTAACTTTTCTTGCATTATTGCATTCTACATCAAAAGAACTCTATAAATAGGACCGCTCCATAGGAGAAATAAATAGTTTAGGTGCTAATGGAGGGATATATTTTAGAATTAGAACTGTCACATTGGGAAGTGGTTGTTGTTAATGTAATTTGGATTCATTCATAAGAAAGAACAAAAAAAATCTCTTAAATGGAAATTAAAGTAAAACCCAAACAAACGAAATAAAGAAGAGAGAACAAACATCTTTGGGCACCTCGGAGAAAAATAAGCATGTGAGAGTCGATGCACATCATTAAATGCTTTACGAGATGACATGGAAGATTCGGTTCTCGGTATTTGCTCTTTTGTTTTTCTTTTTTTTTCTTACCAAAAGAAAAATTAAAATCTTTGAAAACGTTGAGGAGACAAGAAGCAATGTTTGACGAGTTCAGTAAAATTATTAAAGTCTCTTCTATGTTGAAGAGGTGGAAAAAAATACCTGAAGTTTTTTTTTTTTTGTAAACGTTGAATGAGTGAAAATGAGTTTCTGTATTGTCAGAATTCCAAATTAAAGACCAAGACATTCAATGTGTAACTGTGAGATTCTGTAAGAAACAAAAAGAAACAATCTGAAACATCAGAGCTTCGTGCTAATCCGTGACTTGTCTCTAGCAGTTGCCGCCTCATCTTAGTTTTTTTTAGGGTTTCAACTCTAGTTCAGCCCTCCTTCTGTTTTAAATTATCGGTAATTTTAGTTAAAAACAATTATATTAAAAAAGTGATTACTTGTTAAAATACTCCAATTAAAAAACTGATTACTTGTTAAAAATACTCCAATTATTAAAAAACTAATTAAGTATAAATTTTAAAATGTGATCATTTAACCAATTATAACAAAGTTTACATAATTTAGTTTGAAATGTTAGACTATCTATATTACGAAACAAAACTGTTTTTGTTAAAATTACTCATAATATATAAAACATAAGGATTACTAGTTTTCAATATCAAACTTATTTGATATCATACAGAAATTACTAATGTGTAAATGTCTTCCTAAATCTTTCACACCATTAAAATTTTGTTGTACATTCAAGTATACATGTACAATTCTCTTTTCTATTCAACAAGATGAAGTAATAAAAGATAAATAATAAATGAACTTTTTCTAAAATTTTGTATTACAAATACAAAACAAACACTCTGATTACACCCCAGACTGTTATTACACCCAGGGGTGGACACAGAGCGAATAGTACCATGTTTTTGTATTTTTGATTTGCTTCGTATTTTATGAATGTCTAATTTTTCGATTTGATTTGCTTCGAAAAATACGGATATCAAGTTTTCTGGATATCCGAAAATTTTATAGATATTTGATACAAATAAATATTCATGAATATTTACGTATACCCTCATCCATTTTTTAAGACTAGTAAACCAAAAAATATTATACAAATTTGTTTTCAAAAAATATTTTACATAATATAAAATATAAAGTACAGATAAATGAAACTATATGTTTTATAAATTTTAAAATCAATAAAATTTTCTTATAAAACAAATGTTTTATATTCTTTCTTATTTAATTTTTATAAGTAAAATTTTAATAAAATTAATAAACTTATATGTTAAAATAATAATTATATAAGATTATACATTTTAAAATTTATACTTAATTAATATACATCTATATGTATAAAATCCAGAGCGAATCGGATATCCATCTCTAAATCTTTAGTATTTGTGATTTGCTTCGTTTTTAGCGGATACTAATTTTTGATTTTTGCTTTTCTTCGAGGACTTATAGATATCCGGAATTTTCCGATCAAATCGAGATGGACAACGAATCGGATCAAATTTAATGGATAAAATGTACAGTCCTAATTGCACCAGCAGCTAAAAGAGTATAACTCAAAATGAAAGCAAAGTAGCATAAAACGTGCAAAGTTATACATTTTATCGGCTTGAAACTGTTTATAAGTTTTGTTAGAAAAAAAAAATTGTTTATGTGTTATACTATGTGTAAGGATAATTTCAAATCAATTTTAATAAAATTAATTACAATAAATCACATGTGCCATTCAGATTATTTCAATTTACAATCATATAATACAAGATTACTATACCACGCAATCGTGATTTCCAGAGGAGAATACTAAATTAAAGTAGTATGGTTATTGCCTTATTGGGTGAAAAGCCTTCAAATAATATAATCTAAAACTAACCTACATCACTGATGTCGAGTTGACCCAGTAGTAAAGGGATTGCAGCTGTAATTACCGTCACCTAGATTCAATTAGCGGTAGAAATGACTATTTACAATGTTTGGGTTCCTGGTAAAGAAGTGAAACCACATCATAAACTCTGATTATATAAGGTCAAATAACATGTCATTTTTTTCAGAAAAAGAGGAATCACATTTTAGCATCATTGCTTCAAAATTCAAATATGAATATTGCAGTAATGATAAAGTATTTCAATAGACCATGTACGGTGGTATAAATTATTCAATATCCTATTTTGCACTTTTAATATTCCATTTCATCTTCTCTTTGTTACACCTATTAATTTAATAGTTATTCAATTTTTACACTTGCAATAGTTTAACACTCTTCCAACTATTTTATCTAATTTTTAAGGACACAATAATCGACTTAAAAAGATTTCAAAATCAAAATTAAAAAAAAATCTTGAACAAATTTAATCTGTTGCACAAAAAAACAATTTTAATCAATTTTTGAAATTGATAATTTTGGAATTGACTAACTAAAATTAATAATTAATAAAATTTTGAATGTTAGAATAATTATTTTTCATATATTTCACAGAAAATTTTTTATTCAAATAAACAATATTTTTTAAAATAATAACAAATATTACAGAAAAGATAATTTATTATGAGTTCAAATCGATTATTCTGGTCTGACATAATTGGTGACAACCAGCGATAAAGACTCTCCGGAGAGAGATGTGGACACAATGTTTCACGAGTTTGATCAATCGCCTAAACAATAGTTTTTCTTTCATTTTTCAGCATGGGATTAATTTTGAGTATAGTATGGATGTGTTTGCTTTGGTTCACTGTTTTTATTTCATTATTTTTATTTTTATTTCAAATTTAAGCGATTTCATTTTCCACTGTAAGCATAAACACAAAACATGCTTGGGATTTGTCTTCCATTTGCAAAATATAAAACATTATATGAAAAAATTAATGATTTTTATGTTTCCTTCGTAAAAGAAAAGATTTTTCAAACATGAAGCCCTAAATGACTCAATATATCATTGACAAACAATATGTTAAACTTTCCTCACTGCTAGATTTTCAAATCAGGAGTAAGATCCAGAGCTTCAGAGAGACAAGCCCAAACCTCTCTTCGAAGATGATGCAAAGATGGATCAGTCCAACTTGACTCAACCCTAATCTCCCGATCATCTCTCTCCATCTCTCCTATTTACTTGTGTGACTTGAAGTCGACTCATAAACTAACCACCAACCCACCGCTGCATAATCTCCAAACTGGGCCAGTTTTGCATCACAGGCTAAACAAGATAGTTTTAACTGAGATTCTTAAATTTCGACCCAATTAATGTATTACTGTAATGAGCATTGCCAGAAAACACTGCCCTAATGTTTTTTTTTGTTCTAATGAAAGTTAGTTTACAAAAAAAAAATTACTATATTCACAACCTGTATATATGAATAAATTTTGGTAAACTGAAAGAGTGAAATCATACTTAATTAGTCAAATACATTTTTTATGATTAAAGTTAATAAAAAATTCTGAGCCGAAACTAATAATCAGAAAATAACTGTCTACTTTCATTGTAATGCTTAAATAAACACAACCTAAGTTAAATACACACAACCTTAGTGATAACTTAGGTTGTATTTATTTCAAAGTTAATCTGTATTAAATTAAGTGAATTAAACACTAAAACATAAACACTAGTGTGAATATTCCACCATTTCTTTACTTTTCAAAATACAGGACCAAAGATTCCTTCACTCTCAAGCTACGCATAGACCGTATGAGTTTTAAATTGGACTTAGTATGAGCCAATCTGAACAAACGTGTTTTACTTATGCGCATTGTAGCTTTTGTTTATACTGTTTATTTTAGCAATGGCTCAGAATAGCGAGAAGGCACTTTCGTAATCGGAGAAGAAAATCAGAGATCGGAGACTAAAAGTTTAAATAGCCGGCAGAGACCGTTATATTCCGACCAAATAAGCTACTTCTTAGGGGAAAGTTTTGACCATAACTACAGTTAGTAGATTATTGTGGTAGAAATTTACATCCATTGGTTCTGAAAATTGCTGTAAATTCAGTGGACTAAATAGTGAATACAATGCCCATGATTTATGATTCCCTTTTTTACCTTCTGTTCTACTAGTTTAAGCTAGAAGGATACGGTTGGTAATTTACAATGTATATGGACAGTAATCGAAAAAATGGTAAACTACACTCGATATAGATTGTGGAATGTGTTCTTATTAGAGGTCAAAGCATTATAATATATAGCTAGTGTAAGACCATAAACTAGGTTAATAGTATTTACATCAAAACCCTTTCCATATCTACTTCTATCTCCTTAATACGCCCCCTCAAGATGGAGGTACTCTTGTGACTCCAATCTTGGACATTGCTTGATGGAATTGCTGTCGACTTAGTGACTTAGTAAGAGCATCAGCTAACTGATCTTTAGTCGAGATGTGAGAGACACGAATCATTCCAAGCTGAATTATATTTCTGATGAAGTGATAGTCAATGGCAATGTGCTTCATTCGGGAGTGAAAAACTGGGTTGGCACATAGGTACGTAGCTCCGACGTTGTCACAATATATCACAGGAACAGCAGGCACCTTGATCCCGAGCTCTTGAAGAAGCGAACATACCCAACGAACTTCTGAGGCTGTGTTCGCGACCGCCCTATACTCCGCTTCCGTTGATGATCTAGCAACACCATTTTTCTTTTTAGAAGACGATGAAACATGTGTTGATCCAAGGTAAATAACGTACGCATTCGTGGAGACATAGTCATCACTATCGCCGCCCAGTCGGCATATGTATATGCATGGAGTATCATAGGTGAATCGGACTTCATGAAAATACAGTGGTATGTAGTGCCCGCCAAGTAACGCAAGAATCTCTTAGCAGCTTGCCAATGGTTGTCAGTCGGTTGATGCATGAACTGAGATAAACGGTTCACCGCAAATGAGATGTCAGGACTGGTGAAAGCCAGATATTGGAGACTCCCAACTACTGACCGATATTGAGATGCATTCGCCATGAGAGGACCATCGTTTAGCTTGAGCTTTAGAGTTGTTTGCATTGGAGTTGATACTGGCTTGGCACTAAGCATGTTTGTTCGTGTAAGAAGATTAAGGATATATCATCGTTGCATCAGATGTAGGCCCTTTGATGATCTCTTCACCTTAACTCCCAAGAAGTAATGAAGATCAACGGGATCTTTGATTGAGAAACGATTGGCCAATGATTGAAGAACAGAGGAGACATGGAGAGCATCACTGCCGGTGACAATAATGTCATCGACATAAACCAGTACGTACTTTGCGAGTTCTCCGGTCATATGAACGAACAGAGAGGTATCTGCTAACGAATTCTGAAAACCGATGTCGATCATATGCTGCTTGAGAGCCATGTACCTGGGGAGCCTGTTTGAGGCCGTATATCGGTTTCTTCAGACGACAGACGTGATGTGGCTTATCTTGATCAACAAATCCTGGTGGTTGTGTCATGTAGACTTCCTCCTTAAGGTCACCCTTGAGGAAGGCGTTATTGACATCCAACTGCTTAATTTGCCACCCTTTTGTTACTGTAATATCCAAAACCAAACGAATCGTTGTCGTTTTTATCACCGGGCTGAACATTTCACCATAGTCCACTCCATACTGCTGTGTGTTTCATCGTACTACCAGTCGAGCCTTTGGGCGCTTAACCTCACCATTCGCCAAGTACTTTGTTGTGTAAATCCAACGACAGCTGACCAAATGCTGGGACAAATGTGGAGGTACTAGATCCCAAGTCTGATATTGAACCTGAGCATCATACTCTGTTGACATAGCCTTACGCCATCTAGCATCTTTCAGAGCTTGAGAAACCGTTCTTGGTTCTGGAGTTGGATACATCTTCGAGACATTGAGACTGAATTTGTTATTGGGTTTCACAATCTTGTTTTTAGCTCGCGTACGCATAGGATGTTGATTCTGAATTGGTTCTGGAATCGTGTTTGGGATTGGATTTTCTGGGTTCTGGGTATTTTGGTCGTTTGATGGTGGTTGATATAAGATTTTTCAAGACTCCTAGGATCAATTAAAGTAGTACAAAGAGTGTCAATCCAATTCTAAGCCATTTTGAAACATAGAGAATGCAGGATTACTTGCCATCTAAGTGCAACCAGTTTAGGGATGATATGACTAAGAAACTAATGATCTAATGCAATAAAGGAACAAACTTTCAAGCAATATGAGTAAAGAGGATCCATGGGGCTAGGGACTTTAACTTTGGATGATTAAGATCCAATCTAAGGGTGGCAAGCTATCAATCAAACACTTTCCTTATGCGTGGACACTATACTAAACAAGCTCTTGGTCAAGATAAATGTTCTTTTGCAATAATCACCCATACATCAAAATCCTAGATAGTAATGACTAAAGCAAACATGTAGAATAAGTCTAATAGCAATCCTAACTCCTTTAGCAACTAATCTCTTAGGTAAAGCAAACTAAAAGCATTGAAGAGTTGGTTCAGGCATTTCATCATACACCTTGTGAGCAGGAAATGCCTAAGGATCTATTTTGGTATGGTTTAGACCATAATAGCATTGAGAACCCTCAACAAGCAAAGAAAGAAGTAAATCTAACACTAAACACCCTAGATCTTCACTAATCACCCTTAATCACTCTAACCCATGAATCCTAGATAGACCTACTCACTAATAGACATGAATAACCCAAAAACCCATGGATGATTCAAGGTTAAACATGCTTAGTGATCAAGAGATCTCAACAAACACAAGAAATAAAAGATGAAAAGAGCTAAAGATTCAATCTTTCTTCAAGGTTTCCAAGTGTTTAGAGAGAAAACAAGATGCATTAGGGTTTTTGGAGGCTAAAACTATTTATAGGATGCCCAAACTCGTCCTGGTTCAATTGAAGTAAACCGGGTCAAACCGGATTAAACCGGTCAACGTTTTGTAATCGACCTTTGTCTTCTTCGTAGCGACCTTCCAATCCCGCTACGATGCGTCGCTATGGCTCACTGCCTTTTTCCCAAGTGATACAGGAGTCCCGCTACACCATGTCGCTACTAAGCTTCAAGACGTCTTTGTGCGAGCGGTGAGTTATGGTCATTCCAAGAGGTCGCTCCAGAACTCGCTAGGAACCTTCACGAACTTGAGCTCCAATGCCTTCTTCTTTATCTTACACGAGCCAGTTGCTATGTCTCGGTGCGTCTTCTCTTCCTCGCCAAATCAAACTCGAGCCCAAGTCTCTACCGTGAATCGAGGTCTCTTCTCGTCTCTAGTGCATAAACCGCGGTCAACCGTCGAAGCCCTAACCTCTAACTCGTCAGTCTTCTCCTTCTCCGAGCTCAGCTCCTCCTCGGTTTCCAGTGAGCTTCCTCGTTGGCTCTCATCTCATGGCCGACCTAATCGAGCTTCGCCGTCGGGATTCAGATCCGGCGAGAAAAGCATCGTGCACAACAATGGCTGGTTTCTTCAAATTTTCCGAACCAGTCTCTGACATTTTAATTGATTCCCATTTGGACCCAGACTTTGAAATGTGCACAAAGGCCCTCGCGAATCAATCCATAAACTTTCGATTGCACATTTAGACCCAGCGAATTTGCAGCTTGGTCCCTCACCTCTTGATAATTCTCAACCCAGCCACAAACTCTATAATTTGCACAGATAACTTCTCAAATTTTTCCCAAAACTTCTCCAAAGTGCAATCCAACTTTGTTTTATGCAAATGAACAATCTAATGCAATATATACACCTAAATGCAATTCAAAACACTAATATGGATAAGAAATATATGCTAAAAACTATAAAAAATTTGAGATATCAGTGGTTGATTTTGTGGTTCACTGGTTTGAGAGGCACGGGTTTGGAGATGAGGTGGAGAAAGAGTTTGGTTTTATTTCTGGGTTTCATTTAACTGGTTGGGTTGGGCCGTGGATGTCAGTCCATTTTGGTTTGGAGCAGTGGGCTCAGAGTTTGAGGGAGAAGAAGAAGGAGATTGAGAGATAGAAGGCAATACCTAAGTTTGTTACAGAACTGGCGGAGGCGACGAGGTTGACGGAGGTTGTTGGGGAAGATCTAAGCACGGGGATGTTGTCGTTTGCTATCTTGGGTGGCGATGAATTGGTACTGGAGTAGTTGTCGATGTAAGAATTGTTTCCGATGACAACTCTTCAATTTTGCAAACTGAAGCTTGCTGAGTTTTATCGAGAGAGAAGGGAAAGATTGTTTCCTCGAAAGTGACATGTCGCGATGTATACAATCTCCCAGTAGGTTTATAGAGACACAGGTACACACTTTGACTCGTTGAGTATCCGAGGAAAACGCAAGGTTTCGATCTGTCATCTAACTTGTGTTTCGTATACGGTCTCAGCCATGGATAACAACAACACCCGAAGACATGAAGTCGATTGTAGTTAGGTGCTTTCTGGAACAAGCGTTGATATGGCGATTCATAATCAAGGTTGGGAGTCGGCATATGATTAATCAAGTAGATCGCAGTAGCAAAAGCAAAAGGCCAGTATGACTTTGGGATCTAAGCTTGAGACATGAGAGTCAAACTTGTCTCAATGACGTATCGGTGTTTCTTTTCAGCAACACCATTGTGTTCCGGCGTGTGTGGAGGTGATGTAAGATGTGAGATTCCATTCGCTTGAAGGTAAGCTCTTAATGTCACGAACTCACCTCCATTATCTGAGAATATAGTACCCATCTTGGTCTGGAACCGATTTTCTACCAACTCCTTATAGGCTACAAAGATCTCCTTAACTTGGGACTTTTGTTTTAGTGGGTAAAGCCAAGCATATTTAGTGTAGTTATCAACAAGAATTAAGTAGTATTTGAACTGGTCAATAGATAATATGGGAGAAGACCATACATCTGTGAAAACAACCTCAAGAGGTCTGGTTGAAGTAATAATCGAATTTGAAAAAGAAAGCTTGTGGATTTTATTAATCATGCAATCTGAGCAAGACATTGTTTTAGGAGAAAGCTGAGAAACAGGAAGAGAAAACTTAGAAATTGTTTTGTTTAAGATAGAAATAGATGGGTGACCCAAACGAGAATGCCAAGAAGATATTGTAGCCTTGGGAGATGGAGTAGCAAACATAGCCGTAGGAGTAAGCTTCACACTCGGCCACTCATAGAGTTGCTGTCTAGCTTTGCCTTGGATTAACCGGTTCCCTGTGCGCAAATCCTTCACCTGAAACAAGGATGGAAAGAACTTGACAGAGACTTGGTTAGAATTGCATAGACCATGAACATAAATTAGGTTCTTTTGTATGTTAGGTGCGCACAAAACATCATTCAGCACAAAAGATTTTGTTGGAGAAGGAAGTGTAATAGAACCAGTGTGTGTAATGGATTGATTTGTTCCATCGGCAATGACAACTCTCTCACTTCCTTCATATGGTTGATGCAGGGATAGATTCTGCAAGTCTGAGGTGATATGATGCGTAGCACCACTGTCGAGTAACCACTGGTTCACGTTGTACGTTGCTGCAGCTGCTACATTGGCGTGTGGCTGCCAGGGAGTGAAAGGAGATTGTTGCGTAGTCGCTTGGTAACTCTGGAGTTGTGGGCACCGCTTGGCTCCATGTCCTTGGATTCCACAGATCTGACACTTCCCAAGATATGGTCTGGGACCACGATGCTGCCAGTTTGAGTTATGGTTGTTGTTGTTGTTGTAGCTTGGTCGTGCCTGCGTGTTGTTGTAGTAATTGTTGTGTTGCTTGTGCTTGTTCATGTTGCTGTACGCAGTCTGACCCTTTTGTTGTACCAGGTTCGCTGAGACAGAAAGGATGGAAGGGGCTGCAGTGGAGGAGAGCTTGGCTTCATGGTGGAGAAGCTTCTCATGAAGTTATGTGATTGATGAAGGTGTATCTCGTCCTTCAACCTGGTCCACAGCAGTCTTATATTCCTCTGGTAGTCCATCAAGGATAGCATCAATCTGATCTTCATGATCCATGGGTTTTCCGAGGATGGCAAGCTGGTCCAATCTGGTGGTAACACCTTGTATGTAGGCATCAATAGTCTTGTTTTCCTTCTTCCAAAGTTTGAGTTGATTTCGCAGGTTCTTGATATGCGCACGGCTCGGCTTGACATATGTTGAAGAGAGTGTCTCCCAGATTTGAGCAGCGGAACTTGCTCTGACACCAGCGGTTGCAAAGGCAGCGTAATAGCACCGAGGAGAGTGCTATACAGTAAGCGATCTTGTCTTTTCCACATGATATGATCTGGATTTGCTGTTGTTTCACCATCGATAGTGATCACAGGAGGCGGGATCTCAGTAGATCCATCTAGGTGGTCAATAAGACCATATCCATCTACCAAGGCATGGACTTGGAGACTCCACATCAGGTAGTTGGTTGCAGAAAGTTTTGAAACATTGGACATGCTTATATTTAGAAGGGTGTGGGTGTTTGAGGTTGTGGTGTCGATGATGGTTGCAGAGTCATTAGTCGACATTGTCGTGAGAAGAGAAAATTTTTGATGGATAAACTAGGTTTTTAGGAGCGAAGGCTCTGATACCATATAGATTTTGGAATGTGTTCTTATTAGAGGTCAAAGCATTACAATATATAGCTAGCGTAAGACCATAAACTAGGTAAATAGTATTTAAATCAAAATCTTTTCCATATCTACTTCTATCTCCTTAATACTCGACCTCTCTGTGTAGTTGTGTTAACCAAAGACACAACCTCTAGAGGATAAGGTGTGATGACCATTTTTCTAGATGTGGATCAGAGAAGGAAACCCCAAACCACACTATCTTTCAATGTTCATCAGCACTTCAGACTTTGGCATTGGTGCAAAGTACCTCTGCGCCTGGGATTTTCTTACTTCAGCCCTCTTGGCGAACATGTATTACATGTTTCAAGGCAGCCACATGCTATTAGGAGGGATCTTTTCCTATGAATTTTCTAGTTGAATAAAAGACTATTCCAAGATATAAATCGACCACCACTAGACATTCTGAAACATTTTATGGTGGTCTGCAACTGGTCCACGGCGTGGTACAATGCAAAATAGCACACTCTTTCAGTTCCCAATCTGCCGCAAGAGTGATACAAGCAGCAGCCTAGGATGGGTATGATTGGACCCGTGTGGGTGCGGAGTACGGTGCTTATCTGCGCTGTGAAATGTCTATACCACCGGACTGTTTCTACCTTGTTTGGAACGGCCTGCAGTGAGCTCCTTTAAATGATTATGAATTAATCAACCCAAAGGATTGACAGATATTTTTATTTTCCAAAGAACTAATAAAATTCGTGATTCATTAGGTTCTTTGTACTACTTCTTTGACTCCGTAAGCGAATGACACCCGAGCTGATTTGTGAGCTCGATAAACATTAAGCATGTTTGCATGAATCGTTAGTTTCTTATGTAGACATGTGTCTCCCGGTTAGGATAGTAAATAATGTTTGATGACAAAAGAAAAAAATGTGATGGTGTTAATTAGTCTTTAGATGTTGAAGAACAAATCATTACCGTTGGAGTTTTTTTCCTTCTAATTGATAAATCACTACTGATAAAGGTAGTAATATAATTTTATATAATGTGCTACTTATTTGATGTCAAATGTAATATTTTATTTGATGTTATATTTTCCGTCAACAATAAATTTTAATTTTACAAACATTTTGTTTGACATAAAATAGAGCAATTATTATATTTTGATCTACAATTTTAAAACATAAGATTATTTTTGTTTACAAAATTTTATTTAATAAAAATTATAATTGTAGCCATAATTTATGAATTTAAGTTTTATATAATTTTGGTGAACTTTCATGTAACCATAACGAGATTGTTCTCAATTGGTAAATATAGTTTCGGAATCAGAAGTATAGTCTTCTTTTACACATACCTATAAGGAATCAAGCAGTTACAGGAAAGCTTCATTACAACTTATATCATCCACGTTTCCGGATCTCAAAATACAAGGTCATATAGTTTTGCACTAGGTGCTTATAGTCAATTGTCTATTTCGTCTTCATTGATGCAGAATCTCTTCTTTAGGTTAGCAGAATTTTAATAAAGTCCGATGACAAAAAAAATATAACTTTATTTGATTTTTGCACATTATTTATTTTGATTAGTTTTTCAAACTTAAATTTTTAATTATTTAAAATATAATAACTATTCTGTATAGATATTCTTAATTTAAATTTTTAAAATTCGATGAAATAACTTATGAAAATATCATTTTAAATTTATTACATGTGTATAAGTTTATATTTTAGTCCAATATTTGTGAAATAAAAAAACTTTAATCTCAGATATTTATATATTTATATTTAATTTGTGAAAATTTATTCTGATAAAAGTTATAAAAATATTTTATTTTAAGTAAAATAATCATTGTAAGTTTAATGTATTGCATTGATTTATAATATTTTTATTCATTAGAAGTGAAATGTGATGACACATCTTTTAACATGTCTTGCACTGATCAATTTTGTTTATTAATAATTTTGTTTTTAATATAAATTAGTTAATGCATTTATTAAAACCGTCTCAAATTTTAGTAACATATTATAGATTGATATAATAAACAGTAAAATCTACATTCACAAAGTATCAACCATAACTCGTTCCACTATATTATCAACTAATATATATATATTAGTTATTTAAATATTTTATTTTATTCAAAATTATACTTATCTAACTTTGAATATCTAAATTTTTAAGAACTTTATTTCCTAAATTATATTGACTTAATACTAAGTTTTATAATATTGTAAAATTAAGGAATTTTTATTTTTTGTGTGTTTATATACTTTAATTTGTTTTATAATTTTCAATTTAATTAATATATTAATTTATTTAATTATATTTATTATTAATTGAATATTTACTAATGCTATGAAATTATATTGTGTATATAAGTCAAAATTAAATTATTTATAATGTATAAAATTATTTAATAATATGAAATTATATAATTATGTAGATGTTTATAAATTTAAATATTTTGGAGAATATATATTTATATTTTAAATATAATAAATTTATATCACATTGAAATTATATTTAATTAAATATTTAATATTTAATTGAATCAATTGAATAATTAAGCTGTTTGTTGACATATTCGAATTGTACATAGTTAATACAAGACTCCAAATTTAATAATATCACAATAGATGATGGTCCGCTTGTGCGAAATATATATCCAACTAATTCAATTTTTAATATAATTTTAACTTCAATCTAAATTATTAATAAGTTTCAAATATTGATGAATTAGAAGATATAATCTACCTTTTATTATAAGACAACATGGATAATTTTTGGCAAAACCTTTATTTATTCTATCATCAAACCAAACATATAAAAATATCATCGTCATACTAACCTAATAAAACTGTATTAATATTTTAAAATAACATAAATATAAATTTACAAATTAAACCATAATTACCAATTATCAGAAAAACCTTTGAAATTACATTTTATTAGAATTTTCCTAGTCATCGGATTTTATAGTACCACACCATGTTCAAAACTACGCTAAGGCGTTCGGTCGGGGCCTAGCGTAATCAATTAATCAGATTTTATAGTAGCACTTTGTGCGAATAATATATATTCAACTAATTAAATTTTAATATAATTTTAACTTCAATCTAAATTATTAATAAATTTCAAATATTGATGAATTAGAAGATATAATCTACCTTTTTATTATAAGGCAACATGGATAATTTTTTGGCAAAACCTTTATTTATTCTATCATCAAACCAAACATGTAAAAATATCATCGTCATAATAACCTAATAAAATGTATTAATATTTTAAAATAACATAAATATAAATTTACAAATTAAACCATAATTACCAATTATCAGAAAAACCTTTGAAATTACATTTTATTAGAATTTTCCTAGTCATCGGATTTTATAGTACCACACCATGTTCAAAACTACGCTAGGCGTAACGCGTTCGGTCGGGCAGGGCCTAGCGCATAATCAATTAATCGGAGACTACGCGGGGATTAATCAGAGAGGAAATTTAGGGTTTTTATATAGTGGTAAGGGTTACATAGCATTTATTTATAGAAAAGACAGGAACAATCACTTCGGCATAATGGTTAGCGCTGAGTTATTGACATTGAGGTCCTGTTCGACCCCTGGTGATTTATTTTTAGTTTTTTTACATATTTTAATGAAGGGCAAAAGTGTATTTTACATTTCATCTTCTACTGAACTCGTCTGCAACCCTACAATATGGCGTTTTAAAGTTTTTTGCCATCAATTTCACCATTTTCTTTCAATTTTCGTTGTAGTTTTACCCAAATTTCATAGATTTAAGTGAAATACATCAAGTTTTGATCAAAATCTAATATCAGAATAAGCTTTTTTTATCACCTCCAGAGTTTCGGTCCGAGTTGGGTCAAATCGTGGCGGTAGAGCACCGTGGAGCGTATTTCCGCATACTTTCACACAGACCGCGTTTTCGAACAAAGGTGCCACATATTAACAAAATATATAATAATCAAAAACATATTTCTATTTAATTAAAATTTTCTAAACTAAAAGTAATAAATTATACATATTAAAAAGCTAGATTTTTAAATTATAATAGCAAAATTACAATTCAAAATTATTTATTAAAACTAATAATTCAACCTAAATCATAGAATATAACAAATAAGCTTTTAACAACAATAACATATATGAAAATAAATAAAATAACCTAAAATCATAGATAACATGACACTTAATCAAAACTAAAATTATTTTAAAATCATTCAAATAACTAAAATTATCAATTAAAATTATTAAGGTTACGATAAATATATAAATAACATATATTATGAAGAATATGATAAATAAATAAAATTAAAATTATTTCAAATATAACAAATAAGTAAATTAGCTAAAATTATGGAAAATATGATAAATAAACAATAAATAATGACAAATCATCAAAATTAACTAAAATCATAGAAAAGCTGACACATAAGCCAAATCATTTTTTAAATAATAGTATAGATTGTACATCAGGATAAAGTCTAAATTATGTTTTTATATTAATAGTCATGTTTTAATGAGTGCTCTTAGAAGAAGAGTCCAATAAAGACAAAAAAAAAGTGTTACTCTTTACAAATATTAAAAGTTCATGAAAATTAACTACATAGAAATGGTCGAGTAGTAGTCAGATTACGGAAAGACTTGGATTTAAAATAGCATTTAACTTGTGTAGCCATACGAGTATGAGATTATGTTTTAGGCATCAGCTGATATTCGAAGTAAGATTCCATGTGTAGACTGAATCACTCTTTTAAAATTAGTTCAGGTTTTTCTGTAGATCTAGGACGCGCCCGAAATTAAAAAAAAAACATCAAAATTTACCAGCTGCCACGAAGGCACGAACTCCAGCTAGCGAATCTTAAGACGTTATTCCAAAAATTCCATTATGTGGAAGTGACGTTGCTTCTATTTTATAAACGAAACACATAGACCACTGACGCAAGTAAAAAACATCTGACAGGTTAAAACCAAAACATATGGACGTTTAGGCTTTTGCACGTACTAAGTTCATAGGAGGTCTCATCTCTTGTCGGTCAGAAAATAGTAGCCAGCATCGTTCTTTACTTCTTAGTTCTTACTATATTTCTAAGTTTATTTGCAATTATATACACGTGTCACGTGTGTGTTTGAAATCATTTCTGATCGTTTGGTTGAGAACGGATGAGGACAGTTGCAATCTGTGCAGGCTCCACCTCTGGATCTTCCAAGATGCTAATATAAATCTCTAACGATTTGTGGGGTTTTGTTTTGTTTTTATTTTAATCAAAAAGAGGTTTGATTGCACCAAAAAAACACTGTGGAGACTCGGATTTATTGTGTTTTTCTTTTGATATCTCCATAAAAGAAAGTGTCAAAGTGTACTACATCACAAACTTTATAATTTCTTTTCATTGGCTGAAAATTATCAACATTTGAAAAATGATTTGAAACATGATGCAACGACAATTATAGACACAACTTTTGTATTTTTATCATATTTATCATTTCATATCAGATTAAATAGTAATAAAATATTATATATTAATAATCAATTGGGTTTTTATTAAACCGAGCTTGGATAATTAATTTTATTAATTAGTCACTCGTTGACATGTGTTATACTTGCATGCAATTATACTGTGATTTACTACTGAACGTATATGCTTTCTGGTATACTTGGAGAAAAAAAGGCAGTTGCTTAGTCCAACAACTGATCAACATTTTGTACAGTTCGGTTACAAAAAAAAAATTGTACAGTGCCATTGCAAAATTTAATTTTGTACGTTTAGCGTATCTTCCTATGTAGCATTAACATAGCCTCTAAAACCATCTCCACTGGTGATCTCTCACAAACTCTAAATAGAAAAATTATAAAAGAAAAGAGAAAAGGAAAGAAAAATTCTAGAGGAAGAGAAATTCAAGTGCAAAGTGTCACAAATATAATGGCTTTCTTTTTCTGCTAATGATTTGCTTGTAATCTTGTGTCTTTCTCCTTTGTAACCTAGTCCACTGTTTCACCGCCGACGGCAAAGGTGTTGTATTCCTCCGATTCCCCATTTACGGGTTGTATTAATGAATTACTTTTGATTAAAAAAACAAATATAATGGTTACAATTACAAAAAACAATATATATATGTATATAGTTTTTTTTTTTTAAGGAAACTGCATCAGTCTACCACTGCTTATGTCCTAAGATATAAAGATCTACAGGCTAAAAATAAAACATTTTTTGATCATCTGAGTTTAACTTTTGTTCAAACTTAAAAACTATTGAAAAAATACAAAGTTTGTAGAAGAAAATTACATCTTCACAATTAAAACTGCAGAAACCCAGTTTTCAGAAACATATCCCTTCTCAAAAAAAAACTGAATTAAGATTACAAGTTGAAAATATTAGAGGACAGTTTTTAATCAAATCAGAAAATATTTATAACATAACGAACACCCCCAACAAAATAATATTATAGAAAAATATATAAAATATTTTACTAATAAAGATGACTGGATGTGTATTCTGTTAGCCCTGATTAAGACATTACCCATGACCCTCTTTATTAGGCTTTAAGATCTGCAGAACTATTAATCTCATAAATTAAATTAATCTCCAGAATATGTAGTGTTTTTTTTTTTGACTGAACGAATACGTAGTGTTATATGAAGATTATATAAGTTTTAAGAAAACATTAGTCACAAAAATAATATAAGATATGGTGACAGGCGGACAGGCGACAGCTGACATTATTTTCGAATGCCAGGTGACCTTAGATAACTCACCATTCATCATTCATCACGATAAAAAAGAAAAACAGATATTATTGCATATCTATGCATTAGCACGACTGCACGATTAGAAAGAATCAATATGAATTACTTTATATTTTAAAAGTTCACTATATCATATCAAGTGCTACCATTTCAAGCACTTGAAATATCCGTTAGAAGCATTTGAATTATTTACTTTTAAAGTTATAATGGTGGTCATAACTGTGACCAACTCACTCGAAAAGAGACGTCTAAATAAAACGAAAGACAAAAGTATGGAAATATAAAAGATGAGGCCCGTAACATATATATAAGTAATTACTTTAAATAGTTGGTAAAAGATGAGGCCCATAACATATACTGTATATAAGTCTAAACTTGTGTGATGCCGGTATGAGATCATGTTTTCCACATGATTTAAATATTCTGAATGAGATTCCATCCGCGGACCTTTCATCTTTTAAATAGAACAAAACTTAAGATCATCCCATAAGGTATTTCATAAGGTGAACCTTGAAATTCACTCCATCCTCTATGTCTAATCGAAGTACCACATAAATAATTAAATAAAAATTATTAAATTAAATAAAAAATAGCTAAAAAAATAACGCCAATTTTACTAATGATAACGATGCCAGCTAAACCATATAAATCTTAAATTCTAAACTTTATACACTATATCCTAAATCCAAATCCTATACCCTAAACCCTAAACCGAAAACCTAGACCATAAACCCAAATTGTAAATCGTAAACCCTATACCCAAACTCTATACCCTAAACCTTAATCCTAAACCCTAAACTCAAACCGTAAATCCTAAACTAAACCCTATGCGTCTAGGTTTAGGGTTTGGATTTACGGTTTGAGTTTAGGGTCTAGGATTTGGATTTAGGGTATACGGTTTGGGTTTAGGATCTAGAATTTGGGTTTAGGGTTTAGAATTTGGGTTTAGGATATAGGGTTTGAGTTTATGGTCTTGGTTTTAGGGTATACAGTTTGGGTTTAGGGTAAAATTATGGTTTAGGGTTTAGTTGACTGTGTTAGCATCGTTAAAATCGGCGTCATTCTTTTTTTAGCTATTTTTATTTTATTTAATAATTTTTATTTAATTATGTATGTGATACTTTGATTGATTATGGAGGATGTGGTGAATTTAAATGTTCACCCTCCTATGGTGAACCTAAGTTTTAATCATTTTATTTTAAAGTTCAGAGTATCCTAGATCCACATAAAGATCCAGACTAATTTTTAAAGAGAAATACTTAGGTTCACCCCCTAGGTGAACCTTTAAATTCACCTCCCTCTTTTATGACCAATCAAATTGCCACATAGATTATTAAATAAATAATAATAATTTATTTAAAAAATAAAACTAAAATAGCTGAAAATAAATAACTTCAATTTTAATGACGTAAACTCCGTCAATTATACCCTAAAACCTAAATCAAGAATCTAAACCCTAAATCTAAACATAAATCTTATACCCTAAATCCTATACCCTAAATCTAAATCCAGACCCTAAATCTAAACCTAAACCCTATACTCTAAATCTAAACCCAAACCCTAGATCCTAAACCTAAAACCCTAAATCTAAACCCAAACCCTAGACCCTAAATCCAAAACCCTAAATCCTAAACCCAAACCCTAGACCTAGACCCTAAACCCAAACCCAAACCTTTGGATTTAAAGTCTAGGTTTGGGTTTAAAATTTAGGGTTTGGGTTTAAGGTCTAAGATTTGGGTTTAGGGTCTAGGGTTTGGGTTTAGATTTAGGATATAGGGTTTAGGTTTAGATTTAGGGTTTGGATTTAGGGTATAGGCTTTGGGTTTAGAGTTAGAATTTGGATTTAGATTTAGGGTTTCGATCTAGAGTATAGGATTGGGTTTAGATTTAGCGTTTAGATTCATGATTTAGGATTTAGTTGTCGGTGTTAGCGTCGTTAAAGATGACGTTATTTTTTTGTTTCAGCTATTTTAATCTTTTAAAAAGAAATTAATTTATTTATTTAATAATCTATGTGGCAATTTGATTGGTCATAAGAGAGGGAGGTGAATTTAAAGGTTCACCTAGGGGGTGAACCTAAGTATTTCTCATTTTTAAAAGAATAAAACTTAGGTTCACCCCTAGGGTGAACCTTTAAATTCACCACACCTTCCATAATCAATCAAAGTATCACATACTAATTAAATAAAAATTATTAAATAAAATAAAAATAGCTAAAATAAAGAATAATGTCAATTTTAACGACGCTAACACCGTCAACTAAACCATTTCAGGGTTTTCCCGATAATCATGCCTTTAGAACATGTTTAATGGGGATTTTTAGCGGAATATAAGAAACCGTCTCTTAACTTTTAATTAAAAAAGCTAAGAGCCGACTCTTAGAGCTCTTATTTAAGAGCCGGCTCTTATATTTTTTAGTTAAAAGTTAAGAGATGGTTTCTTATATTCTGCTAAGAACTCCACCTTAGGAACCCCCCATTAAACATGTTCTAAGGAATATTTAATGTGAGCTAATTTCGGATAGAGACAAAACATGTGAGACGAAAATCAAAATGTTATGTGAAGATGAAAGCTGCTCTTCGACTAAATAAGAATCAAATGAATCCAAAATAGACATCAACGTTATAGGCCCTAATCAACGTACATATGGATTTATATAACAAATAATATTCATTAAAACCATTTCATCAGATCTAAAACTGAAAATGAAGTACGAATCACCATCTAAACAACTAGAATGAGTGCCCCTTTCCTGAACTAAATACAACTCCATACACATGTCTTTCATGATCAACTCAGAAAATAACTGACCAACGTACTAATTACTACAGTCAAAAGGATAACTTTTGTTCTTAACAAAAGAAGATGAGTTTAAACGTCTATGACATTATATTATAATTTTTACGATAAGCAAATTGCGTATAATGAACTATTTTAACCTAGAGGAAGTACGGTTGCGGAAGCAGCAGGAGAATCACCGTTACTCCGGTATTTGACGACGAGTTAATTCATTAAATCCACATCCAACCTAACGGCGGTCACGGTAAGTTTACGTTTCCGTTTCTTTTTCTCATAAGGAATGCCACGAGCCTTAGCTTGACTCTCTTTGACTCCTCTCAGGTAAATCCTAACGGCGCGTGCAGCAAACGGATTCGCATCCGGACGTCCACCGTTTTCCTCGTAAGCGGCTCTAAGCCGTCCGATCAAGGCGTCGAGAGACCCCCAGGCTTGCTTGTGCGGACAAGCGCAAGAAGATGGTGGGTCCGGGTGGCCGAAGAAAGGACATGTCGCCACGTGGACTTTGGTTTTACCGAACTGATCTAGGTACTTGAGGAACTCGAGCACGTGCGCGCCGCTGCACCGCGTTAGCGTTAGAGGCGGCTTGTGGTTGCCTAGGTACTGTAGAAACGTGTTCCAGTCGCGGCGTTTCTGCGACTCGTAACGGCTTGGTGGTGGTGCTGACGTGGATGGTGATGGTGATGAGGGAGTTGGGTCGGGTTTGGATGATCCGGAACCGACGGGTTCCATAGAGTTGTTGACTTGTTAGTGCGTTTCTTAAGGAAGAGGAAAGAGTGTGGAACTTTTCTTTCGTTCAGAATTTGGATGGTGTGAAAGAGAATTGTGAAAGAGAAGAGACAAGAGTTGAAATTTAGAAACGTTTTATTCACGTGGATAAATGTCCCTACCAAAAGTCCACCTGACAAGTTTTGTTGAACAGTAGTTTTCTTTATTTTCTCGATTATTCAATTTTTAGTTATTACGTATGAATTGGTAGTTTGGTACCAATTGGTTATATTCGGTTTACATGATCACCTATGGATCAAGCTAGAGATAGCCTCAGGACACTATGTAAATAGATTAGTACATGTCTGATACAGTGATGACCATCATCATCTGATTTGAGTCTATTAAAAAAAAATTGAACAATTATTGTGTTACGTTTTGGTTTGTTCGGTTCACTTGAGTGTCATTAAGAATTGACAAGAGTCGCAAGATTCCACCATTCTAGGGATTTTTTTTTTTGGCAAAACCATTCTAGGGATTTTATTCATTTGATTTTTATGTTTTTTGTTTGATAACGTTTCCAGAGTTTCTTCACATACATATATAAAAATACTATTGGGCTTAAAACTTAAATAAGAGCAGCAACCCTAAGGCCCAATAAGCCTCATCTCCAGCTCTCCTCAAAGGTACCGTCTTCGTTCAGCTTCAACTCTCGTCTCCAAAAACAGAATCAAATTCCAAACTAGGGTTTTAGGTATTTGATTTTCATTGTCGATCCCCTTTCTCTATGCTCGAATCAGTTTCAGCATCGTCGCCGGTCAAGAAACGCCGTATCGATACCGCTTCCGATAACTCCTCGATTTCAGCTTCCGGTAGTAGTAGCAGCAGCGTCGTCCACATGGCTTCTGGTAATTCGAACGGTCAAGAGATCGACGAAGATCTGCACAGCAGGCAGCTCGCCGTGTACGGGCGCGAGACGATGAGGCGTCTCTTCGCTTCGAACGTTCTCATCTCGGGGATGCACGGCCTCGGCGCTGAGATTGGTATGCATTCTTTTCTATTTTTAAAAATCATGAGATGTTTGGAAGGAATTTAATTATTGTTTTGGTGGTTGTTGCAGCGAAGAATCTGATTCTTGCTGGTGTGAAGTCAGTGACACTGCACGATGAGAAAGCGGTGGAGCTATGGGATTTATCTAGCAACTTTGTTTTCTCTGAGGATGATATCGGCAAGAACAGAGCCGATGCTTCTGTTCCCAAGTTGCAGGATCTTAACAATGCTGTGGTTGTCTCTAGCTTGACCACATCCTTAACCAAAGAGCATCTCTCTGCTTTCCAGGTCTGTTACATTGGTTCTATCTTCTTTTTGTATACACATAAGGCTAAATTCATCTACTTTTGTTGTGTAGGTTGTTGTTTTCTCCGACATAAGCTTGGAGAAAGCAATTGAGTTTGATGACTATTGCCACACCCATCAGCCTCCTATCGCTTTCGTTAAAGCTGATGTCAGGGGTCTTTTCGGCTCCGTGTTTTGTGATTTTGGGCCTGAGTTTGCGGTTCTCGATGTTGACGGGGAGGAGCCACACACTGGGATCATTGCCTCTATCTCTAACGAGAACCAGGCCTTTGTTTCCTGTGTTGACGATGAGAGGCTTGAGTTCGAAGACGGGGACCTTGTCGTTTTCTCTGAAGTTGAGGGTATGACGGAGCTCAACGATGGGAAACCGAGGAAGATCAAGAGTTCACGGCCGTATTCGTTCACCCTCGAGGAGGACACCACAGGGTATGGAACGTATGTGAAGGGTGGGATTGTCACTCAGGTGAAACAGCCGAAGCTGCTGAATTTCAAGCCCTTGAGGGAAGCGCTTACGGATCCAGGGGATTTTCTGTTTAGTGATTTCGCTAAGTTCGATCGGCCTCCGCTCCTTCACTTGGCGTTCCAGGCACTTGATCGGTTTACTTGTGAAGCTGGCAGGTTCCCTGTTGCTGGGTCTGAAGAGGACGCTCAGCAGCTTATATCCATTGCTACATCCATCAATGCTGGGCAGCAGGGTGATTTGAAGGTGGAGAATGTTGACCATAAGCTTCTAAGGAACTTCTCCTTTGGAGCCAAGGCTGTTCTTAATCCCATGGCTGCAATGTTTGGTGGTATTGTTGGACAGGAGGTTGTCAAAGCTTGCTCTGGAAAATTCCATCCCCTCTTTCAGGTAATACTGCAGGGAACATATCACTTTTTCTAGTGTGTATATATTGTTTCTCGTTTCATGGGATCTGATGTTTAACTTCTTATTTTCTGTATCAGTTTTTCTACTTTGATTCAGTGGAGTCACTTCCCTCTGAACCACTGGATTCTAGTGACGTTGCACCAAGAAACAGCCGGTACGATGCCCAAATATCTGTATTTGGGGCCAAGTTCCAGAAGAAACTCGAAGATGCTAGAGTTTTCACAGTAGGGTCTGGTGCTCTTGGCTGCGAGTTCTTGAAAAACATGGCTCTGATGGGGGTTTCGTGTGGAAACCAAGGGAAGTTAACGGTGACAGATGATGATATAATCGAGAAGAGTAACCTCAGTCGTCAGTTTCTGTTCCGTGATTGGAACATTGGACAGGCTAAATCCACGGTTGCTGCTTCCGCTGCTGCGGGTATAAACCCCAAGTTCAACATTGAGGCCCTGCAGAACCGTGTGGGCGCTGAGACTGAGAATGTATTTGACGATGCCTTCTGGGAGAACTTAACTGTTGTCGTCAATGCATTAGATAATGTCAACGCAAGGCTCTATGTTGATTCGAGGTGCTTGTATTTCCAGAAGCCGCTCCTTGAGTCTGGAACTCTTGGTGCAAAGTGCAACACGCAGATGGTCATCCCACATCTGACTGAAAATTACGGTGCGTCAAGGGACCCACCAGAGAAACAGGCCCCCATGTGTACGGTGCACTCGTTCCCGCATAACATTGATCACTGTTTAACTTGGGCACGCTCTGAGTTTGAGGGTCTGCTTGAGAAAACTCCGGCTGAAGTGAATGCGTATCTCTCTAGCCCGGTTGAGTACACTAACTCAATGATGAGTGCTGGCGATGCTCAGGCGAGGGAGACGTTAGAGAGGATCGTTGAGTGCCTTGATAAGGAGAAGTGTGAGAACTTCCAGGACTGCTTAAACTGGGCTCGACTCAGGTTTGAGGATTACTTTGTAAACCGCGTCAAGCAATTGATATACACATTTCCTGAAGATGCTGCGACAAGTACCGGAGCTCCGTTCTGGTCTGCTCCAAAAAGATTCCCACGTCCGCTCCAGTACTCCTCTTCTGACCCAAGCCTCCTTAACTTCATCACGGCGACTGCTATTTTAAGAGCAGAGACATTTGGGATCCCTGTGCCTGAGTGGACCAAGAACCCAAAGGAAGCAGCTGAAGCTGTAGACAGTGTGATAGTCCCAGACTTTGAGCCAAGGAAAGATGCAAAGATTGTAACAGATGAGAAAGCCACCAGTTTAACCACCGCTTCGGTGGATGACGCTACAGTCATCAACGACCTCATTGCTAAGCTTGAGCGGTGTAGGCATAACTTGTCTCCAGATTTCAGGATGAAACCAGTTCAGTTCGAAAAGGTAAACAATTATTCTTTAATCGAAAGCACAGTCTTGTTGTCATTTTGAGTCATGATGTTGTGTGTTTTTGTAGGATGATGATACAAACTATCACATGGACGTGATATCGGGTCTTGCCAACATGAGGGCTAGGAACTACAGCATACCTGAAGTCGACAAGCTGAAAGCGAAGTTCATTGCAGGGAGAATCATACCTGCCATTGCGACCTCAACAGCCATGGCCACTGGTCTGGTCTGCCTCGAGCTTTACAAGGTCCTTGATGGAGGACACAAAGTGGAAGCCTACAGAAACACATTTGCCAACCTCGCGCTTCCGCTCTTCTCCATGGCTGAACCGGTTCCGCCGAAGGTGGTGAAGCACCGCGACATGGCTTGGACCGTTTGGGACAGATGGGTTCTGAAAGGAAACCCTACGCTGCGTGAGGTGTTGCAGTGGCTGGAGGACAAAGGGCTTAACGCTTACAGCATCTCTTGCGGAAGCTGTCTCCTGTTCAACAGTATGTTCCCGAGGCACAAGGAGAGGATGGACAAGAAAGTGGTGGATCTCGCTAGGGATATTGCTAAAGTGGAGTTGCCGCCTTACCGACACCATCTTGATGTAGTGGTGGCTTGTGAGGATCAAGATGACAATGACGTCGATATTCCTCTCGTCTCTATCTATTTTAGGTGAGAGTTTTATCAAAAATAAGAAGAAAAACAGAGAAGAAGAAGATGAAACTCTTTGTGTTGTGTCTCTCTTTTGAAGACCGTTTTACTTCGGATCCTTGTGGCTGATGACTGATGTTTATTTGAAAGATAGAGAGAGAGAGACCCATGCTATTTGATCATCTCACTTCTGGTTCTCTATTTCTTTTAAGATGTTTTCCTTTTCGTGTTACAATTCATGGTGTGGTTTTACCAAGCACGGCACCATCTAAATATGTTTCTAAAGACCTGAGTTTTCGGTTTTCACCGCATACATATATATCTTGTTTGCAGTTAGGTTTCGAGTACTAATCAAGAACCAAAAACGGAACCAAATGTTTAACTATTGGATTCAGACAATCCTGGATCTGTACGAAATGCTAAACGCCTTCTGCTTCAACCCATAGGAAACCATCTTCATCACTAAGATAACATTTAGTAACAATGGAAAGAAAACTCAGCCCAGTGTTGTAAATTAGAAAGGAATAAAGATTGTATTATTCATAAACATAAGAGGTTTCTTTTATAGGGTTTTACAAATAGACCGTCATAAAATAAATGAAAATAATATAAATCCTAATCCAACTAGGAAAACGAAAACATAAAGAAACTGGCCGACTCTCTCTCTCTCTCATATGGGCCGGACGGGCCGGTTCTGGTCGGGCTATGGTTTTGGGTCGTCTATCACATGATTTATAACACTCCCTCTTGGACGCCATAACCATTCAGGATTTGTAATATACTTTCATATTGCCTCATTAAAACCTTACCAGGAAAACCCAATGGGACAAATCTATGGTGAAGGAAAAAGAGTATAACACATATTACTCATGAGCTTCTTGAACGTTGAGGTCGGTAATGACTTGGTGAACAAGTCGGCTGAGTTGTCACTAGAACGTACTTGAACCACTTGGACCTCTCCGGCTTTCTGCAAATCGTGAGTGAAGAAGAACTTGGGCAAGATGTGCTTCGTCCTATCTCCTTTGATGTAGCAGTCCTTGAGCTGAGCAATGCATGCTGCATTGTCCTCATACATCACGGTTGGTTCATTGTCTTCGGACATCCCACAATCTGCTCGTACATGTTGAGTCATTGACCTCAACCATACACACTAACGGCTGGCTTCATGAATAGCCAATATTTCCGAATGGTTGGATGATGTGGCCGCGATCGTCTGCTTCATGGAACGCCATGATATGGCCGTACCTCCATGTTTGAAAACATAGCGTGTCTGTGATCGAGCATTGTGTGGATCTGATAGGTAACCTGCATCAGCAAAACCAACTAAACATTCTTTGTTATGGTTAGTATAAAATAGACCCAAGTCTTTCGTTCCTTGTAGGTAACGAAGAACATGTTTAATCTCGTCCCAGTGCCTTTTGGTCGGACAAGAGCTAAACCTAGATAATAGGTTCACGGCAAAGCATATATCAGGCCGTGTGTGAGTTTCCAAATACATTAATGCTCCTATGGCACTGAGATATGGCACTTCGGGACCAAAGACATCCTCATCGTCCATCTTGGGACGAAATGGGTTAGTGTCCAGGCCGAGGGACCTCACGACCATACGGCTGGATAAAGGGTGAGACTCGGCCATATTAAATCTCTTGAGTACCTTTTCTGTATATGCCATTTGATGCACAAGGATTCCATCATTTATGTACTCAAGTTGTAATCCCAAACAAAATTTAGTTTTTCCAAGATTTTTCATTTCGAATTCTTTCTTAAGATATTCAACTGTTTGGGAAATCTCTCCAGAGGTTCCTATGATATTTAAATCATCAACATATACTGCTATAATCACAAAGCCCTTATTTTCAAATTTCTTTATGAATATACATGGACTGATCGGATCATTTCTATATCCTCTTCACTAGGTACTCACTTAGTTTATTGTACCACATCCGGCCAGATTGTTTCAGTCCATACAATGATTTATTCAATTTTATGCAGTGTTGTTCTCGAGAGCTCTCTTTGTTTTTCAATTCAATATCCTCTGGAACTTTTATATAGATGTCATTATCCAGTGGACCTTATAAGTATGCGGTTACAACATCCATCAACCGCAAGTATAAGTTTTCTCTTATGGCCAGACTTATCAGGAATCTAAAAGTAGTTGCATCCACCACATGGGAATATGTTTCCTCATAATCGATTCCTGGTCTTTGTGAGAATCCTTGTGCAACGAGTCGTGCCTTATATCTCACGACTTCACCTTTCTCATTTCTTTTCCTCACAAAAACCCATTTGTATCCAACTGGTTTGACATCATATGGTGTTCGGATTGTAGGACCGAAAACACCTCTTTTCTTTAAAGAATTTAACTCCACGTTTATGGCTTCTTTCTACTTAAGCCAATCTGATCTTTGCATGCATTCATATATAGACGTGGGTTCATGATCCTCATTATCCATAAGTTCAAGTGCTACTTTATATGCAAATATATCATCGATGTCGACATCTTTTCTATTCCATTGTATTCCAGACAAGATATAATTTATTGAAATCTCATTATTATCTGGACCATCAGTACCATGAAGCAAGGCGTCACGAGCATCATTGTTTGGTACATCAGGACCGCCGGCCATGTTTAAAACCTTAGTATCAGATGCGGCCACATCTCGGGTAAGATCGGCCGCGACCTTGTCTGGGGTTCCAACCTTGGTTTCTGCACCTTTCTTTGTTTTCCGAGGTTTCTTATCTATGGAACCTATTGGTCTACCACGTTTCAAACGTTGTCTCTGTAGAAACTTGATTGTGTCCCTCTTGAACATCAATTCGAATTGGTGCATTAGCAGCTGGTATATATGACTTAGTCACTCTTTTCGGGTCAGCAAAGGAATCTGGCAATTGGTTAGTTAGCTTTTGTAAATGTATTATTTTCTGAACTTCAATATCACACACATGAGTCCGAGGATCTTGCCATGTTAAGGATGTTTACCAGCTTATTATCTCCCCCTAATGTTGGAAGTTCGGATTCATTAAAATGACAATCCGCATACCTGGCCTTAAATAAATCACCCGTAGTTGGCTCAAGGTATTTTATAATCGTGGGGGAATCAAATCCAACATATATCCCCATCCTTCTTTGAGGTCCCATCTTTGTTCTCTGTGGTGGAGCAATTGGAACATAAACGGCAAAGCCGAACGTTTTAAGATGGGAGATGTCTGGCTCATGTCCCGTAAGCAATTGTGATGGGAAATATTTGTGTTCACTAGATGGCCTGATGCGTACAAGCTCGGCTGCATGAAGGACGGCGTGTCCCCATGCTGAAACCGGAAGTCTCGACCTCATGAGTAATGGTCGAGCTATGAGCTGTATGCGTTTTATAAATGATTCAGCTAAGCCGTTCTGTGTATGTACATGTACCACGGAGTGTTCCACAGTTACCCCCATGGACATACAATAATCATTAAAGGCTTGGAAAGTGAATTCACCAGTATCAAGACGTATAGTCTTCAAAGGAAAATCTGGAAAATGAGCTCGTAATCGAATTATCTGAGCAAGCAATCTTGCAAATGCCAAGTTGCGGGTTGATAGGAGACAAACATGATTTATATGGGCCGGACGGGTCGGTTCTGATCGGACTATGGTTATGGGTTGTCCATCACATGATTTATAACACCCAGTTAATTATATCAAGGAGAGTTGTGGTATCAAACAACATCTAAACTCAGCAGGACAATGAAATTTGTTATTGAAAAAACAAGAATAAGTTATACTATATCAAGGAGAGTTTTGCTTATCAAGCAACAACATCTAGAGAGTGCTCCGTGCAATCTCCCAACAAGGATCGTCGTCTTGCGTATACATCAGGTGAGCCAACAACTGACCGGAAGTGCTTGGAAACGAGGGAGAGTGTTGGATAGCTTTGCTGGTACACGCGCTAAGATGTCAACGATGACTTTGTGCGGAAGTGTCTTAATCAGTGACCGTGGCTCCTCCGTTGTCATAGCTTTGGAAGACGTATCACCCAAATCTGATAGGAGAAGAAAGCAGAAAAAGCCGTTAGTCAAAAAAGAGAAGAAGCAAAAAAACCCTAATTTCTTTCTAGCTGGCAAGTCCCGTTTAATAAGATGTGTCCTATATATATATAAATATATATATATACATTTATATTTGAGTACATTGAGAAGTCTGTGTTACAAAAAAAAAAGAAAAATAAGAAATCATTTTTATGGATCAATTGCCATTTTAATTTTTCTTTTAATTCATAATATTTATTTCATTTTATGGAAATAACAAAAATAGAAAACATCTCAAAATATTTATAGCACTATTTGAGAATTTTTCTTTTTTAAAAAACATAATAAATTATCTCAATATTAACTTTTGAGAAATGACCTTATATAGCCCTAAGAAAATTAGTTATTTATTAGAAAATAGTAAGAGTACTTTAATAATTTTCTTTTGTGTAGGCTTTTAAAAAGGAATATTATTTATTTCATAGTAAGTTTTCTTTATGATTTTTATTACATGATTTATTGTACTTGTAGGATTTTATAATTCGTTTCTGTTTAATTTTTTCTCTTAGAAGTTAATATATATCTTTTATAGTTCTCTTTCTTTAGTATCTTTTTAAAAAAATTAAAAGAAAAATTACTTTCAAATAGATTTTTAGAATTATTTTTGTTTATGGATTTTTTAAAATGAAAATTATTATCAAATACTTTTAACAATATATAATTGCAAAAGACTATCTAATAGTAATTTATTTTTCTAAAATCCTAAAAAGAACCGTAAAAGACTAATTTTGTAATGAAAAATTTTAATTTTCTAAATCTGTTTTAAATCCTAAACAAAAGTGAATTGTATCATATTTTTGACACATCTCACAATCTTTTTAAAAAAGTTTAAAATAGAAATTACTTTAAATAGATTTTTACAGTTATTTTTTGTTTAGAATTTTATAAAATGAAAATTACTATCTAATATTTTTAACAATATATAATGTAAAAAACTATTTAATAGTAATTTTTGTTTTCTAAAATCCTAAAATAGTAAAAGATTATTTTGTAATGAGAATTTTCTTAGACAATGTAATAGTAGTTTTCCTTTTCTAAAATTCTATAAAGAACAGTAAAAGATTATTTTGTGATGAGAGTTTTTTAAATCATAAACAAAAAAGAATTATATCATATTTAGACACATGTCACAATCTTAAAAATTTAATGACACATGTCACAATCATGTTAATTATCAACTTTGAAGAACTAACTTTATATAATATGATAAGATAGTATATAGTTTATTAGACTCCATCGTGGTTTAGTAATGTGAATTTAATTTGGATTATAAATTGGTAACATGGAATGGTTAGCAAACGAATAATCGTTCACACGTTTATATTTCAATGGTGGGTGTCGTATATTTGATAATGTCAATAGAAACTTACATTTATTGTGATCATATTATGTTCTTGGATATAAGCAGTTAATGTGATCCACGATAGTAAGGGTTTTCATTAGCTTTTCATGGTAAAAAAATACATCGGCATAGTTAGAGTAATTAAATGTATAGTTAATTAGTATTATTTATTGTACAACCAATAATATAAATACTAATTGATAGGTCCAACAATATTGTTGTAGATTTTTTAAGAATATTTTTTTAATAGTATAGATCATTCATATCTCTCTTCTCTTCTTTATGTTCGACAGTAATTTTTTTTTTTTGTTTTTTTTGTGCTAAATTATAGTTTTGTTTTTCTTTGTGCTAAATTATAGTATTCGACACTCGACAGTAGTTTCAGCCCGTAAAAACACCATCTAATATCACTGCTGATGGCAGAACGGCATGGTCGGTATTGGAATTGCCGGATGAATCAAACACTATCACACTTTTTATAATTAATTATTTTATATAGTATACAAATATAAAAAGAATCAATCAACCATTATTACTTTTTTTATAATTTTGGTAGTTAATAACCAAAATTATTATTTTAATATCATTTAGGTTATTTGACAAGTTATATTTATTAGTTGTAGATTTTTCTTTTATTTTAGATCTAATTAAAATAATTAAAAATTAAAAATCCATCAACCAATTAAATTATAACAATTTTCTTAAACTCTCTTTAAGATGGTCACCTACGAAAAATTCACTTAATTGACTTCTCATTTAATAAATATGAGGATTAAGAATATTTTTTTAATCTATATTTATAAAAAAATAAAGATATTATACCTATTTATCAATATCTTCCTAAATTTAAAAAGTTATTATAAATTTTCAGTAAGTTTTTCTAAATATGTATATAACTCAAATTCATGAATATATCATAAACCGTTAGGAAGATTTTTCTAGATTTTTAACAAAAAATCCTTTCCTGAAAAATATTAGGAAAATAATATATTTCAAAATATATGTATAATAAAAATTTATTAATATATTCGTAAATATATATTCATGAATTTTTTATTAAATAAACATTTTAGAACATATTTTGAATACACTTTATAAAAAAAATTCTAATGTGAAGATATTAAACATATACTATAATATTATCTTCGTAAAATATCATACTTATCAGAGTTCTTTTCTTAACTCAAATTCAGGAATTTTTTTTGGATTCCGGGCTTCCTAAAACTTAATCACCTTAAAGATGAAAGGAACTATAGGGAAAAAAATTCAAAGAAATGATAAGGAATTAATTAGAGGAAAAACCGTAGAGAAGGGAATGATAAGGAATTCATTAGTGAATGGTAACCAAAACAAGGAACAAAACTTCAAAAAATAAATAATTTGATAATTAGCTCTAGAAAACAATAACAGACGTAATTGAGAATTTTGGTCTACGCTTCATGCTGCCACGTCCATTTTCGTGGCCTACAATGCATGCATCTCATAACTACAAAAAAAAAAACTTGTGTTACTGAATTAACCAAAAAAATCTCGTTCTACTGAATGTATTATGCCTTTTAAGAAGATATAATATATTCAGCAATTTTTATTTTATAAACATTATATATATATAATACTAACGAGAAAACACAAACCTATACTCGACGAGAGCCAAGTCTTTTATCTGACCACAGCTGTGTAGCAATCTGATCTGAAACAATCTTCATATAAACTGCGGTTGAGGTTTCTTCATTTCCTCGTACGTCATTTTCATCATCTGAATCGTTTTCACTTTGATGCATATGCACACCATTGTTCTCCCTAGTCGCTTCCTAAAAATCAACATCTTTAATTTTGTTCCACCGAATAAAATTATGAAGCTCCATTGTTGCAAATATAACGTTCCTCTGCGTGGAGATGCCATACCTTGGGAATTCATTTTAAACCCTCCATTTTTTCTTCTCGTAGGGCGACGGGTTGATGTGCTTCGAGTTGACGGTTGGGATCCATGATCGTTAGTCAAATCTGTAATTGTTTCAACAATTTGATCTTCTTGCATTTGGTCAAATATTGTGTCATCATTGGTAGCTAAAGAAGGCTTAATCTGCTGGAGATGTTGGCCAAGCATATGCGGAGAATAATGTTCATCTTGCTCAACGCCATGTTCACCGAAAATTTGGTCTAGCAAATCTTT
Source organism: Brassica nigra (assembly GCA_016432835.1). Lineage (NCBI taxonomy): Eukaryota > Viridiplantae > Streptophyta > Magnoliopsida > Brassicales > Brassicaceae > Brassica > Brassica nigra. Next base: position 10,207,405 of record CM028245.1, on the reverse strand, counting down.
GAATGGCAACGGTTTTTTGCAACACGCTAAAAAATTTTCCTTTACTCCCATACTCCTACAGAGATAGCAATAAAAATTTAGGTTACTAGATTTTTAATAAAAAATAATTAATTGTAAATGCATAAAGATTTACTGCAATCCGATCAGCCCACCAAGTTTGCATCACATTTATCTGTCCAGTAGATTGATCAACCGAAATTCCAGTGCGTTTAATCAGTTGACCATTGATACTCCATAGTTTACGCAAGTAACCAATTTTGTTACTTATTTCTGGATCGCAACAAATATTTTCTCCCACCAACTCAAAGTATTTGTTCTCAGTTCTTTTCTTAGCAGCAGCATCAGGCATTCTACTACGGTAATCTCCTGCTCTTAACTCCGCAATGACAAGTTCAAGCATAACTTGACAGTTTTTGTCTTTCTATTGATACTAAAGTACATATTTCTAGTTGTTAAGTTAAAAAATATCTCATATAATACAAACTGATTATTGCAAAAAAAAAATATAACATAATTACTTGGCCTTCACGACTGGTTTCACCATCAGCCTCATTGCTTGACTTACGTCCACTAGGCCTGGGCACGGATCGGATATCCGGGTTTTTGAAGGTATTTGTGATTTTCTTCGTATGTCATGGATATCTAACTTTTCGATTTGCTTTGCTTCGGTAAAATACGGATATTCGGAAAAACGGATATTCGGAAAATAAATAGATATTTGCGGATATTTACGAATACTTACGGATATCTCATATGTTTGGATTAATACAAATAATCTTAAAATTTTGAAACAAATTTGTTTTGTAAAATATTTTTTTTGCATGATATAAAGATTAAAATTAAAAGAAGTAGTGAATCTACATATTTTGTAAAAATTTTAAACTTAGTTAACAATTATAATAACACAAAACTTAAGAAAAAAATTATAATTATCATAAATTTTTTCTATTCTTTTTATGTAATACTTTTATATAAGTAATAATGTGAATAGAATTTTTCAAATGATATGTTAGAATAATAATTATAAAATTTTACACATTTAGAACTTTAAATATAATCAAGATATATGTATATATATATATATATATTGTCGGATCGGATCGGATATTCGCTTTCCAAAATTTTAGTATTTGTGATTTGCTTCGATTTTAATGGATATTGAGTTATAGTATTTGCTTTGCTTCGAAAGTTTACGGATATTCGGAATTTTCGGATCGAATCGAAATGAATAACGAATCGAATCAAATTTAACAAATAAAATGCCCAGCCCTAACGTCCACGACGTGCTCCACTTTGATTTCTTGGAGTTGACATGATAGTTGTAACATAAACACATGATACAAGCTTTATTATTAACCATCACTGATCAGCGCCTATGTTTTCTTCTCTTACACATAATAAATAATCTTAAAAGTATAGTTTACCTCCTTCTCTTGTTTCTAGATGATTAGGGTTATACAAAAAAAGCTTGATAAACAAATATTATATAGAAGAAGACAAACCTACGTGAGAGGTTGGTTTAAAATGTCAGTTTCCTATAAATTATTAGATACATTAACATATTAATATATTTTTACCAATTTTTATAGTTTTCCTTTTGGTTTCTTATCTAATTTGGCATGGAATATATTTATACTATAATTCCTCTTGAGCCGTACCTAAGGTATCAGTTTTGAGGCATTGGCCCCAGATCCCTCTTATATTTGTAAATTTTAGGGCCCCAAATTTATAGATATTCAGAAGAAAAATGCTAGTATAATTACCAAAAATAATGCATTCTTTTAATAATTCAATTTCAAACATTCATCTCTATTATTATTTATTATTGTGGACACTAACTATCTTTTTAATGTTGAAAACTTCTTTTGTGTATAGAATTTATATACATATATGTAAATTGTCTCACTAAACAAATATAACTTTTGCCATTAGAAGTTTGTATAGTTTCTCTTTCATATAGTAATTTTAAAATCCAAAATGACTAAATAGCAATTATTTTTATTTACCTTTTTATATTGAAAATTTCTTATTACACTAATATTACTTTTTTGGCAAGACACTAATATTAATTATTTTTGTTATTATTTAAAATAAAAATGAATTATTTTTTGCCTTAGGCCCCAAATACTCTAGGCACGGCACTGCATAACAGATACAGATATTGTATAGTCATATACTCATATTGCCCCGCGACCATAACATGATCGCACCACTTAACTTTACCCCAAATCAAACCTCCTTGACGTCTTCCCAGCGAAATCTCTGGAGATAACGACTAAACAAGAAACTAAAAAACGAGATTTTAGGATAATGAAAAGAAAACTAATTTGGACAAAATAATTAAAAGAAATACACACACGTTATATGAACAAGAAGAGTTGCTGCATCAAACCATAACAGCACAGGTTTCATAATTTCATTCTCTTTCACTTTCTCTATCTACATGTTTAGTCCACATCACCAGCATTGTTGATGAACCTCTCCTTATATTATCTGATATCTATTATGACTTGAATATAATTTAAATAAACTTTATTAATTAGATCCAATCACAAAAGAGTATTATATAAAATTAAAAAAAAAGGCCAGGGATGATGTAAGAGTTTGTGAGATGATTCATTCATGACTCTCGAGTCAAAACAAGTCACCAAGATTTATCAGCGCCTTCATCGAATTGGCCAGACCCAACAACCTTAAAATCAATCTGCTTCTGATGCTTCGTACGTCGTCTTTCGTCAAACTCACCCCATCCTTCCAACTGCAACAACAATCCAAAGCATAGAAAGAAAGCTCCAAAAATTATCTAAGAGAGTCTGCATGCGTAAAATAAACTAAAACAAACAAACAAACAAACCTGGCGGAGAGATTCAATTGTTATCTCTGTGTTGTGGAGTCCTAATGTTGACAGCTGCAAACACATCTTGAATAAAACAGATGGTAGACTCGTTAACCCTGTGTTGTTCAGCTCCAGCGTCTGAAACCACCAAACTACACAACTAAGTCTTCGTAAAAGCCATGGGACAACAAGACTAAAGAAGAAGTGACTTGGTTTACCTTTAGTTTACGCAGTTTTGTGACTGTCTCGGGAAGTTCTGATAACATATTTGCAGAAAGATCAACCTGAAACTTCCCCATTTAAACGTTATCTGCCAAAAACAACTCTAAAGGTTATCTTAACAAAGTAAAGCTGTTTCACCTCCATGAGGAAGGAACAGTCTCCAATACTCTCAGGAAGGCTAGTTATTCTGCAGTAGGGGGAAGAGACAAAGAATGAGAGACTGAGAAAATCAAAATGCAAAGATGGTAATCTTTTATTTTTTTGGAGCATAGATTGCCTGTTATTGTTGGCTTTAAAGATCTCGAGCTGCGTAAGAAGTCCTATCTCATTAGGTAGACTTGTCAACTTGTTGTTGGCCACATCAAGCTGTCTAAGAGACGTCAGTGAACCCACTTCTGATGGCAGGAAAGTTAGACTGCAAAACAAACATTATAACCCAATGGTTTTCTATTTAATCTCATTTCAGCTACTATAAATATTGCAGCTTCGAATCAGTTTTGAGTTTAAGGTATGTCCAAATATCTACTAAGACTCACTTGTTATGGCTAATGGAGAGAAGCATCAGACGCTTTAGAGATGCTATCCCTTCCCATTGAATTGATTCATCAGACAGACCATTTCCTTGAAGAAACAGTTTCTACAAAACAAAGACACGCTCATATCTAAATGCTTCACCAAACAAAAAGAGTTTAAGTATAAACATAACAACTATTCTTACATGTATAGAGACAAAAGAGCTGATTCGAGCAGGTACTTCACGAATGAAGTTCTCACGAATGTCAAGTACTCTGGCTGCAGATCCACAGTCCCACACTTCTTCAGGTATTTCCTTTACCACAACAAACAAAAACTTCAACACCAAACCAAAACCACAATGTCTAAAGAACATGTAAGACCTTCTTTACACTACCTTCAAATTAGCTTGAGCTAAAGCAATAACTCCCGTAGCTTTCCACCGATCACTACGGTTCTTGTCTAAAACAAGACCAGGTTTTGTCTGATCTACAGTAGTTCTAGATATTGGCTTTGTACTAGCTTCCTTAAGCACTGGACCTTCCTATTCAATTTTGAACATTTACCTCAATTAGATTTAAAGGAGAAAACTTTGATGATTGAATCATAAAATACGAAGACTGACCCCTTGATGAAGACCTTGAGAAGCCATTAACATGATCTTCGCACCATCTTCCACCAACGATTGCTTCAAAGTCGAAGTCTCTACCAAGACCTTACCTTTGAATTTTCAGGAAACGAAAAGTTTGAATTTTGAATAAGACCAATCAAGAGGATTTAGCTAAAGAACCTAATCAGATTGAAAAGGAGAAACCTTTGAAGATGAGTTTCTGGCCACGAGGAAGAACGTTGGTGATGGGTTGAAGAAGAGACTTGAGGTCTTTGATCGTAGCGTCAGGTGATACCGAGAGTGGTATCGATCTTCCTCCGAATTTGATTGTGAGCTTGATGGTTGATTCTGCCATTGTTGGAACTTCGACCTCTGGTGATTCTGATTTGCTTCACCTTCAGTTCCAGTTCCAGAAACACGAAGAATCCATAAGACTTCTTTTGGGCCCAAAATGCAGATCTAATTTGTTGGGCCATTTTAAATAATGGACCTAATCACCTTGGGATGAGAATATTGAAAGGAAGAAAAAAAAAAACATAAATGAATGTAATAATAGACCTGATTGGGCAGGGTTGCAGTTGGAGGAAATTGCAACTTTATTTATTTTTTGTACCATAGAATTAAGATGCTGATGTAGATTTTAATCATATAGGGTTTTTGCTGTAACTTTGAAAAATATTATTGATAGTTTACTCATAAATCTTCCAAAGACAAAATACTTGTGCTCTAAGTATTTTTATATCTAGTAACTTAATAATATGATTGGTAAAGATTTTATTTTGTAGAAATACCGACTTAATTGTCGGTATGAATAGCAGTACTATGAATGATGGTTCAGTTCACTGTTAAGTAAGAGCCGAAATATAATTTTCAATTACATATACAAATTTAGATAAAAGTTGAGTTTTTAATCAAATTTTAGTCATAGTTGACACTAAATAGTTGTTTAAATTGTAAATAAATCATTTTATATGTATTATTTACCAACTAAGTTCAATGATACATATTCATCTAAAAACTAAACACACTTGTACACACATGTTCCCCGCTTATATATATGCAATTCATCCATTTTTACATCTAGAGACAACATAGCTCCACTCTTAATCCATACACTTTGAAAACATGCTTCAAATGATTCTATCATTGATTCATATGCGTTAGCAAACTTAACAATCTCACTAATATTTTTCAGAAGACCAACAACTAGTTCTGACCCTTCTTTCACTATTAGATTCAGAATTTGTGCATAACATCTACCATGAAAAGGAATATTCCATCACACAACAATCTGTTTTCACTAATCATGTGAATTTGATGCTTATGGATTTTTTGCATAGTATTGTATAAATAACATTATCCAAAGTAGGTTATGGAGAATATAATTTATCCATCTCCACTTCTTTTAATAGCTAAAAAGTTTAATAGTTATTTTTCATATTATGTGGAGGTTTCAACTCACAAAAGATTAATATCTTGTTATTCAACTTAAAGTTATCATCAACATAGTGTCCTATTAAACACATATTTAATGCAAAAGTTACTTGACCCTTGAAACATGCTAACAATCTCTTTAGCTTATCTCTTTCTTTTTCAAATATTTTTATAAACATCAATTTCAGCTGTTTGCCTAAATATATGCTAACATGTTGGATTTAAATACTTATCCCTATCCCTAACTTTTTTATACTCAACATATTACCATAAATGCTACTGACTCTTTGTTTTTTCATCTGCTTCAACTCCTACACGCTATAGGAGCAAAATCTTTTCAAACAAGAGATTTTGCGTGTTGTGAATGATTTACCAGTTCAGTTGCTTGAATAGGATGCGGCTCATGTTGTGCTAGTCCTTGAATTTTTATTTCATCCTGATTATCAGTTTCCATTTGATCCTTCTCAGCATTGAGAATTTTTATTGTTTCAATTGTCTATGAATCCATTCTATGTTTTAAGTGTTTGTGAATCCATTCTACAAAATAAGTAAACAACCACAAAAACTAAGTTAATTAATACCATGATATGTGAATTACTAAATTTAATTACATAGAAAGATGAATTACGCAAAACATTAATGATAAATAGCTACTATGTAATCTTTTTGTTTAGTGGTAAAGCAAGATTGAAAAAGAACCATACATTTTAACTTTGAACCATGGGAAAACAGTTAAGAATTTAATATTAAATAACAAACATGATCAATCAAACAAAGAAATGGTGAGTAACAAGTTTGAGACTAGAAACACAAGATGCTATTTCAGAATTTGAGTATGCAAATAAAAAGTTTTGAAATGTGAAGTTCAGACAAAAAAAAAAATACATTAACCATAAATTACATTCCTACATAGTTTTCAAAGAATCAAAGACCAAAAAAAAAGCTTGTAAAGATTGTAAATAAACCAAAGAATCATTAACCACAATTTGAAAAAAATGTAAATCTGTAAATAAACCAACTTCTTAAATGAAGCAACCTTCTTAAGTAAAACAACCTTCTTGACCTACCTACCAACCAAAGAACCACCAACCAAAACCAAAAAAAGCTTGAGACCTAACCTGAATGTTTTATTGTGTTTGAAACCTATCAATCAAAACAATAGATTCAGATAATTAATCAAAACACAAGCTTCTTCATAGAATACCTTAAATTTGATAAGAGTAGTTAACAAAATAAGATCCATCTAACTAAAACCCACAAATAATAAAACCTAAAAATATAAATCTTGGGTTTCAAATTTCAACAGATTTAGTATACCCTACGTGTTTTAACCTATAATTAAGCAACTCCATATTTAAGATATTTTAGGTACCCAGCTTGAATTGTGTTCCAAAAAAATTAAAAAAAAAAAAAAAAGAAAGAAGGTACCCAGCTTGAATCCCCCTATATATTAAAAGAGAAGTCACTATATATTAAAAGAGAAGTCACTTTAGTGACTTCTCAATATGTGGCAATCATATAGAGCTTCTCAGAAAAAATCTTTTAATCTTATTGGATGATTTTTCATATTTTTTTTTTTAAATCATAGGGAAAGAGTTAACCTAGAACTACTCAATTTACGTTTTCAAACATTCTCAAGGAATAAAGACAAAACACAAAGCTTTTCTCTTTTGTCGATTAGAAGAACCAAAATCAACGATTTTTTTTTCACGTTTCCCTTTGCTAATTTTAATTGGATTTGGGGATTAGATTGATATGGTGAATCGAAGGCCGAGCAGAACCAAAGGAGTTCGAGAGGTGGATTGGTAATATCAGTTCTCGGAACAGTGAATGAAGTCTAATCGAAATCATAGAAATTGGAGAACTGTTTCGTCGAGAACCGGTCGACGGAGCTTTATAGAGTACTGCTTCCTCGAGAACTGACAGATAGTGTCTTCTTTCATTCCGGTGGACCGAGCTTCATTCACTGTTCCGAGAACAGCTTCATCGAGTACCGATTGGTGATTCCGGTGAGGGCTAGGGTTACGAATCGGAGGTTTATTTCTTCTCTTCATCGAGTACACTATATACACTTGTTTGAGCAACAAGAGGAAAGCTCTTGAAATTTATTTTTGACGATGATATGTTTTTGGATTGGGGATTTTAATTAGATTCGGGATTAGGGTTTGTATTTGGGACCCTCGATGATATAAGTCTTGGTCTTTCCGTGATCATTGAAGGATGGAGCAATCATTGAAGGATAGAGCAAAACGATTGAATACCCAATCCAAAGGTATCTATTATTTTGACAAGTGATCCTCTTAGTTTCTATGCTTGCTTTAGTTCTTGGTGGAAATAGTTCTGATTGTATCCTGATGGCTTATACTTGCAGTTGGGAAATTGAGCGTTGAGACCCAGTGGTGTTGTCAGAGACAAATGATTTGATTCATTGCATCTCTCTACTCTCCTCATAGGAACAAGCGAAGCAAAAGGAGTATGCCTTCTCTTTCACTGGGCTTTGTTGATATTCCGACCTCTCATGAGTCATGACACATCAAATCTGTTTGTTTCTAATCATTTTTTATTTACTTGCATAGGTGCTAGATTTGATTTAACACCTCTGTGCTTTCAGTTAACTGTTGTTTCTCTCAAGCTTAATGCCAAACACGAGAGATAGTGACTATCCTTAGTACTTTAGTTTGATCATTCATGTGTATGCGTACTTTAGTTTGATCATTTTTTTTCCTTCAGCTCTTTTCCTATTGCCGTTTTCTGATTATTTTTGTATTGAAACTTAAATGAGAGTAGGGATAATATACAAATGGAAATGTTTGAGATTGGAACCCGTGGTGTTCGGTAGCTGAATATTGTGAGGAAGTGTTATCAAGTTTCAGAGCAGCACTCTTGGAGGTATATTCTTTCCTTTGCAAAAGATTGATTGAGAAATGGTTCATATCAAATATGTAGTTGTTTGAATCTAGCGATATAGCAATGACTTTTCCTAGATAGTTGTTAGATCATTTGCTCATCGTTCAGTTTTCTTGGGCCAATGTTTGGTAGGATTTAGTATAAAATATATATTTTATCGTCTATTTACAAAAGCCCAAACCTATTATCAATTTTGATATCATATTAAAATTACAAGAGGATTTTGTATTACTTGCGCAAGTTGAAAAGTAACTTATGAATAGTTTAAATGTAAGTTACCTTATTTAAAAAATAAATTACTTGCGCAAGTTACTATCACATTTATTGAAAACTTAAATGTCAATTTACCTTAATGTTTCTAAATTCTTAATTCGTTTGTAATGATTTACCTTAATAGGGGATAACTTTATTTAATCTATTTCAATATTTATTGTGAAAAATAAATATACAAACATCATTTATGTTTGAAACGTGGACAGTATAAAGTTACCTTATTGAAAATAACTATTTCTTGCGCAAGTTAGTATCACATTAATTCAACTTTTAAATCTTTCTAAATTGTGTTCATTCGTTGTTAATTACTTACATTGTTGTGAAAAAGAAATATTCAGGGTAAATTTATTATGAAAGTTCGACTATATATAAAGATACTCACAAGGTCTTACATAAAATACAATACAGTTTTACGCTTTGATATCAAATTTTTAAAAACAGTATGGCAATGGTTCAAGCTCCTAAAAACCGAGTTTCTTTTATCATGCAGTTAAAACCGTGTAAAGATACATGGCGTATTGAGGTTAGGATTTTTCGCTTGTGGAGAAATTACAATAAAGATTCGCTTGATTACCATCCAGTTTTCTGACTATTTCGATGACAGTATGTCAATTTAATATTATTTTCTGCTCAATAAAATTTAGAAATTTATAAATCTATCAAATAAAGTTAACCCATCCAATTGCTTACAAAATATAATAATTTTTTTTGCAGGTTTCTAATGGATTTTGTTTTCTTTATCGAGAATTATACTTCATAATTTATATTATTTATGGATAATATTTTAAATTTTATTATATTTTCCTTTAATATATTTACATTAATTTTACGAAAAATTTAAACATAATAATATTATACACCTAAAATATAGAATTACAACACATATACAATACAATTCTAGTTAGTGATAATATAAAATATGTTACTTCTAAAACTATACACTATTTAATCCATATGTTGAATAAAAGTATCTTCTTAAACACACAAATTAAAAATCAACATTGCAATTATACATACACACAATAACTGTCTCTTCATACTGAAATTACTTTGTTCCCTCTCGTCCATGTTAAAGACGGAATATCAGCATTTCTCCATAGCTGATGCTTTCTCCCAAAGATAATGGTATTATGATGTAAAATTCGTTAATTCTAAAACTATACACTATTTATTCCATATTTTGAATTTTTTATACCCACACAAACAGAGAATTGCAGGGTGTATACCAGTCACCTAGTAGTTATCCAAGTACACAAACAGAGAATTTCGGACTGTTTCATAAGTACAGTACATGAACACCTATGTGTACATACCCTAGCTACTTCCCTTTCATACACAGAGAGATATACGTATATTATTGCTTACATACATATTTATATACCAAAAAATAGATGATCTCAACCCCTCCAAGCTTAGCTCTGAGTCTTCAACCTCCTGTATCAGCTAACCTCATGTTCATTCTTTTACATCATCTTCACTATCCACATCTTATATTTCTCCATGTACATATACACAAGACAAGGTCCTACCAAACCAGCATCAAACAGCTTTTTGCATAGACCCATATACGCTTCAACATCTCGTGGCCGTTGGATCCTCCTTGTCATCCCTTGCATCACAGCCACTCGATCAATATACTCCGGACACAAACCAGAGTCGATCATCGTTACCAATGTCTCCGAAGCCTCTTCAAAGTGCCCTCCTTTCACATACCCTCTGAGCAACCATGACAGAGTCTTCTTCTTTCTCTCAGACCCCATGAACTCCACCCGTGTCAGAAGCCGCGAAACAGCATCCATCTCTTTCTGCGAAGCGCAGATCGCCATTACAATGTCGTGTAGGTCAGCTTCAGGTTCTCTCCCCGCGAACTTCATCTCCCAAAGCTGCTTCTCTGCTTCCGGTCCACGTCCTGCGCATATGTACATCGCCAGGAGTCTCTCGTGGACCGCCCCAACAATAGACTCCTTCTCTTGACCTTCCTGGAACGCCCACGCTGCTAACTCAAGTCCACGGGATACGAGTTCTGACTGATACTTCTCTATGAGCAACCTATCGTGACCATCTATCTCAGCAACAAGACCAGCCCGTGTATAACGTTTCAGCTCACGTAAAGTCTTCCCTAGACTGTTCAGCTCTTTCACGATAGCTGTCATCGCGATAAGATAGCTGTAAGCTTCTGGCTTCAGCCCTGAGTGTCTCAAGTCAACAACCAAATCAACAGCCTTCTTATACTCTCCATCAACCTGTGAAAGAAACAAACAACAGTCACTGCCACGTCATCTTTAACCAAACAAAAGACACAAAAAAGGAATAAACTTTACCATCATCTTCCAAGCAAGATACCCACTTGGCCCTCCTTTCCTCCCTTCAGAACCAACAACAACAACATCTCTCCTCCTCAGAACCTCCTTCACAAACAGAACCGCACTCTCCTTCTTCCCCATCTCACAGTACAAAGCAATGACCTTCTCCATCATACTAAAACCAGGTCTCAACCCAACGCAATCCATATCAACCAACAACTCGAACACTTCCCCTGCGCCACACTCCTCTTCAATCAGTTTCCTAACCCACCCGCACATGATCGAAACCATCAGCTCCATCATCTCCTCGTCGACTCTATTCTCCTTCTTCAACCACTCGAAGACTTCAAGAGCGCACCACGAGTCTCTCCCTTCTTGCGCGAAGTAGACGAGCATCAGCTGGAGCTCTCGAGGAGACAAGCGGTGGTTCATCTCCTCGAGGATGTCAGAGGGCTCTCTCGTCATCCTCTCCAGCTCCTCGATCGCCTCGAAAAACCCGTCTCCGATCTCATCCGCTTCTTCTTCCTCGCTTGTGATGAACTGGTCTAGCTCCACGGAGGAACGGGAGGATCCGAGCTGCTCGCGGAACTTCCCGGCGGCGGCGTGGTTGAATTTGAGGTTGCAGGTGATTCGGGAAGTGGGTTTCACGCTGTGATGTCGTCGTCGGAGAGTAATCGGCGGCGGCGAGAAGGTTTGGTGAAGATGGGCCAACGAAGCGAAGCTACGAGAGTAAGCCATATGAGTAAAGCTCAAAACTTTGCCGAGAAAGCTGCGAATTCAAACGGTCTAAGACTCAATTTCGACGATTCAGAGGTTTCTTGATTAGAGTAGAAGCTACGATAATCCATGGATTATCAAAAACCTCTTCTTTAAGGAGGAAGACAATGGGAGGATAACAGAAGAAAATGATAAAATAAAATAAATGGTTTATTTTCCTTGTGTGATTTTATTAATTAAATGAAGGGTTGAGATTATGTGGTTGCTTATAATCGGACGGTGGTGGATTGAGTCTAATCAATGGTCTCGAAGTAGAGGCTACGAAGCGCGTACGTGTCATGGCGTCAACTTGTTTGCACACCGTGCCGCTTCAAGTAGCACAAAACGATACCACGTTTAAATCACGTTTCTACCCTTATATATAATCCCAAGATGAATTTGAGATTTTGATTTAAAAATGAGAGAGATCTGATTACGACTGTTTAACGTTTTGTATTAAGAGATACTTAGATTAAGATGTTGACTTCTCTGATGGATGATGTCACCGGCTCGGATTCTAGGACGCAAAAATGGATTAGTTTTCGTCGTAATAGTTCTGTAATTGTGTTTTGTGTTGGGCCAGCTTATAGGCCGAAATTGAATTTGAGTAACATATTAAATATGCCTATGGCCAAGTTGAAGTAGTGACAAGGGATTATTCTTTATTTATGGGTTTATTGATCCGGGGTTTATTTAACGCTTTTAAAAAGCCTTTAACAGACCCATATACGTGGAAAAAAATATATCCGCGCACTCAAACTCTCCATTATTAATCTTCTAATAGCTACTAATGTTTTATCGATGCCCATTTATTTGGAACAAAAAGAACTGAACCGGAAATGATTTGAATCCGATTCTCATCAACACTAACTAGGTTATAATGGATAGTACTTCTTAGACATTAGTAACTAGTTGGTTTCAAACGTCATGCGCGCATACATAAATATTTTAAAATAATTGTATATAAATATAAATATAATTTCACTTTATTAATTTTAAGAATATTATTATTTTTCATTTGACTTAAAAATATTTAACTTATTTTTATTTATTTAAAAGACTTAAACTAAAATGAATAATTTCGTCTATCTTATATTTATATATTTTAAACTATAGTTTTAGTAGATTTTATTACATCCACAGATTTTATTTATTTTATTTACTCAATAAATATGCAATCATCACGCAACAATTATTTTGTAACATTTAAATCCAAATAAATTCAACAGATTAAAACTCGATTAATCATCTATATACCTTTGAATCCAAATAAAACTTAAATATTTAATTATTCATAAAAATTTAAATTTTAATCAAAATTTTCAGGATGTATTTGTTAAAATTCTTTTATATTGAATTTTTGACGAAAATATAAATATATTAAATCATTTACTTCGTTTATCATAAGTCTTTTCAATAAAACTTTTATATTTACTGTTATATTAGTTTTATAATTTTAATAATAATAATAAATATAATTTATGTTTATGATATGTATATGTAACTATTTTATTTCAAATATCTTACCAAAAAGGAAAGTATTTATCATTAAATTTGTACATGTCATAATTAGAAGGAAACCATGTCATTTTTAATTAAGCAATGTCATCATTTTTTTTCAAAATTAATATAGTTTTCATCTACGACGCAAAAATGGATTAGTTTTCGTCGTAATAGTTCTGTAATTGTGTTTTGTGTTGGGCCAGCTTATAGGCCGAAATTGAATTTGAGTAACCTATTAAATATGCCTATGGCCGAATTGAAGTAGTGACAAGGGATTATTCTTTATTTATGGGTTTATTGGTCTGGGGTTTATTTAACGCTTTTAAAAAGCCATTAACAGACCCATATACGTGAAAAAAATATCTGCGCCCTGAAAAAAATAAGAGACAAACTCTCCATTATTTTTTTTGAATGAATGCTAAATTTATTCATCAAAAAACCTTTTTACATCGAGTGGGTTTTTATTATAAGAAAAGAAACTACAACTACTCCTTCTACTTCTACTCCTTTACAGCATCAAAACTTATGCTATACACTCTCTCCTTTGTCAAAACTGTCGAGAGTATTTACAGCTTAGTACCAAACCAATATTGCAGTATACCTTCCATCCCCTTAATTTTCTTTGCATGTACCAGACTGAGTTTATTACGAATTGCCTTATCCGTCAGCTTTATCAGAACCTGCACCGGCAGGGCCTGATCTCTATGCCTACGCTTATTACGTTCTCTCCACAACGTATATAGCGTGATTTGGAAAACATATCTGAGACAAAACAGCTTCTTCTTCTCCGTTGTCGAGATAATCATCAAACGTATTATAACATTCCAGCTGTTGGAGTAAGAGCCACGCAAAATTCCTCTTATGAGATGCTCCAGATCTGCGATGAGAAGGAGCACTCAAAGAAGAGATGATTCTTTGTTTCCACAGCACTTTTGCAGAGAACACAAGTAGTGTCAATTCCTTGGTTCCAGCAAGCAACTCGGTCCATAGTAGCTAGTCTGCCCCAAAAAGCAATCCAAGTTATGAATGCAAATTTAGGGGTGGCATTTGAAAACCAAGTACTTTCCCCCCATAATAATGGGAAACTCTCTATTATTATTGATGACAAAAAAAACTCTCCATTATTAATCTTCTAATATTTACTATTGTTTTATCGATGCCCATTTATCTGGAACAAAAAGAACTGAGGCCCCGATTGGGGATTAGGCTTTCAGGGCTGTTAGCAATTGTAAAGCCATCAAAGCCAATATTTAACCAATCGAACTTTCGTGACTTTTAATACTTTTAAAGTCTCAACAGCCTATATTCTTTATTTTACTCTTTGTTTCTGACTTTTGTTAAAAACATCTATATCGTGACTTTAAGAACTTTAACTATAAACAAAAATATTTTTTAATTTTTTTTCTTTATCCTGTTTTATTTTCATTCCCCCCCCCCCATTACAATTATAACATTTATACAGATTTATATTAACTTAATTTCAAATTGTATTTGATAATTAATCATTAACTTTTTTTATTGTTCTTTTTAAATCCATATTGCCTATCTTATATCATTTCATTCATTATATATAATAGATGACTTTAAATATTCATATACTATTAATATAAAAAATGAAAAAAAATTTGAAAAATTTATATAAAATTTCAAATTTGAAAGCATATAATTCACTTTTAAAACATGTGTTTATTTATTTAACATATATAAAAATAAATAAACATTAGAACTATAAAATAATTTTAAAGTTGTTTCAAAAGTATTCTTCAAATTTTGGATTTTTTTTAAAATGAAAAGAATTGAAAAATTTATACAAAAGTTTGAATTTGAAAATATATAATTCGAAACTATAAAAATTAATTATTTATTTTTGTAAAAAAAGTTATAACTATTCATAAAGCAAAAATATTTTGAAGAATCTCAATGACCAATTTGGACCTAATTTGAGTTGGAAACACGGAAAAAAATCATTTAGATTATTTGAAAATGCGTTACAATATGTATTTCGAAAATCCAAAAGCTCAACAACTTCATCTAAATTTTTTTTTTCAATTTATTCCAGTATTTAGTGTAAATTTTGATTATTATACAATAAATAAAAAAGTATGAATTTTTGTCGTTTTGAATAGCTTTTTCATATTTTATTTTCAAGATTTTGCATTCTTACAAATTTTATATATGTTTTTGTACATAAATTAAATATATGTTTTATAATAGTCACATTTTGTAAAGTTTTTGATGCCAATCAGACTTTTAAAAATATTGAAAGTAACAGCTACCGCCTTTACAGCCAAAATCTCTGCAGCCAAAATTCTAAAGCCAAAGCCTAAAACGAAAGTCCGTACAAATCGGAACCTGAACCGGAAATGATTTGAATCTGATTCTCATCAACACTAACTAGGTTATAATGGATAGTACTTCTTAGGCATTAGTAACTAGTTGGTTTCAAACGTCATGCTTGATACATAAATATTTAAAATAATTGTATATAAATATAAATATAATTTCATTTTATTAATTTTAAAAATATTATTTATTTTTCATTTGACTTAACAGTATTTAACTTAATTTTGGTTTAGTTAAAAAGACTAAACTAAAATGAATAATTTTGTCTATCTTATATTTATATATTTTAAACTATAGTTTTTAGTAGATTTTTATTACATCCACAGATTTTATTTATTTTATTTACTCAATAAATTAGCAATCATCAACGCAACAATTGTTTTGTAACATTTAAATCCAAATAAATTCAACAGATTAAAACTCGATTAATCATCTATATACCTTTGAATCCAAATATAACTTAAATATTTAGTTATTCATAAAAATTTAAATTTTAATCAAAATTTTCAGAATGTATTTGTTAAAATTCTTTTATATTGATTTTTTGATGAAAATATAAATACATTAAATTATTTACTTCGTTTATCATAAGTCTTTTCAATAAAACTTTTATATTTACTGTTATATTAGTTTTATAATTTTAATAATAATAATAAATATAATTTCTGTTTATGATATGTATATGTAACTATTTTATTTCAAATATCTTACCAAAAAGGAAAGTATAATTAAATTTGTACATGTCATAATTAGAAGGAAACCATGTCATTTTTAATCAAGCAATGTCATCATTTTTTTTTCAAAATTAATATAGTGATAACACATAAGTAAAACTTAAAAATTCAGTTCCCAAATAATGTTTATATAGGGGATAGTTCAATTGATTTTCTAATACTGTTTATAAAATTTTCTAATACTGTTTAATAATTTTTTATAAAATAGGTTGTGATTTAAAAATAACTTTAAAAGATCTTATAAATAATTTTGTCACTATCAAAATTTTGAAAAAGCCTTTAGATTGTCACTTTGCTAATCACTCCCCTAATTTTCTTGTGTATTATGGATTCTTGAAAACTAACTTCCAAATTATGTGAAAGTGTATCAACTTTCTTTTACTTGAAAAGGTCACTGGAAATCTGTGGGAATTTCATCCTAGGATGTTGTTCTCCAATCAACTTATGCTCCATGTCTAAGTTTTTGTGGGCCAAACTCCCAAATTCAACACTATTAAGAAAAGCATTGCATATATGAGAATATATAATCAGATCAATCCAAAAACTTTGTTTAAATGTTTAAATTTTATAAAAAGTGCTCATCTTTATTCAGTTACGTATTCATTTTGGCTTTGATAAGTTAAGTTGGTGAAGATGAGATGATTCGTTCTCTACTACTTCTATCAACTTCCAAACATTTCTCAATCATATTATTTTGTAATTGCTTTTGGTCTGCCAACTAATATTTTAGTATGTTAACAATATTATTGGTAAGGTTCCCCGATACTCTCCTTCTTCTCTTTGTATTTGCCTTTGGTTTTCATGGATAAAATTCTTATTTCTTTTTTTTAAAAGCAGTGATTAGCCAACTCCCTAATAATCGACATATAAAACCAAATATTTTCTATAAATCAGTAAAAGTTAAAAACAATCTGCGTTAGGACCATCGTTTTTATTACCGTCGAAAAGCCAATGAAAATCGAGTCCATGAGGCGTAGAGTTTAGTGTCATATAAACTAATTAATTAATAAAACTTTCGTAATTGTAATCATGTGCAAGCTTTATGGGTCGAAAGTTCCGACGTGTTGATAGGAAGATTCATATTGCAAAGTGTTTTGGCTAATCCAATGCAATGTGGCCACATTGAAATCCATACTATTTTTTTCATGCTTGATTTACGCTTTAGTTAACTAATGCTTACTTTTTATTAACAAATATATATTTTATGAATATATAAAAAATTATCAAAAATGATTCATAAATTTGGTTAAAAAAAATTGGTTCAAAATGGTTTGTGAAAACCGGATTTACGAGTTTAGACATTTTGAAAAAACAGAGTATAGAACTTAATCAAAGCTTATAGTTAGTTTCACCTGGCAACTTGCCAGAGCCGAGAGATCACATTCCATCTTATGAAACATGCATCTTTTGCTTCTTCTGCCTCATTTGTGCCTTCGTCCATTTCTTTCTCTGTACTTAATGGGTAGTACGTTTTTTCAACATCTTGAAATATGTTGAAACTAAATATGAATGCCGATTCAAAGTTTTAAACTAGATGTCGATCCTGCTTAAATTTATATGAAATTAATAATGTTAATAAAAATTATTTTATAGATATCCTTTCTTAAGGAAAATTTTACTTTGAATCTAAATTATTGTATCACTTGCACGCAGTCAACAGAAAACTACTAAACTATCTTTCTTGGTTATTTATGTTGATAATAAATAGTCTTTGCATATATTCTCTCTAAAAATAATTAGCTTACAAAAATTAAACAAATATCTATCTAAATAAAAATCAGTTGATCAACCAATACACGACTACACTTACACTTTCCACATTATTTTTTTTCATTTGTTCTGTGCTTAACAAAACTTGTGGCTGATGACTCAGCGAAAAATATGTTTTCTTTCATTTGCTCCGAGCTCATCAGCATCTCAATCATTTCTAAACTGTCCTTGAACTAAAATTTATTAATAAACGGCATGTGCCAAATAAAAATCAATCAGAATTGTTGCTTCAAAAGTCTGGTATGTGTGTTTCCATTGTTAGCAGTTGTAATAGAAGATTAATACATTTTAGTATCAGAGAGAATTGGCAAATGAAAAAAAAAATTAATAAATTTCAAGACAGAATTCACGGACATTATTATTAGTGAAAATGGGAAAATGAGGAATTGTAAAGGGGACAAATGAATAACGAGTGTTCACTTCTAGTGTGGAGAGGTTGAGAAATCACTTCTCTAGTTGTTATTAGATATGGACAAAACATAGTTATCTATATTCTATATTTTATGTTATTCTGTTCAAAACAGAAATTTTAAAAATGTAACTCCTTTTAAATATTATATCTTACCAAAATCTTCAATTTCATTTATGCATATTTTCAAATTCTTAAAATCGGCTATCTAGGCGGTTAGGCATCTTTCTAGGCACTTCAACATCTATCTATCGTCTAAAACTATCTAGGAGCTATAATCTCTTCAAATCGGTTAACGAAAATCCAACTATTTGTTTGTCTAGACATCTAATTAGATGGTTGTTGAATTTCTTATAATTGTACTTTATTCTTCTTTAGAAAGTAGAGAGATACAGAAAATACTTTTTTTATACAAAAATAGCAAAATCTTGGAAATTCTATATTTTAGATTTCATTAGTTAAAATAAAAATAAACAATGCTACAAAAATAAGTCTCTACTAATTGGCTAAATATGACTTTGTTTTTATTTAATATGCTACGAGAAACTATGAAAAATATTAATAATTTCATCTTTTCTACGATTCGAAATCCAAACTTCGTAGTATAAAAATATAATTTTTTAGTCAAATCACTAGACCAAAGAGACTTTTAGGTATAAGACTTTGTTTAAACAATCAATTAACATTTAATACATTTTAATAGTGAGCATATCTAACAACGTTAGTCAAATTCAAATATAATACGCTTTCTTAGAAGGTAGACTTTTATAATTAAAACATTTGTATCTTACTGAGTCAAAGTATGTGGGATTACTTACCTAAATTAGAAGGCAGGGCCCAATCATTAATAAACAAACCTTATAAAGTTAGATAGTTCAAATATATTTAACCAAATTCAGTCAACAATTTACAAGCATTCATGAGATACATGTTCTTTAGTCATCTGCACTCTTAATTAGCTTCTATGTTGTGTATATATACATATATACAGTTTCCTTTTCTTCTTCCAAGTCAATATTTTGAAATAATTATAATAATTGGTCAAATTTGTTGCGTTTAAACATTTGTCAAAAAAGTAAGAAAATTTATATGTAAGAGACTAAAACTAAGTAAATCCAACTCTTGGTATCATGTAATTTGGTGTAATTAAACGATTAGTAGCATATATATAGGTCTTTTATATAAAAAAAATAAAATAAATAGCATTTATAGGTCATAGCCACAAAACAAAAGTTGTGGAACAGTGTGATTGGATTAATTTTAATTAGAACATTTCTTATCTATGGACATCATTAATTAGATAAACGTGAAGTCCCACCCCAAAAAAAAAAAAGAAGTTGAACGTGGAGTTTTGAAGCTCTATAATATTCCGCAATATAACATAAGCTGGGTCTTCTCCTTGAGTTGATTATAGCTGATCTTTTCATTTAATTTAATAGAGAGAGAGGGAGCGAAAATGGTGGGGCAATGGAGGAAAGAAGATGATGAAAAGGTGGTGATCCGATGCTACAATGATCTTAGGGACAGAATTCAAATGGAATGTGTGGAAAAAAGTTGTGAGATTGGTAACGACCAGACTTTTCTATTCACAGATACTTTAGGCGATCCCATCTGCAGAATTCGGAATACTCCTATCTTCACCATGCTGGTTAGTTTCTCTCTTCTTTCCTCTCTCAGTTTCTTATTCTTCTCGTTGTTATTTTTGGTATGGAGATACTTCGTTTTTTGTATTTTAAATAGTACATTTTTATGAAGAAAAAAGGATGGCCGTAAACTTCAATAACATAGGTTTGCTCGTAATGTTTTATATATTTCTTTCTAAGATGTCATTTTGGTATTATTTTTTAAAAAATATTTTATTATAAAATTTTGTATTTTATATTATTTAAAGTTCTTATCAAATGAATTATATTTCATAGATAAATTAGGTAATGAAGTGCTCCCTAAAATAATTAACGATGTATTAGTAATTAAATTGAAATTGTATTCAACCAAAAAAATTGTTTGTTTTATCTTTTTCTTTGGTCATCATTGTTTGTTATATCGTAGTATATTTATTCATTGGAAGAAATAAACAATAAAAATGTTAAATGCTTTTTACAAGTAGCCTAGCTACTCTTCAGTCTTATATATCGATTCTGGTGGCGAACCAAATGTTACGCCTTCCTCGTACGTACTTCTTATTCAATTCGTGTAAGAACGTTAAACAACATTTGTGTCAATATATGTTAACACAATGCCAAATAATTAGTTAGCCATTTGTATAAATTTACCATTAATGTACGTTTTTAATAGGTGGCAGATGTTGGGACCAAGCTGGTTGGTTGCATACAAGGTTCAGTGAAGCCAGTTAAGTTTCATGATAAGTCAGTGAATGTGGGTTACGTTCTTGGTCTCAGAGTCGTGCCGCCTTATCGACGCTGTGGCATTGGTTCGATTCTAGTGAGAAAGCTTGAGGAATGGTTTGTGTCTCACAATGTTGACTATGCTTACATGGCCACCGAAAAGGACAATGAGGCCTCTCTCGGTCTCTTCGTCGGAACACTTGGCTATACCGTCTTCAGAAACCCGGCAATTCTAGTCAATCCGGTAAACCCCGGTCGGGATTTGAAATTGCCTTCAGGTATCGGAATAAGGAAGCTAAAGGTGATTATACCACCCATTCATTAGTTTTAAAAGGTTACTTTTGTGAATTATTTTTAGAAAATTATATAACTACATCACAAGAAACTTAAACGGATATTCACCAAAATATAGAACCTTTGTATTATATATTGAGTTCGTATTGAAACGTAGAATATGTACAAACACTAAGAATTATAGTGATGAAAAATAAATATATCACATATAAACACTTAATTGGTTTTTGTAACATAACGAAAAGGCTAGGAAAATTAGTTTACGGTTGTTTACATTTATATTTTCCAAGTAGAGTTGCAAAATACATATATATACACGTGTATATATAATATCATCACCTAAATGTGATAGCTTAATTAAGCAACCACATCAGAAGAATGTATAGATATAGCATAAAGTTATAAGTAGGCTCACATGGAAAAGATTAACATTAATATCTATTCTTTTGAGTGTTATCAGATGGAAGAAGCTGCATCATGGTACCGGACACACGTTGCACCAACGACAGATTTTTTCCCGGACGACATAGATACAATCTTGGGGAACAAGTTAAGCATGGGGACATGGGTGGCTTATTACAACAACAACGACAAAATCAACAGTTGGGCAATTCTTAGTGTATGGAACAGTAGCAAAGTATTCAAACTTAGGATCGGGAAAGCTCCTTTCAGCTATGTGCTTCTTACCAAAGTTTGCAACCTTCTCGGAAGATTCTTGCCATTCTTCGGCTTAACGGCATTACCTGATCTGTTTACTCCGTTTGGTTTTTATTTCCTTTACGGTGTTCACGCGGAAGGCCCGTTATGTGGGAAACTCGTTAGGGCTTTGTGTGACCACGTTAATAACATGGCTGCCTCAGATGATGGCGGGGTGTGTAAGGTCCTGGTGGTAGAAGTCGACGGAGGAAATAACGGCGATGATGATTCTATGAAGAGGTTTGTTCCGCATTGGAAAATGCTTTCGTGTGACGATGACACATGGTGCATCAAACCGTTGAAATGTGAAGAAAAGATGACTGACTTGAGTGAGTTTAACGACATGTTCTGGAAGTCAAAATCGCGATCACTCTTCGTGGATCCAAGAGATGTGTAGCTAAGCTAACTAGGGAAATTGGCTTCATGTTTGGCTGATTACTGACCGAACAGGAAAATATGCTAAATTAGTAACATGATATTAATGATGCAACTCCATGACTGTCTTAAAAAAAAAAACCCAAGACTGTTTAGTAAAATTTTGTTCTTTCTGCTTAAATTTTTCTTATTTATTTTTGTTGATTATATTGTTTCCCGTAATATTCATTGATCCAACCCTAATCGTGAGACTACATTTAAGAAATCGCATCGCCAAGTGATGTTCAACCAATTTCTAAACACTTGAATGTCAACCGGTAAATATCCAACTGTCGAACCGTTCAGATTCAAGGGTCATCTATAAACACCCCACAATCAAACCATCGACTTACAAAACGTTAAGATCATTACTATATGACATTTTGTGTGGTTTGAGTTTCTACATTTTGTTTGGCACATGACATAGAGAGAGATATGGGCCCTACATATTGTTAATTATTCATTTATGAATGATGGGTTTATAGGACCTTTAGGTAAATCATCGTTCTCCATATAAAATCTTTTTTAAAAAAAAAAAATTCCTCAAATAGGTGCCACCATTTGTTGTCCTTGGAAATCTTCCTATCTAGTTTGAGAGCTATAAAGTAGTAAAAGAGTAGGTCATTTTCAATATGATTTTTCATTAAATTATTACATTTTGTTTTGAATCTTATATGGTGATTACAAATTTGTAATGATGATATCTCAAAATATTGTATGTAATTAATACTAAGGAGATTGGCCGTGCGGGTTATGTGGTCCTTTATGTTCTCTTTAATTAGGTTTCAAACCTGATTTTTATTGATGAACCGTCCTCTGATTTCAAGATAGATGTAACTCATTTCCTCATAAGTCGAATTACTCCATGTGATCTTCATATGGCTCGCGCAAATGTGTAAACATTTACATTCATGTGTGTGTAGTCTTACCGGCTTGAGTAGTTTTTTTTTTGTGGGAATATGGGAGACTAGCTCCCATGATTTATTAAAGAACATAAAACATTTCAGTCTACTAATCGAGTTTGTCGTGGTCTTGGAGGACCAACGACATCCTCATGCAATAAAACAACAACCTCCTGTGTAGTCTTACCGGCTTGAGTAGTTGAGTGATCGAAACTATTTGAAGTTTCTTGTTTTCTTTTAATGCCATTATGCAGTGGTTTTTAAAAGCACGTCATTTTTTTTTGTAACACTTAAAGCACGTCTATAAAGCCAAATTTAGTGCATGCTAGCAGCTGAGTAAAGTAAACCATATCTCAATATGGAAAGTTACATATACACTGATAAAACGGTGGGTAACTCAATTGTTTAATCATGGCATAGTATGATCAATCGTTTTTTATTTGACGTCATATTGTCAATAGCATTTGCTTAAATTTTTATTTTCTGGCGACCAAATAACATGCATAAAGATAACGAAAAAATATAAGTACTCAAACATGTGTATATTTTAAATGAAATCATGAATTTACTGGAGCTGAAACAAAAACAAAAAATGTTGAAACAGAATTCAATGAGACTGAATTTTAATTACATGCATGTTACACACTAAATTTTTTTTTTTCTTTTCACGTACCTATGAAAAGACTCAAACTAACTTCAAATGGAGGTGTAGTCCACAAACTGATCTCTCTCCAAGCATCTCAATAAATTTATTTTCTTTTAAGACTTGAGAAACGTTAAGATGGTCAACCAAGCTTAATGCAGTTGGGAGGTCCGGCCAATTCAAAGATTTCGTAACCACTATTATTTCGCACTTTAAACGGGTTATCAAACATTTTAGTAACCAAAACTGCTGTTTAAAGACTTAAGAGTCGCCGATCTGTTTTAGAAAGCATTCATATTATATCCATATATACTTTCCTCGTCTAGTTGGCTGAAAATATGTCATGGTTGAGTCGTAGATACTTTTAACCTAAATCAAGTCAAACCATATTTCTTTCATTTTTTCGTTTCCTAGGGTATTCTGCAATACCGATGAATACGAGAAAACTAAATTAGTAAATTAGTTATAACATAACTGTATAGTGATCACTTTATTGATAATTTACTTTAAATGTTAGGAACATGTCAACTTCGTTAGCTAGCCATCTAATACAATCTTACTGTCTTGATAACATATCTAAGGAGATGATCAACCAATAGACATAAATCAATAATTTTCACCCAATCACCCATTTATGTTTGTATGGGAAGCTTCAAATCAATAGTCCTAATCTGAATACCCTAGAAGGATAATACAGTCCACAGTTAGGTGTTGATGTACTCTTTCCAAACATGGAAGCTGAGTGTACTTTATTTGCCCCTCCTTTCTGCGCAAGTCGAAGCAATTATTGGTTCATTTTTCTCATTTTGATTTTATTTATGAAATAGTTTTGGACTTGAACAGATTCTTTAATAACTGTAAGTTATAAATGATGTAAATATAGGTGGACTGGAGAAATACCAAAATTCACGTATGCTATACAATATTTAGATATATTAAGTTGCGATCGGTTTTATAATGTCAATCATACATCAGAAAACTAGTCGAAAATGTTGAAATGTTATGGTCTAATGGTTAACTAATTTACGTGAATATATAAAACAAATATATTAACCAACTAAGAACATGTGGCCTAATGCTATATTCGAATAGGGGGAGTACTTGCCGCGTGGGTTTAGACCATGGATCAACAAGTTTTACTATTAGTAAAAATGGTTGTGTTGTTTTAACCATTGTAGACATTTACATTAACTAGTAATAATACTAGGCTTTCAACAGACATCAGCTCGGATTTGGACCAACGAGATCTTTTTATACTAGAAGGTCAAAGGTCGAAGCCCGTAAACCCTTCCATACTCGAAATTGGAGACTTCTTATACAAAGTTCAGAGTCTTTTATAATTGAATAAACGACCTCTGATGAGTTTTAACCATCTTATCTAACTAAATTGTAATTTGGGCATATGAATTCTACCACTGGACTAAAGAAAACACAATTGTCTATTTTTTTAATGTCTATTTGCTCGCTGCTATTTAGTTTCATCAGGTTTCTGAACATAACTTAGGTTCTCCCCTAAGGTCAACCTTTGAATTCACCACATCTTCTAAATTAATCAAATTATCACATAGATAATTAAATAAAAAATAACTAAAAAAGAATAACGCTAATTTTAACGACGCTAACGCCGTCAACTAAACCCTATACCCTAAATCTTAAATTCTAAACCTTATATCCCTAATCCTAAATCCAAATTCTATACCCTAAACCTAATCTTATACCCTAAACCCAAATCCTAAATCCTAAACTCAAATCCTAGATCCTAAAACAAAACCGTATATCCTAAACCCCGAACCCAAACCGTGAATCCTAAACTCAAACCCTAAACCTAGACGCTACATGGTTTAGCTTAGGATTTATGGTTTAGCTTAGGATTTACGGTTTGGGTTTAGGGTCTAGGATTATGTTTAGGGTATAGGGTTTGGGTTTAGGGTTTAGGGTTTGAGTTTATGGTCTAGGTTTTCAGCTTAAAGTAGTTTGAGTTTAGGATCTAGGATTTGGTATTAGGGTATAGGATTTGGGTTTATAATATAGGATTTGGGTTTAAGATATAGGTATAGGGTTTAGAATTTAAGATTTAGGTTTAGGGTTTAAATGGCGGCGTTATTAGGGCCGGGCAACCGGGGTAGCATTCGGGTGTCGGTTCTGTTTATTTCGGGTTTGGGTTTTCATGGTTACCGAAAACCAGCCCCATTCGGATAATTTAAAACTTCGGTTCGAGATCGGTTCGGGTGCTCTTCAGTTCGGGTCGGATTTGGTAAATTATTTTGGTATTGGTATAACTCGAAATACTATCGGTTTAGGTTTCAAATGGACTTTCGGTTCTTGAGTATACCGTTTGTACTAAATGAAATCAATATAAATCTACAGAAATGGTAACTTACAATACAAATAAGTAAGTAAAAACATCAATTTCGTCAGAACAACTATGAAATGACGTACATTTGAAACGAAAGTCAAGAATCTTTATTGATATAAATAAAACAAAACAAATGAGAAAATTCAAAGAAACCTAAAGCCAAAACCAAAACAAAACCAAAACCAAAACCAAAACCAAAACCAAAACCATAACCAAACGAAAAATATGTTATTCAATGAAATCAAAAACCAAAAACTTAAATAAAATTTCAAGCTTCAACTGCAAGCACCATTGTCAACCTTCAACCACGAACTTCAAACTTCAATCTTCAAGACATAAGTAAAATCGGTTCTTTGATTTTAAAATACTTGATTTGTACATATTTTATAACCAAAACATGAGTAAAATCGATTCAAAAATAAGAAATAAACATCAACCTTGAAAATTCAAAATCAAACAAAAAAATTAAAAATAGTTATCGATAGGAATAAAACTAAATAAATGAAAGCATAAAACGAAAATCAATTTCTCATGAAATGAGAAACATAGTTCAATAAAAACAAAACCAAAATATAAGAACTTCAAACTTCAACGGCCACCTTCAACCATCAACTTTCATCTTATAGAACCACCAACCTTTATGTAATAGATAATAATTTAGATGTTCAATATATCTTAGTGTATTTTGGATACATATTAGGAATTGAGATCATGTTTGGTACAAGATCTTTTTGGGGTTTTGAATGTTTCGGGTTCTATCGGATATCCATTTAAATTCGGGTTCGGTTCGGATAATACACATAACCCGAAATACCACAAAACAAGATCCATTCGATATTTATGTCGGATTCGGATTGATTCGGATTCATTTTTATCGGATCAGGATCGGTTCGGATTTTCGGATTCGGTTTATTTGCCTAGTCCTAGGCGTTATCATCGTTTAAATTGGTATTGTTTTTTTGTAGTTATTTTTTATTTACTCTTATAATTTTTATTTAATTATCAATGTGGCACTTTGATTGGTCATAGAAAATATGGTGAATTTAAAAATTCACCTTAAGGGTGAACCTAAATTTTGTTCTAGGTTTCTAAGCTATTAGGCCGTAGTGGCTGCATCGCTCATGTTAGTTTCTTTCTTCCGTTTTTTTCGTTTACAACTTATTCACGCACACTTTGAAAAATCATATGACATCCATTAGATTACAATCAATATTTTACGAAAACTAAAAAACAATTGAAATACATTTTCATTCTTATTAAATACACATATTTAACAAATACTATTTGAAGATAATTGAAATTAATATAAGATCATTGTATTTTAAAATTAATATTAAACTTAAAATAGATACAAATTGCATTGGAATTCTAAAATGACATTTTGAAATAGTAATGAAACCCATGGAGTAGATAATTAATGCAAAATAATTAATTTTGTTAGAGGAACATTAAGGATACATTTTAAAAAAAAACATTAAGGATACATTGTTTTGATTATAACTTTAATATAACCTCAATAAAGTAGGAATCTACTTTTGCTTTAGTTCAGACACAAATTGTGATCCCCATTGGGCTTGAAGTTCAAACTAATTGGTTAGGAAGAAGAGGCTCGTGACAAAAGATTGGGGTCACCTATAATGGGCCGTTGAAGGGCCGCCCATAATAACTCGGAAGTTAGCACTGAGGGACAAGTAATCTCAAATGCCGTGGTCGTTCGTTCTTCTTTTATCTGTTTTCCAAGTCGTCTTCCTCTTCTGAGAATGATAAAGAGAAAACACGATGGAAACAAACAACAAGCTGCAACTTACAGTCACGGTCACAGATCGCAGCAACTATCAAAAGAACATGCCTAACATCATATGTAGAAACATTTAAGTAGTCAAGTTAAAAAATAAAGAGAATATATATTAACGAAGACCTGGTTTATAGAAGTCTAGAAAAGAATTAAAATTTCGAAATGATTCGAACCAAAATTAAGAAAACCACATCCACATTGCAAAAAAAGACCAACAAACCGGTCTGAGAAAAGATTTTAGCAAGTCTTAAGACATAACGAAACATCAAAAAACACCTACTGCTCAAGAACGGTGACTTGTTCCCACTCTCCATCGACCGACTCTTTCCACACCGTCACATTATTGTTCCCATCGGACACAGCCAACATATTACCTGTCAACGACCACGAGACCCGCCACACCGGAGTCATAAAGTCCTTGAGAACCTTACCATCCCACTGCTCACCTTCTTTCCCCACCGTCCATAAGATCACTTTCCCATCTTGTGAGCCACTAGCAATGGTCGACTTAGGGAGACCCAAGTTCGGCGCCCAAGCCACATCACGGACCCAATCAGTGTGCTTCTGCAGAGCCGGGAAGCAATCCATCTTCCACGACCCGTCAGAGAGCTTCCACACTTTCACCGTATTATCCCACCCACCAGAAGCCAGCTTGTAAACCGGATCGAGCGAGCCAGAGCTGACGATAGCACCAGGGGAAGTGGATGGAGCCCACGAGACAGAAGTGACTCCGACCGGGTGAGCTTGATCAATCTTTGTGGTGTCCCAGCCACCATCAGCACGGCCTGTGAAAACCGAAATGTTTCCATCGGATGACCCGCAAGCCAAGGACAGTCCGAGTTCATAAGGAGCCCAAGCGATGGAGTTGACAGAAGATTTGTGGTCTGTGAAGACGTGAGCTTGAGTCCATTGGTTTTGGCTGCCTTCTTTCCATAGAATGACTTGACCATCATAGGAGCACGAGGCTAGGATCGATCCAAATTTGGGGTGGGCCCATGCGACCTGCCAGACGGGACCACGGTGGCCGGTTAATGTAGCTAGGTGCTGGGATCCCCCACCGTTGACGCCGGTTATCTTGATGGTGCAGTCAGATGAAGCAGTTGCAACTTTCTTCCCGTAGTAATCCATTTGAACATCATGGATCATGTCTTCATGACCCGTTTCAATCTTCTGACCCGGCATGTTACTTAGCCTGCTTCGTAAAACGTAAACAAAGTAACAAATTCATGGAATAAGGAACACACAAAAAAAATGCTATTGTTTAGGAGCTTGTTTGAATCTCAGTGAAGTATAATAACATTATTATTGATGAACAGCATCACACATGTAAGTAAGCACATGACATTCTATATAAAAATCAAAGAGAGATGTAATATGATTATGAATAGATAAAAACGAAAGGGACAGGTAACAATGTAACAGTCGATTCTCAGAGAGCAATTCAATCACAAAAACAGAGAAAAGAGGTTAACAATGAATCCTACGGTCGAAACTCCAACCCTAAGGATCATGGGGGTACGAAATCGAATCCAAGACAGGATTCGATCCAATGGGTGAGATCTAATTGTAGAGATGCGGAGATCAAACGAAGATCGATCACGCCGGAGAATTCAATCACAGTTTCGAACAGAACCCAAGCTTAGATACTTGGAAACCGAGAGAACGATCGACACAACTCAGGGAAGAGATAACGTACCTGAGAGACGCCGGAATGTGAGATCGACGGAGAAAAAAACGCTACGAGGAAGGAAGCAATCGCTCTCTAGAGTTTATACAAGGTGATTGATTAAACCGTAGTCAAGACTCTAAACCGGGATGGTCAAATAAAAAAACGGATCTAACATAGGACCAAGTGGCTCTCTTCTGATTTGTTTTGTATAAATTATTTTCTTTAAATTAAAATAATGTATAATAATATCCTTTAAATCTAGGTCAATTCTCCTAAATAGCTATTTTAAAGTTTTTGTCCTAAAAATAACATTAAAAAAAAATGACCAAAAGAAATTTCATTAAAGAGGTAAAAGACTTTTATACTCTTCGCTTTATAGATGTATAAGTGATAGAAAAAAAGAGAAAAACTTTTTTTTTATAATTTTGAAAACTATGTTTTCAAATTCAAAAGTTTTCTAATTTTTTATTTTTCGAACTTTTTATTTTTTCAATTTTTTAAATTTTCTTTTTGATACTCGAAAATGCTTTTGGAAACTATTTTTGAAAAGTTTTATTTTTTGAATTTTTAATATTTATTTTCTATTTAAAAAAAGAGTCTAAGTTAGTTAATCATAAGGGTATAAATATATATTTATCTTTCAATAAAATCTATTTTGGTCACTTTCTTTCTTAGAGGTTATTTTATGAAAAAAGCTGAGTTATTGTCCATGCATTCAAAATATTTAATATTAAATTTAACATAAATTTTTTATATATAACAAAAATTTCATCACAAAAGAAATTCTTTTTATAACGGAAACTAAACTTCAAAGGACTTATGCTTTTGAAATATGTAGTAATAAATTAAATATGAAATTCATTATATATAAAAATTATTATAATAAAATAATATTTTACTGTAAAATAAACACTCGTAAAATAAACACTCATGTATATATAAAATTATATACAAAATATATACAGGGATTTATCTTTCTTTTATATTTATTTTAAAAAATTATAAGCTAAAATATTTTTGATAACACAATATAAACAAAATGTAATTGTCAAATCAATAAAATTATTTTCTAATTATTCATTAAGGATAGTAAGGACAATAGCCGTTCTAACTTTCAAGGTGAGAGCTCAGAGCAAAAAAAAAATCACTTTGCAATAATGGTATAGATAATAAGTTTTATGTTAAGTAAAAAAAAAGAGGATTTACCCAGAAAAAGTGTAAATGAGATTCTAATTAAAATATCATAACTAAAATAGGACTCACAACTAATAAAAAGATCTTTAGTTTTGTTTCACAAATCCTTATAATTTAAAATGCTAAGTATAGGCCTCCATTACATTAAAATAAAAAACAAATAGAGATGAATTTCATTTTCAAAAGAATTAACAATATAATATAATATTTATATAAGTTATATATGATAATTATTTATTTATGATTTCAATTTATCATATATAATCATAAAAGTTTTCTAAGTTTTATCATCTCATTACCTCGTCGAATTATATCATATTTTACATTAGTTTAGTTTGAAACTGGAAAATTTAATTAATTCATTGCTGATATGTTTCTTTTTATTGTTTTGCTGAGTTTATAAAATCTTCAAACAATAATAACATAAGTTTTTTAGTGTAATGCAACCTGTGTTAGCCTAAATAGTTGTTACCATTTAACTGCTTGCGACAGTCCCTTGTGCTATAGTTTTCTTGTTTTATGAAGGTGTATTTCAGTTTAGTTAACTTTTAAGGGTTTTTTGTTACCAAAAAAAAAAGGTTAACTTTACAAGGTTTAGTAAATCAATTGAAAAACTTGAATATATGTCAAAGTAAGGGAAAGCTGACAACAATGGATCTTGAGAGTTGAGGGCAACTGAAAAAGTCTGCGACAAGAAAAGTTCAAGCAACCATGGGTGATGAACCACCAGGGTATGCTTAAAGGGATCACTTATCTATTGAACAATATCTCCCATTTGATGTATATATGTAGGGGTGTCAAAATGAATTCAAACTCATGAGCTAGCTCAGCTCAGCTTGTTTTTTTATGAGTACGATCTCTATATTTTAGGTTCATTTAATAAATGAGTTTATTGATCGAGCTTAAATTAGATCACAAGTTATATGAACGATCTTTAATGAACATGAGCTGGCTCATGAACTTGTTCATTTTATACTTAACAATTATATATATATATATATTATAAATTTGGATAACTTCTATTTTTCTTATGTAAAAAGATAATTTCTTATATTTATATTAAAATATTTATAAATGTTTTATTTTAATTTTATAATTTGGATAGATGAAGACATTGAAGATGAAGACTCTCACGGAGATAGGGATCTAGATCATTAGTTCTGCTTTAATTTAATTTATTTTATGTGTTGGATTTTTTTTATTTTTGTCAAATGTTGGTTTTTATTTAGTATTTAATATTTATGTTTGGATTTTTTAATATTTAAATTTTGAAATAATATAATCGAAGCTATTTTATCATAGTTTTATTTTATTTTTATTATTTTTAGATCACAAGTTAACTCATTTAATTCATGATCTAGATGATCTGAGTTCGAGTTTACATATTGAAGCTCATATAATAAATGAGTTGAACTGAGTTAACTCATGAAAGATCCGAACTTACCAGGGGCGGAGCCATTACCATGGGAGTGGGGTCAGCTGACCCCACTTATTTTAAAAATTTATGTGTTTTGTTTACTGAAATTATTTTGTGACCCCATTAAAAAATTTTAGATGACCCCATAAGGAAAAAAAAAACCCTGAAACAAAAACATAAGCAAAGCATAAATCATCATTTTTACCAAATAAAAAACTATTTAGTAAGTATTTAAAGTAACTATCATTTATTTAAACTTTTTTTTAGTCAAAACATTTATTTAATTTATAAAACATGAATACATATAAATATATTTTTATATTTAAAAATTTTGTAAAAAAATAACCCCACTATAAAATTTTTCTGGCTCCACCACATATATATGGTACGTTAGACATAGCATTCCCCCGCCAACAAATTGTTTACCAAATACCCTAAATACACATAATGTTTTGGAAAATTATAGGTTATGTTTTTACCCAAAAAAGGTTATGTAGCAGTGGACTAATACCCTATTTATAAAACCATAATTTTACATTTCTACTTTCAATTTTTTTTTCTTTTTTACATTTTGTAGTTTTTTGGGCTTGGTTCTAACAACTGGAAAGGTCGAAAAACACAGTTAACGCAATTAAACCTACTATATGAAAGCTGAACTTCACTGAATAATCTCGTTACAACCAACTTAAAAGTGCAGCTTTGTCTATTTTCTAACAGTCAATCCCTTCATCTACAAATTCAATAAAATTAGCAAATTCCACGTTTTGATTGGCAGGCATATTCCAAAAATTCTTCCGAAATATATCTTAGGTTGTTTTAAGAAAAAAAAAAAAAGCTAACATGTATTTTGCTCTCTTGGTTAATTAGATCATTTTTAACTACGAAGCTTTCTCAAAAAAGTTACATGTTTTATATATATATATATATATCTACAAAATCGTAAAAGAAAAAGGGTCATTAGACTACATTTTAGCCAACTAGGTATTGGCTAAGTTAGCTAAGCATAAATAATCTCTAAAAGTATTGTACGTGACGTAATAGGTGACAACGAATATGATTGTTATAGATAAGAAAATAAATACCTAGTAGTAAGTAGTATTAAGTATTAACCAAATGCAAAAACATATAATTTTAAATACAATTTTCCATAAAAAAGTGAAGCAAAGTAATGCAAGAAAAATTAAAGGAAAAAGTTTCGAAGAAGAAAGTGGAATATTTTAAAAACTTCGCGTATAGTTTATGTTGATACCTTTCTCCACACCGAAAACTTGTGGTAAGCCAACATTGGCCACCACTTCATCATAGTCATCTTCCATTTCTCCACCTTATTTCCTTATTTATTGACTGCCTTATTCTTTAGCATTGATCAAAGTTTATAGTTTCACATCGACTATTTAACCTAGCATTTTATGCTGACATTTTCATGTTGACCCCTAATTACTTACTTTTAGTAGGCCTAGTTACATGCTTCTAGTTCCCTGTAACGATCTTTTTCTTTGAACTAACCTCTGTAACGATCTTCGATTGTAGAGAACAAATATTTGGTCTAGAAGATGCCAAACCAAGATTGGATTGTGTAAATGAGAGTTATCAACAAAAAGAGATAACAGTTGAGAGTTAGGACACTCATCTCACCACGTAAACGAGTTTCAAGAAACAGATAGATCGATCCGAATCACATGCAGTACCGAACAAAAAGTTAAGGCTGAGAATGAGAGATAGATTTTTTTTTCGCAACTTCTTCTTCTTATTATTACTTTGATGATAATAACAACAGCAATATAGCATACGAACAATAATATTAATGTAAAACGTGGCATATATCTGAATATTCTCTACCACCAATAACAACACCAACAATATTTCACACGTCATCACCGACGCCGATTCTTCACTCCCCGACGGTGAAACAGAATCATCAGTAGACACCGATGATATGTTTAATTGCAATTCTGCCCTTGCTGAAACCAAATGTTCCCATTTTGCCGCTAACTCTTCGGAAGCATCGCTTCTAACCTCAATCCAACCGTCTGATTCCCATATTGCCCCTCCGGTCGTCGCCAATTTACTCATCCTTGCCATCGCTGAAACCGTATCTCTAGACACATCGCTCTCTTCTTCTTCGAACTCCGAGTTGACCCAGTCCAAAACGCAACGCGGAGACGACTCGGTGGCGAAAAACGAGTTCTGACCTCCACGTAGAAACGGATGCTCCAGAAGCTGATCGCAGCTCCACCTCTGACTCCGATCTCGTCTCAAGCACTTCTCCAAGAAATCGCGGCCGAGGTCGGAGATCCCCGCCGGAACAAACGGCAACTCGTTCGAAAACCCGATTCGACTCAGCGAGTCGTAACCGTTATCTTCCCACGCCGGTTTCCCGGTGAGCATCTCGACGACCGTGCATCCGAGAGACCACACGTCGCTCTCCGGTCCTTGATACTCTCTCCTCACCACCTCCGGCGCCATCCAGAGCGGGCTCCCACGCGGCGCGATCCCAGCCGCCGGCTTCTCAAGCTCCATCGCCGATCCGAAATCCGCCAGCTTCACGGAGGTTCCGCCGTCGGCGACGAGGACGTTCCTCGACTTCACGTCGCAGTGAACGATTCCGTTAGAGTGGACGTGACGGAGAGCGGAGACGAGGCACCAGACGTAACGGCGGAGGAGCGTTTCGTCGTCAATATTTTTTCCACCGTTAGACACGTCACCTTCCGGTAAATATTCCAAGTGGAGGTTCCGAAACGTCGCCGTTCCTTCTTTGGACACGTCGTCTCCGAGGAACGACACGATGTGTGGGTGAGGCTCGAGAGAGCGGAGGATTGTGATTTCGTTCTCGAGGGACTCGGATTGAGCGGGAAGACACGCGGCGAGGTCTACTGACTTCACGGCGAACACTCCACCGTCGATTTTACTCACGGCTTTGCTTACGGTTCCAAAACATCCTCTTCCGATATAAGAACTTCGAATCCAAGAAGATGATGAAGAAGTGTTTGTGATTCTCTGTTTCTTCATGTGTGCTGTTTGAGTTTTTTTGTTGGGTTTGCTAACTAACTTTCGTGTGTAAATTCTTAAGGACACACGACGGTATTTATACCTGTGTCAAAGTGTCAAGTGTGAACGAGAAATAAAGTTGGCATTTTTATAATTTCCGACGTGGACGTTTCTTTCCAACTTTGTCTTTATTAATTTTGAAACCGTGAAGCCATTTAAAAAAAAAAAAACCTCACTTTGGATTCAGTAACACTAAATTAACACTAGAGTGTACTTTTAGATTTTAATTATTATTTATAAATCTGGAGAATATTTTTTTTTTGGATTTGAGTTTAAAATTTTGACAAATAAATCTTTTCAAATCCACATAAATTTATTGTGAAATCAAATATATTAGTAAATATCTATGAATGAATAACATATGATCTTGATTCGTTTATAAAGCATATAACAAACGTTTAACATAAATTTAAAAGTCAATTTAACAATTAAATACTTAATAGTTAATATCGTTACTACAAGTTTAATTATATTTTAAATCGGACATATGGATAATCGGAAGAACGGTTTAATGACGTCAAAACGACACTTGGAGAAGTTCTCGGGATGTTCTGTAAGAAACCGAGTACTTTCCATATTATCCTTATCAACAAAAGAAACAAGTTGCTACCGTCTGATCGGGTCCGTTGATTCGTTCCTCCAAATATGATAAAATGGATAAGTAAATGGATCTCATTTTATTTATAAAAAATTCAACAAATAAAATGGTTGTTTTAATTTACTGTTGAGGCCACTAGGTCAGGACCGACAAGTGATGAGATCTCTCCGACGAATCGTGGGAACGGCAAACTAACTAAACGTGTCGATTGATTTTCGGATGTTTGTTTTCTGTTGACTTTCGTTGTTGGTTGTGCGTTATTAGTTTTGTTTTTGTTTTGTTGACTCGAGTTAATACACGTTCAAACATGGAATATTCGGTGGTAATCTACCAATCAAGTACTATTCTTAAAGAACACACGTAATAGCCAATCATATACATATCACGTTTTTTTATATCACGTTTTCTTTATATTAGCTTAAAACTTCAAAATGACAATCACTTATAATTACCTTTCTTTAACAACTTACAGATATGTACACAACACAATACACTATGTCGGATTTGGAATTAGATAAAGAAACATTATGTCAGATTTGGAATTAGATAAAAAAGCATTATGTCAGGTTGGAAATTAGATTAATAAACAATGTAGACAGTTAATCAGTTATAAATGTGATGGTATCCAAATGCTATAAGTTTTTGTAAAACGATTATTTGTGCCCTAAAAGTGAAGTCTAATAGCAAAGGTAGTTTGGACGATTAACTGCTTCAAATTGTCGACTTTTAACGATTGCACACATCATGTATTCTAGCAAATTAAATTCAGATGGGATATAACGATTGCACTAATAAAAACCCTCTAAGGTGCGTGCATGTCTTCGTGTTAGCTCTAGTCGGCCCTGGACAATATATGTCAATGAACCATGAGTTTTGGTCCTAAATCATATATATATATTCTAATTACGTTAAACGTGAGCGTTGTATTGTCGCCCAACTTATAACCGCTTAAACCTTGTCAACAATCGATGTTAAAGTTCAAAATTAAAAAATCAATGTCGACGAGGGTATATCGGCACACTGCAAGTACGCGACGCATGAGATTCTCGAAATAATAGCGAACCGAATAAAAATTGGAAGTCGGTAAGAAGCGTGTAACAACAGAGTTAGTTGTTCCCAAAGAAGTTGATATGAGAAAATGAGATATGAGACATGAGAGAGGCTCATGACTTTATCACTTGCGCACCTAAAAGAACTAGATCTTTGGTGGGGTACTTCGGTGAAAATTTACGTGTCACGAGATTGCTGGTCCACGTTTTCTAACAGAGGACCAAAGACTCCAGTTGTCCGAACTCACTTACGTTTGAGACGATTGCACTATTGACGTGCCTTCACCACCTCCACCTCTACTTTAAATAACCCTTTTTGTTCTTTTGTTGGGTAATTAAAACTGAGACATTTACTCAACGTGATCCTTGATGGAGTGAAAAAAAAAGAGAATTGCGATTTTAATTTGAATGCTTATTCACAAATAATGTTAACAAAGAAGAATAGTTCATAAGAATTAATGTTTTGTATTATGCTACTGATTAGTTACTAATTCATGAGTTGACAAAACATTAAGTTACGAATCCTTCTGCTGCTCCTATACACTTGCCATTACCTATTATGGTATTACTATTTACTTATTAATTAAGAAAAGACTTCTTTGGAAAGAAAAATAAATCCGCCGCAACTATCCTATTTAAAGATATATATATATATATATATATGTTGTTAAATAAGTTTGTTTTGTTTGTTTGCTTGTGGGAGATCTCTGCCCTTCCGTGAACGTGAAGTACTATATGAACGGTCCACCACTTGCTGGATATCCTTCCAATTAGAGTCCAAAAAATAAGATATTATTTTGAGATTTAATGGACGTACCCATACCATATACGAAGTTACAGATCAAGCAATCCACTTGGAAAACAAAATATTAGACAATGCAAGTGCAAGTGCAACATGTCATTCGTTGGTACTAAACTTTTAATGTATTTTTTCTTATCGAAATCGACTCTACATATGTATGATATATGATTAAAGTAGTTAGGTCATGTATATAATCAGAAAGAGAATTATAAAAGGCTTAAATAATCAGAAGTGTTTGACATTTTTAGAGAATATTTTTTTGTTGATTTCCTTTAATAATTGTTTTAAATAGATTAAATAGTATTTTGGGTACTAAAGATGCATGGCAACGAGCAAAACACAATAGAGACATAAGTTGCTGTTTATGTTGATAGGTGTCGTGGGAGTAGAAGACAAAGACGAAGCAGAAAACACTCGAAATTGAGGTGGCCGACAATTATACATGCTTATGTTATTGCAAATCTGAAGAAACCTTTAACATCCTCATCTTCAGCTTTTTATATAGGATTGATTCAAGATCATGCACACTGATCTTCGTATCACAAGGATAACGATCCGATCGGTAGTAAACGGTGTGGTATCATAAGTATCTTACGACAATACAAAATTGACGAATGTGGACGGTGAAAGCATTATAAGCGTAGTTGATGCGGTGTGGACTGTCACAATGTCGAGTTAACTGCAATGCAGTATCTAAAGTGGAATGCAAAATTAAAATTAATAAAAATATGAGAGCTATGATTTAAAATAGAAATGTAAGCAAATTTGTAGAGTTTTGATAGATTTTCGCCCAATGTAAACGATCAATCTAATTAGTGATCAGTGGAGACTGCACATTACTTCAAATCATACAAGCAACCGAGTCATTCTAAATATGAACAAACCTTTCGATAAACAGATTTAGACAAATGCATTTAGGATTAAGAGATAAAAAGATTCACATGATTTGAACTATTTGCACGTATTTATGGCTACGACTCCCAATTCATTTATTAATTCATGAATAACAGAATGGGTAACTATAAGTAAATAATGTATATACTATAGAGTATATAGACTATATTTTGTTCAAAAAAAAGCTACACTATTGTTTATACATAGTTGAAAATGAAGGACCACATGCAAAGACACCACTTCTAACGTTTTGAATCATAGTAAATGCCAACCAATGGCCAGTTGTAGGGGACGAACTCTGTCTTCCATAGCGAGAGTATTTAATTGCATGCGATGCGAGTGTGACTTACATATTATTGATGTTTTCTAATGCTTGTTTAGTTTTAAATTATGGATTTGTTGAGAAGTCTAATTCAGCAACTTTTTCTTTACATGCGTCTTGTACAATATGAGATGAAAAAAAAGAGACTTTGACTTGTTAAGATAACACAAGTGTGAAACCCTGATTTTTTCAAAACTAAAATATGAAGAAAAATACAAGTAAAGTTAGGTTTTTGTTGATTAACTCAATGACAATCTTGTAGGTCATGGTGTTTATTTGTTAGGCTTTCGTCTGCATAAATATGTTTTCTGGAAGAAGAAAAAACAGTGATATAGATGAATTTGATAGATAGAAGCTAAGTTAAGCGAATAAACTTGTAGTTTAGTTTCGTAAAAAAAAAAACTTGTAGTTTTGTTACATTGAAGTGGTGGGACACATGCTGTGTGTGTGGAACTTAACTGCTAGTTTGGCGGAGATTTGGCTTTGGTGAAGTAAAATAAGAATAGACAAACACAACAGAAAGAAAAGTTTAACGACGTGCCGTTTTGGGGTCCATTAAAAAAACCAGAAAACAGCAGCGTGTTCTCCGCCAACAACACAAAAGCATGTGTTTATCTTTCAAGTGTTGTTTTGTTCGTTCTAACTTTGACTGACCACTGTCTTCTTCCTCTTTTCACAAACACAATCCGTCTTTTCTTATTTATTCCCCTTATCCTTTATCGACCTTCTCCACGTCTGTAATCACTATCATTTTCATATGTTTAAAATTTGAGATTTCTATCAATGATACAGTATATGACAATTTCATAATGATGATTCAGAGTAACATATGTGACTATAGATATGGTTCAAACTCTAATGTGGATATGGAAAATGTGGTCAGTGTACGATTATGATCAGTTATATATAGTCACTTTTGTTACTTTGGATCAACAACAAAAAACACATAAAAGTATTGTTCTCCGCTCAAGGGTTTCAATTTGAACCGGTGGACTAATTAGTTTAGAGGCTTAATTTGAAAAATCTTGTTTTTCCGTCGAAATCGCAAAATCAAGTTTTCCCACCAAAACCGTAATATCGTGTGTTTTTCGTCAAAACCACAAAATCGTATTTTTCCGCCAAAACTACAAAATTATGTTTTCCGTCAAAACCGTAAAATTGTGTTTTCTCGTCAAAACTGCAACATCGTATTTTCCCGTAAAACCATAAAATTGAGTTTTACTGCCAAAGCAGCAAAAGTGAGTCTTCCACAAAACTGCTAAATCGTTTTTTCCATTAAAACTACAATATTGATTTTTTCTGCCAAAATCGTAAAAACATTATGTTTTTCTGTCAAAATCGCTATTACATTTTCTCGCCAAAACTGAAAAATCGTTAAATACATATATTTTCACTAAAGTCACAAAAATATTTTTTCCACCAAATAGCAAGATTTTATTTTCCACTAAAATTATAAAAATGTATTTTTCTAAAGTTTAATTTTCAGCCCAAAATTAACTTTTTTACTTTATAACTATTTCTTTTTTTTGTAACTAAATAACCATTTAAACTCTAAACTTATTGTTCATGGATTAACCATTAAAACATTAACTTAAATGATCTATGGATTGACCCAGTTCATTTATCAAATAAAATAGTTTAATCCATTATCCATACAAGCTTAACTAATTTGGATATTTTTTGGTCTGAGTTGGTTAACCCATTTTGACACACCCCTAAGCTTAACCAAGCAATCAAAGACTCTATACGAGAGAATGGTTTACTAGAGAGAGAGAGTCTTGTTTGATGTTAGAGGGTTTAAGACTTGTAACAAATGTTTGTTTAAGACCTCATGTTGAAGCCCTCTTATTTGTGACAGAAATCCAAAATTCTCTAATAATAGTTATTTTTGGACATCTGTTCTTGGTCAAAATACCAAAACTGATATCAAGTTCCAAAAAAGGAAGCCTAAGCTTGTGACTTCAATTCAAATATATATTTTGGAGGTCCGCTGAGTATTAAAATATTTTTGTAGTCTAGTTGTGATGGTCTATGCATGTATTATGATTTGGGAGTCCCAGCTCCTTTATCTCCCATGGCTATATACATTTTTTCTGCTTCAAGCATTCAAATTCTTAGAGCGACTCTAGACCTTACCTTTCATAATGATAAATTTGAACTCGTAAATCTCAGTGTATTATATCTTTGTCTAGACTGATTCGCTATGTTTAGTCTTCTAAGGGTTGTTTCAATTTGTATGCTTGATTTGTCTCATAATCTGTCTCAGATGATACAATCCGATGCAACACAATTGTAAACTCTTGTTAATATGAAAATGCATTGGAAGTTAAGAGACTTTTATCCATGTCAACATTCAACAACAATGTTAAGATATGTCTGCTATAAATATGACTACTTAGGTGATTTGTTCAGTGTCCTAACAAGATTGAAAGTAGAAAACATGAATAAATGAAATAGATCTAACAAGACTGTCACTACAAGAATAACTCTCTATACCGACAGTCAAATTCCATGCAAAGTTGTCGGAATTCATGAAAGCCGGGAAATTTTCGAGGAACAACAATTAGTCGGAGTTTGACGGTTGGAAAACAGTATCTATCGTTAGTTTGTCGGAATCTACCGATGAAAAAACTTTCTCTAAAAATTCTCGAAATGGATCGTCGGAAAGAGATGACGAACAGTTTCCTATCACTTACGTCGGTGATTTCCGAGGATTTTTCTTGGAAAATTATAGGTACACTCCGAGAAATTATCGACAAATACAACCAATTTAAAAAAAAAAATCAAAAACTTGTAGTCGAGCCGAGCCGAAGTCTGATTCATCGAGGTCACCGGTTTAATTTCTTGGGCCATGTGTTAGCAACATGAACTTTTGAATTAATTATATTACTATTATATATAAATAAATGTGACAAACCGACTCTAACCGGAGACTATAAATGGTTTAGTAGAAAACAAAGTTAGATAAAACCCAGACAAA
This sequence comes from Brassica nigra, assembly GCA_016432835.1. Taxonomy (NCBI): domain Eukaryota; kingdom Viridiplantae; phylum Streptophyta; class Magnoliopsida; order Brassicales; family Brassicaceae; genus Brassica; species Brassica nigra. The sequence goes on along the minus strand of CM028245.1, from coordinate 10,165,374 downwards.
CCGGATACAACACACAAATCCCTAGCCACCACGCCGTAGAAGAAAACATCTTCAATCTTCGGAATGTCAGGTTTTCCCTGAAGATCTAGCCGCCGCAAGCATCGACCTTGCCTTCGATCTAGTTGAGAAGAAGAATCCGCAGCAATGGAGGAGAAGAAATGGTGCAAGACAACCCATCTCTCTCACTGTACGAAGACGCAGCTAGACTTCCACACACTAGAGCCTCTACTCCCCAAAAACAGCACAAAGCTCACTAGATCTGCTATTAATTTTATTTTTATTTCCATAACAAAACTTAAGCATTATATATTAAGAATATAAAGCATAAATCTTTTTAGAAAAGCTTAAGATATTGATACCTTCGTCGTCGGCTGAAAAGATTACAGAGGCAAGGTTGAAATTTTTCTCTGAGAAGATTAGATGACCATGGTGAGATCTAAGAAATATAAAGGGTTATTGGGAGATCGAAGATATAAGAAATGAATTTACTTGAATTCTCAACAAAATTATCACATACCGAGAAATTAGTGGTAACGATCTCGTCCTCACAACTACTCCGACGATTTCTGTCAAATTCTCCTACAATTTTTTTTTTTTGAAAATAAATTCTCTGACAAATTTCTGATGCTTCGTTGTCCTCAGTACTTCCCGAGAGATTACCAACAAATGTTCCGAGGAAATAAAGCTCTCGGGAATTATTTTTGGTACCCACAAGATTCCGACGATCTATACCCACAATACTCCAACAAATTCTGTTCATCGTAATTTGCCGAGAAGTTTTTGATAAAATTGATAATTTCTCGTAAAGACCAAGCAAATCTTCCGATGAATCACTTTCTCGGAAACTATTGTCGGAGTTGGCGTTGTTTCCTTGTAGTCTGTTACAGCTAGATAAAGCAAAAATATCTTACTTCAACTTGAAACCCAGTTGAGATACAAATACAATATATTGATGATCAAAACTACATGTGTCAGCAGTGGCGGACCCATATGAGAAGATGGGGTGTCATGTGACACCCCTTAAATCTGAATAAATATATTTTTTGTATGAATAAACATAGAAATAACACTAGCTCAGCTGGTAAAGTACCCTCTGTGACACCCCTTAACCCAACCTCAAACCCCACAGCTGACACTTTTTAATTTTTTTATAAACTTTGACCCCGGTTTAATTGAGTCCTGGGTCCGCCACTGCATGTGTGCCAAGACTTTATTCGGATTATTTGTTTTTTTGTTTGGCCCAATGTTGGTGAATTTGCTGGAATGTTTTAATCATATGGCCTCCCGATTCTTGACCTTCTCTATTCTTCAAATTAGATTTAGTTTACATTATACACTTAACACATAGTGCGCATAATAATAACGAACAGATAATTAGATTAAACTATGCATCATATACAAGTACATAGGCCACACTGATAGCTAAGCTTTTCACTAAGTTGGAAAAAATAAATAAATGACTAATCCAAGTTATAAATAAAGCAAAAAACTACAAGACGCCCTTCAATTTCTAAAGAAAATCCTCTAAAAAATCTCTCTCTCTTTCTATATGAACTGGCGCAAAGGGATCAACATAACACTAATATCATCCGATGATCCTCGTGAAGCCGAGAGATCGACAAGCTTCTTACATGCTGACAACAATGTCTTCTTCTCAGTTCCTAGGCAGAAGGGACGAGCAATGTCTACTGCTTCTTGGTTACTCACTTTGTCCCACAGACCATCCGATGCCAAGATCAAGAACTCGTGCTCCTCATCGATTCTTAACGTCTTCGTCTCTGGTTCGGCTATCACCCATTTCTTGAGATGAGCATCACCTATTCCTCTCGACACAGCTAAAGATCCTTGTATTCTCCAAACACCGCGAAACGTATCAACATATCCTCCCTGCAAAAAAAACATTAATCTATTATTAGAAACCCTACTTTCCATATCAAACGTTTTAGCTAAAAATAGAGATTCTCACCGTGGTCTCAATTCTTGTCCGCTCATCATCTCTAGAGGGACGGTGGTCGGAAGAGAGAGCCTCCGCGACGCCTCCCACGCTCATAACGGCGCGACAGTCACCGGCATTGGCGACCACGAGGTTCCCGTCTCTGAACATAGCCGTGACGCAGCAAGAACCGCCTCTAGCGTCTTTCCCCTCGAGAAACGCGGCGTCCGTGGTCAAGTAACCACGTCTCACCGCGTCTGCCACGTCAGACTCCCCTCTCTTGTTACAACCAGCTACCTCTTCTAAAACATTCTTGTCTAAGTTCTTGGCTGCGAACTCCGACGCGTTGACTCCTCCGTGACCGTCGTAAACTCCGAATATGGCATGTCTGCGATCTCCTTCGAGATTGGTGTTAGCGGAGAAGCGATCCTCCATAGCTTCTCTCCTTCCTCTCTTGCAGTAAACAGAGTAACCGTCTCCTTCCCTCTCCACCTCTCTGCTCTCCTCCCTCGGCGTTGCCGCCGCGATCTCCGACGCGGTAGCGATCGGTATATCAAGCCTCGTCGGTCGTTTCCTCTTCAAAACCCCTCCCTGCGTGGAAACAGAGTCCGATCCAAGCACTAACGGCGTCGGTGGTTTCTTGAAACGAAGACGAAACGACGATCTAGGGGAGGAAGCAGCGGGGGCGGAAAGAGTGAGAGAGACGGTTTCATGATGCGGCGAAGCTTTGTTGTTGCAGAAAAGAGATGACACCGGAGAATTGCAGACGGCGACGGAACACGTCATCGTTTTGTTCGAACCCTTTAAGTGAATTCTGTTCGAAGGTTGAGATTGTTTATGTGTTGAAGAAGATTGATCTGTCTCTCTTGTTTTGTCTTCCTCCTTGCTGTTCTGTTTTTTTTGAAGGAGAGAGAGAGAGAGGAAGAGGTTTAAATATAAACGAGAGAGAAGGTGTGAATTGTTGAATAATAATAATGGAGTCCGTGTTTATCGAGGCGATTCTCTTTTAGTCTATTCCATTGACTTTTAGAATGACGTATATGCCCCTCTTTTAACTTTCCAAAGAAGGATATTATTCCGAGGAAACAGAACTCGAGCTAAAATAGAATCCTACTCTTGTTGACCAAATCTTGAGCTAAAATAGAATCCTACTCTTGTCGTCTTTTTTGAAAAGGAAGAAAAGGTAAGTTCTATTTCTTTTGCTTTTGGTGATTTTATTTTATAAATCTATGTTTTAAAATGAATAAATAATAAGTGTGTTTAGTGATGAATACTTGATAAATAGTGTAAAATGGTTGGATATAAATCTGATGATTAATGTTCATACTATTTATTTAATTTGACCAATTTTTACATTAATGAAATATATTATATATAATTGTTAATTTTTTACGAATACATATATATAACTACAATAATTTCATAGACATCTTAACGGATTACGACAATTCAATTGGTAAAAATGTGTTTTTTCAGTTGAAATCCGGATTTGATCCATTACAAAGCTATTTTTGTTTGTTTTATATTTTATCATTGTTAAAAGGTATAAACATATTTTTATCATTATCCCCTATATTTTAACATATGATTTTATGAGTTTAAAGTCAATGGTCAGCAATTTTTAACATCGATTTCAACAGTTGGTAACTTCTTTTACTCATTTCCTTGAAAATCTTTGTTGATTTAACTAAAATACATAGAATTTTAACATAAATTAAAATAAAAATGAAATTCAATTGAATTTTCTGATTTGTTAATCGATTTATTATTACAGTTAATTCGTCATGATTAATCGATGCACGCATAGATGCTGCTAGGCGGCCGAGTTAACTGGTCTTTAAACATAGCATAAAGTGCATAGAAGATTGAATCTTTCAACTTTTAAACAGTTTATTTTTAGTTTAAAACAAATTATGCCTAATGGACAATACTCAAGGAAAGACGGCAAACCCCAAAAGAGAATCTGCGAGGACAAGATAGTCATTCACCACCCCCAAAACTAGAAGAATACTATGGTTTTGATTGGTAATCTTGCGGAATTGCGGAATGACGTTTCAAACGCGATTCCGCAAGTATTTTGCCAATCAACAAAATTTGCGGAATGAAAAAAAAAACGCAAAAACGCAAGTTTACGTTTTCGCGGACAAAAATATAAAGGCAATTGACATTAAGTGGAAAAGTGAGTTTTAGTTGCTTTTTTACAAAATTAACACTTTCATAATATTAAATTATACGATAACACCATTTTAAACAAAATATAATTTGTTTTATAATATTATAAAACTATGCTACAATCTTTTATAGTATTATAAAATGCCAATCTATTATTTAAAATGTATTTGAAAATAAGTTAAATATTTATAACAAGAAGTAAAGTATTTTTAATAAATTTTAGTCGTTTTCATATTTATAATAATTAGTTTAATTATTGATATTTATTTTAATAATAATAAAATACCATATAAAATACTTTAATCAATTTAATATTTATTCCGCGGTTCTGTAAATTTTAAATTTTTCCGCAGCTTAATTAATTTTTTCCACAGTTTAATTATTTTTTTCCGTCATTCCGCCATTAAGCCATGGTTACCAATCGGAGGCTATAAAGTAAGCAATTTTGTTGTTTTGATTTGTGAGGGTACAACAGACATTTAAAGTTAAGTCAAAAACACGTCTAAAGGAAAGGAAATAAACAGCAATCTGGGCATGTGGCGTTTCTACTAGGTAACATATCTGTGTTAAAGAAGTGTGGATTGATGACTCTCTGCTGTTTTCAACTCATTTTCGCTAAATAATGAATGAAGACAAATTCTAGGACCGTATCTGGGCCCCTTTAGAGGTTACGAGTTGCAATTTCATTGGATGGATATTTTATGGCGTCGCAGCTTCTCAGCAAGTGACCGTTGAGGACTCACAGGAGTCTTCTTGGTTTGTTTGTTTCTTTTTCTTCCTTGGCTTCCATTTGATGACTGTTGTGAAATCAACTATTTCAATTCACACGAGGTCTTCTAATTTAAAAATAATAACAAGTCTCGTTAACAGTGAAATTATTTTGTATGACTTGTCAGTTTGTCACAGTTGTCATCCGTAGTTTCTCAAAAGCATCCAATTTAAAATATTGAAAAATGAAAAAAAAAACAGAAAATGATGAAGAGATGCTATTCTGGTTTAACAAAACTTTACAAAAAATATGAGATACTTTGTGTTTATTTATTCTGTGTGCAAATTCTCTATCTTTTCACTTTGTGATTAGTTTAGGATTTTATTATTTTAAAGTTAATCATCTAATTAGTTTATAATAACACTATATTTATGAAATACCCAAAATAATATTTTATCAATAATAATTTTGAATAACGGAAAGATTTTTTCCTACAAATGGTATTCACTAGAAAAATAACACTATCCAATTTCTTTCTTTTTTTTTACACTATCCAATTTCATAAACGATATTTAGGGTTATATAGTCTGATGAAAGGAAAAGAGTTAGAAACAATAGCTGAAGATGAATAGAAGAAAATATCGAATTATTGTTGCAAAACAAAGTGCTTTGTGCTAATCTTAGTATTAGTTAAGATAATGAAAATATGTGAATTAAAGGATTTGTTATACATTTCAAAATATTAGCACTTAATATTCATATGTTAATTATTCAAATTTAGGTATACATGTATGCTTATCAATAGACATGAGCTAAATTTGGCTAAACTAATACTACTTTAATTTAATTTTTCATATTTTTGTGAAAATAATATACTATAATCAATTATACAATTTAAATATATATATATAACTGAACCAGTCAGATTTTTATACATGAATTTCACTGGCGTAACTTGCATGTATAAATACGAAAAATATATTCTTATTTCAAATATTTTATTTATTATACATATAAAATGAAATAAATTTTAGAAATAAATGAAAGTAAAATATTAACTAACTAAATTCTTATAAATATTTTTATCCGTTCTTATGCAATGGGAGAATCATCTAATATGTACTAATATGATAATCCAAAATTATATATCAAAATATTGTTCATGAAGATATTAAACTTCACTATTTTACTTTGTATACTATATTATTTCACATAGTATATACAAACATTCTCGCGCGTCACTGCTACAAAGCTAGCAAACAACTTTTTATAACAATGCTTTAACAATCTTTTTGTTTTTGGATATTCTATTTAAATTGCAGGAGGAAGTATTACGGTATGAAAAATTAGAGACATAATACACAATAAAATTTTTAAAATTACTGATGAGTAAAGAGAGTAGCTGGAAATGACGCTGAGGATACTAACGGAAAAGCAGAAGCCGAGTCCATGAACCGGAGCCCGAAGATCGGCAAAAGAGCAATGCCCGGAAGCCCAATAGCCACAAATAAATAATCTTAAAGTTAATTATCCGAAATCTATCTAATAAATTATCTCAACAAGCAACTAAATCGCTCGTTCACGAAACCCAACTACTACTGTAGAGTCGACTAATTGTGATGGCAATTCGATGGGTTCTGTAATGGGTTATATAATTTATAGTTATTCTTTTAAAACAGCAACCACGTATATATACCATCATTACAAGCAAATTGCCATGAGTTGAACTTTGAATCATTACAATAGTCAGTAAAGGTATGATTGTGGAACTGTGTTCAAATACAGTTTTTGTTGAGCTGAGGAATGAGTCACATATAAGAGCATGATTATCCGGGGTTTCTTAGGGCGGGTTTCTTAGTGACGGTGGAGGACGGGAAGAGGCTGGCGAAGGAGTACAGTCCCATTCCGAGAATAGATCTGAAAACAAAACCACTTGGTTAGCCATATCCGATCCTTCTTTACCCTCTCCTACATCAAATCTCATTTTTCATCAGATCTAACAGTGGATCCACAACAAACTCAAACCCAAGGAAAATATATATCGATTCATGAGGAGAGAAGCAAAGAGAGATAAAAAGAAAGAGGAAACTAGGGAATCCGGCACCGGCATTACTCTCCACCACCGGAGAAGCTGGAAGCGTAAGGACTGTCTGCAAGTTTTTTTTCTATAGATAGAATGAGTTTAGATTTAATTAATTAGGAATATAATGGTCTTATACTTATCAAAATTTTAAAGGTATAAATGGTTGAGGTAAAGATGAAAAGTGGTAACAAGAAAGTGGTATTTTTGACAATTTCCCAACTTTTTATTTATAATTTCTTAAAAATTAATAAAATTTTCTTATATATAAAATGCTTTTAGAAGAATTGTAGTTTTTATAAATATCTTATAATTGTTTTCTTAATATAACATTTTTATAAATAAAATTATATAAGATTATACATTTAAAACTCTATTTAACTATAAATATATAACTATTTATATAAAAGTCAGAGCGGATCGGATATCCGTCCCTAATTTTTTTGGGGTTATTGCTAAAACCAACCTAAAGATTGGTTGCAACCCTAAAAGTAGATCTCATATTCAATCAATTGCAAACCCAACCTAAAAGGGTGTTAAAACTACTATTTAGCCCTTATGAACAAACAAAAAACCAGAATGCCATTTTACGGTTCTGTCTTTCGTAAGTCTACACATAACAAAAATAGTTTACATATCTGTAGATGTAATACACAGTCTACTCTGTAGACTTATTCTGTAGTCTGCATTGTGATTTTATCTAGTTAATTACTTTTAAAAATGTATAAAAATAATATTTGTGAAATTATCCATTAATCATCAATGTAAGGGTTAATATGAAGTTTATAAACTAAAATTGTATATAAGTGAACAATTGAAAAGAATATATGTTGATTTGGTAACCATGTGAGACAATGTTTATGTTTAGTAACAAAAGATCATAGCATGTTATACCTTTAATGGTTAGATCCTTAGGGTTAGATTTAGATTGACAATTTTTTCTTGTTTTATTGATTTAAATTAGCATATTATTACTGAGTAGTTTATAATTTGTAAAGTTAATATTTGAAACAATACAATTGAGACTCTTTTGATTATCAAACTAACATTTAGGGTTTCAGTTTTGTGGTTTAGGGTTTCGTAGACTTACAAATACGTCTACTTTAGTGAGTGTAGACTGACTTTAAGGTCTATTCTCATCGAATTTAACCTAACCGGATTTAACCAAGTAATTTCTAACATAATCCAATTTAAACCAAGCTTTAACATTCAGGGTTTGAGTTTGTGGTTTAGGGTTTCGTAGACCTACAAATTAGTCTACTTTAGTGAGTGTAAACTGACTTTAAGGTCTATTCTCATCGAATTTAATCTAACCGGATTTAACCAAGTAAATTCTAACCTAATCCAATTTAAACCAAGCCTTAACACTTAGGGTTTGAGTTTTGTGGTTTAGGGTTTCGTAGACCTACAATAAAGTCTTTATATCTGGAGACGTCTTTTCGGTCTGCATTTTTAAATTTTGTTTACAAAATATCATTATTTTTAAATTAAGTTGAGTTCCTTAAGAATAAAAATGTAAAATCATACACTATAATTATTAAAGTTAAAGAAACAAATTTAATAAATCATATATTAAAATTATCAAAACAATAAAGAAAAAATAAATAATGAAATTATCATAGTAGACTTCCTAGGAGATCTACTAAGTTACAATAAAATATACTCTAAAATTTTAATTTTAGTAGACTTCCAAAGAAGTCTACAGTGTCGTAAATTTTAACCTAGTTTCATTTTTGTCTCTCTATATAAATGAAATTTACACAACCTCTCTCCAAAATGGCTGCATATTTCACTTATCTCTAAAACTCTCTCCCTTCTCTCTAAAATTCTCTTAATTTTCTCATATCTTTCTCATAATATTATCTTGTTATATTAGGTATTATGATTCATGGTTTTCATCTTCTCCTTTACAAATGTAAGTTTTAGATCTGTAGATTTTAAATGTGCAATTTTATGTTAATTATTTCTCACAATATTATCATTTTTTGTAGGTATTATTATTCATGGTATTCATATTCTCCTTTAAAAGTGTAAGTGTTAGATCTATCGATTTTAAATATGTAATTTTATGTTATTTCTTTCTCACAATATTATCTTTTTGTAGGTATTATCATTCATGATTTTCATCTTCTCCTCTAAAAATATAAGCTTTAGATCTATAGATTTTAAATGTGTATTATATGTTTATATTCAAATAAAATTATAGATTAATCTCTGTGCATTTAATCTGCTACTATTTTATCTTATAAATTATATTTTTGAAGTATTTCCAGATTTAAAACTAGATTCACATTTAAAAATGTACATATTTTTCCAGATCTAAAATTATCAGATAGTGTAGACTTCTAAAGTTTGCTTATAAGCTAAGGTTAGTAGACTTCATATGAAGTCTACTAAACCACAAATTTTAAGTAGACTTTATTGGAAGTCTACAAAATATGACTTTAAATTTTTTATGCTCTTTAAATAATTTTATCTAGTTTTGCAGATATTTTTCTCCATGGTTGTCATCTCTTCCTCCCAAAAATGTAAGATTTACATCTATAAATCTTAAATATGTGTTTTTATATTTATATTTAAATAAAATTACATATTCAAACTATATGTCTTTAATTTATTACTATTTTGTCTTTAAGAAGATTTCATTAGAAGTTTACTCAAATATGATTTTATTTTATCTTATTTTGCATGTATTCTCCTCCAATGTTTTCAAATCATCTTACCAAAAATGTAAGATTTACACTTATTAATTATAGGTATATTTTTTTGTTTTTATTGAACCTAATTTATAGATTCATACTTTATGTTTTTTTCTTAACTACAAAGTTGACAAAAACTATTTTTAAATATTTTTCAGAACAAAAAAGTATTCAAATTTTCTAAATGTACACTAATAGATCTGAAAATTTTCCGCTAGTGTAGACTTCAACTAAAGTCTACTTAACCATAAACTTTAAGTAGACTTAATAAAAAATCTACTAAAATATGATTTATATTTTTTAAATGTTTTTCTCATAACTTTATCTTATTTTGCAGGTACTCTTTTCCAAGACTTTATTTGAGGCATCAAGATTATGAAAAATCAAACACACAAAAAACATATTTTTAATAAAATGATTTGTAATAATTTCTCATAATAAAATATTCATTTGAAAATAATTGTTTGATGCATAATTTATAAATATTGTATTCATTTTAATTGTGTTTCACTTGTATGATATTATTAATTTTGTTAGCTGTCAATTTTACATAAGATACTCTAATCAACCAAACAATTAAAATTGATGTAGTAGGCTTTTGTACCAGACTTGTGGCTCTAACAGACTATGTAATTTGCATGCAGCAGACTTCGTGAAAGTCTTCGTAAAGAAGACTAATATTTAAGTCTGCTGCTAGACTATCATGCAGCTTCTTTGTATCAAATATTATCAGTATTATTCTTGTTTTCAAAATATTCATCACAAATTCAACGAAATTACAGTAGACTAACCAAGAAGTCTACGTTAAAAGAAGATTAAAATGTAAGTCTGCTCGCCAAAAGCAGACATGTAATAAACCTGTCAAAAGACCTACAAACTCAACATTCATCACATAAGACATCATCCAAAGCAACAATACAACTCATAAGTTCAACGCTGACTAAAGACCCACAAATCCAACATAAGTTCAACACATAAGACAACATCCAAAGCAACAATACAAGTCATAATTTCATGTTTGATAAAATTATAAACGTAGAATTCCAAAGACGTCTACACATGTTAGCTAACTACATGCTCAAACCAAAAAATTGATAGTTTCATAATTATAAATGATTATCTTTTAAAAATAGTTAAGGACCATTATTACTAACTAATATACACTTTCAAACAAATTTTTTTTTGAAAATACATTATGAATACTACACAAATTCACTTTTCATTGATTTTCTACTGTAGACTTTCTTTTCTGTCAACAAAAACGTAGACTTTCGTGTCAATTTACTTATGTAGACTATCATGTAGGTCTACTGTTTGGGTTAGTTTTTGCAATTGCCAAATTCACGGGTTTTATCTTTATTTGAAATAAAAGTTGTGATTTTATACATGTAGACTTGTTTTTCAGTCTACGTTTTGAAAAAGTTAGTTTTTGCAATTAACCAGAATTCACCCCAGATTTGACTTTGAAAAGTAGACTTCATATAGAGTTTACATTTTTTATTTTTGGAACAGGTTAGTTTTGCAATTGACCAAATTTGACTTTCTATATATAGACTTAGACGAACGTCTACACATCCGTAGACGTCTTATGAAGTCTACGCAAAAATCGGATGGGTTAGTTTTGCATTTGACCAAAATAAAATAATAGACTTCATATGCATCTATTTTTTTCCTGAGTTTAGTAGACTGAATAAGAAGTCTACGCTTTTTCCATAATGGTCAACTTTTAACATTTTAGTCAAACACGAACTAACCTATTCAACGGAGTCAAAGTTAGGGTCAAATACAAAATGATCTTCTGTAGACTTCACTGGAAATCTACACTCTGTAGACTGTTCGAGAAGTCTACTTTGAAAAGTCAAAATTTTGGTCAAATACAAAACCAACCTCTTTCTGTAGACTTCTTAGTAAGTCTACGCACTTTTTGGTTTTTGTTATCAAAGGAAAAGAAGTAGACTTCCAAGAAAGTCTTATTTACAAAAAAATTTATTTTTGGTCAATTTCAAAACTAACCTGTGCGTTGACTTGTAGACCGCAACGTAAGTCTACACTTATGCGTAGACATACCTGTAAGTCTACTTTCGCGACACAGATCTTAAAAATGACGAAAACCATGTAAATAGTTACCTTTTGACAGTGTAAAACTCGTTTCTACCTTATTTCACAGTTCAAACTCCAAATAGGAGCTAAAAGAATGAACTTTGACGACCCACAAAGAAAAGTGGTTGAAAATGGAGAGCTTTTTAGATGAAAATGAAAGGTATTAGAGTTTTTTAGATGAAAATGGAGAGGAAATGAAGATTTGTTTGTTTAGAAACAAAGAAAAGTGGTTGAAAGTTGAATTGTGGAGGTGTAATGAGCTTAAAATTGGTTGTTAATGGTGGTTGGAAAAATGATGATAATGGCATTGTTGTAAATAAGAAAAAATGTTTAGGGTGTTATAGGTTTTTTGATATTTTCGAAATTATTAAAAATAATAATTAATAATGGCAATTTTAAAAAAATAAGAGAAAAACATGAGGATGGATAGGAACTTTCAATGATGATAGTAATGACAAAAAAAAGAGGTTGGTTTTGGGATTGAATTGAATTTGTAGGTTACTTTTGAAAGAACCCCAATTTTTTTAGTATTTGTGATTTGTTTCATTTTTAACGGATATTGATTTTTAATATTTGTTTTGCTTCAAAGACTTACGGATATTCGGTTTTTTTTCGGATCTAAGCGAAACGAATAACGAATCGAATCAAATTTAAGAGATAAAATGTCCAGCCCTAATGATAACCGTAGCATTACGAACCAAAAACCAAATAAAGGTCAAGGAATCACACATACGGGTCCTACCTACCCAATTATTGACCATAATTTCCTCAAAATATTATGTAGTGAAGAACGTATTCGATCGCACCACCACCAACTCATAATTATATTTTCAAAAACTACTTTTAATTCGAAAGTCCTCAAAAACGAACCAAAAAACTCTTAGAAGTGATATGCATTTCATAATAATAAATACTAAAAAACAAGGGTGTAAAGTCACATATTCTACAATTACACATCTACACAGTAACAAAAATAACAGAGAGAATCTATAATATTATAGTATAATACTATGTAACCTGCATATCATTTATACATACGCATGCAATTTTTTTTTTGTCAACTTTAGAGAACATGTGTTCAAGATTAGCAAACAGTATCAAACAGTATCTGCTATCGACTCAATTGTTAATGAGATTGCCAAAATTAAAATGTTAATTTTATTATTTTTGGAATAAAATTGCCAAAACGAGTTAATATTGGAAAAGCTAAAATACAAAGCCATACCCAAAAAATATATATCAAGACCAACCAAAAAGAATAACAAAAACAAAAAGAATAAACATGTGCATCTAAATAGAAGCTCCTTTTCTCAAAAAAATAAATAAAAAGTAAATAGAAGCTCCAGCTCCAAAACACGATTGTCATAACTATACATGGTCAAGTTAAACCATATAACAAATCAGGAAACTTACAACAAACCTAATATCTAAAAAAAACCAATATCTATACCCTTGCTTTGGAGTTCATGAAAAGAAAAAAAGAGGTTCTTTCAAAAGTAACCTACAAATTCAATTCAACCCCAAAACCAACCTCTTTTTTTTGTCATTACTATTCATCATTGAAAGTTCTTATCCATCCTCGTGTTTTTCTCTTATTTATAAAATTGCCATTATTAATTATTATTATTTTAATAATTTCAAAAATATCAAAAAACCTATAACACCCTAAACATTTTTTTTTTTTTTGCAACAATGCCATTATCATCAATTTTCCAACCACCATTAACAACCAATTTTAAGCTCATTACACCTCCACAATTCAACTTTCAACCACCTTTCTTTGTTTCTAAACAAACAAATCTTCATTTCCTCTCATTTCCTCTCCATTTTCATCTTAAAAACTCTAATACCTTTCATTTTCATCTAAAAAGCTCTCCATTTTCAACCACTTTTCTTTGTGGGTCGTCAAAGTTCATTCTTTTAGCTCCTATTTGGAGCTTGAACTGTGGAATAAGGTGGAAACGAGTTTTACACTGCAAAAAGGTAACTATTTACATGGTTTTCGTCATTTTTAAGATATGTGTCGCGAAAGTAGACTTACACGTATGTCTACGCATAAGTGTAGACTTACGTTGCGGTCTATAAGTCAACGCACATGTTAGTTTTGCAATTGACCAAAAGTAATTTTTTTTGTAAAGAAGACTTTCTTGGAAGTCTACTTCTTTTCCTTTGATAACAAAAACCAAAAAGTGCGTAGACTTACTAAGAAGTCTACAGAAAGAGGTTGGTTTTGTATTTGACCAAAATTTTGACTTTTCAAAGTAGACTTCTCGAACAGTCTACAGAGTGTAGATTGCCAGTGAAACCTACAGAAGGTCAGTTTTGTATTTGACCATAACTTTGACTCCGTTGAATATGTTAGTTTTGTGTTTGACTAAAATGTTAAAAAGTTGACCATTATGGAAAAAAGCGTAGACTTCTTATTCAGTCTACTAAACTCAGGAAAAAAGTAGACTGCATATGAAGTCTATTATTTTATTTTGGTCAAATGCAAACCTAACCCATCCGATTTTTGCGTAGACTTCATAAGGCGTCTACGGATGTGTAAACGTTAGATCTAAGTCTATATATAGAAAGTCAAATTTGGTCAATTGCAAAAACTAACCTATTCCAAAAAATAAAAAAAATGTAGACTCTATATGAAGTCTACTTTTCAAAGTCAAATCTGGGGTGAATTCTGGTCAATTGCAAAACTAACTTTTTCAAAGCGTGACTGAAAACAAGTCTACATGTATAAAATCACAACTTTTATTTCAAATAAAGATATAACCCGTGAATTTGGCAATTGCAAAACTAACCCAAACAGTAGACCTACATGATAGTCTACATAAGTAAATTGACACGAAAGTCTACGTTTTTGTTGACAGAAAAGAAAGTCTACACTAGAAAATCAATGAAAAGTGAATTTGTGTAGTATTCATAATGTATTTTCAAGATTTTTTTTGTTTGAAAGTGTGTATTAGTTAGTAATAATGGTCCTTAATTATTTTTAAAGATAATCATTTATAATTACTGAAACTATCAATTTTTGGTTTGACCTTGTAGTTAGCTAACATGTGTAGACGTCTTTGGAAGTCTACGTTTATAATTTTATCAAACATGAAATTATGACTTGTATTGTTGCTTTGGATGTTGTCTTATGTGTTGAACTTATGTTGGATTTGTGGGTCTTTAGTCAGTGTTGAACTTATGAGTTGTATTGTTGCTTTGGATGATGTCTTATGTGATGAATGTTGAGTTTGTAGGTCTTTTGACAGGTTTATTACATGTCTGCTTTTGGCCGAGCAGACTTACATTTTAATCTTCTTTTAACGTAGACTTCTTGGTTAGTCTACTGTATTTTCGTTGAATTTGTGATGAATATTTTGAAAACAAGAATAATACTGATAATATTTGATTCAAAGAAGCTGCATGATAGTCTAGCAGCAGACTTAAATATTAGTCTTCTTTACGAAGACTTTCACAGAAATCTGCTGCATGCAAATTACATAGTCTGTTAGAGCCACAAGTCTGGTACAAAAGCCTACTACATCAATTTTAATTGTTTGGTTGATTAGAGTATCTTGTGTAAAATTGACAACTAACAAAATTAATAATATCATACAAGTGAAACACAACTAAAAAATGAATACAATATTTATAAATTATGCATCAAACAATTATTTACAAATGAATATTTTATTGTGAGAAATGATTACAAATCATTTTATTAAAAATATGTTTTTTGTGTCTTTGATTTTTCATAATCTTGATGCCTCAAATAAATTCTTGGAAAAGAGTACCTACAAAATAAGATAAAGTTATGAGAAATAAGAAAAATATAAATCATATTTTAGTAGACTTTTTATTAAGTCTACTTAAAGTTTATGGTTAAGTAGACTTTAGTTGAAGTCTACACTAGCGGAAAATTTTCAGATCTATTAGTGTACATTTAGAAAATTTGAATACTTTTTTTGTTCTGGAAAATATTTAGAAATAGTTTTTGTCAACTTTGTAGTTAAGAAAAAAAACATAAAGTATGAATCTATAAATTAGGTTCGATAAAAACAAAAAATATACCTATAATTAATAAGTGTAAATCTTACATTTTTGGTAAGATGATTTGAAAACATTGGAGTAGAATACCTGCAAAATAAGATAAAATAAAATCATATTTGAGTAAACTTCTAATGAAATCTTCTTAAAGACAAAATAGTAATAAATTAAAGACATATAGTTTGAATATGTAATTTTATTTAAATATAAATATAAAAACACATATTTAAGATTTATAGATGTAAATCTTACATTTTGGGAGGAAGAGATGACAACCATGGAGAAAAATATCTGCAAAACTAGATAAAATTATTTAAAGAGCATAAAAGAATTTAAAGTCATATTTTGTAGACTTCCAATGAAGTCTACTTAAAAATTTGTGGTTTAGTAGACTTCATATGAAGTCTACTAACCTTAGCTTATAAGGAAACTTTAGAAGTCTACACTATCTGATAATTTTCAGATCTGAAAAAATGTGTACATTTTTAAATGTGAATCTAGTTTTAAATCTGGAAATACTTGAAAAATATCATTTATAAAATAAAATAGTAGCAGATTAAATGCACAAAGATTAATCTATAATTTTATTTGAATATAAACATATATATACACATTTAAAATCTAAAGATCTAAAACTTACATTTTAGAGGAGAAGATGAAAATCATGAATGATAATACCTACAAAAGATAAAATTTTGAGAAAGAAATAACATAAAATTATACATTTAAAATCTATAGATCTAACACTTACACTTTTAGAGGAGAATATGAATACCATGAATAATAATATCTACAAAAAGATAATATTGTGAGAAATAATTAACATAAAATTGCACATTTAAAATCTACAGATCTAAAACTTACATTTGTAAAGGAGAAGATGAAAACCATGAATCATAATACCTAATATAACAAGATAATATTATGAGAAAGATATGAGAGAATTAAGAGAATTTTAGAGAGAAGGGAGAGAGTTTTAGAGAGAAGTGAGATATGCAGCCATTTTGGAGAGAGGTTGTGTAAATTTCATTTATATAGGAGACAAAAATGAAACTAGGTTAAAATCTATGACACTGTAGACTTCTTTTGAAGTCTACTAAAATTAAAATTTTAGAGTCTATTTTATTGTAACTTAGTAGATCTCCTAGGAAGTCTACTATGATAATTTCATTATTTATTTTTTCTTTATTGTTTTGATAATTTTAATATATGATTTATTAAATTTGTTTCTTTAACTTTAATAATTATAGTATATGATTTTACATTTTTATTCTTAAGGAACTCAACTTAATTTAAAAATAATGATATATTTGTAAAAACTTAAAAATGCAGACTGAAAAACACATCTCCAGATATAAAGACTTTATTGTAGGTCTACGAAATCCTAAACCACGAAACTCAAACCCTAAATGTTAAGGCTTGGTTTAAATTGGATTAGGTTAGAATTTACTTGGTTAAATCCGGTTAGATTAATTCGATGAGAATAG
This sequence comes from Brassica nigra, assembly GCA_016432835.1. NCBI lineage: Eukaryota > Viridiplantae > Streptophyta > Magnoliopsida > Brassicales > Brassicaceae > Brassica > Brassica nigra. Next base: position 10,148,159 of record CM028245.1, on the reverse strand, counting down.
ACCTTAAAGTCAGTTTACACTCACTAAAGTAGACTGATTTGTAGGTCTACGAAACCCTAAACCACAAACTCAAACCCTGAATGTTAAAGCTTGGTTTGAATTGGATTAGGTTAGAAATTACTTGGTTAAATCCGGTTAGGTTAAATTCGATGGGAATAGACCTTAAAGTCAGCCTACACTCACTAAAGTAGACGTATTTGTAAGTCTACGAAACCCTAAACCACAAAACTGAAACCCTAAATGTTAGTTTGATAATCAAAAGAGTCTCAATTGTATTGTTTCAAATATTAACTTTACAAATTATAAACTACTCAGTAATAATATGCTAATTTAAATCAATAAAACAAAAAAATTGTCAATCTAAATCTAACCCTAAGGATCTAACCATTAAAGGTATAATATGCTATGATCTTTTGTTACTAAACCATAAACATTGTCTCACATGGTTACCAAATCAACATATATTCTTTTCAATTATTCACTTATATACAATTTTAGTTTATAAACTTCATATTAATCCTAACATTGATGATTAATGGATAATTTCACAAATATTATTTTATACATTTTTAAAATTAATTAACTAGATAAAATCACAATGCAGACTACAAAATAAGTCTACAGAGTAGATTGTGTATTACGTATACAGATATGTAGACTATTTTTGTTATGTGTAGACTTACGAAGGACAGAACCGTAAAATGACATTCTGGTTTTTTGTTTGTTCCTAAGGGTTAAATAATAGTTTTAACACCCCTTTAGATTGGGTTTGCAATTGATTAAATATGATGTTTACTTTTAGGGTTACAACCAATCTTTAGATTAGTTTTAGCAATAACCCGAGAAAAAAACTCCAATTCCACAATATAACATATATGAACAACTATATTTTAACATATAATCTATACAAAAATAGTTCAAAAAAAAGTCTTATACACAAAATACAATAACTTAATGACAATCCAAAAATAGGCATAAAAATATATACTCAAAATACAATAACTTTATTTATATTTAACATATTGTGAATTAAATATATACAAACTTAGATATTTTACACATTCGATTAGTCAATCTCTTCTTTTCCTCACATTTCAAACTACGCCTCTACTTGATCCACCACAACAACAAGTCACATGGTTTTGCCTTCATCAACGTGACAACAATACATGAAACTTTAATTTTAAAACTACAAATATTTGTCAACATACCTAAAATCGTTGGAGGAGAGTATTTTGTTGAAAATCTTAATCTGCGGCTTTTGTATACATTAGGAATGTTTAAGTTGCTGCATCTCTTATTAAAATGAGCTCTACTTGACCAGTCAGTCCCCTCTTTTTCTCACATTTCATACTACGCTTCTACTTGATCCACCACGACAACAGGTCATATGATTTTGCCTTCATCAATAATACAAAAAACTTTAATTTTAAAACTACAACAACACAACTATTTTTTAACTTCTGCGACCAACACGTCAACAAATGAGGTGAAAAAAGATGGCCCCAATAACTCAAGTGAGTGAGAGTTTGAAAGCAACCCAAACGTGAACCGAATCCTGCTACCGACTCTTAACTAATTTTTCTATCACTCTGCATTTCTTCTTTAAGACTTTTCAGTTTTTCCTCTATTTCCAGTTTTAAAAAAAAAAAATTCCTCAAATATACCTCATCGGAGGATAACAGTTTCTTAGTTTTAATAAGAGGATAACAGTTTCTCAGTTTTAATATATCCAAAAGGTTCACGTTATATTTACAACTCATTAACAAGTTAAGCTATCCCACTACTAAACAACAATAATCAACATATACGTTCAAGGAGTTTTATTATTCATCAATAATATTTCAACTTAGAAAATTTCAAACTTCCCACTTTATAGTTGGAAGAATTATAATAATCTCCACTCTTCTTCTTATACATCTCTTCACGCTTCTCCTTCTTAACATCTCTTCACACTTCTCCTTCTTATACATCTCCTTAACCTTCTTCTACACTCCACATACATTATCTATTACCACATTTGAATTTTCTAAACATCCCCGCTCAAGCGCGGGGCTCCGCCCCTAGTCATATTAACAACACAAATATAAATCAAATTTAGTGTTTTTGTTTATAAACCTCTTTTTAGTATTTTAATACTAAAATAAATTTAATAATTTAGAAATTGCTATCACATATTACGTTTACAAACAAATATAAATCAATTTTTCCTTTTTTATAAAACTATTTTAATTTTTTAGTATAATAATAAATCTAATTATTATATGTGTATATATACTACTAATTATAAAAAATTAACAAATAAGAAAGAAAGATATAGATAGACAAAAATAAATACATGGAGTTATCTTTTCTTTTTTTTTAAAAATATGTTTTCTATTTATTTTTTTTGAGATAATTTTTATAATATTAATTTGTAATCAGTTAAATAATGAACTAAATAATTATTTATTAAATATATCAAATTTTAATCAATTTATTTTTTTTTTATTAAAACTAATTACTCATTCTAAAATCATAGAGAAAGTGACAAATAAACAAATTCACTTTTCAAATAATAGTATTGATAGATATTTTTAAAAAATTGTAGATTCCAGACTACAATATAGTTTTCTTTTATAAAACTAGGCATTGCCAACACAGACATTTTGATAAAGGTAACCACTCTCAAGTACTCTCGAAACCGCACTATATATATATAAATGTGTCCTCATAACTTTAACACAAACATAAGACGTCACGACAGATACAAGGGCCATGATGGTTAATAAACTACGCAACGCGATTGCATTGCATGGTGACTTGACTTGCAACAGAAGCGTACGTATCCACTTCACTTCAGCATAACTCAGAGAGTCCACACATGTTTTTGAGATAATGTTTCACTTCAGAGTAACTCAGGGTCCCCACGCAAGTTTTCGAGACACTCTCTTAGTTTGCTAACAACATTAGACATGGTTGGTCGTTTCGTTGAGGAACGATCTGCGCATGACATTGCTAGTAGAAGAGCATTCCATACACTTGCAGAGTTGTAATCCACACCCAGGTTCGGATCAATGATTCTTGTGGCCTCTCCCCGATTAAGCTCAAACATCACCCACTGCGTTATGTTAGACTTTTCACGGGTTTCGTCAATCACCGGTTTGTTCGTGATCATTTCCAATAGCACAACTCCAAAACTATAGACATCGCTCTTCTCAGACAACCGACCTGTATCGTGATATCTGCAAAAGGGAAGAGCATGCATGATATTCTCTTCAGTCATTGAAGAAGAAAATCAAAGAGCAAACTGTAGTGCATTAAATTAACTACCATTACTTACTCTGGATCAAGGTATCCAGGAGTGCCAGCAACCACAGTAGAGACGTGAGATTCCCCTACAAGTGGGGAAGATCTCGAGAGCCCAAAGTCTGCAAGCTTGGCTTGGAAGTGCTCACCTAATAATATGTTTGCAGTTTTGACATCTCTATGAATCATTGAGGGTGTGCATCCAGTGTGTAAATACTCCAAACATAAATATACAATTGAGCCTTTCATATTAACGGCTTATCGTAAAAACAATCGAATCAATAAATTCTTAATACAAACCTTGTGCGGCCTCCAAGGCTATTCTTAGCCGCATACCCCAGTTGATTATAGGTGTACCGTGTTTTCCTGTATATTAAATAGTGAGGTCGAGATTTCCTCGATCTATTACACGTATTCATTAGAAATGTTACCTGATAGATGTTCTTTTAAATCTCCATTGGGTAAAAACTCGTAGATGAGAGCCAAATGATCTTCTTCATCGCAATATCCGACAAGATTTACCAAATTTGTATGGTGAACTCTAAGAAGAAGATCAACCTAATTCACCAATGTGAAGAAAAACAAGAAGTCCATAACCTTTGATGCTAAAAACAAATCATAGCTAAGTTGGGAAGTTACAATAACACATATATACCTCTGCCTTAAACTGTTTAAAGCCTTGATCAGTTGATGATCCAGAGTGTACTTTTACGGCCACCTGTTCAGAATCATACAGAGTACCGAGATACACTTCACCAAACCCTCCTTTACCTAAAACGCTTTGGAAGTTATTCGTCATTCTAAGAACCTCTATATAAGTAAACCTTTTCCTTTTCTTTTTATTTTCAACTAATTCTTTTGGCCTCGTAAGTTGTGGACCTGTGGAAAATGAAACATAAGGAGTTGCAAACAAGAGTATTCACGACAAGACTTTTAAACGTTTAATCGATTAGGTGAGAATTAACTTGAAATTACCTTCCACGACGGCTGGCTTTTTCCTTCTATGAGCAAGAAAAAGAACCAAAGCAGTAACGAGAATGACCACAAAAGCAGCAGATGCAACGATTGCTGCAATAATTTTCTTGCTAGGTAATTTTGAGAATGAACCGGGGTGGTAAAGCCTTGCGTTTCCATGAAGGCTACGAGAAGACAACAGCTTTTAGATATAGGTTTTAAAGTGGTTCTTTCAGTAAAAAGGTTGTGGAAAATGTGAAAAATTCTCACAGTACGCCTTTCCTCTGAAGAGTTTGAGGTACTGTACCATTGAGATCGTTTTCGCTTAAGTTTCTATTTAAGAACGAAAAATTAATTTAGAGAAGCAAACATGATTCAGAGTGGAATTTAAAAAGTATTAGCAAGTATGTGCAAAGAGAAACTTACATGAACGATATGTTGCTTAGAAAGTCCGGCAACTCTCCAGTCAAGTTATTATTGGACAAGTCCCTAAAGTTTGCATGATATAAGGAAACAAAAAAAAAAGAAAAGATTCCTCTAATTTAATTTTCTCCTGTCCATATAATATCAAAAAAAAATCTTGTGAAAACAATGGAAATACTCACAGTTTTTCAAGCTGCGTAAGATTTTGGATAGAAGCTGCTATGGTTCCAGTTAAACCAGTGGAAGACAAGTTTCTGGTGATATGTTCAAAAGTGCTAATGTTCATATGATTACTAATATATATATTTTGAAGAATGATACTAGGACTTACAAATAAGTGATTCTTGGTGGTGTGGATATATCTTTGTATCTGCAGTTTAATCCGTCCCACATTAGGTGTTGAGGGACACATGGATCACCTTGCCAGGTGATTCTGTTAATTAATCCGTAGGTGTCTTTGATACTTTTTATAGCAACCACTGACATAAAACTTTGACGACGTTAGAATTAATACATAAATTATGTACTCTATGTATGCTTAATAAAGCTTTATTGAAACTTACCGTCTTCTTCATTTGTTTCAGATTGTGGAAAGGTGATGACTCTATAGATTTCACAAGCGTTAATTAGAGGTGGAAGAGTTGATCTGTTGGTTCTTTTCAGCTACAAACTGCATTTCCCTCCTTTGCACGTACTCGGGTAAAATTTGTTCATAGTTGTTACTTCTAACTTCTTAGGATTTACAGGAATAGAAAAATCTTCCCCATTAAATACCTCTATGAATTCCCTGGTTTCATCTGCCTGCAAGTCTTGGATCTCAGCAAAGTAAGAATACAAGTAATACTGGTCACCAGGATTTTCTGAACTCCATTCAATCGTCAATGGCTCACTAGCAATAGTGGGTATTGCTGCGGTTTCAAGTGCGACTTTTGGTGGGCAGTAGACGTCGGAATTGCTCATGTCGCTAGTGGTGGATATTTGGGTCGTTCCTTGCAGAAAACGCGGAAGCCATTGCCGATCATACGCATCGTTCGGGTACCTGAGGGTGGGAAGTGGGAACTATATTATTCAGTAACGAAAAGAAGATTGTTGTTATCTTATCAGACTGTCTGTCTCAAACTGAAACCTTAATATAAAATGTTTAATATTGTTCGATCATTGTGATTTGTGAGGATTAAATATTCTTATACATCCCTAACAGGTGGCCATTAAGAAACAATATGAATATAAAACTAAATAAATTAATATTAATATTTATTATACTAGGTAAGGAACCCGCGCGATGTCGCACGTGAACTAATTTTATAAAAATAAATTTTCACATATTGCAATATAAACTTTACAAATTTATCAAAAATATTCAACCTATTTTTGGTCCTATAAATATATTCAATCATGTTTTGGATCTTTTAAGTATCTAAATTATTTATTTCCAAATTATTTTGTATAAAATATTTCAACAATCATAGATTTATTAATTTTTATTTGTAACATTTCTAAAAAGTGTGAACGAAAAATTATGATTGATCAAACAACATCATCTTTCAATTTTTATGTTCTTATAATATGCTAGTATAAAAAAATCTATAAAATAAATCTATTTAATATTTTTAAAATATGTTTTTATTAATGAGTCTAAAACATATTGAGTTATCAATTGTGGATCCTACATACACTATCAAATAATGTACAAGAGGAGTTACCAGAGAACATAAAAAACAGAGGAAGAATGAACGAAAATGAATGACATGGGTTAACAGAGGAAGTTTGCCATCAGCAAAAGTACATTATCGTTATTATAATAGAGCGAATGAATGACTTGTATGAATTGTGGTTTCTATAGATATTCTGAGTGGAAAGAATTATAAATCAACAGAGAAGATAAATTTAGTAATTATAGAGAAATATATAAGAAAACAGAGACAGTAAACTCACCAGAAACAGTATTTGTAAAGATATAGATAGAAAAGTACATAAACTAACAGAGCCAGAGTAGAGAAAATAAGAGCCAGATTACAACAACAGAGAAATTAAAAAATCCAGAAAGAGAGTTACGTAACAAAGAAAATAATGGGATAGACCTCAAATAAACTATCAACCTATGCAGTTCTTTCAATATGTAGTACTGAAAAGTTGTGTCTCTTACGGAAAGATGGCATGTTTAAAAGATGCCTTTAGTGTACATTGAAAAGATACGACTTTTACTGATTGTTTAAGAGGTGTCTTTGTATAGTTGTGACTTGGTAGGGAAGACGTCGATTGGTAAAATAAACCAATGACGTCATAGTCTCATCTTACCCAAAATATAATCCATTAGATTATATTTTCAGGATAAACTCTATTGTTGGATATTAATTTATTTTTCCTATAAAACTATGAGTTTCTTTTTCTTTGAATTTAACAATTTTTAAAAACTAATATATCATTTATGATGATAAAATACAACTTTTAAACCACAACCTTTCATGTTAATAGAACCAACAATTGTTTCATTCTGCAACAAAAAAAATAAAACTATAAAATATCAATTTTGACTGAAATTTTTGTATGGAAACTCGAACATGAAACATGTGTTAATGGAAAGACAAATCACAAATACACGATTTGTAATTATGAGAAACGAACTTTTTCATCTAGTAAAAGAAAATTAAGACTAATTATTTCATTGTATCGTTTCGGATTTTTTGCTATCCAAACACGTTTAACGCTTCCTACTATTTTTTGTTGACAATTCTTCATTTGAATATCTTAAAAGAACTTGTAACTAACTAATTGCAAATAACTTTTTTTTCTTCACAATTTTATTTGATTAGAAAAAATTATGCTTTGAGAAGGCAGAGAAGGCATGAGCATAGACTATTTATAAATTTTCAAAAAATTATTTGAAGAGTCACCATCTTTTCAATTTAAAGGTTATTCTTTTTGAAATAGTACTTATATGAAGAGTCACAATTTTTCAATATAAATAGTCACATTCTTTCAATATAAACAGTTATTTTTAAATAAAAAGACACAACTTTTAATTGTTGAAAACACATAACCTTTTAACTCAAAAGAAGTTCACAACCTTTGGAATTAATCAGGTTTGCTATTATTAGTAGATATTCCTAAATTTGACACAAGTGTTTTTCTATAATTTTGAAAATAGAAGAAAATTAATCTTGTGTAGACAATATTCCTTATAAATGATGACTAAAAACTAATAAAATTTTATAATTCATTCATTCGTACGTTCATTTTGGTCACTATTTAGAGCCCTATCATAACAGAAGAACCGATGAACAGAGCCTACAGAGGAGAAAACTTTCAGTTGGAGTGAGGTTACCTTATGTATTCCTTCGATTCGCTAAAATATTTTGGACCTAAAAGCTTTAAAGAACCAGACTGGGTGAAATAAGAATTGTTCCCCAACGGCCGTAATTCCAAAGAGGATATAAACGGTGTAGTTTCCCCAGTCTTAACAAGACAAATCTGCAAGGAGTTTGATGTTGCGGTGTGTAATATCTCTTCAGCTGTATCATTCTTCCCTGGTTCTTGCAAATCAACCGTGGCCCATAGATTAGGTCCAAGAAACAGATCAAACTTGGGTTTAATGTCACGACCATCATAGTTTCCATATATAAGCCAAGCCCTGATCAAATACTTCCTTCCTTTCTGGAGGGAAAGATTGTAGCAGTTCCGTGTTCCTTCTGGAAAGTATCTCAACCTCATGTATGGCTTCAAGAGTGAAGCACGCACAGCATCTTCGACTATACCTATTTCTCCTGTTTGAATGACGTCATGGTCTGAAGAGAACAGTAATCCGGTTTCCGGCTCAATATAAGGAGACATTTCCTCCAAAGGTAGTCCGCAGTCCAAACTAATAAACTCTGATAGCATATACGTTTTAAAACGGAAAAGATCGAGTACCAAAGCTTGGACAAGATGGAGAAGAGGAAAAAGAAGAGTACCTTGTTGGTTCTGGGGTTGAACAAGATGAATGGTAGCCATAGTTGCAATGAGCATCAACAAAAGTCCACGAGATCTCTCCATACTCTCTCAACTTCCAGGGAAAAATCAAGAAAACCACTGGCTAAGCTATGGAAGATAAAGGGCGGTAAAAAGAAAAACGCGTCCACGTGACAAAAGCCGTAGATTGTGGAAAGTAAAAGTGAAAGGAAAGTCGATAACAATAGTTAGAGGTCAGGTTCAATGGACTTGAATTTTTTTTTTTAAATCATAAATTGATGTTTGCCATGCAAAAAATAGAGCCTTTCTTGTCGTTTTGTATTGGTAGGACGATGATACAACCATTGCAAAATGGGAAAAAGAGGCAAAGTATTTCCACGGGTAAGCACAAAAAATATTCTCTCAAGGGTAGGATCACTGTTTAGATTGAAGAGCCAAACAAAGAGAATGTTTAGGGATTTCTTTATGTTACCTTCTAGAACGTAAATGGCATTCCTTTCTTTAGACCATATATATCAAGTTATCAACAAATATACATCATCGAGTTTCAAACATTTTCACTCCTTTATCTTTATGGAACATGTTAAAAAAACTATCACAAGAACACACATCAACCAATTCAGTAACTAATTTTTCTTTACACAAAAACTTAAAACCAAAATAACATGAATACGTATCAGCACAGAAATACACCGAGAGGTTATTGTATTTGTATTTGTGATACGTGCGTCACACAAGATCTCACTTCGTGTTAGTCAACTTATCACATAGCATACATGATACATTTAGCGGATCTCGTCAGTTTTATCACATAGCAAAAAACCAGTTATTTGACATGGAGATATATGCAGGAGGCAGTCAGCAGACAAGGTTATTTGGCTTCTGAAAAATGTCGATTTAGTTTAACTAAAGAAACCATGCAGACTTTAGTTATAAATACAGTACTCGTTTAACTTTCCTTACAAACTGATGACCACAATCACTGTTTTTTTTTTTTTATAATTTCCATAGTGACATCACAAGTAGACAAACAACATAAAAACGATCCCATAAAACATAAGAGTAAGGATTGACCCGGTCGTGATTGGTTCCAGCAGAAACTATCTTGACCATGAACCACAGAAGCGCCCAAGCTCATTTTCTTCTCGAGTTTCCAAGCCTCGATTCTTACTTATCCTCGGATTTCTCACAAGCAAGACACTCTTTTAGCTCGATAATAACACGGGACATGGTTGGTCGGGTTATAGAATGAGGATCCGCGCATGACTTTGCCAACTCAAGAGCTCTACATGCAGAACTAGTGTCATAAACCCCACAAAGGTTTGGATCCATGATCCCATTAATATCACCTCGGTTAAGCTTATAACTAACCCATTGTCTTATGTGAGATTTCTCAGATATCACATGTTGGTTTGTTATCATCTCCAATAACACGATCCCGAAGCTGTAGACATCACTCTTCTTACCCAACCGACCTGAATTGTAATATCTGCGTGGAACATGAGATGCTTATATGATTTCAATGTTTTAAGAAAGAAGACAATTAATTTCAACACAATAAGTGTGTGAGTTGAGTTAGTGGTACTTACTCGGGATCAAGATAGCCACGAGTACCAGCGATCACCATCGAAACATGAGATTCTTCACCAACTTGGAAAGATTTTGAGAGGCCAAAATCAGCAAGCTTGGCCTTGAAATTCTCATCTAGCAATATGTTGGTAGTTTTGACATCTATACACCCAATATGTAAGTACTCCAGTCCTATGAAATTGAGTCATCTATATAATCATTTCAGAGTACCACACACATCACCAGCAACATTAAAAAAAAAAAAAGCAATAACTCAAATCACTGAAACTTCCCAAGCACACAAACACATTATAAACTATGTGAAGAGAAAATAATGAAAATATTTAAACAAAATATACATTACTAATGTTCTTATTTATTTATAGGAAAAAATAGTACTACATAAGATTAGGAGTTGTATTCCTGTTAATAAAATAAAATTAAATAATTTGAAGGAAACAATACAAAAACAATATTTGAGAGAAATTAAAAAACAAACCACAATAAAACTAATTATTAAATGATTAATTTAAAACAAAAAATGTAAATTTCCGCGCGAAACGCGGAAATACCTCTAGTTAAACAACAAAGTAATAGTTACACGCAAGTCTGTTTTCCCTCTAATCATCTAAATAATCTTACGATATATAGTGTTTTCAAAAAAAAAATTGTCCATCCATGATCAGAATATATTGTATAATGAAAATTTTTTTCTTAGTTAATATATAATAAGTTAATTATATGTATAATAAAGTGTAATAATTATACTCTGCTAATTACCAAGTATCGTTTATTTTTAAAATTAAAATCATCAGTTACTTAGATTACATGATCTATTTTATTTTCAAACATAATAATAGTAATATATTTAAGACTCAAACAAGCATGTATAGTTTTAAATAGTAATGATTACTGTAGTTTTAAATAGTAGTGATCACTATTAAATTTTTATGTAGTCTACCTAACTTAAATATATTTTCAGTTAGAATGGATCAAAATTCGCACTAATTACTTATAACTTCACTAAACTCATCGATTTTTTAAAACCAATTCTAACTATTATTATAATTAAACTAAAACAAACATTAGAAGAAAGAAAAATAATAATCTCCTATAAAACTTTTAATAATTAATAAATTTACGATTTTAAAAATAATTAGTCAAATAAATAGATAAATTATTTTAATAAAAATGAAAATTAATTTTAGTTTCAGTTAAGAATAAGTTAAACATTTTAAGTAATTTATATTATTTGTTTACCTATCCATAGAACGGGCCTATTCTAGTTAATCATAAAATAAAATTTATAAGTAGATTTTTTTTTTGAGAAATCTGAAGTCCTCATTGTTTCATTAAAAATACCAAATGTGTCGTATAAGTATTTTCAGTTTTTTTTTTCTTATAAAAGGATACTTGGTGTTTCACCATCCTTTTAAATTAGTTTTACGTTTGGCTGAATATAAATATATATTAGCATTGAAAGCATAATTTTCAATTATTTTTAGTAAATTCCTCATTATAAATTGTGTGGTTCTTTTTTGTAACTTATAAATTGTGTGGTTATAAAACTGATATTGTACACCTACTTAAATACAAAGTACTGAGGTATCTCTATAATATTATTTGAGAAATCAGTTTCCTACATGTCGGACTCACGTTAATTCTCACGTTGGATGATTACAATGATATCCTTAATAAATCAATTATGTAAAATCATCATTATTAAATATTTATCTTATATTATTTTTTTCCTTTTTTATTTAGGTTTCCTTTTTAAATTTTTTCAAAAAACCTATGTAATAATTATTTTTTATAATTTAAAAACGAAAATATCTTTTATATATAGTGTAATTCATAATAAGGAAAATTCACAAAATAATCATGATTTTAAAAGTAACGAAATAATTTTACCTTTTAAAAGATAATCTTAAACAACATAAGATATATTTGAAAAGTATTAAGCATTTTATTTAAATCAATCTATTTCTCAAATTATTACAAAATAAGTTAAATAATATAAACCAAGATATATTTAATTAATAAAATTTAATTTAATCTTTCTTTCTTTTTTATTTAAGTTCCCTTTTATATTTTCAAATAACATATATGATAAAGAAAATATTTATCAAACTTAAAACGAAAATTTTTATATATATAGAATGTGATTTCATAAAAAGGAAAGTTTAGAAAAAATAATATTGATATTAAAGTAACAAATTAATCTTTCCTTTTAAAATTTATCGGTTATATTTTTATGCAACTTTGTACCTATCATCACTTTATTTTATAATTTTATTTTTGAAAATTAACATATACTAAATTACTAAGAAATCAAAAATATATTAAATTAACATATACTAAATTACAAAGAAATCAAAAATATATTTACAAATCTAAGATGAAAAACAAAAATAATACAATGAATATAGTTAATACGATTTGGTTGAATTAGTTAGAAATAATTATAATTGAATTAGACGGAATATATGTAACACAGTATATCCACAAAATGAGTAACTAGACCAATCCAATTTTTTATACAAAATCAAACATTTGATAAAAAATAAAATATTTTTATTTATAATATATATATATATATATATATATATATATATATATAATAGACCGACTCAACATATTACTAATTAAATATGAAATTCTCAAATAATATTAGAAATATATTAACCAACTATTACAATTAAGTATTTTGTATAATTTATATGAAAAAAAACTAATACAAGGAATATAGTTAATACGATTTAATTATAATTGAATTAGACGGAATATATGTAACACAATGTACCCACAAAATGAGTACTAGATCAATCCAATTTTTTATACAAAGTCAAACATTTGATAAAAATAATATATTTTATTTATAATAATATTTTTATATATAAAATTATAAACCGACATCAACATATTACTAATTAAATATGAAATTCTCAAATAATATTAGAGATATATTACCAACTATTACAATGAAGTATTTTGTATAATTTATATATATATATATATGCATATGGTTTCAAAAGACTATCACTGTTATATTTACTTATGCAACTTTGAATTGATCAACAGTTTAGTGTACTTTTACTATTTTATTCTCAAAACAATGTATATTAAATTATACATATTCTTACTAAAATATATTTACAAATCTAAGAAAAGAATCAAACTACATGAAGTTAACAAAATTAATCAAAATTTTAATGTGTGTAGCAAAAACATTTTAGTTGAATCGAAAAATAAATGTTATCTAATATATCCAAATAATAATCAAACAGTGAGATATTATATATCCAAAATTATACATTTAATCAACTAATTAAAATAACATAATGTTATTCAAAATAAGCGATGAATATTTATTACAATATAAATAACATAATAATTAAAACCGAAAAATATTAATAAATTATATAATACATTTATTTTATAAATATTTATATCCGTGCGAGCACGGAAAAATAACTAATAATTATTTTTATATTCAAAGTTATATAAAACTCACATATCACGTGGGAACTCAAGTACTGAGGTAACAATATTTTTTGAATTTTTTTTTTGAAAAAAGAGGTAACAATATTTTATATTCAAAAATATAAAACTCACATATCACGTGGGAACTCAAACTGTTATTAGTAGGGCTGGGCATTTTATTCGTTAAATTCGATTCGATTCGTTATTCGTTTTGATTCGATCCAAAAAATCCGAATATCCGTAAGTCTTCGAAGCAAAGCAAATATTAAAAATCACTATCCGTTAAAAACGAAGCAAATCACAAATACTAAAAAAATTAGAGACGAATATCTGATCCGCTCCGACTTTTATATAAATAGTTTTTAATGTATAATATTATATAATTTTATAAATAAAATTATTTATAAAAATGTAATATGAAGAAAAGAAATATAAGATCTTTATAAAAACTACAATTCTTCTTAAAACATTTAATTTATAAGATTTTTTTGAATTTTTATAAATTTATAAATAAACAGTTTCATTAATGTTTTAATTTATCTTTTATAAGAATAAATTTGTATAATATTTTCAGATTAACTTGTATTAAATATAGTGAAAAAGATATCCGTAAATATCCTTGAATATTTTCCAAATATCCATAAATTTTCCGAATATCCGTAAAACCGAATATCCGTATTTTTCCGAAGCAAAGCAAATCGGAAAATCAGATATCCGTGAAGTCCGAAGCAAATCACAAATACTGAAAAATACGATAATATTCGATCCGTGCCCACCCCTAAACCTGTATTGGATACGTAAAAGGAATCAACTGATTCGAATCATTTTTAACTAGTATTATTATATATACACCAACTAACCCATCCATATTTAAATATATTATTTTCGAAAAGATATGATATTCTATTTGATTCGAATCATTTTTAACTAGTAATATATAAACACCAACTAACCCATCCATATTTAAATATTTTTTTTGAAAAGATATGATATTTTATTTTTCTTAACAGGAATCTAATAAATATGTTTGTCGTTATTACGAGCAGGTTAAAAGGTTAAATTATGTTTCGTGGCGTCTTCACTTGTATATATATTACGATTTCGTTTGAAGCTTAAACACATCTTTTCGTAACAATAAGTCAAGAACCAACAAAAAGAAATGGATCCGAAAGAGCTTCCGGCCAACATAAGAGACGACAAGATAAGCGAAGAAACCAAGAAGTTGATCGCTTCGCTTCCTTCACACACAGATTCCCAAGGGCAAAAGATCTGTCAATATCAAGGATGCTGGTATTATTACAACACCCTCCAAGGCGTTCTCAATTTCCAGAGAGATTTTCAACCAAAAGACACCGATATTATCCTTGCTTCTTACCCAAAATCAGGTACTACTTGGCTCAAGGCCCTCACTGTGGCCCTCCTTGAGAGATCAAAGAGCGATTCTTCTTCTGATGATGATCATCCTCTACTATATGATAATCCTCACGGAATTGTATCATTCTTGGAGACGGACCAATGCTCAAGTTCTAACTTGGCCAAGTTCTCAGCATCTCCGAGGCTGCTCTCCACACACATGCCACTGCAAGCGATGCATGAAACTCTCAAGAACTCGTCTTGCAAGATTGTGTACATCTGCAGAAACGTGAAGGACATGTTGATATCGTTGTGGTTTTTTGGCAGTGCTGTTCATAAAATAGAACCAACCAGAAGCCTTCTCGAGTCTATGTTCAAATCGTTATGCAACGGAACTAACTATTATGGACCTTTTTGGGAACATCTCTTGGGCTACTGGGGAAGAAGCGTGGAAGACCCCAAGCATGTCCTTTTCATGAGGTACGAGGAAATGAAAGCGGAGCCTCATGATCAGATCAAGAGACTTGCCAACTTCTTGGGTTGTCCTTTTACTAAGCAAGAAGAAGATAGTGGAGTTGTGGACAAGATCTTGGACCTTTGCTCTCTGCGTAATCTGAGCAGTTTGGAGGTTAACAAAACCGGGAAAATAAAGAACATGGATCACAAGTTTTATTTCCGTAAAGGGGAAGTCGGTGATTCGAAGAATTATCTTACGCCAGAAATGGAGAACAAGATAGACATGATTATCCAAGAAAAATTGCAGGGTTCTGGCTTGAAATTCTAGAGTTTTATGGTTGTTGTTTTCTTTGATGCAGCATAATAAGAGTACCGCCGTTGTTATGTTCCTTAATTAATAACTAGATGTTGATCCGCACTTTAAATTTCGTATAAAATTAGAAAATAATAGTATCCAAGATGATAAAAAAAATATTTTTTTAGTTGATACATATCTTTGTAGACCAATTTTTTCTCGTGATGCATTAACTTCTTGATTAAACCCCACGTTATTAGAAATCGCTTGAGTAGTTATCAAGCAAAAAAAATTAAAACATTTATTGTTACCAAGAATTTACATATCTCAATATATTTAAAATTAGAACTTGTAGGCCAAGTTTTAAGATATGATGCACTGAATTCTTAATTACACCCACGCTATTAGAATATAATCTACTTCGCTTTGTTAATATGATTAGCAAATAATTATATTACATTTACAAAACACCAGAATATCATTGGTCTTTCAAGTTTAAAAATTAGGAAAACACAATAAATTAACATTTAAAAAACAAAAAACTCGGGAGTATTATCATATACGAATTGTAAAACATATATGAATGTTAAATAGTTTGTAACATATTTGGAATATACCCTTTAATATTTTTTATATTCAAAACGACTTTAAAAATAAAATAAAAATAATAAAACAGAGTAAATTGCAAAACAGATTTTATCAATTTCGGAATATACCATTGAATATTGCATTTTAAATTTGTTCTGATTTTGTAACAACTTAAAAATATTAAATGTAAATGATAAAACAGATTGGATTATAAAACAGATCATATATATTTGATAATAAAAAAATTAATTAATTATTGGCGCAAAACAGATTTGATTGTAACAACTTCATTGTATTTCGGGGTTTAGGGTATAGATATTGCATTTCGGGGTTTAGGGTATAAGAAGCAAACAATAAAACCGCTCAGTAAAATGGTACATGGTTTAGTTAGTGTATTTTGTGGCATACTTTAATAAAACCGGTTAGCAAAATGGTATAGTGTTTAGATAGTGTATTTTGGGGCATAGTTTCGATTTTGTTAGGTTAGAACTAACTCTGTATATTACTAAGCTCCGTAACAAAACATACACATTTTCAGGTGATTGTTAGTAAAGTGGGCCACATTTTTTTTGGTTTTGCAGATAACATAGTGTGGACTTTTCCAAGAAAGATATTCTGTAGGCTGGACCGAAAATAAAAGTACATAAGACCCAATGAATATGTGATCCAGAGTGGATAATGATATTACTTGTCTGCCCTTAATGAAGCCTGTGATTTTCTTTGTAAATAAGTGGCAATGTTAGTACAGAAAAGGGTATTTTTAGGTAAAAAACCAATAGGATCATACTTTAATAGTATAGATTTTTAATGGGTTACTAAACAGAATCGAAAATTTCAAGCTCATTTCGTTTTAATAATACATAGAACAAAATAATTGGGCTGTCAATTTATTTTAAGACTATTGGGCTTTGAATGACCGAATTCTTTTTTAAATCATTTACAAAAGGAAAGAAGGTCGAGCCGCACTCATCCTACGGCGAGCGGGCTTGGTCGATCCGCACTCGCCCTACAGCAAGCAGGTCGAGAAGAACCGTGCTCGTCCTAGGGCGAGCGGGCTTGGTCGAGCCGCAATCGCCCTATGGTGAGCGGGTCGAGAAGAACCGCGCTTGCCCTAGGGCGAGCGGGCTTGCTTGAGCCGCACTCGCCCTACAGCGAGTGGATTGAGAAGAACCGCGCTCCCCCTAGGGCGAGCGGGCTTGGTTTAGCCGCACTTGCCCTACGGCGAGTAGGTCAGTCCAAAATGAGCCTCAGCTTCCCCTGGGTTGTCGGTTAACTCATGTCGTGCCTGGTTTCTCGAGGATTGCCTATCGAAAAGATTTGGTTTCTTCAGATTCCCTTTTTCCGAAGTTATCTCGAGAAAAACTTCTAAAGAGTGGTGATCATAACCGTTGATGTCGAGATTACCGTTTTCAACCCCAACAAATTATACGAGACTTTTTGTTCCGAGAAATTTTTTTGGGGGGTTTTCAGGCATTGATTCCGTTATGACCGATTTTGACTCCAACAGTTAGCCCCCCAGCTCGTTAGAAATTTTGCAATGTTCTTGCGAGCGGTAAGATAAGTTAGGTAAGGTAGGCGGAATTAATGGTTGAAGAGGTCCGTTGAAAGTGGTATGTTCACTCTTAAATGACTGAAATGTGGTAAGATTGGGGCTGCGCCTTTCCAAGGCTGCCTACGTAGCCTTGTTTGAAGGGATCAGGCCTTTTGTAGTTCGTTTTGGAGTTAAGACTCTGATGACCTGTTTTTCAGTGAGACCTTTATGGTCTGATTATGTGCCGTGTAGAGATTTTCGAGCATGTTGCTGCCACGGCATTTTATATTGGACCTTTATCGGCTTCGAGACTAGCCTTGGAGGCTGTTTGCTTTCTACAAGTTTGGCCATATTTACTTTTTTGGGACTTTCCGTGTGTGGCTTTGAATCCCTTTCCCTTTAGGACTTTAAAAATTTTGCTCAAATTTATATGATTTTGGATTTATAAATTGAGAGAATTTCTGTTTTTCGAAGTTAGAGGGACAGGGTGTGAGTTGTCGTCTCATTCCTACCTCTCAGATGATCACCATACATGTCGTTGTGTAAGATGAGAATTCTCGAATTCTTTTGGTTTGCGGGGACTCATTAACGTACATATATAAACGAAGAGACAAATTTTGGGATCTTGGTATCTGGGTGTTGAGACTATGCCTTTGAGATGTCAGGATCCAGCATGGCTGGGTTTAGGGCAAGACCTGGGTTTATTCTCGGCTTAAGGCTTTGCGACGACAAATCGGCTTTCATTTTGCCTGTTTGCGATTTTAACCTGATACGTACCGATTTAAAGTCCGCGAATTGTTATCGCCTTATACGAATTGCCTTGGTAAGAACCGAGCTACTTCCAAAGGCTGTTTGGAGGTGCTGTCCAAAATTCTGGATTTCTTGTATAGCGCGCTATGTTATCCTTGTCGGATGTAAGAGAGCCTATCCTTTCGAGGGAGGCTAAGTCTGTTTAGGACGTTAGAGTTCATTTGTTTTGATCAGCAACAAAGAAATGATACTGTTTAGAGGTATGTTATCGTTTAGAGGTGTGTTACCGTTCAGAGGTGTATTACCGTTTAGAAGTGTGTTACCGTTTAGAGGTGTATTTGACTATTGTGAGTTCCTGAGACGAGAATTTTGACTAGCAAAATTTTAAGGAAAAACGGTTATTCGAGCGTTAGCGCCGTCTCGCGGTGCTGAAGGTTGAGTTTTCCTTGTGCCGCATTTCGTGGTTGAAATGTTCGCGGGCTTGGAGATGTTTTGCAAATGTTCGCAGCCAAAAACTGTTGTTTCAGTTTGGACGCTGAATCGTTTGATTCGTGATTTGAAGAATTAGGACCAAGGGGTCGCGTAAATTTTTCCCAGGGAAGAAGCGTCTTCCTCCATTATGCTTCGTGAAGTATTAGCCTTCCGGGATTTGTTTTGTGTATTTTTAAGGATGACTTGTTTAACTCTATGAGCTTTGTTACGACTGTTTCTTTTCATGCCGCATTTTATGGGGCATATAAAACTAAATCATTCGATGTTAACCGTATGGTTATTAGGACTGAGTTTTATTGTGAAGAATTTATCTTATGATTTCCGCTTCTGGGCTATACGACAATTTTTTTTTGCGTAATCGTTACTTCGCATTTTATGACAAATCGTGGATTGTCATTTAGCCGTTAAGTGATTGGAGCGGTGGCCGCTCAATTTTTTTAGCTTGGCATGAAGGTTGTGTTCAGCCGTATAGCCAAGGAAGTTGTTGGTAAAGGATCAGACCATGATCTTTTTGTGTTAACATTAAGGTCATGTTAGTTTATGATTGTCCGTAAAGAGGATGCCGAATTCAGGTTCGGCGTTATGGGAAGGATTAGTTGGTTGTGGGCCGAATAGCGTTCATCGAGATTGATAGGCCAAGCATAGCGGGGTTTTCGAGTTATGGCTGATGGCTGTTAAAAACGATTTAGGTTTCAGTTATACGATAAATGCTTCGTATAAAGTTTCCTTTGGTTGTATAATTTTTTTCTTTCCGTCGGAGGGAGAAGAAATCTAAAAGGCTCGACACAGACCCGTGCAGAGTCAGTTGCGGATCAACTGTTCTTTCGAAGAGTTCTGTAAGTTTTTCTTTCTTTAGGAAGCGAGATGAGTATGCTTGAATGCGTGGCGATCGTTTCTAGGTTTTTCGAGAGATTAGATCGGTTTGCAAGTTCTACCTTGACAGGTAAGGAATAATAGAACAGGACTGGAAAGATTGCCTAAAACTTGGCTTACTACACTATCCACCTAGATTCTAAGTTCCCTAAAGTTTACAGCAGTTTCCAAGACGTTTTCTTTCCTTTTCTACGAAAAATTACAAGCCTGATAAAATTTCTATGTCGGACATACCTTAATTTCATCGATAATTTGGGATTGCCTCTTCTTCAGTCTTCTTCACCTCGTATCTTCTAACCTGAGGTTCAACTTTCATAGTGTTAGTTTTTACGAGAACGGATGTGTATTTCCTCGAAGGTTTTTCGCGAGTATGAGTGTGTAATTTATCGAAATTTTATTAGGCGTTTAGGAATGGCCACTTTCGATTTAATGTCAAAGGACTTTGAAAAGTCTGATATTGATGCGTGATTTCATATGAATTGGATTTCGACGAAATTCTGACGAGAATATCGGAGTGAGGAGGAGATATCAACGTCCAAGTTCCCGTTATTGTTTCTTCGTACTGCTGGTTTTACTAAATTGACCAGGTGCGCTTTGTATATTGTTGAAAAGTCTATCAAACATTATGAATATATTTTTTTGACTCAACATGGCAGAAGTTTTTAAAACAAGATTGCGTTTTATGTACCGAAGGAACTTTACGAAATCGTTGAAACAAAGAAAGGAGAAGTAGGCAATAACTCAAAGAAGGCTAAGGTGGGCGTTTAGGAAAGAGGAAGCGATGGACAAGATGTCATTCGGGTGAGGTTTTTTGTTCGTCAAGCTGTGAGCGAACTGGTCATGTCCCAGATCTTATCGTTTCATATGATCTTGTTTGACTTTACGAATGATGTTTCGTAAAATATTGCCGAGCGTGATCTTTACGGAAGCTATTTACGAAATCTATTCCGCAAACTGTTGTCGAGTTAATTTTATGGAAGTTGTTTCGTAAAATGTTGTCGAGTATTATTTTTTGAAAATTATTTTGTAAAATGTTATTGAGATTAGCTGTACGAGAGCTGCTTTTCGAAAATTTTCCGCAAGTAGTTTCCAAGTTTTAATATCAAAAACTCTAGCTAGGGCGAGCTTTAATTTTTGTGACTAAACTTAATCGCAAATTTTCTCATTTCCGTAGGATTGATCCGAAGGAGTTTTGCGTAGTTTTCCGAAGTAAGCTTTGTGGAAAAAATTCTAGAGTCCGCAGCGATGCAAAATTTCAGATTTCAGAAAACGTCTTAGTTTGAACGTCTTAGTTTGAACGTTTTAGGTTTTGAGTGAGTTTACAGAAATCAACCTCCATTGTTACCAAAACTGGTCGAGAAGGACCGAGCTTGCCATATGGCGAGCTGGTCTTGATGGACCGAGCACGCCATATGGCGATCTGGTCATGATGGAACGGGCTCGCCATATGGCGAGCTGGTCGAGGAAGAACGAGCTCGTCATATGGCGAGCTGGTTGGGACAGTCGGAGCTTTGGCCTTCCTCGGGTGGTTCAGACGGTTGGGAAACACTGGTAAGCCCTTTTCCCGTTTTGTTGTTTGTTTCCCGAGAGTCATTTGGAAGAAGTATGACAGTGGGGAATTGGTAACCTGATTTGTCGCGCTTCTATTCCGCGAGTAACATAGGGTTTCCCCTTTCGAGGAGAACATGTTTTATTTTTCCGAGAAGTTCTCGGAAAATTTTTTTTTGCCGAATCCTTACTCGTTGAGATTTCTCAAACTCGGTATGATTGCCCTTTCTGTTTAGACAAAGGAATCGCAAGCTCGTTTTTGTGCTCTTCCTGTGGCGAAAAGTCGGGACTATGTTTTGGATTTTTTGAGAACTGCAGCGTTTGCGTAAGCGTTGGTCATAGGAGCAGTCGCTGCTGGAGTTGTTTTACCAGCGTTGATGCGAGTTGCAAGTTTGTCTTTCATATTTCCAGACATCGCTTTGATCAAGCTTTTTGTGGCCGTGTGAGTAAGAGTAATCCGTCCCTCCCCTCATTCTAGCGCCAAACTATTGGAACCGAAATTCACACCGTCGATTTTAATGAATGGAGGAAAGCAAAGAAAACCCTACTGTCCTTGAGGTTCAGATTCTCTGCGAGAGCCAACGACAAGTGACCAAATAAATGCAGAAAACATAGAAAGATAACAAGACGAGTTTAGAAAAAGTAGATCTTTATTTCGAATTCGCGTAAAATCATTGTGATGATTACAAAAGTTATAAAAGCTTTGGACGCGAGAGCTGTTAGCGAGTTTCCTAGTTCTAGCCGCCTAAAACTTTAAACCTAATCGAGTCGCAGCTCGATAACAAAAGACGAAAAAGATACAAAAAAGGTTTTGTTAAGATTTGGGACTGCACCTTATGAAAGGCTGCCTACGTACCCCTATCGAGGATCAAGTCGGACGTAGTTCAGTTAGAAATAATTGAACAAGAGATCGAACTGCATGTGCGAGTTTGTCTAGTATGAGTGCAAGTCATAGAAACAGGCATGTCGAAAATAATGCCTAGGGTTTCTAAGTGCAGAGCTCTAGAGTCAAAGAATTGTCGGCCCCAGTTCTCAGCTCCGGCTCTCCTTATATAGGTGTCACAGTCGGTGGCCTTTTTCCCTTCTCGCCTTTCGGCCCAAGTTTATCCTTTTACAGAAATATTCCATTTTTCGTCGATCTTTGTGATTATCCTCGAAACTTAACATTATTCGTCGGAAACTTGACATTTATCTTCTTACGATAATAAAACTAGACCGTCATAGTATTTTTGGGTTCAATCTCGTCTAAAATCGTAAGTGGGACTCTGGCAGCGTTTTAGATCTTTTTGGGCCGTTCCTCGGCCTATGACGTTTTTACGATATCATTAAGAAATCACCTTCGATACAACGTCGGTTTTGTAAAAGGATCCTTAAATCAACCGTATAGTAAAGGCAAATGGTGTTTTAAGTTGACCATCGCTGTTTTATCTGATTGATTCGAACTTTTACGCAAAGATAAGTCTCTGCGGTTTTTATCGTAAAGTTTCAACGATAACTCCAATTGACACAGAACAGGAAACATTGAGTTCATGGTTCAAAGAACGGAGCTACGTGGATAAGACGAGAGTGTATGATCGTTGGACTGGCCGGGTCGTTCCTCACTCGCCATATGGCGAGCGGGCTTGGTCAAGCAGCACTCGCCCTACGGCGAGCGGGTCGAGAAGAACTGTGCTCGCCCTAGGGTGAGCGGGCTTGGTCAAGCCGCACTCACCCCACGGCGAGCGGGTCGGGAATAACCGTGCTCGCGCTAGGGCGAACGGGCTTGGTCGAGCCGCACTCGCCCTATGTGTGTCTATAATTCTAACTTTTTTAGTTATGAACTTCTTCATTTTTCTTGTTATCGTTTTTCGTTTAGTGAAAACACATTCTCATCTTATTTTTCCCATGTGTCTAACTAAAATTATTTTTTATATTTTTATTAGTCTTATTAGAGACCATAAGTTTGTATTAGTTTGAAACGATTTTTAATGATTGTAATTGTTATACATTTTCTTAAATGTTTGCTTAACTCATATATATAGTAAGTAGATTGGAGATTTTTTATTATTGTGGTTAGATTTAACACTCAAAAAATTGATTATTTTATATTTTTCAATGTATTTGTAATTTTATTTTCTTTTACATATTTTGTTTGTATATTACAAATTTAAATAATGCAAAAACATATAATTCGCAGTAATAGGAAATTATTTGATTTTAAAAAACATATTGAAAACGTAGTTCTAGTTATTAATATTTAAATAAATATATGACTGAATACTTTGTATATATATTTTATTTTTGAAGATTAAATAAACAATATTATCTAATAACCGATTAGATTTTGTAAGGAAATTTTACTGATCAAACAAATGCAGCAATTTAACAATTCAAGATTACATCCCAAATTAGAGTAGTTTATGGTTCATTATATGTTCATCTTATTTTTGTAATCTTTTTGTTAAACCTAAGTCAAACACAATATGATCTTATATAATTATATAAACGAACCAGAGCCGGACCCTTGTTTATTTTTGTAATCTTTTTGGTTAAACGTAAGTCAAACACAATATGATCTATATAATTATATGAATGAACCAGAACCGACCCTAGTTTTGGTTGGGATGAGTTGGAATTTTAGAAAGCACAATTCGGTTAACTCTACTTATACAATTTGAAACCCGATCCAATCATTTTGGTAATCTAATCGACACTCCCAATCCAAAAATTAAACCAAAAATGCCAAAGAAGAATTCCTTGAATTTTCAGGCGATGGCACCGCCGCTCCGATCAACACTTGGTGGTGGCTACCACACAAAGGAACCACCACTTATTTCCTCTGCATCTCCCTCTTCGCATTACTGATACGATCTGCCGTCCCGATGTTCCCCTACTTCGGCGCCGGAACTCCACCCAATTTCGGAGATTCGAAGCTTAAAGACAATGGATGGAGATAACCACAAACCTCCCAGCCATCGATCGGTGCAGGAACGGCACTCACAACAATCTCACTTACTGGAGCGCTGTTTGCTATGTTAGGATTATAACGGTCTTTTGGGAGTAGATATATGATCTAAACGAAAACGATCAAATAAGAATCTGTTTTTTTTTTTTAATTGCCTCTTATTCTAACAACCAATTATACACAATTTCCGTTTAATTATTTCTGATAAACTTAATATCCATCTAATTTCACGTGTGTTTTTTTCATATATCCAATAATATCGGGTTTGGACATTCTGTTTGTGCTGAAAATGGTATTGGAGACTCAGAGGCGTGCGAACACAAACTGCATGCATAAGCGAAAAAAATATATTCCCTAGTTCATAAAAAATGTTTTAGAAATATCATTCGCTAAAACACCAACAAACTAAATAATATTTTTTAAACATAATTTAGAAAGGCAAGAGAGAGAGAGAAGTAAAACAAATAAGCTAATTTAAACTAATAGCTGTAATGAAAGAGCAAACTTAAATCAATGTGAAATTTTAGAAACAAGTTAAACTGATTTTTATATGTTTGTGGTTAGTCAATTGTTAGTGTGTTAAAATTTTGTATGTATACTCATCTCTTTCTGATAGGCCAAGTTTATTGTATACGTGTAATTTTTTGTTACGTATGAATAACTGAAATTTTCTTTTATATGCTTTAGAAAATATTACGTGCGTATGCACGGGGTATATATATATATATGTATTGAGATTCCTAGGGTTTCCATCGTCGTCCCAAAATCGGCTTTGATATTTTTTTGACGGCAAGCAATAATGAGATTTAAACCTACATCTTACCTCAATCCTTATTTTGGTCATGGCCGTTGTCTCCCACGTCGTCCATATGACATCTTTGAATCTTTTTTTCCGAAACGGAAGAGGGTGGTCAAATTGAAAATTCTGATGAGCTAAGAAGATTACCTGAATCTGAAACTCAGGTTTGTTATTCTTTTAATTACGTCAGTCGTTTCTGGTTTATCCACTAGTCTCTCTCTCTATATACATCAGGATGAGAAGATGTCTGAGGCTACTACCTCCATGCCTCCTTTGTCAAGGTATGGTGATGATTGATGTTGTTAATATATGTAGCTCGCTCATATTTTGTGTGTTATATGACTCAGTGTGCACGAGCAATCCCCCCGCATGGCTGCTTTGGCTCTGGAAAAGAAGATGCTCAATAAGATGAAGAAGAAACCAGCAGCTAATGCACATCCGTCCTTATGGAGAGCAAAGCTTGTTAATGTAAGATAAGCAAGCTAAGCGATGTAGAACACACAGTAGTACAGGGTTAATCAATTCCAAGAAATACGACTATATTTATTCTTTTAAAAATTCAACACGTTCTTTTTAAAAGCAATAAATCAAACAAGCTCAATACAAACCTCGACTTGTTTGCTAGTCTTACACGTTCAGAGATCTAAGATAGACTCTGAACCACCTAAGCCTTTAACCCCTAGATGCTTTGCTTCTTCTTCTTCGGACGTACAAAAACTCTCTATTGCTAAAAGCTCTCTATGTGTGTTAACCGGCAACACAGTGCCAAAGTCTCTTTATATCATAGAGACAAACCCTAGACCTAACGATCTACCTAATGGAAACTTTCCATTTCTCTTACTTCAGCGAATAAGTCAATCTCCCTTTTCTCTTTGGTCGATTACTTCTTCTTCAAGACTTTCATCTTCTCACACTTTAGTAAAACTCCCTTTACTGATTCTTCCTTGACACGTGCTCCTCACGTGTGACACGTCACTCGAGGTAGTTCATGTCGTACTTCATGAACTACTTCAACTTTGCTACACCTCCGTCTTGACCATACATCTTCAATCTCCCCCTTTTTAATTCGTCGTCTCACAAGTACCTGAGATGAGAGCACATACAAAGACCACACATACAAATACGATAGTAACTGACTTGATCAAAGCAACCAATAACAAACTTGAATTATCCTAAACATGGGTTCATGCATTTAGTACATCTAAATCAGAAATAAGTAACACAAATGCTCCCCCATAAACCGAGATTGTCTGAAAACAAGAAAAACAGATTGCAGCAAGTGGTGCAATCGAAATACATAACAAAAGAACTAAAAATATGGTTGCTCCCCCACAAACTAAGCGCCCTCCATCTCATTCCTCATTTTCTCCCCCTGCTTGTGAGCACACGGATTAAAACCACAAGGAAAATAAACACAAGTTATGATTTAGAATCGAAATCACTAACCTGACACCGAGCGCTGGATTTCCTGAACTATCTCAGCAAGTGCTTGAAGAGCTCGAGCTGTGTCCTCCAGAGCCACTTGTAAATCAACCTTTGAAAGTGGACTATGTGGAACTGCAACTGAGCCAAGCTCATAGACAGATACTTTACGCGGGCCGGTTTTGGAGCTAGGTGTAGCAGTTGATGGATCAGACGATGTCACACGCGCTTTCCTAGCAGAGCTTCTTTTTGGATCACTTTTGGCTTGTGCCTTTCCTTTAGCCACTCGCTGCTCATAGATCTCACCCACTCGTTTATCCTTCTTGTACGCAACAGGACGCTCAAGCTTATCACTGGTGTAGGATGGAATCTCATGCTGCTCTTGGAGAAGTCCCATGATTAACCGAGGAAAGATCAACCAACGTGCATCATTGCGCTGAGTAACTCCAAGACTGATGATCTGTTTAAACATCATCTTACCCAAGTCAACACGAACCCCATGAGCCATCTTATAGATCAGTCTTGCCCTTTCAAGAGATACGTGAGTCTTGTGAGTAGAGGGAATCCACTTGTGAGCAGCTATAATCATCAGAGCTCCATAGCACGGTGTAAGATCTGCTGTGGTAAGACCATCCCATTCCTTTTCTTGTGTCTCCTGTGAGGAACGATGCCAGGTCAGTTACTGAAGCTTCGTCCACAGTCGTCTCTGCATCCTCTTCTTCCTCTGTGAGTGGCTCCCAGTCTAAAGCACTGTTGATGATGGAAGGTGAGAACTTGCACTCATGCCCTCTTACTGAGACAAGCACTTCCTCAACATCTGCTTCAGTTTTGGTACTAGGCAATCCAGCATAAAACTCAGCTACGACTTGCTCGACATATACACCAAGAGAAGAAACAGTGGATTCCATTGAGCCCTTCTTAATGACCGCTAAGTATCCCCACTGATCAGTTTCCTTCATATCCACCATTCGTTCAGCTATTACCTTACGTTATAAGAACTGATCATACCTCTTCTTGAGAGGACTTGGCATTGCTTCAGTACTCTGACCATCTGACTTCTTTGATCTCCCCCGAGCTGAGGCTTCTGCTTCCTTAGCCAAAAATGGAGATTTGGCCGCATCTTCAGGCTGAAGAAAGTGAGACTGAGTTCGTGTACTTGAAGCATCTGTCTTTAGCTTCTTGGACGAACGGAGTCCTAAACGCTTCAACACCCGTTTTTTTCTTCCTTCTTTAACAGTAGCATCTTCAGGAGAGGAAGTTACAGCTACGATTTCTTGATTTTGCTCGCTTTCATCCACCTTCTGAGCTGATTCAGATTCAGCCTCACTATCATTCCTTTCATCAGCATTCTTCTTGGCTCGAGTTGCAACCACCAGAGGTAGAGGAGATTCATCGATTGTCTCATGATTGTCGGCTTCCAGTTGAGTCGCTGGCGAAGACGAGACCATCAAGTTTTCCGAATCTGCTTCGACTGGCTTATCCTCTGTTCCAGCAACTTCCTTTGGCAGATCTGGCTCGCGAATCGAAGTTTCATAGCGCTCATCACTCTCCTCCGATGGCGCTGTCTCCTGGGCTGTATTGAATGAAGCGATCTCTTCAGTAACAGCAGGAAGAGCAGTAGATGATGAGGGATTGTTCATCGGTGGCGGTGGTTCGGTTTCTCCATCAGAGAGTGTCATTCTTCTTGCTTCAGTACTTGCATGCGTCTCTTTTCTGGAGGTTTTGTCTTCGGTGTGCTTCATCTTGGACATAGATAGTGGTGAGAGATGTGATTGACAGGAATAAGGTAGCAGCTGCGGTTTTAAGCTCCTCTAGACACGACTTCAGAATTTTTAGGGTTTGTGACCCACGACTTTCCTTAACTGATGCAGCACAATCAACTGTTATGATATTACATTTCTGGTCCTCCTCCTTCTTTATCCTCTCCTTTGTGTACCTACAACTTTTGATTTCTCTCATCCAAACCAATTAATATCAACCACATTCGTGAATTAATGATGTATCATTAGACTCTCAGAATAGTAATAAAACACGAGTTACTCTTCACAGATGGCTTTGAATTTTTTATCAGTAAGGTGAAAATAGATTTATAATACCGTTTTTGGATGTACGACAGCAAGTAACTCAGCACATGATTCAGATTGCACATATGACCCTTGTAGATTCTATGATCTGGTGTACCCAATAATCTTTTTATGGCTAGCTTTCACATTGACATGCCTTCATCAATTCTGTGGGTTTTCAACCTTTATTCGCGCGCTGTGAAACCCATCCTTTTGACCATTCTCTTTTTTTTTTTTTTAATATTGATTGAGCATCTTTCTGAAACATAACTGGCTCGATTTAGGTGTGGGCCACAGATTGACGCAAAACCTGTACCTTTCACAGAATTGACGGCACACCAAGCAGCTCTTTTCCACAGCGTTCTCGAGTTCCAAACATAATCTGAATCATATGTACATCCCGAATCAGTACTTGTATTACTCTCTGCACAACTTGACTCAACAATCAAGGTTACACACACCAATTGCATTTCTAAGAGTGATAAAGCGATTAAACTCAAGAGATTTAGTGAATATATCAGCCAACTGCAAATCAGTAACTACATGTTCGATTACTACCTGATTATCTTCAACTAATTCTCTGATGAAGTGGTACCTGATATCAATGTGCTTCGTCCTTGAATGTTGAACCGGATTCCTTGAGATATCAATTGCACTTTTGTTGTCACAATACACAAGGAAGGGACCTGATTGCATTCCATAATCAGCTGACATCTGCTTCATCCAGATAAGTTGTGAGCAACAGCTACCCATGGCAATGTATTCTGCTTCTGCCGTAGAGAGTGATACAGAGTTTTGCTTCTTGCTTAGCCACGAAATAAGATTGTTTCCAAGAAAGAAACATCCTCCACTGGTGCTCTTCCTATCATCAGCACACCCTGCCCAATCCGTATCACAATATCCTACCAAGTTCTTGTTAGAGTTCTTCGAGTAGTACACTCCCAAGTTCTCCGTACCTTTGACGTACTTGATGATTCGCTTTACTGCATTTAAGTGTGACACTTTGGGCTTGGCTTGATATCTGGCACACACACCAACACTGAATGATAGATCTGGTCGGCTAGCAGTCAGATATAACAGACTCCCAATCATCCCTCGATAAAGCTTAGCATCAACATCTTCTCCAGCTTCATCTCGTACAAGTTTCAGTGATGTGCTCATAGGTGTCTTTGATACCTTGGAATTCTCCAGACCAAAGCGTTTTACCAAGCTGTTAGCATAAGCGCTCTGAGAGATGAAAACCCCTTTCTATGACTGAGATATTTGAAGTCCAAGAAAATACTTCAATTCACCACACATACTCATTTCAAACTCATGGGTCATATTCTGAACAAACTCATCAACCAGCTTCTGTGACGTTCCTCCAAAGATAATGTCATCCACATAGATTTGGACAATTATTATATCTTTTTCTACCTCCTTGAAGAATAGCGTTTTGTCTATACTTCCTCTGATATACTCAGCTTCCAACAAGAATCCTGTAAGCCGTTCATACCATGCACGAGGTGCTTGCTTCAATCCATACAAAGCTTTCTTCAACTGGTAGACATGATCTTGATGCACTGGATCCTCAAACCCCTTAGGTTGCTCAACATAGACTTCCTCCTGAAGTACTCCATTGAGAAATGCACTTTTCACATCCATTTGATACACTTTGATGTTCAGTATGCATGCCATTCCTAGAAACAACCGAATGGATTCCAATCTTGCAACTGGAGCAAAAGTTTCTTCAAAGTCTACTCCTTCAATCTGTGAGTATCCCTGAGCCACAAGTCTTGCTTTGTTACGAACAACTTCTCCATGCTCATCGGTCTTGTTCTTGAAAATCCATTTTGTTCCAACCACATTAACTCCTTCAGGTCGAGCAACAAGTTCCCACACATCATTCCTAGTGAACTGCTCAAGTTTCTCCTCCATTGACACGATCCAATATTCATCCCGAAGTACTTCAGTGTGTGTCTTTGGTTCAATTGATGAGACAAAGCATGCGAACTGCACCATTTCTTTAAAGTTGATAACCTTGCCACGGGTTTTCCGACCTTCTTCAATTCCTCCAATCACGTCTGACCTCGAGTGGTTACGATGAACTTGCTGAGTCACCTGTTGAGGTACTGTGTCTGCTGTTGGACCCTCCTCAATCATTTCTTTAGCAGCTACAGTTGAGCCATCTTCATCCTCTTCATCCGATACCAAATCAACTCCTACAGCCACTGACAGATCATCGAACACAACATTTACTGATTCCACAATTTTTTCTAGCCGCTTGTTGTAGATTCGGTATGCTGAATTAGACTGTGCGTAGCCCAGAAAAAATTCCTCATCACTTCTTGAATCAAATTTTCCGAGGTAGTCCTTGTCATTCAAGATGTAGCACCTGCATCCAAAGACATGAAAGTAACCAAGATTAGGAGTTTTGCCTGTCCACATTTCATAGGGAGTCTTTGTTGTCCCTTTTCTGACATACACACGGTTGATAGTGTAACACGCCGTGTTTAGTGCTTCAGCCCAGAATGTTTTGGCTATTTTGTTACCATGGAGCATTGCCCTTCCCATCTCCTGAAGAGTCCTATTCTTTCTTTCAACCACTCCATTCTGTTCATCAGATTCTGAATCACTTGAAACTCGTGCCATGTTGCATCGAAAGGTACTTCTTGTTTCAGTTGATGTCTTAGGATACAGATCAGTTTTCTTCATCCATCCGCGAGATGTCTTACCAATTCTCCAAAACTTGTGTTGTCTCCACACTTGCTTGACCCGTTCCAGATACTTGTAGCAGTGCTTCTTGTAGTGACCAAACTTTCCACAGAAGAAACATCCGCTGCCTTGACCTGGAGTACTTAGAGTCTTAGTTTCTTCAGCATGGACAAAGCCTCCAGACACAAAGTGTGTCGTACCCGTTGAGTTACTGTGCCTTCCAGTGTAACCTAGTCTCATGGTAGAGTTCTCAGTTCTGCCACTGCTCAAAATCTTGTCAAGTTGTTTAGTTCCCGTGAGCATCTTGATCTTCCGATATTGTTGATCCAATTCGGCTTGAAGCTCAGCCACTTTCTTTCTTTCAGAAGTTACTTCTTCTCTAAGTTCATCAGCTTGTTTCGCCAGAATCAACTTCTCCTTGATCAAATTCACACTCTCCTTGGCTAACTCTGCCTCTCGGTTGAGTTCATTCTTTAGAACTTGTACTTCAGCTTCTAGTTTTGCCTTCTCTTTGATTAGCACAAGATTCTCTGTGCGCAACCTCACTAGAGTTTCTCGAACTTCCTTGTAGCTTTCATCGAGCTCGTTCTCTTGTTCAGCATCACTTTCAGATCCTGACTCACACTCTACTATTCCCAGAAATGCCACGAAGTTGTTCACTTCTTCCTCACTCTCACTGTCTGAGTCGCTGTCATTGATTCCTATCATTGACTTTTCCGGTTTTCTTCTTCCATCAGATTCACATTCAGCTTGAGTATGTCCATATCCCTTGCAATTATGACACTGAAGATCTCTCCTTTTCACTGTAGGACACTCAGTTCGGAAGTGACCATACCCCTTGCACTCATAGCACTTAGCGTCACTCTTCCTGTAGCTCTTATCTGCTTCGGACGTCTTTCTTCCTGGAACAACCTTCTTTTGTCCATTCTCCACTTTTCGTAAAGCTCGATCAAACCTTCTGACCAAGAGACTCACCGGATCATTATCCTCTGTCTGATCCTTTTCAACTGATGCAAGAGTGATTCCTTTCTCCTTCTTCACACCAGATACTTCCATCTCATGTGCTTGCAGCATTCCAACCACTTCATCAAATGTCATCTCATCGATGTTACAGGAGACACTCATAGCTGCCTTGTATGCCATAAACTTAGCTGGCAAGCACCTCAGGAACTTCTTCACGAGTTTTTTCTTTGTATTTCTTTCCAAGTGTAAGTGCTTCTTGCGCCAGCGAGCTGATCTTTGAACTGAAGTCTCCAATGGATTCATTCTCTTCCATCTTTAACTCTTCAAATCTCGTTGCAAGCATATCCTTCCTGGAACTTTGGACTTTCAGAGTGCCTTCAAAGTGCCTCTGCAGAATATCCCATGCATCTTTAGCTGCCTCACACCCTTGAATCAGTTCAAATTGCTTCCTTGCCACACTGCAGTGTATGACAGTTAGAGCCCGAGCATTAAACTTCGCCATCTTGTTCTCATCGTCAGTCCAAAACTCTTCCAACTTTGGAACGTCTTTGCCATCATCACCTTTTGCAACAGGTGACTTCCAACCAGATTCCACAGCCTTCCACGCCAATGGATCAATACCCTTGATTGTAGCCTTCATCCGTGCTTTCCAAAAACCATAGTTTCCTACTTCAAGGATGACCTTGGAGTGTATCATCAATTCGCGATAGCTATCCATCTTACTCCGCAGGATCCTACCTGTTTAAGACAAACAAAGTACAGATACCCGCTCTGATCCCAATTGTTAATGTAAGATAAGCAAGCTAAGCGATGTAGAACACACAGTAGTACAGGGTTAATCAATTCCAAGAAATACGACTATATTTATTCTTTTAAAAACTCAACACGTTCTTCTTAAAAGCAATAAATCAAACAAGCTCAAGACAAACCTCGACTTGTTTGCTAGTCTTACACGTTCAGAGATCTAAGATAGACTCTGAACCACCTAAGCCTTTAACCCCTAGATGCTTTGCTTCTCCTTCTTCGGACGTACAAAAACTCTCTATTGCTAAAAGCTCTCTCTGTGTTAACCGGCAACACAGTGCCAAAGTCTCTTTATATCATAGAGACAAACCCTAGACCTAACGATCTACCTAATGGAAACTTTCCATTTCTCTTACTTCAGCGAATAAGTCAATCTCCCTTTTCTCTTTGGTCGATTACCTCTTCTTCAAGACTTTCATCTTCTCACACTTTAGTAAAACTTCCTTTACTGATTCTTCCTTGACACGTGCTCCTCACGTTTGACACGTCACTCGAGGTAGTTCATGTCGTACTTCATGAAGTACTTCAACTCTGCTACACCTCCGTCTTGACCATACATCTTCAAAGCTAGCACCTAAGACATCCGTTTATCCTTATTACCACCAGACACCAACTACTATCGCTTTCTAACTTTTCTTGTGTTTCCCAATGTTTTGTAAACATAAAACGACAATTTGATCATGCATTTTCCAGTAGGTTTATCTAATTTCACAAACAAATGTACGAGTAGGATTCAAGGTCTTGTGTTAGTATATGAGTATATCTCGCTCTGGTTGTAGTCAGAAATGTTCTCGTCTGGACATAAGTTATGTTGAGATATCTTAAATCAGTTCGGCGTGTCATGAAGTTGCAGCACTAAAGCACTTGGAGGATCTTTTATACTGATAAAATAAAAATCGACAATTATGTGAATCACATGCGTCATTTAAATTTTTTTAATTTTTGTTATTTGAAAATATTTGTTATTTATATTTTCTAGTTTTATTTCTAAAAGTTTTTCTAAAAGATTTGTTTTCTAATTTTTAACAAAACTGTTTCTCAATTAGCATGTTCCTCCTACTATCTCTACTCTTTTTTTCATTGTATCTACATGTACTTACATCTCCGCTTTTATAAGATTGAAGAAAACCATCATTTATCTTATTCAAGTAAGATTTGGGAAAGAAATTCACATTGACCTCCCATTTGTAGTAACAGTTTCTGGCTTTGGTAAAACAAGCTTTTATTTTTTCACTCATATGTATTCCAAATGATTTCCCATTTGAAAAACTCCAAAGACATGTATTTTATTCAAATTAAAAATTTCTAACCCACAAGCCACAGTGAGTAACCGCTGATAAAGACGTGGAAAAAAAAAACACAAACGCCTTCAAGTCTAGCAAACAAGGTGATCAAATGTCCACCTCTCCTCTCATTTAACACTCTACCAAATGTTTTCAGGCCTTCAAATGCGTTCAAGTTCATTCACAGAAACAGTTGTCAACTATTAAAGGTTTGTATATATTTTTATGCTCATCAAATTATAATCAGTGTCCTCATAAAATTAAGGTGTCTTATGAATTAATGTTTTTATTGCATCAGAGGTCAAGATAAAATTGCAAGTTATTTGGTCAATGATCAGGAGATAATGGTTTCTAGCTACTCGTTACTATATCATTAAAATGCACCACTTGAATTTCTGTGAAATAATCCAAAAACTAACGTGTCATATAGAAAGACGAATATTAGACAAAACACAAAAGTGAAAATAGCTCATCTCTTGCTCATATATAGGTCTTAAATTATTTTTATATACATTAGAGATTTGTCCGCTACGGGCAGATTACATATATATATATATATATATATATATTTGTGTTTTGTATTGCTTTTATTTTGGTATTTTTAATAGTTTTGATATAAATTTTATAAAACTTGTCTTCTAAATATTTTTTTATTTACATAAAATGTTAAAAACCATCTTCAAATTTATATTTACATAGATGGTTTAAATATTTTTTAGTTTATTTTATAATCTTGTGTAATCTATTATAAACGTATGTAATTTATATCTAATACAAATACTTTGTAAATAATTAAATAGACTTATAGATTAAATTTCATATTTTATTGAGATTATTGATATTAGTCACCTAGATATTTTACATATATTATTTTGATGTTTTGACAAAAGTTTAGACAAAATGTTTAGTATTTTCTTTTGATGGTATTTTCTAATAGAATCAATGTAGTTCTTTAATAATTTTGTTAGTTTTTTTTTATTTTTTTGTTTTGTAATTTTAAATAGTGTGTTTAAAATAATTATTTTATTTTAAAACTGCAATTTATTTTTATTTTTTATATAAACAACTTTAGTTATTTATATCAGAAATACAAATATAGATATATCCAATATAAAAAAAAGATTGAGAGTCATCAGCTGGCTAACTGAGTTTCCGTTCTCAGCCTCTTCCCTGTTATAGCCTTTTCCTTGTCATCATCTTTCTACAGCTGGTTCCTCTTGTCGACTCTTTTTTTTTTGTATACACCATGCTTGTAAGTTGTAAGTATACATTTATAAATTTTAGAATTTCCTAGTCACGCTACTTTAGACAGCCATAGCCCCATCAGTAAGAAGAAAAAAGATGGAGCTCGCATGAAAACAAAGGACGGTATATACCAAAACATTTAAAAAGAACTATTGAATCTGTAAGCATAAAAAGGGAAACATTCAAAACATCAATTTCCATATGCTTTCCACTGAATAAAACGTAGGGAGAGAAGGCTGTATGAGTAAAACGTGACGGCTGCTTCTCCCACCAAACACGATATACAGGCAGCCAAATTAGAACTTGAAAGTGTACATAGACTCAGTAGCGGTGGCGCCATTATCGATGTTGTCAAGTGGAACCCGCAGTGCCACCATGTGCCTTTGTCAATACATATATTCTAAATCTGAATACATATCAATTGATTAGATGGTCTGGTACTCAATTTGAAATGATCTACATAACAGACACGGATCTATTGCTAATCTGTATAACACACACGTACCTTTACATTCAAGGACGAAGAGGGCACCATCATCTTTTCCAAAATTTTCTTCCATCTCATGATATCTCCTCTTCACCCATCTTTCTTTATTGTTCTCTCTCTTTCTGTCTGTCTTCATTCGATGATATGTAATTAGCTTAGTCGTTTGAACAGGGAAGCTTTATACCAAAAAGATTTCAGTTCAGTGTAAGTGTTCATAAAGTTTTTGACAAAATGTATCATTGTCATCTGGACATTTACGAATTTATAGATCTTTAACTCTAATAAAAGATGAGCATTCTCCCTTTGTATATCCAAAAAAGAAACTCCCATTTCCAACTTACAAATCTTCGAGGTTTACCAGTGTAGTAGTTAGGGTGCCATACGTACTTCCTCTAAACTGGATGGAGCCAAGTTGCCTGGAAACACAATTTTATAATGGATGTTGAAGATGTTGTAGTGGTGCTGAAGACATTAATCGAATAAGATCGTTTGAAATCTAGAGATAGGACAAGAACATGTAGTTTAAAAATAACAATATTATAGCATTTATGTGATTATGATGTATTTATCCATAGATAATATTTACTAAAAAGACAATCATGGTCTAAGACCCCTACTTTTACGATTGGACTTGGTCATATAAGATTATTATATTTGTTGACTGTTTATTTTACTTCAACTAATTGTTTTTGTGTTGTTCTTGTTAGTTTGTTTAAATATGGTAGCTTCAGGATCACAATTATATGTTTGGTTAAACGTACCAAATTACAATAAAAAGCAAAACTATAGTTCGATAGATACATTTGGTTGATAAATGACTAATCAAATCTTAAAACAACAAAGCAGCATAGAACAACTGGTTCCAAGTATCTGGGAGACCAGGAAGACACCAATGGCTACAATCAGATGAACGATCAGGATTTTTCTTTAGAGAAGGATTGAGATCTCCACTGTAGATTGAAGGATGACCGTCGATTCGAAGAGCTGAAAGCATAGATATATCCATCAAAGACACATGAGATTTCATCTCTTTCACCACTTCGTCAATCACTTTCTTCTGGTCTACGTATGAGCTTGTTGGGTACGATGTCCCACTAAACGGCGTCGTTTGACCGTAGCAGGTTTTTCCTCTTTGAGTTATCGTTGAAGCTTTTGCTCCTGAAGTCCACTCATTTGGACTGCAACACATTTTCACATCAAAAGTTCGTATAAATCAATACTTGCTTTCTAGATTTTATGTAAACATGGAATTTTGAAATCCAACAAGTTAATTCCACAATTTAATGCATATTAAGAAGAAGAAAAAGCTAAATTTTATAAAATTATAACAAGGGAACAGTGTTGTTAAATATTATAGGCATGGTAGGATACAACATTAATTGTTATGTTGGTTGTACATAAAACATCCTTGCAAGTTGCAATAAGGAGAAGCTTTCTCACTGGCATAACTAACAAATGGATTATCATTTGGGCCCATAAGCAAACAACAGCTCATGTAGAACAGACTATTCTCATCGTTATCCTGGTCAATCTTTTTTTCTAAAGTTAATAATGCAAAGTTTTTCTATCTTGAGACGTCAAATCCATCTCACATTGCCACTAACCATAAACTTTTTCTACAGGAAATTTTTTTTTCTCGATTTGAAATGCTGAAATAGAGATCTTTGCCATAAGCAATTACTTTTTATTGGAACGCTAATACATTTACGGAATTACTAATGCAATTGTTGTGAGCACGTATTTACTTACGTCTATATCCTTTTTTGGGTAGCTAATGAAAATGAGGCTACAATGTAAAGTAGTAGATAGTAGTTTGGTAGCAACAAGAAAGCCCTATATCTTATAGTATTTAATATAAGTTTGGCAAGATCTAGCAAAACCCTCAATTCAACGCATGTGTGTAATTACGTTTGTTGTTTTCTACTATTAATTAAATACTTTCGGTAGTTATTTTATTAAATACTTATAATTTATTAAAATATTTATATCCATTGTTATCTCCAAATTAGTAACTATTATATATATACCATATATAACATTTGGGGTTTTGTGAGGAGGTTGTTCATATACCATAAGCACACTTGTAGTGAGAGCTTGGAAACATTATAAGGAAAAAAAAAAAAGAGAAAGAGGCATACTTGTAGTGTGTGGGTGAGACGGAGAGGAAGAAAACTCTAGTAAGGGGAGAGTTGATATAACGAAGGACCCAATTAGACCATGTTATTAGTCCTTTTCTCATTGCCACCAGCCTATCCATGTCTCCGTAACATCTCCCTCCTATCTCCATCTGCTCCCACCTGTGTCACTCACTTCCAAAAACTTTCACTTTTCACCCTATTTATCCCCCTTTTATTTACCCACAAAAGATTTATACCCCCTGACTATATGATAATTCACCTTATAGGGGGTTACAATGTAGCTTACCCTCGTAGAGACCCTGTGTGGCTCCACCAGTGACCAGTGTTGAACAGCAGAACGTCGGCCGTGCGCCAAGCATTGGATGCATCGACAGAGATTTCATCGAGTTTAAGAGTTGTCTTTCCGTGAATTTTTTCTATGTCTACAAGATAAGGAGCTCTATAGAATGATACTTTAACGTTGTAATCCTGTCATTGATTCATCCATGTATATATATTAAAGAAAACTAAAGTAATGTGAGGTATGACTTAGGATTTAAATGGTAATTAACGAATAATGACCAGAGAATGAAAGAACCCAAGAGACGACGAGAATGAATATAAAAGCTAATATGAACGTTCTAAGAACAAATGTGATTTTTTTTTTTGTGTGTGCCAAACGTCACTTTCAACTAATTTTTAAAGAAAAAATTCTGACTTGTTTTCAGCAAACTAAATTTGATTTCAGTCTGATTGGGTAATAGATAAGTGGAACGTAAAGTTACATTAGAAGTTTTGATATAGCAAAACAAAGATTAAATAAGAGGGACATGTTTTGTTATACTAGCTAGTAGACCTTACTCTAATCAGTAGATCTAGCATCTAAGTATACTAAAATGTTAAATATTTCATATTCATGCATAGAACTTCAGAAGTATAATAGAGTACTATATATACTCTACAATGTACATAATAGAATAGTAATGATGTTGCTTTCGAGGGTATTAGTTTTATTGTTCCCTTTATTGGACCAGTGAAAGTGCCACCGACGACGTCAAAGTTGAGCAGCTAATCAGAGCTGACAACGACGTTTGGGATTACACTTCTGGCTCAATTTTCACGAGTTTAATTGATACAATTCAACCGACAGTATAAATTTGTGTTGGAACTTACAAGGATCTTGAAGGTAGAGAGAGGATCTCCATGAATGATGCGTGTATGAACGAACGGTGCTGATGAAGAGATCATGCACATCAACGATTCCCACTGGTTCCTACCCAATGAATCACCTACGAACATTATTGTTTTGTTCCTCATCTCTTGTAGAAACTTCACCCCATTAAACCTGCTTTCCAAAACAAACCAGTAACACTAAATTAAATAAATTATGTCATTTTGGAAACTTCTAATAAGATGAGTGTCTCAAATTGAATGTAAATGTGAACTCGGAGGTATAATTATGTTTAATTATTAGTATCTCAAAATCATACAAACACACATTAATTTTTGGGGATATTTTATGCTACTTCTATAATTTTGAGATATACAGGATAATTATTTATTAACTAGATCCTTCTATCCGCGCTACGCGCGGATTGTGTTCTACATATTTTCTTTTTAACTTTTGATATTTTAAAAATATTTCACATTAAATCGTTGTAAAACATTGTTATAAATAATAAAACAGACCATGATAATTTGTGATTTTATGTTTGTGATTTTTGAAACATTATTGTATTGATTGATTTTGTTGGTCATGGTTTACTTATTTTCATCCATGACAACAATAAATAGTTAGTAACTGATTATATATGTTTAAGTATAACTGGATTTTTTTGCTAAAATGTCACATAATATTTTTAATAAAGTATATTTTTCTAAATATATTTAAATTTCTGTAATGTTTTTTTTAATTTTTATGTTTTTGGCCAGTAAAACATTCTCGCTGAACGAATAACTTAATCAATTTAGATACCATTCTTATGTTAAGGACTTATTAATTCAAACCAAATATAATTCCTTTGAAAATATTTATGCATGAAAAATAATGCAATTAATTTCCTTATAAAGTTATTCAGCTTATATATATATATATATGTATATATATTTTACTAAAGACTCTAACATTTAAAAGAGTATATTTCCCTACTTAGAATTTTCGTAAAAAAATTGTAGCATCTAATTTTGGTTTGGTATACTTTATATCATCTTTTGTTTATTATTTTCATTTATTTATATGGTTTATAATATATTTTTTCGGTTTAAATATATTTTCTTACAATTATAGTAAATAAAGCTAATTTAATATACTCAATGTTTCTAAGTATACCACAATTTATTTTGGAATAAAGATGCAGACTTTGCAATTTATTTTGGTATTTATATTTCTTTTGTTAGCCTACTTTACAATCAATAAAATTTATCCTCACATTATGTGATTTTAATTTCTCATTCTTTATATTTTGGGTTATGTTCTTTAATCTACTTGTATTTATTGTTTTATCGGTGTTTTGTTTTTATAGTGTAGAATTTTGAGTTTACCTCCAATTTAAAAGTGAAATTGGAAACAGACCGGACTTATAAAGCTTTAATTGCCTACATTTAGTATATATATTTAATGTTATTATGATAAACCATGTCTTTTTTTTTTAATATTTCTTGAGTCGAATTATTAGTGGAAAGTAACTACTAAAAAATTCCATTATTAAACTAATAGTTTTGCATAGGAGCTATTTAATATCATAAGTTGTACATGAAAATATAATAACAATTACAATATGCATAAGGATTTGTTAGTTGGAAACAAATAATTGGAAAACAAACAAATCAATCACATGATATGAGATCCCATCCCAATAAGATAATAGTAGGTGTTATGTAATCCTACTAAGAATCTATTTAATAAAGTTGCTGAGAATTTATTTCATACTTTCTCCGTTTCATATTAAATATTTTCTTTATTTCATTCTAAGTGTCGTTTATAGCAATATTTTCGTTACAAAATAAATGTTATTTTAGGATTTCAATTCTATTTGTATCATTAAATTATATTTTTAATCTTTACATAATTTAAGAAAAACAAAAGCGATATAATTCTAAATTTTAAATAAGGAAAAACCAAACATTTAACCATTTTTAATTAGCATGAATTTAGAACGACAATTAAAATAAAACGAAAATAATATATGTTAGAGTCTTATTTTATTTTGTTATTAATCTGTTGTAATTAGAATATGATATGCGATATTTACAACCTAAATGATTAAAATATGTAAACTGAAATCATTTATCTATTGATGGTCTTGTTAAATCTTTTTCTCTTTATAGTTAAATTAAAGATACTTCTTTCTGTATCTTCATAGTTAAAATTAAATATATATTTTCAATAATGTTTATAAAATATAAAATTTTGATATAGTTCAGATAATATACAGATGATTCAATTCATATTAACAGCTAATAAACTATTATTCAGATTTTATTTGTAATTTGTATCTATATTTTTATTTGAATAATTTATACAGTTAATTTATGTATCAAAGTATTAACTTTTGTTTTGTATTTAAGAAAACTTCATTATGATTATTATTTGTTTT
This sequence comes from Brassica nigra, assembly GCA_016432835.1. Classification (NCBI taxonomy): domain Eukaryota; kingdom Viridiplantae; phylum Streptophyta; class Magnoliopsida; order Brassicales; family Brassicaceae; genus Brassica; species Brassica nigra. The sequence continues at coordinate 10,106,191 of CM028245.1, read as the reverse complement.
CTCCGTTTAGTGTATAAATAGATTTGAAGATTAAATTTAAAAGTTAAAAGTAATCATATATGTTTAAAACTTAAATTAAAATTTGAAATATAATCTATTGTAAGTTATTCTTTATCGTTAATTAAGTGCTATAGACAAAAGAATATTTATCTTAGTATTTGTATATTTCAGGTTTACAAAAAGATATATATACTCAATTTGGATGATGTAATTATCACAGAAAATGCTAACTACGAAACATACTAATTTGAATTTTTAAACACATGTGTCTGTTCTCTGAAAATATAAAGACGTTGCCCAATTGCAAACTCCATCACGTTGTAAACATAATCGGGCGTGTGCATGCAATATATTTCGCTCATAAATTCTTAAAACTGATTGCTCCGTCGGTTCCATTGTTGATCATTGCAGGAAAATCAATTCGTTGTTTAGAAAATGACTGGTCAGTCCAACGGCAGAAGCACATAGTGTCAAGTTACATTAATATTTTGCTCATGTCACTGTAAAAAATCGTTTACAGTGAAAAGTTATACACATAGCATTTACACTGATAGACTTTGAAAAGGGACAGTGATAAGACCTAATAGCTCACCACATCAGCTCTAGCAGGAAAGAGTCCTCCAATGATCACCCGAATCCAATCCCTGGTCTTGAGGTTCAGAGCCAATGTCAGTGGGATAAAATAGTAGTTCAGCACCCTGTAGAACCATAGCTCGAGCTAGCTGCCTTGGGAAACCACTGATCCCAACATATAGCTGAATAAAACATTGCCCCAATACTTCAGTTATGATTTCGTCTACAGTCTCGTTATAAATCAGACGGCAAAGCTACAAGAAAATCTCGAGTAAGTTACCTAGTCCAAATTTTGCAAACTTTGTCTGGAAGACCTATTCATAACCAGAGAGGAGTAATAAAATATGTTAACCAAACAGCATGATAAAGTAAGAAAATGTTTAATTTGGAGATTCTTCTACTCAGAAACTACCTTAGAGCCAGTGTAACCCCACCATAATTGAAATAAATATTTCTCTTCATAACCTGAAAAATAGAAAAGATATCATCAGAAGAAACTAACCCCAAACTTGATTCACCTGGTCCATCAGGGATATGTGACTTCCTATAAATCCCGAGGTTAGTCCCATCAGGGTCAATAATGACAATAGAGTTGTAAGTGCGTTAATTTGCCTCCTCAAAGAAGCTAACCAGTATCACTACACTCAGATCCTTTGCCAGCTTCTGCATCCTGTGTTAGTAGTAACTCATATCCAACCATTAAAGCACAACTATACAAAGGATACATCTCTAGATGACATCTCCCGTGTTGATGAAAGTACAAAAAACCACAAATCTAAGTATCACAAAGGTGCACCAAAATGAAAAAAGGATACCTTGCAATGGTAGGATGATCTCTGTAAGGCTTGGCTCGCTGAAAGTAGTCCTCTCTTGGTACTTGACAGAAGTAATATCCCGTCAAAAAAGTTCCTGTATTCATGGATGTAAAAAATTGATTGGAGATAGTTGCATTCATCTTGTATGGTAATCATTTTCAATACGCTGATAGTCAAGAGAGGAATAACATAGATCATTACAGAACAGGACTTTAATTGACTCCAGAGTCCATAGATAGAGCATCAGATATGACAATACATAAGGCAAGTGATGACAATCTAAATCGAAACACTACAGCAGATATGTCGTGTTCTGAGAAAAAAAATCTGAGAAACATGTAAGAGGAAGAATGATCTGAATAAGAACGATCTTCGCTTCTTTTGCATGTGCTTCTCTGACCAGAACCCAAAACCAAGTAACAAAAACCCCATTGCTTGCTCCGTCGGGTTTTTGCTCTCTGTAAACTTGTTCTACATTTCGTTGCTGTCTCTCTCTTCACACTCCCAGAGTGAGCTGCTGTGAACGTAATAAATTAATTAGCTAGGGGAAATCAGGTGAGAGCCAATGGTTAGAAGAAATGGTAAACTGAAGAGGTAAAAGGCAAAAGCAAGGAGATTAATAAAGTTGCAGTGAGGAAGGAGAAGAGTAAGAGTCTACCTCTTTGTCGCTGGAGTGTAGAATACGTTGGAATACGAAGGAAATGGAAGACGGCTGTGGATATTATATAGTGAGTTTTGGAAATCTGATAAGTCGTCCTTATCGGACTGTTTCAGAGTTACAAAGATCAATAATGGATATAACTAAGTGGTGGGAGATGGCTAAACAGGGATATTGAAAGAGTGGCTTTTGGTTTAGTCGAATAATTTAGGTTTGAGAACTGTGGGCCTGAAATGGCCATGGGTAATTATTATTGGCTCACACCAATGATCCAATAAATTTCTTCTGTCGATTAAAACAGGTGTGAGGTGGCATTTTAGAAACCTATGATTGGCCGATTTAATGAACGACGTGGACAGGCTGAGAGTTGAGCATATTGCCCTTTTAATATAGGTTAGATATTTTATTTTATAATTAGTTTGATTTTAGTGAGATAATTTTAATTTAGATGCTCTAAGTAATTAATTATTTGAATCGCACCAAACTCCGCCAACATCAAATCAATTAGAGCTTGCTCTTAATTCGGTTTTATTAATAGAAATCGAATCTATTAAACTTGTACTTTACACCTCTTCCATGACATTTTTTTTTGTCCAAAGTAATACACCCTGACTATATGATTAATTATAAAAGCTGTTAAAATTTTCCATAACCATAACCATAAGATATATGTAGTTGTTGTAAATGTGTGATAATTTATAGGACAACTGATATGATCCAAATATACGATATAAATGGCTTAAATTATTTTTCATTACGATACTAAATTTTAAATCTTAAAGAGTAAATGAATTTGTCTAGATTAAATTTCTAAGCATAAGCTTAGGTATGTTTAATACTGGAGGACAGATGACAAACTCGAAAAAATGTTCCTTTAAGGCAGGATAATTATAACGACATTAACTTAATCATGTAGAACTCTAAAAAAAAAACTAGTGAGTGAGTTTTGTTAACCTTGGGACGTCACAGTTAAAAGGTTTCCAACGGAACTTGAGATAATCGGAGTCAGGTCTGCCATAAGTCTGGCAGTCGAATCCCCGATCTATCATTCCTCTGCCGCATTCTTCCGCTCGGTAGAGTGGGTAGGTCTCATCACGTACCCACTCGCCGGAGTAAAGATCGCAGCTACCTCTGTTTACCGGAAAAACCACCCGACGTGGATGCTTTGCGAAGTTGCTGTGGTTGCTGTTGTCCAGGATCGGCCTTCTCCGGCCAAGAGGGAGAGGCGAAGCAGGAGTGGGGACTTGGAGAAGGAGAAACAAGAAGAGGAAAGTGAGACATTGAAGAGCCGACATTAAAGAAGCTTGAAGAGAGTGAAGGGAAGAAATGTTGTTATTATATGTTGTCCTTTGCATGTAATTTGGTACGTTGTCTTATACGTATGTTTTTGAGGACTTAATAACGCCTCAACGAGCTGCATCTAGAAAAAGGACAGTCTGAAATTAATTTTTTAAAATTAGGTATTTTAACTTGTTTTGCCATAAATAACCACATTTATTAGTTGTAGGCTTGTAGCCCTACGGGGTTAAGATTACTCTCCCAAACTCTGATATTTACCATTTTTAGGAACACACAAAGCAACAGTAATAAATTTAACGATATTTAAAAATTGTTTGCAAAAAAAGAAAAGAAACGATGTCCTATAAAATCATTGGAATGATTTTTAAAATAAACGATGTCCTATAAAATCATTGGAATGATTTTTTGGATTGTCGTCGATATCTTAACTTCTAATTTACAAATTTTAAATTTATGGTCAAATAAAATTGACTGTTGGGATCTAATTTACTAAAAAGTAAAACCTTATTTCCTAGGGTGTATAAACAATTAACCGTAGAATTATTGTCTCATTTATAACAAAATAAAACAAAAAGTATAATTACCTCAGATAATTTATAACAAAAAGAATTAGGCCTCGATTGGTACAACAGATGAAGAAGCGAGCAGATTGCAGCAAGATGCAGAAGCAGATCTTGAAGATATCTTTTGAAGATGTCAGGTGATGCTCATTAAAGTTTTTAATAAAGTGATTGGTAGAAGAGAAGATACAATTTTAAAATTATCATAAAAGTTAGTATATAATATTTTATTTTAAAATAATATATATTAAATTATAATATATATTAATAATATATGTTTTATTAAAAATAATGAATCTTATTTAATTATAAAATTAAATTAAATTTTAATTATAAAATATTATTATTTAAAAGTAAATTTAAATATTATTTTAAAATATAAATTTATTTTGGATATAAAAATAATTTTGATATTATTAAATAAAATAAAATAATTATATATATATAATTTATATATAAATTATCATTATTTATCTATTGGTAGAAGAAATGATTCATATAATATTATCAGAAAATTAATATATGACATATAATTTATTTTTATAAATAATATACATATGTTTAATTTCTAATATATAATATATAGATATATATTATTTTATTTTATTTATTAAAAATAATGAATGATATGTGTAATTATATAAGTTATATTATATTTCAAATGTGAAATATTATTCTTTTAAAAGTTAAAATAATTAATCACAACTTTTATTTTTAAAATGTAAATTTATTTTTTATTATGAACATAATTTTTATATTATTAAATAAAATATATTAATTATATATAATTATTTTAAATTTTTTATATTCTAACTAACGCTTCTACCAAAAGTTCCATATGAGAGCATTGAGTAAAGAGCATTTGGAGAGCATTAGCATCTTGTAAATGCTCTTATAAATGCTTTTGTGATAAATGTTGATTGGATAACGACGAGCATAATGCTTATGCTAATGCTCTGCCAATCATACCCTTACTCGCTAAACTTTAACAGCGCCATTTCTACAAAGTTCAACAAATCGTCCACAACATCTTAAGATTAGAGGCATTTACACAGATTTTATGAAAATTTCTATGTCCGCGTCTTGATATATTTGTGTTTCTGTTCAATGCTTCAAGATTTGCATTACTTCACTTTCATGTCTAGAATATGATGATCATTCTTGTTTATTAAAATTCTTTTAGATTAACCAAGTAGATGTAGTTTAGTACTTCAGTGTAAAAAGTAACTTTGGATAAAACATGTACGCTTGTTTGTTTTGGATTCGATTTTTTCTTGAAACAGAGTTATTACTATTTGGTTAGTTTAAGTTTTCGATTTACATTTTACATGATAGTCCAACTATAAAGGATCTAGTTATCTTTGATATTAGCCGGAAAGCATTCCAAATTTAGACAATGTGATAATCAATTTACACTAAGTATATTTTTCAGAGATCCACGTCACGTATCGTGGCCCTAACAATAAAGCGAAGCAACAAAGCCACGTTATGCTAGTCAAAAGTCAAATCTACCGGCTGATGAAGTAAAAATTGGGTCCGAGACTGAGATTGGGATTGAGACTGCGACTGAGACCGACACTTGTCCGTAACTCAAATTGCTGTTTAACCTGTTCTGGTTTGAGCCCTGGTTTAGATTGCTTGCCGGTTTGGTTTGGTTTGATGGAGAATTTTAAGCCCAAAGTAAAAAGCCCATACTTAAAAAGCCCAACTCGTGCTAAATATCCTCCTTGCTTCCTTCGTTCCAGACCTTTCGTCGTTGGTTGATCTTTGGCGCACTGGAAATTTCCCGTCGCAACAGTCTCTTGATTTGCTCAAGTTTGATCTCCATTGACTTGTAAGCTTTTCCTTTTTATCTTTAAATAGGAGGTCCTCTTAGATTGGTTATCTTCTTCGTTTGTTTCTTGATTTTGATTTTTTTTAGGGTTTGTGATGCTTCTTGATTTCATTCTTTTGCTTAATTTTGATTTCTTGTCACAAATGTATTAATTCGCTTTCGTTGAGTGATTAATTATGACTCTGGAATAAGAAATCTGGAAAGAGTAATGTTGGCTTGGACTTGTGCATGTAAGGTGTTCGACGATATTCCTCTGAGAAGTTAAACACCACTAGACAAACTTCCTTTTCTAAGTTTAACTTTTTTCTGGAATTGATTGTTTAGACACAAGTGAAAATAACACTTTAAGTTGTTCTTGTTCTTCAGTTTCATGTTTCTTATATTTGCAGGTAACTGTTTCACTAGCCATGGCAAAGCATCACCCTGATCTGATCATGTGCCGGAAACAACCAGGCATTGCCATTGGACGACTCTGTGAGAAGTGCGACGGAAAATGCGTGGTTTGTGACTCTTATGTGCGTCCCTGTACTCTGGTGCGTATCTGTGACGAATGCAACTACGGTTCGTTCCAAGGCCGGTGTGTTATCTGCGGAGGGGTTGGGATCTCGGATGCTTACTACTGCAAAGAGTGTACGCAACAGGAGAAAGACAGAGATGGTTGCCCCAAGATCGTCAATCTTGGGAGTGCCAAGACCGATCTCTTCTATGAGCGTAAGAAATATGGTTTCAAAAAACGATGATGATGATGGTATATGGGTATTTCCGGATCTATTTGGATCTCTTATGCTATGTGTAAACTTGTGTGTTGATTATGTTCCAGAGGATCTTAAGATGCTGGGGTACAAAACCAGACATGATGCTTTCTTCTTCTTGATAATCTAGACTTGAGTGGTCTGTATTAAGACTTGTTTTTATGTTATGACTATCCTAATGTTTCAGATGGTAGTGTGGATAACATGTCAAAGCAAATATATGTGTTGAAGTAGTTAAGTTTTTAGTTTATACAATGAAGATATGAAACTATTCCACCTAATACAGTTGCATGCACGGGACTACTCCAGGTTGGCAAATGAGTTTTGCTGTTATTTGAAACAACACAATGAAAAAAATGATTTTAATTCGTTAATGGTTTAAAGGGATCCCACTTCAATCTTGTCAAACCTACCGAATGTAAATGCAATCATGTTCCCTTGTTTTTGTGCTTGTCAACAACAAACACATACATATACACGCATTGAATACAAACCCATTAGATTATAGAGAATATGTTCCTTTCAAACGCAATTATGTAAAATTAAACGTTTGGAAGCGGGTATATTAATAAAAATCAAAAGATTATATAATATGAGAAAGACTTTGAAACGAATGGCCGGTGTTAGACATTTTTTGGGTCTATAAATATAGTAAAAGAGAGGAAAGAGAAATATATATGTAGAGAGAATGGGTTATTCATCACCTTCCTCGGTTGTGTTATGTGTGTTCCTCCTCTTCACATTTGCTCTAGTCTCTTCTTCTGCTGCTCGCCTCAGTCTTTCATTTCCAGGTATACTCTTCCGTCTCTTTGTTTCTTCATTAGTTTCAAGTGGTTTACTAGGTTTTTGTTTGGTAATATGTTTTGGTAATCTAACATCTAAGCACTATAAGCGAACAAGTTCTTCATAATCCATATCCAACAACTCTTAAGGCTTTTTTTTCACTAATCACTACATATATAATCTTTGTTTTACGTTAAAACTAATCTAGTTTACTATTTTATGTTTATTGGATGAGATCTCAGAATCAGATATCTTACAACCACAATTATTGGATCCTTGATTTGGTTATATGTGGTGGTATTCACATGATCCGTATCTGTAAATCTGTGTATATGTTCTAAGTATGTTCAAGAATATCACAAGAAGAAGACTAAAACCTTAATTATTTACTCACTTCAATAAAGAAAAGCAGAAATACTCAGTTACACAAACAAATATATAAAATAGTATGTATATTTATCATTCGTATTTACACGATACCAATTATCCCTAGATGCATACATACACTGATTAACAAAAAATACCACATGATGAACCCATAAAAGAACAAAAAAAACAGCACACTAATTAGTTCATGTGAACTTCATTGACCTTTCATTTTAAATCACTACAGAAACCCACAACTAAATTATTACAATTATTACTTGATAAGTGTTGAAATATATATTATTTTCTTAAAACAAGTTGGATATATCCTAGTTTTATGCACTCTGTTTCCAGCTTGTTTATATTCAAAATCAAGCGAACATGAATCACGATGCTCGAGATTGTCTTCCCTTTCGCTGATGACTTATTCAAACGGCTAATCTTATATATTTCGTTTAAAAGAAATCTGTGATAACGACGAATCCAGTAAGAAATAAAATTATAAACTATAAATCTAAATGAAGAAAACAAAGTAATATGAGTTTTTGTAAAGTACAACCATATACTATAGAAGCTTGATATTTTAATCTATGTTCACACTTCAAAAGCGTTGACATTATCTGAAAAAGACAATGACAGATAAGATTACGACTATTTAGTTAAAGTTTACAGAAAGTATTAAATTGCATAAAATAGCAAGTTGAAATGGATCTTAGTCCATCGTATCTGACTATCTGTGAAAAATCCAAGCAAAGATTTCGATTTGTGAACCGACATCCAACACACAAAAAGGTCGAATTTGTGTGTGTTTAAATCTATATTCTTTTTAGCAGATATCAATATATGTTTACAAACACAACCATTGAACCGTAACGACCATTTCAAAATTGCCAATGTCTCTTTTGGTTATTTTAGGTGCAAATAAAGTTAAAAGATTACGAATGAATGTCTATGTAGTAAAACAAAATGAAAACGAGGGTATGGACGTTTGTACAGATACTTGATACATTGTTTGTTAATAAAAGGTTTTTATGTACAACATTTGTTATTATCACTATCTTCTAACTTTTAAAGTATATGCATATATGACAGAAGATGAAATGAGGGTTGTGAGAGAACGGTCATTGATGGTGAGCACCAACGACTACGGTGAACCTTCAGCTAACGGCAGACACGATCCACCTCGTGGCGGCCGAGGACGTAAACGTTGAGAGGATGATAATCTTTTTCGTCTTCATAATTTTACTTTTGCAATCTTGCAAATAATGTATGTATACTGAGAGAGCAATAAAAATAATTCAAGAAAAACACCTTATTCGTATTTTGTGTTTCTACATAAATTTCAACTTAATTATCTTACTAGATTTCAGCTTTTTGTTCCTATAAGCCCATACCAATTTTAAAATATATGGGCCTAAATATCTTTTTCTTTCAACGGCAGGCTCAAAGACCTGTTAAGAGAAGAGTGTTTTGTTTCGGTTCACAAATTTTATCAAGAGAGAACTTTTGGCCTGGGACATTTTAAATGCTCACAGAGCTCAGGGAAAATTCTTAAAACGAAACCCATCACTTTGACTCGAGATTTCTGTTTAAATGAACTTCACCCGTAAGCAATGTGATTGAGATAAGATTTTTGGGCAGGACGCAAAAGGAATATCAGTGGCCGGTTTCATGAGCTGGTACATATGGAGATCGAGTCATAAGCTGGAGAAACCCTAACTATATCGTCATCAACTTATTCACCACTTCATCTTTGGCCGTGACTTTAGCCGTATCTGACTTGTGCCCGATACCAAAGTCTCGGTAATAAAAAGGGAAGGGTTTTAAAGTTATCGTTTTTTTCTCAATGACAATTATTTGTTCATAGTAATTTTGGTTGTTGTGGTTTTGTTTGAAGGGAAAAAAATCAGAAGAAATATTTAATAGTCAAACATCAAGCATTCTGAAAAAACTAATTATTAATTTGTGCTGTATTTGGATTTTGTGGATAGACCCCTGAAGGGGTTAAAATTTAAAGTTTCTATTCTGAGTGAATTATAAGATACTTAGAAGTTTGGATCCTATATATTCACATGTTCATGTCAGTTGTCACGCATGCTCTTATACTCTCTCCAAGTGTAGGCATCTCCAAATTTTACTTACTATGTAATGCAAATCAATAAATAATTTAACCGTAATTAATTTTACACAGAAACATATTGCACAACCATGTATTTTAAGAAAACGTAATGTCATGTAGAGCTACTAGAGCAAGGACAAGATAGAAACAAAGTGAAGTGAGAAGATGGATAATATGGACAAATAACATTGTCATGGTTATGTCTTTAGAACTCATATGATCTCTCTTTGTTTGGCTTTATGTCCGATTCAGATTTCTTCTCTACGGAATTCTACTATAGCTCTATAAATCCAAAAGAAAACGAGTCACATTCACATACATAATTAATAACTGTTCATAAATATCTTCTCGTCTCCTCAATATAAAACTGTATATATAATTAAATTTGTGGAGAATATTTCGTTTAGATCCCGATACCAAATGTTTCTTTTATCAATTATTTGTGGATGAAAATGGTATTTCTATATTAACGCAAACCCACTACGTGAACTATATGTATATTATATATGTGAAAAATAAGACGTGAGATTAATTGTCTCTCTCACAAATCACAATTATTATTTAAATCAATATTTCTGCTCTCAGCAAAACAGGTTAAAAATGATTTCAACACTCCAACTCATGATGTTTGTTTGATAAAATAATCATATCTTATTCAACTAGTTGATATTTTTATGTATATATATCATATATGTTAATTCATGAAAGTGACCAAATGTATGCCAGAACTATGACTTTAGCTTTCACCTCTATTTCAGCTCTAGTCTACCATTACTAAAGAATTAACTAACAATCCCTTGTCTACTTTGTAGACATTAGTCATGAGTGAATTTTTTCTAAGCTACGGGAAACAAAATCATTACTAAAGAATGTCATTTACACGTTTGATTATATGACTTCAAGACTAATGTTTATCAATTTGAGTTTCTTCTCCGTAAGACAATTATTAATTATTCCAAACCTAAATATATTTGTTCTAAAAACGGTACAAGAATTTTTCTTTCTCTAAACGCTCCCTTCCATCTCTAAACACAGAAAACAGAAGTAAAACCCTATCTCCGGCTCGGCGGCGGCCGTAGCCAGAGGCTCCTCCTTTCCCCCTCTTTCTCTTTTTCTCTTTGCTCACTTCTCCATTGTCTGTCCCTTTGTCTCTTTGCTTGTCTGAATCTGGGTTTCTCGGAGTTCTCCCAACAATTCGATTTTGATTGTTAGTGAAGGCCATCGGATCTCTCTGGAACAGTGGCGAATCTTTAGCGGCAACGGCAAAGGAGTGGGTCGGCTTTTAGGGTCATGGGATGAGCCATATCTGATTTTTCCTTCACAGATCTCCGGTGAATTCGAGTTGATGACGGCGCGTGGCCTGGTGAGGCACCTTCTCCAGCATAGATCTTCGTTCCCTTGCGACGGTGACTAATGGAGGAGACTACAAACAGAAAAGGGACAGAGCTTCGACTTCATGTATGAGGTTGACACGATCTTTTTTTCGCCGATGGAGAGTTAACGATAAGATATAATATGCGGTGGTCATGGTGGAATCCCATTACACTAGCGTTAGAGTAGTCCAGAAGGGTATAACAGGCTGTTGAGATTTACCACTCTGGAATCCCCGATAAAGTTCGACCGTCTCGCTTCCGTCGTCAACAAGACCCGTCTTTCAGTCCGGATCAGAGTGTCCGGTTTTTAGGCTGAGGATCGTACCGTCGAAGACCAAGATGTGAGTCAGCTCCGATATTGCACCGTTGGTGAAGATGCTCTTGGGACACGAAGTTCATGCCAATCCTTAGGGACCATTAGCTTGCTTAGGATTGTAATCGTGGTCTTGGCTTATGTTTTTGTGCTAGTAGATGGTATCGTATCATTTGTGAAAGCTAAGAAACTTAGACGTAATGAAGAAGAAAACTTTGTAATTTTATTCACTGTTTCAACTTGACGGCAAGACTTGCCCTTTACATCAATTTATCTAGCTCTCAAATTAGGTTAACCTCAGCACACTGCTGTACAGCTGTCCAAGCACGCGAACCTGTTCTTTGTCTCCATACAATCACTATGGCTTTTATCATTGAGGTTGAATTTAGGTGGTTTAAGAGCCGGAATATTTCGAGTCGTGGAGTATTCTCGTCTCATTGGTTGGCTAGGAACCGTGGGTCTGAATTGCATATTGTCTTGGGTCATTTCCGTATGCGCTTTGGTGTCGATATTGTTTACCCATGTTCGGCAAGCTAATTGTTTGGTGGCTAAAAGTTTGTGCTTGACTGATGAACGGTTCGACTCAGGGCATACATTGAGAATTCGGTTATGTGGTCTAAGAAACAGTGCTGCTCGGGTTGTGAGTTGTACTCGTTTCAATGTGGTGAAAAATACAGCAATGACTAGATTAGATAGCGTAGGATCCAACTTAGTGTTCCTAAGTGGTATTAGATCACATTATTTGTATGGTGGGTTAAAATCTTATTTGGTTGTAATCTCGTTCACCTTGTTGGTTAATGAAAGTTGTTGTTGAGAAAAAAAATATTTGTTCTAATATCCAACACATGCACCCACAATCTGAATTTCAAAGCGATCTACAAAATATGCGTTGATAATGATATCTAGTTGTGACCGAGATTGGACTTGATCACTTATTAATTGACATAAACAAAAAAAGTTTTCTAAGAAAAGATTGATGAACCGAAACAAAAAGAAAAGAATCCAAGAATTTGTTGGGGGTTGAACGAAATGACATGGTTTAGTTAAGTAATTCATTGCATAATTACATATTTTTAGAAATCCGAGAGCCATTGCTTATATGAACAAAGGACAATGTGTTTCGTCGGTCCACACGTGCACGTACGTCCCATCTTTTTCTTGTCCAAGCCGTCCAATTAGCATTATTATTGGTACAAACCTGACTTTTAAGTTTTAACTATTTAAATGGTGTTAGTTTTCATTTAAGGCTTTATAAACCTCAGTGCGCAATTAACAATAACAAAATCTTTACATATATTATATATCTAAATGTTTTGTTACTATTAAAATTGCACCGTACTTGTTTTACAATTATTCTGAATGTTGCCATTCAAACTCTACTATCAAATTAGCGTGATGGCCGCCTAATCCAGTAAAAGTATCTTTGGAAAAAACAATGCTTTGTTAGATATAAAACCGTCCATATGAGTGTTTTGAAGTTGAAGACACGTATTCATGAATAGATCGTGATCTTTAACCGTTTTTTTCTGACATAAAAACATTACATAACGAATTTAAGAAATAGTTTATGTATAGATAGCTATGTGTTTTACAATCTACACACATATCCTGTTGATTAATTATAAGGACTTTGACCTTTCTGTAAGTCTTTCCATTGGAGATTAAACTCGCGTGCGGTGGGCCTTTCTTTAAACATCTCATGCGAATATGTGATGCAATTTTTCAACCAAAATTTATGTTCTTCTTATACTCTACACACATTTTACACGATCAACAAGCAACCTTTTTCACCAAGATTGATAATTGATGGACAAGTTCGCCTCTATTAATTACGTTGACTAGGAATATGTATCAATACACTTAGTTAACATGTTATTTTTTCAGTTAAGGTGAAAATTTGTCTCCCCGATACTAATGTATTAGATTCAAGAAACATACTTTTTTGTGGCCATTTTTTCCGTTACAAAAATGATTACACAGCAGAAGATTCTTGTGACTATTCTTCTATTACTAATGCACTATAGAAAATAGATTCAACATCGAAGGTATGTTAAGCTAGATAGGTTTCCAACATAAAACTAATTGGTAATAAGTAGTGGATTGACATATCTATTTTATATTCTCTCTCTGTTTTAATATATAAGTAATTTTAGCAAAAAAATGTTTGTTTCACAATCTAAATTGTTTACATAATCCAAAGTATTTTTTACATTTATTACATATTGTGTGACCAATCTAATAATTCATACCTTTTTATTATTGGTTGAATTTATGTATTAAATGCTATTTTTTCAAAAGTTAAAGTTTTCTTAATATTCACACTTTTAACTAAAACTACTTAAAAATAAAAACAGAGGGAGTATTACTTAAGATCTCTTCTAAATATCGATGAGAGAATTAGTTTCTAATATGTCCCTTCGAGATGATGACTCTTTGATCTCAGAATGTTCGGATAATAATCGATAAGGCAACTTTGGATAAGGTCATTATAGATCGGATTGAACTGTTAGGATCGGGTTCGTATATCCTATTAAACTAGATGGACTTAAAATCAATTGGTGATAAGTGGATTATCTCATCTATATTATGTATTATTTAGAGTTCCTTCTAAGTATCGATGTGAATTAGTCTATAATATTGTTATGTCCAGGACGAACTTTCTATGCTCCAGATATGTAGAACTTCTTATTTTTGTCAATTCATCACTACAACTATCTAACCAATTTCTAACTATCTAATTTTTATATAATTTCTAAATTCCAATATCAGCAATACAAGACTCTTTTAAATCTACTTATTTTTTGACATTAAAAATATGCAAAATCTGAGGCAGCATTTTTCGTCTGATACAACAGTGAGTTTCATTAAATTTTTACCATGCATGACTGGTTTGAAATTAGTAACCAGTAAGCTTCAGTATTCCCGTTTTTATGATTGGACAAAATATCCGTAAATTTTGATTCGATTCGAATCGAAAAATTCGGATATCCGTAACTCTACAAAGCAAACAAATACTAATATGCAATATCCGTAAGAAACGAAGCAAATCACAAATACTAATATTTTTAGGAACGGATATCCGATCTGTTATATGCATATATATACATATATTTAAAGAATTATATATAAGTTATATAAATATTATATTGTATATAAGTTTATAGTATTCTTATTACCAAATTTATTAAATTATTTAATATAATTTTAAAGTAAATACATTTTTATTTTTGTAATAAAATATTATTCTTTATATTATCTTGAATTTTTATTTATTTTCTCAATTTTATTTATTTTTACTGATCGAATCAAATATCTAGTCAAAAATCTAAAGTTTTCTGGATATCCAAGACATTGAATATCCAGGTGATTACAGATCGGATCGAATTACATTAGATAATTGATTATTCAGATACAACGGATCGAAAATCACGAATACCTCCAAAAACCTAGATATCGACTCGTCCACCCTACCCGCTTTTATTTCTTTATAACCCCACACGTTAAAGATATTTTGGTCTAATACATTTAGGGCCTGACTGGTGTAACTGCAGCGTTTAAGTTCATGGATGCGGTGGTTGTGGTTTTAAGCGTTTTCTAGAGATTTGTACTACTGGTAGAAATTGGTGCGTTATGGACTTTTATAACCGTAAACTACCAAATGCAACAATGTTAAATAATAAATTAACAATATTTATATTTTATATAATTATAAAAGTATTAAAATCATAATATTATAATAAATATAAATTTTTATTTATAAAATCATAATAATAAATTTTAAAAATTATAGAAAATATTTTGTTTTAAAGTTTTGCAATATAAATTAAAATATAATATGTATACATTTTACAATTTATATTATTTCAATTTAAATTTTTTATTGAATATTTTTAGTTTTATTTTTTTTTAGAAAAAAATTTAACCTCCTGCAACCGTCTGCAACCGTCTGCAACCTTAAACGTTAGGTGGATCCAACTTTTGATTCTAAGAGGTTCAGAGTGGTTTGAAGCAATTTGTAATATTTTCTGTGATTGTTTCAAAACGCCAACAATCACTACTAACCGTAAAAGCCGTGTTTACGGGTGATAGGAGAGAAACAAGTCAAACCCTTAACCTCTTAATTATCTGTTGACTGCTGCAGTTTGTAAATTTAGAACGCAAAACCTACCTAAAGCATATTCCCTCGGCCCCACAGCCACTCTTCATATTATTTTTGGTAAGTTGCGTAATTAAAAATGGGTTTTCTAAATAACATAATTCTCCAACTAGGGTAATATCGTGGGCATCTACATAATGATTCCTTTCAACGTACACGACTGTTCATAATGGTTAATTCAAAGAATATAAGATAGATAAACACAAAGAGACGTGTATGATAATTGATAAGCACATTTACTCGTAGTCTAGTCGTAGTTAGAGATTATATGATATGAATCACATACATATATCAGAACCGGGTCAAAAAATGATACAGGTCGTGTTCAAACAAAGGAAATTGGATTCTATAACTGTATTAACTGATGTTTATTCATACTCTGTCTTCTTCAAACACTGCTCTTTTTTTTGTGCAACTTCAAATACTGCTCAAATTATGTAACGATTAATAATTAGCTCGGTTAAAGCTGTATAATTAAAAGAAAATAACTTAGCCCTTCGGAAATCACGAGGAGATCAAAGGATGTCCTCCACCATGTCCATGTGCGTCTGCTAAATAGCAAACACATACTTCTCTTTGCATTTGAGGTTATATTCTCAATTATTATTCTCATATCTCAACTCACCACATATATAAAGTGGAAATGGTACGCAAATTAGTATACAATATTTGTCGAATAGCTACAGCTCTCACGTGCAAGCTTCATGTCTACGGCCACACACATCTCTTTGTACCTTTCCTTTTACATGGCTCACCTATATTTATAGTCATAAAAATTTGAGAAACGAACTAAATCCAGGAAAATATGCTTTTATGTAATTATTTACTATACAAACTACAGTTAAATTTTTATAAATTAATACACTTTCTGTTTCTTAAAGAGTTTCATTTCGTCATTTTTTCTTGTTATACAAAAAAATCTTGTTGGATTTATATTTAATTACTTTTAGCTTAATATTAATTGTAAAATGCATTGTTTTTATAAATAAAATCATTTATCTCAAATGTTATATATTGGTTAAATAGTTTAATTAATAAAAACATAAATGCATTTAAATCATATTTTTAATATGTGTGAAAATATTTAAGTGATACTTTTTTACGAAACAGAGGGAAATTTAATAAATTACTCATACATGTTGTCCAACGTGATATAATCTCATATGCAAAACTCTTTTAATGACTGTTATAAGAAATAGTGGTTACTAAAAACATGACGAAGATTATTCATTAAGGCCATCATATATCACTTTATCCAACGTCATATAATCTTAAAAAGAACAATTTTAAGGCCATAATATGAGAAATTTTTTTATGTTTGACGTTAAAAACTGATTGCTAGAAGAAATTGTTTTCTGTGGATCTTCTTTCTCCAAAACTCTCACAGAAGCTGGATTATATCTTCCATGGTAGTTTGTTTAACACGGTTGCATATTGTTCGATAGTAATCTTGTGGAGGAAGGAACTGGATGAACAACATTTATTACCATCGGAAGAAGAAAGGAGTTCACGTTTTTATGACAGTTTTGGAGATCTCACGTATAAAGATAGAGTGCATATAATCTTCTCATTTTTTGATTAAGTATACGTCATATATATCGTTTGGTCTCTGGCTCAAACCATAACAGGGTAATTTGCCTTAAAATGAAAGAGAAAATATCATGTTGAAATTCAGTGACAAAAACCATAATATAACACAGTAAAACAATGTTCATGTTTTAATAATAATAATCGATAATCGATTTCTCGTATAAATATAAATATTTGAATAATTAAAAAAAACTGATATAAGTCTAGTTTGATAAATTAAACAGTAAACCGACGGTTCACGTCCTTAGTCTTTTTTTTTTGCTAAAATATTTTCTATTAAACTGCAAGAGAATAAAAAGTTTTACAAAGCCGAGCTTAGTGGCAAATGCCATACAAAGAACCCAACCCGAAACTGCAAGCATCACAGAAAACCACTACAGATTTTACTTGTCCGAGTAAAAAAAATCAGAGGTTAAAGAGAGACTAGAATGAGATACTGATGATTTTGGAAGAGAGATACGGGTAGACACAAGAAGGGGAAGATGTCAACTGTGCCATGCTTGAAAGAGAGAGGAAGCTAGTAGAGGGTTACGCAGCCGAATGGCAGCAATCTTTATCTTGATGGTTTTGTCAATTTCCTTGATGATGGCCGATGGGGTTGTGAATCTGCTTATGTGAAGTCGACTGTTCCGCTCCGCCCATATGTAGTAAGTCGAGGCCTGCCAAGCCAGAAGGGTCAACTGCTGCACGTGCGTCGGAGACCTCAGAACGTTAAGACCAGTAAGGACCGCACTCCAATCCCTTGGGGAGGTAAATCCCGATCTGCAAGCAACTGAGTTCCAAACCTCCCAAGACTAGGGACAAGAATAAAATAGATGATCTCTCGATTCAGGGCCCGAGTTACATAGAATGCAAATAGGGTCAGTGTCTATTCCCCACTCCAACATCCTATTTTTCGTAGGACATCTATCAAGAACAAACAACCAAGCCAAAAACTTGTGTCGAGGAATACCATTAGATATCCACACCTCCTTATACCATGGTACTTGTGGTTGTTTAACACGCAGTAGATTATACACTGAACTTGTTGAGTAGACCGTTGAAATTCTCCCGTCAGGCATCCATTCAAATCTGTCAGGGTCATTAGTGATCTGTAAGGTTGAGAGGAAGGACTGAATACTGACTTGAGCATCAGAGCGAGCAGGAGGAAGATTCCAGCTGCCTGACTCCCTTAGTTCCGCCAATGTCACTGATCTCGGGATTCCAGTGTTGTGGGAGCTCTCGCCTCGAAGGAATTTCGAGATACTTCCAAATGGTGACCAGTTACTCGACCAGAAATAGCAAGTTTCGCCATTTCCTACTGTCATCTTGATCCAATCAAAAACAGTGTCGCGTTGTAACAGAAGGTAGTTCGCAAACCAGGAATTCTTTTGTTTGGTGTTGATCACCCAAAAGTTATTGATGTTACCATCAAGCACTTCAGTAAGATACCAAGTTGCCCAGATAGAGTCAGGCTTGAAGAAAAGTAGCCAAACAAGTTTTATTGCACATGCAGAGTTCCAACCCGATTCTTAAAATAGCCAAACAAGTTTTATTGCACATTCACGTCCTTAGTCTTCACTACCCGATTCTTAAAAATGGGGAAATCATTCCAACAAAAAGTTTGAATATATATGAAAATAAGCTCAGTTGAAATACGTATTTATATATAATCACTAGCTAGTAATATACCCGTCCAACACAAAAAATAGAGCTGCAAGGGACACTCAAATATTTCCATAGGCAGTAGAAAATATTATAGTCTTCCAAGTAACCGGCCTATATATAAGTAGAACGTTTGTATAAGTGAGCCTAGGCGAGGCAATCTAGCTTAGATATCATCCAGCGTAAACTATATCAAGTCCGTCCTTCCAATGTTTCTAAGAGCAGCCGCAATGGTGTTATCCCATTGGAGTCCTTAGAAAAAGTATTTTTGATTTTTTAATTATTTTTTTTTTCAAATTAAAAAAAATACCAACCAATTAAGGGCCGCCACGTATTAAGGATTCACTAAGAAGAAGTTCTTATTTTAGAATTTTAAGGATTGAATCCTTAGTTTTTGGTGGGATCCACTAATTATTTAATTATTTAATTATTTTTTCTTTAATGATTCTTCCTTAAGGATCTCCATTGCGGGTGCTCTAATTCCTATAAAACGGTGTGTTTTAGGTTGCCAACTCCGATCATGGAGTGTCGACAATCATGTGAATATGTTTATCCAAATAAAGAAAAGTTGTTTCAAGTAATTTTCTTGAGTAATTGCATATAGTCTGAAATGTAGTTATTGGAGGCAATTAATAATTAGTCCAAGTTGAACACAATTGTAGAACTAACTCGCTAAGACGTGTTGGAAAATTAAATTAAGAGAGAAGAAGAGGTAGAGGAAGCTCATCTTGCCTGCATTTCAAAAATTTAATGTCTCATCGACTAACCATAAATGTCTTGATCTTAGTTCACTCACCATTCAAAATTTGATTACATGTTTTCTGTGAAAATTACTAATTTTTATAAGTGCTGATAAAAATATAGTGGGAACTATACCATTTTAATCAATACACTTAAACCATGCCACACATTTGTTCTATTTTTGTGTTGTTATTTCCGGGTCAAGCGAATTTGTTCAATCCAACTGATTCTCATACACATATGTTATATGATGAATGAAAAAAACAAAATATATTTTTCCCATCAACTAATTAATGACAAAAGAGAAAAAAAAACAACAATTACATTGTATAAATGCCAATAAATCAAGTCATCTCAAATAAATGAAAACCGATGGAAATCTGTTTCTCGAGTCAAATAATTCAGAGTAATGTGGCAAGTATCTTTCTCCTCAAATTTACAATACTTCAAAAATAATGTATATATATATATGTTGATATCGATATGAATCGTTTTTATAATTAATAAATAGTCGAGGAAATTTTAGCAGAAACAAAATATATAGAGAAGACAACCATGATATTTTCGACTACATGTATTACTCTAACGTAAGAAACATAAATAATTTGTATTTGGTATAATCCGTACGTCTAAGGAAAATCTATAGAGAAAAAAGGATAAAAAAGTCTTGGTAAAATTTAGATGCTCTGGTAACTGATACTCAATACTCAATAACAAATTTCTATAACTTATTAGTTAACATCGTAATGCACGACGTAACAAAGATACAATGCACGCAAAATTACAGCAAAAAATACACATTTTATTATTCAAATAAATAAATCAATGGTAGTATAAAATTAAGAAAAATAGAAAACAGTTTGGTGTCTCGTGTCTTTCTCAATGTCTTGCTACACATCTTCTCCCTTTATATAAACAAACCACACAAACCCCAAAGTACATCAAACTCTTTCTTCACCACATTTCACTCATTTTTAGAGAGAGAAACATCCCTCGAATCTCTCTCTTTCTCCAGCGATGGCTGTCGCTATGGACCAGCGTAGCAATGTGAACGGAGAAGAAAGGTTTGACCCGAGCGCACAACCACCGTTTAAGATCGGAGATATAAGGGCGGCCATTCCTAAGCATTGTTGGGTAAAGAGTCCTTTGAGATCCATGAGCTACGTGGCGAGGGACATTTTGGCCGTCGTGGCTCTGGCCATCGCCGCCGTGTATTTTGATAGCTGGTTCGTCTGGCCTCTTTATTGGGCCGCCCAAGGAACCCTTTTCTGGGCTATCTTCGTACTCGGCCACGACTGGTAATTTAATTTTTTTTTTCAACTTCTTAATTTTTGATATGTTTATAGTTTTTTTTTTTCGTTTTTTGCATTGTCTTGATTTTTTGACCGCACGTTCGATATGAGATTTTCACTGACTTCAAGATTTGATTCTTTTCAGGTTTACTTTTTTCAAATTTATTTATTTTAAAAGCAAAAGGGGATCAAGATTTTTTATTATTTTATTTTTCATCATTCATCAGTCGTAACACTCATAACAAAACTTCTTTTCTTCTCTATAATTATTGTTGTTTCCGCATTTTATGGATCTACGTTTGAAATTTTCAATAGAACACAGTTTATTGTTTTTCTTTAACGGTATAATTACTGTATATTTGTTCTTTTAATTTGTGTGTTGTTCCAATCTGTTTTCGAAATGTAGTAATGTGACACGTCATATTCCGTTTTTGTTAGCTTGTTGAAACGTTTGAAGGGAGTAAAGTTTAATTAATACTATTGTACAATAAATGATAAATATGTTTTTGATGTAAAATTTAATTGAATAATACAGTGGACATGGGAGCTTCTCAGACATTCCTCTTCTGAACACTGTGGTTGGTCATATGCTTCATTCCTTCATTCTCGTTCCATACCATGGTTGGTAAGTCATTTATTTTAACTTCTTTTTCATGTAAATAAATTATTGTTTTCGTATTTCTTACATTTTCCTTGTCATTCTTGGTGCATGTTAGCAAACTGTAATGTGATAACAGAAAATATATTAATTGTTCTTTTTATAATTAAATAATGCATGTGACTAAAAGCATCAAATCTTTAGCATCCAAGAAAAAAGAATACAAACTTTTATTTATTGCTATGGGCCTATTTATTGTACATATTAGCTAAAAATCATATGACATGTACTTGAATAAATTAATGTGCACACTAATTAAGAAAAAAAATTAATTTTGCATATTTTTTATACATCATTACTTATACACAAAATCACATTTAAACCAATTGAAAAATTAGAAATATAAAATTAAAAAATTTTGCATTGAAATCATAAAATGACATTTATTTTAAAACGAAATTTTACTCTACAACAACTGACAACTCAATTAAAATGGAGAGAGTATAATAATTAGACCTAGATTTATTTATTTTTGTATTAATGTCTTATTTCATTGTTAAATGGATACATCAGCTTGAAATGTCTATGAACATGCATCATTTTCCTAGAGATATTTTGTTGGTTGCTCAAAAAATAAATAACGTAGTTAAACGAGTGAGATTGTTAGCATCTGCCTCGAAAACGACATGTTATTGAAATTTCAATTTCATATTTGTGAATTATTTTATAATTGGGGTGGTTGCAGGAGAATAAGCCATCGGACACACCACCAGAACCATGGCCATGTTGAAAATGACGAGTCTTGGGTTCCGGTAATCTTTCCCTCTCTCATATTTTCTTTTCTTTTTTTGAAATTCTTTCATTTTAATTTTCCTAGGATTCTATGTATTTATTTCAATTAATATTTTTCCAGTTGTGTTACAAAAAAAAAAATATATTTTTCCAGTTTGAGGCTAAACTTGTCAGATTTGTCGTTTAGCTGTAGTAAAAATGATTTTAGGTCGTTTTTTTGTACTGTAGTTAACTTTAACAACGGACCACTTATATTCGAGTCATTGGCATAAAATGATTCTCCTCGATATTCGTTTACTTTTCTTAGTATTTTTCAGTTTTGAGATTTCAACTAATAAAAAGAAAAAAACTTGTGAACACACCACATGCAGTGGACTAATTCGAATATATAACCATAATGTTGAATATTAATTAACATTTTAATCTTAATTTTGCATTTCAGTTGCCAGAAAAATTATACAAGAAATTGTCCCACAGTACACGGATGCTCAGATACACTGTCCCTCTCCCCATGCTCGCTTACCCTCTCTATCTGGTAAATCCTAATTCCTAATTTTTCTTCCTAGTTAATAATTACAAATTGATTTTTTTTTTCTTTTAGAGTTTGAGTATTAAACTAAATATAAAATTTATTTTTGGGTGGGTTGAGTACAGTGGTACAGGAGTCCTGGTAAAGAAGGGTCACATTATAACCCATACAGTAGTTTATTTGCTCCAAGCGAGAGAAAGCTAATTGCAATTTCAACTACTTGCTGGTCCATCATGTTGGCCACTCTTGTTTATCTATCATTCCTCGTTGGTCCAATCACAGTTCTCAAAGTTTATGGTGTTCCTTACATCGTAAGTTTCATATATTTCATTATTATATCATTGCTAACATACTTTGTTTTTGACATAAAGTTTTGGAAAATTTTCAGATTTTTGTGATGTGGTTGGACGCAGTCACGTACTTGCATCATCATGGTCACGATGATAAGTTGCCATGGTACAGAGGCAAGGTAATTTGATCAACATTATTTATAAAAAGCAATAACGATTAGTATTTTGATTAATCTGAAAATGTGTTACAAAAAAAAAAGATTAATCTGAAAGTTTGATGTTTTGTGTACAATAAATAGGAATGGAGTTATTTACGTGGAGGATTAACAACTATTGATAGAGATTATGGGATCTTCAACAACATTCATCACGATATTGGAACTCACGTGATCCATCATCTTTTCCCACAAATCCCTCACTATCACTTGGTCGATGCCGTGAGTGATCCCGCTCGCTCGCTCTCTCTCTCTCTCTCTAGATTCATTGGATGATTAAATTAAAGGGTGATTAATTACTAAATTAGTGATCTTAATTAATGATATGTGACAGACGAAAGCAGCTAAACATGTGTTGGGAAGATACTACAGAGAACCAAAGACGTCAGGAGCAATACCGATCCACTTGGTGGATAGTTTGGTGGCAAGTATTAGGAAAGATCATTACGTCAGTGACACTGGTGATATTGTCTTCTACGAGACAGATCCAGATCTCTACGTTTACGCTTCTGACAAATCCAAAATCAATTAACCTTTCTTCCTAGCTCTATTTAGGAATAAAACAGTCCTTTGTTCTTACTTATTTCTTGTTGTTTTTAAGTTAAAAATGTACTCGTCGAACTTTTTTTTAAATTAAATGTATTTACATTACAAGTCGTAAAAGTTTTTGTTCGTTTTCTTTATGTTTTTAGTTACAATCAAAAAGGTCATAAAACTTTTTGTTGGGACAAAAGAAAAAGTTCGACTGGAGAGTCGACAAAAGGCACGCCGTTTTTGGGTCCCAGCACAACAATGTGTCACGGAGTTGTCGCTTTTTTAGGTAGTGGACAATACTTTACGGCCCAAATATATTAAAAGCCTTTTTGACGCGCATGTCTGCTATATATCTAAAAAGATTTTGTAGTTAATTTTAGTTTTTTTTTTTCATTAAAAATTGAACTTCTAGTAAGTATCATTTGGCCAAATAATAATAATAATAATAATAATATTACTATTAGTGTAGCTCGTAAAATAAATGAAAAATAAAATAAGATTAATAGCTCTGACATTAACCAAAATTATTTTTACGGATCATACGACATGTCTGGAGCAAAAATACTTGATAAGCATATGTGTAATTTTTCTGCTTATTACTTTTGATTTTTTTTAAAATGTGATTAGCAACACAAAAGCAGTTTTTCTGCTCAAGTGTATGAATTGCCATTGTTCCACCATTCCATTCAAACACTCTTTTCTGTCTTTACTGACAACCAAAATGTTTTTTTTTTTTTTGGCACTTAACCAAAATGTTTTTTGTTTCATGATAATAGTTTTTTTTGTTCAACTGTTTCATGATAATGGTATCAGCAAAAGTATCTAATTCTGGATAAACAAAACTTACGTGAGATTAAAAAGCCCATAATAAACCCATTAGAAGCCCAATAAAACTCCGGCGTATGTTAGCATCTTTTAATTGGGTCATCAAAACAACCACCGCTCTTTCCTTTCCTCTGCTTTTTTCTGGTTTCCATTGAGAAGAAAACGATGGCGAGATCAAGCTCTATTCTATTCGTGACGCTACTCCTTGTCGCTGCTCTAGCTTTGATCCAGGTAACCTCTTGTTCTGTCTTCCCGATTCGCGATCTTGCTCAACGTTCACATTTGATCCGACATTGAATCTAGCAAAACCACAGTGATCCAGATCCAAAACTGTGCTTTCCCTTTTAGTTCCGACAGATTGTAATCACTGCGCTAGATCTATTTGTAGTTCAGAAAAGTCAAACAGAATCGTTGTTTTAGTCAACAGCTAGTTCTAAGCCTCTAGTGGTCTGTAAAAACAACATGTTCTTTAGGACAGTGGTATCTCTGTTTTGTTTACTTAATGGAGTTTGGGGTTTATTAGGCAAAGGAAGATCTGAAGGAAATCACTCACAAAGTTTACTTCGATGTTGAGATCGACGGTAAAGAAGCTGGTATGAGTAGCTTATGAACGTCTCTTACTACTTTAAAGTTCACTTTTTTTTTATCTATTGATGTTTGATTCTCTGATTACTTTTATGTTGCAGGTAGAGTTGTTATTGGCCTATTTGGCAAGACTGTTCCAAAAACTACAGGTGTTTTATCATGACTTTGATCATTACTTTGGACTATGTATAATATGTGCATAAGAGTTTTAAATTCAAGAGAGTGTCTTTCCTTGTTGCAGAAAACTTCAGAGCTCTTTGCACCGGTAAGCTGCCGGTTTACATTTTTTGTAATCTTGAAACAGTATTACATAGAGTGCGCCAGTGTTTTACTAGAGAGTTAATGTAGAGTTATGATGAAGAGCATATGTTTTTGGTGGGATATATAATACAGGGGAGAAAGGTGTTGGGAAGAGCGGGAAGCCTCTACACTACAAGGGAAGCATATTCCACAGAATCATTCCCAGTTTTATGATCCAAGGAGGTGACTTCACCCACGGAAACGGTATGGGTGGAGAATCCATCTATGGTCAGAAGTTTGCTGATGAGAACTTCAAGCTCAAGCACACCGGACCAGGTGATTTTAATTATCATTTGCTTTGAGCCCAAGTTTAGCTAGTCTATATTAGTAAAGCTGATGGTTCTGTAATTGGAAAACAGGTTTGCTTTCGATGGCGAACTCTGGGGAAGACACAAACGGTTCGCAGTTTTTCATCACGACGGTGACAACAAGCTGGTTGGATGGAAGGCATGTGGTGTTTGGGAAAGTGGTGCAAGGAATGGATGTTGTCTATAAGATCGAAGCTGAGGGGAAGCAAAGCGGAACTCCCAAGACCAAAGTTGTTATTGCAGACAGCGGAGAGCTTCCTCTCTAAACAACCCTTACCACTTCCTTGTTCTTCTTCATCAAGAGAATTAGGGTTTTATAGTTGTTCTATACTATATAGACATGCCACAAATGTTATCACCTGAACTAAACCACTTCAATTTCAGATAATAATAATTTTCTAAATAGAAACTGTAACTTTTTTTTGATGTGAAATTTGTCTTTCTTGCAAGATCTGAGGTTGTTTGATTCAAGAGCAGAGATAAACACAGAAAAACAAGGCAAGAAACATAGCATTGTTCCATTATTATAGATTGCGTATCTAGGTTTAGCATATCGCTTATACTAATTTATAAAGAATTTCTTGTAGAGTAAGTAAGATGACAGAACATTATCTTTACCCCTTTTTCATAGTATCTGAGACAAAGGCTTTAAACAACAAAATAAAAAACTACAGAACCAAAGAAAACCATAAACAGAGCAAAACAGATTCTTTATATTTTGGGGGGTTTATATTTTATGTCAATGTCAACAAACTAACTAAATCTCTGTGGTAAAATAGAAAATAACCCTAACTAAAATGTGAGAAAGAGTCAAAAATATGAAAATTTTGTCACGTGGGTGATGATAACATAAGAAAGAGGCATATGTGATATGTCACTCATATCCTTTGTTCTTTGTCTTCTATCTTCTCTGGAAATTGAGGAACTTGACTGAAAGTGCGAATCCAGAGAAGAAGAGAGCGCAAAATCCGACAAGAACAGCAGCACATACACCTATCATGTCTGGCTTGTACCCAAAGTACTGTTCAATGAACTGCTTGACCGTGCCATGGAACATTGGCTCCTTGATGATGCTCTCCACGTCACCAAGCTGTGAGAGGATTATGCCTTGAAGTGTCCACGCCACTGGACATATGTAATAGAACCATATCCACCACACTGGAATCAACTGAACAACAACAAACATTATACAACAACTGATTAGTCAATCTCCATCTAACTACATTTTTTGACTTGATAGAGTGGTACACTTACAGGTTTTTGAACGAGGAAACCAGAGAGAAGATTCCAAAGAGAGTAAAACGCAGAAGAGATCACAGCAGCTAAGTGCTGATTCGGGGTCAGACCAACCGCCATCATGCCGTAGAAGGTGAAGTAGGTGAAAGTGAGGAACATGAACACCAAGTAGAGCACAAACTTACTGAATGTTCTTTCAAAACCAATGGTGAAGTAAGTGATGACACCATAGAGAATGGTTTGGGTGAGAATGTAAGGTATCTCCACAATCCCTTGTGCTGCTGCATATGGGATTGGACCATACATTCCCGCCGCTTTCTCTCTGTAGAAAACCGTTCTTTCGATCGAAACGATCGGTTGTACTGATGAAGCGTTACTAACTCCAAGAAACAGACAAGCCGAGTAAAGAGCTCCCATTACAGTGATCAAATCTTGTGTGGAAGTTCTCTTGGAACCAATGTCCCAAAAGACCGTGCCGAGTATAATGGCGGCGACCGTTGTGAAGATCAATCTCACAAGGTTGTATTCTGGACTTCTCCAGTAGACAAGGTTCTGTTTCCAGAGGCAGAGTAGAAACTGAGAGAGTTGGTTTTGTGAGTATATTGAATCGAACTTTATTGGCTCTGAGCCTTCTGGTGGAACACTGAGTTGCTTGATGTTTGCCTCCACTTCTCTGTTTATGGTATAGAGGACTTTTTATTATAGTGATTGTTAAACGAGATTGAAAAATGAGTTGTGATAGTGTTACCTAAACTGTTCAGATTTTTTGTATAAATCAGCAAAGTCCATGCTAAATCTCTCCTCCAAAGCAGGCGTTGATACTTCAAGCATCCAAGTTGCTGGGTTGTAGCCGCTTGAGATTCCAGGGACTCCATTAATACCCTGTAGAAAGTTTAGGGTTAGAAATAACAGTTTTCTTGGGTGACAAGCAACTATGTAGAGAAGACCAACAAGACAAGTACCTGAAAGTAGTCTACCATAACCTGAGAGTGTTCACCCAACTTCCCGCCGTATATAACCTGTCCTCCTCGTTTCATTAGAAGTAGCTGTAATAAATATATATAAAAAACACGTTAAGATCACCGGCTGATAACAATTCTTGCGTCCCAAGAAAGCTTAGGGCAAACCTCGTCAAAAGCCTCAAAAATGTCAATGCTAGGTTGATGAATGGTGCAAACCACTGTCCTTCCAGTGTCGACAGTGTTCCTAACCGTTCTCATGACAATTGCAGCTGCTCTTGCATCAAGACCAGATGTTGGTTCATCCATGAAAATTATCGATGGATTCGCCACTAACTCAACGGCAATTGTTAGACGCTTCCTCTGTTCTGTAGAGAGTCCTGTCGTACCAGGTAAACCTACTAACGCATATCTCAGACTATCAAGCTCCACTAGTCTCATAACTTCTTCCACAAACTCCTAACAAAACACATAAACAGATTTTTAGTAAAACTATCCGAATAGGAACTAAATGAGTTAAATCTTTTTCATACTTACCTTCTTTTTTTCTTTGCTGATCTCTTTAGGGAGACGAAGTCTAGCGGAAAACCAAAGAGACTCTTCAACAGTGACTTGAGGAGAATGTATATCGTTCTGCTCAACATATCCAGAGATTCTAGCAAATGTTTGCTGTTCTTTTGGGTAACCAGAAATTCTGATATCTCCCTCGGTATATCCACCTGTCTTTCGACCAGCAAGAACATCCATCAATGTGGTTTTTCCTGCACCACTTGATCCAACTAAAGCTGTAAGGATGCCAGGCGAGAAGACTCCACTCACGTTTGATAACAGCTGTAGTCTTGTCTCTGGTACACCTTGAGAACGCATTTCCTTACATTTCAAGAAATATAATTATGTAACCATATATAAGGACTGTTATATACAAAGGAAGTAAAATTTAACCTTTGGCATGTCAACATAATAGTTAACATTGTGGAAAGTCATTGTTAACGGTTTGAATGGAAGAATCATTCCTTTCTTCTCACTTCTTCCTTGTTTTGCATCTGCTGATACTGAAGCAGTTTGGGTTTCTTCGTTGAGATCTTCTAGAACAACTGCTCGAGCCTTTTTTAGAGCTGCAAGAGAAAAAAACAAAGCTTCAGAATATTGCTGCAGAAGAAAGGATCATTAGTTAATTAATAGAAAGACTCTCACGGTTAAGATAAGCCAAGGCGAGAGTGACGATGTTGTTGAAGAGAAGTGCATAACAAATGAGTACACCAACTCCAATCCAATACCAATTGTCATTTGTGGGGAAACTGCGTAGCTTGAGAAAGTTGAATCCAATTGTAGTATTCGATATAGCCGATGGCTGCTTGATGTGCAAGAAAAGTGTATATAGTTAAGCATTGTATATACTAAAGTATTAACTTAGATATGAGACTATCTAAGTTAATATTTTAAAAAAAAAAAAAAAAAAGAAACTTAGATATGAGACTATTGGACACACCTCCATCCACCTCGTGGCTGTGAACTCATTAACCACAATGGCACGTTGCCCATATGATAAAGGTGATATCCAAAAGCCCCAAGTCCACCAGGGTTTAATATCATCTGACAACAATGATAGAGTTTTAGTATAACAACTTGAATCAAACTATGAAGTAAAGTAAGTAATAAACTAACCTTTTGGAATAACGAATCCACCAAGCAAGAACACTGCTAAGATTGATGCAGATCCGAATGTATTAGCAATGACCATGTCCCTTGCTACAGAAGCCAGCATACGAAACAAACCGAGAGCCATTTGATGCACCGAGAATAGGAGTAACATGTATCGGAAAAACCTAAAAGAACAAAAAGATTTTTTTATTTTATTTTCAGAGACATTGAAACCAAAAATTAAAAAAGAAGTATGTCTAGAGAAATATGATCAACCTGCCTGCTGAGGGAGCAAGTCCCACACTATAGTATACTACACAAGTCCAGACAACAGCTTCAAGGATAGAGTAAGGCACACGCAAGATCCAGCTGGCAATAGACCAGGACCAAGCAGGATGAAACGAGTTATCCCTCTGCTTGTAGAAAACCGGGAGACGCGATATCATGAGAGGCAGTTCAGAGAAACCATTGAACATCATGTGTACTAGGCCGAAGAAAAGGCAAGACAGATACTCGTTTCCATATGCTTCGTTTGTTGGGTGTAATCTAGTTCTCAAAAACACCGTGGCTGTGACAAATCCCACAAATGCAACCTTCATAGAAAATGTTCCAGTCAGAAACATGGAAGCTATGCGACATTTAAATGTAACAGAAACATAGAAATTATGCGACATTTAAATGTAACAGAAATAGGTAAGACTTATTATTTACCTGACATGTCCTAAAAGTGTAAAGAAACCTGTGTCTGTTGATCAATAGTATCTCTCGTTCGAAGCAAACTTTAAGGTTCTCCCACCCTGATATTGCAAATTGTGTTCTGCACAAAGCTGAAGGATCCGCAGATGACTTGTTAAATGGTGTTGCAAGCTTTGAATCTGCTGCATGCCCGTAATTCGAGTTGCGGAATGCAGCCGCTATGTCTGAGACAGGAATGAACTGGTAAGGCTTAGAAGGATCTGCCCAGTACTGAGCTTGATCCTTTTTGGACGTCACCTGCATGCATAATAACATTATAAAAACATTAAGAATAGATTTTTGGCCTACCATGTGACACTGTAACAAAAAATGTGTAATATAGGATGTGTAATACCTCTTGGAGAAAATCTGCAACACCTTTGCGTGGTGGGAGACGGAATCCTAGAGACTCGAAAAATCCGACCACGTCTTGACGAGGACCTTGATACACCATGTAACCTTCTGATAGAAGAATCAAATCGTCAAAGAGATCAAATGTTTCTGGTGCAGGCTGAAGAAGTGCCATGAGGACAGTCCCATCCATTAGATGGACAAAGTTTCTGACACATTTCACAATCTGGAATGTTGTTGAGCTATCGAGACCAGTGGATATTTCATCCATAAACAACGTCTTTCTTGGCCCAACAGTCATCTCCCCTGCATCAAGATTTATAAGTTAGCATAACAGAGCTGATGGATAAGTGAGAATATATAAGGTAAAGAGAGTGAAAGAAACCTGTTGTTACTCTTTTTCTCTGGCCTCCTGAAACACCTCTCATCATATCATTACCAACCATTGTATCGGAACATACATCAAGACCAAGCACTCTAAGCACATAATCCGTGGAAACACTATGCTTACTACCACTGACAGAAGCAGCCTATTACAAATAAAAACAAGTGTTGATAATTGTGGCTTATAAATTAAAAATTAATCAAAGGAAGTTAAGACGTGTATGATGCTGACCTTCATGAAAGCATCAATCTCAGAAGAAGGGTGTATACCCCTTTCTTTCTCTAACCGGGTTAGATCTTTCATGTAACCTATCATGTATAAACATGACACATTTGAGGATATTTGACTTGAAGAAGTTATATAGAGTTACACACAAACCTGCAAATCCTTCGCTTGCACCCTGACACCTCGCAGCAAAATCAAGTGTCTCACGAACAGTGAGTTCAGCAATGTGATTATCTGTTTGACTAATATATGCTGAAGTCCTTTTAACATGGAACTCATCTAGATTCTCTCCATTGTAAGTGATGTTACCCGTTTTCTGTAAAAGAAAAAAAAAACAATTTTGTGATAAATCTCAAGACACATGTGAATAACGAACTAACAAAAGAGATAAGATGCATGTGATATATATGAGCATAGTAGATAATTTCACGGGTTACTTAACTAACCTTCAAACTTTTATCAAGCTTCCCTGCGAGAGCAAGAAGTAAAGTCGACTTCCCCGAACCGGGTGGTCCTAATAGCAAAGTCATCCTTAAAGAACAGCAAAACTGTTAAGTGTATGTGTGACATATAGTTATAATAATCAAAACATTTGTATTTTGATTCACCTTCCTGGTTTGATAATCCCACTGATATCTTTCAAAATCGTTAGCTTGTGTTTTCTAGTCTTCATTATCCTCAAGTTGCTTAAGAGACGCTGCAACAGAAAACAATATTACAAAAAGGTAACGTGTGGAACAAGATAGTAAAAGAAAAAAGAAGACAAACCTCAACGAAATCACGAGATACGTTAACCAAAGTCGGTAAAGCTCTTGTACCGGCTTGAACATCAGCTTCAACATTCAAATTCTCAAACCGGACTTCAATCTTCGGAACTTCCATTCCAACTCTACAATAAACCAAGATTATATCAAAGATCCATCGAATATAAATAAACCTAAAAATAGAAACAAACCTATCGAGACGTTCTTTAATGGCGGAGAGGAGCTTGTAGTTATCCTGATCGCTAGTGGCGAGAGCCTGACGAACAACCATCTCGCGATCAGAACGATCAAGCTTCCTGACGTCGATCGTCTGCACGACGTTCCCGTCTGCGTAACCAGACGTCTGCGTCTGCGTTTCCGAGCGACGCAGAACCGCGAGATGGCTCCCTTGTCTCTGCGACGGTAACCTTCCTGCGGCGGCCCATCTCAGATCTTCTTCGTCCTGCTCGACGGTCTCGGCGTTCGACGGCCGCGCGAACGATTGTCTACCGGTTTCGACGTCGATGTCGAAATACTCGCTCCCGTTCCACGCAGCCGCCATGGCTCTCCTCTTCTTCTCCGATCTGAGAAAGAGGGAGAGAGATTTGTTTCTCTCCTTGAAAAACGTTTGTGTGATTTATTATTTTGTTGAGTGATTCAGTTAGATTAAGATGGTGTAAGCTGAATATAAAGCGTCCATGATCCCCGGGGCAACAATATTTGAAGGTTAGCTTAAATGACGATGTTACCCTTACTTTTGAAACTGTTTTGTGTTTGTTTAGTCGAGGGTATAAAAGGAGTTATACGGTACACAAAATAAAACTCTGTCCAGCTTTGTTTGTTCTGTTCTCACTCTGTACGTGTGTGTATACGTTCTTTTCTTCTATAAGTTTTTTTTTGTGAGTACTTTTTTTTTTGGAACGGAAATCTGATTTTTAGTTGTTTTTTTAGTAATTAAAGCATGCAATGAATTTGTATTAGTATGTTTTTGTTTTTTTTGTCCAAGAAAATAAATATGTTTTTGGTTTTCGAATATGCTTCGTTTAGGGAAATTAATACTGAGGAAGAGACCCAAGGCGGTGAAATATACTTTCCATTAATGGTTTTTAACTGTTATTAAAACTTGAAATTAATAAATACTCCCCCGTTTCATTTTCATTTTAAGTATACTAGGTGTTTGTCCGTGATTTCGCGAATAATAATATTATACGAAAATTACATATTATATTTATAATGTTATAATTGTTGAATAATAATTAGAATTATTAAGATTTTAGTATTTAATAGTTTGATAATCAAAAATTTCAATATCTATTTTTAGAATAGCTGTGAAAATTAAGATAGTTCAACAACATAGATATAAGTCACTAAAAATATTTTTTATTAAATGCAAGTATAATTACAATTGGTCAAGTAATTGGTTGTAAATTGTCTTTTACTTTATTTTAACACATAATAAACGAAAACATTTTTTTTTCATAAACGAAAACACTTTACCCACAAAAAAAAATATTTTGTGTTGTTCCAAAAAAATGGTTATAGGGTTGTACAACTATGGCATCTTCGTTGATGATTTATTTTATTTATGTTTTCTTAATTTGTTTGATTGTTTTCAATTTTTTTTTAAAAGATGTAACAAAAAAAAGAATTTTTATCTGTTTCTTTCAAAAGATCTGGCAAAATAAAAGTTTGGATATGACTAAAAACCCAATTTTCTTATATATGAATTATGTAATAAATAGTATTTTTAAATCACTTAAATAGTGTATATGTAACAAAAAATCACGTAAATAATTTATATTTTAAGATATAAATAAATAGTGCATTATAATTTTATATGATTTAAATGACTTACTTTTTTAAGCATAATAACCATAAGTCACTTAAACTACTTCTATTTTAATAGATAAGATAATAAGTGTGAAATAATTCTAAACGATTTATAAATCATTATAAATATACATTTATACAATTATAATTAGATATCGAAGCATTTACCATTTTGTATTTCAACAAGATGTGCTCAAGATTTATATAAATAGATTTGATAAAAGTCTCGTAAATTATTTAGAAACTCTAATAAAATGATTTTGTAGGCCAGAATTAAAAAAACATATTTTTAAATAATTTCAAAATCTTTATAAATGATTTATAAATCTCGTATGGGTTTTAAAAAACATAAAATTTCTAATAATGCCTTATATACAAATCTAATTTTATGTAAGAATATACAACCATTATATTTATTTCTATAAAATATATTAAAATATTTTTTAAAATCATAAATTAAATAATTTATAAAAAATAAAAATTTATGAAACATTATATATTGTTTCTATAATTATGCAGTTTTGTTACCATAAATTATTATTTGTAATATTACTTGTGTTTTCGGTAAGTTGTATTAATTGGTTTTAGAGTCCTTTTAATTTTAGATTTGATTTAAAAAAATATTAATAAATATCTTCAACCAATCAAATTATAACAATTTTTTGAAACTTTACCTATAAGCAACACGTCAGTAAAAGTCTCTTTAATTTTTTATATTTTTATATTAATATATAGGGAATTTATATTAAAATAATTAATTTTTTATATTTTAAAATAAAACATTATTAACTATACATTAATAATATTTTAATCATTAGAAATAAATTAATAAAATATAAAGAGTCATATATCATAGAAAATTAATAAAATTTTCATTAAATTTTAAAATGATATTTTTAAAACAAGAATTTTAATTTACATCGACATAATATAAAATAGAAGGAGTATTATAGTTTCTTATATATTAAAGTTTTCAAAATAAAAATATATAATACAACTAATTTTATTACTAAGTAGTTTATAATTATATAATGTTTTTTTGAAAATTAACTGTTATAAATATTTCACAAACTGATTTCTTTTCAATTATGCAGATGCACAACCATACAAATTTACCGTCTCATTTTATCAAACTAAAATTTACTCCGATCCTCACTGAAATTTCTCAGCAATTTCTTTTGGGTAAAATTTATTTTTAGAGATCGCATTTCTTTTGAACACAATTAAAACATCACGTGAAACGCTGCGTTTCGCTCTGGAAAATCGCTCGTCGGGTTCTTCTCAGTTCTCATCTCTAACCAAAGCAAAGCTTCTTCTTTTTTTTTTTTATGATATTGGTAAACAGCCGTCCTCTTCTGGTTTCCTTTCTAATTGTAAGTTCAGCTACTTTTTTTTTTAATCTTCGAGCTCAACCACATCTTCTTGAATTGTTCTACAGGAACCGTATTTGCTAATTTCTGATGTCTGTCCAACGAGTCTCCACGGATTCAATTAGCAGTCTCCCAGATGAGATTCTTGGCAAAGTCCTATCCTTTCTTCCGACAAATCAAGCAGCTTCCACATCGGTTCTGTCCAAAAGGTGGAGGAATCTGCTTCATCTTGTAGACAGCCTTGATCTGAGTGACGACACAACCGGTGACCCTCGCGGCTTCCCTGATTTTGTCGAAAAAACACTCTCTCTGTTGGGCAACAACACCGAGACATTCTCTTTGCGTTGTGAACATAAGCACAACAGCTGTCGAGTGGACACTTGGATCCGCTCTGTCCTGCAACGAAGCAGCCTCAGAGCTCATCTATCCATGTCATAGAAACACAGTCCTTCACGAGCAACAAACTGGTCAAGCTCACTTTATCTAACGGGTTTTGTCTCGCCGGTCTTCCTTTTCCTCCTGGTTGCGTGTTTTTCCAAAACCTCAAAACGCTCTCTCTCGTTTCAGTTGGGTTTGGTGATCCTGAGATGTACGGATATCTCATCATTGGTTGCCATGTGCTCGAGGAGTTGTTCGTACCCTACGGTCCTCCCTTGGATTGTGGTTGGACGCTCCATTGCTGTGTTGAAGCCTTCGGTTAGGAGACTTACCATCTCTAACCCTTTTCGCTGTTACCGTGAGCCTCCTCATTGTCAGGTGTTTCGGACACCGAGTCTTGTGTACCTTGACTATTCTGGTTATGTCGCGGGGCTGTATCTTGTTGATTTGAGCTCGCTTGTTGAAGCTAGACTGGATCTTCAAAAGGAGGGACCTTTAGATGAGGATGAGGATGGTAATGACGGTGAGGATGATAATTCAAATTATGGCAATGGCAGTGGCTGGGGTGAGTATGATTATGATTAATTATGATGATGATGATGATGATGATGATGATGATGATGATGATTGATGATAGTGGTTTTGGTGAGGATCTTAATGCAAAGGATGACAACTGTAGTTGTTGTGGTGACGGACGATGATGATGATGATGATGATGATGATGATGATGATGATGATGATGATGATAGTGTTTCTGATGAGGACGATGATGATGATGAGGATGAGGATGAGGATGATGATGATGATTATGGTGATGGTGATGGTGATAGTGATGGAGATGATATTTTGCCCGATGTTACAAATCTAGTTGCAGGAATAAGCAATGTTAAAACCCTTCACTTATCTCCTGAGTCTCTTGAGGTCAGTTTTGTTATATGTCCTTCTGTTGATTGTTTCAGTCTGAAGTGCAAGCTCTCAGTTTTGTTTTGGTTTGTGATAAATAATAAATCTCCAGGTGTTTCACCTATACTGTAAATCAATGCCGGTCTTTCACAAGCTCCTTACTCTGTCTTTTGAGAGTGACAAAGAAAGAGGCTGGCAAGTGGTGCCACTTCTTCTCAACAACTCTGCCAACCTAGAAACCTTACTCATCAAGGTAGGTACCAGTTTGGTTTGACACATTAGAAAGACACACATAATGTTTGATTGCTATGCACACAAATCTGTACATGATTTTTGATTGCTTTGCTATGCTTTCAGGGTCTTGTGCACCGAGTTACAGATAGATGCGGAGATGCCTGTGTTTGCATCGCTAGGAAGAAGATGGAGGAGGAGGAAGTATGTTGTTTATCGACATGTCAAGTGAAGGTGCTAACGATTTTAGGGTATGGAGGAACTAGTAGAGAGCTGAATCAGATGAAGCATTTCTTTGGAAATTTGAAATATCTTGAAACTGTCAAGGTTGGTGTCCAAGCTGAGAATCGCCGAGAAGATAACAATGTTAACAAGAACTACCAGAGAATCACCAATGCTCTTACTAAGCTTCTCAGAGCTTCATCAAATTGTCAAATCCATTTCTTTTGATTACCCTCTTATTAATCATTATTCATTAGCATGCTTAATGATTTTCTACTAGGATAATAAAAATGTTATGCTTTGCTATTTATTTGAGGAGAGCGTTAGGTTTGAGTATGTGTCAGATATTAAAAGTCAGTTTGGGTATGTCTTCAAAGATCAGATAGAAAGAAAAACTTGATTTAAAGATAATATGCTTTGATAATTTGATTCTGGTTGCAGAAATTATAGAGAGATCAGAACTATGTTGATTTTAGAAATTAGATTGATGATGAGCTTCATTGCAGGTTGATAACCTTCTGTATTTCGTATATATATTATGTGGTTTATGCGATCAGAAAGTCTTGTGTAGGTTGAATAGTCGAGTGAGCTGCAATGTTTACTTCAGCCGCTTGTGATTATTGTGGGCGTGAGCCTAACAGACCTGATGAGTGGTGACATAAATATAACTTATAAGAACATAAACGAATCATCATTTGACACTAAGAAATTATTTTCTTCATTAATATTAGTATACATTTTAGTGGAACCTTCGAATAATTCAGATATTGATAAATTAATTGCATGATTTTAAATTTTAATTATCTTATACCTTCTTAGCTTATTCACCAATCTTTCTAATTAATACAAACATTCCTTTTACTGAAACTTATGAAAATTATATACTACATATATCAATTGCACGCATCAGACTGTGCAATGTGCAATATTTTATATTTATTACTTATTTTATGTTTTTCTGCAAATTATGAAATTATAAAATAATAAATATATATATTAAATAATTAAGAAATCAGTTTCTATTATGTAATTATTATGTAATAAATTGGTGTGTACATATAAAGCAAACAATCATTCTTGTTTTTTCGCAATCATTTTAGGGTAAATAAATCAAAACAATCAATCTTATCTATCGTATATAATATGTAATTAAATTTAAATGATATTAACATAAATATTTGTATACTTTTAATATGGATTTTATTAAATGAGGTTTATACTCATATGATTTTATGATTATTTGCATATTTGTAGAACAAAATTTTACACCAACGATTTTTTTCTTTAATGTGGGATGTTTAGTAGTTTCAATAATTTATAATCAATTAAAAAAACAATGAAGATTTCAAAATTAAAATATTAACTTTTCAATATATGTTCAATGCAAATATCAAAATATTAGTATGTATTTTCATACGATGTATAGTTTAATTTAAATGATATGAAATATATATATATATATAAACCTATTTAAATAAAATTATTTATTCATACGGTCTTGTAATCATTGTATACTAATATAAAAAAAAATTTAAACCTTGATCACAAAAGTTTATATGAGACTTTTAACAATTTTAGTAATTTATACTGGTTTTGAAAAATTCAAAATACAACATATATAAAAAAATCTAATTTTTATTATATGATTAATAATTGTGTAATTTATTTTAATAATAAAGAATTAAACGAAAATGATAAAAGTATACAGTTATAAAATATTTATTATTTAAAATTATTAATTGTTGTATATTTAATTTAATAATATTAAGTAATTCCGTAGATTTTATTTAAGGAAAGATATATGCGACTAATGTAATGCTAGAAAATATGTTTTTAGACTATGGTCTATCTAAGGTGCTCTAAAATTCTTTTAAATAGCATTTAGAAGGCATAGACAACTGTCACATAGAATTAATTTTTACAAAATTGAAATTACAACTTTTTAAAAAAATTCTCAAATAATATATATAGGGGTTTTAGAATTCGCGTCCATTTCAACCTATGCTTTTATATATTTTCGTCCTCGCTCTATCAGTCTTGGAAACATCGTCTTCTCAACCAAAACAAGCTTCTTCGTCTTCCCTGTAACAACCGTCGTCTTTAATCTTCTTGAATTACTCTTTCATGTTCTACTAGATTGATTTACAGGAATCGCATTTTTTAACCTTTTTCAATATAGGGAGGAAAAAAATCTGAACTTGTGACCTTGATCGATCTAAAACCCTAATTTTATGTCTGCCCAACGAGATTCAATAAGCAGTCTGCCAGATGAGGTTCTTGGCAAAGTCCTGTCCTTGCTTCCGACAAATGAAGCAGCTTCCACATCGGTTCTGTCCAAAAGGTGGAGAAATCTGCTTCCTCTTGTAGACAGCCTCGATCTGAGTGACGTCGCAACCGGTAATCCTCGTGGCTTCTCTGACTTCGTTGACAAAACACTACTTGCTCTCTTGACCAACTCTTCTTCAATCATCAAGAGATTCACTTTGCGTTGTGAACATAAGCATGACAGTTCTCAAGTGGACACTTGGATCCGCACTGTCCTGGAACGAAGAAACATCTTGGAGCTTCGCTTGGAGAGCTCATGTAACCATTTTATAGAGGCAGAGTCCTTCAGGAGCAACACGTTGGTCAAGCTCACATTATCCAGTGGGTTTTGTCTCACTGGTCTTCCTCCTCCTCCTGGTGGCTTGTTTTTCCCAAACCTCAAAACGCTTTCTCTTGTTTTAGTCGGGTTTAGAGATTGCGAGGTGTACGGATATCTCATCTCTGGTTGCCCTGTGCTCGAGGAACTATTCCTACGCTACGGTCCTCCCTCTGATTTGCGTTGGATGCCGTTGAGACATAACATTGATGTGTTGAATCCTTCCGTTAAGAGGCTTACCATCTCTTACCCGTCTCGTTGTTACCGTGAGCCTCCTCATAGTCAGGTGTTTCGGACACCGAGTCTTGTGTACCTTGACTACTCTAGTTATGCCGCAGGGCTGTATCATGTTGATTTGAGCTCGAAGCTAGACTGGATCTTCAAAAGGAGCGACTTTTATATGAAGATGAGGATGGTAATGATAGTGGTTGGGGTGAGTATGATTATGATGATGATGATGATGATGGTAGTGGTTTTGATGAGGATCATAATGCAAATGATGACAATTGTAGCTATTGTGGTGACGAAGATGATGATAGTGTTTCCGATGAGGATCATGATATAGATGAGGATGAGTATGGTGATGGTGATGGTGATGGAGATGATAGTTTGCATGATGTTACGAATCTAGTTGCAGGGATAAGCAATGTTAAAACCCTTCACTTGTCTTCTGAGTCTCTGGAGGTCAGTTTTGTTATATGTCCTTCTGTTAATTGTG
This sequence comes from Brassica nigra, assembly GCA_016432835.1. Taxonomy (NCBI): domain Eukaryota; kingdom Viridiplantae; phylum Streptophyta; class Magnoliopsida; order Brassicales; family Brassicaceae; genus Brassica; species Brassica nigra. The sequence goes on along the minus strand of CM028245.1, from coordinate 10,065,779 downwards.
TCAATCTGAAGTGAAAAGTGTCAGAGTTTTTACATATATTTGTTTTGGTTTGTGATATATAATATATCTGCAGGTGTTTCACCTATACTGTAAATCAATGCCGGTCTTTCACAAACTCCTTACTTTGTCTTTTGAGAGTGACAAAGAAAGAGGCTGGCAAGTGGTGCCACTTCTTCTCAACAACTCTCCCAACCTAGAAACCTTAGTCATCAAGGTAGGTACCAATTTCCTTTGATAAATAGAAAGACACACACAATTCAATGTACATGATTTTTGATTGCATTGCTGTGCTTTCAGGGTCTTGTGCACCGAGTTACTGATAGATGCGGAGACGCCTGTGTTTGCATCGCTAGGAAGAAGATGGGGGAGGAAACGTGTTGTTTATCGACATGTCAAGTGAAGGTGCTAAAGGTTTTAGGGTATGGAGGAACTAATAGAGAGCTGAATCAGATGAAGCACTTCTTTGGAAATTTGGAATATCTTGAAACTGTCAAGGTTGGTGTCAAAGCTGAGAACCGCCAAGAAGACAACAGTGTAAACAAGAAATACCAGAGAATCACCAATGTTCTTACTAAGCTTCCCAGAGCTTCTTCAAATTGTCAAATCCATTTCTTTTGATCACCCTCTTATAAATCATTAGCATGCTTAATGATTTTTGTAGAAGATGTAAACTCTAGTTTTCTACTAGGATAATCAAACTGTTATGCTTTGCCATTTATTTGAAGAGAGCGTTAGGTTTGAGTATGTGTCAGATATAGAGTCAGTGTGGGTATGTCTTCAAAGATCAGAAAGAAAGAAAAAAACTTGACTTGAAGATAATCTGTTTTATCATTTGATTCTGGTGGCAGAAATTATAGAGAGAGCAGAACTATGTTGATTTTAGAAATTAGATTGATGATGTCTACACTGCAGGATGATATAAACTAATGTATTTCGTATATTTATTATGTGGTTTATGCGATCAGAAAGTCTTGTGTAGGTTGAATAGTCGAGTGAGCTGGAATGTTTGCTTCAGCCGGTTGTGACTATTGTGGGCGTGAGCCTAACAGACCTGGTGAGTGGTGACCATCCGTAGCCCGTAGGTAGCATTAGGAGCTGGCCAGTACTGCTGCTTCTGCCAGCTAGGAAATGATGGCCTTGAGGTGTTGGTGTTGCGTCCTCTGCCACAGCTGTTTCTCCCTTTTCCTCAGTTGTTGTATCTCTGTTGATTTCCACTGTTGCGGTTGTTGCTGTCAGCAACAAGAGCAGTCGACAAGGATGAGTCATCATCATTGTGAGTAGCCGATGGTTTGAAAGACTTCTTCAGTCGAAAACTCAGCGGAATGTGAGCTTGATATTAGTTACACCGAATGCTCTGTCAGATTGTGGAACAGAAGCAGCCATTGAAGAAGAAAGATGAAAGCAGGGTGGTGGGGAAGGAAATCGCAGAAATTAGCAAAAGAAGAAGGCGATCACTTAGGTTCAGGAGCTATAAGAGGCTCTGATACCAACGGTTTTAAATAATTTATTTGTCTATTTTTATCTATAATTTTCGATTGATAACTAAATTAAAAAGTGATAGAAATACGGGGTTGTTGCAAAAGTAACTCACAACTCAAAGTCAAACACAAAACTAACCTCTCCTTCTTTGTTGGAAATGGTTAGCTATATTCAACCCTACTTGTTCACATTATTCACGAAAATGCCATTAATTTATGTTTTTTTTTTTTTCCGAAAATGGCTCTTTTACTCTCTCAACCTCATCACCTTCACAAATTTACTTGATTGCCATTGCCATCAATACACCAACCACAACAAACTACCAATTTGGAGCTCTTAATGCCCCCCTTAATGCACCTAGTACGATTTACACTCTCTCTTCTCAATTGTTATGAACTAAAACAACTTCTCTCACTTTGCCTCAATATTCATCCAAAAACTCAAGCTTTTGATTCAAAACTTTTATGGTTGATAGAGCTATTGAAGCATACTATTCAACGTGGGTTACTTTCGTTTGAGGTTCCGGGTGGTTGGAGAAGACTCGTGCTAAGGAAGTCATCTCACTAGTTTAAGGTAAGAAATTGAATTTTTTCCGAATCAGCGTAGAAGACTTACCCGTAAGTCTTCGGTCCAACGGACGACTTAACTAAAGTCGTCCGGCTTTGTTCTTTAAAAAAATCGTGAGAATAACGACTTACCGAAGTCGCCTGAATAAACGGGTTAATTTTGCATTTGATCGAATTGTGTCGATATTTGACTTTTTCGACGACTTAATGGTAAGTCGTCCCAAGGAAAACAAAATTTCAAATTTTATTAAATCTACGACTTAACTGCATCGTCGTCCTTGGTTACTTTGCAATTGGAAAATAAAACTTAAATATTTAACTTATCTCCGACTTACGGGAAGTCGTCCGGAAGACGACTTAGTTGAAAGTCTTCCAAGATAAGCAAAGTCGTCCGATTCTTGGTAAGTCGTCCCAAGTCATCTGGTCAAACCTTGGTTATCTTGGACGACTTTCTCCTAAGTCATCTGCCGGACGACTTTCGAAGTCGTCGGTAAAGTTAACTAACCGTAGAAGACCTACAATTAAGTCGCCTAGCTTCAATTAAATATTGTAATTTTGTTTACCGAGACGACTTACCGCCAGGAAAAGTCAAATATCTGACACAATTAGTTCAAATGCAAACCTAACCCGTTTATCCTAGACGACTTCCTTGGACTTGTTTACGACTTACGACGACTTAATGGTAAGTCGTCCTAATTAAAATTCAATTGCAAAATGACCTGTTTGGACGACTTCTGTTTAGTTGTCTGACAACTTATCGTTTAGTCGCCTAGACGACTTCGTTAGTCGTCTAGACTTACTTTTAGTCGTCTGAGGCGACTTTACTGTTTAGTCGTCTAGACGACTTCTGTTTAGTCGTCTGCCTTAATGTTTAGTCGTCTAGTCGTCACTTACTGTTTAGTCGTCTTCTATGTTTACTAATGTGTTTTATTTTGAATTTTGCGGATGATCGCCGTTACATGCGTGTATGGGAATGGTTGTTAAAAGATTGCTGTTGGGATTTTGTGGTTGATAATGCAAAAGGCGAGAATGTTTTTGAGTGAAGGTTCGACGCGGAACTTCTTGCAATGGCTCTAGAAGATTTTAACCTGACATGAGTACAGAATCTGTGGAGATAACCTACTCATTACCAGCAGAAATGATGATGGCTCCGGACACCCTTCCTATTCATGTTACAAGTGATAGACAAGTTAGAAACTTGCTCGAGATAACCAAACGATAGTGTACGGCTTTGTGTATCAAGTCAGCAAGGTGCAAATGGTTTCAGATGATGAAGCTGATGAATGTTTTGAAGAGGATGATGATAATTTGGTTGAAGATGAAAATCATGATGGGGAGGAGGATGATGGGGAGGATGATGGGCAGGATGATGGGGAGGAGGATGATGGGGAGGAGGATGGTGATATATCTATTAAAACGAAGCGGACAAGAATGGTGAGGATTACAGTGTTTATGGAAAGGTTGAAGATGAGGATGAAGAAGATGATATATGTTTTGAAGAATTAAAACAGGAAGGTGGAAGATCGAATGGTAACAATATCTATGTCAACCAGAGTTTTGGTAGCAAGGATGCACCGCTTTAACTGAGGTTGACAGCAGTGAGGCTTAAGTTCACCTTCAATATACAAGTCAACGAAAACTCTCCTTGTGACAACATGTCCGTTAGTGGTTGTGAATGGAAGGTCGAGCAAGTGTGAAACATGGGACAGAAACGTTTTGGGTAACAAAGTATGTGGAAAACATACATGTTCAGTGGGAGATCGAATCGCCAGCGGAGACACTGTACTCTAAGTATGTTGGTAGGCTTTTCATTGATCGTGTTGGAATCATTGATGGGTTGAATCCGCAGCATATCACTATTGCAATGAAGAAGATGTTTAGCATGACTCTTGATTACACCACTTCATACAGAGCACTTTTATATGCACAAACATTGGTGAGAGGAACAGCAGAAGATGGGTATTCGCGTCTGCCATCATATCTCGAGCAAATCTCCTTAGCAAATCCCGATTCTATCACAGCTATAGAACTTGATTCTATGAATAGATTTAAGTATCTATTTCTCTCTTTGGAGCTTCTATCAAAGGTTTTAGATATCGAGAAGGGTCATTGTGGTGGATGGGACTCACCTAAGTGGGAAGTATGGAGGTGTTATGCTAGTTGCAACCGCACAAGATGGGAATTTTCAGATATTTCCATTGGCTTTGGGATCGTAGATGCTGAAGATGCACCTTCTTGGGAATGGTTTTTCACAAAATTGGCTATTTGTGTATCTGATGACCAGCCTCTAGTGATAGTCTCCGACCGGCACTTGGCCATTAAAATGCGTGTGACAAGGTGTTTCCTTGGGCAACCCGAGGAATATGTTATTATCACCTTCAAGAAAACATTGTCAAAAAATTTAAAGGGAAACATCTCTTGTACTTGGTGAAAGGTGCTGCTTATGCTCATACGGTTTCAGATTTTGACCGGTACATGGATGAGATATGGAGTGCAAATCCGACCTTGCAACATATTTGGAGGATGCCACGCGTCAGCCTATGGTCAAGGGTTCATTGCCAGGGGACAGGTACAACATAAAACAAGCAACATCGCTGAATCTATTAATTCCGCACTGAAGCGAGCTAGAGGATTTCCGATTCAGTTCCTGTTGGAGTTCATAAGGGAGAAGCTAGGAAAGTGGTTTTGGAAAAGGAGAGAAGATGCTTTGAGTCTCACTACTCAACATAGTCGGGGTGTTGAACACTTGCTTGCTGTTCGATCGGAGATAGCAGATATGATGACGGTACAACCAATTGGCGGATGGCAATTCTTTGTGAAAGGTGGCGAATGGACTGTGTGGTTGATTTGGAACATGGGAAATGTGATTGTGGTGTCTATGCAGTGGAGAAAATACCTTGCTCTCATGCTATAGCTGCTGGAGAATCTGTCGGTTTGCATATCAACACACTTGTATCTCCAGTGTACTCAAAGGATTTTCTGTTTGCAGGATACTCAGAGAATATATATCCTTGTAATGGACAACAAGTTGAGGAACGCATATGCCTTCCTCCGAAGTAAAGCGTGGTCGGGAAGACGAAGAAATCAAGATGGCAATCCTGGTTGGAGCTATCCAGATGAGAGGACGTAAACCCAGAAGCAACACGAGCTTATAGATGCTCGCAAGGAACCTGGCCATACGAAACCACAATGTAAGAAAGACGAGGTTTAGTCTTCCGACGACCTTCATTTAAGTCGTCCGAAGGTCGTCCATTTAGTCGTCCAGAGTTTTTATTCAAGAAGACCTTCAAGTTAGTCGTCCAGTGTTTAGTCTTCTAGACGACCTTCATTTAAGTCGTCCCGAAGGTCGTCCATTTAGTCGTCTAGAGTTGTTTTTATTCAAGAAGACCTTCAAGTTAGTCGTCCAGTGTTTAGTCTTCTAGACCTTCATTTAAGTCGTCCCGGTCGCCCATTTAGTCGCCTAGAGTTGTTTTATTCAAGAAGACCTTCAAGTTAGTCGTCCAGTGTTTAGTCTTCTAGACGACCTTCATTTAAGTCGTCCCGGGGTCGTCCGTAAGGTCTTCATGGTCTTCATGTAATGAACTTATGTGTCAAAAATCTATTATTAGTGTTTTATATTAGTTGAGTTGAGATGGTTGTAGATTAAACGCACGAGTATGAAACAAATGATAACAAAAGGGAACTGCACATAAGATTACAAAAAGTTTACAAATACAAAAGGTTACTGCACAAAATATCAAGTTTATATACAAAAGGTTACAAATACATTGGCTACACCTGATCTCTGTCATCACCATATGCACCATAGTTTTCATCGCCATCCCTGTTTTCCCACGCATGCGCAACTCTTCAAATATATCCACCGCCATCTTATCCCTAATAGCCTTCCCTTGTTCTTAGAAACTCTTTTTACTAAATGGCATCCCAAGAGCATGACATTCAATGTACTTTAAAGCGTACACACCACAATCACCAGCTCTGCCTGAGGTAAATCCTCTAGTCTCTCATAAGTGAATGGCGGCTGTATTCGCACGCATCACGCCATTGGGAGCACACTCAACAAGCATATAAGGGATCATGTGGAGAAAAGGCTCCATCACCTCATCGAAGTTTTTCTGGGAGATACATGTACAGATGCAAAGTCAAAGACGCCTCTTAGGATTTGGATTAGATAGAATCGACGGTGAGAACGATGGATTGAGAGACTCGACGGAAATCGCCAACTCGCCTTTGAGAAAACGACGGTTGGTTTTTTCTGAATTCCGCCAAAACTGAGTAAAAAAAAATATACATTATATATAACCGTAAATAATCCGTTAGGTTAAAGGACATTGTAAATTTCGAGGTTCGACGGTTTGACGACTTAAATGTAAGTCGCCTACATTAAAACTAGACACTTTAAAATAACCCCTAAACATAACTCCTAAACTTAATTAACTAACTAGACACTTTAAAAATCAAATTAAACTTAAAAGTGTTAACTATACACAGAAATAAAGACATATAAGTAAAAATATATATTTTAGAAAAATCCAAGCTTTCCAAAATCTAACCCTAAGAATACATACAATACTACAACATATGTTTTCAAACCCTCAAAACCAAAGAATATCATGATTAACTACTTTCACTCATCTATGTTGAAAACTATTCATTTTTATTATATGTTAATTTACATCATTTAAAACTGTTAATAATTACATGATTTTTATTTTTCACTTGTCCAAACATTTTTTTTTTTATAAATTATTTTAAGCTCAAAGCAGACGACTTAGTTTTAAGTCGTCCAAGTCCGAGACCTTTTGTTAAGTCGTCCGTAAGTCCAAACGACCTTCTCATAAGTCTTCAAGTTACATGATTTTTATTTTTCACTTGTCCAAACATTTTTTTAATTTATAAATTAATTTTAAGTCACGTAACTGACGACTTATTTTAAGTCGTCCGTAAGTCCGACGACCTTTTGTTAAGTCGTCCGTAAGTCCACGACCTTCATTAAGTCTTCAAGTTACATGATTTTTATTTTATTTTTCACTTGTCCAAACATTTTTTTTTAATTTATAAATTATTTTAAGCACGTAAACAGACGACTTAGTATAAAGTCGCCTCCGCGACCTTCATTAAGTCGTCCGAAGTCCGCGACCTTCGTTAAATCGTCGAACTCCATTCAGACCTTCTTTAAGTCTTCAAGTTAGTAGTTAGACATAGGAATAACATTATTAAAATTATTTTTAAAACCAGAAATTCATTGTTCAAATTTAAAAAAAAAATTACAAATAACATAATTAAAATTATTTTTTTGGAGAAGGCCGCCAAGGCGAGACCAAAACCAGCCCTCGCCAAGCTTCTCCCAATCAACGAAAGGGACCTCGATAGCCTTCACCTCCTCTTCGCACGCCCGAGTTCGGCTTTGAGTCCGGTTTTCTCCCCGGATGTCAAACCGTCCCCTTGTGGAGCATCTCCTCGAGCAAAGCGATCTGATCGGAGAGAGTTGTTCGACTTCGCAGAGTTCTTTTGGCCGTCGCGGTTTGCTCATCCCTAACCAAGCGGAGGATCGCCGGCACCGTTGCAGCAGCCTCTCCTTGCGTAACCCTCTTCCGGTTTTGCCGTAGTCTTCCTCCATCGGACGCCTCTTGAGGTCGATCGATCCAGACATTTTAAACCTAGCAGCATAAATCACATCAGAACAAGTATGGTAATGATGATAACTAAAGTCGATAATAGTCGAGATTTCTTACTTCGAGTTTGAGAGGAATTTCTTCTTCTTCTTCAGCCTTTAGTCTTCCTTACTGTATTGAGGCGAGGGTTGATGGTTATTTATAGATAGTATCGCAACCGTCCCCAAGAAGTTGTCGAGAATGATTGCGACCTTACGCTGAGATCAGTTTCCAACGAAGGCAACTCTTCGCGTGTGGTGCAATTAAATGTGATTGGTTAAGATTGGTAACTGCTTTAAGTCGTCCATCGTTTAGACTTCCAGACGACCTTCATTTAAGTCCCAAGGTCGCCCATTTAGTCGTCCGAGTTTTTCTTTAAGAAGACTCAAAACTATAAGTCGTCCAAGTCCGACGACCTTCAAGTTAAGTCGTCCGAAGTCCGACGACCTTCGTTAAGTCGCCCAGTCCAGATAGTATGGTATGAAAAGGACAAGCATGAAAAGGCAAGTTACGCTTCCTTATACAAAAGCATAATTGTTTGGTAGAGGATAGGTTACAAAAATACTACCTCCTATCCTGACCCTGTTACGTTTCCTTATAAAAAATACTACATTCTATCCTGAGTCAAGTACATCATCATCAAAGGTGGAAAATGTCTTCGCTCTAGAATGGAAATTAGAAGCTCCTTAGATATCTCCACCGCCATCTTCTCCTGATCGCCTTTGAGTTCTTATGACACAACAAATCTGGACGAAACTGAAACCCAAGAGCATGACATTCAATGTACTTGAGAGTGAACAAACCACAATCACCACCTCACAGGTACTCCAACGGTTGGACTCTCATATGTGTATGGCTCCAGAGACAACTTGAAACGTTCTTCATCCGAGGCAGCGTGCTTAACAAGGTAAGGGATCATGTTGACAAAGGCTCCACTAACACTTCGAAGTTCTCGATCTCGATATGTCCGACAATGCTGTCCCACACGACTATGTGCCTCTTTGGGATCGATATCCACATAGCAACCCAATGGTTGTTTTGTAGTTGAGTGGCGATAAATATCATCCACATCAGTCCCCAAACCTTCCCAGATTTGCACCATGATGGTAAGTTGCCTCCATAATAATCCAACGCCCACCGGAAGCTTTCTTCCTAAACCATTGACATTGGGCTTGCCTGCCTTAAATTCCGGTACTTGTATGCCCAATGCTGAGCAAAAGTATGGTCAAGAAAGCACATTCTGTCGCTCCTGAAATGCGATGGATTTTTTGGTACCGTTGCCTCAAGAATAAATAAAAGCATCCATATGCTGCATATAAAACAAGACAAGTCGTGATAGAAGACATTACGGACGAGTTAAAGATAAGTCGCCTGTTAGGTGATGACCTATAGGACGACTTATCATTAAGTCGTCTGTTAGGTCATCTAAACAGATGACTTATAGGACGACTTATAATTAAGTCGCCTGTTAGGTCATCTAAACAGATGACTTAAAGACGACTAAAACATAAGTCGCCCGTTAGGTCGTCATAGATGACCTAACAGACGACTTATAATTAAGTCGTCTGTTAAGTTGTCCATTAGCTCTCTAAAGTAAATAGCAGAAAACTTACTCGTCGTCCAGCCATGCTAAGGAGGTTCGTGTGGAATAGAACCGACTTGGACATAGACGTGGTTTCTTATCCAAACGTGTTTTGAAATAACTGCACACACATAATGTAGATAAGCGCAATCATTTTATAGCACAAAGCAAGCTATTATGGGACATTTTCTCACTTACGGATCAAGTTTCAACCAGGCTGTGAGCACCTCCGACATCTTCTTGTTAGCGAAGGCAAAAGGATCATATCCTTGTCCAACCTTTTGTTTCAATGATATGTTTGATGCTGTTTAAAAGGAGTTTGCTGTGAAGGAGCAAGTTTCCTCTCGGTCAATCTTTTCATGGACCTGCAATCATTTTATCCTTCTTTGTCGCCTTCGAGATTCTGCCTTATGTCCAAGCAAGGTACTCGCTTGTCCAATACAAGAACGCTAAGTTCACTCGTCTGGAGAATCATGCAGCTGTGGAATCGCATACTGTGGAGCTTTACTGAGCCTCAAGACGGGTTGACTCGTTCGCTCCATTCACACTTTCACTCTGAAATTTGGATGTACAAGACGGGTTTAAAATCATTGACCAAATCCATACATACAAATCAAACAAATCAAACAAATCAAACAAAATCCATACATACATAAAAAGAAACAAATCAACAAAGGTTCAACCAAGCACACACAACAAACAAAGCACATCAGTTCTTATTCATATCACTTTGCCTAGTGACTCTCTCGCTGTGATTTTGGAAGAGGTTATGGTACTAACCCTTGTTCGTGCAAAGGTGGTTTCGTGAGCCAGAAGTTCGGTTTTGGTGATTCCAACCATCTTCTCTACAGCTTCCAACCTATCACTCAGCAACTTAATCTCCTTAAGGCACATCCCGAACAGCTTTTTTCATCTTTGGTGCCTCTACAGAGCCTCCTTGCAAGCCTCCTTGAGACCCCTTTACAAGCTTTTTCCGAGGCCTTCCACTATCTTCCTTCAAACCACTCAAAGTCTCCGCTGCAATCACTTCATTCATCTGATTGACTTCCCAGCAATCCATGGTCCACTTCCATTTAGGATTCGAATTAAACATAACTTTGATTATGTTATCCGCGGCCGAGTCCTCTGCATCAAACTCCCAACGTGGAAACATTTCACCAAAGTCCTTCTCAATAAAGTTGATCACCTTAGTCTGCAAAAATGCATAAACTTCAGTCCCTACTACTTCACAGACGACTTTAATTTAAGTCGGCTGGAAAGTCGTCCAGAAAATGCTTCACAGACGACTTAAATTTAAGTCGTCCAGAAAAGTCGTCTAGAAAAGACTTCACAGACGACTTTTCTGGACGACTTAAATTTTAGTTGTCTGTGATTTTCTGGACGACTTTCCAGCCGACTTAAATTAAAGTCGTCTGAAGCATTTTCTGGATAACCGACTTAAATTAAAGTAAGCATTTTCTGGACGACTTTCCAGCCGACTTAAATTTAAGTCGTCTGCGAAGTTTTAGGGACTGAAGTTTATATACCTGCCTCAAGATGGCCTCTTTAAAACATCGGCGTCCTTTGCCACCCTTGTAAGCCAGCAACGGTGGAGTCGGCCTGTTTGGTTGGGGATTCCCAAAATTTGCACCTAAATCTGGCAGGAAGTTGTACACCCACACCTGAAGAACTTGAATAAAGCCATCAACAGTGTATGAATTTGCTTCCAAATTTGCTGCCTTCACAGAAGCTATCAGCACCTTGAACGCCACTCTCCCCCAAGGATAATTCTCAAATTTTTCTAAATCCATCACTAGCTTTGCAAGACTAGCACGTATAGGGGTTGAGAACTTTCTCCCTTCAATGAATCCGGCTAAGATAGCAAGGTATCCGAGCCGTATGCGATCTTCCCGACCACTCTTGGCATCTCTTAAATGCTCCTATTATCTGATCAACATTTGGCCCAGCCTCGATATGAACACCCATCTTGTCCCGCAGCCATCTCCTTCGAACCTCACACCTTGGATTTTCGAGGTCCTTCATGTCCAGCAGTTCAGACCAGTGAGGTGTTCAAACTCTATCAGTGAAAACCTCATCGGTTCTACACCAACGAGACCAGAGCTCATATTTCTTCTTGATCTTAAGCTGGAAACCGGTATATAATGCACCAGCCTTGAAGCCCAATTAAAATTCAGCTCCTTGAACTTGATGAACACTCCCAACTTCGACTCCTTCAGCTCCTCAGATTCGCAGCTCTTAGACCTTCACTTAGAGCAGCAAACAACTTCGAAGTTATCAGTATGATACTGAAATGCTCTTCATTGCAGTTCTTTCCCAAACGTATATATCCTCCGGGAGTTCTGGTAAATCCATTTTTCCTTGCAAAACAATCAAATACAATCAAATACAAGCATCGAACAAGCAAACTATTCTAAATACAAATACTGCATGTAAAATATAGTGAGAAGATTGCTCGACGACTTCCAAGACGACTTCCAAGAAGTCTTAAGTCGCCACGACTTCCATAAGTCTTCTAAGGACTCTTATTACAAGATGGATGGATGAATGACTTACGGTAGGAGAAGATAACGACACCAGTTACAGATCTGCAAATATCGACGAGAAAAGAAGAAGGAAAGAATCGAGAAGATGGATTTCCTTCGGAGAGGAAACGCGCTAGGGTTTCCAAAATTTGTGAAAAGGGAAAAAATGTATTTATATGTCCGTAAATTATTCGGTTAGCTTAAATTACTTTGTTAAATTATAGGTTGATGCGGTTTGGACGACTTAAATGTAAGTCGCCTACATTAATTATTCAACATCGACTTATAGTTAAGTCGTTTTTCCTAAACATAACCCCTAAACTTAATTAACTAACTAGACACTTTAAAAAATCAAATTAAACTTAAAAGTGTTAACTATACACGAAATAAAGACATATAAGTAAAAATATATATTTTAGAAAAATCCAAGCTTTCCAAAATCTAACCCTAAGAATACATACAATACTACAACATATGTTTTCAAACCCTCAAAACCAAAGAATATCATGATTAACTACTTTCACTCATCTATGTTGAAAACTATTCATTTTATTATATGTTAATTTACATCATTTAAAACTGTTAATAATTACATGATTTTTATTTTCACTTGTCCAAACATTTTTTTTTAATTTATAAATTATTTTAAGCTCAACAGAGCGACGACTTAGTTTTAAGTCGCCGACTTATTAAAGTCGTCTGCATGCACGACTTTACGGGTAGAAGCGGAACAAATATTCGGTTTTTTGTTTGTTCACAAGGGTTAGTTGTAATTTCAATACCCTTTTAGGTTACTTTTGCTATTGATTCAAGTTTGGGTTTACTATTGTATTTGAAATCATGTTTTGAGTCACAATTGGCAATTTTCTCTAGAAATACACGTACATTTAGTATTATACTCACAAAAATATCCAGAAGTATAAGACCATGTCCATCGGTGGAGGTCCAAAAATGTGGTTCTTTTAATTTATTTTTTTTTTTCGTTTTTTTTCCCGAAAAAAAAAATTAAAAAATTAAAAAGGTAAACTAATTGCGGGCTGCTACGTGTCGGTAAAATCCGCAAATGGTTGAAAAAACTGGTTCTAATTTTGTTATCTTTGGAATCGGTTTTATTTTTTTTTGTGGGACCTACCCGTCAGTGAATCCCACAGACACTTTAAAACTCTTCTTTTAGAGTTTCCGATGGACATGGCCTAAAATACGTTAACTTTGACTTGTTCAGTCAAAAAAAAAAAAAACGTTGGCCATGTACTTTCATTGCAAATTGGTTTTTGGTTTCCTCGGTTACGATTTACTAAGAGGTGTTTTTGCCAACCTTCAAGTTTTTGTGATATTTTCTAATTACTGTATAGAGATCTTTTCTACGATATTTAAAATAGGTGGTATAACCAAACAAAAACCTTTAATTCATTATATAACCAAAATCACATTCTCTCTCCTCTTTTCTCTTCCTATCTCTCTCTAATCTCTTTCTACAAAACTAATTTAACTTTTTTCTTGGTTATATCACAAATAAGCCCTTGATTTAATTACGCATAAATTTATATTCTTTATTCAAACTCTCTTCGATTCTCATCTATATATTCTCTATTTTTTGTAGAAAAGTTCCAAAGAAAGCTCCAAAGAAAAGTAACTGACGCGAAGAAGAATGTTCAAAGATTTTCTGTATAATTCATTCATCAAGGGGTTTGTAAAAGGGAATATATAGTAATGAAGAATATATTTAGGAATTAAAATGGTAATTCAAATCATCTAAATTGAATGGGAATATTATTTTATTTTGGGAAATATTATATTTATAGATTCGGTTCAGTATATATAAAGACATAGCTAGCGTATACTACTCTCACAGATCCATAACTAAAACATCTCTTTGAATATCATAACGAAGAGATTGCGAAGATGTCACCGTTTTCGACGCTCATTGTTATCCTCGTATCTTCCATCTTGATTCACCAACTTCCATTGGCAAGCTCCAAACAATGGTGCGTGGCCTCTCCGACGTCGAAAGAGAAGCAGCTGGAAGAGAATCTCGGGTTTGCATGCGCTAACGGAGTTGATTGCAGACCAATCCTAGAAGGTGGAGCCTGTTACAACCCCAATACTCCACTAAGCCATGCGTCTTACGTGATGAACGCGTATTACGCAACCCATGACCGCACCGACTACGCGTGCAAGTTCTTTTTCCCAAACAGTGCCATGCTGACTACTACGAACCCTAGTTATGGTAGTTGTGTCTATGCATAGGTATTTTCATTGGTTTTCGATATGTGATCCACCACGGCATACCTGATAGGATGTATGGTTATGGCAGATCCAATGTTTTTTTTTCTTTGACCAATTTTATAATTATAAAATAAATCCTTATAGTGTTTCGTTAACTATAACGTACGAAATTATCGAAGTCATTGCATCGTTCGGTATCTTTCAAGCATATAGGTCGTTGGGTATCTTTCAAGAAAAGAGTTCAAAATGCCTAACTCAAGATACTTAATCCACTGCAATTCACTGGACGAACTTTTTATTTTCTTTCACTGGACCAACTTGGTGTAAGTAAGCCATCATAACTTTTCTTGATAAACCAAACCCATTCAGTCCAAAAAAAAGACAAACCAAGCTCGATTGGATACAAAGACCGGAATCAATATTTTCAATTATTCATCATCAGAAAGTGTAACTTGATTGTTTAGAGAAACCAAAATGTACCAAACATTTTTAAAAGGTTTTTAGCAAAAAAAAAAAAACATTTTAAAAGGTGAGTGGGCTTGATAATAGCCTGCCTCATATAAAATGGATCTCAGTATCTCACAACCAAAAGAAGGCTACTTTTTTTTTTCATCTGAGAACGTTTATCTTACTGATGGAAGAGTTTCAACTTCTGCAGAACCATCGCAGAGACCAAATCCATACTCCAGAAGCTCTACATATATACAAAGCCTTCAACAGTTTGTTTCTGTTGGGATTCTGGCTCTTTCTTTGGCTTGGCCTCTCATCACTCACGCATGACCAGCTCACTCTGTTTTGCTCTCTATTTTTGTTCACACTCTTTGTTTCTACTTGTGTTTTATCATAACACAAGCACATACACTTTCTCTTTACTCTCTCTTTGTCGTTTGTCTTTGTTCTTGTAGAGAGAAGATAGATTATCTTTGTATGTCTACATTGTTCTTTCTCCAACTCTTTTTCTTTATTAGAATTGGATACTTTTTACAACACAACACACATACATACTTATAGTAGTCTTTTACTAACTACTACACTTGCACTTCAACTATTACAACTTGGCCTTAACTCTACTAACAACTCGTACCAACTCAAACAACAACTCTAGACTAGCTAGACATTAACCAACACTTCACACATTTGTTGGCTTAACAAAACTAACTAGACTTTACTCTTATTCTCCTTGCTGTAACTTCTACTTACAACCAAGTCTCTTCCTTGACTTCTTGTTGTTGTCGTTGGTTTTACTTCTTCTTCCTCTGTTGCTTGCGCTCCAAGATTCTTCTTCTTCCATTGGAGTATTTAATCAAAGTTCAATCTCAACAGTTTCAAACGAAAACAAAATACATCAATCACTGAGTTCAAGAACTTGTTAAATCATCAAAGCTAAGAAATAATAGAAGCTTCCGAAGAAACATAATTAGATCAAGAAGTGATATCATAAAAAAAAAATAGGCCATACATACATGACGTCGAGGTACAATAATCAAGCAAGTGAGACACAAGAGTGTTACATTCCATAAGAACCCTAAAGGAGCTAAAATCATCGCCGCCACCAGTGATCTACGACTTCAGAATAAGAAGATGGTGTTGTCACCGCTAGAAATCTCGAAGGCGAAAGGCTTGTTCACTTCACAACATTCTCATCTCCTTTCATGGTGAGACAATCAGCGACGTAGATCACACCACGCGGGATGTTGGGATTGCGAAATCTCGTGTCCAACTCTATATTCTCGGATTAGTATGATATTGTCCACTTTGGGCCCAAGAGACTGGCCCGCATGGATTTACTTTTGGTTTCCTTCCCAAAAGGCCTCATACTATTAAAGTTGGACATCTCTTTATATATTAGACTCTCCTTTGTCTAATATCCAATGTGGGACTTTGTTTGATATCTCACACTCTCCCCTCAAACTAAGGACCACACTCATCTCATCTCGTGTGTTTTCTTTCTTTGAGAATGTGTCTTACATTCTCGTTCCTTTGAGAATGTTTATCCCACAACATCACAGGTTCCTTGATCTTCTGACTAGTTTCTGCCACAGACCTTCCATTCTTAACTTCAAGGGTCCCTCATTCCTTCGAGGGTATTTTGGTCTTCTTGCAGATCTTCGTCCAACCTGGAGCTCTGATACCAATTGTTGGGATTGCGAAATCCCGTGTCCAACTCTATATTCTCGGATTAGTATGATATTGTCCACTTTGGACCCAAGAGACTGACCCGCATGGATTTATTTTTGGTTTCCTTCCCAAAATGCCTCATACTATTAGAGTTGGACATCTCTTTATATATTAGACTCTCCTTTGTCTAATATCCAATGTGGGACTTTGTTTGATATCTCACACGGGATAGTTCCACGGGTATCGGCGGAGGCTTGATCCTTAAATCAAAATCAGAAGAGTTTCCCTCATTTGAGCAGGAACCATGTAACCGCCTTGCGTAGTGAGCCACCCGAATCGCTCTTGGGCGGATTAGAACTCGATACTTCCACCCGCTTTTATTCGTCTGCTGTTCTGAACAATTAGTCTGGTGGCTATTTTATTGGGCCACATTAGACTTTGACCGTTCAGGCCCTGTAAGGGCCCACTTAAATTTTCGAAATCGTCTATTTTTACATCAATTCATTCTCTTGATCAAAACAAAGGACTCAAAAGCGATCACTTTTATTTTCATGCAAGCCAATTTCCACCAAGAAAATTGAATCTTTTGCAAACTTAATTACATTAACCTTATAGTTTATTCACATATTACATACACAAAAACTGAATGAACTTTAAGATTTCGCCTTATTCCTTATTTGGAATTGCAAAAATGTTGATTTATCAATCATAACTAGAAGATAGAAACCTAGGTGATGGATGTGTCAATGCACTTATATATATTTATTTCCACATATATCATTCAAGTATGAGATATATATCAAAATAAATACGACATAGATATTTCAGATATCCTGTTCATTTAAAGAATTTATAGAAAAAGGATATCCACATAAACCGATGATATATCATATGTTACGTAGCCAACAAAACATCAGTTGTATATATGCATGAGAATGGAATATGAAGGCAGATTTTGATAAATACTAGGTAGAAAGAAAATAAGAAGTGATAAGCGTGGGGGCCTTTGTTATATGTCTCTCTCCGTCTGATTCTCAAATTGGCTATAGCATCTTATCAAGAGCCACCATCCACTCAAATTTGTATATGTGTTTGTTTGGCTCTATTTTGTTGTGTTCAAGTAAATATAGACTTGCATGCATGATAATAAAACTTTGGATTTAATTAGTTTATTTTTGTAATTCAAAGTGTTGGGCTCTGCTATGCAATTGATGAACAAAGTAATTTAATATTTTTATATGAGTGATGTTTTTTTCTTGCTATGCAATTGATCATATCCAAGATTTTGAACTATTAGTGCAACAGCGACATTTAATTGCTATACCATCTGCATTACTAATACGCACCCTAAATTTGAGTGTGTTTGTTTTGAGTGGTTTTCTTTCATGATACGTAACAAGACACCAAATAAGATTATCCCTGAGGAAGCCGCCAAGGGACCAGATCGACCTCCCAGACGACGAGTGTGCGATGGACTTCAGGCCCCAACATATTATTATTTTTCCCATCCTCCATCATATCAATCTTCATAAACCAAACCCTTTAATATCACATGGTGTATTCTATCATTTTCTATTTGTTTTATTTACCGTCCATACATTTTTCAGACATTTAGTGTTTGATTTTCCGATCTGTCTTGATTCATTGGTCATTCTTGTCGCTGCCCGTTAGCAATTACTTTCATCGTTTCCAATAATTCATAACCAACTTACTTTCACCTTTTAGATTTGTATATTTCCAAAAAACAACACAAATAATTATTGAATCGGTGTTCGGTGAATACCAAGATTATATGTGAACATGATAGTGAGTTCTTTAAAAGACGTTTTATTGATCAATCAGATGACAAGTTACAAGATGGTTTAATTAAAAAGCATGAGAAAATAACAAGGTTTCGACAAGAACAAATAATCAAAGATAAACTTAGGGGTGTCAAAATGGGTCATGAACCATGGGTTGACCCAACCCAAATTGACCCATTAACCCAAATGAACTGTTTATTTTTGATCCAATGGGTTAATGGGTTAACAAGTTAATGGGTTAACAAGTTAATGGGTTAACAAGTTAATGGGTTAACAAGTTAAATAGGTCTATTGGGTTGGGTCAAATCTGACCCATTTAATTTTTAATAAAAAAAAAGAAACCCTAAAACTGTAAAATCGAATGCGACTTTACGGTTTTGACGAAAATGCAATTTCCCGGATTTGGACGGAAAACGAGATTTTACGGTTTTGGCCGGAAAACGCGGTTTTACGGTTTTGACCGTAAAATGCGATTTATGATTTTGACCGGAAAACGCGATTTATGGTTTTGGCGGAAAATCTCGATTTTACGGTTTTGGCGGGAAATCTCGATTTACGGTTTTGGCGGGAAACACAATTATATGGTTTTGGCGGGAAACGCGATTTTACTGTTTTGGCGGAAAATCTCGATTTTACAATTTTGGCGGAAATCTTGATTTTACGGTTTTGGCGGAAATCTCGATTTTACTGTTTTGGAAACACGATTTTACGGTTTTGGCGGAAATCTCGATTTTACGGTTTGGGAAACACGATTTTACGGTTTTGACCGAAAACGATTTATAAAAATCTTGATTTTACGGTTTTGGCAGGAAATCTCGATTTACGGTTTTGGCGGGAAAAACGATTATATGGTTTTGGCGGGAAATGCGATTTTACTGTTTTGGCGGAAAATCTCGATTTTACAATTTTGGCGGGAAATCTCGATTTTACGGTTTTGCCGGGAAATCTCGATTTTACGGTTTTGGCGGGAAATCTCGATTTTACGGTTTTGGCGGGAAAACACGATTTTACGGTTTTGGCGGGAAAACACGATTTTACGGTTTTGGCGGGAAACAAGATTTTACGGTTTTGGCGGGAAACACGATTTTACGGTTTTGGCGGGAAATCTCGATTTTATGGTTTTAGCGTGAAAACGTGATTTTACGGTTTTGGCGTGAAAACGTGATTTTACGGTTTGGCGGGAAACGCAATTTTACGGTTTTGGCGAGAAATCTCGATTTTACGGTTTGGCGGGAAACGCGATTTTACGGTTTGGCGGGAAACGCGATTTTACGGTTTTGGCGGGAAATCTCGATTTTACGGTTTTGGCGGGAAATCTCGATTTTATGGTTTTAGCGTGAAAACGTGATTTTACGGTTTTGGCGAACAGTTTTGGTTTCTCAATTCGATCAACTTGGTCTTAACTTAGAAATGATTCATTTTAAAGATGTTGGGTTGATGGATCAACCGTTAACCCATCTAACCCATTTAATTTAATGGGTCATGGGTCAAACTAACCCATTTAATAAATGGTTTGGGTTGACCCATGCCCCATTAACAGTCAACCCATTTGGGTTATGGGTTGGGTTGATCCATTTGACCCATTTTGACACCTCTAGATAAACTATACTCCCTCTATTTCTAAAAAATATATGTTCTGGAAAAAAATTGTCTCAAAAAGATGTATTTTTTATGTTTCCTATACAAAAATTACAAATTTCAATAAAATTAATTGAATTTATTGAAAGACTATTGGTTAAAATGCATTGGAATTTGATAATTTATAAAAACAATGCATGATTAATGTATTTTCTTAATATGTGTGAAAACACCAAAACATACATCTTTAAGAAATAGAGGAAGTAATTTTTATCTGCTTGTTTCCTCTCTAGCTTCTAAGTGTTTCCTCTTCTCCTTTTATATTCGACTCCCCTCTGCCTTCAGTTCGTATTGATCTAACTGGTTAGGCCTAGCTGAACCAAATTGTCCTTATTTTACCTGCTGAGTTCGGACATGAATCGGTGTTTGATTGGACTTATTGGTGGGTGTATTTTCTCTCCAACAATAACCTATTTAGAGTATCTCCATTTCTAATCTAAAAATTAAGTAATTTTTACTTTTTGTTCATACTCCATGAAGTGAGGATGTAGATTAGGGCCGGACATGAATATTCGTTACTTGTTTATACCCGTTACTTGACCCATATTCGCCTCGTTTTTTCAAGTACTTATTGTTGCCAAGTCAAGTATCAAGTAACAAGTATCACAAAAAGAATAACGACTCGCCTTGTTATTACTCGTTACTTGTTTACGACTGAAAAAATTATAACTAAACCCCAAAAACCAAAGTCCTAAACTTATATTCTATGTTGTAAGAAATAAACAGTACTTTCACATCGAAATATATATATATGTGTTCTATTTCTTTTTTTTTGTTTTTATATTAGGTGTAAATATTTTATTTGAAATAACTCTCGTGTTTTTACTAAGTCGAGTTAACAAAACGAAATTTCATCATTCTCTGATAGAATGTTATCTATCAAGTAATTATTTTGGAAATATATTCAAAAGTATTTGTAAATAGTAATTAATCGAACAAGGCAAGTAACTTGCAAGTAATATATTTCTGGACAAGTACTTGAAATAACAAGTACTCGTTTCCGATAAGGCAAGTACAAGTCGGAAAATTCATTACTCGTTCAAGACAATGCAAATATCAAATATACGTAAAAATGCAAGTACTCGTCTTGGTCCACCCCTAGTAGATGCACTTATTATATTTAACAATATAAATAACTTAAACTTACGAGCCATGCGGAATTGCTGATAATACGAGAATATATTAATAGAACTAAGTGGGTCACACATGTGTTCGACTTATTGGTATGAGTATGACAGTGACAATCTTGAAAATTTGTACTGTAATTTATTTATTCCTAACAGCATACGTTTTAAATGTGAACTCAATAGCTTTATCGAATTTGATACATTCAGTGTCGACTGTTTCATTTAATTTTTAATGGTTTCGCTCACAACCTTGGTTCCATTGTAAAGAAGACAACTGTTTTTTTTAATAAGGAAGGCAATTGTTAAAGCTTTCTTGTAATGAATCAGATATTTACGACGTGTTAAGTGGAGACGTTGAAGAGTTGCATCACGATCGAAGAGTACATGTAAACATATGAAAGAAATCAAATGATAAGGACAACATAATTTGTTATGTGTACTAAAAAAATCAACTACTCTTGTATATAATTCACATTTTATGTCTTCCGGCGATTGCAGTCCTACAATATTAAATGTACTACCTTTGGCGTTTGATTCAATTAAAACAGATCAGATCATGAATGACTTAAAAAAAAAACTTCTATGACTGAAAAAAAAACTTCTATGACTGAATGTATCCCGGGATATGTCTGTGATCAATACAATAACAAAATAAATAGAGCAAGAGTATTTTCTGCTATACATCTATCCATAGATAATGTTCAGCTATTCTTAGTACTTTGCTCTCATTTTACATTAAACATTCTTCTCCCGATACATTACATTACCAATCACAAATCAAGTAAAGTTGAGAGGTTACTAGCATAGTTGAGAGGTAATGGCCGTGTGATGTGAGTGGTGTAACCGAAAGAAGAATAGTAAATGCAAAATAAGAGCAACATATATACTGAGAATAAAACTGACTTTTTTTTGTAGAATTATGTATGAATAGACGTACATTAAATAAAAGTAGCTGGAGATAATTACGTCCCTCTGAACTGCATGTTTTAACAATAGTAATAAAAGATAACAACAGTTACATATTTCCACATGGGATATATGCCCAACACTAGTCACGAGACGATCTAAATCTCATATAAAATCCATATGTTTCCTCGATATTTTTTTACGAATTTTCTCGACGGTCCAAATATAGACGATAATAAAGAAAGAAAGATTCCACCGTACGTGTATTTATTGATATTGAATGAATCTAGGGAATGAATAAATAATATCGATAAGTGTGAGAAGAGTCCAATGAAAGAAGAAGAAATATCAACGGTTAAGAAGATATGAGCAGATACCAAACCAGAGCCGTCAATTCTTCACCTTCTTCCGACGTCGTTGTCTCAACGACGTTATCATTTGGCCAAGTTGGTGCATATTGTTCTCTCCTTCTCCATCGTCCATTTTTCACCCATCTCAGTTTTTGCATGTTCCAACAAGATATCTATCACATCTTGAGTTTTTCTTCTTGACATTTGTTTATTTTGGGTTCCGTTTGTTTTGGTACAGAGTGGTTGGTTTTGCAAATGATGGCGGAATCGGAACCTAAATGAATTCGATTGATTATGATATATGTGGTTTAAGTTGGGGTTTGACATGCAGTTATAGGTATGTTTAATTAAATATATTATTGGTCTTTGACAAATTTTGGCTTATGGGCTCACCATATATATAACGGGCTCGAAATGTATCTCCAACGATACGCGCATACGATAAAGTAACCAACGTAGTTTAGTTTCCTTCCATTGGACATGAATCCCAAAACGAGCAATGCATTTCACTCATCACTTGTTAGTTATCTGGTACAATCATTATAGCACATAGTAAGTTAGTAACTCGTATTAAACCAAGAACCAGCATATCTTGTGTAATAAATAGAGTGTTCAATTCCTTCCTTCTCTATTTGCATTGAAATAATTATAAGCCGATGTTATGAGTATGACTTGAGTTGTTTTTGAAAAGAAAAGGTAATAAAAAGTAAAAAAAAGTATCAAACAGAAAATGAACGTAGACGTAAATCGCAACAGTTACCAAAACACATGTAAAACTATGGACCCCACTCCTTTCTTTTCAGATCTTAATTGGTTTTAAAGCAAGATAAATATCTACATGGCGTTTCCAAGACCGTTGATTAGTTCTTTAGGAGTATTTCACTAGTGTCGACGAAACAGAATCCCGATAGTTGGGAGAAGAAAATCAATTCGACACGTGTCTTGTTTAATACCGTCAGATGAAAAATCCTTATGAATCTCCGGTTTATCATATTAGTCGGTTCTAGGGACTAGGCGGCTACTCGTTTGTCAGGTTCCGTGCGTCGCTGTTAAACCGGCCCTAACCCGGTGATATTTTGTATTATTTTCCAATTAATTAATTAAATAATGTTTCGATATTTTTGATAAACTCGTGCAACTAAACCCTTTGTGTGTGTATATAAAGGTCGTCCTCTCACTTTCTCTCTCTCCGCGTTCCACTAGTAAAGTTTGTAGCGACTTGCCTCGTGCTACTCCGCCTCAGCATTTTCCCGAGAAAGTTTCGGCGAGAAAGTTACTAACTCTCAAATTCATTGAATCTCCGATTTCTCAGACTTTCTCCATGGGTGTGAAAGTAGCATACACTTCGCCATTCCTTCAATGGGCGGCGCATCCTTCGTCTTCTTCTTCTTCTTCTCAGACCCTATCTTCCAGAGCAGCAATCTCATCTCCTTCAAAACGACGACACAGCTCACCGTTTCCATCCTGTCATTTCCTGCCCCAGAGACCGAACCGCTCATCTCTCTTCGGAACCCCTCCTCCGTCTACAAACCTCAACCGCTCCAAGTCCTGCGAGCTCTGGAAACCATCCACACCGACAAACACTCACTCGATTCGAAGAGTCTCCAGCGCAAACTTAAACCCCTTCTCCGACGAAGAGTTCTCCAAAAAGATTCAAGAGCTAACCCTCAGATTCAACCACGAGAGAGAACAACAACAACGAACATCGATGGATCCAAGGCACGAGATCGAGATGAAAGCCAACAGCGTCGACCTCCCTCTCTCGCTTCGGATCATTAAGAAGAAGAAGAAGAAGCGGAGATGGGAGGAGGAAGGAGAAGGAGGAGTCAAGCAAGCCGACGGAGAATCGGCGATGAGCAAGGCCTTCTCCTCGATGGTGTTCATGATCCGAGAGCTCCAGAGCTTCACTCTGCACATGAGAGAGGTTCTCTTCTACGAAGACTTGCGTGGGATCTTGCTTAGAGTCAGAGAAGAGATGCACGCTTCCTTTGTTTGGCTGTTCCAGCAAGTCTTCTCCGCCACGCCTACCTTGATGGTCTACGTCATGATACTCCTCGCTAACTTCACCGTTTACTCAATCGGTGGCAACTCTGCTTTAGCCTCCGCCGCTCCTCCTCATCCTCCGACCACCACTGTAACAGAGCTAACAACCGTCAGTGAAACAAACGAGAAGTTCGATGCCTCGGTTGTAAAAACGTTCTTTGTATCATCTCCCAACGGGAACACAGCTTCCATCGTCGGGGGTAACAACAATGGCGGCGGAGGAAACATCCGGCCGGTGTTAAACGGAGCAGATGGTGATGATGGATCAGAACAATTCGGAACTATAATACCCGAAGGAGTCTCGTCAACGCTCGGGTCAACGACAGCAGAGTCGGAGAAGGCATCTGTGTCGGGACAAGATGAACTCAGGCTGTGGAATTCGATTGTGGAGGAAGCAGAGCAAATGCAGTATTCAAATACAGACAGTAATGCGTTGTTGGATCACGAGACGAGGAAGCGGTTCGTGTCTCCTTTGGATGCTCGAGTGGAAGAAGCAGATGAGAAGATCGATTACTTCAGAACAGAGCTTCTCTACCAAACAGGACTGTCTCAAGAGCCTAATAATCCTCTGCTTCTCGCTAACTATGCTCAGTTCCTCTACATCGTCTCTAATGACTATGACAGGTACACATCATAATCATTGTTTTCGGTTAATTTTTTTTTTTAGTTTTAGATTTTTATTTAACTTAAGTAAACTTGGAGTTAGGGTCGTCGAATCTTCCTAGTAGATTTTTTGGGGTTGTGATTTGTGAGGCTGCAAGTTGATGCTAACTGTCAAAAACTAGGCGTAGTGCTCGATGGTTTTTCTATTCACTAGTGGGGCATACTTGTGGAAATTTTTTAAAAAATTGTTTCGTCATAATAATTGCATCAGCAGAATATAATCGACCAAGAGAGTTGAACCATTTCTTTTCCTCTTGGAGTAAGAAGACTGTACAAAAAAAATATCTAGCGGGGTATAAATAAAGACATAAGATTAGTTCTAGCCAATGAGCTTTGAGTCTTTGAGGGCAGATGACAGTGGAGTTTACGGTGGAGCTTTAAAGACACCCCACCAGAATCCAGCAAATTTAAAAGTCGCTTTGTCTGAAGTCTTTGCCTCACAAATCTGTCCTCTAGTCTAGATTTATTCACCACCCAAACAAATTAACACATGTTTTTGTCATTGGCCTTAATATGTCTAAGCTTAAATAGTAGTATTGTAGTTACGTTGGTAGTAAGTAGGTGTGGCCGTTTGATTGGTTTATCGATTTAGTTCTTTCTGAGTATAGATGTATAAGATTTTAGGATATCTATATAATTTGGATATTTAAGCATCATATTACTTAATAATATTTTAGTGAATACTGATGAAATTTTGGATTTTGTTCATCTCATCTTTGATACTCTTTATCTCTAGTGAATTAGTGTCTCACGTGATATATTTGTATAACAGAGCAGAAGAGTACTTCAAGAGAGCGGTAGGAGTGGAACCGAAAGACGCAGAGGCCCTGAGCAAATACGCCACGTTCTTATGGAGAGCACGGGACGATCTTTGGGCTGCTGAGGAGACTTTCTTGGAAGCAATCGATGCTGATCCCACCAACTCTTTCTATGCAGCTAATTACGCTAATTTTCTATGGAACACGGGCGGTGATGAGACGTGTTTCCCCCTCGATGAGTCTCAGGAAGACACCATCTAGTTAAAACTTGTCCAAGATCACGTCTCTCTAAATAAACATTCTATACCAACTAATAAATATGTGCATATTGATGATGTATATGCGTGTTTGTCATGGGCTGTCACGTAGTCACGGTGGTGAAAAGCGTTAAATCCTCAAGGTTGCAATTAGTCTAGTGAAAAAGACTAAAATATTCCACCGTCATGGGTTCCTGGGTCTTCTGTTGGGCCTATATCGTGGATTTAAGAGTAAGAGGATACATTTCATTTGTTTGGTTCGCAAATAGGGTATTGTCAAATTACTAAGGGCACTATTAATGGGGGAGCTTAGGGGGTGCTTAGGATTAGAAAAATAGGAAAAAGAGAAGAAGAGAAGCAGCGGCGCCTGATTAAGCTGCGGTGCTTGTTCTGTTCGCGGACTTCACTGACACGTGGCGATCCGCGATTAGTCTTTTTTTGATTTTTTTATAAATTTTTTTTAAAAAAAAAATCTTAAGCACTTCCATTTAAACAATTCACTGTTAATGATGCTCTAAGGATCTCAATTAATAATAGCAACACAACTTCAGCTAATACTTGGTGGTGTTTAGTAAGGTGTGCATAGTTCCATCTTGGTAAGATTAGCTGAACAAAATTATAACAGAATAGTATTTAAAAAATACTATTCTTTCTATTTCAAAAAGAATTAAATTCTGCAATATTCCACTTATGTAATAAAAACATATTAAATTTTATTGTTTTTTTGTAATTTAATATTTCCCATAACTTTTAACCAGTATTCTATATCAATAACTTTTAATCAAAGGAATATTTCAATAAAACATAATTTTTTACAAAAATTTACTATTTACCATTTAATAATATGCATTGAAATGTAAAAATGTATCTTTTGAAATATTTTTTTCTTTCTAAAACATATTTTGTGGAACGGAGAGTATAACACTAAAGTATATTAAAATCAATTTCGTTATCCGGAGAATATCCTAACAAGGGTGATGTCTGTGTAAATGCTTGCCTTGAGGTATGTCTGGCTTCTACCAAAGAATTGCAGTGATCCCCGATGTCATTCCTATAACAAGCAGTCCCTCTGTCTTGCCTAAAAACCATGAACCTATTGATCTTATCAAAAAGACATTAATTATCTCCTCTTTAACAAAGCTTGTCGTGCTACTTTACAATGAACCACAAGGTAATTCTGCCAATTATTGGATCTGGAAGCAGAGTTAACATTTACCCACTAGGATAGTGACTGATATAATCTAATATATTATGTTCATATTTAGATTTTTTTTTTTTTGATACCTCCCTTGAAATTATTAATTTTGTGTAATCTCTTTGGCTTTACATAGTAAATACAATGATCGCCTGATCGGATCAATGAGAATTCATGTGGCATCAGAGCTCTAGTGCTCTTGAGTTGAACCTGATATCAAATCATTTCTATTCCTTGGTGTTTATGTTTCTCCTCTCTCTTCATGTCGTTTCTTTCTTCTATGCACCATGGATGTTTCCTGTAAACAATTGGAAGAGCTACCAATATCAAATCTCACATTCCCTTAACTCTGATTTTAATGACCATAATTACGATGCTTGAATAAAACTAAACCATAGCAAGTGTTGCCTTTTCAAGCAGGGTACGAAGCAAGCAGTTAGGACAAGCCTATATTACAAGAGATTATGCCCAGTTTCTAGTTGTGGCGCAACGTTGAGAGTAGTGACCAATTTTATCTTTAAAAAAGGAGTAGTGACTAATTTTTTTTTTTTTTTGGCACAAGTAGTGACTAATTTTCTAATATTAAACATAAAGAACTAAATCTGAGAGTCATTCAAAGATCAAATGATGATTTTACATGTTGATTTTGTTGTGATATGCGGTCTCTATCAGTTTGCATCTCATGGAATGTAAGCTGACCAAACCAACAACTTTGATTCTAAAATAATACTAAATCCCAAAGAATAAAAGGAAATCTCTTCTTCTTTTTTTTTTGTCACTCTTTCAGTTCTTTACACAATTACTCTTTCATTGCTTCCAACAAATGCAAGAGACATTTCTTTCAACATCAACTTTCTAACTAAAGCACTAAGTATCGATCTTAAAGTGTTAACATAATTACAATATTAAACTTCTATTCACAGTGGTCTACCATTTTCTTCCTTTAAATACAGAAAACAAGAAAGATCAACTAGCAGTTCAAAAAACAAAGAAAGATCAACTAGTGGTTGATAAAAAAAAAGATCAACTAGTGGTTGATAAAAAAAAAGATCAACTAGTGGTAAGTGGTTAACTCATCCCTCTGTAAGATCTGGTCTTATGCTAATGTTTTCAATGAACATCTACTAGATTTGAATTGGACAGAGATCTACTATACATCAGAAACTACTACACTTCAAATGTTTCATTTGTCACACAACCTCTCAAAAGATGCTTGGATCATATTGAAAGACACCACAACGATTTTTTTTTTTTATCATCTAAAGCGTTCACACCTCGCAATTAACCAAACCTCACAAAAAAACTAGCGAGTTGTAACATTATATATAACACAGACACGATCACACGCTTACACAGTATACACTATCACAAAACAAGGAAGCACAGCCCTTGGATTAAACACCAGAAGCTCCTCATCGTCGATCCTCAACAGGGCCCCACTCTTACTCCCACTCCCTTGCCCAACTAGAGAATCATACCCTCCATCACTCTTGTCCACGTCACCTTCCTCAATCAAATCACACCCGACCCGGCCCGCCACGACCCGGCAAACCAGCATGGCCCTTTTCACGTTCATAAACCCAAACTCCTCCTCCACTTCCTCAGGAACCGCCGCGTGTCCTCTCCACCCCGTAGCGAGCGTCGCGATCCCGTCGAGCTTCGGCGAGAAACCGGCTCCGATGATCCCGCAGACGCTGCAGTACTGATGGCCGCAGAGGCTGGAGCCGCCGTTTCGCCCTAGGTCGCACATGAACGTCGAGCAGTAGAATCTCAGCAGCTCGTTCCCGTCGGCGACGCACCGTCCGTCGTCCCACCGTCTTCCTCCTCCTCCGCCGCTGCCGCTGCGAGCGGCTTTGGCCTTGACGAACTCTCGGTACTCCTCGAATCTGGTGAGGATCTTCGGGCTGTTGTGGATCTTCAGGATCCGATGGATCTCCGGGGCTCTGTTGTTGCCTTGATGATCGGGCCAGCCCGATTTGAATATGATTTTCACGATGTTCGTGCTCGATTCGCCGTCGGTTAGCTCCGTCACGGCGTGTTTGACGGTGATGTGGTGCTCGAGGAGGTTGGTTTTGGGGAAGATCTCTCCGCACGTCGTGCAGGGGAAGATCTCGTCGCACAGAGGAGAATCCGACTCGGAAAACCCGTTTTCGATACGGGTTTCCGGGTCGGGTTGGTTCGTCGTTGTTGTCTCGGGTTGAACGAGAGTGACGAGAGAGTTGTGAGACGATCGAGCGGAAGTCAGAGTCGTTAACTGACCGTTAGGAGGCGTTTGGTTGCGGGGTTTAGATATCCTCATCGTGGATAAGAAGACCCGTTTTAAAGACGTCCAAGATGAGGATAAACCGGAAGAAACCGTTCTAAGCTTCTTCTTCTTCCTCTTCTTCTGTCTACAGTCACCTCCTTTTGGGAAGAAGAAACAGCCGACAAAGAGAAAGAAGAGAGAGAAGAAATGCTGACGTAACAAAGACCCAAGTTTTCGCGCCGCCATTCACGAGAGTTTTGTTTTTGAGAAAGAGAGGAAGTTTAGTGTTTTGCAGTTTCCACCATTGGGGAGATGAAGAGAAGAGGAAAAAGGAGTGTAAAGGTGTATGAAGACAATGAGAGATACTAAAGATAGAAGTAGAAGAAGAGTAGGTGCCACGCTATTTCATGTCTTTTCTATTTTTACTTTTCTTCTTATATTTGCTAGAATATTTGTCTCCTCCTTTTTTAGTTTTATTAGTAGTGTTATTTTTGTATGTTTATACGAATCTTATGATGCATTGGTTAGTGTGTGCATACGAATGAGTGTACACACTGGTTTTATAAAATATGCCACGATTTATCATGATCATCTCAGTTTTGCAATAATGTAGCTAAGTACATCTCCATCTCCGTTCCACAGTTTGCTCTAGAAATAAAATGGGAAATGGAGTTTGAACAAAAAAATAAAAAAAATAATTCTAAAAATGAAATAATCTTTTTATATCTTTTTTATATCCATACTCTATTTTCCACTCTATTTTTGGAATAAATTATGGAGTAAGGATGTAGACACTCTAAGCCGATCTATACTTACAATTTTGAATGAAATGTTTTTGATTTAACTTCCAAAAGTGTAACAATTTTAAATTAAGTATAGATTTGTGATTCTTTAATGAAAAAGTTAAACTAAATAGTAATACTGAATAAAATTTTATTTGTAAAATTGAATTAAAAAGTTGGTGTGTTTCATCAACAACTTTAGAGAGGAAAGTGTTTTTCACTGTGATTTTCATTATGAATTATTTTTTTGCTTCACATATATTTACACATTGATATAAAAATACTGATATCTGAATAATAGTGTGTTATCTATTCTGATACTTTACAATCATTTTATACATTCTATTAATCAAGATCTATTTTCCATTTTCTCAATTATCTGTACAAAATTACATTTATATTCTTGTATTTGTGAGTGTTTCAAAAAAAAAAAAATCTTGTATTTGTGTACAGTTAATGTCATCAGTAATCACAAAAGCTAAACTAGAAATTTTGAGGAATCCAAGGCAACCGAATTGTCTTATAAATATAATATCTGGTTACAAACTTTGTTGCTTAGGTTATCGACGGAGACAGAGGAACACGTGCACATGTTTCATTTCTAATCTAGGGTCATCAGTGCATCTGTTTACTTAGATCCATGCAGAGTTGCACATATCTACCCATGCATATGACCAAAACTAGTTAGAAAGGAAAAAGTAAATACATTATATTTTCTTTTTGTCTAGCAAATAAATAAGTATACTCTTTCTGTTTCATTTTTAATGTTGTTTTAGGTTTATGCACACAAATTAAGAAAAATATTTTATTTTACATATTTCTAAAAATAAAAGTATCATTATCTATACATCTAACCATATTTTAACCAATAGAAAAATAAATCGAAACTTCTAAAATAAAAACATCATTATTAGTTAATTTTGCATTGAAGTTCTAAAACGATGCATATTTCAAAACGAAAATTTTACTTTACAACAACAATTAAACTGAAACAGAGAGAGTAATATCTTATTTATAAATGTATCATCTATGTATTTGTTTAGGACTTTTGTGATTATACAGAACATGCCAAAATATAGGTTGAGGTTTCGCTTTCATATAATTTTTTTTTTAAAAATAACCAAGTTATATCAAGTGGTTATAAACAAGATAAGTTATATCAATTAGTAGTATAAATTAACTGAAAAATTAGAATGTAATATCACCACCTTTTTGTTTTGTCATAATCAATCTTGGTTTTTGCCGCACCGTCTTCGAATTCATACACACACGCACACACACAGATATATTAGAGTGAATATAAATTAGAAAATGTCACATTTATTCATATATTTCATACTTATCATATTAAGAAATTAATGGATAAATTACAATATATATTATTTAAATGTTTTTTTGTTCTTTTAATTTATAAAAGTTTAGCTATCTACCGGTGATCTGCTTAAGAGACTCAAATTTTATTTAATTTTCAGATATTAAAAAAAACGGTACGAAACCTGATACATATTTCATGATTATTATCAAATGTAAACAACGGTCACGTAATTATATAATTTGCGGGTGTTACGAAGAAAACCAATCAACCATTTCCTCTAAAAACGGCAACATTTGGATGGAAGTCGTCTGAAGTAGAGGCTTAAACATGGCATGTGCATTTTCGATTAATTGAAATAACACATGGCATGTACGTTTTCGATTATCAAACAATATTTTTTTTGTCACTGAAATCAAACAAATTCATCGTTAGTTACAAACATTAGCAGATTCAAATTAAGTTTTCTTGATTTAAGATGATAACATCATTCATTATACTACTGCATTCCATTATATTG
Organism: Brassica nigra; assembly: GCA_016432835.1. Classification (NCBI taxonomy): domain Eukaryota; kingdom Viridiplantae; phylum Streptophyta; class Magnoliopsida; order Brassicales; family Brassicaceae; genus Brassica; species Brassica nigra. The sequence continues at coordinate 10,034,034 of CM028245.1, read as the reverse complement.
TTGGTAGCAAATACCACATTTGTACAAACTCAAAGCTAGTTTTTCTTATTTCTGAACAACCAAATTAAGAAAGCGTAATTTGGTTGTTAGCTAATAGATATAAATGTAAAAAAGGTGAAAGTAGAGTTAGTGATGAATGATTGAAATGGTGAATGATAATGGAAGAAGTGGGCCACGTGAGAGGACTATGTACTTTTGGAAGCGGGTCATTAAGAAGCTCTTCCTGTCTCCCTCCACATGGAAAGCATTGTTTCTTACGGCCTAAGTTTGGGTTTCTTATTTTTACCTCTTCACTCTTGCGGTCTTGCCTTCTTGTTTGGTGGTACGGTCCTGGTATGTAAATGCGCCTGTAATTATTATATTATCTAGTTGCGCGCGGCAAGAGATATACCACCCTTTTCTTTGAGATACCCCTTTAACTGTGACTGATCGATGAAATGGTGAGCAAAAGAGAACAAACGTATTGGTCCATGAGCCTTACTCTTCTATATGTCTTACGGAATCGGACATCTTTTACTGAACACCAAAGCTTGGCTAAGTTTTAGTTTCCACCTTGAAGATTATGCCAAAACTAGATCTACATGATCCACATAATCAAGTAGATTGTAGTTTCGGGATGCCAATATATTATATCGGTGACATTCAAAAGATAGGTTCTGTTTTTATAATAAAGAGAAGCATTACTGATATCAGAAACCTTACGTCTAGTTTTTATTTCAGAAAACCTAATTACCACATGAAATGTACAGCAAAGGTTGTCGGTATTATTAGCTCTGTTTATTTGGATACGCATGCAAATACGAAAATATTTGATGACACAATAATAATGACGACTTATAAAAATAAAATAACGAAAAGTGGTAGTTATACGCCTACGTTTTGGAGCACTTGTGGTAGACAAGGCTGGACATCTTCGATGATCTTGCATCATTTTGCTCATCCCTTGCTCTTGGACCGCCATTAATAAATAAAAAACCAAGAAAATTATGTCTACTTATGATTTTGTTACATGTTTAGTTAATTTGCTTTTTTTTTTCCTATCTACATATGATTCAATGATTGTTTTCATACATTCAATTTCACAACTTTAGGTAAGAAGGCAGAGATGTTCTTTTTTTTTTTAAAATTAATCCAAAAGGTCAATAAACCGACAATTTACTTAATATGGCTGTTAATGTCAATAAACCGACAATGTACTTATAATCCCCCGCCCCAGATTTCTATAGAGTTACTCTCTCCGAATAAATAATATTTTCGCATCTTTTTTTTTTTGGGTCGCATCTTTATTAACGCAATTAGTGGGAGGCTTTAGTTGGATGCTTCCTTTATTCCACATAAAGTTGATCACTTTTCATATCCTTAAATGTTATTTAACGTACGGAGAATTAAATAATTGTTATTACGGCATTTCTGTTGTTTTGATAACCCTATTCCAAAGTTCATAAGATTTGCCTTTGCCTTTAGTTATCTTCTCCAATTCATAATATTGTTTTGGCAAAAAATTAATCTCGCAATTTCTACTGTATATTTTTGGGCCACATATGGGCTTGATGCTAAGCTCATAGTCTTAGATTAGTAGCCGTAATGGACTTCCAATAATTCTGTTAACCGTTACTTCCCGCCTCTTCACTCAACCAATATCCGACCACCTCGTGTCATTCATTCGATAACCGTTTTTTACATTTTCTATGATGAAAAGATAGTGCAAACAATTGGGTTTCTTGGAGCAGCTTTCATTAACACAGCTGAAATACATAGATTCTCCGCAATGGCCGTTTTGTGCATATGGCTTGCAGCCAAAAGACGGATGCGTTCTCGCAGTCTGGTCTTCTAAACCATCAAGACATTACTCCAAGATAATATGCAAGTGTAGGCAATTATCATTTTAAGTCGAAACTAATCATGCTACTAAAAAAATGTATTAGCACGTTATTGTTGTGGTCAGGGAGTGTACTTGGTCTGTCTGATAATGCTGGAGTTCTTGGCACATACACAACTGGTCACATCCTACGACACTGTTAAGATTCTAGACAATTCTTGGTTTCTTACAATGCTTTGCTAAATATTTTTTAAGCTCTAACAATGACATGCAATCCCACAAGTCCGTGGGATGACGTTTGGAACCTTTTTTCAACTGGCGAGAAGTTACCGATTGATCTATTCCGAGAATAGTGGTTTATCAGAGAATAGTTCAGCTCCAAAACCTCATCAGGTGCAAATATGCCTCACGCCAGCCTAGGGTTATACAAATATTGCAGTTTGAGAGCATGCCGGAATATCCTTTAGTTTTGCAGGAAAATACTTCAGAAAATGTCTGCTTGTCAACTTTTTTTTTTTTTTTTTTTAATACGAGGAGGTTAGGGGCTGAAACCCGTAATCCTCAAAACCCCAATATGTAATATTGTTTTGTCCAACCTGCCACTCTTGTCAATTTAATCCAAACTCATATGATTGGTTTCAATTTAGGCTAAACACAAAAGGTAAAAAGATGACTTTTTGTACATAAACGAAGCTCACACTTTTCAGTTTCCATGTTACTCAAGATCACTTAAAAGACATCTCTCTTAGTCTCTTCTGCTCTCTCTATATATATATTACATTCATTCACTTCTCTAATATGCTATTGCGTCGCCAACGAGTAACCAAAATAAGATCTTGAAAATTTATGGGTATGACCAGAATCTCAAGAAGTACGGCAACTGACAGAACTTGATCTTGTGAAGGATGTCGAGGAGTTTATGAACTGTATGCAGTCTTCTATAGCCTCTGATCTACAGGCATCATTAGCGACAGAGATGACCGAAGGCTGAGATCTACCAGTGGAAGAAGCCTTCAATGGTGGCGATCTCTTCTTCTTCCTCCTCCTCATCACCACTAGACGTAATCCCTTAACGAGTTTACAGCTGAGAAGTTTGACTAGTCTTGCTGCCGTAGCTTCTGTTTTCCTTGGTAGCCTCAAGCCACAGCTCGTTGTGTATCCTGGATTCTTACCATACGATCCATTGACTGAGGATTGCTTAGTGTTGGCATTGCACTGCTTGGTTCCTGTAGCCGACATTTCAAAAGAGACTGAGAGTAGTTTATGAGAACAGAGTTGAGGAGAGTGAGGGGTTTATATAATACAAAGGGATGGATGCTGAAACAGTTGATTGATAGAGCTCAGGTAGAGACTAGAGAAGCCATGATTATTAAATAATTAATGACATGATTACACTTAAGCCATGATTACTGTACACACTAAAAGCATATACAAATGAATAAATATAGTAGGTAAGTTCAATTTTCAAAACTTATTTTTAGATACTTTATGTGAAAAGAATAGTAATAACTAACATATATAAAGATATCAAAAATCTCTAGCGCCGAAGTTAGATAGCCCATGAGCAGAAGATCAAGACTTTGTCTAGTTTCTCTACGTTTCCACCATGGAAAGTAACTATACGGTGGTCCACAAAGAGAATAAAACCATTTGTTTAATCGAAAGAAAGGTTCTTTCTAGGAAGCAGCCTTTCGGGTATGGTTCCTCTTAGATGATCACTCAGGTGTGTGCATAAAAGAAATTCTTTTTGACTCTTGGCGAGGCCAATGTAAACTTACCTTTATAGATCACAGATACCTTACTTGAGTCTGACGCTAATTAAAAAAAGAGAACAAATAATAACTAATGCAGTTTCTTGACTTACAATAAACAGTCATACTTTGAATAGTAAGTATGTATATGTGATGAGAACATTGCACGAGGATGATATGTCATGGTTTTTACTGGGTTTCGACCATGATATAGTCCTAATTTAGAATCTATTATATATATTTGAAGTCGTTTTAGAGTTTTTGTAAGTTTATGTACATTTGAAGCTAATTAGTGATTATAAAGCAAATGAGAGCTTGAAAAAAGAGAAGTGAAGCCGAAAAGATCATAGTCTATATGGTTAAATAGAATTTAAACTACAAGATACGAGCTGGTGCATGACATTGTTGATCTTTAAGCATTATTCACTAGCATAATCTCTCCACCTAAACTCAGATTTTGATCCAAGAACCCCTTAACTTCATCTTCGTCTCTAAACGGCTGTGGCACAGTAAGATCACAATCCAAGTTATACCAGACTCCATCTATTTTTCTCATCACAACCCAACGCCTGCTTCTCCAAAGTCCCACATATCGCGTGACCGGAACGTTCAACACGATGCCCATCAGAGCATCTGCAGCAAGATTAATCGAGTAAGCTCCATAACGCTTGTCATGCCACTCAACACTCTTTCCTTTTCCTTCAAGAGCTGCAATCATCACGTTCACGTCGTAGTTACCAGTGAGCGTGTTGTGGTGAGGCTTGACGAGTAAAGAGAGAGGTGTCCACGTTTCTTGGCAAGGATCAACGGTCCCGAGCTCCTCCGAGATTGAGTCCAAGCCTTCTCGCGTGAATGCGTCCTTGTCCTAAGTCAAAACCAGAGAAATAGCAAAAACTCTCGGACTCTAATATCACATTAGCAAGATGAAATTGAATATTGAAAATATGGATTACCTGAAATAGATTGTTAAGGGAGTGCAAGAGGCAAAATTGTAGTCGTTGTCGCTCGTGATAGATCTGAGGTTCACAGCCCGCCATATTCTAGTTCCGGTGAAGAAACTAGGGTTTATCTTGATTCCACGGCAAGGCTCTTAATCTTAAATAATGTATACCTAACATGGTATTGCTAGTTTAAATTGTGACAAGTTTCCGCACATTTACTTATTTAGATCTTTAAAACGACAAAATAATAAAACAGAAAAGTTAGTTTTCTAAAACTGTTATTGTGATATTTTCCCATCTCCCTTCATGCATATGTTTAAATTATAGGGTATTTACTCTTGAAAACAACCAAAGATAAGTTAAACATATAGTTAGATCCAAACAAAATAAGTAAACTAAAAGAGAGAATATATAGAAAACACAAAAAAAACTAGAAAATCTCTATATAATTCACATCCTGTGAACGGTAGATCCGTCCCTGAGAAAGATAACTAGATAAGCTTATCAGTCAAGTTCAAAAAGAGAGAGATAAGCTTACAAGTAAGAACCATAGTCTTGTATATTTAGTAAAATTAATATATCTTAATCTGTATCTATCCAACTATGAAGAAATGATGTATGTGATTGAATCTATATATATATATCGAGCATAAATTGTCATGGTCCAGTGGGATTAGAGCAATGTTATTAGGAATAAGAGCGAGAGTTTCTCAAGAGGAATCATATTAGCTTTGGTCTTAACTGCTACAAGGAACACAATATATCTGAGATTAGCTTTCTATGCTCTCCAGTTCTGATGCAGAAAATTCATGGCATTCATCTTGGTTTCCATGTGTTAATAGATTGCTTATAACTGATGAAAACCTTTGTGCATATGTTCGGTCATCATCAATGCAGACGTTGACTTATCAAAATTATACAGTCAACAAGAAAAACAAATCTCTTCTATTCCTTTCGTTATAAAGTTTAAAACAAACAAATTGCCAATACAGTGGAGTCTACTTTAACACAAGCAAAAATTCAAATAACTGGCAAGCGTCTCTATTGAGACGAACCAGTAACAGCAGCCTCAGCAGATTGTTGAGAAGAGGACCCTGATGGTGCATCAGACACACAGTCAGGTGGTGGAGCAGAGTCTGAGCTTGAAGGAGGAGGATTGGGCCTTGAACCAGGACCCGGTTGTTGTGGATAAGGATGAGCAGCTTGTGGTGGACCATGGTGGTAAGCAGGATACTGCTGATAAGGTTGTTGCATATACCCTCCATATGGCTGTGGCGCGTACGGCTGGTGCTGCTGATAATGCCCATGTGGAGGAGGCATAGGATACGAAGAGGAAGCAGCTCCTCTGCTCTCACCACTGTCTTGGGACGAAATGACCGCACCCATTCTCTGAGGATCCATCGATGGGTAAAACGGTCTGTCTTGATGAGGAGGTTGTGGTGGTGGGTGCATATAGTACTGCTGCATCGGTGGAGGTTGATTATGCTGCTGAGATATCACAGCTCGAGGCAGCAAACCAGTGTGAGCCACACCACCGCCTTGTTGCTGCGAGCCGCCGCCATCTGGATCGGTTCTGGGAACTTGAGGTCTTCCCCAAGAGATTTTAAGCCTCTGACCATTGACAACTAGCTTGTTACTGAGCTCTTCGGCAGCTTTCTCTGCTCCTTCTCTGGTTGTGTACGTGACAAACGCACACGCTTTCTCTGCCAGGATTCTGATGGACTCGATCTCTCCATATGCGTAGAACTGATCTCGTATGTCCTGCTCAAGGACTCGAGAGTTAAGTCCCCCAACGTAAAGCGTCTTGATGCTTTGATCATCCGGAGTTTCCAAAGTTCCCATCTCACCAGCCTTCCCAAGTAACTTCAACGCCACTGGATCGTTCACACTGCAAAAATGAAAAAGAACAAGATGAGAAAACAGTTTCCAAAAATAACCAATATGAAAAAGACGGTAGATTTGGTTTACCCATAGTAACGGTCTTTGATGTTCTGCTGAGACAACTCTCCTGTCTCAGGCATCTCGTGGCGGTAAGGACACTCGTCACCTCTAGTACACTCCCCCCTAATGAAGAAACTACAAACATGCGCTCGGTTCCTTTTGTAGTACGGCATCGTTCTTTGAAGCATACGAATGGTATCGTTGGGACGAATCTTCCCAAAAGAAGACTCATAATCTAGTCCAGCTCTCGTCTACATAAAGAAAAAAAAACAAAACTAATTTTCAACAAAGCTATTACAAAAAACGTGAGAGCCCTGAAGACAGAGAGAGAGAGAGTGATAAACCTTTCGATCATGCTCTTCGGCGAAGAACTCTCTGTTGACATCGCTCTTGGGGATGGAATCGTGAGTACTGATGTTGAGGGCCGTGTCTCTGACCTGAACAGGAAGACCGTACTCGAGATCCAGGAGACAGACTTGGCACACGTTCTTGAGCTTGCAGCATGTCTGACAAACTTCGGTTTTCTTGTATCTAGCGTCACGGCCGGGTCGCCACCTGAAAACGGTGAATGGTCGGGTGCAGATCTTGCACTCTTTGTCGTAATCAGATTTTGTCTGCATAATAACAACAACCAATCAGACACGAACGACAGACATCAATTTGAGCTGTAATGAAAGATTGAGGAGTAGCTAAAACCGAAAACGATACAAATTCGAATTTGTTGGAGGAGATAAGAAGATGAATTATACCATTCGGACATAGGGATTGTCACCGAGGCAAGACTCGCAGATGATTGGGAAGTCGGAGCGTTCCCACCCATCAGCGTCGTGATCTCTCAGTATTCTATGCGCCATCTTCGTCTTTCTCCTCTGGCTTTTTTCGAACGTCGTAAAAGCAAATTACCAGGTTTGCTTTCGTTTTCGGGAATATTAATATCGTCTAAAATATCTACTTGGGTCTTCCACGGACCATAAAAATTGAATCTTAACCAAAGTCAAACCGGTCCCCCAACCGACTCTTAGACCAGATTTTCATTACGTAAGCATGCGTGCCGTCGGAGGCTTTGCTAAAGAACATCACGACGTTTTTTAGTTATAAACGGATGGAGTTTTCTAGTAGATAACAGTAAAGCCCATTTTCAAAATAAGCCCATCAGAAGCCTCACGTGCGACTGGCAAGTTAGCAAGTAGGAACTGCTTTTCTCTCTCTAAGAAAGCACGTGCCAGTAACTGCTCCCGATCCAGCTGTCCCACACAAACAGGTTTCGAACATTGACACATTCAAGGGAAGGATGAGGGATGCTGTACCCAGCCAATGTTACTCTCGGACAGCAGAGTTTTATAGGCATTAATGGTTACTAACATAATTTAATCGACTACACACAAGCATACGAACCACATACACAAGTGAAACCAACATTCATCCCAACTCAAAAGTTCACAAAACACCATCTACAATGTGAAAACTAATTGGTTCAGTCGTGACGTGAAAATCTCAGACTCTCAAGAAACAAATTTGGCAGCTATGGGCACATACATATAACCAATTCAATCTTTATTGGAGAGTCAAGAACTAGTTTTGAGATTATATACAATGAAACTCTTTTCTCTGTGAAAGTATGTTATAAAGATAAAGTTGATTTGGATACAAACTCTTGGTTAGCAAGTGTGTGATCTTTTTCTGCTAGAATAAACGAAGCATGGTTATCATTCGTGAACGAACTGTGCTCTATCTCACCTTCTGCTTCTAATTTCTCTGAGAAAAACCCAATTCAAAACCCAGCACGAACTATATTAAAAAAATAAAAAAATAAAAGCGATGGTAATAAATCAATTAAGGCCTATAAACTGTAGAAATTGAAGAAATATCTTACAAAAGAAGCTAATTAAGTTGTGCTAAAACCCTAATAAAACCTTCACACGAACGTTGCCAAAAGAAAAAAAAAATTTCACACGAACGAAAAGAAAGTGTTTTATTATAAAACAGCTCCGTTATTTAAGCGTAGTTACATTTCTGTCCTTAAATCCTAATTAAGCTGTAAGCTTGTCTGTGTGCGGTTTTTGTGAGGAAGTAGGGATCTTTGTTCTACAAATTCAAGTCAAGTCTTGGACTATAAAGTTTCAATCTTTGCGGAACTTCAAATTTGCTTTTCTCAGATTGTTGCTAAAATGGCTACTCCCAGTCCAATTCCCGCCGGCATTAGTAAGGAACAGGTACGGAAGATTCTTTGTCCTTTTTTCTGTTGTGGTCTAGTTAGACAATGGAGCGGTGCTTACGGGTTAAATCTGTAGCTTCATTCAGATCATTTTAACATTGAGAATTCAATATATATATATATATGGTGTTCCTTAGTTTCTCTTTGGTTGGATTGAATCAGGCGTTTAGCATGGCACAAACGGAGATGGAATATCGAGTGGAACTCTTTAACAAGTACTTGAATCAATCATCCCATTCTCTGTTTTTTTATATCATTAGAGATTTGACTGTTGCACCACCCCACTTTTGTTTGGTATCTCGTATTGGGTTGAGCTTGCTTTTCAACACATGTCTTTGTGTGTGTTCTACCCAGTACTAGATATTAGAATGATAATGTCTCTTTTATTATGTTCAACTAGTATTATAACTTTAAAATCCATTGTTTTTTTAAAAAAAAATTTGTGTCAAAAAAAGCCTCTGTTGAAGTATCAAGTTCATGGTGACTGATCTCTTGTAGCTCCTATGGTTAGAAAATTATGCAGAATATTTACATGTTTTTCCTTCTTCTTAAATGCCTTGGCTCTTTTAACGCAGGCTTGCTCAAACATGCTTTAGTAAATGTGTGGATAAAAGGTAAGCTTCCTATCTTATTTCAACCTCATGGAACTTTTCTCTGTTGTTGAGGCTTTAATATTTAGTTCCACTCGTTTGATTTTTTTTTTCTTTAAAATCAGGTACAAGGAAACTGAGTTTAACATGGGTGAGAACAGTTGCATTGACCGTTGTGTTTCCAAGTATTGGCAGGTAAGGCTCTTCTTGTGTTTGTTTAGTTAATTAAACAAAACACTTACCAATTTCGTTTCTTCAAATCTTCTTGTAGCTGGACACCATTATCCAAAGCTAATAACAGTATTTTTCTTGTCATACATATAAATTTTCAGGTAAATGGAATGGTCGGACAGCTTTTAAGTGTTGGCAAGCCTCCCAACTAGTGATAGACCAAAAGCTCATGTAGAGATCAAAAAGAATCTCGGTTCTTTCTTTCTTTTTCTCTGAAGTTTAAGGGCAATCTTGTTTTTATATTGTCAACAAAGTTGCATCATATTGTTCTCTGTTAACCCATTATTTCTAAAGGGTTGAATGAAATAATTAGTATTTGTTATTATCCTAACTCACTATAACCTAAGAAAGCTGGAACCGTTCTGTCTGGCTTATGCGCAAAACGCATAGTTTCTAACTATGATTATGCTTGGATTCCAACTTATGTGAAAGGAGACAAAAAAGATCATAATGCTCAACAGATACATTGTTCTCGTATGGAAGTGTCTCATGAATTTCTTTGCTCTTGTTCTTTCCGTCCTTTGTAGTCAGTGGACGTAATGCATTTGAGAAGGTCCACTATAACGCTCTGCCATTTCTGAAATTTTAGACACATTCACAAATTTTCTTCAGTTTAGCAAAAGGTTGACTAAAACTTATGTTGAGTTTAAGAACTCTTGGGCAAGTAGCAAAGACTAAACTAAGAAATGGACTAGCAATCGGTGAACATTTTCTACATTGTTTAGCATTGTAATGTCTTTGATTGGATGATTGACAACAGAACTATGGTAAACTAAGAGATTGTACAACAGGTGCTGTGGTGTAGTGGTTATCACGTTTGCCTTACACGCAAAAGGTCTCCAGTTCGATCCTGGGCAGCACCATATTTATTTTTAAACTCAAAAGTCATTTTTCTCACTTGTATTTACTATTTTTCTTTCGAAGAAGGGATTTTCACTTTCCATTCACACACACAGACTTGTTCATTGATTTAACTTTTGGACTTAGAGCATGATTATTGGGAGTTATTAAGGGTGGAGTTTTTAGCGGAATATAAGAACCCGTCTCTTAACTTTTAACTAAAAAACTCCCAATAATCATGCTCTTAGTTTGTTTTTGGATTCATTGGATATTATCCTAGAAACAAACTGTGAAAGGATTAGATAACCTAGTCTTAGTATGTTTTAGTAATTGAACTTGTCCTGCTGCTTTTCTTTCATTTGCCCAAAAAGCAAATGATGATATTTTTGGACTAATGCAACTTATTTTTATTTTATTTTTTTAAAAGGAAAATTGTGCTGCCAAAATCCATAAAAGGCATCCATTTCATCGTATGCTAAATGTCATCATAAGAGCATGTACATTGGCATCCCTTAGGTGGGTTTGTTAGGTTAATTGGGCTTTAAAATAAAGATTAAATCAAATTAAGCAAGGGGCGTGCCTTAAACAAGCCACGGAAGGTGCATTCCTTACCTGCCACGCGTCGGGATATTACAGGAGAGAGACGCGGCGTGGAGGGTTTCGACAAAGCTTTCTTTTTTTTCCTATCTCTTTCTGTTTGTCTTCTCTCCTCTGTTCTCTGGCGATTCGAATGGCGATTTCTCGGTACTCGACGACATCGGTACTCGACGACGTCTGGCTGTACTCGACGGTGGCTGTACTCGAAGCGGCATCCGACGACCTCTCTCTCTATCTTCGGCTCTCTGAGACGAAGAACAACGGTGACTGCTTCGGCTGAGGCAAATCGAAAGGTAAAGCTTCATATTTCAATCTTTGAAGTTTGCATGTCTCAGATTTTTTAGCGTTTCATTTTTCTCTCTATCGTCTGATTTCTTAAGATTTATGTATTTAGGTGGATTGATCTAGCGGCATGATCCAGGTAGATTTGTTCCTTATTCAGCGTCAATTTTTTTCTCTCTGTTTTGGCTTAGGTGGATTGATGAAGCGGCTGTCCGAGGTTGATTGTGTCTGTGTGTAATCAGGTATTTTTTGATCCATTTCATCGTTGGTTTAGTTGATAAGTTTCTGTTTCAATCTGAGATTAAGTTTCTGTTTTAACTGTAATTTGAATATTGTGTAGTCGAATTTGTTTTGATAAGTTTCTGTTTCGTTCTTGTGTGTAGATGGTTGATCGAGAGGCATCACACAGTTTTTTTAGAGCAAGGGCGTACGATTCGATAAATAAGGTAAAGCCTATCTCTCTGCTCTGTTGTGATAAAGCAAGATTGTGGTTGAATTAATTTGTTGGTTAGTGTTAGGTTATGTAATAAATAGCTTTGTTATTGGTAGATAGAGGTTGTGTTAGGTAATAAATGGCTTTGCTTTGTTACGGTTAGGTAGAAATGAATTGTGTAGGTGAGTTGATTGTGTTTAGATATATGTCTACTCGGACAGCTTGTGTGTGATCAATGCGTAGATAGGTTTGTTGATTCTATAGAAAAAATGGTGTTGTCTTCTTTCTTGAATACACTTCTCTTCCAACTTCCTCACTCTTCTTCTTTCATATCTCTCAATCTTTATCTTCCTTCACATATGGATTCTTATCCATCTTCTCAAACTTCTCGGTACGTTGATCTACTTATTAGTCAACAAACAGTTTCCTTTGGAAACTTTGGAGATGGTGTTGATGTTTCTTCATCTCAAGCTCCCTTTCTAGACTCTGTAGGAACAGAATCTTCAAACTTTGATGGAGATGGAGACACGGCAGCAACGCGTACTCAACGGCGCAAATGGACACCAACTGATGATTTTGGTCCTGATCAGCTCGTGGTTAAATACGAGCAAGGATCCTGTGATTGGCAACGAGCAAAAATCCACCGGTTTTTGGAAAAGGATTGCGGCTTACTTTGCTGCAAGTCCTCTCGTTGCTGGCACTGAAGAGAGAGAGGCCGCCCACTGCAAGCAACGATGGCATAGGATCAATGACCTCGTCTCCAAGTTCTGTGGAGCGTATGCTGCGGCTACTAGAGGAAAAACTAGCGGCCAGAATGAGGACGATGTTGTGAAGGCTGCTCATCAGATCTTCCTCAACAACTACACGAAGAAATTTACTCTTGACCACGCTTAGAGGGAGATAAGGCACGACCAGAAGTGGTGCGAGCTGGCTAATGCTAAAAACGAAGAGAGCTTGAAGAAGAGGAAGTGTCAGGACGGTGGAGATTCAGAGACCTCTGAAGCAACTGAGAAGCGTCCTCCGGGTGTTAAGGCTGCAAAGAAGAGTGCTCAAAAGAAGATGGTTGAGGACAAAAGGATTGATGAGTTTGAGGGTATGTGGACAATCAAGCAGCGAGATTTGGCCGCCAAAGAAAGGTTGTCTAGGCTGAGTCTCCTTGACAGCCTCACTGGCAAAAAAGAACCCCTGGCCGAGTACGAGGAAGCCCTCAAGAAGAAACTGATAAATGATTTGTTGTCAAATTAGTTAGGCTTGTTCTGTTTCATCCTGTTATGCTTGTTCTGTTTCATGCTGAATTTTAGGCTTGTTCTGTTTGATGGTTATGCTTGTTCTGTTTGATGTTTATGCTTGTTCTATTTATGCTTTCAGTTATGTATTTTGGATGCTTAAATGATTGTATAATATATCTAAGTTTTTATAAATTGATCTTGTACTTTGGATGCTTACAAGTTTGTATAAATTGATGCTTACAAGTTTGTCTCATGTACTTTGGATGCTTACAAGTTTGTATAAATTGATCTTGGTCATGACATACTGTTTTTTGATTCTGTAATGCAGGAACATGAGACAGAGACAAGGACAGAGACACGGACAGGAGGACAGGGAGTTGTATGCTTTCGGTTCTGTTGTATCACGAGAGTTCTGTTGGATTTCTCTTGGAGGACAGGACTTCTCTTGGATTTCTGTTGTATCACGGGATTTCTAGCAATGCAAACAAGGGCACTGACAAGGACAGGACTACTCTTGGATTCTTGTATCACGAGGCTTTGTATGAGAAAAATGGTCACGAGACATTGTATGAGATACTTTGTATATTAACCGCAATTGTGTTGTTGTTCATAGAGACTTTGTATGAGAAACAAACTATCTATTTCATCAATTCTTACTCTCTGTTCTCATTCTCTCTTAATTCTCTCTCAATTCTCATCCTATTAAACACACACACTCCAATCATAGCAAAGAACAAATCAAGTTTCTCCATCAGAATAATACTCACGGTTCATCCACACACACACACTCCGTATTAACCATCAAAACACACACACTCCAATCTGTCCAAGTTCGAACAAATCAAACCAAACCAGGACCATCAGTTTACTTGGTAAGATTTATAAATTCATAAACCATCATCAATTTTTATATGTCATAAATACTATAAAATTCTATATACTATAAAATTCTAAAATTCTATATACTATAAAATTCTATATAAATTCATAAACCATCATCAAGATGATAGAATTCTATATAAATTCAAATATTCTAATGTTTGTCTATTTTGTTTCAAGATTCTCAAACATCACATGGCGTCTTCTTCTCATAATGATTTTGAGGATTCGTTCGATGAAACTTTCGATCACTATTTTGATCAATATTTTGATCAAACATTCGAGAATCTGGTCAATGCTCAGGGTGATCAACCAGACGAACGGAGGACAAGAAAAACAAGAGTTTTTATTGAAAGAAACCGTGAAGAAGGCCACCTCCGGTTATGGAATGATTATTTCAGTGACACTCCAACATATGATGAAAATCTATTCCGACGACGATTTAGAATGAACAGGCCATTGTTCATGCATATTGTTGCTCGCCTCTCCAATGAAGTTGAATTCTTTCGTCAGAAGAAAGACGTTACCGGAAGGTCTGGTCTCTCTGCACTTCAAAAGTGTACAGCAGCTATTCGTGTGTTGGCATATGGTTCTGCGCTTGATGAGGTCGACGAATACATCCGGCTCGGTGCAACCACTGCTCGGTTATGTGTGGAAAATTTTGTGGAAGCAATAATAAATTTGTTCGGCGACGAGTACCTAAGAAGACCAACACCGGATGATCTTCAACGTGTACTTCATATTGGAGAGGTACGTGGATTTCCCGGGATGATAGGAAGCATCGATTGTATGCATTAGGAATGGAAGAATTGTCTTACCGGTTGAAAAGGGCAATATACTCGTGGCTCGGGAAAACCCTCAATCGTTTTAGAGGCGGTTGCTTCATATGATCTCTGGATATGGCATGCATTTTTTGGACCTCCAGGTACCTTAAATGATATCAATGTTCTTGAACGCTCACCTGTTTTTGATGACATAATAAATGGTCAAGCTCTGCAAGTGAATTTCTCGGTGAACGAAAATCCTTATTCAATGGCTTACTATCTCACTGATGGTATTTATCCGAAATGGGTAACTTTTATCCAATCTATTTCACTGCCACAAGGTCCGAAAGTGGCTTTATCTCACTGATGTCGAGCGTGCTTTCGGAGTCTTGCAAGCTCGATTTGCCATTATTAAAAATCCAGCACGTTGTTGGGATAAAGTCAAGATCGGAAAGATTATGAGAGCATGTATCATACTCCATAATATGATAGTAGAAAACGAACGAGATCAACACCCTCAAATTGATGTTTCCAATTTCTATCAAGGAGAAGGTAGCAGAAGTTCACATGTCGATCTCACCTTTTCTACAAATACCCCTTCAAATATCGCCGATCAGATGGGTGTTCGAAGAAGTATTCGTGATAAACAAGTGCATCAACAACTGAAGCGTGATTTGGTTGAACATGTCTGGCGTAAATTTGGACGTCATCAAGACAACAACTAAGTTTCGATCCTTCTTTCAAATTATTATCGTTTATTTAGAAATCTTTGTTTTTATGTTTTTATTTAAAAATCTATGTTTCAAATAGTATGTTTAACTTTGTTTTTTTTTTAAAAAATAAAATTATGTTTAATAATTTTTTATTTTTAAGAGACCATAATTAAGAGACTACCAATAAACCAATAATTTTAAAGATATCTTAGTAAAGTAGTTTAATTACACTTTAATAATTAAAAAATCACTAAGCCACCTTATGTGGATTTCACCAATGTACATGCTCTAATGCACTTTATTCCTATCTATATTTTTTTCTGAATTACCAGAAAGTTCGGGTCGAAGCTATAATCCTTCAAAGCCCGAACACACAAATTGTAATATTAATTTCGTCTCAATGATTATTCCAATTGGAGACTTCTGACACAATGGCCAGAATCCTTTTCATTTGAGCTAATGACTTCTTAGTATTTTTCCTATCTATTTTCAAAGCGAGAATCTATAAACTGGATTTTGCTTAATTATTAAATGGGTCTATATTTGATTAGTTATAAGATTCACAAATCTCTATAACGTAATCTACTCTCTCACACCGGTCCGGTTTGTATTCTAAATCTGTGTAACAAGTTCAGTCATCTGTTTGTGGCTTACGGATTTAGTAAAAAAAAGAATCGTACGATCTTTGTTTCCTTAACTGTAACGGAGCTTGGTCAACATCGATCCCATCTAAAGCATCTGCAAAACACATTCTATTTTGAAGTTTGTAAAACTTCATATTTGTCATTTGAAATTTTAAATTAGTCTTCTCCAAAACAAAATTTCAAACTTAACTTAAATAAATTATATTTTATATTACGATCTTTATATTTTTGATACGTAATTCAAATTCATAAAATTTTATAAATAAGTAACACAATATAAAAATATTATAGAGAATATTAATTAACAAAATAATACAGTAAAATATAAAATACATAAAATTACATAACTAATATTAAATTAAAAATAAAATATTACAATATTTTATAAAAATATTTTCAAAATATTTCTATATATAATCAATTACTGCATTTTCGTTATATAATTCTTTTCTAATATTGTCGCACGTCCTACTGGGATATACTTTAATTGTAATCAAGATTATTATTTTTATATGATTTGTGGTTTATGTTTTAGGTTTACATTTGCAAAAATGTACATGAGATATACTATTTTCTTGATTTAAAATTAATCAAACAACTAATTTTACTATTAACATAATTTTACTCTCTCTCTCTCTCTCTCCTCACGGACGTGTTACTAATCGAAAATACATAAATATATCAGTTAAAGAGCATTTCAAATTGTTTAGCTTACTTAAAATTTAAATATTAACTTTTATTGTGTATGTTTTGTTATTCTTTTATAGATCATGATCATCTTAATATTAAAATGTTCATGAATACATAATAATTTTACACATTTTCTTTGTTTATTCTATTGTAGTTATGATAATTTTGATAATAAGTAAAATAATGTTTAATACAAAATCTTAGATTATATTTTTCTTATGAATATTTTTAAATTTTATGTCTTTGATATTATATTATTAATTATGTGCTAAAATATTATTTTAGATTGATGTCATGTTTTGTTAGACCTAAAATAAAATATTGATAAAAACAAATTCTGCATTATTAAATAATTTGCAAATAAATTTGGTTTAAAACAATAAGATGATGAAAATGTCGAATACTTAATAAAACTTTAAAATTATAGTGTTAAATTTTTAGACAACTTTTCTTGATAAAATACCATCACGAAAGTAAATGATTCAGCTTTATTAATTGTGAAACATTATTTTCACATATATATATATATATATGAAACTATTGTTTTCGTATTAGTTCTAGATCTCTTAAAAAGGTTCACTAAAATTTTTTTCTCCTTCTTATATCATCTTCCTCTTTTCTCTTGTTCTCTGTTTCTCATCTCATTTCTTCTATTTATTATCACTTTTCTGTCACAATCCCTAAGCACAACCATGGGCTTAACAAAAATGTCACTTTTTGTGTTGTTTATTAAAAGAAATGAACTGATGATTATGTTGGAAGAAAATTTTCATATTTATAATGGAGGATTAACACAAAGGAATGAATGAATGGATTCATTAAATGTGAGATCCTGTAAGAAGTAGAGAATATGTATTAATGTGAATTTTAGTGAAGATGCATGAACCAAGTTAATTTCAACGGCACCAGATTAAAGAAGTCTATTCAGCTTCTAACTGTATTAATGTGAATTTTAGTGAAGATGCATGAACCAAGTTAATTTCTGTAACGGCACCAGATTAAAGAAGTCTATTCAGCTTCCAACTGACATTGATCGGAATCGTTCGTCACGGTGAAACCGTGGATTTCTATTGACAGTTGACTGAACGGAAATTGTTGCTCGACGGCTTTTTTAAGTTTCAGATACAGTTTTTTGGAAAAGATGTATTTGGACCGTAGTAAACACATAAAACCCATTAAACTCAAGAATTAATGAAATATTAATCTTTGGTTTCACGGGACACGTGTCGCGCTCTTAGCCTTTGAGTTAATGACGGTCGTCCCATGTGGCATGCTTCAGAGTGAGCAAACCCAACTTTATACGCAGTTTCTTAAAGTTTCGTATACAGTTTTTTTTTTTCGAAAAGATGTATTTGGACCGTAGTAAACACATAAAACCCATTAAACTCAAGAATTAATGAAATATTAATCTTTGGTTTCACGGGACACGTGTCGCGCTCTTAGCTTTTGAATTTATGACGTGTCATCCGATGTGGCATGCTTCAGAGTGAGCAAACTCAACTTTATAATAATAGATTACCGAAAGTTCGGCTATGATCCTTCAAAGCCCGAACACACAAATTGTAATATTAATTTCGTCTCAATGATTATTCCAATTGGAGACTTCTGACACAATGGCCAGAATCCTTTTCATTTGAGCTAATGACTTCTTAGTATTTTTCCTATCTATTTTCAAAGCGAGAATCTATAAACTGGATTTTGTTTAATTATTAAATGGGTCTATATTTGATTAGTTATAAGATTCACAAATCTCTATAACGTAATCTACTCTCTCACACCGTCCGGTTTGTATTCTAAATCTGTGTAACAAGTTCAGTCATCTGTTTGTGGCTTACAGATTTAGTAAAAAGAATCGTCACGATCTTTGTTTCCTTAACTGTAACGCTGAGTTTGGTCAACATCGATCCCATCTAAAGCATCTGCAAAACACATTCTATTTTGAAGTTTGTAAAACTTCATATTTGTCATTTGAAATTTTAAATTAGTCTTCTCCAAAAACAAAATTTTAAACTTAACTTAAATAAATTATATTTTGTATTACGATCTTTATATTTTTGATACATAATTCAAATTCATAAAATTTTATAAATAAGTAACACAATATAAAAATATTATCGAAAATATTAATTAACAAAATAATACAGTAAAATATAAAATACATAAAATTACATAACTAATATTAAATTAAAAATAAAATATTACAATATTTTATAAAAATATTTTCAAAATATTTCTATATATAATCAATTACTGCATTTTCAGTTATATAAATTTTTTTCTAATATTGTCGCACGTCCTACTGGGGATATACTTTAATTGTAATCAAGATTATTATTTTTATATGATTTGTGGTTTATGTTTTAGGTTTACATTTGCAAAAATGTACATGAGATATACTATTTTCTTGATTTAAAATTAATCAAACAACTAATTTTACTATTAACATAATTTTACTCTCTCTCTCTCTCTCTCTCTCTCTCTCTCTCTACGGACGTGTTACTAATCGAAAATACATAAATATATCAGTTAAAGAGCATTTCAAATTGTTTAGCTTACATAAAATTTAAGATATTAACTTTTATTGTGTATGTTTTGTTATTCTTTTATAGATCATGATCATCTTAATATTAAAATGTTCATGAATACATAATAATTTTACATATTTTCTTTGTTTATTCTATTGTAGTTATGATAATTTTGATAATAAGTAAAATAATGTTTAATACAAAAATCTTAGATTATATTTTTCTTATGAATATTTTTAAATTTTATGTCTTTGATATTATATTATTAATTATGTGCTAAAATATTATTTTAGATTGATGTCATGTTTTGTTAGACCTAAAATAAAATATTGATAAAAACAAATTCTGCATTATTAAATAATTTGCAAATAAATTTGGTTTAAAACAATAAGATGATGAAAATGTCGAATACTTAATAAAACTTTAAAAATTATAGTGTTAAATTTTTAGACAACTTTTCTTGATAAAATACCATCACGAAAGTAAATGATTCAGCTTTATTAATTGTGAAACATTATTTTCACATATATATATATATATGAAACTATTGTTTTTCGTATTAGTTCTAGATCTCTTAAAAAAGGTTCACTAAAATTTTTTTTCTCCCTTCTTATATCATCTTCCTCTTTTCTCTTGTTCTCTGTTTCTCATCTCATTTCTTCTATTTCTTATCACTTTTCTGTCACAATCCCTTAAGCACAACCATGGGCTTAACAAAAATGTCACTTTTTGTGTTGTTTATTAAAAGAAATGAACTGATGATTATGTTGGAAGAAAACTTTCATATTTATAATGGAGGATTAACACAAAGGAATGAATGAATGGATTCATTAAATGTGAGATCCTGTAAGAAGTAGAGAATATGTATTAATGTGAATTTTAGTGAAGATGCATGAACCAAGTTAATTTCCGTAACGGCACCAGATTAAAGAAGTCTATTCAGCTTCTAACTGTATTAATGTGAATTTTAGTGAAGATGCATGAACCAAGTTAATTTCTGTAACGGCACCAGATTAAAGAAGTCTATTCAGCTTCCAACTGACATTGATCGGCATCGTTCGTCACGGTGAAACTGTGGATTTCTATTGACAGTTGACTGAACGGGAATTGTTGCTCGACGGCCAGTTTCTTTAAGTTTCGTATACAGTTTTTTTTGGAAAAGATGTATTTGGACCGTAGTAAACACATAAAACCCATTAAACTCAAGAATTAATGAAATATTAATCTTTGGTTTCACGGGACACGTGTCGCGCTCTTAGCCTTTGAGTTAATGACGTGTCGTCCCATGTGGCATGCTTCAGGAGTGAGCAAACCCAACTTTATACTCAGTTTCTTTAAGTTTCGTATACAGTTTTTTTATAGAAAAGATGTATTTGGACCGTAGTAAACACATAAAACCCATTAAACTCAAGAATTAATGAAATATTAATCTTTGGTTTCACGGGACACGTGTCGCGCTCTAAGCTTTTGAATTTATGACGTGTCATCCGATGTGGCATGCTTCAGGAGTGAGCAAACTCAACTTTATAATAATAGATTACCAGAAAGTTCGGGTCGAAGCTATAATCCTTCAAAGCCCGAACACACAAATTATAATATTAATTTCGTCTCAATGATTATTCCAATTGGAGACTTCTGACACAATGGCCAGAATCCTTTTCATTTGAGCTAATGACTTCTTAGTATTTTTCCTATCTATTTTCAAAGCGAGAATCTATAAACTGGATTTTGCTTAATTATTAAATGGGTCTATATTTGATTAGTTATAAGATTCACAAATCTCTATAACGTAATCTACTCTCTCACACCGGTCCGGTTTGTATTCTAAATCTGTGTAACAAGTTCAGTCATCTGTTTGTGGCTTACGGATTTAGTAAAAAGAATCGTCACGATCTTTGTTTCCTTAACTGTAACGGAGTTTGGTCAACATCGATCCCATCTAAAGCATCTGCAAAAACACATTCTATTTTGAAGTTTGTAAAACTTCATATTTGTCATTTGAAATTTTAAATTAGTCTTCTCCAAAACAAAATTTCAAACTTAACTTAAATAAATTATATTTTATATTACGATCTTTATATTTTTGATAATGTAATTCAAATTCATAAAATTTTATAAATAAGTAACACAATATAAAAATATTATAGAAAATATTAATTAACAAAATAATACAGTAAAATATAAAATACATAACTAATATTAAATTAAAAATAAAATATTACAATATTTTATAAAATATTTTCAAAATATTTCTATATATAATCAATTACTGCATTTTAGTTATATAATTTTTTTTCTAATATTGTCGCACGCCCTCTGTAGGGATATACTTTAATTGTAATCAAGATTATTATTTTTATATGATTTATGGTTTGTGTTTTAGGTTTACATTTGAAAAAAATGTACATGAGATATACTATTTTCTTGATTTAAAATTAATCAAACAACTAATTTTTACTATTAACATAATTTTACTCTCTCTCTTTCTCTCTCTCTCTCATCACCCTACGGACGTGTTACTAATCGAAAATACATAAATATATCAGTTAAAGAGCATTTCAAATTGTTTAGCTTACTTAAAATTAAAGGCGATATTAACTTTTATTGTGTATGTTTTGTTATTATTTTTATAGATCATGATCATCTTAATATTAAAATGTTCATGAATACATAATAATTTTACACATTTTCTTTGTTTATTCTATTGTAGTTATGATAATTTTGATAATAAGTAAAATAATGTTTAATACAAAAATCTTAGATTATATTTTTTCTTATGAATATTTTTAAATTTTATGTCTTTGATATTATATTATTAATTATGTGCTAAAATATTATTTTAGATTGATGTCATGTTTTGTTAGACCTAAAATAAAATATTGATAAAACAAATTCTGTATTATTAAATAATTTGCAAATAAATTTGGTTTAAAACAATAAGATGATGAAAATATCGAATACTTAATAAAACTTTAAAATTATAGTGTTAAATTTTTAGACAACTTTTCTTGATAAAATACCATCACGAAAGTAAATGATTCAGCTTTATTAATTGTGAAACATTATTTTCACATATATATATATGAAACTATTGTTTTTCGGATTAGTTCTAGATCTCTTAAAAAGGTTCACTAAAATTTTTTTCTCCTTCTTATATCATCTTCCTCTTTTCTCTTGTTCTCTGTTTCTCATCTCATTTCTTCTATTTATTATCACTTTTCTGTCACAATCCCTAAGCACAACCATGGGCTTAACAAAATGTCACTTTTTGTGTTGTTTATTAAAAGAAATGAACTGATGATTATGTTGGAAGAAAACTTTCATATTTATAATGGAGGATTAACACAAAGGAATGAATGAATGGATTCATTAAATGTGAGATCCTGTAAGTAGAGAATATGTATTAATGTGAATTTTAGTGAAGATGCATGAACCAAGTTAATTTCCGTACGGCACGATTAAAGAAGTCTATTCAGCTTCTAACTGTATTAATGTGAATTTTAGTGAAGATGCATGAACCAAGTTAATTTCTGTAACGGCACCAGATTAAAGAAGTCTATTCAGCTTCCAACTGACATTGATCGGCATCGTTCGTCACGGTGAAACCGTGGATTTCTATTGACAGTTGACTGAACGGGAATTGTTGCTCGACGGCCAGTTTCTTTAAGTTTCAGATACAGTTTTTTGGAAAAGATGTATTTGGACCGTAGTAAACACATAAAACCCATTAAACTCAAGAATTAATGAAATATTAATCTTTGGTTTCACGGGACACGTGTCGCGCTCTTAGCCTTTGAGTTAATGACGTGTCGTCCCATGTGGCATGCTTCAGGAGTGAGCAAACCCAACTTTATACGCAGTTTCTTAAAGTTTCGTATACAGTTTTTTTTTTTTCGAAAAGATGTATTTGGACCGTAGTAAACACATAAAACCCATTAAACTCAAGAATTAATGAAATATTAATCTTTGGTTTCACGGGACACGTGTCGCGCTCTTAGCTTTTGAATTTATGACGTGTCATCCGATGTGGCATGCTTCAGGAGTGAGCAAACTCAACTTTATAATAATAGATTACCAGAAAGTTCGGATCGAAGCTATGATCCTTCAAAGCCCGAACACACAAATTGTAATATTAATTTCGTCTCAATGATTATTCCAATTGGAGACTTCTGACACAATGGCCAGAATCCTTTTCATTTGAGCTAATGACTTCTTAGTATTTTTCCTATCTATTTTCAAAGCGAGAATCTATAAACTGGATTTTGTTTAATTATTAAATGGGTCTATATTTGATTAGTTATAAGATTCACAAATCTCTATAACGTAATCTACTCTCTCACACCGGTCCGGTTTGTATTCTAAATCTGTGTAACAAGTTCAGTCATCTGTTTGTGGCTTACGGATTTAGTAAAAAAAAAGAATCGTACGATCTTTGTTTCCTTAACTGTAACGGGAGTTTGGTCAACATCGATCCCATCTAAAGCATCTGCAAAAACACATTCTATTTTGAAGTTTGTAAAACTTCATATTTGTCATTTGAAATTTTAAATTAGTCTTCTCCAAAAACAAAATTTTAAACTTAACTTAAATAAATTATATTTTGTATTACGATCTTTATATTTTTGATACGTAATTCAAATTCATAAAATTTTATAAATAAGTAACACAATATAAAAATATTATCGAAAATATTAATTAACAAAATAATACAGTAAAATATAAAATACATAAAATTACATAACTAATATTAAATTAAAAATAAAATATTACAATATTTTATAAAAATATTTTCAAAATATTTCTATATATAATCAATTACTGCATTTTTCGTTATATAAATTTTTTTCTAATATTGTCGGCACGTCCTACGGGCGGGATATACTTTAATTGTAATCAAGATTATTATTTTTATATGATTTGTGGTTTATGTTTTAGGTTTACATTTGCAAAAATGTACATGAGATATACTATTTTCTTGATTTAAAATTAATCAAACAACTAATTTTTACTATTAACATAATTTTACTCTCTCTCTCTCTCTCTCTCTCTCTCTCTCATCACCCTACGGACGTGTTACTAATCGAAAATACATAAATATATCAGTTAAAGAGCATTTCAAATTGTTTAGCTTACATAAAATTTAAGGCGATATTAACTTTTATTGTGTATGTTTTGTTATTCTTTTTATAGATCATGATCATCTTAATATTAAAATGTTCATGAATACATAATAATTTTACACATTTTCTTTGTTTATTCTATTGTAGTTATGATAATTTTGATAATAAGTAAAATAATGTTTAATACAAAAATCTTAGATTATATTTTTCTTATGAATATTTTAAATTTTATGTCTTTGATATTATATTATTAATTATGTGCTAAAATATTATTTTAGATTGATGTCATGTTTTGTTAGACCTAAAATAAAATATTGATAAAAACAAATTCTGCATTATTAAATAATTTGCAAATAAATTTGGTTTAAAACAATAAGATGATGAAAATGTCGAATACTTAATAAAACTTTAAAAATTATAGTGTTAAATTTTTAGACAACTTTTCTTGATAAAATACCATCACGAAAGTAAATGATTCAGCTTTATTAATTGTGAAACATTATTTTCACATATATATATATATATATGAAACTATTGTTTTTCGTATTAGTTCTAGATCTCTTAAAAAAGGTTCACTAAAATTTTTTTTCTCCCTTCTTATATCATCTTCCTCTTTTCTCTTGTTCTCTGTTTCTCATCTCATTTCTTCTATTTCTTATCACTTTTCTGTCACAATCCCTTAAGCACAACCATGGGCTTAACAAAAATGTCACTTTTTGTGTTGTTTATTAAAAGAAATGAACTGATGATTATGTTGGAAGAAAACTTTCATATTTATAATGGAGGATTAACACAAAGGAATGAATGAATGGATTCATTAAATGTGAGATCCTGTAAGAAGTAGAGAATATGTATTAATGTGAATTTTAGTGAAGATGCATGAACCAAGTTAATTTCCGTAACGGCACCAGATTAAAGAAGTCTATTCAGCTTCTAACTGTATTAATGTGAATTTTAGTGAAGATGCATGAACCAAGTTAATTTCTGTAACGGCACCAGATTAAAGAAGTCTATTCAGCTTCCAACTGACATTGATCGGCATCGTTCGTCACGGTGAAACTGTGGATTTCTATTGACAGTTGACTGAACGGGAATTGTTGCTCGACGGCCAGTTTCTTTAAGTTTCGTATACAGTTTTTTTTTTGGAAAAGATGTATTTGGACCGTAGTAAACACATAAAACCCATTAAACTCAAGAATTAATGAAATATTAATCTTTGGTTTCACGGGACACGTGTCGCTCTTAGCCTTTGAGTTAATGACGTGTCGTCCCATGTGGCATGCTTCAGGAGTGAGCAAACCCAACTTTATACTCAGTTTCTTTAAGTTTCGTATAAGGTTTTTTTATAGAAAAGATGTATTTGGACCGTAGTAAACACATAAAACCCATTAAACTCAAGAATTAATGAAATATTAATCTTTGGTTTCACGGGACACGTGTCGCGCTCTTAGCTTTTGAATTTATGACGTGTCATCCGATGTGGCATGCTTCAGGAGTGAGCAAACTCAACTTTATAATAATAGATTACCAGAAAGTTCGGTCGAGCTATAATCCTTCAAAGCCCGAACACACAAATTATAATATTAATTTCGTCTCAATGATTATTCCAATTGGAGACTTCTGACACAATGGCCAGAATCCTTTTCATTTGAGCTAATGACTTCTTAGTATTTTTCCTATCTATTTTCAAAGCGAGAATCTATAAACTGGATTTTGCTTAATTATTAAATGGGTCTATATTTGATTAGTTATAAGATTCACAAATCTCTATAACGTAATCTACTCTCTCACACCGTCCGGTTTGTATTCTAAATCTGTGTAACAAGTTCAGTCATCTGTTTGTGGCTTACGGATTTAGTAAAAGAATCGTCACGATCTTTGTTTCCTTAACTGTAGCGGAGTTTGGTCAACATCGATCCCATCTAAAGCATCTGCAAAACACATTCTATTTTGAAGTTTGTAAAACTTCATATTTGTCATTTGAAATTTTAAATTAGTCTTCTCCAAAACAAAATTTCAAACTTAACTTAAATAAATTATATTTTATATTACGATCTTTATATTTTTGATCGTAATTCAAATTCATAAAATTTTATAAATAAGTAACACAATATAAAAATATTATAGAGAATATTAATTAACAAAATAATACAGTAAAATATAAAATACATAACTAATATTAAATTAAAAATAAAATATTACAATATTTTATAAAAATATTTTCAAAATATTTCTATATATAATCAATTACTGCATTTTCGTTATATAATTTTTTTTCTAATATTGTCGCACGTCCTACGGGGATATACTTTAATTGTAATCAAGATTATTATTTTTATATGATTTGTGGTTTATCTTTTAGGTTTACATTTGAAAAAAATGTACATGAGATATACTATTTTCTTGATTTAAAATTAATCAAACAACTAATTTTACTATTAACATAATTTTACTCTCTCTCTCTCTCTCTCTCTCTCTCTCTCTCATCGGACGTGTTACTAATCGAAAATACATAAATATATCAGTTAAAGAGCATTTCAAATTGTTTAGCTTACTTAAAATTAAAGGCGATATTAACTTTTATTGTGTATGTTTTGTTATTATTTTTATAGATCATGATCATCTTAATATTAAAATGTTCATGAATACATAATAATTTTACACATTTTCTTTGTTTATTCTATTGTAGTTATGATAATTTTGATAATAAGTAAAATAATGTTTAATACAAAAATCTTAGATTATATTTTTCTTATGAATATTTTTAAATTTTATGTCTTTGATATTATATTATTAATTATGTGCTAAAATATTATTTTAGATTGATGTCATGTTTTGTTAGACCTAAAATAAAATATTGATAAAACAAATTCTGCATTATTAAATAATTTGCAAATAAATTTGGTTTAAAACAATAAGATGATGAAAATATCGAATACTTAATAAAACTTTAAAAATTATAGTGTTAAATTTTTAGACAACTTTTCTTGATAAAATACCATCACGAAAGTAAATGATTCAGCTTTATTAATTGTGAAACATTATTTTCACATATATATATATGAAACTATTGTTTTTCGTATTAGTTCTAGATCTCTTAAAAAAGGTTCACTAAAATTTTTTTCTCCTTCTTATATCATCTTCCTCTTTTCTCTTGTTCTCTGTTTCTCATCTCATTTCTTCTATTTATTATCACTTTTCTGTCACAATCCCTTAAGCACAACCATGGGCTTAACAAAAATGTCACTTTTGTGTTGTTTATTAAAAGAAATGAACTGATGATTATGTTGGAAGAAAACTTTCATATTTATAATGGAGGATTAACACAAAGGAATGAATGAATGGATTCATTAAATGTGAGATCCTGTAAGAAGTAGAGAATATGTATTAATGTGAATTTTAGTGAAGATGCATGAACCAAGTTAATTTCCGTAACGGCACCAGATTAAAGAAGTCTATTCAGCTTCTAACTATTAATGTGAATTTTAGTGAAGATGCATGAACCAAGTTAATTTCTGTAACGGCACCAGATTAAAGAAGTCTATTCAGCTTCCAACTGACATTGATCGGCATCGTTCGTCACGGTGAAACCGTGGATTTCTATTGACAGTTGACTGAACGGGAATTGTTGCTCGACGGCCGTTTTTAAGTTTCAGATACAGTTTTTTGGAAAAGATGTATTTGGACCGTAGTAAACACATAAAACCCATTAAACTCAAGAATTAATGAAATATTAATCTTTGGTTTCACGGGACACGTGTCGCTCTTAGCCTTTGAGTTAATGACGTGTCGTCCCATGTGGCATGCTTCAGGAGTGAGCAAACCCAACTTTATACCCAGTTTCTTTAAGTTTCGTATATAGTTTTTTTTTTAGAAAAGATGTATTTGGACCGTAGTAAACACATAAAACCCATTAAACTCAAGAATTAATGAAATATTAATCTTTGGTTTCACGGGACACGTGTCGCGCTCTAAGCTTTTGAATTTATGACGTGTCATCCGATGTGGCATGCTTCAGAGTGAGCAAACTCAACCTTATAATAATAGATTACCAGAAAGTTCGGGTCGAAGCTATAATCCTTCAAAGCCCGAACACACAAATTGTAATATTAATTTCGTCTCAATGATTATTCCAATTGGAGACTTCTGACACAATGGCCAAAATCCTTTTCATTTGAGCTAATGACTTCTTAGTATTTTTCCTATCTATTTTCAAAGCGAGAATCTATAAACTGGATTTTGCTTAATTATTAAATGGGTCTATATTTGATTAGTTATAAGATTCACAAATCTCTATAACGTAATCTACTCTCTCACACCGGTCCGGTTTGTATTCTAAATCTGTGTAACAAGTTCAGTCATCTGTTTGTGGCTTACGGATTTAGTAAAAAAAAGAATCGTACGATCTTTGTTTCCTTAACTGTAACGCGGGAGTTTGGTCAACATCGATCCCATCTAAAGCATCTGCAAAAACACATTCTATTTTGAAGTTTGTAAAACTTCATATTTGTCATTTGAAATTTTAAATTAGTCTTCTCCAAAAACAAAATTTCAAACTTAACTTAAATAAATTATATTTTATATTACGATCTTTATATTTTTGATACGTAATTCAAATTCATAAAATTTTATAAATAAGTAACACAATATAAAAATATTATAGAAAATATTAATTAACAAAATAATACATTAAAATATAAAATACATAAAATTACATAACTAATATTAAATTAAAATAAAATATTACAATATTTTATAAAAATATTTTCAAAATATTTATATATATGATCAATTACTGCATTTTTCGTTATATAATTTTTTTTCTAATATTGTCGTTATATAAATCTAGTTTTGAAAAAAACTCATTTTAAAGTTTTATTTAATTTTTATTTGTAAAAATTAAAATTATAAAAGCAAATATGAACTGTTTATAAGTTATAAAATTTTAAAGGATTAAAAGTTTAAATAAAAAAATATTTAAGGATCATAAATATAATATGTAAATGTAAGGACTAAAATGCAATGAAAAATATGAAATTTTAAATTTGAAGTTTTGAAATTCTTTCTGGAAAGCAAAACTTCATACTTGAAATTAGAGTGTATTTTGGAGATACTAGTTGATCTCTACACACACTTGGATTGGTATAGCTGCAACCATATCAATATCCCAGATTAGTAAAAGGTTTTATTAGCCCAGTTTTAATTATATTATAGACTTACTATTCAATCCCAACGAGGCTCGTTAAAGTTCATTTTAAGGCCCACACGGAAAAAACCTCCTGGAATTTTCTGGATTTGTTTCATTTCAGGTTCGAGATGTTTCGTTACAGAAAATCGAGAAGGTCGAGAAATTTCTATTTCTTCTTATAAATACATTCTTCATGCTCTCGCTTTACACAGAAGTCGAAAATCAATTTCAGCAAAAAAAAAAATCGACCTTATTTCACAAGTTTCTTTTTCGAAAAACTCTCACAGAAGAAAAAATGTCGATGATTCCTAGCTTCTTCGGCAACAACAGGCGAAACAGCTTCTTCGATCCTTTCTCGCTTGACGTCTGGGATCCGCTGAGGGAGTTCTCTTCCCTTTCTCGTGACAGCAACTCTGCTATAGTGAACGCACGTGTGGACTGGAGAGAGACGCCCGAGGCGCACGTGTTCAAGGCGGACCTTCCTGGGCTCAAAAAGGAGGAAGTGAAGGTGGAGATCGAGGAGGACAGCGTGCTGAAGATCAGTGGAGAGAGGCACGTGGAGAAGGAGGATAAGAACGACACGTGGCACCGCGTTGAGAGATCGAGCGGGCAGTTCACGAGGAAGTTTAGGCTTCCGGACAATGTGAAGATGGATCAGGTGAAGGCTGCGATGGAGAACGGTGTTTTGACCGTGACTGTGCCTAAGGCCGAGACCAAGAAGCCTGATGTTAAGTCTATTCAGATCTCTGGCTGATCATTCAACCTTCCGACTCTGGTTTAAGCTTATAATTTAAAACGGTATCGTTGTGTGTCTACGTTTTGTGTTCTGGTTCTGTTAAACTGCGTGGTGGTTTTGTATCGTAATAATTGTGTGTAATAAATAATCTACTGTAAACCGTACGAGTTAAAATGACGCAAGAGTAAAGATAATTTACTGTAAACCGTACAAGTGTTAAAATGACGTAAGAGTAAGATACAAATTTCAATTTCTACAAACCGGGATTAGCCGGACTCAAATCCTAAACTGACCAAGTTAGTTAATCAATCACGGTAATCAAAGGCATTGATCGTAACGTCAAAAGGAACACGTGGTCTGCGTCGGTTGACTACAAAATTGCCAGACCCTAGTAAGTAGTAAGAAACAATAAACAAAAATAAGCTGAGTGCGTCAGCAATGACTTGGATTAGCTTAAAGTTCGGTTTAATCGAAAGAGAAACAAGAACTGAGGAGTTAGATCTGAAAAATGGCGAAGAAAGAAGAGAGTGTGAAGCTTATAGGGTTCTGGATAAGCCCTTTCAGTCGTAGAGTCGAGATGGCTCTCAAACTCAAAGGCGTTCCTTACGAATACTTGGAGGAAGAACTGCCCAAAAAGACCCCATTGCTTCTTGAGCTAAACCCGGTTCACAAGAAGGTTCCTGTTCTTGTCCACAATGATAAAATATTATCCGAGTCGCATGTGATCCTTGAATACATCGACCAAACGTGGAGTAACAATCCATTACTACCTCAAGATCCCTACGAGAAAGCCATGGCTCGGTTCTGGGCCAAGTTCGTTGATGAGCAGGTAATTTAATAACATTGAATGCCGATTAAGTTTTAATACATTTTAAATATATACATAATTAAATTTTCTTACAAGCACTATTTTTTGTTGATTGATCTAACTCTTGCAGATCTTACCAGACGGGTTCATGCCCTTGGTAAAACCAGAAAAGGGAATAGAAGTTGCTATAGAAGAGACTCGAGAACTGATTATGTTTCTTGAGAAGGAAGTTACTGGAAAAGATTTCTTCGGCGGCAAGACGATTGGATTTTTGGACATGGTCGCAGGAACTATGATCCCATTTTGTCTGGCTAGGGCTTGGGAATGCATGGGAATTGATATGATTCCAGAGGAGAAGTTTCCAGGACTGAACAGATGGATCAAGAAGTTGAATGAGGTTGAGATCGTGAGGGAATGTATACCTCCAAAAGAGAAACATATTGAGCGCATGAACAAAATTATAGAGAGAACTAAGTCTTCATAAATAAAGCCTACACTGTTACTCCTTTTTTTATCATGAATTTATGTTATTATTATATCCTCGCTACGCCTTTTTTTTCTCTCGCTATGCTTGTATCGTTTGGTAACTGAAATAAAAATAAAGGAATATAGCTGCATCGGATTTTCTCTTCTAAAAACTAAATACTATGCAGTTAGTTGTTTCAAATTATGTCATTGTTTTTTTAATAGTTTTTTATGTGTAATTTTTTTTTGGATAGTTACCAATCAGAAAATGTTTTTATATACAAATATGTTGATTTCCTCTATTTAACCGCATTTATTTTTTTTCTAAAAACACTCATGCCATTTGTATTATCAATCGTACTTTCAAAAGAAAAAATTGTTAAATTTATTCACTCAAAAAAGTCCTTTTTACAACATGTGTAACACGTGGTTTAGTACTTTGAAACCGTACTTATTAAAATATCTATATATATAAAAGAAAATTTCCTCCCTTCTCCTTGCGCCACCTAGGATTCCACGTCATAAAGTCGGAGACTATCGTCGCGACACGTGTTCAGACCAATGAAACTCTGAATTTCATTTAATATGCAGCATGATGGGTTTTGGTTGGGTGTTTACATGTCTGGGTTATAAATCAGATTTTCCTCTCTTGAACATTACATGTCATCAAAACCCACAACAAACTTTGGCACCGTTACAAAGGTTGACGACACTCAAAGGTCGTCATTAAAGCTTTAATGAACGCATCTCTCCACTCCTCACGCAATCTCTCACACAATACCTCTCTTTTCTTCCATGAGCGAATCTAAAGCTATAAATATGTTAATTTCTCTGCGTAAATTCATTCGTTATCATTCTACCTTTAAAGATTCATCAATCATAATCATCATCATGTACAAAGATCCATGTCTCTTTGCAATATTAACCTCCGTTTATAGAGGTCTTCTCTTGGAAAATACTTTAATCTCTCTGCCGCCGACTCGAATTAGAAGCCAAAGTGTTTGTGCTCTTCGTGATGCACCTTGGATCATTCCGCTGCGGTTTCCACCGCTGATCAGAAAACGACAATGTCAGAATCCTAGCTTCGTCAAACAAGTGTTGTAACACGAGGAAGAGTATTTCGCGGTTAATTCTAGGAAAATTGGTTTTGGTGAATTTGCTATAATGGTTTAAGTTACTTGACGAAAAGTATGGTTAATTTAAACCGTCGTCTTTCCATATATGTGCTATCATGAGTTCCGGCCACAACCTAGCCGCTTCTACGTAATGCATAATCAAGGTTAGAATAAATAGGAATCTAGGTTTCTCGAAATTGGCTTTTTTCGTTTCTTGTGTTTATGAATTATGTTTTGGTTATGTGTATGTACATCAGCAGAGCCTGTATTCTCAGTTTGTTTTCTTAATATTCCATTGTATATAAACTTTATAAGAAACTGTTGGCCTTTTGAATGTTCTCAACTATATATTTTTCACTTTTGGTATGTATGACTGAAACTTTTCATTCGATGTTTATACAATGAGAGATACTCAAATAAACTAAATACATGTGTCATTAATGGTTTCTTTCTAATATTGATGATGATGCAACTTATGTAGAACACCCCTTTTACATAGAAAAATGAAAAAAAAAATACTGAAAATTACAGATTGTGTTCTTTTTTTTTTCTTGAGATTGTTCGCTCTGTTGAAATTTGAGATCAATATAGTAGCAACTAGCAACTATAGAGAATCTTTTATTTTTGTACATGACAAGCTACTAAGAGCAAAAGTATATTCATAATTACAATAGATATTATAATATATGAATGTGGGTTAACCCTCTCTACTCATGTGAACCTTATCAAAATAAATTGTCTAAAAATTTGACACTAAATTTTTCAAAAATGCATTAAACACTTTATATTCCATACCATCATATTCTATTAACTAAAATTATTAATAAAATGTTTAATAACCCAAAAGTTCTTTTTAATCAATAGTTTAATTACAATCTAACAAAAAAAAATCCATCAATGTAAAATTATTTTAGCACATGATATTAATATCATCTAAAATACATATACTTCAGAAAAAGAATTAAAACAAATTTTTTTACTGATATTGTGTCTACACGTTTTATCAAATGCAAATAAAAAGCGTAAAGATTAGAAAATTAAAAAATAAAGGAAAATATAACCAAATAGTAATACATAATAGATTAAAAAAGTTTCTACGAAAATAAGACCACAATAAAAATTAATAGATAATAAAAAATCAAAAATAATTGTTAGGAAAAATAGAATAAAATACAGAAATAAAAAATAAATATAAAAAATGAATAATTTTTATACAAAAGAGATATTTTAAGTTATGCTAACTAAATAAATGTAGAATGTATTTTAAATATTTATGTCAAAAATTCTTAAAAAACCTATAAACATAGATCCAAGATCTGTAAAAAATAAAATATATAGTTATATAGTCTAATAAGAGACACACGATATAAAATAATATAAGAGGATGAATAAAACTAGATAACTCCAAATTAAACAAATAAATCAACAATTCTACACCATTAAAATAAAAACAGCATAAAACTTCAAATAAACAATCTTATTAATCGTAAGTAAAAATTTAGTTAATTGTAATGAGAATGAAACTGAACAAAGAATAATAATCAATAAATAATGATTCATAATAATATAGAACAAAGTATTTTAAAATAAAAACAAATATTAAACAAAAATCAAAAATATTTAAACTATTTTATTTATTTTTTTCAAATTATCATCCCGCCCATAGGGCAGACCGGCTCTAGTATACTATACACGTGAGGTTTACGGACTACTGTATATCATTCGTAGCGATGGACAAAGTGGAAGTAACGTCAGCCATGACGATCAAGATGTCATTTGGTCAATAATTGTGTAACACTCAAGATGTCCGTGGTTGACACTCGTGAGTGATGTGCATACATTAACTCTCAGACGAACGTTCTTCTGACTACACGAAGAAAAGTATGCTAAACTATTTATAGCAAAAGGCCTTCATTTTCTGTGTAAGAGACGACGTCCTTGACTCGGTGCGTTTATGTCTAGGGGATCCTTTTAATAAAAAAAAAAAAACAGAATGAATTGATTGATAGTAAAAAAAGTATTTGATTGCTTATTAAATCATGTCACAGATCAATTTCGATGATAATTTAACCTATATCTAAACTTTGACACTGATAATTTTTTGAAAATTTATCAGATTATGATTTTGGTATTTTAAGGAATATAAAGTTTTGAAATAAGATTAATCACCACAAGAAATATAAAATAAATAAAGTAAAATTTCATTTACATATGGTTTGATTAAATATATTTTCTAAAGATTGAATGAATCACTTACTCGAATTTTACCACATGTAATATTTTCTAATAATATTTTCTAAATAGTATTATGTGTATTTTAACTTAAGTGAATCTTTTATAATATCACATGTATTCTAAGTACTCGAATTTTACCACATTTTTTTTTAGTTAAGCTTTGAATCTTTAGACCAGTCTTAAAAAATATTTGAGCATTTGTTAATACACTTTAAACCAATCGATAAAATAGTAACATCTCTCGACCTTCGACATGCTCATAGACAATTCTTCATTAGTAGAAGAATAACTATATGGATTCAAATTACAATTACCTTGATTCGGGTCTATGGTTTTGTAATCAATATCCAAACTTTGCACCCATGAACATGTGTACATGTATAGCGCTTCTAGGTGTTCAAAACAAAACCAAGATACATATTCTACACTATAGCAGTAAAGGCCTAAAACGAAAACGAACTTTTCTTTTTTCTTCTTATTTACAATCAAGCATCATTTGCTTGATAGTATAAATAGTCAAAGAAGAACAGAGGAGTTACATAGGAAAAAAAAAAAAGAAAGAGAAAGAGGGAGAGATTTCAATGGCAGAGAAAGAAGAGGATGTGAAGCTTATAGGGTCTTGGGCAAGCCCTTTTAGTCGGCGGGTGGAGATGGCTCTCAAACTCAAAGGTGTTCCTTACGATTACTCAGACGAAGATTACTTGGTCACCAAGAGCCCTTTGCTTCTTCAGTTAAATCCTATTTACAAGAAGGTTCCAGTTTTTGTCCACAAAGGTAAAGTATTACTCGAGTCACATCTAATCCTTGAATACATCGACCAAACATGGACAAGGAATCCAATTCTACCTCAAGATCCATACGACAAAGCAATGGCTCGATTCTGGGCCAAATTCGTTGATGAACAGGTAAATGTAAAGACCAGTTCCAATTATTAAAATTAATTGCATATGTCGTCGACAAAAAAATAACTAATTGCATATGTAATTTCTAGACATGCTATAATTTCTAGACATGCTATCATTTCTTTTAACAAGCTATGTATAATATAATATTGCGTAATGATCTAAGCAAAAGTGAAAATTTTGATACATTATTCATCAACTAAGCGATTTGACATCGTTACTAAGTTGGATACTATGGACAGCAAAAAATTAATACTAAATAGTTTTGTTATGAAACATTTGATTAATATATGTCTATCGTACGTGTAGGTCACATTAATAGGCTTTAGGTCTCTAGTAAAATCAGAGGAAACTGATGTTGCGATCAAAGAGGCTCAGGAACTTATAACATATCTTGAGAAGGAAATCACTGGGAAAATGTTCTTCGGCGGGGAGACAATAGGATTCTTGGACATAGTCGTGGCAAGTATGATCCCGTTTTGTCTGGCTCGGGGTTGGGAAGGTATGGGAATTAATATGATTCCAGAGGAGAAGTTTCCAGAACTAAACAGATGGATTGAAAAAATGAAAGAAATTGAGATCGTGAGGGAATGTATTCCTAATAGGGAGAAAAATATTGAGCACATGATGAAAATTGTAGGGCGTATAAAAGCTGCTTCTAAGACGGCATGACGATGATACACTTTGATCCGGAGATTTTTTACTGTATTTTGTATTGTTTTGTTATTTCAAAGTTGTATGATTGGTTTACTAAATAAAGATGAGTGCTAAAATGCATCCACTGTGGTCGTAGAAACGATTTGTATGAATGTCTAGATGTTGATTTACAGAGCTTTATAGATATATATGATAATATCACATATTTTGTTACAATTTAGATGGTAACCAATTTGAATTACTTGAAACCGTAATCTATTTGATTTGGTAACTCTCGGACTAATTTTGCCACTATATCACTAAGGCAATTTCACTTAGCCTAATAGGACTTTGTTCATATAATTTTAGTGCCATGTGTTAACTAATTAAGTGAATTTTTGACATAATTAAGTGAATAATGTGGCTCTGGACATTTATTTCAGAATCGATCCCACCTAAAGTC
Organism: Brassica nigra; assembly: GCA_016432835.1. Lineage (NCBI taxonomy): Eukaryota > Viridiplantae > Streptophyta > Magnoliopsida > Brassicales > Brassicaceae > Brassica > Brassica nigra. The sequence continues at coordinate 9,997,282 of CM028245.1, read as the reverse complement.
ATCCATATTCGACAGATAAATAAGTTTTAACATTTAATTTCCAAATGCTTGATTATCTAGTAACATACAAAAGACAATTGCGGAAGAGTGATCTTATATGCTCCATATACCTAGGTGATGTTGGTTAGTTACTCCATCTAACTAGGTGATACAAACTGCCCGTTAATCTGAATGTTACGGAGAGATCTACGTTGCGAAATTGTTTTTCATGAAATTGTTCATTAATATTACATATATTTTACAATATGAATACAGATTATATGATTGTGAACAAAAAAAATACAGATTATATGATGTTGTAATTAATAATTCGATTAGTGTTAAAAACCTGACGACATTAATATTATGTTTAGGGATTGTTATTGTTAAAATAATTTAAATATATTTTTATGAAATTAAATAGGTATACTATTTATTTTCTTCATGTATACTATGGTTCAAATAAAATTTTGAATTAGAACTTTTAAACTGGAATGCCTACTAACTAAACTTTTCTACTCTTACAATTCCAAATAATTTTAAATTTATTTTCATATTTTTAGTGTATTAAAATTTTTGGAATCCAATGGGAATCTTGACACATTATATTTTGATAGATTTTAAATTTTTAGTTTTTTTTTAAAACTCAAATTATAATATAGGCAAAATATATTTTATCATATGGATGAATGATGAATGTAATATAATTTGATATCAGAATTTCCTAACTCAATTTGTTTGGTACGAAATATTATTTTGAATAAAATAATGAGATATCGCTTAAACTACCACAATATTAATATCATTTTTCATATTTACATTAACCATATTTAGTCTTAGTTTTAAAGTGTAAAAGATACTTTAATTTTATGGTTAACTAATCTAGACTTATGTTTTAGATTTTGAGGGATGAGGTTTTGGAAAGTGGGTTTTAAATTTTTAATAAATATATAAATAAATATTAAATTTACAGTAAAACTTTTAAAAATAGTTTGAAATTTGTTTTGAATTTTAACAAAAATAATTTCTAAAAAAGTTCAATTTGAAAACGATAATTTGAAAACTTTAAAAATTATTATTATTTATATAAATAATTATTTATTTATTTTTTGTCAACCAATCATTATTTATATTTATATATCTATAAAGTAAGGGTAGAAAGGTATTTTGCCTCTTTAATGAAAAATGTATTTATGAAAATGTCTATTTAATAAAGGTAAACATGAATTGTGCTACAAAAAATAGGGTAAACTTGAAGTTCTCCCCAAAATAATCTTGTTTTAATTATTAAAGATAAATTTAGTAATAATGAATCAACAGAAATAATAAAAATCAAAATTCATGTAATAAAAATAAATATACTAAAACCATATATGTGGTGGTAGTATTTTATATCAATATCCAAGATATCTTTTACTAGGTGGAAGATTGGTTGAACTGTATTTGTGGAAATTTAGCTCTAAAATTTATGATGTAGGTGTTTTAGTTGTAGTTAAATTTATTAATGTCATTTTTTTGCAGAAATGTTTAATGTAGTTATGTTGGTTGTACGTGTAAATTTTAGGATGTAGATATTTTAAAATAAAACATGTGAGATATGTGGTGTATAAAAATTAATTATTTTATATCAATTAGAATACTTTATACTAATAAGCAAAATAGAAATCATCAAAAAATTTAATATTATTTAAGGTAATATATTAATAACATTTATGTTATTTAAAAGTTCAACATTTTATAAACTTATTCAAAAGTAAATAAAATTAATGTACAAATTTTAAAAATTATAGTAAAAGTTAATATATAAATAATAATAAGTTTTACCTATAATAATCTAATTTATTTGATATTATACATGATTCTTTTATTTTACGGATTATTTTTTGTCATCATTCATTTTACAGATGTTAAAGACTAAATAATAAAGATGTAGGATTTTGCCTAATATGTATATAAGAATTTTTCTTCTTTTTGGCTGTAACTTTAAAAATAAAATTAATAATGATTGATAAAAATTAGTAAAGTTTTGATGTAGGCTTTAAACTTTAAAGTTAAAGCTAAATTCTGATTGATAAGGAGGGTGATTGGCTGTGGCTGTAGGTGCTCTAGAAAATCAAATCTTAGCTCAGAGCTATGTATGTCAACCAATCAAGCCAAAAAATTAGTGCTTTAGAAAACTACAGCAATAAAAGCTACAGCAAATAAATCTACAGATAAAATTCTAGCCAAAAATATAAAGCCACAACTCTTTCTAATCACCCCAAAGATTTGATGATTTAAAAATATATAGAGTTAAGAAATAATATGAAGACCAACTAATCACCCACTAAAGCTTTCCTTTTCTATAGGGGAAAGATTTGATATGATAGTGTATTAGGGATTTGCTGCCATATGAGGATGTATATCAGTACATATTTTGTTTAATAGATGCTTAACGGGTGTAAATTCAAAAGAAAATAGAAGGTAGCCAACTTGAATTATTCTTGCAAAAAGCTATTGAATAAATGGTAAATGGTAACCAATTAAAAATCGCTTATATGAATGATATGCATACAATGTACATAGGATTCAACGGCGAAGAAAGAGACCTGTGAAGATTCTCGGCTTTGGGGACAAGTTCAACTAACGTGAGCCGTGACGTGTGTTTTCCACTTTTTGTTTATTATAAAAGGAATTGAATTGGATTGTGAACCAGAAAAAAAACTTGTCAACAGAGTTAGAAGTCTAGAGAAAAAACAAGTGAGATCCAATGGCGAATAACGAAGAGGATGTGAAGCTTCTAGGTTTTTGGGCGAGCCCTTTCAGTGGTAGGGTCAAGATGGCTCTCAAACTCAAAGGCGTGTCATACGAGTACTTGGAGCAAGATATTGTCAACAAGAGTGCTTTGCTTCTTGAGCTAAACCCGGTTTTCAAGAAGGTTCCTGTTCTTGTCCATAAAGGTCAAATATTAGCCGAGTCCCATCTGATCCTCGAATACATCGACCAAACATGGAAGAATAATCCTATTCTTCCTCAAGATCCTTACGAGAAAGCCATGGCTCGTTTCTGGGCCAAGTTCGTTGATGAACAGGTAACTCTTATACCAGTTCCATTATTAACTAATTGCATACGTGATCTCTAAAACAGATGTATAGAAAATCGATACATTTTAAATAGTAAATTAGGGATCCTCACTCTGATTAGTAAGCAACCGAAGTGCTATGCTTTCACATGTATAAAATCAAATAATATTCAAAAGAATTATCAAATTTCAAAAGAAAAAAGAATTGCCAAAAAAATCATATACTTATTTTCTGCTGCTTACAAAATTAAAATGCTAACTCAAATTCATTAATTTAGAGATAAAACGGTTTTTTATATATTTTTTTAACACCCGGTTAATTTCAAAAGACACCCTGTTTATATATATCTTATAGGTCGGACCAGTATCTTTCAAGTCTGTGGTGAAAGCAGAGAAGGGAATAGAGGTTGCAATTGAAGAGGCTCAAGAACTCATTACCTTTCTCGAGAAGGAAGTTGCCGGGAAAGATTTTTTCGGCGGCAAGACAATCGGATTCTTAGACTTGGTCGCAGGAAGTATGATACCGTTTTGTCTAGCTCGGGGTTGGGAAGGAATGGGAATCGATATGATTCCAGAAGAGAAGTTTCCAGAACTTAGCAGATGGATCAGGAACTTGAATGATGTCGAAATTGTGAGGGAATGTATTCCTCACAGAGAGAAACAAATTGAGCACATGATGAAAGTTGCAGAGCGAATCAAATTGGCCTAAGAGAGACTTGTATGTTTGTATCTCCTCGTTAGAAAAAAATTTGTATGAATAATCTACTATCCCCCGTGATAGTAGAAAAGCAATTTAAGCTTTTGGTTTTGTTAAATTAATTGACTTTTTTTTTTGGATTTGCCTAACAAACAAACAAAAGAATGCACAGATCCAACGGTTGAGAACATGCCACATATCCAACAGCCTTAATTTTTTTTTGAGAAAATTACTGAAACACATTATGAATTTGCAATATCACTGAAAGACACATTGTATCTTCACACACTTTCTATCTACCTATTTTACTTATATAACCCTGAACTAACTATTAACCTTCTAACCTTATAGCTAACTAAGTCTCATTAATTTTAAATGAAAAATAAATAATAAAATTACAACATTATCTCTTCTCTCTTCTTCGATGAGACCACTAATCTAGAAAACCTTACTACTCTTCTTTTTCTAAATCTTCTCCCGAATCTGAAACTGTCTTTCCCATTCTCGACGAACCCTAATCCTATTCTCTCATCATCTCTATTTATCTTGCTCTCAACCCAGAAATTTGAAATATTAAATTTCTTAAATCCTTGTTTTCGTAACTCTTCTCGTACTATCAACCTCTTTAAATCCCTAAATCGAGTGACCCATCTTAATCTTCACGAACCCTGACCCTCTCCTCTTCCTCCTCTTTACCCAGAAATTGGAAATATGAAGTTTTCTAAATCTTCCGATTCTTCTCTTACACTCCGACTTTGTGTTTCGCGATATAACCTCCGACATAGAAGGTATGTTCTCAGTCCCATCTCCTCCTGCAGCCACACTACTCGTCACCTAATCACACATCTCGCAACCACTCCACTCCTGACTACACATTACCCGTCCACCAAACCTGCTGAACAGCTCACCAGCTCACATCAGCCTTAGCAACCCGTCCCCTGCAGCCATAGATACTACACCAGAATCCCCTGCATCCACCCCTATTTTCCAAACCGGAAGCCTTCCACCACACTCTCAACTGTTGTCCAACTTACCACAGTGTATGTTTATTACACCCTAGAAGGCATGCTTTTTCCAAGCCGTTGGATATTTTTTTTTTCAAAATAATCTGATGTCCACGGTCTATTCCCATAAACCCATATATCTATTTTTCTGTTTTATTATTTTATCATTTGTTGCAACTACAATGCAACTGGTTCACTTACTGTTTGCTTTCTTAAGAACCAACATTCTTCTTCTTAGCAAAAAAACAAGGTTATTTTCGTCTAAATAAAGACAGGTGGCAAGACAAAGTGTGTCAAAGTTGCTATGTGTCTTTTAATGCAAAATAAAGTCACAATATGTTCTTTTATGTAAGTCTCTCTTTTTTTCTCTATGAGATCCGACGGCTAAACACATGCCAGGCACATGTATATATATAGGCCTGGGCACGGATCGGATATTCGGATTTTTGAAGGTATTTGTGATTTGCTTCGAATGCCACGGATATCTAATTTTTCGATTTGCTTTGCTTTGGAAAAATACGAATATTCGGAAAAACGGATATTCGGAAAATAAATAAATATTTGCGAATATTTACGAATACTTACGGATATCTAATCTGTTTTGATTAATAAAAATAATCTTTAAAATTCGATACAAATTGTTTTATAAAATATTTTTTGCATGATATATAAAATAAAAATTAAAAGAAGTAGTAAATCTACATATTTTTTAAAAAATTTAAACTTAATTAACAATTATAATAACACAAAACTTAAGAAAAATTATAATTATCATATTTTTCTCTTCTTTTTTATGTAATACTTTTATATAAATAATAATGTGAATATAATTTGTCAAATCATATGTTAGAATAATAATTATATACTTTTATACATTTAAAACTTTAAAATATAATCAAGATATACATGTATTTATATATTGCGGATCGGATCGGATATTCGCTTTTCAAAATTTTAATATTTGTGATTTGCTTCGATTTTAACGGATATTGATTTCTAGTATTTGCGCTGTTTCTAAAGTTTACGGATATTCGAATTTTCGGATCGAATCGAACCAATAACGAATCGAATCAAATTAAACGGATAAAATGTCCAGCCCTATATATATATATATATATATATACAAGATCGAAGATTTCTCCAGTGAGTCCTCTCTCCATCTCTTACCCGAAGTTGTTTAGCAACACCTTTTTCTTATATATATGTAATATATGTCTCATATATATTGCCAGGGGATAAACTCTGGAGTGATGAAAGACTGTTACATGACATTCTTTTTGTGGCAAATAGACTCTCCTGTGGACCATCCTGATCCAGCAAATTTGATCGTAGTCTCAGATAAAGTCAGAGAACACACGCACTTATTCGAAACACTTGGAAGTTTGAATGATAGACATTACGGTGTTATGTTAGTAACTCCGACTAACCTACCACTAACCCCTGATTGGCCAGCATCGCTATTAGATGAAGGCGCATACTGTTTTGGTCAGGAAACTTAAAGTGAAGATCCTAGTCTCAGAAAGCATAAAGCCGATGCAGGGGAAGAAACACCTGAGAGGTAGGAAGAACATGGTGTAGAAGCCGGAAAGCGGATTGATACAAACGATATGAAAATTGAAACGAGTTAAGGAAATAAACGGAAGAACAGACGAAATAAACATGGAGGCGAGATTTGATCTCTTTCCTTAACTCTTAATATTCGCTCCGTAGTGAGACGGGACTGTACGAATATAGAGTCCGAGGATACAACAATGGCGAGACGATTCACGCTTCACTCGTGAACGTCCTAACGAACTATAAACTCTACGAAACACTCTCGTAAAAGACTTATGCTGAGAGATTTTTGTTGGTTTGTTTGCGGTGAAAAACTTAAGAAAATGAGAGAGAAGAGTCGAGTTTATTTAAAGAGAAAGACGATAGCCACCACTGTTGCACGCGGGCTAAGATCTCGCGAGATCGAGGAATGTTGGGTAAACTTACTCCCCAAGACTCTCTCTTATCGCTTCGCTTAAATATCCGAGAAAGAAATGCGACGCTTTTATTTTCTAGAAACAAAATGCATGTTGTTTCTGGAAATTAAAATGCCAAAACATAGAGCTTAATTGGTCCCAAAGAATCTTATTGGGCGGAGGCCCTCCACCAAGATCCAAGACCCAAGCCCAAGCCCACGCCCAAGCTCCACCACGCCGGCCGAGGACGGACGGACGGACGGCTACAATCTCTCTCGAGCCGTTTAGAAGCTCATACTACATGAGCATATATATATTGCTCCATTTCTCTTCTTAGCGATATGGGACTTTCCCCACTTCCCTTCATTAACATTATGTCTCAAAGGCTCTTTATATTATCAACCCAATGGCCCATTTCTTTTCACCATTCTGCCATTAAATAATGGCCCAACAATCCCCACATGAATAGAAATGACTCTAAACATATGCAGACTAAATGCAGACTTCGATAGACTCTAAAAAAAATTAACTTATTCTAACTCGACTAGACTGCATCTTATCGAGAGTGTTTGCGAAAAATTCACGTGTTTGAGTAGGTGGCACTTTTAAGCCTTGAACCACTCATAGTTAATATCTGTCGGGTTTACTCTACCGAAGGTGAACATGATGTCTTGAACCAACCGGTGTTTTATGTAACCGAGACAACAGGCATAACGCAGCTTCATTTTCTCGTAGAACTTAGTTCTCTATTGTGTTCATTGTGGCCTGAACTATTCCTGGTTTTCATGAGTGAACTTAGAGAATATAGCCTTGCATTGATTCTCCTAGAAACGGCCCCATTTCACACTCATTAGGTGATTGACCATGAAAAGTATTGAGTAATACTCCGCTTAAGAAAGCTATGGAATCATTAAAAGTCTATGCTTATCCTTTTCACATTCGTTAGCACTTTTATCATCTTTAGAGCTGGGAAGAGACAACTGTGTCTCAAAGTGCTTTAGTTAGATTCTGTTTGATTTTGTTTTCCTTTGAACCTACGTCTTGGGATCTCCAGTCATGATAGGTAGGGTTGCAATCAAGCATCCTCATTCGTTATAGGCTTTAAACCCATTCCTTTTGATGATTTAGCAATAACATCTCGTGGCAAACCTTTAGTAAATGGATCCGCTAGGTTGTCCCGATTTGATGTAGTCTATTGTGATTACACCATTTGAGATAAGTTGTCTAATGGTTTTATGTCGCCTTCGATGTGACGAGATTTACCATTGTAGAGATTATTCTGAGCCCGAGCTATAGCTGATTGACTGTCACAATGTATGCGTATAGCTGGCACAGGTTTCTCCCACATAGGAATATCTTCCAAAAAATTTCTAAGCCATTCCGCTTCTTCTGCTGCTTTGTCTAAGGCTATGAACTCAGACTCCATTGTGGATCTGGCTAACACTGTTTGTTTGGTAGATTTCCATGATATTGCTGCTCCTCCTAGTGTAAAGACATATCCACTTGTGGATTTTGAGTTTTTAGAATCTGATATCCAGTTAGCATCGCTGTATCCTTCTAAAACTGCTGGTTCTTTACCATAGTGAAGCCCAACATCTTTGGTGTAGCGCAAGTAATTGAGTACTCTCGTTATAGCTTTCCAGTGTGTATGACCTGGATTACTAGTATATCGACTCAGTACGTTTACTGCATGCGTTAGATCTGGTCTGGTGCAATTGGTCAAGTACATAAGACTTCCAATCACACGTGCATACTCGTTTTGTGAAACCGCTTCACCTGAATTCTTTGTCAAGTGCATTTGGGGATCTAACGGAGTTTTTGCCGTACTATTAGAGTAATTTTTAAATCTCTCTAATATTGTTTGAGCATAATGAGATTAGGTTAAGATAATTCCATTTGAATTTCTTGTGACTTTAACCCCGAGAATAACATTTGCTAATCCCAAGTCCTTCATCTCAAATTTCCCTTTGAGCATGTTCTTTGTTTGATTGATTATGTCTTTATTGCTTCCAATAATGAGCATATCATCTACATATAGACATAGCAAAACATACGCATTTTTGGTAGTTTTGTAGTATATGCATTTATCACATTCATTAATTTTGAACCCATTTGATATCATTGTGCTGTCAAACTTTTTGTGCCATTGTTTAGGGGCTTGTTTAATCCCATAAAGTGACTTTACAAGTCGGCATACTTTGTTTTCCTGTCCTGGAATGATAAAACCCTCAGGCTGTTTCATGTAAATTTCCTCTTCTAAATCACCATTTAGAAAAGCGGTTTTTACATCCATTTGATGAATTTCTAGGTCTCTTAAAGCTGCGATTGCTATCATCAGCCTTATTGATGTTATTCTTGTTACTGGAGAATATGTATCAAAATAGTCAAAGCCTTCCTTTTTTCGGAATCCTTGAACTACAAGTCTAGCTTTGTGTTTTCCACCAGGTGTTCCATCAGGGTTTGATTTTCGTGTCAAAATCCATCTATTCCCTATGCTTTGCAGCCAGGTGGTAAATCCGTAATGTACCATGTATAATTTTGCATGATAGAATCGAATTCACTTCTAACAGCTTCATTCCAAAACGGAGCGGGTGAAGACATGGCTTCGCCAAAGTTTTTGGAACATTTTCTACTAAAAATGCCATTAGGAAATCTTCACCAAAAGATTTTTCCTTTCGAGCTCTTTTGCTCCTTCTAGGTTCATCTTCTTTTTCATTTTCTGAAATATCGACGTTTGTCTCAATTACTGAGTCATTATCGTTGTCTCTTTCTTCTCGAGTTCGTTTAGAACCTTGTTTTTCCTTGTATGGAAAAATATTTTCGAAGAAAGATGCATTTCTTGATTCCATGACTGTATTTTCATGGATATCTGATATTTCAGATTTATGTACCAGAAATCGATAAGCAGACTATTATGTGCATATCCGATGAAAATGCAATCCACAGTTTTAGGTCCAATATTGACCTTCTTTGGTGGTGGTACCGCAACTTTGCCAAGCACCCCACACTTTGAGGTATTTATAAGGTAAAGTACCTTTCCATAATTCATATGGAGTTTTGCCAGTTACTTTGTGTGGAATTTTGTTGAGGATATAATTAGTGGTAAGAAACGCTTCCACATGTTCTCGAGGTAACCAGATTCCTGCAACATTGCATTCATCATCTCTTTAAGAGTTCAATTTTACGCTCAGCAACTCCATTAGATTCTGGTGAATAAGGAGCTGTAGTTTGATGAATAATTCCATGTTCTTTACAGAATGCATTAAACGGTCCATCATACTCACCTCCTCTATCGCTTCTAACTACTTTAATAGTTGTTTTAAGCTGATTTTCTACCTCGAGTTTAAATTCTTTGAATTTTACTAAGGTTTCATCTTTGCTATGTAATAGATATACATAACAATATTTTGTGCAGTCATCTATGAAGGTCACAAAGTACTTTTTCCCACCTCTAGTTGGCATGTATTTTAAATCACATAAATCGGTGTGAATTAAATCTAGAGGTTTATTAGTTCTTTCAACACGAGGTGGGGGAGTTTTTGTGAGCTTAGCCTGTACGCATACTTCACATTTTTGTTTACTTGTTTTATATTTAGGAATTAGATTTAAGTTCATTAATCTTTGTATGGATTTGTTATTTACATGGCCTAATCTTTCATGCCATATATTAAAAGACTCAACCAAATAAGCAACTGGCTCTTTCTTATTCATTGAAACTTTTGGAGCTACAACTTTCGGAAGGACTGTCATTACATTCAACTTGACCAGTCCACCCTTAACATACCCCTTTCCCAAATACATCCCATTCTTCCTAATCACGAGCTTGTCCGCCTCAAAACTTGTGGCGAATCCATTCTTGCTGAGCAAGGTTCCCGAGACCAGATTTTTCCTCATGTCGACACATGCTTCACATTCGTCGAGTGACCTCACGCCAGATGTCATCTTCAAAATCACATTGCCGCGTCCTTCAATCTTGGAGACTGTAGTGTTCCCCATTTTGAGCTTCTCCTCTGTCTTGCTTTTCTGATAGGTACTGAACATCGCCTATCGGTGCAAATGTGGGTGGTTGCACCAGTGTCATACCACCATTCCTTGGGGTTGTTGCTTTCAACCATGTTGGCCTCAGTCACCACAGCAACGAGATCCTCCTCAGTGAGATTTGCCTTAGCCTTCTCATGCTTGATCTTGCTGCGACACTCAGCAGTCTTGTGCCCAACTTTGTGGCAGTAGTGACATTTCCCCTTGAATTTCTCCACATTCGCATTGATTTCAATGCCTTTGTTCTTGAAGTTTTTCCAGTAGCCTTCAGATGCAGCTGCTTTGGAAGGCTTAGCAGAGATTGAGCATGTGCCTTTCCTTTGCCTTTGTGCTCAGCCATGTTGACACTGTGCTCCTTAGCATTTGCAGTTTCAGCAAGTCGGTTCCTGGATTCCATCTAAAGCCTCATGATGAGCTCCTCGAGCCCCATCTTCTTCTTCTTGTGTTTCAGGTAGTTCTTGAAATCCGCATAGCTTGGAGGAAGCTTTTGAATGAAGCTGAGAGTTGTGAATGTCTCGCAGATGGACATCCCTTCAGCAGCGATTTCATGGCAAATGAGCTGAAACGCTTCCACCTGATCCATGATGGGCTTTGAATCCACCATTTTGAAGTCATGAAATTTTGCAACCACATACTTCTGGCAGCCAGCGTCCTCACCTGTGTACTTCTTGTCCAGTGATCTCCATAGTTCCTTCGCAGTGGGGATATCACAATAGACCCGGTACAATGGATCAATGAGGCGACCCAAAATGTACCCTTTGCAGATGAAGTCGGAATGCACCCATATGTCAACACTTGCGAGAGTGTGCATCATCAATCCTGTAAGGGATCAGGGCTTGTCCTCCTGGATGAACGTTCAGCTTCAATGTTGTCAGAAAGAACAACATCTTCTTCTGCCACGTTTTGAAGCCTTTGCCATCAAACTTGTCGGGCATCAATTGAGTGAACACACTAGGTACTGTCGGAGGAGTTGAAACTGCAACCGAGCATTTGAGGTTCCTTCAATTGAAGCCGCTTGATAAAGACCAGCACCGAAAAGGCTACGGAGTGGTTTCATCAGCACTATTACCCACCGGTAGGGTAGTTGTTGTTGTTGCAGCAATGGTTCCAACGTTTGTCAACGTTGCATCAGTTGCTGACACATTGAGTGGAGTTTGAGTGATGGAAGCTGGTGTTGCTAGGATCCGTCATTTTTCTGTTTGCAAAGAAAATATGAAAGCGGATTAGTACTCCATTCAATATACAACATATAACATATTATTTTAAAGCAAAATAATAGTTTAAAATCGATTTTCATTTTGGTGTTTGAACCAAATCAAATCGAAAGTCTTGAGAAAACGTTTTGCAACCTCGCTTAAAACGCTGCGAAACCATTTGTATAGACTTAGAATGTATCTAAAACGTTTCGGATGATGCTATAGGCAAACCGCAAACCCTTTTGATTAGAGTAAGCGTTCATGGATAAGCGTAAACAAATCGAAAACATCGTTTTAAAGAATTTGATCTATAAAACAAAGAACGTTTCGGATAAGCTTTAAAAGCAAATCGCAAACCCGTTTCAAAGAAAACTAAAACGTTTCGAAATGCAAAGCGAATAAACACCGTTATTCGATAACCAAAACCGTTGAAATCCTTATTAAAACCGTTTCAAAACCGCAATATCAATCCAAAGCTTTAGATGAAAGCGATTAAGAGTTAAGATTGTAAAAGCGGATTGATATGATATGAAAATTGAAACGAGTTAAAAATAAAAGGAAGAAGACGAAATAAACATGGCGAGTTTTGATCTCTTTCCTTAACTCTTAATATTCGCTCGTAGTGAGAGGATGTTTAATATATTGAGTCGGATAAAACCATGGCGAGCGATTCACGCTTCACTCGTGAAAGCCCTAACGTAACTATAAACTCTGTTGTTTTTATGACTTGTCCGTTTTGTCTTCGGCTCATGGATGACTACCCAGTCCCTGATGGTGTCGAGATTCATTCTATCCATGAAAATATCAAAGCAGCTCTTCGTCAAATGAGTTTTAATAAGGTGCAGCCAATCCGGGAGTATTGTGACAACAACAAACGTGAGTTGTGTTTGTGTGCCCGATTCAGACACTCTTTTTCAACTTATTTTATGTCTTTAATCGAGTTCTATGCTGATATTGTAGTGGATGATGCTTTGGCTGCTATCAAAATGGTTAGGAAATGAATCTTCGAGCAGCATCGATGTATGGTGAACCTGTAAATATAGTGGTCATTGCAGCAGCACAAACCGAGATGCACAGGTTCTCAATTTGAACTCCAGAAACACTGTTTGTTTGGTAGATTTCCATGATATTGCTGCTCCTCCTAGTGTAAAGACATATCCACTTGTGGATTTTGAGTTTTTAGAATCTGATATCCAGTTAGCATCGCTGTATCCTTCTAAAACTGCTGGTTCTTTACCATAGTGAAGCCCAACATCTTTGTATAGCAAGTAATTGAGTACTCGTTATAGCTTTCCAGTGTATGACCTGGATTACTAGTATATCGACTCAGTACGTTTACTGCATGCGCTAGATCTGGTCTGGTGCAATTGGTCAAGTACATAAGACTTCCAATCACACGTGCATACTCGTTTTGTGAAACCGCTTCACCTGAATTCTTTGTCAAGTGCATTTGGGGATCTAACGGAGTTTTGCCGTACTATTAGAGTAATTTTTAAATCTCTCTAATATTGTTTGAGCATAATGAGATTAGGTTAAGATAATTCCATTTGAATTTCTTGTGACTTTAACCCCGAGAATAACATTTGCTAATCCCAAGTCCTTCATCTCAAATTTCCCTTTGAGCATGTTCTTTGTTTGATTGATTATGTCTTTATTGCTTCCAATAATGAGCATATCATCTACATATAGACATAGCAAAACATACGCATTTTTGGTAGTTTTGTAGTATATGCATTTATCACATTCATTAATTTTGAACCCATTTGATATCATTGTCAAACTTTTTGTGCCATTGTTTAGGGGCTTGTTTAATCCCATAAAGTGACTTTACAAGTCGGCATACTTTGTTTTCCTGTCCTGGAATGATAAAACCCTCAGGCTGTTTCATGTAAATTTCCTCTTCTAAATCACCATTTAGAAAAGCGGTTTTTACATCCATTTGATGAATTTCTAGGTCTCTTAAAGCTGCGATTGCTATCATCAGCCTTATTGATGTTATTCTTGTTACTGGAGAATATGTATCAAAATAGTCAAAGCCTTCCTTTTGAATCCTTGAACTACAAGTCTAGCTTTGTGTTTTCCACCGGTGTTCCATCGGGTTTGATTTTCGTGTCAAAATCCATCTATTCCTATGCTTTGCAGCCAGGTGGTAAATCCGTAATGTACCATGTATAATTTTGCATGATAGAATCGAATTCACTTCTAACAGCTTCATTCCAAAACGGAGCGTCTGGTGAAGACATGGCTTCTGCCAAAGTTTTTGGAACATTTTCTACTAAAAATGCCATTAGGAAATCTTCACCAAAAGATTTTTCCTTTCGAGCTCTTTTGCTCCTTCTAGGTTCATCTTCTTTTTCATTTTCTGAAATATCGACGTTTGTCTCAATTACTGAGTCATTATCGTTGTCTCTTTCTTCTCGAGTTCGTTTAGAACCTTGTTTTTCCTTGTATGGAAAAATATTTTCGAAGAAAGATGCATTTCTTGATTCCATGACTGTATTTTCATGGATATCTGATATTTCAGATTTATGTACCAGAAATCGATAAGCAGTACTATTATGTGCATATCCGATGAAAATGCAATCCACAGTTTTAGGTCCAATATTGACCTTCTTTGGTGGTGGTACCGCAACTTTTGCCAAGCACCCCCACACTTTGAGGTATTTATACGAAGGTAAAGTACCTTTCCATAATTCATATGGAGTTTTGCCAGTTACTTTGTGTGGAATTTTGTTGAGGATATAATTAGTGGTAAGAAACGCTTCCCCCCACATGTTCTGAGGTAACCCAGATTCCTGCAACATTGCATTCATCATCTCTTTAAGAGTTCAATTTTTACGTTCAGCAACTCCATTAGATTCTGGTGAATAAGGAGCTGTAGTTTGATGAATAATTCCATGTTCTTTACAGAATGCATTAAACGGTCCATCATACTCACCTCCTCTATCGCTTCTAACTACTTTAATAGTTGTTTTAAGCTGATTTTCTACCTCGAGTTTAAATTCTTTGAATTTTTCTAAGGTTTCATCTTTGCTATGTAATAGATATACATAACAATATTTTGTGCAGTCATCTATGAAGGTCACAAAGTACTTTTTCCCACCTCTAGTTGGCATGTATTTTAAATCACATAAATCGGTGTGAATTAAATCTAGAGGTTTATTAGTTCTTTCAACACGAGGTGGGGGAGTTTTTGTGAGCTTAGCCTGACGCATACTTCACATTTTGTTTACTTGTTTTATATTTAGGAATTAGATTTAAGTTCATTAATCTTTGTATGGATTTGTTATTTACATGGCCTAATCTTTCATGCCATATATTAAAAGATTCAACCAAATAAGCAACTGGCTCTTTCTTATTCATTGAAACTTTTGAGCTACAACTTCGGAAGGACTGTCATTACATTCAACTTGACCAGTCCACCCTTAACATACCCTTTCCCAAATACATCCCATTCTTCCTAATCACGAGCTTGTCCGCCTCAAAACTTGTGGCGAATCCATTCTTGCTGAGCAAGGTTCCCGAGACCAGATTTTTCCTCATGTCAGACACATGCTTCACATTCGTCAGAGTGACCTCACGTCCAGATGTCATCTTCAAAATCACATTGCCGTCCTTCAATCTTGGAGACTGTAGTGTTCCCCATTTTGAGCTTCTCCTCTGTCTTGCTTTTCTGATAGGTACTGAACATCGCCTCTATCGGTGCAAATGTGGGTGGTTGCACCAGTGTCATACCACCATTCCTTGGGGTTGTTGCTTTCAACCATGTTGGCCTCAGTCACCACAGCAACGAGATCCTCCTCAGTGAGATTTGCCTTAGCCTTCTCATGCTTGATCTTGCTGCGACACTCAGCAGTCTTGTGCCCAACTTTGTGGCAGTAGTGACATTTCCCCTTGAATTTCTCCACATTCGCATTGATTTCAATGCCTTTGTTCTTGAAGTTTTTCCAGTAGCCTTCAGGATGCAGCTGCTTTGGAAGGCTTAGCAGGAGATTGAGCATGTGCCTTTCCTTTGCCTTTGTGCTCAGCCATGTTGACACTGTGCTCCTTAGCATTTGCAGTTTCAGCAAGTCGGTTCCTGGATTCCATCTAAAGCCTCATAATGAGCTCCTCGAGCCCCATCTTCTTCTTCTTGTGTTTCAGGTAGTTCTTGAAATCCGCATAGCTTGGAGGAAGCTTTTGAATGAAGCTGAGAGTTGTGAATGTCTCGCAGATGGACATCCCTTCAGCAGCGATTTCATGGCAAATGAGCTGAAACGCTTCCACCTGATCCATGATGGGCTTTGAATCCACCATTTTGAAGTCATGAAATTTTGCAACCACATACTTCTGGCAGCCAGCATCCTCACCTGTGTACTTCTTGTCCAGTGATCTCCATAGTTCCTTCGCAGTGGGGATATCACAATAGACCCGGTACAATGGATCAATGAGGCGACCCAAAATGTACCCTTTGCAGATGAATTCGGAATGCACCCATATGTCAACACTTGCGAGAGTGTGCACATCATCAATCCTGTAAGGGATCAGGGGCTTGTCCTCCTGGATGAACGTTCTCAGCTTCAATGTTGTCAGAAAGAACAACATCTTCTTCTGCCACGTTTTGAAGCCTTTGCCATCAAACTTGTCGGGCATCAATCCTTGAGTGAACACACTAGGTACTGTCGGAGGAGTTGAAACTGCAACCGGAGCATTTGAGGTTCCTTCAATTGAAGCCGTTTGATAAAGACCAGCACCGAAAAGGCTACGGCGAGTGGTTTCATCAGCACTATTACCCACCGGTAGGGTAGTTGTTGTTGTTGCAGCAATGGTTCCAACGTTTGTCAACGTTGCATCAGTTGCTGACACATTGAGTGGAGTTTGAGTGATGGAAGCGTCAATGGGGGTGGTGTTGCTAGGATCCGTCATTTTTCTGTTTGCAAAGAAAATATGAAAGCGGATTAGTACTCCATTCAATATACAACATATAACATATTATTTTAAAGCAAAATAATAGTTTAAAATCGATTTTCATTTTTGGTGTTTGAACCAAATCAAATCGATACAAGTCTTGAGAAAACGTTTTGCAACCTCGCTTAAAACGTTCGCAGAAACCATTTGTATAGACTTAGAATGTATCTAAAACGTTTAGCGGATGATGCTATAGGCAAACCGCAAACCCTTTTGATTAAGTAAGAAACGTTTGTGGATAAGCGTGCAACAAATCGAAAACATCGCTTTTAAAGAACGTTTTGATCTGTATAGAACAAAGAACGTTTCGCGGATAAGCTTTAAAAGCAAATCGCAAACCCGTTTCAAAGAGAAACTAAAACGTTTCGCGGAAATGCAAAGCGAAATCGCAAACACCGCTTCGTCGATAACCAAAACCGTTCGCAAATCCTTATTAAAACCGCTTCAAAACCGCAATATCAATCCGTAAAGCTTTAGATGAAAGCGATTAAGAGTTAAGATTGTAGAAGCCGGAAAGCGGATTGATACAAACGATATGAAAATTGAAACGAGTTAAGGAAATAAACGGAAGAACAGACGAAATAAACATGGAGGCGATTTGATCTCTTTCCTTAACTCTTAATATTCGCCCGTAGTGAGACGGACTGTCGAATATAGAGTCCCGGATACAACCATGGCGAGGCGATTCACGCTTCACTCGTGAACGCCCTAACGAACTATAAACTCTACGAAACACTCTCGTAAAAGATTTACGCTGAGAGATTTTTGTTGGTTTGTTTGCGGTGAAAAACTTAAGAAAATGAGATAGAAGAGTCGAGTTTATTTAAAGAGAAAGACGATAGCCACTTCCCGCAACCACTGTTGCACGTGGGCGAAGATCTCACGGAGATCGAGGAATGTTGGGTGCGAAACTTACTCCCCAAGACTCTCTCTTATCGCTTCTCGTTTAAATATCTGAGAGAAAGAAATGCGTGACGTTTTTATTTTCTAGAAACGAAATGCATATTGTTTCTGGAAATTAAAATGCCAAAAACATAGAGCTTAATTGGTCCCAAAAAGAATCTTATTGGGCCGGAGGCCCTCCGCCAAGATCCAAGACCCAAGACCCAAGCCCAAGTCCACGCCGGGCCGGCCAGACGGACGGACGCGCGCGCGCGTGGGGGCAATCCTCTCTCTCTGAGCCGTTTAGAAGCTCATACTACATGAGCATATATATTGCTCCATTTCTCTTCTTCTAAGCGATGTGGGACTTTCCCCACTTCCCTTCATTAACATTATGTCTCAAAGACTCTTTATATTATTGACCTAATGGCCCATTTCGTTTTCACCATTCTGCCATTAAATAATGGCCCAACACATGGACGATACTCATTTTAGTGTAACTATCAATAACTCATTTTTTATTTGAGTTTCTATTTGTTTAAAACAGAAAATTCCTTTACTGATGGTTTAACCTTCTTGAGTAATAAAATAAGTTACATGAATTTTAGTCAAGTGGTAAGGCCAGGAAAACACAGCAACCGGAAGAAACTACATATTAGTTTATGGTCTATTTGTGCCCTGTTTGTGCCCATAACTAAACAGCATACCAAACCGATAGTTATAGGAAGGAATCCATAAACGAACACACGCGAATCTGCATTCAATCTGTATATTGGCTTCCCGAAATGAAGAAACCAAACTATTGTTGATTCTCATATGCACATTCCCAACAATCAGACAAGTCAACACTTTATCTACATGTAAGCTAGCTTCTTCAAATAATTGTCTCATCATTCTTAGTCCTAATTTGTTAGTTAAAAAGCAATTCCTTTGAATTTTTTTTTTCAGTAGGATCGCTTGTACCAAAAGCTTCAAGGTCTTGGCACAGAAATAGAAAGCAATTTGTGTTGCAGACCCAAGAGTATTCCCAGAGTTAATATCTCGAACGTTTGAATAGTATAGATCATTTTCTTAGAATCAGAATTATTAATTAGCAAATAGAAGAAAAAAACTGATAGATTGTTGATCACTTACTGATATGATATTATTTGTAGTAAAGACGTATACAGGTTTGTCAAGGAAGGTGATCTCTCACCCGTAGCTATAAACCAACAAAGACCCTCTCTCATCCGACCTAGCCAGCCCTAGCTTAGCTAGAAAGTCTCTAACTCGTAACCATGCCCGCAGCCAAGAGCGAATATTTCTCCGGTAAGATCTCTCTCCATCTCTGATCGATCTGTCATAAAACTAGCCGATCTAACCAATCCGGCATCATCTCTTATATACTAAGTGAAAGTAGCTTGAGCAATAAGAATTTGACATGTGTAATTTCTTTACTAAACCTTTACAATTTTTTAAAACAAAACTGTTTTCAAAAAGTTAAAATTTAACACTGTTCAAATTTGTATCACGTTTGTTTGATTTTAAATGTTTAGTAACTGTTTGTTCAAAAAAAATGTTTAGTAACTGCAAAAAATTCCTGTTTTTTCTCCAACTATCATCATGACACGTTCAAAAATTCAGCAACTCTCAATATTAACGGTCCTATCTCCTATATAAAATACAATAAAAAAATTCTGTATTTTTTCTCTATCGATTCATCTTCTTTGTTTTTTTTTCAGTTTTGAGTATAAGAAAGATCTTTATTCTTATGCATAATGCATTTTTCTCTTTTTATAAAAAATAATTATCTATGATTCTTTCTTCATAATTATAAGTCAAAGATTCTATCAGATTATACAAAGGAATCGAAAGTCACATTTTTGTTTCAGAGTACTACTATCAGAGTCATGAAGTGATTTTCAATGTGAAAATCTATATTCTTGTGGAAAAAAGTAAACACATTTACATTTGTAATTCTGATATATAAAACTGTTTAAATAAATGGAGCTCAGTTTTGTATACATTTTTATATAACAAGGAAATATAAATCAAGCTTTTGGTGAAACAAAACATGATAAAAGTTAAAAAGGAATTACAAAATGAGAATGCTGTTAATCTCTATTATGTCATATAAGCGAGGTTCGGTAGCGGAGACAAATTCCAATTTAAATACTAAGTGTTTACGTATATATTATTCTAAAGTTTGTTAACTTTACTAATCTACCTGTGTTTTTTTTGCAGATATATAATTTGGATCAAACGTGTATGCAGGTAAATATTCATTTAAGAGATTTTAGTGAAAATTTACATACATTTGATATTAAAAACATTCTACAAAAGATATTAAAAACGTTCTATGAAATATATACTTTTATACAATGTGCTAAGTTTATGATCCAATGTATTACGTTTTAAAAATAAATAACTTTCGTAAAAAAAAAGTAACTAAAATAATAATTTATTTTGATATATTGATAATCCTTATAGTTTTATGATAAAAGAAACCTTGGAATACAGTAAAATTAATTGACCCGTGAGTGATACTAGTTCATAGTAAAAGTGGATCACGTAACCTATATATTGTTGTTTTTTATGACTTGTCCGTTTTGTCTTCTGGCTCATGGATGACTACCCAGTCCCTGATGGTGTCGAGATTCATTCTATCCATGAAAATATCAAAGCAGCTCTTCGTCAAATGAGTTTTAATAAGGTGCAGCCAATCCGGGAGTATTGTGACAACAACAAACGTGAGTTGTGTCTTGTGTGCAACGCCCGATTCAGACACTCTTCTCGTTTCAACTTATTTTATGTCTTTAATCGAGTTCTATGCTGATATTGTAGTGGATGATGCTTTGGCTGCTATCAAAATGGTTAGGGAAATGAATCTTCGAGCAGCATCGATGTATGGTGAACCTGTAAATATAGTGGTCATTGCAAAGCAAAGCACAAACCCTGAGATGCACAGGGTTCTTCACTGTTTGAACTCCAGAAACAACCCTGTTCTCGTAGTAGAGCCGCCTGATCATGACACCGCACAAGATAGTCTGTTTCATTCTGTCGACTCACTAGTTGAGTGTACGCAAGTTTTAGGTGGAGGAAAGACTACAAGGCCAGAAAGTTTTTGTTATGATTTAGGTTTTGGTGGTGATTCTGATTCTGATTCTGATACTGATACAGAGGAGGATGCTTATCGGTGGAGAAAAATGATGACCTATAAGTTCCAAGGCTAAAATGTGTCCTCCAGTGATTGTGATTGCTGTCGAGTCTTTGGGATTAATTTATGATGTTTCATCTTTTGTTCTGTTAAACTCTGTTTTGGGTTCAAATGATTTGCAGCTATTTCTAACCTCTGCTCAACCTAATGAATTCTTCAATTTCTCCAAGAACTTTCACAGGACACTTCACAACTGTTATCAAATATCTTTATAATAGAAGAAAATAAATATTGGGCATGGTTAACTTGGATGTATAGTGCAAGTGATGCTTTGGATATGCTTAGGCTAGGTTCTTGAGTGTAACAGAGCCTTCTTTGCTTGGAGATGGTTGAGAGCTTCTTATCGGCAAGAGCACGTGACTATTTCTTTAAAACTCATGAAAACAAATAGCTTTAAATGCGAATATGTAATTTGGTTCTCACACACAGTAACTAAGGTTTAAAAGAAAACTGTGTTTTGTAACCTGCTGGTATCTTCAGGCATGGAATTGTGTATATGGAGCTCCATAATGTCATGTAAACTTGACTTGTGGTTCATGAGATCCCCTTTATTTGGTTTTGTTTCTTACACGGTCTTTCATCAGTTGCAAAGAATTGTCCTCACATAGAAAATGGAAAATGTATATATGCGATTTATATGTGATGTTTATTGCATCATTTCTTCCTAGTTTTGTAAGATTGTATTTTACATTTAAATTTCACAAATGAGAGTAAGGTGGAGAACTCTCAGCCAATCATGTGGACCAGCAGATGTGTTCCAGCTGTAGATGCAGTTCTTGCAAGCGATTTATCAGCTTCTTCTGATACTTCTTTTCCAGTATACTAGTATAGTACATGAAGAGAGAAATATTGTATTTCCATCAAATGTGCATCAAAGGAAATATATATATATAAAGTGGTATACCTGGACTGGATCTTCTACTCAACATGATGTGTTATCAGAAGCCCTTCTTACTTCTTTATTGTTATTGAGTTCTACAAATGTGGAGGCCGCCATCAAAACCAAGATGCGAGTTTCAGTGGAGAACCTCTTCGCGCTGTGATTCTATCAGCATCTGTAGATAAGTATAAGGAGTTTAGTCATAGGTTCTAACAACTTTGTTTCCTCAACATCAACTTCACTTGCTTCGCTTGATTGATAATCTTCATCAAATATGTTCTTTTAGACAAAGTAAGAGGAATAGAGGAAAAAGAAATGAATTGAGAGGGAAAAAAAATCAATGACGAAAAAAAATCACCGAGATGATGCTCAGAGAATAAAATTTTGGTTGTCCGAAAACATTTAAATTAGGAAATTTAGAGGTATTTAAATAAATTAATTTTCATTTTTTTAAAATCGAAGGATTAATCCGATTTTGATATAAAAAAAATTACATCAAAGAAAGGTAACATGGAAAAAAAAAAGGGATTGGTGATGGCTGATGACAGAAGTCGCCGCCGATCACCGAACACGAAACTTTTTTAAAATCGCCTTTGGAGAGAAGTTAGGGAGAATTCTAAGTGCAACATAACCTCAAATTCTAATTCAATTCTCTCTCTCCAATCGTTCCACCTTCTCTCTTGATTTCCAATTAAGATTGTGTAATCTGATCGACATCGGCGGACTTCCTCGGCCGCGACGTCGGTCGGATCTCTTTGTCCCGATGATTTTGTTTCAATTTTTCTCAGTTTCTAGCTCTGATTCTGGCGTCGCACCTTTTTGGTAGTCGGTTTTGTCTCTGAAGTCCTTGCCTTCTTCTAAGGGGATGGGCGGCCAGCTTGGATTCCGACATTGTACCTATTCACTAAAGGTGAACGTTGTTGTGTTGGATGAGATCTCGATTTCATCGATGATGCTCTCCGAATCAGGCGAGGAAGGTGCCTGAGATGTAGGTGACGGAGCGCTAGTCTTCGGGTGTGTGGTGGCTTCGTGTTCTGGATGAGATCTCGAATTGCACGATGAATGCTCTCCGGTGGAAGAAGCTAAGGTGGTGAAGAAGTAATCCCCGTCTCTGGTGTCGTCCGGTGAAACGCCGTTCAGTTCCCCGGCGTTGTCTTCCTAGACGATGTCTTTGTGATGTGTGTTTTTTTTCTTGGCGGTGAGGATGTTAACACGTGTCCCGTACATGTGAGTCTCGTGACGCGTGGTCAGGCAGCCACCTTTTTCGATTCTCAGTTATTGGACTTTAAGCCCAAGTAAAATCTTAGATGGTCATGTTGTTTTTGGGCCTCTTTCTAAGTATCCTTGTAATGTTGGACTTCGTCTTTGGATTCTGACCCGTTAACTAAATCTAGATGGCAAAAAAAAGGGAGAATTCTAAGTGCAAACAGCTCTTTCTGTGTTCTATTTTAGTAAAACTTTGTAAAAGATAATTTGATTTGCGAGAAAAAAAAAACAAAATTTGGGAGTGGGAGGGAAAGGCGAGGAAACGGTTAACAGAAACAAATCTAGTTTCAACAGAACCACCTAACAAACCAACACTGCCCAACCCATTGGTATACATGGATATGAGCCTCTTATGTAGCCATCGACGTTTTTTGATTATTTTTGGGGGAAACGCCGGCAAAAGACCCCCATCAGCTTGAAATTCCCAGTTTAACAGGGATGGTTTAGGGTTTAGATAGTAATAAGCAGACGCATTTCGTGGGCCCCACCCCGTTGCCTTGTTTGACCAAAGACTTGCCTATTTAAACCATCCAAGACAAACCTCTTATATCCGATGTGGGACAAACACCCAAGCATTTTTGAAGACGAAGGTGCATTTATTCAAGTTTCAATGCACTGTTTCGTCACTCGTGACGTCGAAACACCAAAATCTAATCAACCGTTTGAATTTTCTTATAATCCTAAAAACCTAACCTAAACCGTTATATGCATTGTTTTGTTGCAACTTGTAAAGCCAATTTTCAACAATAATTTTATCAAACCGAACCTAAGTCAGATTATGAATTTAAACATATTAGTAAATCGGATTGCACATGGTCTAGTTAAGTTGACTTTGCTACCGCAACAATCAGACTCTATAAAGTAAAAGCCAAACTTAAGAAAACAAGAAGCAAGTCACAGTGAGCTAAAGAGAAGAAAATGGCCGAGAGATCAGAGGAAGTGAAGCTACTCGGGATGTGGGCGAGTCCTTTCAGCCGTCGAGTCGAGATAGCTCTCACTCTCAAAGGTGTACAATACAAATTCTCTGAGCAAGATATCGCCAACAAGAGCCCTCTGCTACTCCAATCAAACCCGGTTCACAAGATGATTCCGGTTCTTCTCCATACAGGTAAACCAATCTCCGAATCGCTCGTGATCGTTGAGTACATCGATGATACATGGCAGAACAATCCCATCTTGCCTCAAGATCCGTATGATAGAGCTATGGCTCGGTTTTGGGCCAGATTCGTCGATGAGCAGGTATGAAGTTGACTTCCAAATTTTTTAGTATCAATACCCGGTTCGGTTTTTAACCGGTTATAGGGAATACTAGATTTACGTGACGGCGATGAAAGTGGTGGGGAAGGTCGGAGAGGAAAGAGACTTAGCGGTGGAAGCGACGAGAGATTTATTGAAGCTGTTGGAAAAAGAGCTTGTCGGGAAAGATTTTTTCGGTGGGGAAAGCTTAGGGTACGTGGACATCGTTGCAACTTTGGTGGCGTTTTGGCTGATGAGAACGGAAGAGGTGGTTGGAGTCAAGGTTGTTCCGGTGGAGATGTTCCCAGAGATTCACAGATGGGTGAAGAATCTGTTGGACGTTGATGTCATCAAGAAATGTATCCCTCCTGAAGATGAACATCTCAACTACATAAGAGCTCGCATGGATCGCCTCAAACTCAAACCGGTTTGATATAAACCGATTATATAATAAGTTCAATAAATCAAATAACCTCTTATGTTGTATGGTGTATTGAGATATCATTGTCAGTTCTTATGTTGTGTGAGAAATTTATATCTATAATTTACTTTCTTTTGCTATTCAACCTGAACGGTTACATGATGAATCCCACAAGTTTTCCTACAGAAATTTCTAACATCAGTAATGATCTCTGTAGAACTAGCTCCTGGTTCGGGCAAGACGTGGCAGGACAATACAATTCTCCCAACTGTTATCTCCCAAACATGAAGATCATGTACAACTTTAACTCCGTCGATACGCCTGAGCCCTCTCTCGAGCTTCTCTATGTCTATATCGCGCGGCACGCGCTCCATTAGTATACCAAATATGTTCTTGAGCATAGGGAGAGTCGCAGCAAGAGCAAAGGAAGAGAAAACAAGAGTACATATCAAATCAACCAAAACCCATTTCGGCTTCACCCAGATTATGCCTCCACCGATCATAACACCAAGCGACTGGATCATATCCGCCATCGCGTGTAGATAAGCTCCTTGTATGTTAATGTTCATCTCCTTTGACGACGGTTTCTCCTCAATACCACCTTTTAAACGATCCATCTCCTCTTCATCTTCATCCTCCTTGTGAGAATGCGGATGATTATAATGATTATGATGATGATGATGATGGTGGTGGTGGTGGCTATGGTTATGTCCTAACCAAATGACCATAACCAAGTTCATGAAAAACCCGAAAGCCGAGATCCCAAACATGATCTCACCATCAACCTCTCTGCTTCTGCTAAGGAGTCTTTGAAGGGCTTCATATATTATAACTCCAGAGACGAGCCATATGAGCTGAACAGACAAGAAAGCTGCTAAGACCTCAAGCCGTTTAAACCCAAACGAGTTTCTTGGATTCGCTTCCCAGCTCGAGACCTTGATCGCCAACAGAGAGACGCAGAGACCCGCCACGTCGGACAGCAGATGCGCAGCGTCCGTCATCACCGCGAGGCTGTTGGCCTTATAACCTCCAACGATCTGTACCGACATGACGATCAGGTAAAGAAAGATGAGGCTGCTTAGTCTTCTGATCGACTCTTCCCGTTCTCTCGACTCGGAAACGCAACGTTCTTGCCTCGTGAACGCGCAAGACAGAGGAATGGCTTCCTCTGTTTCTTCATCCTCATCATCGGGTTTCGAGATACGGATGTGTTCCAATTCCATAAGCTGTTTATACGTTTCACAAGGCTAGCGTTAAGAGAAGGAAAAAAAACAACGTTTTGACCTTTCTTGTGATTTATTTTGAACGTTCAAGAAAACGAACCTGAGAATCAGATGGACAGGCGAAGGGGATATTGTCTTCTTCTGAAATCTTGAATGTCATGATTTTATCTTATTGCTAGAGATCAAAAGAACATAATAAACCTAAGAACGAACAGCGATTTACATGCAAACACAAAGAGAAGAAAAAGTACTGATGATCCAGCAATATGGGGGAGAGAAGAAAATAGAACTTATAGATGTCTCCGAATGTGTAACGTCGTTAAAGTTAACGGGAATGTGGAATTTTCTTTTTGTTTAATGGAATATCTTAAAGCGTTAAGTCGTTGTGGCTTGTGATTGATGAAAACGAATATTTTTCTTTCTTTAATTGGGAATCTTTAATGGGGAATGACGAAAATGGCGTTAAACGTAAATCTAAATATATACGTCTTCGGGGTGTATAATATTACCATTATTGTGTCTAACAAAATGGACCGCCTCTTCTTGTTTTAAATTTTGATCCAATTCAACCAACTTTCTTGGATCTAATGTATTAGTATTATGTTATAGACTATTAGTTAGTAAAGCCGTGTTGTTTTTTCGTGCCTTTGTTTTCTTATAACTTGGCTAGAGTCAGAAAGAAAGTTTGTCTAGACTATCAATAAAATTTATTTTCGAGGGACAAAGTCCTCGGAATTTTCTGAAGGCACTGGTCGTCGGACTATTCCGAGGGAGAAAGTTCTCGGAATTTTCCGAGGGAAATCTTCCTCGGAATATCCAAAAAAATTAATTTTTTAAAAAATTTAATTTTTTAAAATTAATTTTTAAAAAATTAATTTTTGAAATTTAAATTCGAAAATATAAAATTAAAATTAAAATATAAAAATATATTATATAAAATTCAAAGTAGTACAAATAAAATAAAACATTGCGAAGTTTTGAAAAAAAAACTACGGGTTTTGGGTGTTCGATCCGCATGCTCGGGAACACCTCGCTCGGGTGCAACCTCCTCATCATCTCCATCATTTGCTCGCTCAGCTTCTCAGGCCTCAAAGCTCGCTGTTGAGTCGCCATCCGGTCTCCAACGCAGATATGCGATCATCCTTGTCCCGAACTAAGGTTTAAACTTACATGATTCCGAGGGGAAGAGATGCGGCCGAGAGAGGGAGAGAGGTGCGGCCGGAAAGAGGGAGAGGTGAGGCCGAGAGAGGCGGCCGAGAGAGGAGAGAGGTGCGGGGAGAGGGGAGAGAGGCGACCGGATACGGCGAGAGGGAGAGAGGCGACGGAGGAGAGAGATGAGAGAATGAGAGATGAGAGATTTACAGATGCGCCGAGAAGAAAGAGTCTGTTTTATTTATAGATTCCGACGGAAATCGGTTCGTCGGTATTCCGTCGAATAATGAAAGCCCTAGAATTTCCTAAAATTTCGAGGAAATTCGAGGAATACTGAAAATTAGGACTTTCTCGAATTTCCTCGAATTTTCTGAGGAAATTCGAGGAACACTGAAAATTAGGACTTTCCTCGAATTTCCTCAATATTCGAGGGAATTCGAGGACACAAGGGTTTGGGGTTTCAAAACCTCGATTTTTTGCCGTATTTTATTTCTTATACAAATGTAATGCATACTATTGAGGATTCTTTGTATAAATGATCATAATTCATGAAATAACAAAATTTCAACAATACTTGCAAGTATTCTCTTTAACGTTTGTTAAAGTGTATAAGTGTTTCTCTTATGTTGTGTGGTTTTCTTTCATGCAATCGTAAAAGTGTTTGTTATCGTCTGAAACACCAAAGTTTGACTTCATAATCTGGTTAAGACACTTAATGAAGGTTATATACATGTTATTCAATCCGCAAAACGTAGTTTTCGGTTCAAAATCCCTGGTTCCTCGGAATTTCCTCGGAATTTTCTGAGGAAATTCCGAGGAAATAATGAAAACCATGTCTTTCCTCGGAATTTCCTCAGAAATTTCCGAGGAAATTCCGAGGACACAAGGGTTTGGGGTTTCAAAACCTCGATTTTTTTGCCGTATTTCATTTCTTATACAAATGTATGCATACTATTGAAGATTCTTTGTATAAATGATCATAATTCATGAAATAACAAAATTTCAACAATAATTGCAAGTATTCTCTTTAACGTTTGTTAAAGTGTATAAGTGTTTCTCTTATGTTGTGTGGTTTTCTTTCATGCAATTGTAAAAGTGTTTGTTATCGTCTGAAACACCAAAGTTTGACTTCATAATATGGTTAAGACACTTAATGAAGGTTATATACGTGTTATTCAATCCGCAAAACGTAGTTTTCGGTTCAAAATCCCTGGTTCCTCGGAATTTCCTCGGAATTTTCTGAGGAAATTCCGAGGAAATAATGAAAACCATGTCTTTCCTCGAATTTTCTCAGAAATTTCGAGGAAATTCGAGGAACAGGGGTTCTTTACCAAAACCCACACCTTCCTCGAATGTCCTCGAATTTTCCGAGGGATTTCGAGGAAGTGTACTTTATAATCAAATCCCTAAACCGAGAAGGTGAATTCGAGGAAATTCGAGGAAAACCTAATGTCCCTCGAATTTCCTCGGTATTTCTATTAAAAAAAAAAACTAGTCTGTTTCCGAGTCATCATCACCGATGAATCTGAATCTTCTTGGTGAAACTATCCAATAACTGGTTCATCCTCTGCGTGAACGACGGCTTCCTCTGCAAGTCGGTAAAATCGACTACAAGGCCACCTTCAGCTACATCTTCTGCTGCACTTAAGTTGCCGGATGTGATTGGTTGTAGTGGGTCTTCCAGCTCAGAACTTCCTGAACTCGCCTCTCGGGTTGAGTCTTGTAACAAGAACCCATGGATCATCTCTGTTCCTTACCCGGGGTACTTGATATAACAAACCTGTAACATTTAAAAATTATTAGTAAAAGTATAAATTATGATCAACCATTCGAATAATTAACATTTACTTACCTGATCGGCCCGAGAAGCAAGAATGAAAGGATCATAATATTGCAGCTTTAATGTACTGATGTAACACCAAATGCATCTGTTTTCACACCTCGATCTGGAGTGTTGTCGTGCAATCACAATAGAAAACAGTACAGCGCAATCCAAGCATGCCCAAATACTTGATTTCCATAATCTCATGTATGTGTCCGTAGTATACATCATCTCCTCGATGCGAACAAACGCCAGCATCATAGGTCGTAACGTCTCCTCTTTTCAGTTGTGAATGCATATCCTCGAGTACAAAATCTCGGATATGACTTCACAACATAGTTTGGTCCAACCACCATTTCGCGTATCCAATCGTCAAATGTTTCACCTCGCTAAACCAGCAGACACCTATTAATAGCACATATATAATGAATTAGTATAAATATGTGATAAAATTGTATAAATATGTGATAAATGATATTTTAATTTGTTTAAGGCACTCACATAGGTAAACATCCATCCAGCAAATTCTCTCTGCTTCATTTCTTCTAGTTCCTCCTCTGTGGCGTATCTATATCCGAACCGCTTTTCTGCCATGAAAATCCTGTACATGTGATGACAATAATGTAATTAATTAAGATATAAATGTTAATTTGTTAAAATAAAAATTTGTAAGATAATAAACTTACCTCTCATGTTGAAGAACATGTTTGCAAATGTGTTTGCAAATGACTTCGCTCCTGCTCAGTAAGTCGACGGTCCTTTGGTTTTCCGCTAAGTCGCCCATCTTCGTGAAAATGTCGGGACCTTAACATGATATGTTGCTCGTTCGCCTCTATCATCATGCCGAGCAGGTCTTCTGTTTTTGGTCTGAACTTCTGCTGGAAAGTAGTACTCGGCAAAGTTTGAAATTTCTTCATTGATCATCTGTGCGACTATAGAACCTTCTACCCTACTTAAATTTTTCACCATCTTCTTCAAATGGAACATATACCGCTCATACAGATACATCCATCTATACTGCACAGGACCACCAAGTTCCAATTCTCTTACCAGGTGAATAACAAGATGCTCCATAACATCAAAAAATGAGGGAGGAAATATCTTCTCAAGGTTGCACTGAATCACGGCTATGTTAGTCTTCAGATTTTCAATACCTTCAAGAGTCACTGATCTGGTGCATAAATCGCGGAAGAAAGCACTTATCCCTGCAATTGCTTCATGAACATTTCGTGGTAATAGTTCTTTGAAGGCAAACGGAAGGAGGCGCTCCATCAACACATGGCAATCGTGACTTTTCAAACCAATAAAATTTCCTTCCTTTCACGATACAGCTTACGCAAATTAGATGCGTAACCCTGAAACTCCACATCGTTTGAAATCCAATCAAAGAACGCATTTTTTCCCTCTGCATCAAGTCGGTATATGGGAAAAGGAGCCCTACCATTCCCATCAACATGAAGTTCTGAACGAGCACATATATCGACTAAATCCAGTCTTGACTTCAAATTATCCTTTGTTTTACCTTGAACGCTAAGGATAGTGTTCATGAGATTGTCAAAAGTTCTTCTCAATATGCATGACATCTAAATTATGTCTTAGCAGATGATCCTCCCAAGATGGCAGATCCCAGAAAATACTTTTTGTGCCGCTTATGTAGTTCTCCAACAGCATCTACCGGAAATTGCTCATGTCCCCGACGCCTGGCCCTTGCTGCACCAAAATCTCTTAGTTGTGTCTTCAAACCTTTCCCACTAACTTCCTCAGATGGACCATCAAACACCTGCTTGTTCTTCCTAAACAAAGTCTTACTCCGACGGTATGGATGATCAGGTGGTAGGAATCGTCTGTGATAGTCAAACCAACACGTTTTCTTCCGCTCTTTAGTTGGAAAGCATCTGTGTCATCTTGACAATATGGACATGATAGCCTCCCATGCTGTCCATCCAGATAACATACCATATGCTAGAAAATCACTTATTGTCCACATTAGTACTGCCCGCATTTGAAAGTTCTCTTTACACGAAATATCGTATGTTTCAGCACCTTCAGCCCATAGTTGTTGCAACTCATATATTAGTGGCTGAAGAAACACATCAGCGATCTCTTAGGATGCTCTGGTCCGGAACGAGAATGGAGAGAAACAGAAACTCTCGAAAGCACAAGTTTGGGGTAAGTTGTATGGTGTAACAGTGACTGGCCATAGAGAATATTGTCTTCCACTCTTCCCATACGGGCTGAAACCATCAGTACATAATCCAAGGTAGACATTTCTTCTCTCATATGCAAAGTCGGGATACTTTGATTGGAAATGCTTCCACGCTTTTGCATCTGAAGGATGTCTAATCTCACCATCTGTTGAGTGCTCCGCATGCCATCTCATTCGTTGCAGGCGTTCGAAGATACAACCTCCGCAATCTTTCCGTCAAAGGCAAATACCACATCCTTTTATATGGCACTGGAACTCTTCCACTCGTATCTTTATAACGAGGCTTCCCACAAAACTTGCATGAAATCCGCTGGTCATCCGCCTCCAATAAATCATGCAGTTATCGCTGCATACATCTATTACCGATAAGATAAACCAACACCAGCTACGAAGTTTCTGAACCTCGTAGTATGAACTTGAGCTACATTTTCCTCGGTAGAATACCTTTAACAAAATCAGCTATCGCATCCATACAGTTTTCAGCCAAGTTATAATCTGTTTTAATGCCCATCAGTCTTGTAGCAGATGATAAAGCTGAATGACCATCTCTACATGCTTCGTAATGGTTGCTTTCCAGCATCCAACATATCATAAAATCTCCTAGCTTCGCATTGGGTAAATCTTCCCTCTAAAATGATCATTTACCATCTGCTCAATACCTACACCATAATCTACATCCGTTCTAATTGGTTCTTCTAATCTAACCGCGGCTGAGGTTCGCTAGTACTACCAAGTTCATAATTAGTTTCCCATGATGATACCAAATTTTGTAACTGTAAACCCACTCAAATATAGATGAGTCCAAACATCACATTCTTTAATAACCTTTCTATTTTTACAATTAGAGCAAGGACATCTTAACTTACCTGTTTTGCTTCGGTTGTCGTGAACTAACCCTATGAATTCGGTTATACCTCGTTGGTATTCTTCCGTAGCAATCTCGTCCGGATCCAAATGAGGTCGATCGATCCAAGAACGAAAATAATTTGAAGAAGACATATTTTTTTTAAATCAAATTCGTGATAGTAAGAGGGAAGGAGAAGAAATGGAGTGAATGAAGATGAAGAGGGGTGGCTGTATTTATAGATGAAATCCTGCCGAGATACTGAGGAAATTCTGAGGAAATTCCGAGGAAAACAGACACTTCCTCGGAATTTCCTCGGAATCCTCCAACGGCTCTCTAACGGCTACAAAAAGTCGCCGAATTTTCAAAATCTCCGTCGGTTTTTTCCGACGGACATTTTTTCCTCGGTAATCCCTCGGAATATACCGAGGAAATCATACTTCCTCAATATTTCCTCGGAAATTTCCGAGGAAATACCGAGGAAACCACATTTCTTGGTTTCCTCGGTATTTCCTCAGAAAATTCCGAAGAACTCATTTTCCCTCGGTATGTCCCTCAGAATAGTGATGTTTTCTTGTAGTGTTAATTAGAACTCAATTTCGCTGATGTGGCATGATTAGAATCAATTGAAAAATTAGGTAACCCAATTTCAGTTTGCCAGGGAACTTTAGTACTGTTCGTTTGGTCGTCGCAGGTCCGGCGTTTGCGTCTGCGGCAATATTTTTTCATCGACGCTTGTTTGTTTCATCGACGCGGGTACCTGCGTCAGCGTCTGCGTCCGAACGCAGTATCGAGCGTCAGACGCCGAAAAAATAGCGTCGAGCGTCAGACGCCGAACAACTGCTTCCTGCATCAACATCCAGCATCTGCGTCAGCGTCCACCGTCTTCGAAACGAACAACAATCAGCGTCAGCGTCGGCGTCGGCGTCGGCGTCAGCGTCAGCATCTACAAAACGAACAACAATCAAACTAAAATGACGCAGCCGCTGTCGCTGACGCCGAAAACAGCGGCAACCAAACGAACATGACTTTATATTAACCCATATATACAAGTTATGGAGATTTTGTTATATGATTAAACATTATAAACGAAGTCTAAAAAAAAATAGTAACAAAGACGCCTTTGAGAGGCTGTTGCCGCGGCGGAGAAGGAGTGGAGTGATACAGGGAGGCGATGTGGTGGGCAGAGGGAAGGTCAGTTGAGGAAAGAGAGGGAGATGAAAGATGTGGAGAGAGCTCTGAATGTTGTGGAAGAGATGGAGAGAGCAGAGGAGCAGTTTGTGAACGAGATGGAGGTGACGAGGCGGCATTGGGAGCCGGCGTTGCAGGTTATGACGGTGGTGGGGGAGGGATGGTATTGTGCTGAACTGTCTTGATTATGTGTATGAACGTTGGTATGTGTTTTGTCAAAGGAATAAGCTTTGAATCCATGAGACATAGTTATGTATTTGTTTGTGTTTGTAGGTAAAAGAGTCCCCTTCTCTATTAAAAAAAAGATGGACTTGGTAGCAGCACTAACTATAAACTTTGAAGAGTAATTCTATCGAACTCATTATACCTCAGGACTTAGAAGCAGCAGTAACTCCGAGAGGTGTATCTTTATCTTGTGGCTACGCTCATCAGCGATGTTTCGGATCTATTGCTTTTGGAAAACGAACCATTCAGTCTCCAAGCTATTTTCGAAGAGGTAACTAATTATGTCCTCAGATTAACCAGTGAAGTCCATTACTTACACAAAACAACTAGGTGAGCTTTGAATATGTAGGTCATCTCTCTCATAAATCCAATCGCGTCGGTGAAGAAACTATCGACGAATCTGATCCTATCTGCAGACTTACCGCCTTATGCTATATGTGATGATAAAGGTCTGATACAAACTATTCTTAACATCATGGGAAACGCCGTGAAATTCACCGAGGAAGGCTACGTCTCCATAATCATGAAACCTGAGTCCTTGAGAGAATTAACTTCCCAAGAATTCTATCCAGTTGTTAGTTTTAGTTTGACATGTCATAATTTTGGATGACAATTGGTCTTAATTTTTTGTGGGTTGATTACATCTATTGTTTCTCTGGTTGATTTGAAATACCTGTTTTGTCTACTGGCCTTAAGGGAGTTTTTGTTTTGTCTCCTACGAATTTTATCACTTAATGTGCTATGATAGTTCTGATGTTTTTTGTTCAGCACTAAAAATCCTTAGTTTAAGATGAGATAATGTTTTAGTTTCAGATGTTATATTTATATTTAGACCAATATAGTGATTGTAGAGCTTCTAATCTTCCTCTCTGTCTTCAATTTTTCTGGAGGCCATGGTAAGCAGGGCGGAAGGTATCCGTTTGCGGAGAGTAGTCATGGATACACATCTTCTCGGTCCAGTGCCTGGATGTTTGAAAATAACTACTATAGACCATCAGCATTACTTGGAGACTGGTGATATACAAGGAGTTGCAGGGATGATATAGTTTCTTTTAATATGTGGACTGGAGGTGTAATACGTGGGAGATGAGCAACAGATATTCTAGAGCTTTTGAGAGGCTGTGTGGTTTTAGAAATGGTCGGACCGTCAGAGGTCGGTTGAGTAAAGGCCACCACATGCTTCATATACTCATAATACTGTGATGAACTCTTGGGAACCAGCAAGGAATGTTAAATGAAGGTTTTTTATATAATTAGTTACATAAAATTGAGTAATTTCATTTTCTTATTTTTTTGTCGACATTTTTATATATATTAAATGCCTTTGTTGCCATTTGGTAGGTTTAATTCTTTATATCCTTCTTTTCTCTCATACTCTCTTATTGTGTAACGTTTATTGATTCGTTTTTATCATTTCTCTGTAGTTAGATAAGTTCCAACAAGTTTTTCAATCTAGCTACGACAATGGTTTGAAAGACAAAACTCGACAAAGGCATCGTGAGTTTACTTTCGCTATGGAGAATCATGTTGCGAAGAAAGAGAATTATCGCCAAGAAGCTGGCAAAGGAACTCCGAGATGGGTTCGCTTGGACGAAGATGATCAAGATGATCGTAATGAGCTTGCTTGACTGGACCATCTGACTCAGAAAGGAATTTTTTTTTCATAAATGGTGTTAAAGTAAAACATCTTCAAGGACATAGAAGGACAATGCTACTGATGATATCGGTGTTTGGAACATTGCGGTTACTGATGATGGGGTACTCCAGAAAGCATCTGGCGAGCTATTCGTTTGACCTCCACGAAAATTTCCCAGCTTCTCTGGCTTCTTGAACTATATTGAGTCTGACTCCAAAAAATCCATTAGAAAGTGTACTCTAATGCTGTGTTGTTGTAAGATATCCCAACGTAAACTTTGTTCACTTTTACTTACAAATCTCTTACTAATAGGCATCCTACCTTTTCAGAAGAGGATTGTCACAAAAAGCAGCTTCACGCTTTGTGGGAAGCTATACAGAGGCAACTAAAATTGTCTCAGTGTCAAATGTGTAGAAAATCCATTCAAGCTGCAATTTGGATTCTTCTTTTACTTTTTTTTCATAGGTAATATATTTTATCTTTGCATTCGGCATGCATAACAGAAACCAATGTAAGTATTAAGATGGACTGTTTGGCATTGCAGTGGTAGTTGGCAGAGCACAGTTTGTAGAACTGGTAGATGGACCACGTTAGAGTTTATTCATATTCTGTGTAACGAGTTTTCAATTGGTGGATTGGACACAATCGACATTTTTAACTGCACATTGTAATTCTTCTATTATGGATTTTATGTAGCAGAGAGCACATTTTAATAGAGAAATAGTAAGTTTGTCTTTCTCTTTGTTAGAGCCTATTTGTTTTAGCACATTGTGTTTGAAGTGGATGTTTTGTAATAGAGAAATGCATCTTTGATTAGAATAATTGAAGGGACTACTACCACCATCTTTGTTTTACTTTTACAACCAATCCGGATATGTAAAGCTCTTCCCCTATGATTCTGGTATATAAAATATGACTGAATTAAAATAGCACTGAATGGAGAGACTATACACATTCCTCTAACACTATGCAGCAAAGGCAAGTACCTCATGCGCTCTATTTACATCTTCAACCAAATATAGGTTGTAGATTTTAAGGATAGTCCTTTTTCTTAAATTTAAGCTGCTTTTATGATTTAAGAAAAAGCATAAAAATAGGATAGTCCATCAGATTATTTAGAAACTAATTGAAAAGAAAATTTTAAAAACGAAACATGTCTACAATTCAGCAAATTAAACACCATAACTAAAATTTAATTAATTTTTGTTCATTCTAGTAATCATTTTATATATAATTTCCAATACAATATTAAATACTAAAAATTAGATTTGCATAAAAAATGAAGAATTTACATTTATTTATAATTATTTAGCTATTTATACTTTTTATAATAGATTATAATATTTATATATTAAACAAACATACTAAATATATAATTAAAATTCAAATAAAAAAACCCGGGCGTAGCTTGGGCCGACCCTAGTACACTAAAATTAAATGTTTTGTTTTATTTTAGAAAAATATATCTTAAAATAATAATCCAAAATGGAAATTTTTTATAAATTGATAACTCTATAAAATAATAAAATACTAAAGTCCCAACATTATTAATTTATTGAGTTTTTACTGCACCGTAATTCTATGTGTATGTTATGACTAAATATCTTTATAAAAATAAAAGGAAAGAGTATATTTTATATTTGACTAAGAAAATACTTCTCAAAATGTATGTTTGTGCTATTATATATACTCAGAATGTTTGGAGAAAAATCATATAAAGGTAAAGAGAATATCATATTAATAATAAAAATGGCTATCACAATGAAGACTTTAATCACATTTGTTTTTACTATGTTTTTCATTGTATCTTTTGTCCATTGTGGTGCTACAGCTACCGCTGATACTCCGGGTAATGGTTTATCAGTATACATCCATTTTAAAATATTTTGATTAATTAATATGTATTAATTTTTTTTCCATATACATAGGTTATGGAGAAATGAAGCCGATATTATGCTTCGACTTCTCTAGACCGTGTGATTTTAGTGGGCAAGTAGGCTGCGATCAGTTCTGTCTTGATTGGGGTTATATTAGAGGACACTGTGTTGTAAGAAAATGTTGTTGTGAAAAAAGGTGATGTGTCCCAGATTTTTCAATAAGTATGTATCCAAGATGAAATCACCTACACAAATGTATTGGTATTGTTTGAAAATAACATCAATAATTTTCATTCGTTTAAATATCAAAATTTACTAATTGAAATCAGTTTTTCTTAAATTTGAGGAAAATTTATTTTTGAATGAAGAAAAATATATGGAAAAAGGATCAAAATATGTTACTGTAAATCCAAAGATTTTTGATATCTCCTAAAATGTTTTTAAAACCAGACCGACTGGTTTACCAAATTTGACCATGAACCGATCATATAACCGAGTTGGAATTTAAAGTTGTTGAACCAGATGAAAACCATTAAAACTATTAAAAATCTATGAGTACGTATTCAGTTTTAGTTTGTGTTTAGTATTACTTTCAGATCAAGTTAATTTGGTTCGGTTCTTCGGATCCAAATATTTAACCAAGACTTACATTCTTCTACTAATAGTAAGCAAAATAAAATAAATTTAAAACAAAATTTTTGGGCTTATTTTACATACATAATTATTGGACCATACAATAAAAATACCAATAAAAATAGTTGGGCGTCGTGTCAATATTGCTGGACGTGTTGCAAAATTGATGCAGTCTATAACCAATAATGTGTACATTCTTATAAAAATCTTGGTAAATATAATAAAAACACGATACAGTCGAGTAAAAGGGGGTTAGGATTGCGTCGGAAACAATTTGATATCTTCACTCGACGCCTGAATTCTGTTTTCAATCGATTTCGCCAATTTTCTTTCTTTTTAAAGATTTTATGATTTCTCATTTTTTCTAACAATTTTATTTTGTCTTTAGTTCTTGGTATGATATAAAAACTCTGTAAAGAAAAGTAATTCTTGGCTGAACTAAAGATCCGATTTTGTGTGTGATGTTTTTCACCTCAGTTTCCTTAATTCATAAACCTCACAGTTATTTGTTGTCTTCGTGTACAGAAGCCTCAACCACGGTCAAGTTCGGCAAGGTACCAAACTTTCAATTTTAAAAAACATTCACATTCTAGCATTTTAGTTGATGAGAATCTTAATGATTATGTAATTTTTTTCTTTCAACAATGATATTATTCAGTAGTTGCACGGAGAAAACTTCAATTTACTAATACAAAGATTTAAAATGCAGAAACTAAAAAATGAGCTGATTAAAAAAATTAGTGTGTGAACACATTAAATTATTTACACTGGAACTAAGAAAATTAGTATGTAAACACATTAATTTAAAAAAATTGTATTGCTGCCACGTCAGTTTTCTATTTTTTAAATAATTGTGAGGCTACCATGTGTCAATTAGTATACGGACACATTTATTAAAAAACTGTTTTTCTTTTATTATATATTTGAGATATCTTTTAAGTTTAGTTGGTTCATAACCATATATCCAAACATTATTTAAATACAAACAATTTAAATGATTAAAAATCTCACTTAATAAAACTAAAAAAATCTAGTATCAGTTTTTAATTTTTTACACACACAAACAATTTAAATGGTAACATATCTCGCCGAATTTAGGAACTAATAAATCTCAATGTATTCTACTATTGATCGGTTCAACTGTAAAAGGTAACAAATCTCAATAAATATAGCAAATAACATCGATTATCAATACTAATAAAAGACAAACAATTTAAATGGTAACAAATTTCACTAAATACAGGAACTAAAAAATCTAGTATCGGTTTATAATTTTTTGAAAACACAAGCAGTTTAAATGGTATCATATCTCAAAGAATATAGGAAATAACATCGATCATAGTTTTTTAAATCCACAAACAATTAAATCATAACAAATCTCAATGTATAAATTCATGATTGGTGTCAATATGAAAATACGGTTATAGATTTTATTTCTTAACCACACAAACTATACTAAATGGTAAAATATTTATATATATAGACTCTAACCATTAAGTCGAAAGTTCATAAACACTTCAAAAACTAAATATCATTAATATTTGATATTTAATAAATTTTAACTTAAATATAGCGAACTTGGGTATCTATATATATAAACGAGAACAAAGTCTCTTATCCTTAAGCCATATCATCAAGAGATTATCTAAAAATTGGACACATAAACATAGTTTTTTTAAATTTAATAAATTATCCTAAAGTTTTAATTTTTTCACATTTAAACCATATCAATTAACAAAACATACAATAACCCATAAATCTATTTTCACCAATATTTCATTTTCACCCATAAAAACATAATTTTAGTTTTTCAAAATTTATAAATTGTCCTAGATTTTTTATTTTCTCAATATGTTACCCAAATTAATCAATAAACATATAATAGTCCATAAATATATTTCAATCATTATTTATTTTTAACCCATCAAAATATTGACATCATTTTTTTTTTGTAAATGTAAAATAGTTTAGTGAACCTAAAAACAGAAATTTAAAAAATTAATATAATAAATAAAAAAAAATTAAAAATTCATTTACGCTATTGTTTTATCATACTCATACCTACAAAAATATAAGAAATTACTCTCATGAATTATTTTTCTTTTGACCCCAAATCTAAGCTTATACAAAAATGATGAAAAACACCCAAAAATTTATATATAATCAAAATAATAATTTTAAAATTTATTTAAAAGTATAATAAAAAATTAGTAAAAAATATATTGTAACTTAAATTTGGTGGAAGTTTAGTAAAAAATCATATTTTAATAAAAGTTATATACTATAATGTAAAAATACAAGATATTAAGGGTAAATAGAGAAAATAATAATAAAAATAAGGTTATAACATTTTTTCTCAAGTGTCATCGAACTTAGGCCACTTAAAAATCATATTGGATCAAATAAAATTTGTTTCTTTCTTTTATTTCACTAATCTCAAACTGAAAAAATTAACTTTGAAATGATAAAATCATCATAAAAAATGTTTAATACATAATAGAAAAAAATTCATAATAATTAGTTTGAAAATTAAAAAATGATAAATATAACAAATTTAAAAATAACAATTTAATGAAATATATAATAAAATTTTAGTTTGGTGATAAAATTAATAAACAAATAATAATTTATTAAAAAATACATAATCTAATACAAAAATATGTAAGACATCAGATTATAATATAGAAAATTGATTAAAAAAAAAACATAGGAGAAATATCTTTTATGATATTTTTCACATTCCACCATACCTAGACCACCAGAAAGAAGAAAATATCACATATATGTTTCTTCTATTTTATTTTTGGCACAAGCTTAAGATTATAGAAATTAACATAAGAATGACGAAAAAGCATAACTAAAGTTTAATACATAATAACAATTGTTTTTAAAGTAACAAAATCTAATAAATAAAATAATAAAAATAACATTTATACAACCATCATTAAAACAATGACAAATGATAATAAAGAAAAAAATGACATTACAACACCGTTTCTCACATTTGAAAAACAACTTGAAGAAATTTAGGTATCCATCGTTTCACGCGTAACACTATTTTCGTGAATAGTTGTCCGTAATGTTAAAGAATCAACACTAATTCTACCAGTTACTACATAAGACTACCATGTTTGTCAACCTAAATTACATGAACAGTGTATCCATTACATATATGATGACCTAATTATATGAAGTCTCTCGAGCGGCAGTTTGGAAGATTAGACAAATATAATAAGATTTCTTTTAAAAAGATATGAATATAACATTTCCACATAACAACAAATGGTTCGCACGACAATGACATTTACCTATATATATCAAAATGATGTTATGAAGAAGAGAGTTTAAGATCAGTAAAATATATTTAGACATGCTTACATTGAAAAAAAATTAAACGAACCTATGCTGAAAATGTATTAAAAATCAATTCATGAAGTTAAAGTAACCAGATTACGATCTTAGTCAACAAAATATAAGAAGACAAAAGTAGCAATCACATGACACTGTAACAATGCCAGTCACTACAACAACATCAAAAACAAGTGCAACACCTATTAATAATGTTAATATATAAAAAGTTTGTTTGCATAATTTAATCTATGCAAGATTACTATGTCCAATTAACTATGTAAATTAAAAAAAAAAACAAAAAATAATGGATATCAAAAACTAGCAGAATCTCACTGTAATAAAAGAAGTTTAAGTAATTAATTGCAAAAACCGAAAGAGCGACAAAATACATAATAAACCAACAAAAATCATATATAATAGATAACAGTGAATGGCTTCAAAGACAACAAAAAGTAAATAATTACATTTAATAAAAAAATCAATATCTAATTAAATTATAACTATGACATTATGTAATTTACCCAACCGTAACAAATTTGACTCTTAATATTCTTATATTTTATATAAGCAAAAACTTTCATGGAAATAGTGGTTCACAAAATTGTATAATTAAACCTTTGAAAGGTGTATCGCTGAGTGGGAGGCAAAAATTTTCATCGATCGATGTTTTGAAAGGTGTATCGCTCGATATTCATATATAATCATCTATCAAAACTTTCTCATGATCAACAAACGAAAGTTGAGATCTGATACCTAGACATTAAATAATCTAAACAAACGAAAGTTGAAAGATTATTATTTAAGTTTGATTTATAGGATTGTCATCACATACTGTTTGTATTCTGTATCTCTATAATCTTGATTGCCAGAAACCCTAGATCTAGCAAACCATCATTCCATCAACTCATCAATCAATCTATTTAGAACAACTACCTTGTTCGACCTGGTTTGCTATATTTACTGTTTTATAATCTATTAGCCTAGCTTAATCATAAACTGCTTAGATCTATTGTATACCATATCTCTTTGTGGATTCGATCTCTAAATACTATAATTGAACCTCTTATTTGAGAAAGTAACTCATTCCTTAGGGTAATTTGAGTGATATCATCCAACATGACAGAAATCGATTTACTCCAACCATCGTCTCTACTTCTCTCACGATATTTAATTAGTCAATGATTCTCCCATTACTTCTATTAATCCTTTGAGTGAATCTTCAACTATAAATAGGTAACCAGTCCAAAGGTAAGATGCACAAAGACCTTCACGCCCCTCTTGGAACCACCAAATGGCAGGTTTAATTCTTTATGTCCTTCTTTTCTCTCATACTCTCTTATTGTGTAACGTTTATTGATTCGTTTTTATCATTTCTCTGTAGTTAGATAAGTTCCAACAAGTTTTTCAATCTAGCTACGACAATGGTTTGAAAGACAAAACTCGACAA
This sequence comes from Brassica nigra, assembly GCA_016432835.1. NCBI lineage: Eukaryota > Viridiplantae > Streptophyta > Magnoliopsida > Brassicales > Brassicaceae > Brassica > Brassica nigra. The sequence continues at coordinate 9,954,923 of CM028245.1, read as the reverse complement.
AGGCATCGTGAGTTTACTTTCGCTGTGGAGAATAATGTTGCAAAGAAATAGAATTCTCGCCAAGAAGCTGGCAAAGGAACTCCAAGATGGGTTCGCTTGGACGAAGATGATCAAGATGATCGTAATGAGCTTGCTTGACTGGACCATCTGACTCAGAAAGGAAATTTTTTTTTCATAAATGGTGTAAAAGTAAAACATCTTCAAGGACATAGAAGGACAATGCTACTGATGATATCGGTGCTTGGAACATTGCGGTTACTGATGATGGGGTACTCCAGAAAACATCTGGCGAGCTATTCGTTTGACCTCCACGAAAATTTCCCAGCTTCTCTGGCTTCTTGAACTATATTGAGTCTGACTCCAAAAAATCCATTAGAAAGTGTACTCTAATGCTGGGTTGTTGTAAGATATCCCAACGTAAAATTTGTTCACTTTTACTTACAAATCTCTTACTAATAGGCATCCTACCTTTTCAGAAGAGGATTGTCATAAAAAGCAGCTTCACGGCTTGTGGGGAGCTATACAGAGGCAACTAAAATTGTCTCAGTGTCAAATGTGTAGAAAATCCATTCAAGCTGCAATTTGGATTCTTCTTTTACTTTTTTTTCATAGGTAATATATTTTATCTTTGCATTCGGCATGCATAACAGAAACCAATGTAAGTATTAAGATGGACTGTTTGGCATTGCAGTGGTAGTTGGCAGAGCACAGTATGTAGAACTGGTAGATGGACCACGTTAGAGTTCATTCATATTCTGTGTAACGAGTTTACAATTGGTTGATTGGACACAGTCGACATTTTTAACTGCACATTGTAATTCTTCTATTATTGATTTTATGTAGCAGAGAGCACATTTTAATAGAGAAATAGTAAGTTTGTCTTTCTCTTTGTTAGAGCCTATTTGTTTTAGCACATTGTGTTTGAAGTGGATGTTTTGTAATAGAGAAATGCATCTTTGATTAGAATAATTGAAGGGACTACTACCACCATCTTTGTTTTACTTTTACAACCAATCCGGATATGTAAAGCTCTTCCCCTATGATTCTGGTATATAAAATATGACTGAATTAAAATAGCACTGAATGGAGAGACTATACACATTCCTCTAACACTATGCAGCAAAGGCAAGTACCTCATGCGCTCTATTTACATCTTCAACCAAATATAGGTTGTAGATTTTAAGGGGATAGTCCTTTTTTTCTTAAATTTAAGCTGCTTTTTATGATTTAAGAAAAAAGCATAAAAATAGGATAGTCCATCAGATTATTTAGAAACTAATTGAAAAGAAAATTTTAAAAACGAAACATGTCTACAATTCAGCAAATTAAACACCATAACTAAAATTTAATTAATTTTTCTTCATTCTACTAATCATTTTATATATAATTTCCAATACAATATTAAATACTAAAATTAGATTTGCATAAAAATGAAGAATTTACATTTATTTATAATTATTTAGCTATTTATACTTTTATAATAGATAATAATATTTATATATTAAACAAACATACTAAATATATAATTAAAATTCAAATAAAAACCCGGTAGCTTGGGCCGACCCTAGTACACTAAAATTAAATGTTTTGTTTTATTTTAGAAAATATATCTTAAAATAATAATCCAAAATGGAAATTTTTTATAAATTGATAACTCTATAAAATAATAAAATACTAAAGTCCCAACATTATTAATTTATTGAATTTTTACTGCACCGTAATTCTATGTGTATGTTATGACTAAATATCTTTATAAAATTAAAAGGAAACAGTATATTTTATATTTGACTAAGAAATACTTCTCAAAATGTATGTTTGTGCTATTATATATACTCAGAATGTTTGGAGAAAAATCATATAAAGGTAAAGAGAATATCATATTAATAATAAAAATGGCTATCACAATGAAGACTTTAATCACATTTGTTTTTACTATCTTTTTCATTGTATCTTTTGTCCATTGTGGTGCTACAGCTACCGCTGATACTCCGGGTAATGGTTTATCAGTATACATCCATTTTAAAATATTTTGATTAATTAATATGTATTAATTTTTTTTCATATACATAGGTTATGGAGAAATGAAGCCGATATTATGCTTCGACTTCTCTAGACCGTGTGATTTTAGTGGGCAAGTAGGCTGCGATCAGTTTTGTCTTGATTGGGGTTATATTAGAGGACACTGTGTTGTAAGAAAATGTTGTTGTGAAAAAAGGTGATGTGTACCAGATTTTCAATAAGTATGTATCCAAGATGAAATCACCTACACAAATGTATTGGTATTGTTTGAAAATAACATCAATAATTTTCATTCGTTTAAATAACAAAATTTACCGATTGAAATCAGTTTTGCTTAAATTTGAGTAAAATTTATTTTTGAATGAAGAAAAATATATGGAAAAAAGGATCAAAATATGTTACTGTAAATCCAAAGATTTTTGATATCTCCTAAAATGTTTTTAAAACCAGACCGACTGGTTTACCAAATTTGACCATGAACCGATCATATAACCGAGTTGGAATTTAAAGTTGTTGAACCAGATGAAAACCATTAAAACAATTAAAAATCTATGAGTACCATTAAAACAATTCAGTTTTAGTTTGTGTTTAGTATTACTTTCAGATCAAGTTTGGTTCGGTTCTTCGGATCCAGATATTTAACCAAGACTTACATTCTTCTACTAATAGTAAGCAAAATAAAATAAATTTTTTTTAAAAAATATTGGGCTTATTTTACATACATAATTATTGGACCATACAATAAAAATACCAATTAAAATGGTTGGGCGTCGTGTCAATATTGCTGGACGTGTTGCAAAATTGATGCAGTCTATAATCAATAATGTGTACATTCTTATAAAAATCTTGGTAAATATAATAAAAATACTATACAGTCGAGTAAAAGGGGGTTAGGGTTACGTCGGAAACAATTTGATATCTTCACTCGACGCCTGAATTCTGTTTTCAATCGATTTCGCCAATTTTCTTCCTTTTTAAAGATTTTCTGAGTTCTCGTTTTTTTCTAACAATTTTATTCTGTCTTTAGTTCTTGGTATGATATAAAAACTCTGTAAAGAAAAGTAATTCTTGGCTGAACTAAAGATCCGATTTTGTGTGTGATGTTTTTCACCTCAGTTTCCTTAATTCATAAACCTCACAATTATTTGTTGTCTTCGTGTACAGAAGCCTCAACCACGGTCAAGTTCGGCAAGGTACCAAACTTTCAATTTTAAAAAACATTCACATTCTAGCATTTTAGTTGATGCGAATCTTAATGATTATGTAATTTTTTTCTTTCAACAATGATATTATTCAGTAGTTGCACGGAGAGAACTTCAATTCACTAATACAAAGATTTAAAATGCAGAAACTAAAAAATGAGCTGATTAAAAAAATTAGTGTGTGAACACATTAAATTATTTACGCTGGAATTAAGAAAATTAGTATGTAAACACATTAATTTTAAAAAATTGTATGGCTGCCACATCAGTTTTCTATTTTTTAAATAATTGTGAGGCTACCATGTGTCAATTAGTATGCGGACACATTTATTAAAAAAATGTTTTTCTTTTATTATATATTTGAGATATCTTTTAAGTTTAGTTGGTTCATAACCATATATCCAAACATTATTTAAATACAAACAATTTAAATGATTACAAATCTCACTTAATAAAACTAAAACAATCTAGCATCAGTTTTTAATTTTTTACACACACAAACAATTTAAATGGTAACATATCTCGCTGAATATAGGAACTAATAAATCTCAATGTATTCTACTATTGATCGGTTCAATTGTAAAAGGTAACAAATCTCAATAAATATAGCAAATAGCATCGATTATCAATACTAATAAAAGACAAACAATTTAAATGGTAACAAATCTCACTAAATACAGGAACTAAAAAATCTAGTATCGGTTTATAATTTTTTTTAAAACACAAGCAGTTTAAATGGTATCATATCTCAAAGAATATAGGAAATAACATCAATCATAGTTTTTTAAATCCACAAACAATTAAATCATAACAAATCTCAATGTATAAATTCATGATTGGTGTCAATATGAAAATACGGTTATAGATTTTATTTCTTAACCACACAAACTATACTAAATGGTAAAATATTTATATATATAGACTCTAACCATTAAGTCGAAAGTTCATAAACACTTCAAAAACTAAATATCATTAATATTTGATATTTAATAAATTTTAACTTAAATATACCGAACTTGGGTACCTATATATATAAACGAGAACAAAGTCTCTTCTCCTTAAGCCATATCATCAAGAGATTATCTAAAAATTGGACACATAAACATAGTTTTTTAAAATTTAATAAAATGTCCTAAAGTTTTAATTTTCTTCACATTTAAACCATATCAATTAACAAAACATACAATAACCCATAAATCTATTTTAATTATTATTTATTTTTAACCCATCAAAATATTCACATCAATTTTTTTTGTAAATGTAAAATAGTTTAGTGAACCTAAAAGCATAAAATTTAAAAATTAATATAGTAAATTCAAAAAAAAATTAAGAATTCATTTACGCTATTGTTTTATCATACTCATACCTACAAAAATATAAGAAATTAATCTCATGAATTATTTTTCTCTTTTTGACCACCAAATCTAAGCTTATACCAAAAATGATGAAAACACCCAAAAATTAATATATAATCAAAATAATAATTTTAAAATTTAGTTAAAAGTATAATTAAAATAGTAAAAATATATTGTAACTTAAATTTGGTGGAAGTTTAGTAAAAAATGATATTTTAATAAAATTTATATAATATAATGTAAAAATACAAGCTATTGAGAGTAAATAGAGAAAATAATAATAAAGATAAGGTTATAACATTTTTTCTCAAGTGTCATCGAACTTAGGCCACTTAAAAAAATATTGGATCAAATGAAATTTGTTTCTTTCTTTTATTTCACTAATCTCAAACTGAAAAAATTAACTTTGAAATGATAAAATCATAAACATTGTTTAATACATAATAGAAAAATTCATAATAATTAGTTTGAAAATTAAAGTGATAAAATAAAACAAATTTAAAAATAACAATTTAATGAAATACATAGTAAAATTTTAGTTTGGTGATAAAATTAATCAACAAATAATAATTTATTAAAAAATACATAATCTAATACAAAAATATGTATGACATCAGATTATAATAGAGAAAATTGATAAAAAAACACATAGGAGAAATATCTTTTATGATATTTTTCACATTCCACCATACCTAGACCACCAGAAAGAAGAAAATCTCACATATATGTTTCTTTTTTTTATTTTTGGCACAAGCTTAAGATTACAGAAATTAACATAAGAATGACGAAAACGCATAACTAAAGTTTAATACATAATAACAATTGTTTTAAAATAACAAAATTTAATAAATAAAATAATAAAAATAACATATATTACCATCATTAAAACAATGACAAATGCTAATAAATAAATAAAAAATGACATAACAACACCGTTTCTCACATTTGAAAAACAACTTGAAGAAATTTAGGTATCCATCGTTTCACGCGTAACACTATTTTCGTGAATAGTTGTACGTAATGTTAAAGAATCAACACTAATTTTACCAGTTACCGTATAAGACTACCATGTTTTTCAACCTAAATTCCATGAACGGTGTATCCATTACATATATGATGACCCAATTATATGAAGTCTCTTGAGCCGGCAGTTTGGAAGATTAGACAAATATAATAAGATTTCTTTTAAAAAGATATGAATATAACATTTCCACATAAGACATAACAACAAATGGTTCGCACGACAATGACATTTACCTATATATATCAAAATGATGTTATGAAGAAGAGAGTTTAAGATCAGTAAAATATATTTAGACATGCTTACATTGAAAAAAATTAAACGAACCTATGCTGAAAATGTATTAAAAATCGATTCATGAAGTTAAAGTAACCAGATTACGATCTTACTCAACAAAATATAAGAAGACAAAAGTAACAATCACATGACATTGTAACAATGTCAGTCACTACAACAACATCAAAAACAAGTTCAACACCTACTAATAATGTTAATATATAAAAAGTTTGTTTGCATAATTTAATCTATGCAAGATTACTATGTCCAATTAACTATGTAAATTAAAAAAAGAACAAAAAATAATGGATATTAAAAACTAGCAGAATCTCACTGTAATAAAAGAAGTTTAAGTAATTAATTGCAAAATCCGAAAGAGCGACAAAATACATAAAAAACCAAAAAAATCATATATAATAGATAACAGTCAATGGCTTCAAAGTCAACAAAAAGTAAATAATTACATGTAATAAAAAAAATCAATATCTAATTAAATTATAACTATGACATTATGTAATTTAGCCAACCGTAACAAATTTGACTCTTAATATTCTTATATTTTATATAAGCAAAAACTTTCATGGAAATAGTGGTTCACAAAATTTTATAATTAAACCTTTGAATTTTTTTTTTTTTTTAAAAAGTAAATTCAGAGAATTAAAATAACAAAGACTTGACGCGGGGCAAACCCCTAGTATTATTAAAAAAATATTTTGTATTTACAGAAGAAAATGTATGTTATATATCATATCAATATATTTTGATTTAAAATATGTATTATAATTTGGATATTTTACCCTTATGTATTATATATTAAAATATTTATACAATCAAACATCTATAATTTCAAAATCTTTTAAAAAAATTAAGCTTTTACTCAATGATTTTTAAATGATATATTAATTACAATATTTAACAAAGTTTATATAAAAAAGAAAAGAAAAGATAAATAATTTATTTGCTACAACCTTCCTAAAGAATCGAAATCAAGACTCTAAAAATTAACGCAGCTACATCTAATCCCTTTCTTATTATTTGAGGAGTACTAATATAAACTAACTTTGCCATCATGTATTATTAATCAAATTGTCATTTCCAATGTGGAAACACTACAATTATCCTCACATCCTGTAATTAAAATTCCTCTTCTTACTAGACTAATTACATATAATACCACTAGGTGGACCGTCCGCACACATGTGCGGGCATAATATTATAAATAAGTTGATGATTACATATTTAGAAATATTTAATACATATATTATATGTATGATTAATATGAGAGATTCGTTGTTATTAAACAGTCTGTGGTTCTAAGCAGACGGTATATTTCTTTTTGGATTTTATAAATAAAGTTCTTTTTTGTTTTAAATATAATAACTTATCATTTTAAATTGCAAGATAAAAGCTAAAACCCAGCAACTAAAATTTATTAATTATTATGCATTTTAATTCAAAAGGAAAAGCATAATAAAATAGAACAGTAATAATAGAATATGCGATCAATGGTTGTAATCAAAAACGAATGTCATGTAAGCATCTCTGAAGGTTTGATAAACAACACCATTAACAGTCATAAGATCCTTGTAGGGCATGGACCTCTTATGACATGTAGCATCTCACGTAAGTAGTAAATTTCGTTCAGACCATCTGGACATTTAGCGATGACAGATCCACGAGTATAAGTCCTACGTCGAGGTCTCCAATTGCGTATCTTAGTATCCCAGACAAAAGCAGTAGGGAATTCCGTATAAAGATAACGCTGAGCTTGTGGATAAATAGCATTACACTTCATCCATGAAATGAATTTGAGCTTCGAAATAGTCAAGTTTGGTACGTAACAACTATCGAACTCGACTGCTAAATCGGGACGATGAAATGGCAACACCATCTTCTTGGTAGTATCGGATTCTATAATTAAGTATAATAATCGTCAAACATAAATCATATCGTGCTAAAGATAAAGAAAACACTACAATCGAAGACCGTAATTATTAATATATATTAAAAAAATTTGTAAAGAGAAACCAACCTAGAATTCAAAGATCACTCATATTTGGTGTTTTCCAAGAGACGGCATATAGGTGACTGGAACATACTAATGTTAATATTATATATATATGAAGGAAACAAAATGAATCGATTAGGGTATCCAGTTTATAGATTAATTGTCTATCAAGGATAAGTATAACTAGGTAACAAAATCTAAACCACAATATTTTATACACGATTAAACTTTAGATTCACTGTGTATTTGTACACCTTTAGATGTACTGTTAAGATATCGAATATGTGATTATTAAGTGCCGTTTTTAAAAAATGGGAAATTTAAAAGAGAATATATTGATATAATAAATAACTCTGATTTAGTTTTTGTTCATTATAAGGTTTTGCTTTTTCAACCCATATGATTGGGTTTATTATAAGGTTTTGCTTCAAGAGAGTAAGGAAAGAACAGAGAGGGCAAAATGTTATGTTTTATACAAATTTGAGTTACAATTTTTTTGTACCTTTTGCTATAATATATACCAGTTTTTTTTTTTTCAAAGTTGTGTCACATACATATTACATAATATACTATCAGAATCTATATGGAAAAAATCATAACTTCAAGCGAATCTTCTATTGATTATCAGCTTTACCAACTACTGACAGGAAAATTATAATTGTATCTGAACCCTAAACTATCCAATCATTAACTAAAAAGCTGACCTATGAACAAAGCTCTCTAACAACACCTACAAACTAAACTAATATCTTACTAATTATTTATTATATCATAACATAAGTTTAGTTAATCAGGTTTACCAAACCGGATCTAAGTTCAGAACTGGAGGACAATTAAACAGAAACAACAAATATACCAAGTTTTTAAGATTAAGAAATCGAAAGAGTTAAGTTTCCATATTAGGCTCACCCAGCTTGAACAAATCTATCTCATGAATCCTAAAATCATCCACCTTCGCCTGTGCAACCTTCAGATCCACCTGAAGCTTTGCCTTCTCAATCTTCAGAGCTTCAAGATGAATAAGGTCTTCAAGCAGCTCCAGCTTTGCTTCAATCCGGCAAACTTCAATCTCCTCGGCATGCTTGGCTTGGAAAGCAATTACTCGAACCTTGTTCATCGCCAGAATAGTCCTGTAATGCTCTTCACTTTCCATTTTCCCTGTAAGATAAGCCTCCTGAGTGGTTGCAAAGTTCTTTTTTTTAACAACTGTCTGCCATCTCGCACGTAAAATATAAATAAAACAATTGAATTAGTAAATAAGATCTAACAATTTACGGGTAAATGATTTTAGTAATTACAAAAATAGTCTACAAAAGTTGGATCATCTACGATGAGCATTCTTAAATTAGGCATAATATTATAGAACACATATTGATCTAAAAACTTCCATCGAAATGGGATCTAAGCATATTCCTCACGATCTTTTTATTTGTTTATATATAAGACAGCAATCGTATAACTCCACAAAGCAAGTATACCTGTTAGATAATCTACTGTTTCACCAATCCATAAGAACTAATGATCTTGAGAAAAAAAATATATAAAATAAACGTCAATAGAAGTAAGATCTAACATCAAAACTTGAATCGTTCATTAAATAAAAAAATCAAAACTTACAAAAGCTTTTTGATTTGGATGACGGAGATGTAGGAGAAGCTAGATATTAGGGTTTGCAGAAATGAAATAAAATTCCCAGTGAAGTAAATAATTCAATTTATATACTTAACTCGTTTCAGTTGGTTCGCTCATGCGTTTATGTTTTTGGGCCATAATAGATAATTATATGCGTAAGCCAAGCCCAATACTAATAATGATGGGTTATCTTGCCAAATATAATTATGATATAATTATATGAATCGGATACAAATAAAGTTGGGTTTTCTTGCCAAATATAACCGATATATAACTAACTCTGATTTAGTTATTGTTCATTATAAAATTTTGCTTTTCGAACTCATATGATTGGGTTTATTATAAGGTTTTATTTTAAGAGAGAAACGAAAGAACATATAGGGCAAAATGTTATTTTAATACCAAATTTTGTTACAATTTTTTTGTACTTTATGTTACAATCTGTAACGTTTTTTTATTTTATTTTCAAAGATGTTTGACATACCATATAATAGTATGATATGCTATCAGAATCTATATGGAGAAAATCATAACTTCAAGCTAATTAGTATGTCATCATAAAGGTTAAATTATTATACTACTCTATGATAAGAGTTTTGTAAAATAATATCATAATCAAAAACTTAAGTATTCAACATATAAAAACAGAATAATCAAATATATAATATCCATTAAATCCATGTTGGATCGAATTCGAATTTAGAACATGGTCCTCCATTTGTGATCTTAACTCTTCCTGTAAATCGACAACAATTTAAATATTTTAGTGACTACGTTAAAAGATATCAGAATAATATAAATGATTTATAATATAACCTTCTTCGAGGTACTGTACTCGCCAGAAACGCAAAGCTAAGAAGGTTTTCTCGTATTTACTCAGCCACCAACTCTTCATATCCAGTTCTTTGGCAACCTCTCCTAGCGCTTCACATTCTAACTCACACCCACTATGTGGTATTGTAGGTGAAATACAAATAAGATGAATGTAGTTTTTCCATTTTATGTTTTTGTACAGTCTTGATTAATTAACATTTAAAATAGTAATTACCTTTCATCCTTAAGCTTAAAAATAATTTGAGTTAGAGGTACACCAAACATCTCCCCATAAGGATCCTCCTCAAACTCAATCAAAGTTCCAAATGAAGTAACCCATCCTAACAAGTCTACAAAAGTCAATAATTATTTAGGATTTTAAATATTGCTAACAATAAATAACATATTAATTAATTATACTTTCCAGCAGAATAACCAGATGAGACTACGTAACGATTGGATAGGTGTTGTCGAAATCCCTTTGTAGAACTTGTTAGAAAGGAACAGGTACAAACATTGGATTTTTTGTAAGTGAATACCCATAAAATACCTGTGTACGATCATTAAATATGATCTAGAATTGATGTGGTGTATTCCTAACGAAACCATCGCAAGGTCTAACTTCAAATCGTCTGAATACCTTCCATTCATTTTCATCGAAAGAGGCAGAATAGTGTTTTGACAAAAATTGTTAGGAACTATCATTTCGATTCTGCAACCCTAATAATTTATTATCATAAAAGGAAATTACTTCAACAATAACTAACAAAAAATGAATTTGTAAAGATGAAATTTAACTTACCTTCGGATCAGACACAATCAGATGACGCTCTATCTCATTGGGAGCAGATTTCATTTCTCATACTCGTAGAATTTTTTCCCATACTTCTACATCCTTTGATGATTCAGTGAGATCCAAAATGAGGGTATTGTTGCGTTCCATGAATTTCGATTTTAAGATTCGCAAAAGCTTCTGTAATTTCTTTATCAGAGGGAGAGTAAAAAAGATGAGCCTTGATAGAGGCGTTTGATATGGTCCTTTTAAACGGTTAAGTATTTTAAAGTGGGATATTAAAATGATTACAAAACATTTAATTTTGATCGAGTACCAATGTCGACATTATAAATATAACGATTTAAAAGTAAAATTAACTTATTTTAAAAAATTTAATCGAATAATTAGATTCGAGTGAATATAAAATCCTACATACCAAAATCTGATTGAATCATATTAATTGTTTATAATCATAAAAGATATAACTGGAGTAACAATAGATAATAGAAAATGTAACTAAATTAAAATGGAAGAAAACACTTAGATCGTGGACAATAAATTCTTAAACTGCTTTAGTTTGCTTTCTTTCGATCCTGTCAAATAATTTAAATATGTTAAAATATGTTTGTGTAAATAATAATATATAAATAATATGATATTTACCAACATTGTTTTGAACGTTGTGACTGGTTCAATTAGTGGATTGAACATTATCTCAGAGCATCCTGGAATATTTGTAATCTGTTTGTATCCACCTATATATTTTACACAAATATGAGCAATAAAATTATAGTGTGAATATAATATAAATTATGATATTATATACGATCCATATTTTTCTAACCGTCGACAACTTCTATCTTCCAGAATTGTAGCAAATAGATGACTATGCCATCCCCATAAGATTACCAGAATGTATTTAAATTTTCTGCCATATTTCCATTTGCAACGCATCTCACTCGGTTGTTTCTAAAGTAAAGATAGAAAAATAATATTGGAATCATATATATATATGATAGATATGGAAACAAAATAATATACACTTACTCGATATCAATTAAGGTGAACGATATTAAACTGATAGGTTTGAGTTAGTCAGTTTCAACGACCTGGTTAAATTCCCGTTTAAGATTTCCAATGGATACCAGAGCACCTAATATGTCTAAAATATTTGGAAAAAGTAAATATACAAATTTTGAAAAGTCGAATATAATCAAATGAACAGATAATATGAAAAAGATAGAGTTGGTTACCAAATGAAAATTTGGGATGAATTAATCTCATGTTTAAATCTTTGTATTTTACGAATGAGAATATCTGGACTGTCTCTTCGGGAAATATAAACTCAACACGAGTGGTGGCAGCGAAAAGTATTTGATAATTATGACGAGTTACCCTAGTAATGCCAGTCGAATGCACTATTTTGAAATTAGATAGTCTAACCCAACAATGCTTATTAAGCATACAATAGAATTTACGCATTAAAGCATTCTTCAGAATTGCTTGAATCATCTCCCTATATGAACAAATGATTACGAAATTAGTAGTTATATAATAATATAAAACATATGTTACTCGAGTAAGATATTTGAAAAATACTAAAATTTGCATCCATTAGTATCATTTCACAATGGTAACCTCACACTCCATTCCGCACGATCCATTTTTAAACTATTTGGACTCTTACTGAAACATTGAACGATTGAGAGTCTAATCCTTCTAGGAAAACGTTAGCTGCCATGATTATTTTGTAATCGATCAATGTGATAAAACCCTTCATTTATACAGATAAAAATTAGGGAAATTATCAGATTAAATCAAAATAATGTTAATAATATCTTAACAACACGATATCGTATATGTAATGATAAAAATATTCACCAAGAATTTAGGAAATATAATTAATTTGAAATAGACGTATCAGTAGATTTAGTATGAATTGCAATTTACAATCCTTTGCATATAGTTATAAACAACAAAGAAGGAAAATGTAATATAGATAAATAAAAAATGATAAGGAAATGTTTAGTTCTCTATCTTCCGTAATATATGATTTATTAAAGAAGAAAATCTATAACGTTATGATACATTGAATATGTAAATAGATATAATCATTACATTATATGTTTAAAAAGTCAATTCACTATGGAAAGTCATTTCGGTGGGATTTGTTCGTCTATTGATATTATTAAATTACGATAACTCGTAGATATAATTAATGCTACTCGTGATAACGATTGGAGTATGAATCGGTTGTTTCAGCATAGATGGTTTTAGCACTCCACTTATAATTAAATATTGTACCATTAATCTAAAAGGTAGAAAATGACCAAAGTGCTAGAATACTACATCGGTTTTTATCAAAATACGGTGAGCACAATCAGAAAAAAAAAAAAACTAATTGTCCCAAACATAAAAAATGTCATTATAAACTTCGTACTTCTAATGGTAACCCCACAGAATTTGACTTTTACATATACATAATCATTCATTATGAAGAATAAAATAGGAAATTGTAAAAATCAAATCTGTAGGGGTACATGAATAACATACGATTAGTCATATAGAGTATAGTCATAAAATGTAATATTCAATATTAAAAAAATTGAAAATAGTTGACACTATAATATAAAAATGTAATAGAAGGCTTAGCTTCGGAGAAAAGATTTGATATTGGAACATATCATAAGAACAGCTTTAATTAAAGAATGGCCGTTTAATTTTTATTCATTCTTCTATCTTTGTAGTATGATATAAAAAAGATATGTTTATGAAAATCTTCAGACCACATAATAGCTAAATTCAGCCATATATATACCGAAGTTCAGAATTGTAAACTTACAGATGTCTCTTCGTATACTGTAGATATTTAAAACTATTTAAAGGGTCAACAAAGCTACAGGTTTTTTGGTATGATTGATGTTACTGTTTCGCTTTGGTTCTTTCAATATAATAATTCAAAATTAATAATTATAAATGGTTTTATGAAACAATTCATAGCGAGTTTAGTAAGCGAATTTTTATTCCTAAAAAATACATAATCCTATGTATTTTATGAAAACAATACATAACAACTATTACTGAAAAATGAATTATATGTAAAAATGCAAAAAACTTTTTCTTTCAGAGGACTTTGGCAAGTGCTCTGAGATAACGTGATCTGTTTCACCACAAATATTGAAAACATATGGACGAAGAGCTCTTTTGCTAACATCATGTAGAATTTTCTTCTTACTCCTTAGGCAGAAATTTATCTCATGATCACTTAGTTTCATATTTTCTTGATCTTCGTAGTGTTTAACATTCTTCTGCATTAAGTAATATTGTAAAAATGACAATTGATGGAATGATTATAGATCAATATCAATGGAAATTTTTCCGAATCATACAATCCATAGATTGGATTATAAAAAATTCCAAAATAACTCACTTTATCATTCATTTCCTTATCACTCGTTTGATACTGACAGCGAAGATTCATCTGCATTGGAGATGACAGATTAGTACACAAATAAAAAACTTTTTAATCAAAGATATGTATTGTGTTAGAAGGAAACTCGATTCATTATATAATGAAAGTGAAACTTCCACGAGAAGAATGACTTAATAAATTGTAAGTGACATTTAAGGAAACTTTAGAATATATTATAGGAGTAATATTCATTGTGTGCGGAAAATCGGTTTGGAAATGATTTTATCGGATTTTATTGGGATATAATATCAAAACAGAATTTCAAATTATATGTGGCTACTGACTTCTTTAAAATAAACTCTAAATGTATACAAACTAAACATTCAATGTGCCATCAAAATGAAATTTCCACGAGAAGAATATCTTAATAATTAAAAAGTTAATTTAACAAAAATTCAGAATATATCTATTGAATAATTGTGTATAGCATTCCTTATGTCCCGAGTATTCTTTTTCAATACATTTCATCGGTTTTTATTGGGAGATAATATCAAAACCATTACCAAATTATACGTGGGTAAGAATCAACATAATTAAAGTTTCTTAAACAATATACAAACGATGAAGTTATAGTTCATTTTGAGACTTGTAATTATTGACAATGAGACTTTCATATCATTTCAAAATGATCATCATTACAAACATCGGTACCATAAACAACTTAAACAGATTGAAATTTTATTTAATATTTAATTGATATTTACGATGTAAGAAAGTAATTGTTGTAATCAAATGCGAAGATTAACGCAAAAATGATTGCATTGGATTGTTAGTATATGGGAACTCATTTATATTACCAAAAAACATTTCACTTTTTTTAATCATGTCACAAAAATATGTATGATATTTTCAGATTATCATCATTCCATACACCAGTAACGTAAACGAATACATGAAAAAAATTATTATTAAATCTCAAAGGTGCAAAATATCAAATGTTGCAACAAAAACTAAACAAAGCAAAAACAAAGAGAATTAATTAAGAAAAAACAACAATCATTTTTTTCTCTCCACTTTAATCCGTTTTGAAATTGATCGTTGATCTTCAACAACAATAGCCTGGTTGTGATTCTTTGACTCTGGGGTCTGAATTTCAGCAAAAGATGACTCTGAAAAATCTTCTCCGCCTGTTAGTTGTAAAGACTGCATAAGGATTTTGTGTAAGCAAATTGCTCATAGTTATTTCGATTTAATAAATCTGATGTACAAAGAAAGATAAAAGGAGATTTACCTCGGAGGAATTTGCGAGCCACTCATCGATCATGTCTTCATCTTCCAAAACACAGTCCACAACTAATGGTGAGTTCACAAACTTATTATTCTCGCCTTTCAGTGTGACCTTAAAAAGAACCCTCTTCCCAACAATGGAATCAAGTAACTCATGATATACTGGAATGTGATCAAGCTGAATATGATAAAAAATATATATATCATATTATGATCAAAATTATATATTAAATAAACTCATGAATATATAATATCACCTCTTCATATTCACGCATCAAATTTTTGGCAGATTTTCCGAGTAAATTTTCAGCAATTTGATCGAATATCAAAAATCTTGTATGATCAGTATCGTCATGTGCATGAACAACCAGAAAATATCTATATACATAACAATATATTACATTGAGAATATAGGCTGGTTAAATTCAGTGGATATAAAAGAAAATCAAATATTAATACATACCTCGGAAAAACCAGGTTAACGTCCCCACATGTCATACAATTGTACTTAGGCTGACTCTCATCATCATCTGAAAACTCACCGTATTCCAATACTTTAAGGTTACAGCTTTTGCATGCACAATAATACCAGTTTTTGGAAGAATCAATCCCTTTTATGGTAACACAACAAACTGCTTTTCCAAACTACATAAAAATATATTCTCTGATATGACTATCATAAACATAAAATGAATTGAAAAGATTAACACATAATTCAATAAACTTACCGATGATGACTCTAAAATACCGTTTAAAGTCTTCCGAGGATTCCTCGAAAAAAACTCAGTTCGAACATCTACAGAATTACCATGTGATATCTTTTTGAAATCTCCTTGTGTAATAGACTGACGATTACTGGGCAAACTATATTGTTAAAATGATTAAAAAATAACAGTTATTAAATTATGATTATTCATGATAATTTTTTTTACCACAATGAAGCATTTCTAAAATGATCATTTCTTTAAATAGTACGACACCTGTTTCTGAAATGATCAGCTTGTTCAGTCTTAGGATCAAACAGGATCTTCGTGGCACTGAAAACATTAGAGATGCTTATCTTGCCTATAAAAACCGACAAGACAATAGACATTCTAATTAGAAATATAAAAAGAAAGTGAGAGCATACAAAAGACACAATTATAGATTTTGAGTAAAATATTTAAAGTGGAAATACATTTTATACCTTTGTAGGATTTCACAGACATAAAACGCATGACACATACCACAACCGAATCAATCTTCTTGGTGGTATGAGAAAATGTACGTTTTGCATGATCTCCCCATAAAGTACACTTAAGTGTAACCTCACTGGAAACAATATTATATAAGATAACATTTCATTGATTAGAAGATATGAATATAGACTCTACTTACTTTGTATCGCGCAAAAATCCGTTGTAGTTTGGAAGAATTATTAGACTTCCCTTTTGTCTTCACTTCTTCAATGTTGCCAACTTCAATGATTTGGCCAATGACATCTATTTGTTATAAATACAAATAATCACGTGATATAAAATTATATGAATAAACAAATAATTTGCTTGTGTTAATAAATATATAAGAATAAATATAATTTTACCTATCAAAAGATTTCTCTCGTATTTTCCATCTAATATGTCACCAAAATCAATGTAATACTTTTCCGGTACATCATCAGGAAAATCTGTCAACTCTTTGGTCCTAGTTGTCCTCAGTATAGCAAGTTTGAAAGGAAATGAACTGGTTCTGAAATCACCACCGTATTCTTTCAGACTGAATGCGTTAATTGATAACGCTTGACCTTCGTTTAGAAGATGTCTATGTTTCTGTACCAGGTCATTTTCTATAGAAGCGTGCAATCTGGTACCTATTTTTATTTACAATAAGATATGCTTCATAAGATATGGTTGAATCTGCTTGTAGTAATATGAAAATATAAAAAAATTGGAATAATAAACTTACAGACGAATCCACAAAGACCAACTCAATAGAGTTGCCGGATTTGGAATTGTACAAAGTCAATCGGTTGATGATCTTCGCATGAATCTTTTGAGTCTCACTGAATGGTTCTAATAGATTGACCGGAACGTAGGACTGAACATTTCTTGCGACTATTGACATTTTGAAGGAGAAGAGATAGTAATACGTTCTGGTCGTAAATGAGAGGACGTATATATAAGTATTGAACTGGTAAACCTAGTAGACCGAAAATGAACCAATCCGTGTATCTCGTTTTTTTCTTTTCAAACGGTTAACATTAAATATAGTATCTCAACTACCATAAAAAGAATAATGTATATACCCAAATATCTCGTAGTTTCCTGTTGAAAAATTAACAATAAATATTCTATCTTAACTAACATAATATGAGATATATTTATAAGATTGACTAAACGACTTATGGTATATACATTAAGTATTTAATGTTTTGGAAAAAAAATCAAAACAAATTTTCAAATTATACGTGCTTAACAATCAATCGTATGAGGTACGCTTTGCTAGATTAATCATGCCCCAAAAGTATCCAACTGCAGCCTCGCACTATGGATACGAACCCTAAATCATAACTCTAAAAGTATACAACCTATAAACACAATCCATAAACATAAGAACATGTAATTCATAGAAAATTCATCAATCCGAAAAGTATATAACATGCATCATTTGAATCATTTGAATAAACCGTGATGTAGCAAACCGGAATGTGAAAAGATAAAAACCGATGAAATGTTTAATAGAGGATAGAAAAACCGAGAGAAGAAACCAAAACTCATAGAGATTAAAGATGAACCGAGATTAATAAAAATGATGTGATTAAAAATGATTTAAGAGAGGTTAAAGGATTAGAGAATATACAAACTAGGAAATTAGAAATTAAAGATGAACCGAGATTGTTAAAAATGATGTGATTGAAAACGGTTTAAAAAGGTTAACCAGAAAGAAAGCAGAAACGGATTAGCGAGATGGTTAACCAGTGAGATAAATAGGGATTTAAAAAAAATAAAAATCATTAATTAAAGCCTGAGGACGAATGAATAAAAGACACATCAACATTTCTAAGTAGTTAGCTTCACATTATGAGAGTAATCATCCACTCAGCTTATAACATTTTACTTAAGCGTGTTCGCAAATAATAATATGATATTGGTCATTAAATTGTAGCTTGACATAATATGCATTATGCTTCATAATTATTAAATAACATAGCATGTATCATTATTATAGACCGGACATAAACTTCCTTATTGTTTATTGTTTTGTGGAGCTACGCTTTTTGAATATGTTTTCGCTATAATAATAAAACGGCATATATATCTTCTACATATTATGATAAAACATATAGTATATACATGCTTTCTATTGACATAGTTTTCTTAAAAAAGACGTAAAGAAGCATGTGTTTCTGTTTTTTGGTTTTACTACACGTTTTTTAAAATAAATTTAGATAAATTCGACACAAACTATAGTATAATCCACACAGAATCACATTCTTCACGTTCTACTTTCAATATTAGTCATAATACAACTGGATAACTGTCAATGTTTTATGCTATAGAAACTTACACTATTAGCCAATAGCGCCAATACTTTATTCAGTTTTTGTATGTTAAAAGAATACATGTATATGTTGTTTCCGGTTTTTGAAGTATTTATACGGTTTTTAATCCGTACACCATCGTCAATCATGTTCAATTATGCCACGGATTTAAGGAAACCCAAGATATTTATACTGTTTTTAATCCGTAAACTTTTGTTTGTTTTATGGAGTCATAATATTTATTGATTATTGATTGATTGATTTTGGTAATCAATTTACAGTTTTGGTTTCCTTATATTTCAAAACGTGAATAGAACGTTTAAATCAATTCGCAATTTTGGTATCAATCTCTGAATCAATTCATAATCTTCATTTATTTAGGAATTTAAACGTATCAAGTTAATTTTGTCAATTAGATGCAAACAAAACGAAAGTTAGATTATATAAGCAAATTTTATATGCGTTAATTTATTAGCAATAATTGTTAAGTTAAGTTTTAGCTATGCATTGGAGCGCAAGCTATGAATAATATTTGGTGAAATAAATAATTTATGACTGGCATTTTTTTTATTCCTATTAATCCTAGACTCCTTCTAAGACATATGTAAAATACGGTGTCGATAGCACATCTCATCACCACACTCTTCTTCTCAAATCATCATTACCTTATTAAACATTCTCGCTATAAATTTTCACAGCACTTTGGTTTTCAGTTTTTTTTAGTTCCATTATTATGAGTTCTTTCAAATTTTATTATTCTATTGCATATGTTTCGTTTTATCTTATATTCATATAATTTATATTATGAAAACAACAATTCTGTTGTCTATGATTTTTTTGTCTTAAATTAATAACTAATTTTATATAAATATTTGATTATTCTTAAATATTCATTTCAGCGAACTATATTTCAAATACACAAAACCATTAACACAAGTTTAAATAAAAATGAAGTTTTGCTTCTATAAACATGTACAATTTTGTTCAATGTTTCATTATATGAAATGTAATATTTTGTGATTATGACTTTTACCTTGATGATACTTATAGATTAAAAGTTATAATATATTTAATTCTATTCATTCCGCGCAGGACGCGGATTATTACCTAGTAATTCATATTTTGTTAGTTTAGGACCGTGAGAGTTTTAAGGAAAGTTAAAGTGTGATTTCTTTTAAGTTTGGGGCTGCAAACAAAATTTTGGCTGTAAAAGCATTCTAAAATCAAACCAATCACCCCCATTATGTATGCATGATGGTCTGTCTCCAGAGCTGACAAGTTTGGACCAATTCAGGAATGTTTCACGCCCAATGGATATTCCGGACTCAGGTTTGGTATGTGATTTACTTTGGTCGGTTCCTAGTAATCACATACATTACCTCAGGTTGCTTATCATTTGTCATCATTGACAAAAATTTATGTGTGGTACACTAAGAATAGCCTCACTATATATATGACCGTTATAGTGTTGCTCAGCTTTTGATTATCTTTTCGGTTATTTGATAAGTTTCTGCAGCTGTACACTGGCAAGAGGATCTAGAGACAGAGAAAACTACCCAACTGCACATTTTGGACCTTAGTGGTTAGCAGAACACAGAGACTTTCTCGAAAAAGAGTAGCAAATTCAGGTCTCTGCTGTGATGTTAGCTTCTCTCACATCTGACATCTATCTCCATATGTTAGATTCGTATGTGTACCCCTCTCTTAAGTAATTATGAGAACCCAACGTCAAAAACAATTTTTAAAGTCCCTAGTTTAAACCATAAATCCATGCATACTGTTCTTATGTGATAACAACTAAACGTCAAAAACAGATTCTTATGTGATAACAACTAAACCATAAATCCATTCTGTTCACTTTCGAAAATAGAAAAATTTGTCTGGAGGGTCAATTCATAATTGACATATATTATATGGGTCAATTAACGAAATAAAATATTATTATTTATGAATTGATTTTACTTACTTGTCAGTTTCTCCATAGTATTAGTTAATTTTGCTTATATGTCATATTTTCCAAAATTTTAGATAATTTGCTTATTATTATATTTTTAATAATTTTACTTTTGTTTATTTGTCATATTCTCTATAATTTAGGTTATTTATTTATTTATCAGGTTCTTGATCATTTTAATTGGTAATTTTATTTATTTGTCATATTTTAAAATAATTTTATGTGGTAATTTTAGCTTTACTTACTTGTCATGTTCTCCATGTTTTTTTTATTTTGCTTATTTGTCATGTTTTATTATGCTTTTAGAAGCTTATTTTTCATATATTGTATAATTTAGGTCGAGTAATTATTTTTATAAAACCTTTTGAATTGATCTTTTAAACATTTTAATTATTTTTAATAAATATTTTGATTATATTCATGGATAATTATTATTAACGAGTATTATCAAACTTTAATAATAATTATATAGTTTTGTTCCTACTTATGTTTATTTTAATAATATTAAATCATTTAATATTTTTATTTATTATTTTATAGGAAGCTTTCTTCTCTCTTTTTTTTTGATCAAAAGCTTTCTTCTTTTTTTATGTCACCGAATTGTCTTATCAATAAAAAATATGAGTTCAGAAAATACAATATCTCGCCATTATAATTAAAAATCCAGCTTTTACTAGACATATCTAGATTATTAGTTTTAGTTTATACAATTTTAGTTAAATAGAAATATCTTTTTAACTATTGTAGATCTTGTTAATAGGTGTCATTGAGAACTCTTATGAAAAGAAAACTCATATAAAATGCAATTAAAACTTTGATGAAGAGGGGTTTGATTTCATATGCTTCATTGATAATTATTTTCTAGATTTATCTTTTATGTTATTTTTAAAATATGTGGTTTGGTGATAGAATAAATAAAAGAATTTTCAAGTACCAAACCATTATCTATGTTGCGTTGTAATTAAAAAAAGATAGATTATATCTTCTGATTAATTTAATATTTGAAACCAAGTAAATAATTTAGATTGAAATTAAAAAATTATGTTAAAATTTGAATTAGTTGATTCGGACCGTCATCTATTTTTACATTATTTTTCTAGTTTTTCAAAGAAATATACATGTAAGTTTTTTTATTCATAATTTCATCATGGGTCCCACATACTACTGGTGGTGCCAATTGTCGCATGTAAGAACATATGGTGCTAAAGGAAAAAAATCCTTGTAATTGAGGATTAAAAACGAAAAGAAATCTCTGTGTGCACGTGTGATGTGATGTAATAAAGACAAGAGATCTAAGAGCAACTCCATCCATTAGGATCTCAAATGGGTACTTGTGATTAAATTAAAAGTAAATAAAGTGATTTGAGAAGTTAAGAATCTAGGTTAGGGGAAATAATTTTTTCTTCCTCCATTGGAAGAACTCTATGGGAAGAAAGAGAGAGAGAAAGACATCCGACGAAAAAGAGAGAAAGAAAGAGAGAGACATCAAAGAGAGAGAGAAAGAAAGAGAGAAACATCAATAAGAGACTGACACGCAAGGCTCCTTACCAACACTAAAACTCCCATATTAAGTATCAGTACTTCAAATTTTGTCCATTTTTCATTTATTTTTTTTTTGCTTTTCTTTAAAACTTTCCTTAAGTACCTCCCAATGGAGGTGGTCTAAAGAATACTGTACTATACAACTTGGTGTCAGAAACAACGAAATATTGTGTTGTGTCTCTCTTGTTTAGAGTAGAGAGTTGTTGTCTCTCTCTCTCTCTCTGTTACTCACTCTCTTGGGTCTAGATATTGTTTATCTTCTCCGCCGCAGAGATCCGTCGTGTGTTTTCTCTTCCTTCTCTCTCTATCAATGGACTCCCTTGTCGAATCCGGTTGGCAGGTACTTTCTCTCTATCTCGTTCCTTCATCTCTGCTGACTTGTGTATACGATGTTATTATCTAAATGTGCATACGCATGTATCTGCCTTGTTCGATTGGTTCTTGTTTGTGAGTGGTCCACCGCATTTGATTGATGTTGTCCCTTCGTGCTTTGTGGTTTCAGATCTGGTTCCATTTCAAACGTGATCTTCAGTTTTTCTTGTTTTTTGGAACTTGAAAGCATGATCATCACTATCCTCTGTTTGGTAGTATTAGATAGTTACCGCTTTGGAGTTTTTGCTTGAAGCTCTAGTTTAATGTTTGGCATATGAATTTTGTGTAAGTTTCTAGCTCAGAGGATCTGCCTGCCTGACTCTGATATGAACAGTTCTTCTTTGAAATTGTAGCTGCCACTGACCCCCTTTTGTTATTGGTGACAATGTAGTACCTTGTTTCTAACTTCAGCGACTTTCAACTGGCGTGCATTGGGAGTTTTATCGTCCATGAAACTGTCTTCTTCTTGTCTGGTCTCCCTTACATTCTCCTTGAAAGAACGGGTTTTCTGAGCAGTTACAAAATTCAGGTTTTGCCTCCTCTTCTTCTCGTGATTAATTGCCTTCAAAGTAACCAGCACATGCATTGAATAAGATCTTTCAAACCTCTAGTGATACAGACAAGTCTCTCTTGACCAATAATTTGTGAATAATGTCAATGTAGTTATTATTTAGATTCTCTTTTATATTAATACAATTAACTCCTGTTTTGGTCGTTGTGCAGACAAAAAATAACACCCCTGAAGCGCAAGGAAAATGCATTGCATGGCTATTGTTTTACCATTCATGTGTAAACTTTCCCCTCATGATGTTCTCGTACCGTGTCTTCAAATTCATGGGCATGCGGAGCAGTTTACCTCTGCCCTCCTGGTATTATATGGTCTTACGTTTGATCTGTATTATGAAACCTAATCCTTGGTGATTGCTCATGCAGGAAAGTGGTGTCTGCCCAGCTCTTATTCTTCTTCATCATTGAGGATTTTGTATTCTATTGGGGTCACAGGATCTTGCATACAAAATGGTTGTACAAGAACGTGCACAGTGTGCACCATGAGTAAGCTTATTCATTACTCACCATCTTTTCTTTCTGTCCTCCTAAATTATCTTATGGTATTACTAAACAGATACGCCACACCGTTTGGTTTGACGTCAGAATATGCTCATCCCGCTGAGATTCTGTTCTTGGGTTTTGCTACCTTTATTGGTCCGGCTCTCACCGGACCTCACCTTATCACCCTTTGGTTGTGGTTGGTGCTTAGAGTCATTGAGACCGTTGAAGCACATTGCGGTTATCATTTCCCGTGGAGTCCCTCTAATTTTCTTCCTCTGTATGGCGGGTAAGATCAAACTTAGCTCACCTTTTGATATTATCAGACGCTAACACGAATATACAATAATGTTGTGCTTACAGTGCTGACTTCCATGACTACCATCACCGTTTACTCTACACAAAGTCTGGGAACTACTCATCAACTTTTGTCTACATGGACTGGTGAATATCTTAAACTCTGTTTCTTACTTGCGGCACCACCATAGACATGTAAAAATGTTTCTTTATGATTGCTTCAGGATCTTTGGTACCGACAAGGGTTACAGAAAACTGAAGGCTGTAAAAGAAACCTGACAACAAGTGAAAACTTGGTTTATCAAGAGCTGAGGTTTCACTCTGGCAATCTCTCCTTTTGTGCTTGCCTCTAGTGAATATTTAAAACTTTAGTCATAAGAGCATCATTATTTGCAGCACCTTGATTTGCACAGTCAAAGCTATTGGTCTGATCATCTAAAGACAATTTCGATTTTTGAATCTTTCTTACCGTTTCTTATGACACTTTTATATAACGATATTAAAATTGCATGCTTAAATTTTAACTTCATGGAAATCTAATGAATGTTTTGGATTCAAGTCTTCATGGAGGAATGTTTTCATCAAATTACAGAGTTTATTAAGAAAAATGAAAATCTAATGAATGTTTTGGTTTCAAGTCTTTCATAATATATATAAATGTGTGTTTAAGGGAAAGAGAAGCCATTGATAGTGGCACCTCCGTCAACAAATGCTTTGACCTGTTATATACGAAGCCGCAGGAAAGCAGAGAAATGCCACAAGCGATGAGACTTCGTTTGCTTCTCCAACACGTCCCATCGGTGTCCTTCTCTCCACTTTTTCTTTAATTCCTTCATCACGACGAAAAAGCTGAGAGATTTTTCATGTAAACTAGATTAGACCAACAAGTAGTACATAAACCTTTTTTTTAA
The DNA here is from genome assembly GCA_016432835.1 of Brassica nigra. Classification (NCBI taxonomy): domain Eukaryota; kingdom Viridiplantae; phylum Streptophyta; class Magnoliopsida; order Brassicales; family Brassicaceae; genus Brassica; species Brassica nigra. The sequence continues at coordinate 9,929,480 of CM028245.1, read as the reverse complement.
AAGAAAAACATAGTACATAATGAATGATATCTTACACTATCAGATAAAGGAGTTGTGATAAACCATGGGCAAACTGAGTTAACCCTTATGTTGTCACTAGCCCATTCACAAGCTAAGTTTCTAGCCAGCTGATTCATCGCTCCTGGAATGTGTCCATTTGATTAAAGTCTTCCAGGGATAATGTTTTTTTTTTTTTTTTGCATTTAAAGTTTAGACCTAATTATTTGAATGCGTGAATTGTTTATTTTACACTTGAATTGTTTATTTTATCAGTTGGAGCTAGACCTAAATTTCATCAAACTAAAACAAAACCAAACATAGTAATATATTAAATCATCTTAAACCAGTGAAACTTTTCGATTCAGTGGTTGATTAAATAGTTTGTTAGTTCTGTTTTACACAAGGAAATCTAGAGTTCAATTCTCATATAACACTATTTCTTCAAATTATTAGAAAAAATGATAGACAATTTTCAGCGTGGTGCATGAAAAACAAACGGCGTGATCCTGCATTTAGAATTGTCAATTTGCAAGAGCATAACAATTCAAATGGCAAGAAAAAAAACTGATAACCAAACCAAACCAAAGTCTAACTTTTATATATCACCAAGCTTTTCTTCTTTTCAGGACTATGCTAATTAAAGATCAAGTTACCAACAATATTAATCTAAGATTTAAAAGAGAACCTCAGATTCAATATTGGATTACTATGAAAGTTGGTGAAATAGGAAAAGTGAGATTATGGGACTGACCCGAGGCCTTTGGAGCCACCAGTTACAAGAGCGGTCATGCCTCCAAGACTCCATCTAGAATTGTCTCTCAAGCTTTCTCTTGTCTTTGTCATTTCTTGATATGAATTTTACAGAGTCAATTATCTTTTCATGTAGATCATATGTGGGCGGAGTCGACAATTATTATTATTTTATTCTTTTGAGTCCACAATATTATCTTCAGATAATGCAACTTTGTTTTCATTTTGGGTTTTTAAATAAAATGTTAGCAAAGCTCTTAGGCCCAATATCTAACTAGCCCATATAGAACCATAATGTGTCAGTGTAGTGGCGCATGCCACCATGACCGAAGCTGAGAAAGAGTGGCATCCACAATTAAGCCTACAATCATCTGTAACTTACTTACTTGCCATCCTTTGTCGGAACAAGTTCGGCTAATTGATAATTTTGTACGGGCATGTTACTGTTATTATAGACATATCGACATTTTATCTGACAATTAACACATATTTTTTGGTAACAAATTTTTACGTTTTCTTTTTTTTTCTTTCTTTCTTTGTTTGGGTTATCATCAAAATATGATCTAAGTTATATATGTATTAAGCGAACCAACTGAAATGATTTTTTTTTTTGCTAAGAAACTGAAATGAATTTGATCAAGAAAGAGTTTCTTAAAAGCGAACTACTTAAATGTATATTCTATTGTAAATGTTTAATACTCTCTACATTTCATAATACCTGATGTTTTGCGTTAGTGCACAAAGATTAAAAAATTACATTTTTTTGTAAAAACATTTTAAAGATATAATTATAAAATCAGTTAACCAATTATAAAAAAACTGTATAATCTAATTAGTTGAATAGTTTCCAATAAAGTTAAAATTAATCTTAAAACCTTAAATAAAGTTAAAGTTAATCTTAAAACATCAAAACTTCGTATAAATTAATAAAATACTCCTTCTAAAACATCATTTATATTGAAACGGAAGGAATATAATTGTGTGTTGTTATGAAAAGTCACTTTTCCTAAACCTATCTCTCTTTTCTTTTATATCGCTCTTCTCGAATCCATCTCCACTAAATTGAATGCAAGTTTAACATAACCATCAAATATATGCATTTCAATCATACCATACCAAGGTTTGATGATATACTGGATGAGGTTAGTGGTGTAACCATCTTCTTAAAAATTGATCTAAAGTTCTAAACAATGGAGACTACCAGAATACAAGAACAAGAGGGTGATGAGTGGAAAACCATATTTTATACAAAATATTTTTCTTTCATTGTTTTTCCTTTCATTATTTGCCATTCCTTACTAGTAGTGTGGACGATTTTTATTTTTTCTATTAACATTAGTTTCATTAGTTTGGACAATTTATCACTGAATATATGGTAAGAAAACGACCATTGACTGCGTTTCTGAAACAATTAATTGATAAATTAGTTACCAAGTTTATGGTAAGAGTCAACAGTGACCATTCCTCTAAATCAAAATCAAACTTAAATTAAAATATCAAAATTGTCAATTTACAAAAAATAAACATTAGTAGCTAAATATTCCAACGAAAAGCTTACTGAAATAATAATGAAAAAAATAAAAATGTAATAAAATAATTTTGGAAGACTAATCAGTAGAAGAAAAAGTTTTAAAAGTTTAAAATAAAACAAATTATTATTATAATAATATCTTTTATTGATAGATGATTTTAATTTTAGCATTTTTATAGGTGATTAATTTTTTTGCTTTTCAGTTTTCAATATTTTTTTTTTGCGGATTGTAAAATATAAAATTATAAATTGTACGTATAGTTTGACCTGATTTAGTGATATATGAAACAGAATATTGCATTTGAGCCACTCTAACTGCATGAAACAGACATGCATATATTTTAGGTCTCTATTGCTCTAGTTCTAGACACCAGCTGTTAGGTTTATAGTTATGAATGTTAAAATGGGTAAATTTATACTCCATCCATTTCACTTTATTTGTCATTTTAGAGAGTTTCACACATATTAAGAAAACCCTTAAACTAATTGTTTTATCCATATTTAATACATTTTTTATTTGAATATATTAATTAATAAGCTAAAAGTAGGGATAGAACTGGAAAAACTAGTAAATAAATGCATCGAAAACATAAAACAACACTTATAGAATGAAATAAAATTTTAACTCTAGAAATAAGTAATCTGAAACGGAGGAAATGCTATTTAAACCTAATCCATTTAAACCTCGAGCCAATTTAATTTTAAGGTGTATTAGATTAACCATTTAGATTTAAGATTGACCCCTTTAAATCTTCTTAGACCTATTCAAAATGATATGTGATTTTTTTAATTCTAAAAGGATATTTATAATGTCAAACTATTTGGAATAAAATTCTTAAACAAATTAAAGATAAAGAAAATTTAAAGAGTGTTTTTGAAAAATTGAAAATTTAAAATAAAATTTTTCAAAAAAACTTGAAAAACGAAAAAAAGATATATTAAATATTTTTTTGGAATTTTTTAAATAAATATTTAATTATTAAAATATATTAGGTTAAAGTGATTAATAGAATACTCATTAATTTTAGGTAAAACCCCATCTAATAAATGATTTAGTAGATTATCCATTTAAACTCCTAGATAAGTTTAAGAGGAAATTTATTTATATTAGGAATAAACCCGCTGAGAAAACCAATTTTAACATCTTATTTGTGGTTTATTATGTTTAAACGTGCCAAGGGAACACACAAGATACAAATACAATAATTCTGAAAAACAGAACACTTTCATTTTCTTACAATGGTTTTTGCTATAGCCCTATAGCTACGTCCAATGAAAACATATGGCTTTCCTTTCGTCAACCCTTTTATTCGGAAAATACGAAGTAAACGTAAAGAAACATAGAAGCAAACGAAAACATCCCAATTATATTGACCACTTAAGGCAAAGACTTGCAAGATAAACCGTTGATAGTGGCACCTCCGTCAACGCAGATAACCTGACCAGTTATATACGAAGCTGCCGGAAGACAGAGAAATGCAACAAGCGATGATACTTCATTTGCTTCTCCAACACGTCCCATCGGTGTCTTCGTCTCCACTTCTTTTTTAAGCTCTTCATCATCGATATACTAATCAAGAGATAAGTTAAACTTCAAACGTAATATTACATAGCATTAAGAACGTTCCAAAAAAAAAAATTCATAGCATTAAGGAAAATTTTGTATCTTATTTTATCTATTTATTGCCTTACATTGTTTGCTAAAGGAGTTGCTATGAACCATGGACACACAGAGTTAACCCTTATGCTGTCACTTGCCCACTCACATGCTAAGTTTCTTGCTAGCTGATTCATAGCTCCTACAACGCGTGAACATTTATATGTATTCTCAAATTTATGTTAATCTTAGAACATTAATTGTTTGAGTGTATATACATACCTTTAGTAGCTCCGTAGATGGATCCAACATTAATATGCACAACCCCAGCAGCGGAGGACATAAACACGATGCTCCCTGAACCTGAAGCTTTCAAAAAAGGATGGGCGAGCTGTGAGAGATGAAAAGCTGATTCAAGATTTGTTGCCATCAGAAACGAGAAGTCTTCTGCACTAAACTCTGTCGTCGGCTTTGTTATACACGTTCCCGCATTGTTTACCTATATGTATGTATATAGACGCAAATCAAACACAATAGACAACAACATAATTTGATATTGCGCATGATCTTTTCTTGTACATAATAAACTTACAAGTACGTTGAGTTTTCCGTGGAAGAGAGAGGAAACGGTTTCCATGAGTTTCTCTCGTTGGATACGAGAAGAAACGTCGCAAACAGAAGTGGTAACCTGAAACCCTTTTGCTTGCCATTCAAATAAGCTTTCTTGAAGCTGGGCTTCGTCTCTGGCACATGTGTGGACTCTTGCTCCTAACATGGCTAGTTCCTCCACCACAGCCTTCCTATTCGCAGCACACATGCAACATCAATTTATACATCATTAAGCTTTACACTTTTGAGGGGAAGTTTTGATAATTAATTACCATTGTATCAGTATAGTCAAAAACTGTATATAATTTAACATGGTTACCAAAAAAGATCGTATATATAAACCTATGACTGAAATAAGAAATCAAATCAGATTCAATCCGGAGTAGTAAGTATAGCATATTAAGTATAAGGCATATGCACTGACCCGAGGCCTTTGGAGCCACCGGTGACAAGAGCAGTCATGCCGTCAAGGCTCCATCTCGATTTTTCCCTCGATTTTTCTCTTGGCTCAGCCATTTCTGGTTATGAGTTTCATCAGCGAGATCACTCATCTTATAGAGAATATAATTGACAATGGCGGCTAGGTATTAGAATATTACGTGATTGTTTTGAACTTTGAAACCAAAATTCAACATTATGATTGTGAATTTCTTTTCTTTTTTTTTTAGTGGACAAACTTACAGAAAATTCCACATTACAATTATCATTGCCCAATGTGAAATCTTGCACAACTTTCCATATTAGTAATAAGCAAGCGGAGCCCACCGCTATAATTAGAGCCACATGAATAATTCCTTATTGAACTATTTTCTACTCCATCCGTCCCAAAAGGATTCATGTTCTGGACAAAATTTTCGTTTCAAAAAATATCTTTTACATTTTCAATACACTTATTAATGAAAACTGTACATTTCAAAAAATATAATTGTATTTATTAAAATTTTATTGATTAAAATTTATGAAAAATAGTTAATTAAGAAAAACAATGCATTGGTAACTAAAATTTTATATTTTTTTAATAAATATGAAAAATCTAAAGCATACATCTTTTAGAAACAAAGGGAAGTATTTATTTTTAAATAATTTTCCATTAAATATTTGTTGTTCCCATTTTATTAAGTTTAAAATATTATTACCAACTATAATCATAAACAAAGAAATGAATCACAATTACAAAAACAAATAATCGAGAAATGAATGAATCGTAAATATGAACATTTCTCTTTTTTTATTTAGACCACTATTTTAAGTAATTGCAGTATCTACTCTTCGAATAATATTATACCACTTATATTTTTACATTTTGTTTGTAAATTTACATTTAAAATAAAACAGATAAATAAAATCTAAGACATTAATCTGTTGAATACAGAAAAGAACCTAAAACTGTAATTATTTAAATTCAGAGAGTATTAGATAATTTTTGTAGACCGTTAGGGTAATCTCATTGATAGTATTTACTATTTAGAGAGATATCTAACAATTTTGAAATAAAATTTATTAATAAAAGAAGAAAGAGATAGAATTTGCGTCAAAGTTCTCTTTTCAGATTTCCAAAAATAATTTTAAGAGCCTCTTTGACATTTATCACATGATAATTGATAATTCTTCATTTATTTTTTTCAAATTTAATTGAATAAGTAAATTATTATACATATAAAAATATTATATACTACATAGGGTATGTAACTAATGGAGGTGCTCTTTCTTACATGTTGGAAAAGTCTTGCACGTCATTACATTTTATTATAAATGCATACTATTTTTTTTTTCTCTCAGATCCGTTAATTGATTCCCGCACAACTTTCCGGAGGTAGACCATCGAAGAGCACGATTAAATCTCTTTCAAAATATAAAAATATTAGTATTTTGGTTTTATGTTTTCTTAAATCTTTTTTTTTTATATTTTAATTATGAGTGACATGAAGAATGGCCATCATCACTTTTTATATCCTTTAACTGTTTACTTGATTACCTTTTTTTTTTACTCGTTCTTTATCAAAGATCTATATTTAAATGTTACTTGATTATCTAAATAGTTTTTAACACTATCTCGTTAAAAATGAATATCATGTCATTTATTTGAATATGTCTCCTTATTTGCACAATAAATAGCATCACATAAACTGAAACCTCGTTCCATTTGCAACATACAATTTTTATCTTTACTATCTATATTATTAAAAAGGAAGTACATTTTCTATTTAACTCCGAATTTTTCTCAATAATTACCAACCAATACCACTACCTAAACCAACTATATTTTTGTTTACAAGTAAACCAAACATCACGACCATAAATAACCACTTTCTTTCACTAAAACTTCTAACCTATCACTAGAACTAGAAATTCTATCTTGCATTTCTGTTTCGGTGGCCCACTAAATCTAAAATATAATTTTGTTGCTTAGTTATATCAATAACATTACAAAAACCGTTCATTTTTTTTTTAACTATTGTTTGTTTGATCTTGTAAAAATCAGCTGTAATAGAGATAGTTATTTTGCACAGTCAACTCTGCCATGCTCAATTCTTTTATTTATCGTAATGTCATCTGGTGGTGTGTAAGTTTATTAGTATGATTATACATATCGTATTCATATATTCTAAGTTTGTTAAACTATTTTAAGAATATTGTATGATTCTATTGTATTAGAGATGTTGGATCTTAACAGTCATAATTCATCTGAAGATTGTCTAACACCTTTTTCAAAGCGTAAAAAAGAAGATGATGATCTACCGGACATAATACAATATATATTCATAATACCATTTTAATAATATCTATACTTTTAAAAGAGAAGGAATTTTTAAAAATCTACCTATACAAGTTGTTTTTGACCCTTTCATTTAACAAACTATATTTTTGGTCTTACCTAATATTTCTCTAACTAAAAATACTACCTTATATTTCTCTGGCATTAGCTTTTATTTATTGGGCCCAATTCTTATAAAAGAGGATTAACATGTACGTGCCTAATTATACAAGTGATGTTTTAGCATATGATTAAACGTCATTTCCGTTTTGGATCAAACCGACTTCTCATTAACGTTCGTGTTTCAATTATACCAAGTTCAGTTTAATTTTGAAATTAAAATTCAAGCTATATATAAGAACATTCCCATTCACGAACCAATATGTTTAAAACCAAACATATTATTAATTTTACAGTAAACATATTTATAACATAGTATATGTTGACAATACAAAAACCAGTTTACTATACGTACTGATATATATATATATATATATATATATATATATATATATATATAATAGTATTCTAATGTTTGTGGAATATTTATACAAACAAGTTAAAACTATGATTTAATATTCTAGAAGATATTTTTTAGCCTTTTATTTAACAAGATATCTAGATTCGTAAAAGATTGTAACTTATATTTTCTATATTTTCGTGACTAATCCAACTTCTATGTATATCCTGTGCGGTAAATGTGATAAATCTCGATTGCTATTAGAGCATTTCTTCCCATTTATTAAAGAGCTATTATAATTACTCCAGTATATAAAGCATCAAAATATATAGTAAACGTTTGATGCAATATTTATTGAGAATCTAACATATAATAATTTTTTGATGAAGTCAAAAAAAGAATTGGTTTGGGTTGGATCAGCTCCTTTCGGATATGAATCAATTTAAGTCCATAATTCAAATATCCGTACAATACATGTAATTTTCAGGTATATAGCAAGTCCAGATAGGTTTGGGTATCTAAGATCTGAAGTACCGGCAAACCTGAAAAATATATGAAACTCAAAAAATACTTGAAAACCCAAATAAATAGCCAAAATATATTCAAATACCATGAAAGCCAGGATTTTTATCCAAAATCTGATCCGAGAAACCAAAAAATAACTAAAATTAATTTAAATAAAAATATATTTTTAAAAATTTGAAATTTTACACAAAACCTTGAACTGTAACCGAAAACCAAACATGAAACTTAAAAGAATATCCGTAATACCAAAACATATATGTAATACCCAAACATACCTAATATAAAACAAAAATCTGAGTACTTTGGGTATCTGACGGGGTCTCCCGTATGATATGGACCAGAAACAAAACTTAAGGGTCTTGAGAATAACCAATAGGTACTTTACCATGGATCCGAACCGAATCTATATTTCTGGGTCGGTTTCGGTTTGTGTTTGTGGATCCAAATAAAACGTACAGACAGACCTAAAGATTTTACATAAAAATATACATATAAAATTTCAAATAAACTAATTTATAATTTATATAACTTTCAAAAAATTATCTGCTTCAATATAATACGATTTCATAACATAATAATGTACAACAATTTATAAAATACTAATTCATATTAAATTGTTTATAGTTTAAGAAAAACCAGCTTTGCGGGTCAAAATCTAGTTGTACATTATTTAGTAATATGGTAGTTACCTAGTTAAAGAAGAAGATGATGATCTAATATATATTTTAATACCATTTTAATAATATTGTAGATTATTTATATTAAATAAAATAATATTTATAATTTAATTAGGTAACTATGCATTGTTAATTTTTGGTTTTATTTTTATAAATATAATCCCATTACAATCCCAAAATTTCTTAATATATAAATTATTAATACTGTATAAGACATAACTGATCCAACACATCAAAAAAAATTCCACACTATCCAATGACGAAATATATGTTTTAAGCAATACACTATAATAGGATAGATGGAACCATTAAATTTGTCTAAAAATGTTTATATAATTCATAAAAACAAACATTCGGCGCAGATGTGAAGGTCAAACTCTATATATTTTTAAAATTTGATTAAAAAAACTAATCGTAAAAAATCAACTTGAACTTAAATCTACAAGCTCAAACCTGCATGCCAAGATCTACAATAGTAATCAATATATATATAACTTCTGTCATCCTTTGAATGAAAACTTCAAGCCTTTTAGGAAGATCTCGTCCGAACAATGGCGAGGACCGACAAAGAAATATGATAGAGAAGAAACAAAACTTTTTACGGGAATGTTAAAAATTGAACAAAGCATAGCTGTTTCTGTTTTTTTTCCCTGACAAAAAATTATATGGACTTTGAATTTTTTTTTGTAAGCATGGGCTTCAATTATTTTTTAAGTGGCTTCGAATAAAATTGCCAAAATCCTAATAATATAAGTGTATGTATTTTTGGTTACTTTTTTCATTATTTTTTCATGTTACTTTCAAAAAAAAAATCTATAAAACCATAATTAAAATATACTTTTAATCACAATATTTATATTATAATTTAATAAAACATATACAATTATCCTTAATAGTCTAATATTTTACACTTTTATATATTTTTGTACCAAGTAAAATGAATAAAAATACAATAAAAGAAGAATACAACTTCATAGTTTATAAATGGACACTAATAAAACTGAACAAGATATACAATGTCAAAACTCAACAACCGATGATTCAGTAACACAGATGTTTTTCTCAAATGAAAAACAAATAATTATGAAGAACAAATACCCGCGCGCAAAAGCTAGTCTCTACTTATTGTTTAATCAAGTAAAATTTTGCAATTCCCCCCTGATAATTTTATTAGTCAATAAACTATTTCAAACCTAATTTTACCGTTAAAAAATAATTTGAAAATATTTTTAGCGCAAATAGTATTCTGAGTATTAAGTATGCTGATTTCAAATAGTTAGGAAACTAAAAAAAACTATATTTTTCTATTACGAATTTCTAATCAAAATAACAATCAATGCAAAGCTAAAAAAACATTTAATGGATTTTTAAATCTAGATTTCTTAAGTAAACATTACAAAGATGTATCCAAAACTATATTTTGCATAAGCAATGCTTGAGTATTAAATATCCTGATTTCAAATAGAATAAAATATCCATTTTCCCGCCACCAGTTACTAAATTACTACACATATATGTGTGTGCGATGGAGACATTGGTCATCCATAAGAACCAAAAATCCTGGCAGTAAATATATGCAGCGTCAAAAGAAAAAAATATATATATATATATATATTGTCATCATATATATATATATATATATATAGCAGCGTCTGATTACAAGCAAGTAGATGAGGGAGAACCTTTTGACACCAATGCTGATTAGGAAGAGTTACATCAACATCAATCCTGCTAGTAGCATCAAGATACAATCATGTCATCATGTGTAACTTAACTTACATCCAGATCCATAACACTGTGTAACGTGTACAATTAATTTTGTAGAACACACCAAGGGATCTTATTGTTCAATGTACGTTCCGGCCCCTATGTCGTGAAAGAAACTAAAATACACATGCATGACCAAATAAATAAGTTTAGATTACGTTTCAATTTGTTAGAGGACCCATAAGTAGTGTAAAATCAAGGAAGACATAATTATGAGTGGTATAGACAAAAATGCCATTATTTTAAATAATGTCTACCTTTCCACGAGGTTTTCGAGAGATTTTTCGTCAATGGTAACTTTATATATATTTTAGTAAGTGTTTTATCCGCAATGAAGACATAATAATCTTATTTGTATTTATCAGTAAGTATAATAATTCATAAATCAACAAAATATGTTATAGTTTAGGGAAAATTTGGAAAAATATACTTACTTGAGATTTTAATTTGAAAATTACACTATTGTTTAAATTTTTTGAAAACTACACTTTTGTAAATGTAAAATGACTAAATTATCCAATCTGAATATCTGAAATTATTATAATATAGTTTTGTCATCATAGTTATTTAAATATTTAATTAATAATTTCAAAAACGATAAGATTTATTTAGTTTTGTTTTAAAACAATGCTATTAGTATCTATCCAATTTATCTTAGTAAAATATATCTGAAACTTATTTATTGTTAAAGAAAGCAAAAGTCTCTTCCATCTTCTCTTTAATTGTTTTAGTTCTCCATTTTTGTCAAGTATCTTCTCCTTCCTCTCATTCACAAGTTTATAAATTTAGAAATGGGTTCTGTCATGGGTTCTGTCATGATAGAACAAGAAGCTCTCAGTTTCTTCATTGTACAACTTATTTTGGCATTTGGGTTTGCCGTAAGCATATGCAATGATATCAGAGAAAACACAAGGACTCATCAAAGGATGAATTGGACAGAGAATTGGTGAAAAAGAAATAGATAAATATAAAAAAAATTTGTGATTCATCTGCACGTTAAGTTCATGGTTGTATTTAGGTTTTAAAAACTCTAAACGAAAAAATTCTAAACGGAAACAGCCTAAAAACACATAGTAATTCATGAGTTAAAAATATATAGAAATACTACTAAATAGAAAGATAAACTGAAGAATATTACACCGAAATATATAAGCTTAAATTTATCTTAAACATAATAATAATAATTATTTTATGTTTTTGAATTTATATTTTATTTATCAAAGTAATTAATCTGGACAAAAATGTCTTTTCACATATAACTAAGTGTAGTTTTCAAAAATAAAAATGAAGTGTATTTTTCAAATTTCAAACTATAAATAAGGTGTTTTCAAATTATCCCTATAGTTTATATACTCACAAGTTATTCTTTTTTTTTTTGTGAAAGAACAAGTTATTCAGAAATAGTGATACTAAAGATATTTTTAGATGTTTATAATTACCGAAGTCACGGAATATTTTACTATTAATTATAATTCTTCTTCTCTTTTATATGATAAATGTATCAAGAGATTTATGGTACCGAAAGAAAAATATTATTCTAAGATAACAACACAATACACATAAATTATTTATCTTTTTAAAACATATTTTTCCATTTTTGATAAATTTGTATCATAATTAATGTTTTGCCAATTATATAAAGAAGAAATATAGCTATTCATCAACACTATGAGAAAACATGGTAATTTGACAAAAAAATTCTGACGGAAAAATCTTCTTAAAACTTTTATCTATCATTTGTTAAGATTTCCACTGACAAAACATATTTTTCAATTAAATCTGATATATGAGAACATGCTGTTGATTTGAACGAAATTCCAAATTTAGAAATTATTTTATAAATGATAGATTTCTTGAATGTAATTTGTATGCATATTTAAGATGATCTTCCTAAATGTGTATGACATCCTCCCAAATTTGACTATATACATATTTAAGAAAAAATTACTCAGTATATAACATCTCTCGAAAATTTACGAAGATTATTTTAAATATTTAAAATATTTTTATGACATTTTAAGAAGATGTTATACATATTTAAAAATATCTTATTGAGTATACAAATAATTTAATTTCAGTAAGGTATTCATAAATATATATTGATGAAGATTTTCCTAAATTCAAATTTTAAAAAATATTTTAAATACACATTTAAGAAAGTTTTCTTAAATTTTATGAAAATATTATACATATTTATCAATATCTTTCTAGGAAGATATTATAATTAGGGAATCTATATCTATATCTATCTATCTATCTATCTATCTTCTAAATATATATATATATATATATATAAAATGGACTTGTGCTCTTAACACAAACTTCCACGTCGCGTTGGAAGGATGGGGCGTTTTGTGCCACGTGTCGGCTCGGTAGGCCGTTTGTGTATTTCACGCGTTTACCTTTTTCTCGCGCGTCCGTCTTCTTTAATGACCACGCGTCCCGTGACATGGTATTAGAATTCGACTTATCTTACGTTTCGTGAATTAGTCCGTTTTAGCCCACTTTCTCATAATTATTTTAGGCCCAAATGGTATTAGGGTTCTTCTCCTTTCTCTTCCTATTGCGCCTGAGTCGTCACCGCCAAAATGCTTTTAGAACTCTTTTGTTAACCCTAACATCTCAGATTTCCTTTAATCTGTCATTTACTCTGGGTTTTCAATTGATTAAGCCACTCTTCATACATTATGATTTCGATCTACCTTTTCGTTTCCCCTGTAACTGCCTCCAACTCCATCTATAAATATCATTGCAATCTGATAGATTGATAAACTATGCAATCTTCTTCCAACGATGATCGTAACAGAGACCGTGGACTCCAACTCGCCTCGCTTTTTATGAGTCCACGAGAAGGTGCACTCCAAAACGTGTCACTGATCACAATTCCAGTTTGTGGGCACTCCTTCTCACCATCAAGGTAACGAATCGTCACTTCATAAGCATCAGAAATATTCTATCTAGAGACCATGTTTTAGGGTTTTGTTACTATCTTCTCTTAGGGACGTTTGCGGATTGTGTGTTTATTTGAGTGATTCTACGTAAATGTAAGCAACTGAGGATTCTTAGGCTATGAATGATTTTCCATTGATGTTTTCAGTATATTGAGTAGTATAATTGGTCTGTGTTTCTTTTCTGGGAGATGGGATGTCTCACGTACTGTGATCTATAATTGATTATTAGGTCTTTTTGATGCTTGATACAAAATCTCTGATGCGAGCTTCTTCTACTTTCCAATCATTTTTGTTGATGGCCACATAGGGTAGGGTCAGACCCAATTAACTCACTAATCACCCATTAGGTCTTCCCGGTGATATCAACTGTGGATCTCGCTAAACATACATTGGGCAAGTAAGTTGTGATCATGTATTACCAAAAAAGACTGCTTTCATCTATTTGTCTCTTCTTTCTTCTCCCAGAACTGTTTTATGTGTCCTTGCTGGTTTAGTTTGATCATAGTCGAGGTTCTCATAGCAAGGTGAATGTTATGGCTAGGCTAGGAAGTATTCAGTTGACAAGTATGTAATGTTGAACCCTTAAAGAGTCCACAGACTGACCCATGTGCTTTATATTTTGTTGCAGATCGAACCATCCTAATATGTTGTTTTAAACACAATCGCAGATTTTTCCCAAAGGATTGTTAAATTTTCATATTTTTCCAAGAACAATGCAGCCATAAGACCTTTACCAAAGACTCATGATTTCTCTTATGAGATGGTTACAACCACCGATGAACAGACAGCCCTGCTGGAAGTTAGAGATTAAGAGTTGGCACTTACTGGAGAGCTAATGCAGTGCACGCGAAATGGTAAGAGATTCTGTTTAGCTTCTTTTGCGATGATACAGTGAATAATTTTATCTTTTCTATGCTAGCAAGAACCAAGACTCCTTGGTTATAGAGGATGGAGCTTCTACTTTGAAGATGCTCCGATCCATACATATGGTTTCTGATGTGCTGGAGTCTCTTCTGAGGAGGGGTCACAGTGGCAGAATCTGAAGCGTAGTTTCAAAAGGAGAAGGTGGTTATAGGTGAGGAAGTAATTAGAAGGAAGACAGTACATGGCTTGGATTGAAACTGGTTGAAGACAGTAGGAGAGATAGAGAAATATCTGTTGAGAATGAAGACGAGCTCCGCCGTGTGAAGACAGAGTGTGAGTCACTTAGAAATAAAGTCAATACTTCCACCAGTGTTGTAAAAACACTTCTTTTATCGGAACGGCAATTCCAAACTATCGAAGCACGGTAAGTCTCATATTCTTTGTTATGCAACTCTAAGCTCATTTATGTAAATGATGAGACAGGTATGTGATTGTTCAATTACAAATATGTGTGAAGCTAAACTATGTCTAGAATAGGTTGAAGAACGGTAAAATCAGTAGGTTGATGGTTTAGCTCACTGACTTGAATGCATTCTTATGTGTATTTTGATTGTGGAAGCAGGCTGGTTACTAAGTCTGCGCAGCTGGAAGGTGAGAAAGCGCAGAAAGAGGTAGAAGTTCAAAAGCTGATGGAGAAGAACGTGAACAATGCAAAGTCATGGCTTTCAATGCTTCAAACATCTGATTCTGCATCTTTGATTTCTTGCAATGGCCTATGTGATTCTTATGTTTTTCAGATTTGATATTCTGGTTACTCTGTACAATCATGGCTTTGAATAAGCAAGTAAAGTTGATCCATTGGCTGCTCATTTGCTAAAAGTGTTTGCTTCTTAATTTATTGGTATCTTTTCTGCACATGCATCAGTTGCGAGATTCTGTTACAAGCATGGCACTATGGATCTCATTGTCTATATTCTACGTCAACATAATTTAACGTGTGAAGTTTTTATTGTATAATTCTCCAGAGTTAGTTCTCTAGGCTGACCTAAATTTACTGATATATAAAGTCCTAATACAGTCCAGAGTATGTTAAATTTAAACTGAAAAGTTTAAAGTAAACTACATATTTTAGAAGTGGATTGTGTCAGTTTTAGATGCTAGGTCAGTGTATAAATTTGTCGGTTTTGAACTCCAGAGTTAGCTGAAGCTCATTAAATAGTTCCTGGATATATAAAGTCCCAATACAGTCTACGATCACTTCCAAAAGCATGGGACTCTGGATCTCATAGTATAATTCTATCTTTTCTATGCTAGCAAGTACTCCAAGTTACCATGTGATTGAGATGAATTCACTGATGGCACTTCCAAGAGTTCTATGAAAGTGTACATCGACAAGAAATCTCAGGTTAAAAGATTAAAACAAACAAACAGAGTTCTATGATTATTAAATTCTATACTTTGACATTTAATTTTCTCTCTTTGCAGGTCATAGTAGAAATCAAAAGCAAACATGTTGGAGGAGTCTTCTCCATGAAAAGCCAAGGTAGTATAACTAAACATTATCGTCAACTCTTCCTTCTCTGTCAGTTATACATATCTTGGGACTTTGTCTAACAATCCAATGGTTGAACACTGCAGTCTGCAGGTGTTGTGAATGATGTATGTGAGGCAGTCTCAACCCTGCAAGAAACAGAAACAGCAGAAGAAGAGTACTATTATAGAAAAAGTACAGATTCACGGAAACCACTTTTCCTTTTTTTTATTCACTAAACACTTTCCTTTGTTTTTCACTAAACGATGTTTTTTTTCTAAAGCCTATAAAATGTGATTTTACTTAAAATCATTGAAGTTTCTACTTTTTTGAAGTCATTAAAATTTATACAATGTCAAAACTCAATAAGCACAACCTTCGTTGTGTTTCAACCTTTGAAAAAAAATAACAGACTTTTTCTATTTTTTGTAATTTTCTCTTCAAGATAGAGTGCTAAGATAAAAAATACTAATATTTAATAAAATTATAATTATTTAATTAAATCAAATATTTTTCAAAAAGCCAATAGCACATAAGCATATATTCTCACGGTATCTAAACGATAGTTCAGTTGAAAACTTTGTTATACCCTCTCTTAAATCAATTCCATCAACTCATTAAACTACTCCGATCCAGGCTTCACATCAGTATCATTGTCAAATTGCCAACCATGGCTAACGAACTTTCATGAAAAATTCAACATTAACACCAGCCAACACAATAAAACCTCGGACACTATAGTCCACAAATACGTAAAAGAAAATACACTTCTACCAAAATTATTTACAAACTACAAATATAACACAAACAAAAAAACTCAACTATAAAATATATAGTGAGATGGACTGTTTACCCTCCCCTTCCATTAATACACGTATAACCACAACAACGAACTCTCGAATATAACAACAAACATCATCAATTAGAAAAAAAAAAAATAAAACAAAATTTTTATCCAATTTATCAGATATAACTTTCTTATACAAACCGAATAGAAAAAAAAACAAAATAACTGAACCAAATCCAACAAAATTTCATCAGTAACTAAATGATTCCAATATCACTATGACCGAGAAATTGAAAATAGAGAAAAAGAACTAGAAATAAATCGAAAACGTACATCAATGCCTAACACCAATCCGAAAATTGCATCGCTTCCATTTATAACTCAGCAGGAAAAAAATGCATTAACATAACGTTCAAAGTCAAAATATTTGCAAAATAAACACATGCATTTACAATATTTTACCTTTGGAATTCAAGTATATTAATTTTGGTATAACTATCAACTACTATCCTATTTTAGTTAAACCAAACAATAAAAAAAGATTAAAATACATGACTAACAACTAATAAATGGAACAAATAAACAAATTGAACTCAATGAAGAAATAAACGTTCGAACCCGGCGCGTAGAGCCGGAATATCCCTAGTAACCTATAATAGCAATAATTTTTTTTATCACAAACCTGACCCAGCAAACAGAGGTATGCATGTTATTTAGTATTTATTTATTTTTAAAAATAAAATAAAAGGAATATTTAGTTATTTATATATAGTAAGCTAGGGTATAAAATTTTTTTACCTCTTTAATGAAATTTATTTCTGTAATTTTCCTCATTATGCGTTCTTTTGGTCATAAAAACATTTTTAGGTTTTTATGGAAGATTTGCAAAAAAAAAAGAACTTTTGAAAAGAACATTTCGATTTTTTAAAAATATTTATTTATTTTAGTATGCTTTTACAGTAGGTGTATAATTGTCATTTTTTTAATGAAACTGATTTTGGTCATCTTGACCCCTGTGTGTTGTTTTGTAATAAAAACTTTTAAAAAATTTAATAGGATAACTCTAGGATATTTTTTATCATAAAAATTGTATACAATAGTCAAAATGACCACAAATGTTTAATTAAATAGGTAAATAGACACTTATAGTTATACCCATAATGTTAACTAATTTAGATTTATGGTTTATATTTGAGGGATGGGTTTTGGAGAAATGTTTAGGATTTTAATAAATAAATAAATAATTTAATACTTAATATTCAATAAAAATTTAAAATATTTTCAAAAGAATTTGTGTATTTCAAAATAAAACTTTGATTAAAAAAAGAATCTCAAAAGAAATGAAAAGTTTGAATTCAAAACCTATTATTTAATAATAATAATATTTTTTAGTTATTTTAATTTATTTAAGTAATTATTTATATTAAATATCTATAAAGTAAGAATAGAAGGATATTTTACCTTTTTAATGAAAATTGTTTTGGTCATTTCTTTTGAAGAAAAAGCTTATTTTAGTGTTTTTAGAGAATTGCGCTAAAACTTTTTTTAAGGGCATTGTAGTGTATTTCTCTTAATTATTTTCCTTTTTGTTTGGAAAACTGAATCAAAAAATTCTTTTGTTACTTTAAATCTCTTAAAATTATTATATGTATGTATAACATATTTTGCTAAGTATGCTAAATATTGTGTACATTAATTGTAAATCATAGGAGAAATTAAAACTATTTTGATATATGATTTTCTTATAGTGAAATGAAACCGTAAATTTATCAAATTCATTCAAATAACAAAAGAAGACTTAAAAAAACATACATCACTCTGCAGAAACAACAGCAAGAAGTAGAAGTAGAGCCAGAACCATACCTACAAAACAACAAAAGAAAAACACCGTCTTTTGCTTAAGTCCTACTCCTATCCCAATTCGGGAGGTTTTTTAATAAAATTAATAATAATAATAATAAAAAATATACTAAGATATTCCTCTCTGGATCTGGATTCGGTCGCTGCTCTGGTATAACTCCTGGAGGATAACGCAAGTTTGACCTGTCTGAGAAAGAAGAAGATAATGGCGTTAGAATCTCATTCTCAGATTTTAGTGGAAGAGAAACCTAGTGTTAGAATCTTGACGCTAAACAGACCAAAACAGCTGAATGCTCTGTCTTTGAACATGGTATTGACTATTGAATTTTTCCCCTTCCTGTTTCTTTCTCCGTATCGTACATATTTGGCTTAAAGTTATCTTCTATAGGTCACTCGGTTGCTGCAACTGTTCCTTGCATATGAGGAGGACCCTAGTGTCAAACTTGTCATCCTAAAGGTAATTTCATTATCCTTATCCATTTCCTGTTTGGAATATGAGTGTCAAACAAGTGTATAACTTTGGCACAGGGACAGGGAAGAGCATTTTGTGCCGGTGGTGATGTTTCAGCTGTTGTTCGTGATATTGGACTAGGCAACTGGAGACGCAGTGCTGATTTCATGTCACTTGAATATACTCTCAACTATGTTATGGCCACATATTGTAAAGCTCAGGTCTCACTTCTTCTCTGCATACCCTCTCCTTTTAGTGGAAGTGTACTATAAGCAGCTCATTATCTCTTTTTGGTAAAACAAAAGTAGATTTCGATTTTGAATGGTATTGTCATGGGAGGTGGAGCTGGTGTCTGCGTCCATGGTCGATTTCGTGTTGCTACAGAGAACACGGTATTCTTCTTTCTTAGAAATAAATGTACATGTATGTCAAATAGATTGGTCTGAAACAGAACATCGTAAGGTGTCGATATCTTTTGAGTGTTCTCCAAGGTTTTTGCCATGCCTGAGACTGCTCTAGGGCTATTTCCAGATGTAGGCGCATCCTACTTCTTGTCAAGGCTCCCTGGATTTTTTGGTAACAAAAGAAAATATCGTTTGTTTTTTTTTGCATCTCCTTCAAAAGTTTAAAAGCTATTCTATCTATCTCATCCTTGATGTTTTTCCTGTTCAGGAGAGTATGTTGGACTCACAGGAGCTAGGTTAAATGGTGCCGAAATGCTTGCTTGTGGTCTTGCAACTCATTTTGTGCCTTCAACGGTATCAAACTTTCTTTATACTTTAGTTTTTATTTGTCTCTGTAACATTCTCTGGCTTAATGGTTTGTGATGACTTTTGTTGAGACATTGAGAGTGTTTGAGAATATCAGATTTAGAGACAACAACTCTGCTGAGATCCCTACCAAACTGAGATCTCTTTCCTTAACTTAGTTAGCTACTAGTTACACTTATTTTTCTTGATGTGTAACTTCTTGTTACACAACGTTTTAACTTTTCGTTTTCCTTTCTTGACTTGCATCTTCTTTTTTAAATCAAATGAATATCATTCCAACTTCTATAACTTATAAGTGTTGATGACCAACCACACGGTCAGTAATTTTTCTTAATGTCTTTATTTCCTCCGAGTGATTTCCATTTTGGCTTATAGCTACTATTTACTTGGCTAAGGACTGTTACTCATTGTCACAGAGGTTGACTGCTTTACAAGAAAATCTTTGCAGAGTTGTTTCACGTGATCCAGTTACCTTTGCCTCAACAATTCTCGATGCATACACTCAACATCCACAGCCGGAACGTCAGAGTGCTTTGTATAGGCAAGTGCTCTCAATTTTTTTTTTCTATTTTTTTTTCTCGTTTACTCTTTCTACCTGTACTATCACACTTAAATATTATTCATCATGATAACATTACAAGTTTGATAGATTGCAACCTTGAATTGGTGTCACTTTTCAATCCAACATGATCCGTATCTCAGTAGATCTTCAATGGGAATTTCTGTCACCAGTTTCTTATCTTTCCATTTACTTTTCTTTATGCAGGTTAGATGTTATTGATAGGTGCTTCTCCAGAAGAACAGTTGAAGAAATTATATCTGCACTTGTAAGTTTTTGCCCATCTTTGTTTCACTAGATTTTTTTCAGTGGCATGTTTCGGTCTTTTCTCCCATTAATTAGAAAACGTGAGCCATTGTTTCCATTATTATATAGGATATGTTGATCTTGTGATTATGAGTTACAATTTGACAATGCACTCTACCATATATGTATTGGTTAGGAGAAAGAGGCCACTCACAAACCAGATGATTGGATCTCAGCTACGATTGGAGCATTGAAGAAAGCTTCACCAGCAAGCCTTAAAATCACTCTTAGATCGGTTCGTTTCCAAGATGCATCTCAAGCATGCAATGATGGGAAAGATAAGTTGAATGTGACTTGTGTGTATAAATTTCAGATAAGAGAAGGACGATTGCAAGGTGTGGGGCAGTGTCTTATCCGTGAGAATAGAATGGTATCACATGTGATGAAGGGAGATATAAGCAAAGATTTTGTGGAGGTTTGTTTTTCAGTTTCCCCGGATTAAATTGTTGTAGGTCATAATTACACTTCCTTGTGCAGGGGAGTAGAGCAATATTGATAGACAAAGATAGGAATCCAAAGGTTTAACAGATCTCTCCTTTTATGATTTGTGGTTATGTCACACTCTGTTTATCTAATGCCGTACCTATATTTCAGTGGGAGCCAAGGCGACTGGAGGATATGAAGGATAGCATGGTAGAGCAGTACTTCAAGAGAGTGGAAGAAGAGGATGGATGGGAGGATCTTAAGCTTCCTCCAAGGAAACACTTGCCTCCTTCAGCGATCGCAAAGCTGTAAAGTTGACAAGGTAGTGGAGCTTATCTTGCATCGCGTGGAGGGAAGCTACCCTCCAAATCCTTAATTCTTTCTATGCAGCTAGCCATTCTTGACAACAAGTATACAAATGCCTATTGACTCATCTAATTTCAAATGTCTTCGGTTTGGTATTTTTGTTCAGTTCGGTGTTTTTCGGTTTGGCACAACGAGCGCATTAATTAGGAGCACTATGGTTTAGGTCTGAAAAAAGAGTAAAAGTGTGACAAAGCTTGCACACGTAAGAAAATTGAGAGATAGCACCAAAGCAGATATTAAGAGTTTGTTAATGGTGTTGGAGGCACGTCTCTTTTTCATCATTGGTTCATGCCTGCGAGTTCCTCTTATATAGCAAACCTATTTGGTATGGGGCACAAAACCATTTGCTTATAACTCAAATTTTAGTGTAAATGTACTTGAATAAACTTTTAACACTAATTATTAATGAAAAACAAAAATTAGGACCCCTGCACATGCCACACTCTCTCATGCTTTGGATCTGCCCCTGGTCATGCCTTCAAAATTCCATGTTCTTGTTCTGGATGCTTTTATTGGTATGAATGTTTTAGAATTTTTCATTTATATATTTCCATTGATTCAAATCAGAAGTATATTTTTTTGTCTTGCATTCAACTCCTTAATATTTTTATAAAGGTTTCTGCAAATTAAAATTCTAAGAGCTAATATAAGGATATAACTAGGGGTCATATAATTTGAGAAAACAACTAACAAATAAAGCAACCACACAAGAGCTAGAGATGAGTGGTACTAAAGAATTCTGGCTCTCGATTTCATCTTAATTAGCTTGATATGATTGTATTAATTTTTTTTACCATATATAGAATCCCACAGGTCCGGAATCAGCTTTTGAAAATTCCGATTAAAAAATAGAATTTCATATCAAGGATGGTTTGAACCCTTGAACAACCAATAGGATATGTCTTAAATTTTGTTCTATGCATATATATCAGCTATACAGTTGTATCCAATATTAGTAATAAACAACACAATTCATAAATATTTTTTACTATCAATATTCATAAGGTGAAAATGACAGAAAAACGCACAAGAACATATCCAACATCTGTTCTATTTTATCTTCCATTGTTTCATCATCATAAATGCATTAGATTAGATCACGAAATTATTCTGCATTTTTCTTATAGAATATTCAGTGAAATATATCTTCAAAAATATTGACCTGCGTGGTAGTAACACCTAAATAGCATGGAAAATACCCTTCCAAAAGAGTGAAAAGTCAGGTCTTAGGTTCAGTACTTGAGAGGGATCTTGAAATATGCTCATCCGACCCAAGAAGGAAGGAAGATGTATAAGTTTTTGGGTCCAGAACTTCTTGATTAATAAAATAATCTTCTAAACAACATGGTAAATAAGAAACTAACTAACTTGAACACCAAATAATAGAGAGAAGATATTGATAACATTGAATTCAGAGGACACTGTTAACCAAATCAGCACAAATCTATTGAATTCTCAAAGAGTGCCAATAGTAATGGAATTCTAGATTTTCTTATTTTTGGTTTTATTAATGATAGAAAGGAAAGGCTTACAAAACCCAACATCAAATTGAAATATACTTGTACGCTGCATCACCAACACACACAAGTCCCAGCTCAAGCGTTTGGCTGATAGGAGAAACCATTCACAGTGAGACCTCCATCAACACAAATGGTCTGACCAGTAATATATGAAGCTGCAGGTAGACACAGGAAAGCCACAAGTGATGCAACCTCTTTTGGTTCTCCAGCGCGGCCAAGTGGAGTTCTACTTAACAAACTCTTCTCGTAACCAGCGTCTTTGAAAAACTGGTCATTCACAAGATTTGAAGACACAAGAATGAGAAGTGCATGACGTTAATTGAAAACTAATAAGAAAAAGAAACTGAAGGGTGTCTTTGATTACAGGTTGAGCCATAGTAGTTTTGTTGACAAAATTAGGAGCAACAGAGTTGGTACGTATGCCATCTTTTGCCCATTCACACGCCAAATTTTTGGCTAGTTGATTCAAAGCTCCTGCACATACACACACAAAGAAAAGTGATAAACTAGCATATGTTTATTAAGTACCCAAAGAAAATTAGACTGCCGTTACACAACATGATTTTACAGAAATAAGTGATCACATCAACTAGCCGTTGGAAGCAATCATTGGAGAAATTAAGGTTATCCATCGAGCTAATTAATTAGCTAAGTTTCTGACACTGGGATCATATATATTTGATAAAAAATTCTTGCACTTACTATAATGGGAATCTCATATATAAATTATAGGATCTAAAATAAATATATAATATACAAGTGCCAATCTAACCATTCCAGTAATAAATTTTGACTTACCACTTTAAAACAATTTATTAACGTTAGCTCAAAATATAATTCCTTTTCACCAAACATCATTTGGGAATTATACACGTAAGTGAAATTTCGCCTAATCAAATATATGGAGTTCGTATTTACATCACAATAACATTGCGTCAAGTATAATCTGTGTACCTTTCGCCAGACAATAGATGGATCCACAGCACATTGATACAACCCCTCCAACAGAGGAAATCATGACAATGCTTCCAAATCCAGAGGCCTTCAGGAGAGGATGTGAAAGCTGGCTAAGATGATAAGCAGATTCCAAGTTTGTTGAAATTTGGAACGAGAAATCGTTTGCGTCATATTCGGTTGTTGGCTTAGTGCGAACCACGCCAACGTTGTTCACCTATGTTGAACAAAAAGAGTAACATAAACCTTACTATATATTTTGCAACTTGATAGAGTTTTTTCCTGTGAGAATATGCTTAGTTTCTTACAAGTATATTCAGCTTCCCATCAAATATCTCTGAGATGGTTTGCATAAGTGTTTCTCTCTCGGGACGAGAGGATACATCACATATCGTACCACTCACTTGAAACCCTCTCTTTTCCCATTCACTTAAACTCTGATTGAGCAGTGTTTCAGATATGTCGCACACATGGATTCTAGCTCCAAAACTGGCTAGCTCCTCTACTATGGCATGCCTATAACAATTCACAAAATCAAATGAAATTAATTTAGCAAAATCTTGAGCAAAATCAGAACAATGGGTACGAAATATGATGTAGCAATTAATATATAGAGTCGGAAGGCAAACCCGATTCCGCTGGCTCCACCAGTTACAAGAGCAGTCATACCTTCAAGACTCCATCTTTTATCCATTTTTTTTGGCTGTGAGTAGGAATGACCATACATGCTACATAACATACATATATATAGGGAAAATATTCAAACATATGTAGCTAATGACGTTCCGGAGAGTGGAAACAATAAGCATCGTTTAAAATAAAAATGTGTTAAATACATGTAAGAAAGTTGAAGAAAAATAGCGAAATGGCAACGGGATATAAATTAAGTAAATAAAAATGGAAAATATATTTTAAATTTCTATATTTCATTCAAATGTTACAGGACATGCGATTTTTCCATAATATATATATATATATATATATATATATATATATATATATATATATATATATATATATATATTTGTGAATGTTGAAGTTTGAAAGACGTCCTAATAAACCATAAAACCTAAAATGTTTTAAAAACCGGACCGGATACCGACTCGGTGTAGTTATTGGTTGACTGGTTGGACCGGTTCAACCGGTCGAACCGGATTTTCTATCTATCAAACTTATATATATATATAATTATATATTTATATTATATGAACTTTACTTGTACATATAATACATTCTCTATTCTTTTCTACAATTAACTAAATATAAACAACAAACATAAATCTAACTGTATATATAGTAAAATAAAACTGAATAGTGAATACTATGTAAACTAAAATTGATAAAATCATACTATGATTTACAATTTAAATTATCATACTTATTTATTTTTTACAACTAAATCTCAAATTTTATGAATATGGTAAAATAAAGATAGTATATGAAAGTCAAAAATATATTTTTCACATTGTTTCTTAAGAAAATAAAAGATCAATTAAATAGTGATAGTTGAACACTAATTATAAAATATTAAATTTTAGCTAATAATAGTTGAAAACACTTAATTATATGTTAATTTTTAGGAAAATTGCACTCCTTACCAAAGAACTATCACCTAATTAACTGCATACCAAAAGCCTCCATTTAGATACTGTTTATAATTAATATGGACTCTGCTACCCCTACTCTGTTGCAATGTTCATTTTTGTATGTATAGATAAATCCTGCAAAAGATCTGTGAGATCTTGTCGCCTCAAACCATATTTTCTTAATAAATCTTTCAAACACACCTCTTTCTCTCACCTAAAGTTATTAATCTTTCAAAATTCAAAATCATTCTCTCTTCTCAGCTAGTCAGCTTCTCTCCCTCATTCTCCAAATCATTCTAAAATCCCTATTTCTGGCCCTAATTTTTGATAGCTTGTGTTGAAAATTGAAGAGAACGATCTGCATATGCCACCATATTAATTGCCAGACCGAATTTTTGCTATTGGAGAAGAGCCCATCAGAGTTAGGGTCACACCATACCACAAACCCTGCGCAATTCCACGGATTCTCAACGCCCTTGATCCTGATGAAGTCAAACTCAGTAGAGTTTCTCCATTCGGCAACAAAGTGCTCAGATCTGACCTTACGATGACCAAAGATCTTAACCCTATAGCTAAAATGTTTCCATATCTTCTAAAGCAAGTTCGAAGAACCACTGCCCATGACAATCGATAGAGCATGTACGGTCCTGCAGAACAGGTCTCAAGCTGAATCCGGTGTATTCTTGGTTCTCCTCATTCAAGCTCATTCTGTAGCCGGTGTAGAGGTATGCAAGTGCATTACTCCTGAAGTTTTAGACAGCGATGTTGAAAGGCTTGTAGTGACTGTGTTCAAAGCTAGCGGAGCCAACCTATGATAGCTCCAACAACTCTCCCCCATGCTCCCTTTGATTTCAGTTTAGACTTCAATTGCACTGAACTTTTTTGGACTATTTTTAATCATGGATCTCACAGCATTTAATATTTTGTTGTTTTCTCGCTACAATATTTTTTTTGGCCACAAAATGTCTACATAGCCAGCTAACTTGCTTCCGTAAATGGGATGAATGTCAATATCTAACCACTAAGTGTCTATTTCTCATTATCAACATTGACCAAATATATATGTAGCTGGCTATGCTTTTAATGATGTAGCCGGGAACATGTATTTGTACGACCATAATGTAATTTGACAGTGTAAAATGTTTATTAACCAGCTAACTAATACTTTGGTTATACTGTAATTATATTTCGTTCGATAGAGAATATAGCCAGCTATATTTACGTCTGTACTCTGTTTCTGGCTAGGTATAGCCTTATGGCTAGGGTGATGTCAATATCTAACCCCTAACTGTCTATTTCTAATTATCAACATTGACCAAATAAATAAGTAGCTGGCTAAGCTTTAACGATGTAGGGATTGAACATGTATATGTACGAGCATAATATAATTTGAACGTGTAAAATGTTTGTTACCCAGCTAACTAATACTTTGGTGATACTGTAATCAATTTCATTCGATAGAGAATATATTAGCCAGTTATATTTACGTTTGTACTCTTTTATGGCTAGGAGTAGCTTTATGGTTAGGATGATGTCAATATCTAATCCATAAGCGTCTATTTCTAATTATCAACATTGACCAAATATATTATATATATGTAGCTGGATAAGCTTTAACGATGTAGGGATCAAATATGTATATGTACGACCATAATATAATTTAACCGGGTAAAACAAGGTTCATTAATTCCACTGTCATCTTAAATATCAATTTGGATTCTCCCTACCACAAGTTTTACTAACCAGCCAAACGCAATCATATACATCTACAATGTCAATATCGCACGCACGGTCCAGAGTTATGCTTAGTATAAAAAATGTCCAAATATACATATATCTAGCTAATAGTACATAGTTTTTACTTACACAATCTTTTGTACGTTGAGGAGTTTTTACTTACACAATCTTTTGTACGTAGAGGAGGAAAATCTATTTCTTGATTCGGTTTTTCAGCGGACCCAAATGTGCCAGACATGTTGGGGAGGAGATTAAGCTTCATAATGCACTGTGCATTCTTCGGCTACCGAGAAAAATCTTAACCAAATCTATACCAAATCCTGCCACAATATTAGAAAATCTAATAAAATCCTCTCTCTTAACCTATTATATGTACTTACCTATAGCCTCAAGTTTATCCACAACTTCTAAGGCTAATATCGTCATTACATATTACCCTGTATGCCAACGAAGTCTCAAATTTCACTGTGCTTGGTAATTAGCTAATTTCATAAGTTTCTTTGGTTTTAAGCCAATTGTCCCTAATTTTTATTAACCGGGTTTTAAAATTGACCCGGGTCACCGGTTTTACCGGTTTTCAGCCGATTTTACCGGTTTTATACAAATCCGGATTTTAAACCGAACCGGACTCTGCTTCTTCAGCGAATCACGGTCGAACCGGTTCGACCGTGACGGTCCGGTCCGGTTTTCAAAACACTGCCTAAATCTAACATCCATTAGTAAATTAGGTGTTTACACAGCAAAATAACATACTATGAAGAAATATAACCAGCTGTCATGTGATTCTTAAATACATAGAATGTAAAATCATCCCGAAATAACCAAAAATGTTTTGCTTGCTTCCATGGCAAATGCAAAGCAAATATTTCAATCCTTTGGTTTTTTCCCTTCAGTCAAATCATAATAGGGCGTATGGATTTTCATTCTGTAGTAAGGTACTTCTTGTGTAAATATTGATTTCATCATCTCTTTTAGCCAATGATAGATTTAAACTTACCTATTAATTTTCTCACATATTCATCTTGTTGTACGCAAAGTTTTACTGGTAAACTCAATTCATTTATAAATTTCGTCATGTTTTTCATATGTGATGCTAAGTGTTGAATGTTTTTTTTTTTTCTCTGATTTGGGTGTGAACAAGTGTCGAGTTTCTTCTATTAATTTGGTTGATTCTGGTATGAACAAGCGTGGAGTATTTTCTATTAATTTGATTAGAGTCTTTTTCAGCTTACGCTGAAAATATATTTAAATATATTGTGTTTATGATTGGAATATTTTAATAAATTTATTAGTTTTTATTACTATATGAACTTTTTTGTTTGAGTTAAATTTTATTAAATTATTTTCTTCGTTTTGATTTTATTACTTTATGCTTAGAGTTATACAATAGGTTTTAAATTCTCAAAACTACTCTGATATGATTTTTCCCTTTAAGTCGTTAATTTTCATTGACTGCATATTATAATTTTTATATTATTGTTTAATTTGCAATAGGATAAGCTGGCGATATTTGATACGTAGATGATACTTGGACTTGTGGAATTGTTATATTTAGTTTATGTTTTGGTGTAGTAATAGAAAGTAGATATCAGAAGTAACTACAAAGGAAAATTAGAGTTATTTTAAAAGGTTTGTAAACAATATTACTAATTGATAGTGGTTGTAGGAGCTTTTTTTTCTATTCCACCTCCTTCAATCGAACGTTATTCTGTTTTATTAGTGGTGCTCTAAAAATACATATGAAGTCATGCGTTTTGTGATTCAACAAACTGAAGAAATTTGGTTATTCTCTTAAAGTAGTAACAATCTTCACATGCGGTGTCATCGTCATGATTGTCGCAATCTGTCTGGGGCTCCATTATGGCTATACTTGTTTTATATGCCGGTTTCATAATGGTTATGATCTGAGCAAGTGATCTTTTGATCATGTTCCAGCATTGGTCGGATATGAATTGACTGTCTCTCCATTGTAACTTATCGAGATATTTTTTCCCTCTTCGAAATTGCCTATGCACAACATTAGTAGGCCATAAAGATACGTACCATTGTCATTGTGTCATTTTGCCGACTGGCGAAGATGTTTAAGTCCTTTGATAGAATTGTGGAGCTGGAAGTACTGCAGTATCCCTTCAACGTAGTGTGCCTCTGGATTGCCAGTGGACAGTTCTTTAAAGTAATGAAATTATGTAACATTCTTATCGGCTCTCCTACATAATATTGAAGATACTAAGTTTTTGAAATAGATGGTGGGGTTTGTGTTTCCTTCACAGCTTCCAGTGCTTTCGTCGGAGTTATAATCGGTTTCTGATTTATTCGACGCCATTGTTTGTGAGGATCTTTTTTTTTTTGGTTTTATGATAGAGTGGAAGAACTGTTGTTCTTGTATGTTCGAGATCAGGGGCGGATCTACAGTATCCACTACGGGGGCACGTGCCCCCAACTCACTTTTAAATTTACTTAGTTATAGAGATAAGCTGATGTATTTGTAGAACATTTGGTTAAGTGCTCAACGTTAAATAAATCTTTTCCAAATTCGAAGTCCCCTCTATGTTCTTTTTTCTTTCTGTAAAATTGATGTGCTGTTTGCCACGTCTATTTTTACCAGTAGTAGCATTTTTCCTGCCTTTTGTTTAATGTTAAAATACATTTTTCTTGTTAACATACATTTTCCTTTGTTTATTTGTCCGTTCATGATTTTTTTGACTAAATTTGTCTATTCATTGTTCTTGTTATTTTTCATCTTTATACAGTACACGTAAAAATTTTAAACACATTCTAAGTTCATTGTTTTAACAGTAGACATTCGTAGTTAATACTAACGTAGTAAATAATGCATTATTTTCTATTTAATATTTTAAATTTTAGTTTTTATACTATAATAACCAAAACAAATTATGAAGATATTAACATCTTATTATATATATAATCTTATTATAAATTTTAATTTAACTTAATTTTACTTTAAGCAAAAAAAACATAACTTTAACTGTAGCATTAGAAAGTTTGTAAATTTTTATTAATTTAAAATATTTTTATAAAAATCTCATGAGAAGAAATAATTATTTATACTATATATTAAATACATCTTGTTTTAATTTATTAATTTAATATATCAAATATATTTATTATGTGCCCCCATCAAATAGTTTGTCTGGCTCCATCACTGTTCGAGATGGTTCATGAATTAATATAGCGTGCAGGTAAAGGAGTTTTTTTTGTGGAAGCCGTTTTTTAATACGATTTTAAATATCAGTCTTTAGGGGTTTATTTTGGTAAACGAATTTAATGAACTTTTAAGTTACTAAAACTATTGTTATTTAATAACTTTATTTGAATTGGTGAATAACGTAGTATTAAATTTTGTGTAGGTCTTGTCGTTGTTTGGGAGTTCTTGGACCCGAGGAATATGGTCCCAAGTTATGAAAGAAGCTATGATATATTGTTTTGGGTTTAATTTAATCGTTATTGTTTTGGAGATTTTTATTTGATATTATTTATAAAAGTGGTAAATTGTTATGAATTTTTTCTTTTCTAAATTGGATTATCTAGGTTATCTATTTTTAAAATAGAGATAAAATATGTAAGTTGAAAGAAATTGTTCTTTAGAAAGAGAAAAAAACAATAACAATCTGAAAACATTCATAATAATTTAGTTGTTGGCTGGGTTTATAGGTGATCTGTTGAGTCTCATGCGCTGGTTAACTCACACTCATGTGTTGGTATCGGGTCTTATCTTGTTTCTGAAACTTATGATGTGATTTATTTATATTGTTGTGGTTGGTTTTCATGCAGGTTGTTTTAATTTATATTGATGATATATATATTTTTTTGTAAATATAAACGATTGGGCCATGTGTTGCGGGGGATTGGTCCGGTTTGTATCAGAATTGGATTATTGTTAGTATATTTGGGAGTGAAAGTAAGGCGAAATTTTAGAGTTGTGAAACTTAAATATTGGTCTCGAGTATGGTGGAGGAATTGCAAAAAGACTGTTGTTGTTGGGCCTAAAATGTATGACCCGTTGAAATAGAACTTTGGCTAAAGTGAAATAAATCGATAGTTTGTCCTTTCGTATTTAATTTATTTGTATGAACAATAAATTGAATATACGTCACTTATCTTTACATCAGTTGCAGAATGGACTATAAATCTACAGATCAAACATGCAAAAAAAAAACAAAAGTCCAAACCAAAATATATAGTAAATGACATGGAGAAATGATATAAATCTACTGGCTGATTTTTCAGTCCTAGGTGGATGACTTAAGAGTGCTTCATTTGCCTCTTTTAATATAGTTTTGATTGTAGATATTAATGACTAGGTCGAGTCTTTTCCTAATGCTATGATTAATGTCTACTATTAGAAAGTTCTGACATTATTAAATTGGGGTACATGGGCATTGAATTGGTTGACTTTGATTTCCATAGCTATATTTTATTTCTGGTCTTTGTTTTCAATAGTTTATTTTTCGTATATTATACTCTTCATCTAATTGCTAGATCTTTTATTTTATTTTTTATTATTTTTATACGGAGATGTTCATGGCCAATGTATGTAATTTCTCAGCAGCAAAACCACAATATATAATATTAATTTTGTCTCATCGATCATTCAAAGAAGATCCTTAACACAATGGTCAAAATCTTTTCCGATTGAGTTAACAATCTCTGGTAACAACAACTGGTAATTTTACATATTCACATATATCAAGAATCTATTTGCTACTAGTTTCGCTACTGCATTTATATTTTCAAATAATTAATATGTTATATATAATTTAAGAAAAATTAATAAATATACTTGTATAATATCTTTTTAACGCTGGATAATAGAAATAGAAATAATTTACTTTTATAAAAAATAATATATATACTAGATTTTGATCCGCTTTGAAAACGCTGATTTGCTTCTTTAAAATTTTGGTCAATATTTATTATTATAAAATAACGATTTTATATAATATAATATAATATATTTACAGTTTTGTTGATTTTTTTGTTAAAAATATTCTTATATGTTGGACATCATATAAAAAGATGTATTATACTCATAAATTTTGTTATTATGAGTATAAAATTACAAAATTTTATTCTTGGTAATTTTTATGTAATTTATTTGTTATTAGTAATGTTATTATATTAATTTTTTAAAACCTTAAATCTAACCTATAAACTTAAAATATTAGGTTCTTAATGCATATCGAAAAATACAAAATATATTCTACAGAAATGGGCCTCAAAACATAAAATATGAGTTTGCATATATTAAAAAGTAAAAACACCGCCAAATAAAATAAAATCTGATGTTTCTTCTTTTACCATTGCTTTTAGTTCGTATGATTGTTGGCCAAGTTAATAATCATAGTGTCAATTAATCGTGTGGTAAATAATAAACATACCCTATATAACGTTTTCCATATATTTTCTGTAGAAAATTGTTGTGTTTGTCTGTATTTAATGATTGATTGATAACCAAATTGTTAACATTAGATATTTTAATTTCCAGCGAATTTTGGGAAGCTAGAAATTGAACTTAGTTAAGAAATATACTGTTTTCATATATCGTGTGTAAAAAACCTTGTGTTTGTTTGAATTTAATGATTGATTATGGCCAAGTTGTTAAGATTTGATATTTTAATATCCAGCGAATTTTAGAAAATATGTTTTATAAAACTATGAGCATGTTATTTTAGCTAGAAATCGAAATTAGTTAAGGAATACACTCGTAATATTCTTATAACAGAAAGGATATTCGTAATATTATTTTAAAATGTTTAATAAAATATAAATCAAATATATTGTAACCATCATAAACTGATTAACTGATAGATATTTTCTAAACTCTAAAAAATGTCTTGTGATTGATCGAGAGAGATATGTTTATTGTAAATACGAAAAAGTGATTACTTTTCATACCTTTGGTATACCAAAATATTATATAATATGAGACATAAGCAATTTGTAATTTTGAAATCTTGTTTATATTGTCCATTATAATTGAAAATTTCTGTTAAATTTCGTATCCTAATTTTTGAATATTATTTGTACTGTCGAATGTTAATTTCTATTTATTTTCGTTATATAGGGTTTAGGGTTTGTATAGTTTAGATTCTGCTTTTAGAGTATATGGTTTGTATAGTTATGACTAATGGGTTTAAACAGAAATAGTGATAATTAAAATGTAGGCATAATTTAAATATAAAAGAATCACACGAAGAAGTCGATAAAAATGTTGGTTCATAGCAAGAATAATGAAAGCAATGGTACTGGAGATAATTAGGGAAGAGCTAGATTAAAAAAAAAATTGAAGTGGAAAATGCTTTGTTTAGTTTTTAGATAAAATGGTCATATTTGCAGAATTTAAACTATTAAAAAGTTAATTTAAAATTTTCCTTTTTGAATTTCCTTATATATTTCAATGGCATAAGTTTATAATTATAGGTGAAAACTATGGGCATAATCCTATTAGAGATTATGTTTTAATAGTATATATATATATATATCAAACTACTATTAAAAGGAGGATACCAAGGCTTTTGAGGCTAGCCACATCAGACAAAATATTTAACCAATGGTATCTTTATAAACTGCCAGGTCAGATGTGCTGTCGAATTGGCTGGACTGTGCGTTTGGTTAAGCAAATGGAAAGGACTGATGGGCTTCAGAATCGCTTGGTCTAAATTCGGCCCAAAGGATAAACAAAGGAAATCTGCGATAGTTTTTTCGTCTCCCTCTCTTACTCTATTGATTTTGATAATCTCCCTTACTCGATAATTACTCCTGCAATCAATCTTGCTTTCAATCCTCTGTCAACATCTCTTAGTTCGATTTGTCTTCCTCGATGGATTATTATAAAGACGAGTTCTATCGGCTTTGTTTTTTTACTTCTCCAACATCTGAATCGGGAAATACTCTGCTCCAACAAAAGCCATGTCGACGAAGGCCAACGGAAAGCCATTGACTACTCCGGTTCCGGTAAGGCCGCAGCTGACAAGGGCTCCAATCGAAGCTTTTCCGCCTCGCATGTCATCTCCGCCAACAGATTCAACCTCATGTGTTCCGCGTCATCACCTACGGTCCACAAGAAGCGGAGTTGAGATTCCGACTCCTCCACTTTTGGGAAGCTCGCGTGCCGGTGAAGAACACGCTGCTGGGTCTGGAACTGCTTCTCATTGATGAACAGGTATTGAACCCCTTTTTCTGATTTTTTGCTTTGTGGTAAAGTTTCTATTTTGTAACAAACGTTTGCTTTCCTTAGTAGTTTGATATTATTAGGCTCCTGTGTTTCAAATGTATGTAGTTTGACTCGTCCCCTGTTATGTATTTTAAATTTTGTTGTACGCTTTGCAAAAAAAGGAATCCTGCATTGACTTAAGGGTTATTAATTTAGTATAATTATATATAAAATTTTATATGATAGTAAATGTTCTGTGGATCATAGAGTGTGGTTTTGATAATTAAGAACGTATCTTATTCGATAATATGTAAAAGTCTGAATTTTTTGTTCGGTTCTAAATTATTAAGCTATTTAATCATCCCATTCTCTGAAATATTTTTTTGTTTATGAAATTAGTTAGTCTTTGCTTCTGCTTATACATCTATATTGTGTTTTTAAAAATTGTTTTCATGTTTACAAACTAATTAGTCCTCACATCCATCGGACATGCTAAATTCATTATTCGTTTATCACTGTCAGTTTCATTAGGCCGTTGGTTATATGTTTTTTAAAATGATTTTGATAAATATTCGGTTGTGTGATGTTTATTTCTTTTCAGGGTACCGTTATCAAGGGTTTTATTACACCCGGAAGAATCAACAAGTTCCGTCCTCATTTAAGAGAAGGTGCTCTCTACAGTTTGGTGAACTTCTATGGATCGAGAAGCAAGAGTGAGTTTCGGGTTGCTGCACATAACGTGACCGTCTCCTTCTCTCACCCCTCTGAGCTTTCCGTCATTGAGGACAGCCCTGTTGCATTTCCGGAGAACCATTTCCGGTTCTATTCGTACGAGGAGTTCGAAGCCAACTGCGATGCCAAAGGTGATTTGTATGGTAAGATAGCTTCGTTCTTCATGTAAATGGTTGCAAACTAATAGTTTCTTATTCTGTTTGCCAAATGATTTCTTATTTATATGGGGTCCTAGGAAATGAGTTGATTAGGCTTACACTGATTTTAGTCAATATATTGCCTAACTCTTCCTACTTATCTTATGCACACTGGTTTCTTAATGTGCAAGATGTTGTGGGACATATGAAGTTGGTCAATGGGCAGAGTATGATTGGGAAACCGACCATTGAGGTGTCGGAGGTAGCTACCAGTAGGCGCATGGTGGTGCACATTCAGCCACATGAGTAAGTTTTTTGGTATACATTCGTTTTGGTTCACTCTGCTTATGATAATTATAAGCATTTCAACACTAATTAATAACTTTTCTGCTAATAACTTAGGAGACCTGTAATGAAGTTGTATCTGTGGGATGACGCTGCTATTGAATTCTGTCAAAAGTTCCGTACTTTTGAAAGCCCCCCATCTGTGGTGTTGGTGAAAACCGTCAATCCTAAGAGTTTAGGAGGTAAGCATCTACACATGCATTTTATTTTGTTTTGTACTTTTGACGCCTCATGTAGTAAGCAGTAGTACTATAAGTATAACTTATGCTTATTGGGTTTTTTTCTTTGTGTTTTACCCTTAAAATACCAACCCAGGCACCTTGGCTCTCTCTTCCATGTTCTCTTCCCGGGTGTTTTCCGATGGCGATGTCCAGCCAACAAGGGATTACTTAGCTTGGTAAGTGTTTATTATCCACATATGTTGTCCTTAATTTTGTGTAGCACTGGTACGTAGAGATGATCTTTGTAATCTTTTATAACTGTTGTATAGGTTGGTCTCTCATCCTGATGTTGTGAACCAAGTGAATGCTGAAGTTGTGACTAAGAGAGAGGCTGCAACGATTGGAGAGATTTTTGCATACATGAAGCAGGAATCAGCTAAGGTAACAGTCCCTTTTTAATTTGTTTCACGCGTTGTTATTAAGTATGATATGAACAAAATTTAATATTGGTGCTGCCTGCTTTTTTTGAATGCACGGCCACAGTCGACGACGTCGTGCATGACGCTGCATGGTACTACATCGGATGCGGTAGCTGCAAGACTAAGGCAACCAGAGGTTCAACCTCTCTCATGTGTGGCAAATGCGGGAAAAATGATATCACTGGGGAGGCTCAGTAAGTTTCGATTTCAAACACTTTCTTTATTTAAGATTAAAGTTTAAGAGCTACTAATCTTTTTAAAAACATGCAGATACCTTGCGAAGCTCTCTGTTTATGACAAGAGTGAAGAAGCTGTGTTTGTCCTACTTGGTGATGCTGGATCTGAGCTAACTGGGAAGCCAGCGTCTGAGTTGGTGAGAAACTATTTTGAGGTACATCTTTCTATTTAACGCATTGCCATGCTAATATGTCACCATTTCTATAATGTAGTTGATATTTAGCTGCTTATTGGCTTCAATTCTCTTTATAAAACTTATATCTGCTGTTATCTTGGTAGGCTAATGGAGACAAGGAAGCTGGAACTCAGGTGCCTGTTCCACAAGCTTTACTTAGCACAGTTGGGCAGACACACCATTTCAGTGTCAAAGTTTCAGAGCACAATCTCTCAGGAAAAAGCAGCTCACTAAAAGTTACCAAGATTTTGCCTTTACCTGCTCCACCGACTGAGGAACCATTGCTTACTGCAGATGGCGATGGTGTGATATTGGAAGGCTCTGAGGGTTCTGCAACCATGGGGACTAAGGAGTTGGGTGATGGTACTGAGTTTGGAAACAACAAACGTATTAAGCGTGGGGATTAAGGGTTCAATTCTTCAACAGAAAGATTAGATGGGTTATCTTTATCTTTATTTGCAAGTTTTATTTCTGTTTGACTATTTCTACATTCCAGTTTGTTGAGTTTTAAAACTTCTTTGAATGGGTTTATTTATCTTTCAACTTTTGCTAAGTTTGTTGTGGAGTTATACTTGGGTTCACCAACCAATAGAATTGTGTTATTTCAAATTTGATATCTTTTAAAAAGGGAAACAAAATCTTGTTAAATTATATTATGTTTTTAAAATAAAAATACAAAATAAATAAATAATAATAATCATTAATAAAAACGAAAATAATTCTTTAAAAAAATATATTTACTCTAATTCTAAACCCTAAACCCTTGGGTAAATCATAAACACTAAACCTTAAAATCTAATCCTAAACCCTAAACCCTTGGGTAAATCATAAACACTAAACCTTAAAATCTAATCCTAAACCCTAAACCCTTGGATAATCATAAACACTAAATTTTTAACACTAAACCCTAAATTCTAATCCTAAACTCTAAACCCTTGGGTAAATCATAAACAGTAAACCCTAAACTCTAATCCTAAATCCTAAACCCTTGGGTAAACCATAAAATAAAAATACAAAAAAATAAATAAAAAATAGTAATATTTACAAAAAAAACAAAAAAAATCTTTAAAAAAACACTAAACCCTAAACCCTAATCCTAAACCCTAAACCATTGGGTAAACCATAAACCCTTTGGATAAATATTAAACATTAAATCAAAAATTAAATATTAAACATTAAATCAAAATATTTTGCAATTATTATTTTATTTATTTATATTTATCTTTTTATTTTAAAAATATAATATAATGTTACAATATTTTTTTAAAAGATTTTTCGTTTTTATAAATATTATTATTTTTTTTTATTTTTATTTTAAAAACATAATATAACTTAACATGATTTTGTTTCCCTTTCTAAAAGATATCAAATATGAAATAACGCTATCCTATTGGTTGGTGAACCTCTAGGTTCACCCTAGGGGTGAATCCAAGAATAAGTCTTTGTTGTGTCACAAAACTTTTTTGAATGGATTTATTTATTTAACTTAGGTCCAAGCTCTAGAGCTAAGTTAGCTTGCGTAATAAGAAATGTCACAAAGTGGATAGCTTTACAGTAATAGTTTAAATTACATCGCTTATAGAAGTTACAATTTAGTTACAAAACTATAATACGGATTATTTGGCCCATTTGCCAAATGAAATAATATTAATTGTACTTAGGTTTCACCTGATTTGGTGAGAATATCACAGGAGTATCAAAAAGGAAATTCTAATTATTGAAACTGATTTTCTTACCCCAAAGACGGGATTCATGCCGCACAAGACGAAAAAGAAAATTCCCAAATCATAGTTATCGCTTTGACCATCTTTTAAATTAAAGGTTAGGTATTATTTGAGAAGAATTTCACCAATCCCTGCCATCTCTCTATTAGCGTAAGTTCATTTTTTGGTCCCTCCATAGCAAATTATTTGTTCATTTCTTAATTATCTATACTCAGTTCCAAACTCATGGTTCATCTCTGTGATTTTACTCATTGATTTTCAAGGTTTGCCATATTCAAACAAATGGGGAAGCCATCTCCTATAAAAAATGTTGATCTAGGAGGTAAACCAATCCTTATTCATCATCTTTGTTTTTATTTTTCCATAGATTTTTTTTTTTTGTTAAAAAATCTAATGCACAGTCTAACTTATTCAATAACTTAGATTACATGCGTTTTGTAAAACTTAGTTTCAAAGCAATACAGATTTACTTTTTTTATAAAGTTTAAGAATATTACAATTATAATGAGATGTCAAATAATAAAACAATAAAAAGTTATGTTGCAATTATCGAAAGAAATCAAATTAAAAAAAATATCAAAATTTGTAAAATAAAAAAATTAAAAATATTATTTATGATAATTTTCTGATATTATTTTGTAGATTATTTAAGATACTTTTCATTTCAGCTGCATTAGCCAATGGCTTCGTACAAACATAAAAACATAAGTTGTCCCATATGTAAGGAAAATAATCTATTATTCATCGTTCAAACCATTTATATAGTCAAGAATTTTTTATGTTTTTATTTTTGTTTCTAATAAAATATTATTTTGTTTCCCGTTTTAAGTTTTAATATTAAAATAATATATAATTTCACTATTGAATATTTTTTGTAACCTCATTCTGCGAAATGTTTAATAAATTAATTCTCCAAAAAATATATATACATTCATTAACAAATGGGACCAACCCCACTTGGTTAAAGAAGTGATTATAGTATTAGATTTAGAAATATAAAAATTTCAATTAATAAACACAGATCAAATGTTTAACCTATTTAATATTAACTAGATTTTGACCCGCGCTTAGAAAGCGCGGGTTTATTTTTCAAATTAAATAAACTCTTTTTATTAAATATGATTTTTATATATAATAGTATATAGGCATATACACATTTATGTGGAACCGTGAACCGAACCATATCAAATTGAAAACACGAAACCAAATTTGAAATGGATTTCAAAAATAATCGAGCATATCTTATATCTCTAGAGCCAAAAAACTAAAACCGAACCGAAAACTAAATTGTTACCTGAATTTCAAACTATTAATTATATACCTACAAATAAGAATTTTATTTAATTTCTAAATAACCATATATCCTAAAACAACTATTTATAAACCAAATTACTCAAAAAGTTGAATTACCTGAATATTTTTTATTCAAAATATTTAAAGTTATCCAAATTATCCAATATTTTTATTCGAACAAAACGAATTACTCGATATTTAAACCGGAAACTCGAAATTATCCAATATTTTTATCTATAAATCTGAAATTAGCCAAAAAATCTGAATCGAACCAGAACATAATTGAACCTAATTTTGTGGGATGTTAGCCTGTTCCCAACATTGCTATCGAATCGAACCAAAATCCAGATAACCTAAGTGAAACAAAACCAAACTTTGTAAATATGAATGGTTCCTTGATTTCTAGAATCAAAACACTAAAAACCAAAATACACGAACCAAAACCGAATGTTGGGGACTGATAGAGTTTCTATATTTAAATGGTGCTAAGAAAGCATTCTATTTTAATAAATTATTAAGTCCTTTGATGGGAGGTACATATGTGATTTACAGATAAATTAAGATATAAACAGTGTTTTCATATCCAATCTAAACCCACGGTTAAACCAGTAAACCATGGACGTATATAATCTGGACTGGCTTATGTTTCTACTATCTGATATGTTCCATAAAATTTAGATTTAATGAAAACCAATTAAATAAGAATCAGCTAAAATCCAAAAACCCGAACCCGTGAATCAACATCGATTGCTTTGGTAAAAACCCAGAAAAAAACTGATAATATTTTTAAAGATTTATTAAACTTCTCATGTATTTTATAATAATACATAAAACTAAATAAACTATTTGATTTTTATATGAATTACATGTATATAAAATCAGATTATAGTTTAGAAATATATGAAATAGGTTTTAGTATATATGGTTTAGAAGTTTATGGAAATATGGTTTGGGTACTGGGTTTGATCTATACAAAAAATATGATGAAAATCTCTTGAAAATATGTATTTGAACAAATACATAGATTCAAGAAAATACATGAAAATGGTGAGAGACAAATAAATATATAATATATGTGTATGGTATAGAGATTTGGTTTGTATTTAAAATATGCATAATACCCTTGAACATATGTTGTAAGTTCATACAATCTTTTTTTAAAAGTACATGAATAACGTATCACTAATTTGATCACGACCGGTTGTATCTAGATTCTTTACGTTTGGTCATTTATATAAGGTCGAATATATGTTACATTGCATATTATTAATTTGTTTTGAATTTTCCTTAATTAATGAAGTGAATAATAATGCACTCAAAATATTGAGATGCGTAAAAGGATACGTAGATGCAAAAATTACGGGTGATATAATGACAGACAGTTGGGTTGTTCTCTTTTAATAATATTGATAATTTTTTATTAATTAAGGTAAGCATAAAATAAGACATATTAAGTTCTAAGGAATAGGTCCAAACAACCTTTTATAAGTATATTTTTTAAGACTCCTTCTTTTTTAATAGTATAGATAACCGATGCTTCGAACCACTTTTCTTAGCACACCTGTTTTTTATTTTGTTTCAGCTTTTATTATTAAATTATAAATAGATAAATTATTTCAAATTATTACTTTATTTTTGTTAAATGTTGTACTGCTTTCATTTACAACATGATGTAGTTAAATAATATAAGTGTTAGAATACAAAATGTTTTAGTATTTCAATTATAGATATACCCAATTCATCTTATAATTGTTCCATTTAAAAACCATTTCTTACAAAACTTTACAGCACATTTTATTCTTACAGTATCACCGGAAAAAAGAAAAGAGGTCGTCCAATAGGCTCACGCAACAAAACGAAAGATATTTTTTTAAAAAATATTCCTTTTGGGATACTATGTTTTTGTAAACTTTGGGATACTATGTTTAGTCGTCACAAACATTATCCCAACCCTTCTGAAGGTAAATTAAATTTATATTCATATATATATATATATATATATATATATATATATATATATATATATATATATATACCCACCTTAGAATTAGTTAAAACTAAATCGTTTTTATTTAACACATTTATTTAATTTTATTTACTAAATTTGATATATATATATATATATATATATATCTCTTATTCCATAAATAAAAATTGATCAAATCATTTTCACAGGAAAACTTAAACTCGCGGCATCACTAGGAACCAGATTCTATGTCGACCTAACAATCCTTCACATCAAACATTTCAAATGTTTGATGAAAAGTGGATCATCTTAGAACAATACTCCATTATTATACCAATTAAAATGGTTTTCATATACTTTGATTCTAAGATTTTCAAACATGGTGTTTCCTACTTCTATTTTTTATGCACTACTTATTTAGACATCTTATGGTTCATTGAGAATGAAATACGTATTATCAAAAAAATACTCAGGTCCACACAATAAAAATAAAACATGTGTTAAATATTTGATCATAATACTCCTTTCCGCGCGTAGCGCGGACGAAGTCCCTAGTATATATAAAGGTAGCATTCAATTTGTACGTAGATAACTAGTTTCGTGGTTATATATTGAGAGCATCTCTAAAAAGACTTTCTATTTTAGAGTTTGCAAAACTCTTTATTTGAAGTTTCAAGTTGTTTTTCTTCAGAAGTAAAACTTTAAACTTAACTTTAAAACTATTTGTATTTTATTTTATGGTCCTTGTATTTATCATAATTAATGTAAATCCATAAAACTTTTATAAATAATTAACACATATATAAAATATTACAGAAATATTAATTAATAAAATCTTACACTGAAATATAAAATTATAAATAGAAATATATAATTATACAATGTGGTATTTTTTGTAGTTTAATATTTTGTTATGTATAATAATTATGTTTTCATGTACCCCTTTTTAAAAAAGTTTTTCTTAAATTTATTTTGTAATATTCATGTTGTCCTAATTTTTAAAATAATATAAATTTTATTTTAAAATTTATATTTAATTTATATGTAAAACTTGAATTTATAAAACAAATCTGAAACAATTATGAGATATAAAATCTTAAAGATTAAAATGATAAACAAAAAAATAACTTAGAATTATAAATGTGATATTTAATTAATTATAAGGACCAAATTGCAAATAAAAAGATGAAACTTCAAATTTGAAGTTTTGAGTAATGAAACTTCATATTTGAAGTTTCACTCTACAAAACTCTAAATTTGAAGTTTTAAAATTTCTTTTTGGAGAGGAAAAAACTCTATATTTGAAGTTATAGAGTTTATTTTGGAGATGCTCTGAATACACAAGTTTTCGTATCTATAAAAAACGTGTTAGGTTTCACCCTTTTTTTTTTTTTTAAGGTTCCACCAGTTGTAAGAGGTTTTTCCATTTTTGTCTGCATGTGAGTAGCAATATAGAGGCCAAACAACATTTGTGGAAGCAAAGTATATCAAACAAATTCCTAAAAAAAATTATAAGTAAATGATAGAAGAATCGGAGATAAATTAGCTACCGATTAAGTAAATGGAAAAATGCATCACATATGCTTTTTTGTCTGAACGCTTCACAAATATTTTAATATTCTGACTTTGGTCTTTATTCTAATGTTTTTTTAGAAAGTCTTTTATTCAAATGTTACGGAACAGCTGAATTTTTTTTTCCATGAGAAAAAATATTTTTATGAACGTTGAATTATCTAATAGATATCATAAAACCATAAATTCAAAATCTTAAAGCCTAAGATCTAGGGGTGTTCAATCCGGATATCGGTTCG
Organism: Brassica nigra; assembly: GCA_016432835.1. Taxonomy (NCBI): domain Eukaryota; kingdom Viridiplantae; phylum Streptophyta; class Magnoliopsida; order Brassicales; family Brassicaceae; genus Brassica; species Brassica nigra. The sequence goes on along the minus strand of CM028245.1, from coordinate 9,885,910 downwards.
GTTTCGGTTCGGTTTTTTCGGTTTTTCGGTATTTCGGTTAGTAAAATATAACTACCATTCTAAATCTATATTTACTTCGGTTCGATTTATATACCGTCGGTTTTCGGTTTTATACCAAATAACATAATTATGTAGTTTGAGATCATATTATATGAATTTTAAAATCATGTTATCAACGCAGTCATTTATTAAAAAATATTATATGTTCAAATAAATGAATAAAAAATAAAAACGCTCGAAATTTTGAAAACAAAAATAAGAAACAAAACAGAAACATGATAGAAATTTTTTTTCACTTTTTCATATTAGTGTTCATCAAAGTCATGGTTCTTCGATTGAACACGAAACTCTGTTCGCTTATAGATAAGAGAAAAGTTGAGAAGAATTTCCACTAATTGTTGTCCATCAAATTTATAATCTTCACTTCAATTTAGTCAATACTAAAATAAAGCAAAAAGATCAAAAAAAGAAGACTAAGAAAGTAAGAAGCCTCAGGTATGATGTATTGTTATTTAATTATAATTCAAGTGTTTTACAAAGTAGGATTCTTTATTACTATTAAAAAATATGGTAATAGTTATAAACAAAAATTTAACTATATAACAAATAGATTTTCATGTGTCGTTATAAAATAGATGCATATTTAAATGTTTTATTTTTAATCGGTTTTGTTCGGTTTATTCGGTTTAATCGGTTATAAACCAAACCATATCCAAATCCTACGGTTTTTAGAAAATCATATCCATTCAGTTTATATGGTATATACCAAAACCAAACCATATTGTCTATTTCGGTTCGGTTCGGTATGGTTCGGTTTTACCATATTGAACAGCCCTACTAAGATCCTTTCAGTGAATTAAATAATAAATTTATTATTTATATAATCTTATATTAAAAAGAAGAGCTTAATTCTCTTCTCTTTTTGCCACATCATCAAATAAGGTGAGGAGGATCCAACACGTGTCCTTTTAATAATACTATGCATTTGATTTGCTGTCCAGACTTAATATTCTTTGGGCTTGGTCTATCATTGTGAAATTCGCGAGCCCATTCGCTGGAGGCCGTTTTACATATGCTTGATTCAACGCCAAGATAAGGGTAAGAATCGACGCCGTAATGATATACCGTGGATTTTTCCCGTTTTTACCCATGGTATATGAGTATTTTTATTACTATTATCTATGTTTTGGAGTCTATTAGGTATGTTTTCAGGCTCAGAAGCATTTTGGAGAAAAATGATGTTTTAGATGCCTTTTTGGAGCTTAAAGAAGAGTTCACCCGAGATAAGACCAGAGGTCGACATCCAGAGTTACACATCGATCGATGCACACTCTGTGCTATCGATCGACACACATTTGCCGAAGGACGATACATCGAGATCATAATCGATCGATGTACACCTAGTACTATCGATCGATATCGAAGCGGCAGAAGACAAGTTGGACCTGGCCGAACTTGAAGCCCACGACATCACATTTTTACAAGATTACCCCTGACGAGTTTTTAACCTAATGAACTCATATTTATATGTGCCTAAGTGTTTTGGCACCGTACGACGATTTACAAGCTTTTTACCTCCATCTTTTCTACTCATTTCTTTTACTGTTTCATTACTTTGCAAGTTTTTAATAAAGTTCTATTCGGTTCTTTACTTGTTCTTCTTAACAAAAGTTATAGGATTCTAGATCTAGAGGAAAGATCCAAAGAGATTTGTGATTGGAACTTAAGTGTTCACTCCTCTAATAGATCTATGAACTCCTATTATTACCTTGTTACTATGAATCACTTAGCCATGTCTGAGTAGATTCATTTGTTAGATTTAGGGTTTAAATAGGATATGAGGGATTAGCCCCAGCCTATATCTGCTATAGTTGTGATATTTATTGTTAGGATTGTTCACTAATGCTTTTTCTAGATTAGCTACCTAGAACATGAACTTGGATTGCATTATTTATTCAGTGCAATTCCTGACAACATCCTAAATATGCTATGACCCTCTTGAAACAAGCGGAAGCTGATCTAAGATCATGGTGAGCATAGTATCAACTCGCGCATAAGTTCTGCTTAGAGCGTGTCGATCGATACTCTATAGAGTAATCGATCGGCGTAGCTAGAGGTGTATCGGTCGATATTCCTATCGAATAATCGATCGATACTGCCAGCGATATAGCTGGCCGCAAACACCATTTAGCATCTAAGTAATAGATGGTCTAAATTTTGCGAGAGCTGATGGATTCATTTAATAGTGTTGAGCTCTGACATATCTTGCAAGCAACTTGTTAGCATTTATAGTACCTATAATCCTGAATTCCGAATACCTACCCTGAATCTAACTACTTTTCTTTATTGTCTTAAACCAAAAACCTTTCAACTGAGTAATCTTACCATTACTCAAAAACCTGCAATTTACTTTAAACCATTTTCAACCTAGCATAGTCACTAAGATTGCATCTTATTTGTACACTAGATCTCTGTGGATTCGATCCCTAAGTACTACAACTGAACCTCTTATTTGAGAGAGTAAAGTCACTCTTTAGGGTAATTTGAGTGATATCAAATTTGGCCGTTGCTGGAGCTTTGATACAATAGGATTTAATCTGATTAGGTCTAGGTTATTTTACTTTAATTTGTTTTCGATACAAATTTTTCTTGTCTTTTCAGATACATGCCCAGCAGTACCGAAGCAACAAGGCATCTCAACTTTTGTTCTCAGAATACCCTCTAGCTTGGAGCGTTCAATCCATGAAAATCCGTTCGCATCGATCGACATCAACAACTATCTCGACCGATACCGACGCCCTGCCGACCGAGACACCGTCTTCGTCGACCGATACTCGCACCTTCCGTCGACCGACACCACTTCACCGTCGACCGACACATTTCTTCGACATCGATCGATACCCTATCTATATATCGATCGATACTATTCCATGAGTCATGGTTGCTTATTATTCTCACGAGATGAGAATGGAGACTTGCGTGACCAAGAAGGTCACCTTCGTAATGAAGCGGTCGAAGCTCAATGCTCAGAATGAAGTAATCCTTGAGCCAGAAACTGCACCTACAGGAGCTGTTCAACTGTAGGAGAGGCTGCTCGATCACTAGCTGACTACAACCGTCCAGATCAGTTCTACACCAACAGATCAGCCATTCGTCCCCTGCTATTCAGAGAGGCGATTTCGAGCTCAAGCCGCAGTACTACACCCTTGTGGGACAGACACCCTACTATGGACTGTCCAATGAGCATCCATGGACCATCCGGAGAGGTTCGAGGATCTCATATCTGCTATCAAAGCCAATGGACTCCCGTGGACTATCTTCTTTGTAAGCTCTTCAAGCACTCTTTATCTGGAGAAGCTTTACAGTGGCTTAAGCAGCTACCACCAGGATCTCTTACATCCTGGAGCGACATCAAAAACGCATTTTTGCGTAACTTCTTTGATGATGCGCACGCTGAAGACTTAAGGAGGAAAATTGCCACATTCAACCAGAAGCCTAGAGAGTCATTCAAGGATACCGGATCAGATTCAAGTCTTACCAGCGAGATTGTCCACACCATGGATTCAACAAGGTGCAATTGCTCTGCACTTTCTCGAGGCATCAGCTGGCGGATACTGCGAGGAAAGGCAACTTCACCACAAGGAATCCTGAAGATGCTGTGAAGCTAATAGACAACTTAGCATCCAGCAACAGCACGAACAACATTGTAAAAGCAAAATCTGCAGCGTTCCTTGGAAGGAACAGATAAATGAGGTACAAGCTACACTTGATAATGTTCGAAGTTGCTAAACAAGCAAATCTGCTCGATGGAGGATGCAGAGTTGATGAAGATGATGACTACATAGAAGCGAAGTCAACTGGATCAATGGAACTGGATTTCAGAGATCTGAAAACCAAGGAAACAGAAACTTCTCAGGACAGAGAGGCAACTTCCACAGCAGCAACCCCAATAACAACAAGAGTTATGGAAACTCATCTTACATGAAGCCACCCACACCAACCCGAGAAGGAAAGCTAGAAGACATACTCAGCAAAGTTCTTGAAAGCCAGCAGCAGTTAGAGGTGAACTTCAATGGAAAGATCGACGCTGTCTACACCACCTTGAACACAAAGCTTGATGCTTTGAGCACTCATGTGAAGAAACTAGAGACTCAAGTGATTCAGACAGGAGAAGTTGTTAAGAAGCAGGAAGTCTTAGGAAAAGGGATTGGAGAAGAAGTAACAGGCCACAACGTCAATGCTATCATAGAAGATGATTTTTGGAGAGTGGTGAAGCATGAGAAGCTGCAAGAGGGAGACTTCCAGATCGAAAGTTCCATGAGTATTTGCGGAAACCATTGGTATCGACTGATGTCCGGACATGACCATAGATCGATGTACGCCAACTCAAATCGAACGATGGACTCAGATGAGCATCGACCGATGGACCCTGAAGAATCCACTCACGAGTGCAACGCCGTAAAGATACTTACTCACGAGGAGTTCGCAGCAAAGCACCCACATCCACCCAGCCCTTACAAAATCGATCGACCGAATGGATGTCAAATCGATCGACAGAAGGATAAGGAAATTGATCGACATACTCCAGAACCTGTCGATCGATATTCAGTTATCACACGCCGAGTGCAACTTCCCAAGATAGATGTTGCACGACTTCATGCACTCAGGGAGCAGTCTAAGCCTTCCAGAAACCCACCAACCGCCATCATGAAGAAGCCCACGGATATCATTGATCCAATGGAGATAGAAAAGGAAAAAGATGGCAGAGTTGTTAGAAAAAGGAAAGAGAAGGTTCCTAAACACCTTAAAAGAGGAGTTAATGAGAAGGAGCTGGAAAGCTTCAGAAAGAGAGTTCTAAGAATACCTACAGAGAAACCTTTTGAAGAAGCCTACTTTTCACACAGATTGTGGATATTTTTCAGAGAAACCAAGGAGAAAGAAGATGACATCAGGAGGATGTTCAACCAAGTCAGAGACAGTATGAAGAAGAGGATCAAACCTGAGAAGAAGGGTGATCCAGGGAAGTGCGTTGTTCCTTACTCAGTCCATGGGATCAACTTTCCACGTGCCCTATGTGACACATGATCTAGAGTCAGCATCCTATCCAAGGTGATAGCAGACCATCTAGGTCTGAAGATAGAGCCTACTGAAGAATCATTCATCTTTGTGGATTGTTCTCAGCAGAACTCTGGAGGAATTGTAAGAAACCTGGAGGTTACCATCGGAGAAGCCCTAATACCAGTAGACTTCCATGTCTTGGACGTCAAGGTAACCCTACCTACTTCTTTGCAACTTGGAAGAGCCTTCCTAGCCAAAGTTGGAGCTATCTGCAATCTTCAGACAGACAAACAAACTGTGCCTAGCCCTGATCAATCCTACGGTCTGCTATGATCCGGTACGAGTCATCAAGGTTCCTGAGAAGATCCAAGACGCCTCAGACCTCGTAGCTGTTTGCTATTGTGGAGATGAATACGATTCACAAGACGCATACGAGACGGAGTACGCCGAATCGATCGATAGTGGCACTGTCTCATCGATCAATTCTCGTGAAACGACATCGATCGACAGACATACATGGTTATCGATCGATTCGCTATTCAACCAGATCGAGGAGGAATTTCCAGACGGTGACTTCAAAGTAAACGAGTGGGAGAACGACTACTACATCCCACCACATGCTGTAGATACTACTCACATCGAGGAGTATAATGATGATTACGAGGAGGAGAGAGCTATAGATTATCACAACCTTCCAGAAGATGAAGATCGACTTCTCCACCACAACTTCAGAATCAACACATCGATCGATAGGACCTTCTCCCCATCGATCGATACTACTTGCCTCGCATCATTCGACAACACAGTCAACAACAAGCGAGACGGAGACTACTCAATTGGGAGCCGGGCAAGTGATTACCAGCACGAGAGCTTTGCGGTCGAGACCGCAACGCCAACATACATCACCCAACCCGAGGAAGTCTCATCGATCGACATGGCACCATCACAATCGACCGATAGGCCTGAACAACTATCGACTGATCCCATACCTGTGCCATCGACCGATACATCCATCAAACCATCCCAGGTAACACATTCACCTGTACTTGATTTCGGTAATTTAACCCCGGATGAGATTGGTATTTTCAGGGATTCAAAAGGTTTTGCACGCTCAATGGATGGACGGACACTCCACATATCCAGAGAGGACATTGCAGACGTCCTACAGTTAGCCAACTGATCCCAAAACCTATTCCAGCAGCAACGCTACGGACCAGACCACCATCATCAGCACCAGGAGGCAGACACAACTGCTGAGCCAAAGGAAGCTGAGGATAATCATCTCACCACGAAGGACCCAAATTATCAAAGGAAATCGATCAATATGGAGAATCTGACATCGATCGATAGGCGTCCTGAATTCGGAAAAAGAGCTTTTCGATATGGAGTTCGAAAATTCTTTTGGGAGCAGAGAGATGAGTATGGGGTCTACACGGACGAGAAAGGGTTTGCTAGAGGAGTAGATGGTGACGTCATCAGAGTTTCTAAAGATGACATAAAGAAACTACTTCAAAGGACTTCAATGGACGAGCGCTCTTACATCAGTTTACCAGAGCACGCCAGTTCATTTACAAGAAAAGATTTGGTTCAAGAAATCTACACCAAAGATGAGATCAACGAGATGTTCACTGGTCTACTTGGAGAACGCAAGTGGGAAAAGCTCTCCATGGAAAAGAGTTTAGAGGATGCTAGACAAGCGCGTGAGATGAACTGGATGTTCTGCAGACCATGTATTACTCAAAAATGTTAAACGTCTTGAGCTGGAACTTGAAGATCTTCGCAACACCCAGCACCACGGCCAGACAAGTTCAATATCGAGCGACGGAGTAACATCCACATCGATCGAAACGAAGCCTGCACCATCGACCACCTACTCAAAACACGTGGTCGATGAATCTCTCGGAGATATCTGGAAAGAATTGAAGAAAGCAGAAGATCGTTTCAGCAGCAAACTCACCAAAACCTGTGAACCTATCTTCCACAACCTAGGAGATCTAAGCATCTGCACCGAAGAGATGAAGAGATCTATCCGCCTTATCAATGAGGCGCATGCAGATATGAACCCCGCGGCACCTTGCAATCCTTTTGGAGGATTGACTCGTCTAAAAACAGCTGAGAGGAAACTTGCTGATATACACTTCTTAGTAGACAATGAAGTGGAGGAACTCGCACTACGCATGGACACTATGCAGCAGGAGGCTGAGAAGTTCCAACGTCAACTCGATTATCAGGCTGCATCAATCGCATTGATCGATGAGTATAACCTCACATCGGTCGATAGGCGAATGACTGAAATCGACGGACAGGTGAAGCTCTTTGCCGAGAAGCTTCACGAGAATCTACTGAAGCACAAATTGACTGATGAACAACATGTTGCATCGATCGATATACTGACTTCAAAAATCTGCACCAGAGTTGACTTGGATAAGTTAGCTGATGAAGTCTACACGGCAATTACAAGCGTGGATGATTCGCAAGACAGACGTCTAGATCAGACGTATTTCCCGCTAAACAACAAAGTTGGCAGAATAGAATCTAGCATAGAAGGGATGCAGAAAGGAATCAGGGCCATTCAGAGGCAGCTTGCGAGCAGACCTGCACCCTTAGCATCGATCGACAGAAGAACCAGGACATCGATCGACGGACCTCAATAGCCATCGACCGACAATTCAACAGAGGAATCGATCGATACCAGCTCTATCCACGACAAAATGATCCAACGCCTTGATTCATGCAAGCGGAGCTCAGTGATCTTTCTGAACATGTCTACGAGAAATTAGGATGGCACGAGCTCAGCATTGAAGGTCATGAAGAAAGGATTCAAAGGATCAATGATGAGTTAATTGAGATAAATAAGAAACGAACCAGAGAATATGAAGCCACAAGAAGCTTATTTTACTCATGGTTCGGTGAGAAGAAGGATACAGAGGATACTTGTTTCCCAACAAGTACCTGGACTTCATCTCAGTAGCTCATTCCATCCAAAGTCAAGCTAGATGACTATAATCAAAGCGCTGAGTGGGAGGCAACACACTGTTAGGTAATTTTTCATTTATTTTTTATCTTTAGGATTTTATTTTTCGTATTTTTTTTTCTTTGTAGTTACGACTAGACGATTGCCATTGAAATCGACCGACATGACACTGTCGATATCGATCGACATGACACTGTCGATATCGATCGACATGACACTGTCGATATCGATCGACATACACCAAACAATAGCGATCGACGAAGGCGACTCAACATCGATCGATACGGATCACAGTCAGGTATTTCGTTCTACTTTTTCGATATCAGTATATTTTATTTTTGCCTATGCCTTCACCGGACTGGTTATACACTGAGGACAGTGTATGATTAAAGTCTGGGGGGATGATTACTGATGTTGTTTACCTTTTGACTTCATCTAAAATGTTTTCAAAATGGTTTTTATTGAGTCAAGAAAGGGATAATGATATTTTCAAAATTTTCACTTTTTATCTAACCAATCTTTTAGGCACCATTCTTAGATTTGTTGATGCAGAATGTACTATAGATGCTAAAGTTGATCACCTATCAGCTATGACAACGCTTTCATTGATTGTCTGGAGAAACCAAAGCTCATTTTCAACCTAACCTGACATTCTCTGCTTGTCTTGGAGCTTGGTATACATGGGATCAGATGCTTCAAACAAGTCTGGAAGGTAAAGCCTTGTGTAGATAGTTTTATCACCTCCTCTCTCTCATTTTCGAATTTAGATTTAATTTTATTCAGTTCTTTAAAAAAAATCGAAAATTAGCTTAAATATATGTTCTAGGACTAGTTAGTTATTACTTAGGAAGGAATTCGAACAGGGCTTGGCGGTTACCCCCCCTCAAGACTTGATTCATAAGAATTCTATAGGTAAAGGATTCGAACAGGACTTGGTGGTTACCCCCTTCAAGACTTGCTTCGCAATGAATCCTAGGATATAGGTCAAAAAGAAGTGAATAGGACTTGGTGGCTACAACCATTAAGGCTTGATTCATGGACGCCTGTCCAATCTTGGTCAATGTCTTGAAAATAAAAGCAGAGTTGACTAGGAGAGAATTAGTAAAGATAGAGGATAGGAACTAATTTTTACCTGCAGGTCCAGATACTTGTTTGAGCAACCTTGCATCCTGTGATCGACGGAAATGAAATCAGTAGAGGGGTGAGTCAGACAGGATTGCTAAGTTGTTGGCTAGATGATCAAGGTTGTTTAATTAGGATGTTGCATAATGTACTTCTGTGATTGACAGATTCTTAGATGTGGTTTGCAACAAAGTAGAGGTAATGATTTTAAGTTTGAAATTGATAGAGTCCCTGCTTTTTAAAACCTCTTTCATAAAGATTGCCTGTGTGTTTGCTTGAGGACAAGCAAAAGGTTAAGTCTGGGGGAGTTGATATACCATGGATTTACCCGTTTTTACCCATGGTATATGAGTATTTTTATTACTATTATCTATGTTTTGGAGTCTATTAGGTATGTTTTCAGGCTCATGAGCATTTTGGAGAAAATGATGTTTTAGGTGCCTTTTTGGAGCTTAAAGAAGAGTTCACCAAAGATCAGAACAGAGGTCGACATCCAGAGTTACATATCGATCGATGCACACTCTGTGCTATCGATCGACACACATTTTCCGAAGGATGATACACCGAGATCATAATCGATCAATGTACACCTAGTACTATCGATCGATATCGAAGCGGCATAAGACAAGTTGGACCTGGCCGAACTTGAAGCCTACGACATCACATTTTTACAAGATTGCACCTGACGAGTTTTTAACCTAGTGAACTCATATTTATATGTGCCTAAGTGTTTTGGCACCGTACGACGATTTACAAGCTTTTTACCTCCATCTTTTCTACTCATTTCTTTTACTGTTTCATTACTTTGCAAGTTCTCAATGAAGTTCTATTCAGTTCTTTACTTGTTTTTCTTAACAAAGGTTATAAGATTCTAGATCTAGAGGAAAGATCCAAAGAGATTTGTGATTGGAACTTAAGTGTTCACTCCTCTAATAGATCTATGAACTCCTATTATTACCTTGTTACTATAAATCACTTGGCCATGTCTGAGTAGATTCATTTGTTAGATTTAGAGTTTAAACAGGATATGAGAGATTAGTCCCAACCTATATTTGCTATAGTTGTGATATTTATTTTTAGGATTGTTCACTAATGCTTTTTCTAGATTAGCTATCTAGAACATGAACTTGGATTGCATTATTTATTCAATGCAATTCCTGACAACATCCTAAATATGCTATGACCCTCTTGAGACAAGCGGAAGCTGATCTAAGATCATGGTGAGCATTGTATCAACTCGCGCATAAGTTCTGATTAGAGCCGTATCGATCGATACTCATATAGAGTAATCGATCGACGTAGCTAGAGGTGTATCGGTCGATATTCCTATCGAATAATCGATCGATACTGTCGGCGATATAGCTGGCCGCAAACACCATTTGGCATCTAAGTAATAGATGGTCTAAATATTGCGAGAGCTGATGGATTCATTTAATAGTGTTGAGCTCAGACATATCATGCAAGCAACTTGTTAGCATTTATAGTACCTATAATCATGAATTCCTGAATACCTACCCTGAATCTAACTACTTTTCTCTATTGTCTTAAACCAAAAACCTTTCAACTGAGTAATCTTACCTTTACTCAAAAACCTGCAATTTACTTAAACCATTTTCAATCTAGCATAGTCACTAAGATTGCATCTTATTTGTACACTAGCTCTCTGTGGATTTGATCCCTAAGTACTACAACTGAACTTTTTTTTTGAGAGAGTAAAGTCACTCCTTAGGGTAATTTGAGTGATATCAGGTGATAGCTGTCAGTGGGCAGTTTGTAGGACCTCTCTTTAATGCTACGACCAACTAAAGTGTTGTTGTTAGAGTCTTAAATCATTTGGATGATCCTCTTCTTTTGACTTGGTGAGTCCAAGAGTTTTCTTTACTATACCAACTTACCAGTTATCCCTAAAATGTTTGTTCTCATTTGCTATGTGACTACTGATACTTCTTGAGTTCTTTTAATTTGTTTTTTTGGAATAGGTCTGGGCCGCCTGGCATCTAAATGCGGTGTCACATGTGGCAAGACGGTCTTCCTGGCACACACTTCCCTATTCCTCTGAGACGAAACTTTACTTACCAGTTTCAGGTGGCATATCAAATTGGAAGCTTCTACCCTCCCTTACCCGACTTTCATAGAGCATCTGCTAAGTTTGATCATGTTGTGATTAATAACCGGAACATTAAATCTTATCCTTTTCCCACAGCCTGGCGGCAAAATGGTGCAATCAGGACCATAAAATATGTATTACTTTTATCTGTTTTTCTGCGTTTCATCTTGCCCATTTTTAATATATACCATTGTTTTTCAGGTTTTAAGAATAATACTTGACTATGGGAAAGAAATTGGGATGCCGGATGGACCCTCAGTAGTGTACCTGATGGAATTGATTACTTAACCGCTCATGTTGAACTAGGTACTAAGAGTGTTTCTATCAATTTGTCTCATTAGACGGATGTCTCTTCTCATGTGACTTTCCCTTTGTGGGGAAAACACTCAAAAGCTTGAAACTCATGTTGTTTACTTTCTCTACAATTCTAGATTTTAGAACAACTTTATTGTAACAATAATTTTGTTTCGATCAAATTCGTATAAAATACTTCATATTAAATTTCTTTTCTTTGTAGTTTGACACCATAGAAGTTAATAGTACATTTGTGCACTTGCAAGAATAATCACAGAATTATGACTTTAATTACTCACAGAACTTATTAAAAATAGTCACTGTTGTGAATTTTATTACAAACAATACATGTGTTTGTAGATAGCCTGAACTTGACGTATCGGCGAGTGTTACTATAAACTGCAGATCTTTGTAGATTGAGTGTCTAAGCTTTTCAAGGGTTAGTCTGATTGGTAAAATTATGAAATTCTTCACGTAGAAACTTGCATAATTATTTTAACCTAAACGCCATCAGTTTGCACTAACAATGTTAATGGTGAGAAAGTGATTACAACAAATTTTGTCGTAAATCTGAATATTAATAATTTTATTTTACATTGCAGAATCCTTATTAAAATGCATTCTACTTATTATCAAAGTCAACGTAAAACTAATAATGAAAATACAGTGAAACATTGCATTTTAACATTTTTAATGGTTAAACAATATATGATTTCAAAAACAATTAAAAATAATAAAAATTAGATAACAAAAATGAAAATTAGTTTTTTAGTTGAAAGTAAATTTAATATGTATAATGTATTTATTTTGTTTATTTAATAACCCGCACGTAGGGCGGATCTAATACTAGTAATTCATATAATACATCTAGCCATCTCCACAATGATTGTTAATGACTAACTAAGAACAAATATTAATTAAAATATGGACGTTTGAAACGGTTAGGGTTCTTCCAAATATTAAGTAATATAGAAATGTATTAGACTAATAAAATATTTATTATTTATATATTTAATAAAATAATTTGAAATATTATTGATATTACTTCATATTGAGGCTTATCTCATCAATTCTTATTACAATATTTTTTCCATCAAATGCTGTATATTACAGAAGTGTTTAGTTAGTACCACATCACGTATATAGAAGTAAAGTAGATTAAACGTTACGTAGCTAATGACGTTTCGGGGATGAAGTCATTGAGAAGAATTAAAATATGGTGTTTCGCAGAGCGGAGACATAAGGCAATCATCACATGCTGGAATCAAAATATCAAGTAAATACTTTTCTCTTTTTTTTTTTTTTTGGTAAAATGGTACTTTTTCTCTTCCCTCTAGCTTCTCTATTTTCCCTTATGTTTAGGTCAAATTTGGCAGCCAGTGTCCTTAGCGTCGCTGCTTGACACTCTGTGTATCCTTTGTATTTGCCGTCGTCCAATAATTCAACGATAACTAGTTTCAGTTAAAAGATTACTTTGATTTATTGGAGAAAAAGAGAAGATATGAAGCTATTTACATAGAATAGAAAACTTTTGAAAAGAAAAAAAAAAGTACATAAAATAGAAAATGGAGAGGAAATTGAGTTTAAGAAATTACCAATGTAAATTTTGGTAAATTTTTTATAATTTTCTTTGTTATCAGTTTAAATTAGACCAAGAAAATAATTAAATTAATCTGGTTTATTGGATTAGACATGTTCAGTACCGGTCCTGACAATCCAAAGGCTGAAAGCAAAAAAATAAATTAAGGCCTATTTATCTAGGTATTTTTTTAAAAGCTTTAAAGTGAAATGTAGTAAAGAGCATTCGATCTCAATACCTAACTCATGCAGAATAACCAATTTAACCACCAGCCTGCCAGAAATATTGGTATTTTATCGGTCAATTTAATAGTTAACTAAATTAAGGCCGGAAGCCTGAACTTCTAATACTTCCCCTCAGGGTCGGTACTGGACATGTTACATAACATTTTATCAAAAATGAAGACGCATATGCTTTATCAAAAATCAAGGCTTAAGAAACCATGAAGATAGACGTGCACTTGGGATTAGTTTGAAAAATCATGTTGCCAATTGGGCTTTGAGAAGAGAAAGATATCTTTAGAGAAAAAAAGAGAAGAGAGAGATACCAAAAAAACTATGAGGTTGATTGGGAGTAGATTCTAGCCTAGTTTCTAGTTTCTGATTTTCCAGAAACCACTTTTCACCCAATCATGATTCTGGTCAATTAGCTTTCCTATTTTTTAGGGAATCTACTTTTTTCTTCCGCTTACTAATTCCTTCTTAGAAACCAAAATCCCTATTCAAGTGGTTTCTTCTTTATTCCTAAGCCATCTACGACCAAAACAAAAAAAAATTGATTTTCTTCTTTTTTTTTTTATAAATTTCTAGTTTTAGTAAATAGTCTACTATATAATACTTACTCTATACTTCTACAATCACACACTCAAACTAAACATGAACTTCACAAATATTCTATATTTTAAGCATTTGGAATTTTCTTACACTATCTTTTCTTAAGAAGTTTGGAGTTTTGTCAAGGTAAACAATAGTTCAATTAAATAACTTTTGTAAAACACTTCAATTTTTTTCCCTTTATCGTTCTCTTTTTTCACATTATAGGTTAGACCATGTTGATAGTCATACCAGATTATGTTAAAGAAATAATTATCGATTTTGTTTACCCAAATCTATTTTTAATAAATATGATGGAGTAAATATATAGGTGGTGATTATTTTAAATATAACAATATACTTTATATTACTTTTTACAAAGTGCAAGAAAATTTATTATATGTCAAGTTTGTAATAAAAGTATATTGTTATATCTAAAATTTATGTCTATATGCAGAATAAAGTTTTTATTATAAAATATTGTTATGGCATAAATATATGCATTATTATAAAATAAATAGCAAAACATAACCTTTTTTAACAACAAGTACGTAAGAATTTAATTTAACTCTATAGCTATTAGTATTTATTTAAAATATTATTTCCATAACTTTAACTATTAATAGTGTTTCTTCTTATAGGTATGGCACACCAAGGACAATCTTCAAATAGCAAAGAGGTATTTATTTACTAAATAAATATTTATAATTGACTGATTATATAGTTTAATTGACTAATTAATGTATGATATTAATGTTAAAGGGAAAATTTCAATGGAATGATAGCATGGTTCATATATTTCTTGAAATATATGAAAATGAAATGGAAAAATAAATTGGCGTACTGGTCCTTTGAAAAAGAAAGTAAAACGAGAATTAGAAATGCATTTCGAGAAGCAACAGGTCAACATCCAGAATGGCTTCCATTGAAAAACAAATTTTATTCTATAAAAAGTTGTACGACATTTATCGCCGATTGGGCCGTATGACTGGAGTTTCATTTCACGAGACCACAAAAGCTATTCAAATGGATGATGAATGGTGGAATGATCGCATTCAGGTAATTTTTGAATATCAGAACCATCAGTTTTTTTTAATTAAAAGACTATAATAACTTTTTATTGTTTTTTAATTTAGGAAATACCTGATGCTGCAAAGCTCCGGGCACACCCCCTCACTGATCTCGACAGATTGGATCGACTTTTTGGAGGCAAACACATTTCAACCGATGATGGATATTATCCAGGTTCTGGAGTGGATCAGAATACCGAGTCTGAGACGGCAACCGAGAATGAACATGACACTGTGAATCTAGAAGATGATTCTGATGTGCCTTCAAGAAACCAAAACGAAACACCGTCTTCCTACAATCAGAGTTCCAAACGGGTGTACGGAAACACTTCGTAGTTCATCTTCCGCGTAAGCGAGGAACAACAAAAGCTTCATATGACTTTGTGACGAATGAAGCCTACAAAAAACTATAATAACACTCATATGCACTATATGGAAGGCATTGAGATCAAATTTCTGCATCTTTGTGGGATTCAAGGTAGTTTTATTTTATATTTAAATTTATTATTTTAAAATAATTTTCAAATTAGTTCATGTATGCTTTGATAATAGTATTTTTCAGTAATAAATATTTTACTATTAATAATATTTTTCATTTTATTATTTTTAAGAACAAAACCAGAAGCTAAAACCAAAATATAAACCACCAATCAAGTTTTCAAAAACCAAAATCTACTGCAAAATCAAAACTAAAACCAAAAGCCAAAAGCCAAAACCAAAACCAAAAGCCAAAACCAAAATCTAGAATCTAACAAAACAATCATCACCTATTTGTGGTTTTCAAACAGTTTTGGTTTTGTTTTATAAAACCATTTTTTTACCGATCAAGATTTTAAAAAATTAGATTCCCTAAAATATAGGAAAACCAATTTTTGTAATTAACTACCTATTTCATTCAAAAGCCAAAAACTACAATTTCCTAGTTTCCAACAATGCACGTTGAGTTTTTGTATTTTTTGTTATTAAAATAATTGTATATTTATGTATTAATATAATTAAACCTAATAAAAATATTTAAGTAATAACTACTGTAAGAGAAACAAGGTTAAGTAAAAAGCATTTGTTTAACATTTGTAATAACTATTCATAAAATAATTTAAACTTGTCAATAAAAGAAAATTAATTTAATTTATTTCATGTACAGTTTACATGGTTTTTTTAATAAAATACAAGTATTATTTGTTAAAAATTAAAATACATCTATGTTAATCATAAAAAAATATTTATTGTACCAACACTATTACAATAATTAAAATATATTTTTATTTAGGTTAAATTTTTGAATTAAATATATTTATGTATTTTTACCATTTCTATTTTTTAAACTTTAAAGTTTTGCATAAATTATTAATACAATGTTTTCTTAGTTATCCCTATAAATTAAATGTAATGTATTAAAAATTATTTTAAACATTTAAGTACATAAAATATATTTAAAATAAAATATTAATAATAATTATCATATATTAAAGTTAAAAACCAAATAACTAACTATATACTTTAGGTTTTTAAAATCAAAATTCTACAATGATGTTCATGATCAGATTTCTGCATGTATATAGATTTATAATGATAGTTTTATTTTCTTTTTGCAGTTTTTATTTTAAATAATTTATATGTATTTTGATGAAATGTTTATGACTTATATTTGTTATTTTTAGAGTAAAATACTAATAATATTTTTATTTTTCATTTTAAAAATCAAAAACCAAAAACCAAAATCTAAAACAACCATTCAAGTTTTTCAAAAAACTAAAAACTACTGCAAAATCAAAAACCAAAAACTAAAAACCAAAATCTAAAATCCAAAAACTAAAAACTAAAAACTAAAAACCAAAAACTAAAAACCAAAAACCACTCAAACAGTCATCACCTAAAGCTCTCAAAATATATCACAATTCAACATACTTCTTCTAAAAAGATTTGCTTAGGAATACAATGTATGATCTTACTGCATTAAAAATCATGAAGTCAAGTGAGACTCAACCACTTTGAACGGGCTCGAATTAG
The DNA here is from genome assembly GCA_016432835.1 of Brassica nigra. Taxonomy (NCBI): domain Eukaryota; kingdom Viridiplantae; phylum Streptophyta; class Magnoliopsida; order Brassicales; family Brassicaceae; genus Brassica; species Brassica nigra. Next base: position 9,868,884 of record CM028245.1, on the reverse strand, counting down.
TAAAAAGAAAATCATGAACTCGAGGATGCCATCGTTGTCATGAGAGTTGTAGATAAAACGAATAAAACTTGACAATGTGATTTAGACGGATGTAAACAGTATAGTTGACAAGAGAAACAGTATATAAGGTCCTAATTGATTGTTGAACTGTAAAGACTGTAGAGGCTTTGACAATTTCTACAGCCATGCAATTTATATTCAATCATGCTTTTTAAAATTAAATTAATTGTAAAGTTTCTTTGTTTATGACTCCCTACGGCAACTTTTTATTTGAACTGCAATTTACGGCGATGAGACAAATAATAGTTTGGTTTAAGCCTAGAAAAAAAAAATTCTGATCATACTTATAGTTTAATTTTCAATGTTTTTTTTCGAATCTTTTGTGGAATTCCGTTTAGAGTCTTTAGACATGCTATTTTCTCCAAGTTTATGTTAAAGAGATGGTTTTCTTTATCTCCAATCCGAGATGGCGGAGTTTTAAATTATCAGTTTCTGTTGAAACCCGCACGGGAGAACCTCCTTATGATGATCATTTGGATGTGATCGAGATGAATATAGTCTTATAAAGTTAAAATTATTAGTCGGCTTCACTCTTGATCCCTTCATCTGTTTTGACCCAAGAACCGTTTGAATCTTTCAATTTTGTAATGTGATTCCGAGTTCTTGTAACAGAAATCAACATAACATGAATAGGAAAAAAAAAGTCTGCATCTAGTAGTACATGTGGTTACATATCCTGAACTCAACTGATACGCCACACAGGAAATGAAGATAATGCTTCCATATCATGAAACCTTTAGGATAGATTTGAAGTTGGTGAAAATAGAAAGCAGTTTCCAAGTTTGTTGAGATATGAAAAGCAAAATTGCTGCCACATATGCTGTTGTTTACTTATTCTGAACAAAAGGAGTTTTTTTTTCTTCACAAAAGTAGTCTTTGAACAAATATTTTTAGTTGTTTCTATATTAAAATCAATTTACTTACAAGACTGTTTTGGTTTGCCATCCAACAGAGACGAGACATTTTCTACAAAAGATATCTGTCGGGCAGGACGAGGGGTTGCATAACAGACTGAACCACTTAGTTGCAACCCTTTTGTTTTTCCATTCACATAAACTTTGATTGAGCAGTGTTAGATAGACCAGACACATGGACTTTACCACTAAAACCGGCTGATTCCTCCACTACGGCATGCCTAAAACATTCCACAAAATAAAATAAAAAAAGAAAGTTAGAAAAACCTTTGATAGAGTTTAGATATCCGAAACACTGTAAACTCTATACTCTGAATCTCAATAATGAACAAAGCTTTGAAGTAGAATCTTATTTACACTCGCAAGCGAGATGGTAAGGAACAATGAACAAAGCTTTGAAGTAGAATCTTATTTACACTCGCAAGCGAGATGGTAAGACTCATATCGTCTTTAACAAGAAACATCAAAGTAACAAATGAAATCAACTTGCTTATTTAACTTAGTATTCTTTCATGAGGTGAGTTCTAACGACAAAGACTCCAAATGAGACAGAAGGTTTGACTCCTCTTATTTCAAAGTCTGAGTCTCAACACTAGGATTGAATATTCAGTACAAAGAAGCTTTTCTACACGAAGGCAAATTGGAATCTTGTAAATTATGCCTCTCTGTTTCAAAGCGAAAACACTGAAAGGACCAAATGTTTCCAAAGAATCAGAGTGATCAGTCCAAAAGTTTATACGCTCGGTTAAGAATCTATTTTGTATTAGTAGAAAACAGATGATTGAATATAGCACTTTGATATCTGAGGAGAGACATTGCTGCAAGGTGTTGCCGTACATTGCCAGGTGTTATTAAATCTTTTCGCTCTTTTTCATCCAAAAAAAAAAACTTTTTTTATTCAAGCTAGATAAGCATCTCCACAACGGAATTGTGAACTCATATCGTGAGTTTTTTTATTAGAAAGAAAATATTACAGTGACAAAACATGACAAGACCATTTTCAAGCCTGTGGTTGATAGGAGAAACCGTTAACCGTGAGGCCTCCATCAACACAAATGGTTTGACCTGTGATATAGGAAGCTGCAGGTAGACACAAGAAAACCACTAGTGATGCAACTTCATTCGGCTCTCCAGCTCGACAAATAGGAGTTCTACCGAGCAACCCCTCCTTGAAACTAACGTGATCAAGAAACTTTAAGAAACAAAAAAAAAAGAGAGAGATGATTAGAGGAATGGAAAAAAAGAATTATGATATATCCTATTCATACTTGTAATATATATTTCCTTATTTGATAGATGTCCTTATGACAATAGGATTAGGAGTTTATAAGTTGTATATAAACAGACCATGAGCCGAGGTTGAGACAATAGGATTAGGATATATCATAATAAATGTAAAAGAATGTAAAAGTTCTTTTTTCATTACAGGTTGAGCCTGAGGAGTCCTGATGATATTAGGTGCAACAGCGTTGGCTCGTATGCCGTCTTTTGCCCATTCACAAGCCAAATTTTTAGCTAGTTGATTCAGAGCTCCTATATTTTAATAGGATAAAGGAGTCAACAAAACAAAACAAAAACAAAATAAAAAACAAAACTCCTACCCTTGGTTAGACCGTAAATGGATCCGCCGCTCATGGATACAACCCCTGCAACAGAGGACATGAAGACAATGCTTCCATAGCCTGAAGCCTTTAGGAGAGGATGTGAGAGCTGGCAAAAATGGTAAGCAGATTCCAAGTTTGTTGAGATATGGAAAGCGAAATCGTCTGCTCCATATTCTGTTGTTGGCTTTCCGCGAAGTACACCAACATTGTTCACCTTTTTGCATAAACAAGAGGATATTTTCAAAGTTATCTATAAAAAATATGCTTATTTGTTTCTATATTGAGGCCATTTACTCACGAAAATGTTGAGCTTGCCATCAAACAGCGAGGAGACTTTTTGTATCAAAGTTTCTCTCTCGGGACGTGAGGTTACATCACAGACTGAGCCACTCACTTGAAACCCTTTCTTTTCCCATTCACTTAAACTTTGATTGAGCAAAGTTTCAGATATGTCGCATACATGGATTCTAGCTCCAAAACTGGCTAGCTCCTCTACTATGGCATGCCTATAACATTTCACAGATTCAATTTCATTAAAATATTGACCATTCATGGTGTTCAGTAGAAGAGCTGATTATAACAAAGAAGAAAGACAAACCCGATTCCTGCGGCTCCACCGGTTACAAGAGCAGTCATACCTTGAAGACTCCATCTTTTATCCATCTTTTTTTTTGCGTGATTAGCAATGACAATTGCCGCAAAAGAGAGATATAGAGTAATTACTAACGATGTGGATGAGATCGATCAATAACAAAGTTATGAGAAGACTGATAAGTTTAGTATTAAGTGTTTGAATGGGCCAAGTGATGATGACGTAACTGCTGACGCGTCTTCCATTAAGGCTATTAACAAGTCTTGTTTCATTACTTGGATTACAGGTCCAATGATAGTATGATACGATACATAATAATATTACTAATTTTACTAGCTAATGATGTTTCTCTGAGTGGAGAGTGGAGAGTGGAGAGTGGAGAGTGGAGAGTGGAGAGTGGAGAGTGGAGAGTGGAGAGTGGAGAGTGGAGACACCAAGAAGCAACTAGGAAACGTGTTGATTAGGCAATGAAAAAGTTTACAGAGAAATTAGCTAAACATAAATTAGGTATGCCAAATAAATTTTCCGATGGGTTATTTTTCCTTTATTTAAAATAAGACTTTTCTTGATAGAATCATTTTTTAAATATCAAATTTTAAATAGACATTTCTAAATCCATAAATTCTATTTATGTGAATATCAAATTTTAAATAGACATTTTCTAAATCCATAAATTGTAACCATAAATTCTATTTATGTGAATATCAAATTTTAAATAGAAATTTTCTAAATCTAAAAATTTTAACCATAAAATCTTCTATTTTAATAAACTAGATGCCTATAAAATAAAGTAACATACCGACAACAGTCACATGCTACATAATAGTTCATTTGTAAAACCGTCTAAAACCGGCGAGGATATATTTTGATTTTTGTTTGGTTCCATTGCTATTTCTAATATACCAAGGGGAAATTACACCCTATAACCAAACGGAAAATCCAAATTAAATAAATAATTAAAAATACTTTCGTTCTTTCTTTTTCTATCTCTCTGTATTCTTTTTACTAAACTAATTTTCACCTTATAACCAAACAAAAAATCCAAATTAAATAAATAACTAAAAATACTTTCGATTTTTCTTTCTCTATATTCTTTTTACTAAACTCATTTTCCCCTTTTTGGGTTATTATACAAATAAACGCATATACCAATATCACTCAGTTTTGTTTTGCAATTGAGTGCAAACGTATTTAGAAAAGCATGGCCAAGTGGAGTGTTTCTCTCTAATTTTGTTTTTCTTCTTTATTTTTGGGCGTCCAATGCATTTCTATTGCTCATTAACCGGTGCAGAGTGTATACGGACGCGGCGTGGAGAAGCCAAGACAAAACTGCAGGTTGTAGTTGGATTCTACACAATCCACGGCTTGAAGAGACAATACAGGGCACTTTAACGGAGTGTTTTGTTGCGTCTCCTCTGATGGCTGAGGCATTAGCTGTGCGGGAAGCCCTGCGGTAGGCCAAGGCTCTTCAACTCACCAATATCTGCCTCATGTCAGATAACCAGATGCTTATCAAAGTACTATCCTCGAAACAACATCCGGTGGAGCTCTACGAAATCAACTTGGATATCGAGAACCTATCTCTTTCTTTTTCTTCAATTTCCTTTGCGCATGTACCTCGGAGCTTGAACTCCACCGCAGATTCCTTGGCAAAATCTGCTTTGTACTCTTGGAACCTTTAAACTATCTTTAATGAAATATTTGGCTGTTCAAAAAAAAAACCGGTGCAGAATTCACATGAAAAGCACCAATATCGAAAAAATCAACAAATCACAATGTTCGAGATAAAACGCCCACAAGGCCACTCTTGTCGTGAGAGTTTAAGACAAAACATGACATAGATGGACTACAGAAAAATTAGTTACCTCAACATCGACAGTAAGCAACTCCAATGTAAAATTTTAATTTTTTTTCCAAAATAGAATAACTCTACTAAGTGAAATAGAATTAGTTTTACTCCAAATCCTACTCCATTTTGGAATAACAATACAATGATGAATAAAATATAAGTTATTATTCTATTTATAGAACAATATTATTCTATTTATAGAACAATATTACTTAAGTAATTCCGTTGTTTATTCCATTATATAGTAGAAAATATAGCGGCATTGAAATATTTTTTACTGCAAACTCTATTCTGGAGTGAAATATGAAATAGGGTTAAAGATACTCTAACTATATCATACAAATGCCATAGTCTATAAAAATTGATATGGTTTATAAAATTTTCATTAAATATTTTCGAATTTTACCCTTTAATTAAAATAGTTTGTATTCCAAAATTGTAAAAAAAATTCTTAAATAACATTTTAAAAAGAATAAAAACAGATATCATTTCCAATTAGCATCCATAATTTTTATCACAGTATAGTATAAAAATGATAAAATAACACATTGAAATGAAAAAGAAACATATACCTTAGGATTACATGTTTATGAGTTTAGATTTTATGGATTGAGTTTAGGAATTAGGGGTTGAAATTTACTGATTAGGATTAAGGTTTAGAGTCTAGAGTATAAAATTTAAAATAATTAGTTTTTAAATAGATATTTTGAAACTGTTTTACAATATTTATTATATTGATTATATTATTATTATAGGTAATTTAATTGTATAGACTTTAATGAATGTTTATTTTGTTTTGTTCTTTTGTGTGTCATTTTCTGATAACATTATTTTGTGTTATTTGAGAGAAGTGTTCTTGTAAGATCAAGCAATTCAACCATCCAAAGAACCTAAAGAGTTAACTAGTTATATTATAGAATAATTAATTTATCAAATATAATTCAAAATTTGAGTTTAAATGCATATATATATATATATATATATATGTATTTCATATTCAGTCAAATAGAATAATAATAATAATAATATTATTATTATTATTATTATTATTATTATAATTTTGAAAAATGTTTACAACATAACGAAATTTGAACTAAATAGTGAAATCTCATGAGAAGATTTTTGAAAAAGTGTTCTAAGTAATTAATACAATCTTATAATAAAATTATATAATTTTAAAAATGTTTTCATGAAAAATAAATCTAAATAATTTAACTAAAAACATTTTTGAATCATTTAAACTGAAATTTAATAAAATTGTATAGTTTTGAATTAAATGAATGATATTATGTTGTAAATAATATTTGTCAATTGGTTAGGGTTCGACAACATATGCTTAAGTAGTATTAGTATTTTTAGGGTTAGATTTGAAATTATAAGTATCATTTTGAAATTTTGATTTGAAATGTAAATGTTAAATTGCGTATATATTAAATATTATAAAAGTTGAGTTTATGTTTTAATAAAGGATTTAAATTATCAGACTTGAAGTCTCTGAAACAGTTATGAATAGTATATTTCATGTGGAGTCTTCTGGAACGTGAGCAGTTTCTCTTTGGTTTCTTATGTTTACTGTGATTTTATCTTGCTTTCTAACATGTTTACTCTTAAACTTAACATGTGTATTCTTGTGATGATTAGTAAATACACATTATTTGGTTATGTGGATAGAGTAGATTAGGATGGTTAAGTGAATATATATAATATGTTGTAATTAGATCCTTCTTATTTTATGCTTGGTTGATGATCTTAATGCTAGATTATATTTGATCTCTGTTATTATAAATCATCAGACATTTCATGCCTAGAATATGTATGTTGAAATCATTGAACCAACTTGACAATGCTCTTTGCTCATTTAACCAATGAAAATTGATATTAGATGTGCTTAGGTGGTTAATGGACTTAAAATCATGGATAACTGATACTATTAGGCCAATGGAAACTGATGTTTAATTTTTAATTTGCACGAAGATTATTTACATGAAAATGTATTACTCTATTTGTTTGTATCTAAACCTATATAACCTGATTGATTGTTTATTTTAGCACCCAAGGTTGAATATTAGTCATCTTGAATCATTACTCATTGATCCATACAATAACCTTGTTTAAAACCTGTTGTTGCTCTTAAGTTCTAAGTGATTGAGTTTGAATATTGTTTAGTTCAGTTTGGTTACTTAATCACAACACTATTTACTTAATCAGAACAATATTTGATCATTATAATCATAATAGGATTGGATTAACACCTCACATACTAGAACTACTTTGTGCTTGTTCAAGAATAAAGTTAATTCACATCATTAATTACACTCAAGCAAACTGAGAACAAGTCATAATAGTTATAATACATCCCTAACATCATATTCTATTGGATAAGTAAAATTCTTCAAGCATTTTGTTAAACACTTTCTGAGCATGAAATTATCTTAGATCTAGATTATAGTTAATTAAATCTAATATAGGATAACATTTCTTATATGTAAGAAACAATGTTAATCAAAGCCTAAAAATTGTAAATTATCTATCAATTATCCTAATTTACCTAACCCATAAATATAAGAATGAGACTGCTCACTAATCATTATAACAATCTTTAAATACATGTTGAGTTCAAGAATAAACACAGTACATATAAAAATAGTTAAGATAGACAAAATATAAGAAGAAAATGCTTAAAAGATAACAACGATTCAAACTTTCAACAAAAAAAAAACAATTGTTTTGGGAGAAGATAATAGGGAAATTGCATTGTATAGCCATCAAACAAAAGATAATTCACTCCATATCCAAAATACCTAACTCACCGATACACAATCTCCCCATTATAAAAAATAGCCATATTACCCTTCTCAAACAACCGGTGAAACCTGCAAGAAGAAAAATAAATAGATTAATAATAATAATATTGAAAAGTAACTTGTGGCTCTTAGAAAACCACACATTCTCTCATATATGGTTTTGGTGACTTTGTAAAAGGTGAAAGTCTTCTTCCCAGATTTGTTCTTGAATTGATTTCTTCTCACAAAAAGGACAACCAATTATGATAAACAAGAGGCAACGGTGAAGGCATACACGGTGAGCAAAAACACCAACTATTTCATTTCTTTTCCTCCTTCTCTTAACTCATTGATTTTCAGTTTCACAATCATGCTTTTGCTTTTATACTCTGTTTTTGTTTTTATACTCTGTTTCTGTTTTTATATTCTGTTTCTGTTTTTGTTTTAGTGATACAATGGTGAAGAATTGCGACGGCGGACCGATAGAAGCGTTGCTTTGTCGAAAAAGAAGAGGAGATAAAGATGATCTTTATATAGTGGGGAAGAATAACGACGGTGAACGAAATGAAGGTGTATCAGCATGTTTGGAAAAAGAAGAACTAAAGAAGATGAACTCGCCGTCTATACTATATTCGGCGAACGAAATAGTATAGTATATATTCTGTAATGTAGCTATTTATGTAAGGTTACCATACTATTTGAGACATATTTCTATACTATTTCTTAAAATGTAATAATCTGACTGTCAATATTTGAAAACGGGGAAAATTATTTATATCTCGGATGTGGGTTGACATTTCCGAGTTAGGGTATAGTTTTTTCATCTGGGTTGAGTTTCACTAACTCACCCTCGTTACTCTATTACTTGTGTTAGGGATATGACCCCATCTGTGTTGTAATGTCAGTTTATTCTATTCAATAATATAGTAGTACAACATCCATATAACGTTGCTACTAAAGTCCCTGAATTATTGAATGAGAACTAAAGTTTAGTTCCTCGTACACTCTAAAAGTAGTATATTATATCCACCATGTAGTATAGTATTACGATCCTGGTGAATGTCATTATTTGAAAATGGGGGAAACTGTTTATATATCAGATGTGGGTTGACATTTTCAGGTTATGGTTTAGTGTTATCATCTGGGTGGAAGTTTCACTAACTCACCCTCGTTACTCTGTTATTTGTATTAGTGATATGGCTCCATCTATGTCGTAGTGTCAGTATATTCTATCCAATAATATAGTAGTAACATCCATATAACCTTGCTACTAAAGTCCCCTGAATTATTGAATGAGAACTAAAGTTTAGTTCCCTGTACACTCTAAAAGTATTATATTATATCCACCATGTAGTATAGTATTATGATCCTGGTGAATGTCATTATTTGAAAACAAGGGAAACTGTTTATATCTTGGATGTGGGTTGACATTTCCATGTTAGGGTTTAGTGTTATCATCTGGGTGGAGGTTTCACTAACTCACCCTTGTTACTCTGTTACTTGTATTAGTGATAAGACTCCATCTATGTCGTAATGTCAGTCTATTCTATTCAATAATATACTAGTACAACATTCGTATAATCTTGCTACTAAAGTCTCCTGAATTATTGAACAAGAACTAAAGTTTAGTTCCCGGTACACTCTAAAAGTACTATACTATATCCACCATGTAGTATAGTATTCTGAACCTGGTGAATGTCACTATTTAAAAACGGGGGAAACTGTTTATATTTCGGATGTGGGTTGACATTTCCAAGTTAGGGTTTAGTGTTATCATCTGGGTGGAGGTTGCCTTTGAAATACTAAATCATATATCCTAATCACTAAACCATAAACCTAAATATAGATCATAAACTCAAATAGAATGAGAAAAAATGAATGAGGTTTTACACAAATGAATTGACTACACCATTTATCAAACTATTGTTTTTCTATTATTCTCCACATATTTACTGAAAACAGTAAATCATATGTGGTTTTTATGTGTGTGATGTGGTCTCATTTAATTTGGGTGACGTGGTTTGTATGTGTGTGATGTGATCTCATTATTAGCCATATTTAATTTGGGTGATGTGGCATTATTTCATCCTTTCATGTGGTCTTTTTTCTTCCTCTCACGTGGCCTTCCTTTACTCTCACATGATGTGTTTGTAAATAATAGTGATTCATTATTGAATTTCTTTGGTGGATTAAATTGGTAGGTGGTACAACTACCGGATGATTACAGGAAGAAGGGGCACAACTGGATAATAATTGGTACAAATGATAGTTATTACATTATGTCAAAATCAATGTCATCCACTTAATTTTGATGCCAAAATTGGTTATTCAGCAAATAAGCCCAAGATAATATCTCCAACGTTTTTAGACTAAACTATATATAAGAGCCTAAGATTTGAAACGTATCAGCCCAAAAATCTTGGATCGACCTACACAAAACCAAGTAAAATCTGGTCGGTCATGCTGATAGTGGCACTCTTAGCCTGCAACATACACCAGCAGCCGAACTCCTCTTGTCGAGCCTACTCATCTCATAGCTGTCGCGGCTCCACTTATCTAGTTTTGTAGTTAAATGAATTTGTGTGAATTAATTAAAAAATAATATTAACTTAAATATTTTCAGAGATGATGTAGATATTTTAAATGTAGAGAAAACTCTCTTATTATGTTTAAATTATTTTTCAGCTAGAACAGCAGCTCATGCAGTCGATCATATAATCAGTTAGTGATTTAATCCTAAGGAGGAGAAGATTTGGAATGATAGATTGATGGAGAATATAGTGGTTCTAGAAGATACTCCACTAATCAAGAGCTTAACAATAGTCAAAATAGAGAGAGGAATGGGTATTGATGGAGATATACACAACATTTTTGTTACACAGTGAAATTATGGTATTGTGTCGTTTGCAATATTATGGTCAATGGAGGCTGAGCTATGCATTGAACCCAGTATCCATTCATTTCAGTCATATGCTTAGAAAAGTTAAAGCTTCGCACAAAATATACTATCTTATTTGACAATTGATGACTCACATGGTAGTAAAAAAAAACCTTACACACAAAAACAAAAACATGATATGTGACAATCACTGCCTCCAATATGGAGAATAAGATGAATCCATAAAGAGAAATTGTCAAAAATACCATAAGTTAAGTACCACTTTCAAAAATACCTTCCATATAAAATATACTAACATTTGGGTTTAGGCTTTAGTGATTAGGATTTAGGGTTTAATATTAACGGGTTGCATTGAGTTTATAAATGTTTTATAAATATTTTGAAAAAATTAATTTAGTGTTATTTTATCAAAACTTATGATATTTTTGAAAATAGTCATTCATTAATGGTAAATATGAAAAGTGGTATCAAACTTCTGGTATAATTGAAATTTCCCCATCCATAAACAATGTGATTTTTCAATGTTCTCCAGTGCTGCAAATTTGGGTTTTTTGTCTTCTACACCATCAAAACCATCAGTTTTTCTTTCAGGAGATGTTTACACCAATGTGGATTATTTATTCTGAAGGAAAAATTGAGTTCAAAAAATTGGAGGATAACCAATATCTTTATCCTTATATAAAGCTTTTTCCAGTGATTAATAGGAATTCATAACTTGTTCGATATGGTGAAAGAAAATGTTGTGCTTAGAATGAAGCAACATACACCATTTGTTTTAATCTGATGCATATCAAGAAACATATCATCCAAGAATTGTTAACCCTAGAGAGAGAAACCAGATCTACTCCGGCGTACGGCCGGCGCGTGAGCGTCCGTGCCGTCGCCGGAGCACTTACCTTATTTTCTCCGTTCCGTCTTCGCAGTCTTGTCAACAACCGCCTTGTCGGAGCTCTGATATCGTATCCATCCACGGTGGATCGGGTTCTGGAGTAACGACGCGATTGTTTGGAGTTCTCGGTGGAGATGGAGCGGCTTGCATGTTCCAATGGTTGTCCGGGAAATGGAGGCTAACCTAGATCCATCGACGTCGGTTATTTCGCGGGAGGTGGAGGCTCTCTCAGATCCACCGTCGTCGCTCTAGCTTCCGGGAAAGGGAGGCTCTTTCAGATCCGTTTTCGCCGGCTTTTGGTCACGGAGAATGGAGGCTTGCAAAGCTCCGCGCTGCCGTTTAAGAACCCGGAGTCCTATGGGTTAAGGTTACTAGTTCTTGTTCTTTCTAGGGTTTGGTTTTTTATCTTGCTGTTTTTGCTGTTTCGGTGGATTTGGTGGATGAGCTCTCGTCGGAGGACGAGAGAAGCTCTCCGATGGTGACTGGTGATGTGTCGTGCGAGGTCTTCTTCTCAGTAATTGTAATGAATGATGGCGGATGAATCTCGAATTGCCGATTGATGCTCTCCGTTATAAGTAACACTTGAGTTGAAGGCGCTCGGCGGTAAAGATGGCGTGGAGTTCATAAGCTCTGGGATACTCCGGTGAACCGACGTTGGTTTCCGGGGTGGTTCGAAGTGGGGGTGATGTCTCCGGTGGTACTTCCAGCCGGGAAGGTCAAGTTGAGGCGGCTGGGATGAGTCTGCAAGCGTACAGCCGCTAGGGTTCTCGTCGGTATGGGTCTTAGGCCCAGTCCGTTCTTTTGTTTGAGCCATTTGTTTGTGGGCTTTAAATTTAGATTGCCTACGGGCTTTTTAGTTGTATTCTCTGGGCTTGGCTTTTTTTAATTAAAAATCTTTGTGGGAAAAAAAAAAAGGAAAACATATCATCCATACCTTAGGTCTTCAAAATATATGTACATGGTGGATGGTTTTTGGTGATATTGTTATTCACTTTACCGGTGTTATATATGTATATAAGAAGTTTGACTACGAAGACACAATTGTTTTGAACTGAGAATCAGTATAAGCAATTATAATCCCTTTTGAACTGAGAATCAGTATAAGCAATTATAATCCCTTTATGCATAATATGATATTATTTCACTTGTGAAAATTTTGGAAAAATTTATAAGAAGTTGTTATCAATTACTGAGAATAAGGCGGATGTTAAAACTTATAGAATGAACTAAAAGAAGTATAGGCTAAGAAAAGAATTCCAATATTTTTCGATCATCAATTTTGTATACGATTTTTATTTATTCGTAGTTACGTTCTTGTCACCAAAAACCACTTCGGATTTAGGTAATGAAATCACTTTTTTGATGTAAATATGTAAAGTATATTATTTTTTTTTATTATCAATTAAAATAACTTCGTCAACGAGACTCCCGAGAATCAAAATATTATTTGTTTTCGTCACATGGAAATCAATCTTAATTAATTAACACTAGATCTTTTGGCTTCTGGCTAGTCTTTTAAACAAAATTTCCGATCATATTGTTTATATATATAATATATTTAATTGTTAAACTTATAATTAAAACAAAAGAAATAGAATTCTAAATTAAATAGAAAAATAACGATTGAAAAATCATTGTAGTTAATGCAAGTAAGAGTTTCATAAGTAATACTAATAATTAACAAAGAAAATTACAAAATATAAATTTCTAGTTTTTAACAGAACTCTCATTTTATTTTTGGTATAAATAACTTACATAATAATTACTGTAATATTTTAATCTGTAGTTTTATAATTTCTATCTGCAAAATTTTGGTAGAAAATATTCACTATCTTATGATCAGAAACCCTACGGGCAGGTGGGTTTACACTGAAACTATTTTATATTAAAATATAATATAATTTTATAAAACATTTGAAAATTTAATTTATATTGAAAAAATAATAATAATAATAGGTTTTTATTGTAAGATCAAATTATATATTTTATTAATTTTTTATTTAAGTTGAAAAGATCATTAACATAAGTAACAAAAAAAGACCACTAACATTGTTTTTTTTTTGTTAGAAGAACACAAAATTAAAAAATTATGTAAAATGTAGTGATTTCTATTTTTGTATTTGATTTGTATTTCAATTTGACATTGAAGAAAATCTAAAGTAAGAATAACTAATATTTTTATACTGTTGTTAATTATTTTTCTTATTGATTTGGCCTTCATGTGTTTTTCTTTATGCAAAGTTGGTACGATGATTTAGTGTATTTTATTCTATAGTACTGCCATGTCTGTTTTATTGTTATGTGTGTTACATTTTTTTCTGGTGATTGTTGATGATCTATTTTAGTTTTATATAGTGATTTTTTTTACTTGAGTTTGATGCATTCAAGCGTGTTGGCCCGAGGAGCCTTCTTCACCGTGGCATTTGGGTGTAGGTACGTCTAATAGCAAGCTCTGCTTCACCTTGTTAGGGTGTGTGCAGATGAGTATGTTCTCAAGTGTTGTCCTTAAGAGTCAAGAGAAAAGTTAAGAGACGAAGACATAAGGTAGCAACCATTACGTAATTCCTGAAAACTTAAAAGTCTTTGCTATTGTTTGTTACGTTACTGATTCAATATTAAAATTTAAAAGTATGTATATGTTGTTAATGTGAGGTCGGCAACTTTACGGTTTCCATTTATTCAAAGTGTGGTGACGACTTCTTTGTGAAATCACATTCTTTTTTGGTGTGTTCATTATACCCAAACTTATCCACTGAAGTTAATGGCTTCTTTTTATAAGTGAGTACATTTCTTAGTCATGGCAACAGTTGTTTCAGGAGTCTCTTAGCTTTAAATCAAGAACAGTTAAAGTTCAGATGAGCAAACATCTTACGTAAATGTGATAGTAGTTACTAATAGTTATCCTTTATATAATTTATATGTAGTTCTTCACATCTTTGATTCATCAGGACCTCAAAAAAAGTTAAGGTTCTTCTCACTCTTGTATTATAAAAAAATAGGGTACAATAAAACAAACAAAAAGGGAGCAAAACTTCTTGTAGTAGAAGCCATTACATAACTTGAGATTCAGAAAAATATAAGTACCAACTCTTCATTAAATCCTTATGACAGCCTTAAGGGATGTATTGCCACACCATTCTGCGCAGATTTTATGCATCCCCATCTTCCAAATCTCGTCTCTTCATATTGATATCACAAAACCCTTAACAATTCTGAAATTAGCATTAAAAAAAAACACAGCAGAGAACAAAGAAAAAAGGAAGATAAGAGAGAATGATGGCATACCTGTCCAACACCAGCAATCAAAAATTTACCAGATTTTGCAAATGCCATAGAGTTCACAAATCCAGTCTTCTAACATGATAAAAGAAGCACTGTGAGATTACTACTTGGTGAAGTGAAATGCTTTTCTCTTAACCACTCTCAGAAACAACAGATGCATCAACATAATATTAGAAAACATTAAGGAAATAAACTTTACCAGTGGAAGCTTGAATAAAGATCCAAAGGGCACTTGCTTCAACAACCATCAAATGTACAAAACCATTACCAGCTCCAGATGCGGCAAAGTCACTACCTCTTCACACAGCAGCTGAACTCACCCAAGAACTCGTTGTGGAAGAGTTGCTATACTCCACACAATCATGATCACCATTTTCTGGTTTAGGAAAAGAAGAAAGCATTAAGACTTTTCAGAGAATCATGATCTCTGCAACTAAATGATGTTAAGATTCAATTACCATTAGTGGTGATTCCACCAGCTACAACGGAATGTGCATTCTTAAGGAGAAACACTGGTTTCTTTTTCAACAGTGCATTCTTGTCCGAACCAGACAGGTACTCAGTATCACTGATGAAACAGCAGCTCTCAAGAGACGATGCAGGTGCTCGGTAAATCGTACGACTTGTCTCAGACATCTAAAACATCATATAACAAAAACTTACATATACAGAACAACAGAAACCATATGATAAAAACAGTCTATTACCTTGTGTAATAGCATGGTTCTATCTCTTCCAAGAGTAAGTGCACGCTCCTTCCTCAGCGCATCAATGGCTAGGATCTCATCCTGGTGTCCGAAACTGTCTTGCACAAAAGCTCAACCTTGTACATTCCACGCCTTGACACTCCGATCAAAAGAACCAGAATAGACTTCTGAAATCCCGTGCTGAAACATAGGCAAGAAACAGTGTTTCTGTGACCTGGAAACGCCTGCAAACACATAATTATACAAAAAGCTGAGACTTGACGGAAGAAACCACAAAACAAAAAAAAATAAGAAAAAACTCAGAACCATATGTTCCGAAAACATGATTATGATAATTGAATTAAACAAACCTTTACGGAAAACAATAGGATGTATCTGTTCATTTACGAATTCTGATTATCTCAGATGAAAATAAGCTTTGAAAATAAGATCTATAAATAGGACAACAGAGAAGAAATCGAAGCGAATCCATTTATTGTTGCTTTTACTGGAGAAATCAATCTTGCTAACGGAAGAGAAGAGAATCGGGAGAGGTATGAGAAGATGAAAAGAGACGAACTGAATCGATAGATTAGGGTTAGGGAAGCTTTGTAAAAAGTGAGGAAACATAGTAATCATCGTCGACCCTGATAGAAACAGAATCAGACATGATCCAAGCCCAAAAAAATGTCTAAGAATCAGGATCACACATGCTCCAAGCCCAATAAAAATGTCGAAGCCCAGACCATTATGCAACTTATGACGTGGAGAACGTAAATAATATGATAATATGATTGGTGGAATTTCCAATCTGATGTGGCTATGCTAAGAGGGCTTCATTTGGTACTTTTAATATTGTTTTGATTATGTCAGACTTTGGTAGTACTCCCTCTGTTTCTGAAAGATAGACTTTTTAGTTTTTTCACACATATTAAGAAAATGCATTAAATCACTATAATAAATTTAGCGTTTTCTGTAATTTTCAATTCTCAACAATTTTTAACCAATAGTAATTTAATAAAACCAATTAATTTTCTTAAAGTTTGCAATTTTTTCATAGAAACACACAAAATATACATTTTTTGAAATAAAATATTTTTCCAAAATATGGATCTTTTAGAAACAGAGGGAGTATTAGTTTTAAATTAAAATAACTTCGTCGTCAACGAGACTCCCGAGAATCAAAACTTTTAACTGATCGATCTTATTCCCAAGGCAGTACAAACAATTACAGACCCGCAAAAAAAAACCGGTGAGCACCATTAAGTATTAACTTAATAAAGGCACACAATATCTTAACTTAACAGAAATCTTAAGCAGCGTTTAAACTCAAAAATAATTTAATAAATTTGAAAAGTAGCCGTTAGAAGAACCATTGATATATAATAGTAAAAGAGCATCTATTAAAAGTTTAGTTATTAAAGTCCTATTATTTTCATTTACTTTCAAAATAAAATCTTTATAATTTTATATTATTAAAGATGCTTGTATTAATTTCTATAGTATTATTTTTATCAAATTTATTGTATAATGTAATTGAATTTATATATATAGAGAAATATTTATCAGTGTTCTAAAATATGATATATATACTGGTCGGACAGTGAACTACCGTATAATACCTAACTGTATATATGGATATTTACGCGGGGCATATAGGGTAAATATTTTATATAGAAAAATAGAATATTTAGTAACTATTACGATAAATCTAAAATATATATATCATAAATCTGTATATTTCTAAATATTTTTAATCTAAAATAAACAGTATAATTTCAAATATGTACTAAAATCTTTTTTTTTGTATAAACTGGATGTAAAAGAAAGAATTACATTACAAGAAGATATTTTGGAAAATAAAATATAACATCCTCATGTTTATCTTCCACAGTGGTAAAAAGATTGGTGAGTAAAAGCGAGATTGTACACACCTTCCTATAAAATAAGGATTCACGCACGCAAAGTTAAATACTTATCTACAGTTGTCTTTCTAATTAAGTCAAAACTTTCAAAAACAAGTTATGCGTGCCGTATAAATAAACCGAATTGTGAAATTTGGTACGTTCAAGTTTCGTATCACTATCACGTATAACCAGCGCCTATACGGCCGCATATGACGTTTTTTTTGAACAGTTCTATTTATATGTACATCATTATACTATCCAGTTTATCTTTATAAAATTCATCTACTTATAGGATCACACAACTAGTGCAAACACAACTTCAGCGTCTTCTGAATAAAAGAAAAGTTGAAAACCAAAAGAAAATTAATGAGAGGAAGATATCTTTTTTACTAGTGCTCATTGCCTTGGCCTCCAATTAAGTACATGCCAAGACAGTGGCGGATCTAGAAACTTTTTTAATTGGGGATACAATATTATATAAAATAATCTAATATTATTTCTTAGATAATATTATATATTAACCAAATAATAATTAAATATTTGATTTGAAGTATTAAATTTATAATTTTGCCAATCATCTTTTTGTTCATGAAAACATACTTAGGTTGGTTTTAGAAATTTATTCTCTACCGACTATAGTATAAAAAAAATTGAATAGCAATATGAACTAGTTAGTTTATAAAAAAAGTATGAACTAGTTTCAAAGAGCAAGAAGCAAAAAAAAATCATGCAAAACAAATTAAATGCACAAAGAGAATTGATTACGTGGTAAGTCACGTTTCAATACAAACTATTATGGCAGGAAACAAAATGTTATGGCAAGGGATATCGAACCCTTCACACTAGCTAAAAACGGGGCACACTGAAAGCCAACTGAGATATTTGACCAAAAATCACTGGTGTTAAAAGACAAAATTTATATAATCAGTCGGGGGCACGTGACCCCATACCCATGAACGTGCGTCCGCCCCTGTGCCAAGAACAACTCTTCAACACCTAAACTAAGAAGAAGTGATTTTCCAGAAGATTTCGTTTTTGGGTCTGCAACATCTGCTTACCAGGTATTTATTTTTGGTTTCTTCTAAATTTTATTACTCATTTATTTAATAAATATGATAATTATTAGATAATTTATCGGTTTTTGTTTTAACAACCCTCAGATTGAAGGAGCTGCCCATGAAGATGGTAGAGGACCAAGTATCTGGGATACATACTCTGAAAAATACCCAGGTTTTACTTAGATTCAAATCTCAGGTTTATAGGATCTAGAAAATAGCTTAGATTGAAGATAATGTGAATATGCTGTAATTAATAATTGATTGGTCTTTTTTTTTGATCGAAATAAGCTTGAAATTAATTAAGAAAGCTGTTTACTCTGCAACATGAGCAGAGGATAGTAGTTCATACAAGGCTCCCCTCGCAAGGGAATCAGCCTGAACATTTGCTAAACGCGAAATAAAAGTAAACGAGATAGAGGTAAAAGACAGAGCCAACAAACGGATGTCATGTAGGATGCCTTTCAGACTAACATCCTGTCCTTGTGAATTCAGAAGCAGGATAAGAGTCTTGGAGTCAGAACAAACCGAAAGGCTGCTGACATGTGAAGAGACTGCAGCCATGACTGCAGCTTTAACCGCTAGTGCCTCAGCTACAAGGACTGAGGAGACAAATCGCCGGTATGAAGAAGAGCTCTCAGCCACAGAGCCATTTGCGTCTTGGAGCTGCCATCCAAGACCACAATTGCCTGTTGATAGTCCCAGGCTGCATCTGAGAAAGAGGACCAAGTGTAAGAGCTAACAGCTAAAGAAGAAGCTCGGGGGAGAACCACATGGTGTGGGAGGGAAGGCTTTGCGAAAACAGTCTGAGCAGCCTTCCATGCTCTAGCATCCTGAACAGCTTTAAGGACTGTCTCCTCCTCTGAAAAAGATCTATTTTCAAAAAGAAATTTGTTTCTATTTATCCATAAGGTCCAGAGGACCCAAGGATACAGAGGCGTTGGTCCTAGTCCGAGTGTGGGAAGAGAAATCATTCTCTTGGACAGATGAAGTAGTTCTTGAACAGAGGAGGTTCTTTGCACATCCGGTTTATAAATACCAGGAATCAACTCCCAAACTTTCCTCGCGAAGGGGCATTGCAGTAATACATGAAGCTCTGTTTCGTGACCACCACTCCGCTTGCAGGTCGGGGATACATCAATTCCTCTTCGCACCAGCACAGAACCAACCGGTAGTGCTTCAATGTTTGATTTCCACAAAAAGTGTTTGATTTTGGGCGATGTTTCCACTAGAGAAGATAAATGATGGTAGCAATGGGTCTGTCGCAGATGACTCTTACCATCTTTATAAGGTAACTTTCTTTTTTGGCGTTATGTAAATTTTGTTGGCATTGGCCTCAAAATCTGCCACAATCTTTGATTATATCAATTGTTTTAACACATTGGATTACAGGAAGATGTGGCTTTATTGCATCAAATTGGCTTCAATGCTTACAGATTCTCTATCTCATGGTCGAGAATATTGCCTCGTAAGTTCTTGTTCTCTTTAAAGGTTGTTCACATTTGATTTGTTTGGTTTCCATAACTAATGGAAACTAGTCATGTTGATGAGCGGTTTCTTATTTAGGTGGGAATCTTAAAGGAGGAATCAACCAAGCTGGTATTGACTACTACAACAACTTGATCAATGAGCTTTTGTCCAAAGGTAAAATACGCTCTCTTATTCACATTCCTTTGATTTAAGATTTTAGTAAAATAATGTTTTTCAAAGTTAGACTTATGTATGTGTACTTTCTAAAAGTGATATATTGGAACAAAATTTTGTTTCACAGTATATGCTTATACTAAAGGGGGTGTATTCAATTAAGTATTTGAGTTGATTTGTCTTAAAATGACAAATTTACTGTTATTCAAACGTGGATTTTAAAAATCACTTTAAAATCCGGTGTTATTGAACTTGTCATTTCATAAAACACTCTAAAATCCACTGTTATTGAACAAAATTTAAGTTGAAGATTTCAGATTGCTTTAGGTGTTTTTAGAGTGTTTCAGAGAAGTTTCTTAGTTATAAAAATAAAAATCCAAATCACATGGTTTTAGATGAGATTCTAGAGTTATTTAACAAAAATCACACCAAATCTCAAATTCTCCTACAATCATCTAAAAACTCACTAAAAATCAAATCACTTCAAATTTCAGATTCAATACATCCCCCTAAGACTTTCTTCTAATTGAAGATGCACATTTCTTAAGTTAATATCTTCAAAATACACCAGATAAAATCATAAAACCAAAGCTGGCTGACCTTAAAGTAAATGGTGTGGTTTGATTTCACGTACGTATTTGGAAAAATTAAATGTTGGCCACTGAATTTATCTATATAACACTTTTCGAAGGGAAACTCCTCACACTAAGAATTTAATTTTTGGCGAGATCTCTAATCAGATTTCTTCCACCCTTCAAATATAAGATATCCTTTTTAGTGATAAAGGCTACACAAGCAGTATTGTAAATATTGTATCACTGTCTATAGGAATCAAGCCTTTTGTCACCATTTTCCATTGGGATACACCACAAATCATTGAAGATGCTTACGGTGGATTCCTTGGCGCAGAAATTGTGTAAGTCCTCTAAACCTAATTTTTTTAGCATTTGTAATATCACAGAAAAAAGGAAGAAAAATAGATCTATTTACAGTTAACATGATAGATCATATATATTACAACAATCCGCTGATTTTATTGATCCTTTTTTTTTGGCTGACAAAACAGAAACGATTTCCGCGATTATGCGGATATTTGCTTTAAGAATTTTGGAGATAGAGTGAAGCACTGGATGACATTGAACGAGCCACTGGCAGTGGTGCAGCAAGGGTATGTTGCAGGTGGATTGGCTCCAGGAAGATGTTACTAATTCACAAACCCTAATTGCACCGGCGGAGATGGAGCCACCGAGCCTTATATAGTGGGTCACAATCTCATCCTTGCTCATGGAGCTGCCGTAAAAGTTAACAGAGAAAAATACAAGGTGAGTAAAAGAAAACAAATTCCACTCTGTTTCTTGAAGATCAAGTTACCAAAACCAACCATGTTCATAACCATCCGCTGGAAATAACCGGTAATAAGAATCATCGATTCTTTGTGTGTTTATATCTTGGCGAAGCATGAGAAACCTGCTCTTGCATGTTGTTCAACAGGCATCTCAAAAAGGTCAAGTTGGTATCACTCTGAACGCAGGTTGGTACTTGCCATATACAGAATCAGCCGAAGATAGGTTAGTCGTGGCACGAGTCATGGCCTTCACAATTGACCACTTTCTGGAGCCACTTGTGACCGGTAAATACCCAGCGGACATGGTCAACAACGTAAAAGGCGGTCGTTTGCCTACATTCACTGCTCAACAATCCAAGATGCTTAGAGCATCTGCATCAGTGAACCCGGTTCATGTTTTTAATTTTTTATTATTAATTTTTTTACCGTTTGATTTAAAAAAAAAATTAATCGGACCAATCGCGGGCCGCCACGTGTCGTGGAGCCCACGAAATAGTGTGAACTCGTGGGACAGAGATTCACTGGGAAAAGCTTGGGAAGAGATGGGTTTAATACTATTCATTATTTTAATATATTTTTTTTCTAGAAATCTGTGTGAACTCCATCTGGGGTTCACTGATGCAGATGCTCTTAAGGGCTCATATGATTTCATTGGTATTAATTATTACTCTTCCGCTTATGGAAAGGATGTCCCCTGCTCTACCGAAAATGTTACACTCTTCTCTGATCCTTGTGCCAGTGTCACAGGTCGGCTTTTACATCGCCCAAGTTACTTTATCATATTAAAATAAATAAATAAATCAAAATTTTACGAGCGTAAAAGTATTTTATCAGGTGAAAGAGAAGGAGTTCCCATTGGTCCAAAGGTACTTGTCTAGACTAATGTCATAAAACATTGCAATTTTTTGGTAAAAATTACACTGTCTAATGGACCAGCCAAGATTCAGAGACCATAGACTAGTATCATAAAGCCCTGTATGTGTGTTTTTATTTTATTTTAATAGGCTGCATCAGATTGGATTTTGATATATCCAAAGGGAATTCGTGATCTTCTCCTCTATGCAAAATACAAGTTCAAAGATGCAGTCACGTATATTACCGAAAATGGTAATTCACAAAGCCATGAACTATATATTTATACATTTGACAATGAATTTTAGTTTCTGGATGATATATATATATATATATATATATATATATATTGTAGGTAGAGATGAATTTAATACCGGTAAAATATTTCTTAACGACAGCGACAGAATCGAGTTCTATGCTCGACATCTTGAGATGGTTGAAGACGCGATCTCGTAAGCATTCTTCTCTCTAATATTAAGAATTCCACTTTCCCATCTATTATATTAATAGAGAAATCACAATTTTTTTTAAAATGGACCATCCCTAAAAAATTATTAATTAAAAAAAATTCATTTATGCCTCATAATTAACAGAGAATTTTCTTATATTAATCTAAATAATATTTCTTTCCCCTTAACTAGCTAACTGTATTTAAATAATTCATTTAATCTTAACTAAATTCTGACCAAATCGGTTCAGTTTAATAATGGGGATAGTTTACCATATTCTTATGTGTTAAACAATTATATTTAAATACACCAAGTTTTAAACATTATAAATATATATTACCATGCTCAAACTTTGAGAACAAATTATCATATTCTTATAAAATATCCAACGGGATTATATCTTTTTTACTAATATTTATAAAATTCAAATATGTCCATATATAATCCATAACCTGTACATATGACACAATACAACATCCACTATCATATACATATATGAGTTATAGCTTTTAAATATAATGACCTATTTATATGATCTATGTAATGTTTTAATAGGTAAGGTGTTTTGTATATTTATGTTAAGCCCAATTTAATAAGATAATATGTTGAAATTAAATTAGGCATACATTTAAGATATTCGGTTCGGGTAATTTGATATTTGGGTTGTTCGTTTTGACAAAAATCTCGCCAAATTAAATCAGAAAAAGTTTGAATCGGTTTGGTGTTCAGGTAGTTTGATTTTTGTTTAACTAACCAATTTTTTAAGTTTCGATTATATTTTGGTTAAAAAATTGGTAAAACTCGGGTAATTTCAGGTAATTTTATCGAGACTAAACGATTACCAAACTGAACTGAACCGAAAACCAATTTTAAAAAAATAAATCTGCCAAATCGAACCGAACTTTTCCCCAAAAATTCAATTTGGTAGGTTTTGTTCGGTTCAACATCCCATGCCTAATTTAAATAGTAATTTAAAATTATGTTTTAATAATATAAATAACTAATACTAAATGTTTTCAAATTAGTGTATTTAAATATTTTAATTGTCATAAAATGAAAATTTTACTAAATTCATTAGTTTTTATTACTTATTATTTTATATGATACATGAGTTACATACAAAACAATTTCTAAATTAGTTAACCTTTTAAAGTATTCTAATAATCAAACACAAATCTAATAAATACTACTAAATATATAATAAGAAGCTACAAGTAAATGTTATAGTTTGAAACGATTAACCAATTGATAAACATGTAAACTATAACATTTTTGTGTTTAAAAAGATATAAACATTTTAAAAGATGGTTAATGTACATATATTTGCCACTAATGATATAAAATAAGATTTCTAGATATATATGTGAAATAAACACCCGTGCGGTTGCGCGGATCAAAATCTAGTGTTATAATTAAAAAGATAACTAATTTTATGTATGTGGACTTAAACAAACGTATAGACTTGTGTAACGGTGCTGCAAATACTTTTGTTAAATTATGAAATAGGATTGGAGCTATTGTCAAGGGTTTTTTTGCGTGGTTGTTGTTGGACAACTTCGAATGGGTTAATGGATACACCGTTCGTTTCGGGCTGGTTTACGTGGATTTCAAAGATGGATGTAAGAGATACCCCAAAAAATCAGCTGATTGGTTCAAAAAGTTTTTGAATTCAAAGTAAAGCAGTTGATGGAAACTGCACCATTCCGTTTTATTAATATCCCCGTCATTACTGTCCTCTTTATCGTTTGGAAAAAATAAAATATTTCAGTTTATAATCTATACCATTAAAAGAAGATCATTTCCAAGTTATATCCTTAATGAAATATTAAAATTTACAAATCTGCCAATATTATTTCAAAGAGAATTAAATATTCATTAAGACAAACAGTCATTACATTTTTTGGCTTATATAACTTACTTTTTGGGCTTATATAACTAAAGATTATATACTTAATTATAATCAAATTTCGCTTATGAGTTTAATCTCTATCTAATTATTTTTGCAGTTTCCAAAAAAATCAAATCGGGCTTATGGACGTACAAATCAAATCGGGTTTATGAATTTAATCCACATAGTACAATCAATGGATATTTCTGCATATCTTTTAATGGTATTAATACCAATTTTCAAAAAAAAAGAAATTACACGATTACATACAATTTATATGGTTATATAATTAACACTGATTTTGGTTGTTACTTTGATTTACACGTACCTTTAATTTAGTTTCAAGCAAATTTTAAAGCAAGAGAATAAACCTCATTATTAATCAGATTTATGGTATCAGATCGTGGAATAAAAGCGAGTTTTTAGGTTTTTACCGGGTCTACCAAACTTTTAATTAACCATTTTTCACTAAATTCGAGTTGGGTTATATATAAGGTACTGGGTCTACCGGTTCAACCACATATCTGTGCCAGATATGAAAACACTTCTTAAAACTCAAACATTATTATAGAATAATTTTTTAATTATTTTTTCTAATAAATAAAAAAAAATCCACACTTTCTAAACACGGATCAAAATTTAGTTATTTATTGAAAGTTCAACATTTCTGTCAGTTACTAAACTGATCTAAGCATACTTCTTATGATACATCAGAGATTTCATGTGATATGGAGTGACTTTAGATGACGAAGTCTCCTCACAGTAGATTTTGTACTCTATTTTCTTCCTTCAAAAAATTAGCATGAATAATTTTTTGGTCTATAAAAGGGGATAGCCGACAAAAAAAAAATTGATCTAAGGAAATTGATAGCAGAAAAAAGGATTTTCTATGAAAAAATTACAAAATGTCAATTGAAAAACTAACTTATGGAATGATCAGAAAACTTCCCCTAAAATTTCTTTAGCAAAACATTTTTTGAAAATTTTGAAACTCAATCGAATAATTACATATATTGGTAAGAGATTTTCTTTACTTTCTTCAAACACTCATCTGTTAATTTCAGTTGAATGCGCGATACCCAACTGTTAATAACTAAAAATCATCAAACTTGAGAAAGTTCAATAAAAATTTGGTTTTGAAATTGAAAAAAATTGAATTTTTGTGTGAAATGAGAAAAGGAATGCAAGATAAACTATTTTGTGTGAAAAAATAAAAGTATAAGATGGAAAAGAAAAATAGGGCAATTAGAACTTAGTTTTTGGGTTTTTTGAGTGGTTAGTGATACACTACAAAAAACAGCTCATTCCTAACAAACATTTTTGTCAAAAATCCGTCGAGAATGAAAAGATGTCATCGGTCTATTTCGACAAGAAACAAATTTCGTCAGAAAATATTTTTGGAAATTTAAAATTTTCGATGAACTATTTCGTCGAGAAAATTTCTGACAAGTTCCCGATGAACAATTTCCGATGGTAACTGTTCATCAAGAATTTGTCGAGAATTTTCAAAAATTAACCGAAAAATAATTTTTCAATTATTAAAATAAAAATAAAATAGTAAATTTTGTTAATAAAATTTACCAAAATATAAAAAATTATAAAAATTTAACAAAAATATTACATTCTATATCCTTAGTTTAAAGAATTATAAATTAACAAATTATAAATTAACATATTTATAAGATTATAAAGCAATTTTGAACATGAAATATTTGAAACATGTGTTTGATAAAAATTAATATAAAATATTAAAATATAAAACTTGTTTTAAATTAAAAATATTAAATTTTATATTATTTTAATAATAGCAAAACATTTGAAAATTGAACAAACTTGTATAAAATATTTTTCTTAAAAAAGTAATCAAAAGTTATATCAAAACATTTTAAAAATATTTTATAAAAAAGTTTTAATATACTATTGCCAATCTGTTAAAGTTATATAAAATATTTTAATTTGTTATAAATTAAAAGTTTTATATATATTAAAAGTTTGCAATAGAATTTTTAATTTATAAAAACATGAAAACTTTTCAAAACTATTCTTTTAAAATACCCATAATTATCATAAAATTTAAAATAAGTTTTTATTTTGAATTGTTTCAAAAAAATATTAATTAATAAAAATAACTAAAACTAACAAATCTTAACACTAACAACAAATATTAATCCTAAAACTAACTAAATCAAACACAAGCAACAAAATCCTTAAATTACCATTCAATCTTAAATCTATCCCCAAAACCCCCCCAAAACTAACTTCTAAATCACTTAAACCAACCAGAGAGAGAGAGAGAGAGAGTATGTTTTAGAGAGAAAGAGAGATGAGGGAAAAAGGAGTTTTTGGATAAATATGTATGAAAATCACTGAATTCCACTTTCACGTATCAACCAAAAATTTGGCGATCTACTTTTTGGGGTATTTTTGTGTTCCCGTCAGATTCCCTAAAGATTTACAACGTAATTTCTGACAGATTCTCAAAGTTATCAAAAATGACTTCCGTCGAGAGTATTTCGGGAATTCCCAACGGATTCCCGAGAAACTGTGCTTTTGGATCAATAAAAAGTGGAGAAAAAACTATCAAGAATACCCAATTACGTTCTACATTGGTATACAAAAGTTTATTATCATCACACACTATCAAAAACACTTAAAACAATTTTAAGATATTTTTTTGGCGAATTCCATTAATAGTTTGTATAAGTATACATAATATAACTTTATAGTTTAAGATTCAAAACAGTTACCCTAGCTGATGATATGTTTTTTTTAATTAAGTATTTGCTAAGTCAAAACTTATTTTTACATTTATCATATGACTCGGCAATCATTTTGAGACTATTAACCCCTAAAATGTTATATTTCAAAGTACTAAATTGGTATTCGTCGGGACCTCTTGACGGAAGTAACTTTTTGGCTTCTGTCGGGAATTCATTGAGAATCCGACGAATTACTATGGAAGTCAATTTTTTTTGCTTCCATTGGGAATTTCCTACGGAATCCCGATGGATTGTGGTTTTAGGTCAATAAAAAGAAAAACTTTATCAAGAATATCTGATTACGTTAGATCATTGGTATACAATTTTTTATTTTCATGACATATTATCAAAATTACACTTAAAAATTTTAAGAAATTTATTAACAAATTCCATTACTCGTTTTCATAAGCAACATAATATTATCTTAAAGTTTATGATTCAGTAGAGTTACCTTTAGGTGATGTTAATTGAAATAAATATCAAGTGTTTATTAAGTTTAAACTTGTTTCTTCACTTATCATAAGACCCAACAATCATTTTGAGATTGTGAATCCTTAAACTGTCACATTTTCAAGACCCTGAATTGGTATTCTTGGGAATTCCTGACGTAAGCAATATTTTTTCCTTTCATAGGGATTCTATTGGGAATTCTCGACTGATTCCCGATGAAAGTCAATTTTTTGGTCTCCTTCGAAAATTTGTCGGGAATTGTTGATGACTTTCCCCATCTGTCATTTCGTTAGAGTTTTGTCGGATTTCCTCACAATTTCCGATGTATTTTTTTATGTGGGAATTCTACCAAAAAATTCCCTGTTTTCTTGTAGTGATATTAATAATAAAGACATTTTGCTAATTAAGTAAAAAATAGTGAGAATGTTGGAAGCATATCCATGTATTTTGAAAAAAAAAATAGTATTTTTGTCAATAAGTTAATGTTTAGGAGTGAAATTTGCTGAAAATGAGAAATATAGAATGAAAATATAGTTTTACGTTGGACCAAAACTTTTAGCTCATTTAAAAAAAAAAGTTCTGTATTTTTTCATTAACTTGAGCTGAATATGCCTTGTCCGCCAATATTTTTTATTTATTTATATATTTTCTTAAAAAAGTTCTGTATTTTATCATTAACTAGAGTCGAATCTGGTTTGCTTTCACCTTTGTTGTCGTACGTCTTGCTTTTCAAATCTGTAAGGTAAGCCTTTGATATTTTTCTCCTACTTCCTTATCACTGGGTGTGATAAATCTGGTCTCTAATACTTTTTCTATTTTATGCCAAGTGTGAGAGTGCGGTTGTCTTTTTCTTTTTCTTCTAAATCTTATTATGTGTGGTCGAGTAAGGCAAATGTGAAAGCTGGTACTGGACTTCCTCTCTCTCTTTTGTAATGCTTTGAGAGTTAGTTTTTTGTTAATTTTAACATCAATATAGTCGTTGATTTATGATGATATGATAAAGAGAACCTAAAAATGATTCGTTGTTTAAACTGAATTGGGTGATGTGGCTAGATTTTTCTTTTTTCTTTTTTTTTCGAAAAAGGGTTTTCAAATTAAAATGCAACAAAAATACAAGTATGAGTTTTCATTCATAAGTTTAATAAAGTTGGCATCAAGTAAAAGGGTTTAAAGAGACCCTAGATAAAGATTCACATTTGAATCCTAGAAAGCAAGATAAAAGACGACATTAACTAGTGATTGCAGTTTTCTCGGCCTCGACGACCTTGTTTACCTCGTCCACTAACTCTTGTCCATCCCATATCTTGAACCTTTTGTGTTGGTTTTATTGTCATTCCTCCTCGAGTTATAGCGTAACTAGAGGAGCCTCCTTTCACATAAAAACCAGTACCTTTCCCATATACAAGCGGAGTTTCCGGCTCTATATGGAATCGTCGGTGATCAAGAGTGAGAGGAGAACGAGGATCAATTGGTTTCTCAGTTTCAGAAGCTTGGGAGGCTTCCAAAATGATAGAACGTGATGAAATATCTTCCATAATAAGTGACTGAGTTGGCGCAGCTTCATCGGCTGCTAACAGAGGTAAAATGTTATCAATCTGAGAGCAAGGGGTAGTGTGTACCTCATGCGAATGTGTGATCGGACTAGCAAATGCACCCTCGGAAGGAAGGGTAACCAGTGGCGTTTGTTGGGTAGTAGGTGAGTGTGAGCTTTGGAGCAGCTTGACAATGTCCACCATTGGAATCTCTTCATTTGTAACCTGAGGCTCCTTTGTAGTGGGAGCAGAATCACGTGGCTGAGGTGGTAATAAGCACCTTTTCTCTTTATGACTAAGTGCACCACATCTTTCACATGCACTAGGAATCCAAGAGTACTCAACTTCTACCATTTATATATTACCTTGCTTGTCATCAAGTGCAATGAGCTTTGGGAACGGTTTATCCAACTCCACTTCAACTAGTATTTTTGCTTCTCCCATGTTTGTTGGATCTAAACGAGGCTTGTGGGTAAGCATTGGTTCTCCCAAGCCCGATGCTACGTGGCTGATACCAAGTCTAGAGAAACAAGAATCTGGAATATTCTTAAGAGTAACCCACACTTGCAAGGTGGAGATCTCGGGTGTTTTGAAAGAATCAGCAGGATTTTAAGGGGCAACAAAGAGTAGACAATCATCAACATGCCACACGTTCCGTTGAATAATCCATTTACTCCCCATCAACATGCCAACATGCCACATGTGGCTGGAGTTTTATTGTGTCATAATTTGTTTGTAGCTAAGTCAGGAGGTGTATGTTTGGCAAGTGCTAATTGGACGAGTATCATTGGGTTGAGAATGGTGAACCTATGTAAATCCATGGTTTATCTGGGCAATTGACTTGGAAGCGGTACTAGTGAATTATAAAATTTATGGAATCTTATTTGATGACTGATGATATTGGTATAGACGTCCGAGCCCGGCTAAATATATAAAAGTGTTATTAATCGAATGTATTATTTGGAAGAATCCAAACGTTTCAAACGTGCATATTTTAATTAACTATTTGTACTTTTTTAGAACATTTAATTATTTGTAGTTAGTTAGTCAAAAAAAACATTTCACGATGTTGACAAAATTAGGCCTAGGCATTCGGATACCGAATCGGGTTCAAATCAAATATTTTGGATTTCGGATAATTCGCATAAACGAAAATTGGTACCATTTGGTAATTATAAATATCGGATCGAATTCGGTTCGATACTTTCTGGATCCGGATCAGTTATATCCGAATGAACCAAAAAACATGGTTCCAGTTCAGATTGTCTTGATTTTACCCGATTATAACTGAAAATATTTATTTCTAATCTAAAATATCTGGTTCAAATCTTTTTTTTAATATATATCTAAACATGTCCAAGAATATTTAAAAGTAACCAAAATATCTAAAATATTAGAATGTATAAAACTATTTTGTTAGATATATAACTAAAATAAATTGTTTATTTAATTTATTGAATGGATCTTCGTCTTTACGATTTTGAATATATGGTGGTTAGAATTAGGCCTGAGACTTTATCCGGGATCCGAATCCGGATAATAAAATGTTGGATCCGTCAAAACCAAATCCGGATCCGGATATCTTGATTTTTCAGTCCGGATATCCGGATCCGTAATTTTATTAATAATTATTTTTAAAATAGTAATATCTATATATAAAAATTAATTTTATCTATTATATTTTCATTTTATAAATAATATATATAACTTTTATATAAAATTTATAATAGCATACACAAAAATAATTATAAATATTATATACATTTTTTATTTTTAAATTATCGTTAATAGTTTATATATAATAATATTTTTTATTTTTTTAAGGTTCCAAATCCGGATCTGGATATCCGTCGGATATTACAATTTTTAGAAGGATATCCGACACCCGGATATCCGAGAACCCTGAATCCGGATAAGGATATTAAAATTATGGATCCGCCGGATAAGGATCCAAATCCGGATACCTCAAAATTCCCGGGACTCCCGATATGTCTCACCCCTAGTTAGAATATCTATTAGATAATTCAACATGCATAAAATATTTTTTTTTGTGGAAAAAGTCACTTGTTCCGCACAGTGGCGAAAGTACATGGGAAAAAGGTAGACAGTTGCCCTCCATGATTTTAAATTTTTTATTGATCTTTGAAATTTTTAGTGAATGCCTCTATGTATGTACAATACTTTGCTAATAAATTTTATGTTTGCTCCTGATCACAATAAGTTCTAAACTCGCCACAGGTTCCTCATTCAAAGATCAAAGTCAGAATATTAGAACATCTGTGATGCGTTCAGACAAAAAAAACATATGTGATGTATTTTCCATTTACTTAATTTATACCTAATTGCCTATTAATAACTTTTTTCTACCAACAATTGCCAATTACTAATTTATCTCGATTCTTCTATCATTTATTTAAAGTAAAACATTTTTCTTTTACAATGATGATTAATGTTTCCACTCTCCGAGATTTATTTGAAAAATGTTTGCTTCTACAAATGTAACTAGACTGACCCGCGTATTTACCCAAATTATATTTTAATTTTATTATTAAATTTAAACTAATCTGAAAAACTAAATGATGTATTTTTAAATTTTGATCTTATAACTAATATAACTGATAATTATATTATTATAAAATTGATGATTTACAGTTATTATTTTTATTTGTTTAACATTTAGATTAGCAAAATTACAATTACATTTATGTATTTGTAATATTTATTTATATATTAAAATACTCTTTCTGTTTCAATATAGATAATTTTTTGGGTGATTGTTGTTGTTTCAGAATAGATGATGTTTCATATATCTAGGTAACTTTAGCTTTATTAGAAACTATATGGCCAATTGTATTTTTACTATTTTTATTTATAATTAAATAAATTAGTTTTAAAATATATTTCTAATGGTTTGTTTTAGAAAAGGTGAATTTTTATATTGTAAGAGCCAAGACTTCATCTATTACGAAATGAAGAAATGAAGGGAGTAACAGTTATCATCAGTGAGGAATTTGGATTATCTTGTTAGACAAACCATCAGACAAGTAGATTGGCACACACTCTTCCCAGGTTCCTATACTGAGTATTTAGGCATGGTGGGGTCGGATCATCGCCCAGTAGTGGCTTACCTAGAAGATAAAGTTCCGAAACGGAGGGGACAATTTCGTTTTGATAAGAGATGGATAGGACAGGAAGGACTTCTGGAATCAATAACCATGGGATGGACAGAATGCAATGGAGGCAATACGGAGGATATTGTTACAAAAATTAGTAATTGTCGTCACGAAATTGCTAAATGGCGGAAAAATAATCCACCATATGGAAAGGATAAGATTAATGACCTTCAAAAGCCCTCGAAGAGGTTCAAACAGACAACAATAGATCCCAAGAGGAAATTTTAGAGGTCTCGAGGAAATTGCAGGATGCGTACAAGGATGAAGAGGAGTATTGGCATCAGAAAAGCCGGAATATGTGGTATACGGCTGGGGATCTCAATACTAAATTCTATCATGCTTTGACTAAGCAACGACGTGTTCGTAACAGGATTGTGGGACTCTATAATGAGGAGGAAATTGGATAACAGAGGATCAAGGTGTAGAGAATGTGGCAGTAAACTATTTCGAGGATTTATTTAGTACCACCTCTCCATCAGAGTTTGAGAGCTTCCTCGAAGAGATCACACCGACTATTACGATTCAGATGAATCAAATGCTGTTACGTGTAGCGACTGAGGATGAGGTAAGGCAGGCCTTGTTTATGATGCATCCGAGAAGGCTCCAGTCCGGATGGGATGACTGCTCTCTTTTTCCAACATTCTTGGCATATAATTAAGAATGATTTGGTGGAGATGGTAAATAATTTTTTGGTCTCAGGAAATTTGGATTCAAGGTTGAATATTACCAATATTTGTATGATACCAAAGACGGAAAGGCCCACAAGGATGACAAAACTAAGGCCAATTAGTCTTTGTAATGTTGGGTATAAGATCATTTCAAAAGTCCTATGTCAGAGATTGAAACTATGTCTTCCTAAACTTATTTCGGAGACTCAATCGGCATTTGTGGCAGGAAGGTTAATATCCGATAATATACTTATAGCTCAGGAAATGTTTCATGGGTTGAGAACCAATAAAGCTTGCCAAGGAAAGCATATGGCAATTAAAACGGACATGAGTAAAGCGTACGATAGGGTGGAATGGGATTTTATTCAGGCCCTTTTGCAGAAAATGGGTTTTGATTCTCACTGGATAAAGTTAATGATGGAGTGTATATCATCGGTGCAATATCAGGTTCTATTAAATGGCCAACCTCGCGGCCTTATAGTTCCACATAGGGGTTTACGACAAGGGGATCCGTTATCACCTTACTTATTTATTATGTGCACTGAGGCTTTGATTGCTAATATTAAGAAGGCTGAGAGAGGGAAACAACTTACTGGTATGAAGGTTGCCAGAGCATGTCCATCGATATCTCATTTGCTCTTTGCAGATGATAGCCTCTTCTTCTGTAGGGCTCAGAAAGAAGAGTGTCAAACCATACTCAGGATTTTAAAGGAGTATGAAGCGGTTTCGGGTCAACAAATAAACTTTCAAAAATCTTCGATTCAATTTGGACATAAGATAGAGGAATCAAGCCGGCAGGAGTTACGCGATATCTTGGGAATTCAGAATGTAGGAGGAATGGGCTCATATTTGGGACTGCCAGAAAATATTGGAGGGTCTAAGATACAAGTCTTTGGATTCATTCAAGATCGCTTGAATAGTAGGGTTAATGGTTGGGCTTTTAAGTTTTTTACGAAAGGAGGAAAAAAGGTGATCATCAAATCAGTGATAACGGCCTTGCCAAATCATGTAATGTCTTGTTATAGGTTACCAAAGGCAACCGCAAAGAAACTGACTAGTGCTGTAGCACAGTTCTGGTGGAGTCCAGGTGGGAGTACAAAGGGCATGCACTGGAAATCTTGGGACAAGCTAGTCTTAAGTAAGGATGAAGGAGGTTTGGGTTTTAAAGACCTTACAGACTTTAATTCGGCGATGCTTGGAAAGCAGCTTTGGCGCTTGATTGAGAAACCCAACACATTATTTTCACGAGTTTTTAAAGGAAGGTACTTCAGGAATGCGTCACCCTTGGAACCGATCCGATCATACTCCTCGTCGTATGGCTGGAGGAGTATTGCTTCTGCTAGATCTCTGATTAGCAAAGGACTAATCAAAAGGGTGGGAACAGGATCTTCTATCTCTGTATGGAATGATCCTTGGCTCCCAACCACTCGCCCGAGACCAGCAAATAAAAATCAACATAATAGTTATCCTGATCTTACAGTTGACTCTCTCATTGACTCAGCTTCACGAACTTGGAATTCACAGGTGATTCGGGCTTTAGTGGATCCTCAGGATGTTAAAATCATAGAAAGCATACCACTGAGCAGGAATAATATGGAGGATAGGGATGGATGGCATTTTACAAATAATGGGAAATACACTGTTAAATCAGGATACCAAGTAGAAAGGGTTTATCCTGATAGGGAAAGACCAATGGCAGTGTTTGGACCCACAGTTAATATCTTGAAATCCTTTTGTTGGAAAGTTCGATGTCCACCAAAGATCAGACATTTCTTATGGCAATTGGTGTCGGGTTGTATAGCAGTTAAGAAGAATCTGCATGCAAGAGGGATACAAGGAGACATATGTTGTGCTAGATGTGGAGATGCGGAGGAATCAATAAATCATGTGTTGTTTAATTGCCCTCCCGCACGTCAGGTCTGGGCCCTTTCAAAGGTTCCTTCAAATCCAGCTATTTTCCCCTCTCAATCTCTTTTTGCAAATATGGATCATTTATTTTGGCGAGTGCATCCGAAAATGGATGATCATCAATTTGCTTGGATTTTATGGTACATTTGGAAAGGAAGGAATAACAAGGTTTTTAGTAATTTAGATGTTGATCCCAGAGACACGCTCAAATTAGCAGAGACAGAATCAGCACTCTGGTCTGAGGCACAAGTTTTGAACACACAGCAGATGGTTCAACATGTAGAGGTAGTCAATATTCCGTCAATTCCAGGGCGCTGGTGTTTCACTGATGGTTCGTGGAAGGATAGCGATGTTTTCTCAGGACAAGGTTGGTATAGCACTCTCGAAGGGTTTGATAGTTTGATGGGAGCAAGAAATGTTAGAGCTAGTCTCTCCCCCCTTCATTCGGAGGTGGAAGCTTTGATATGGGCAATGGAATGTATGAGGAATTTGCGTCAGTTTCGGGTCACGTTTGCAACGGATTGTTCTCAATTGGTGAAGATGGTTTCGGAACCAGAAGAATTGCCAGCTTTTGCAAGTTATTTGAACGATATTAAGACCCTCCAAGAAGTTTTTATCAGCTCGAAGATCATTCATGTTCCACGAACGAGGAATTTAAGGGCGGACAGCCTAGCACGAAGTGCCAGGAAGCAATCGCATTTCGTCGTTCACATGGATGCGGAGTTACCGTTTTGGTTTACAGAATCAGTTTGAGTCTGTTATTAGTCGATGACAAAAAAAAAAAAGACAAACCATCAGACAAGATCATTTATCATATTTAATCATTGATCTCATTGGTGAATGTAGGGACTGTAGTTTTGTTTCACTTTTTCTTTTATTTTTTTGAAACACATATGGTTTTGTTCAACATATAACCAAAAAATTATATATTAATCGAGTCTGTTTATGTTGATGATAAAAAATATAAAACAATATAAAAATCTATATAAATTCATTTAGGAGGTGTTTTAGGTGATTTGTATTAAAATTAAAAATCCAATGTTATTCAAGAATGTATTTTAAAAACTCATTTAAAATCCACTATTATTGAACTTGACATTTTATAAAGCACTCTGAAGTATTCTGTTATTGAATATTTTAAGTCTTGGAGTTTTAATGTTTTTCAAGTGATTTTAGAGTAACTGGATAGAGTTTTTTAGTTAAAATAATTAAAAATTAAATATTATAATTCTAGATGATATTTTAAAGTGATTTAAAAAAAATTATCCTGAACTTTCCAATTCATTAAAATCATTTAAAATTTCATTAAAAATCAAATCATCTCAAATTTTAGATTGAATACACCACACAGTGAATTGGTTTGGTTTTACGCATACTCAAAACTTCAGCACATAAAGATTATATAGTAGAAATTGTTTAAACAATTTTAACAGATCTATTTAATCTAAATTAGTCAATGCCAACACTATTTGAAACGGACCAATTCCTAATTTATCCAAAATATAATAACTGGGTTGAACTCTCACTATCACTCACTATCACAAAGTCTTCGTCGTTGAGAACAAAACCTTTCACAAGTTTCTTTCTCTCTAAAATTGTATCTTAACCTTAATCAAAAGTTACATATGGATATATCTAGGGGTGGGCACAAGGCGAGTAATTGCGTTTTTACGTATACTTGATATTTGCCTTGCCTTGAACGAGTAATGAATTTTTCGACTTGTACTTGTCTTGTCGGAAACGAGTACTTGTTATTTCGAATACTTGTCCAAAAATATGTTACTTGCAAGTTATTTGCCTTGCCTTGTTCGATTACTTACTATTTACAAATACTTATGAATTATTTGGATATATTTCTAAAAGAATTACTTGACAGATAATATTCTATCAGAAAAAGATGAAATTTCGTTTTGTTTACTCGACTTGGTAAAAACACGAGAGTTATTTCAAATAAAATATTTGCACCTAATATAAAAATAGAAAAAGGAATAGAATACATATATATTTCGATATGAAAGTACTGTTTACTTCTTACAATATAGAAATATCAGCTTAGGACTTTGGTTTTTATGGTTTAGTTATCATTTTTCAGTCGTAAAACAAGTAACGAATAATATCAAGGCGAATCGTTAATTTTTTTGTGATACTTGTTACTTGCCTTGCACTTGCAAGTAACAAAACTCAACGACTTGATACTTACCTTGGCAACGACGAGTACTTGAAAAAACGAGACGAGTACGGGTTAAGTAACGGGTATAAAGCAAGTAACGAGTATTCGTGCCCAGCCCTAGATATATCCATGTGTTACAGAATAATTTTGTTTTCTAATATTTTTTTTTTTGAAAAAGTTGTTTTCTAATATTGTGATAACACTCAGTTTTCTTGTTTGCCAACAGTACAAACTTCCACAACCACTACCCGAATGACACGCCACTCTTCATCATGTTTCGTACCTCCTCTACTACACAACACTTCAAACACAACCAAGCTCCATTTCTCTGAGGTTACATCTATTGTACTCACCTGTAAAAAAAAGGGAAAAGTTCTTTTAACTTGTGGAGCCAACAGAATTATTTATTGGGTCATTTGTTGAAATGTACTACTTTCAAAAACAAAAGGGAGCATAATATCGTTCCAAAGAAAAACTGTTAAAAGAGTCCATCATTTTATAAATATACTAAAAATTGTGTCTACAATAATATATAACCATAAACTAAGCTATCTACATACAAATTGCATACTCCCTTTGTTTTTCTAGAAATGTATATTTTAATTTTTTTTTTAAATGTTAAACGTCATCCGTTTCTTAAATATAGTTAGTACCTTTTCTCAATTTACATACCATTTTAACTAGGGGTGTTCAATCCGGATATCGGTTCGATTTTTTCGGTTTTTCGGTATTTCGGTTAGTAAAATATAACTACCATTCTAAATCCATATTTACTTCGGTTCGGTTCGGTTTATATACCGTCGGTTTTCGGTTTATTCGGTTTTATACCAAATAACATAATTATGTAGTTTGAGATCATATTATATGAATTTTAAAGTCATGTTATCAACGCAGACATTTATTAAAAAATATTATATGTTCAAATAAATGAATAAAAATATAAAAACGCTCGAAAATTTGAAAATAAAAATAAGAAACAAAACAGAAACATGATAGAAAAGTTTTTCCACTCTTCATATTTAGTGTTCGTCAAAGTTATGGTTCTTCGATTGAACACGAAACTCTGTTCGCTTATAGATAAGAGAAAAGTTGAGAAGAATTTCCACTAATTGTTTTCCATCAAATTTATAATTTTCACTAAAAAGATAAAAAAAAAAGACTAAGAAAATAAAAAGTCTCGGTTGTGATGTATTATTATTTAATTATAGTTCAAGCGTTTTACAAAGTAGGATTCTTTATTACTATAAAAAATATGGTAATTGTTATAAACAAAAATTTAACTATATAACAAATAGATTTTCATGTGTCGTTATAAAATAGATACATATTTACATGTTTTACTTTTAATCGGTTTTGTTCGGTTTATTCGGTTTAATCGGTTATAAACCAAACCATATCCAAATCCTACGGTTTTTAGAAAATCATATCCATTCGGTTTATATGGTATATACCAAAACCTAACCATATTGTCTATTTCGGTTCGGTTCGGTATGGTTCGGTTTTACCATATTGAACAGCCCTAATTTTAACTATTAAAATGTTGTAGCAAATAGTTTTTTGATATATGTGAATATATAAAAAATCTAATAACATAAATGAAGAGAGTATTATAATACACAAAAAATATACTACTAGAAACAAAAGACCAAAAAGAAAATATAGCTATAGATATTAGGGGTGGGACGGATCGGGTATCCAGAAAATTTTGAGGTATCTGGATCCGGATCCTTATCCGGCTGATCCATGATTTTACTATCCTTATCTGGATCCGGATTTTTCGGATATCCGGGTGTCAGATATCTTTCTAAAAATTGTAATATCCGGCGGATATCCGGATCTGTGTTTGGAACATTAAAATAAATAAATAATAATATTAAAATATTAACAATAATTTAAAATAAAAATGTATATAATGTTTTTAATTATTTTTATGTATGCTATTACAAAATTTATATAAAAGTTTTATATACTATTATAAAATGAAAATATAATAAATAAAATTAATTTTATATATAGATATTACTATTTTAAAAATAATTATTGATAAAAATTACGGATCCGGATATCCGGACTAAAAATTTTAAATATCCGGATCTGATTTTGACGGATCCAACATTTTACTATCCAGATTCAGATTCGATCCCTCCGAATATCCAGATTTTTGGAGCGAATTCGGATTGGATCTCAGATCGAATCCGGATCTCGAATGATAAATCCTAGACCTGATAGATATCAGAGTCAACCAATTCAATGCGCATGTGCCCCAACCCCCTTCTCTCTCTCTCCATAAACCTTTTAACAATGCAAAAACTTTCTGATAGTACACATCAATCAGAGTATTGTCTAATAGCAGACATCAATCAGAGTATTGGGATCTAATAGTAGACATCAATCAGAGTATTGGAAAAAGACTCGATCTGGTCATTAATTAGTATCTACAATCAAATTAATCAAACGACTCCACACTTGTTCACACCCAAATCAACCAAAGTAATAGAAGAGACTCCGCACTTGTTCACACCCAAATGAGAAAAGGAAACATTCAACATTTAGCATCACATATGAAAAAACATGACGAATATAAATGAATTGAGTTAACCAGTAAAACTTTGCGTAAAACAAAATGAAAATATTAGATGAAATTAATATTACATTACGTGGTTTTGGGTCTGGAAAGATTACGAGTTTGGCCCTGAACTTCCTGGTATTAGAAAAAATGTGAGACAATAAGAGGTAAGTAAAAATCTACATTGGTCAAAAGAGATGATGAAACCAATAATTTTGAAAATTCAATATTCACACAAGAAGTAACTTATTACAGAAAGAAAATTCATTCGTCCCGTTATGATTTCACTGAAGGGTAAAACCCAAAAGTTTGAAAAATTTCCTTGCATTTGCCATGGAAACAAGAAACCATTTTGTTATTTTATGTTTTAAAAAAAAATTGGTTATTTTGGGATGATTTTACCTTCTGTATATTTAACAATCATATGATAGCTGGTTATATTTCTTCATAGTATGTTATTTTGTTGTGTTAGCACCTAATTTACTAATTAATGGATGGTATACTCTGAGAGTTAAGATTTATGGTTTATTGGAAAGACTATTCCAAAAATCAACATTCATAAAATATATATTATATATATACAGAAAAATCACATGTCGTATAACATTTAATGAGATATCAAAACCAGAATATTAAAATATATTTTTTCATTTTTATTTACTGAATTTATATCTAGTTGCCATTTCGCTATTTTCTTCTCCAACTTTCTTACATGTATTTAACACATTTTTATTTTAAACAATGCTTAATGTTTCCATTCTCCTAGACGTCATTCGCTACGTGTATTTGATATACTTTGCCTATATATGTTATGTAGCATCTCTGGTCATTCCTACTCACAACCAACCAAAACATGGATAAAAGATGGAGTCTTGAAGGTATGACTGCTCTTGTAACTGGTGGAGCCAGCGGAATCGGGTTTGCCTTTCTACTCTATAACTACACTGATCATATTTCTTACCCATTGTTCTGATTTTAATCAAGATTTCGCTAAATTAATTTTATTTGATTTTGTGAAATGTTATAGGCATGCCATAGTAGAGGAGCTAGCCAGTTTTAGAGCTAGAATCCATGTGTGCGACATGTCTGAAACACTGCTCAATCAGAGTTTAAGTGAATGGGAAAAGAAAGGGTTTCATGTGAGTGGTACAGTATGTGATGTATCCTCTCGTCCCGAGAGAGAAACACTTATGCAAACCATCTCAGCGATATTTGATGGCAAGCTGAATATACTTGTAAGAAACTAAGCATATTCTCACAGCAAAAATTCTATTAAGTTGCGAAATATATAGTAAGGTTTATGTTACTCTTTTTGTCAACATAGGTGAACAACGTTGGCGTGGTTCACACTAAGCCAACAACAGAATATGACGCAAACGATTTCTCGTTCCAAATTTCAACAAACTTGGAATCTGCTTATCATCTTAGCCAACTTTCACATCCTCTCCTGAAGGCTTCTGGATTTGGAAGCATTATCATGATTTCCTCTGTTGGAGGGGTTGTATCAATGTGCTGTGGATCCATCTATAGTCTAGCGAAAGGTACACAGATTAACTATTTTCAGTTATACTAGACCCGATATTATTGTGAATTTATATATGTTTCACTATGTAAACTAGGCGAATTTTCACTTACGTGTATAATTCCCAAATGATGTTTGGTAAAATAATTATTATTTGAGTTAACGCTAATAAGTTGTTTTAAAGTGGTATGTCAAAATTTAGAGTTGGAATGGTTAGATTGGTACATGTATTTTATATATTATCTTAGATCTCATAATTTATATATGAGATTCCCATTATAGTAAGTGCAAGCACTTTTGCCCCATATATATGATCTAAGTGTCCGAATATAGAGGGTTTATCAGAATTTGTTTAAAGCTATTTAGTTAGCTCGACAGATAATCCTTAATTTCTCCAGAAATTACTTCCAAC
Source organism: Brassica nigra (assembly GCA_016432835.1). Taxonomy (NCBI): domain Eukaryota; kingdom Viridiplantae; phylum Streptophyta; class Magnoliopsida; order Brassicales; family Brassicaceae; genus Brassica; species Brassica nigra. The sequence continues at coordinate 9,827,026 of CM028245.1, read as the reverse complement.
GGCTAATTGATGTGATCACTCATTTCTGTAAAACCTTGTTGTATAACGTTCAGTCTAATTTATCATTTTCTTTGTGTGTGAATATGCAGGAGCTTTGAACCAACTAGCCAAAAATTTGGCGTGTGAATGGGCAAGAGATGGCATAAGAACCAACTCTGTTGCTCCTAATTTTGTTAACAATACTACTATGGCTCAACCTGTAACTAAAGACACCCTCCAATTTCTTTGGCTTTTTTAGTTTTCAGTTAACGCTACGCACTTCTCATTTTTATGTCTATCTTGTGAATAACCAGTTTTTCAAAGACGCTGATTACGAGAAGAGTTTGTTAAATAGAACTCCACTTGGTCGGGCTGGAGAGCCAAAAGAGGTTGCATCACTTGTGGCTTTCCTGTGTCTACCTGCAGCTTCATATATTACTGGTCAGACCATTTGTGTTGATGGAGGTCTCACTATCAATGGTTTCTCCTATCAGCCAAAAGCTTGAGCTGTGACTTGTTTGTTGGGATGCAGCGTACAAGTATATTTAAGTCGGTGTCGGGCTATGTTTTAACCTTTTCTTTCTATCAATAATAAAAACAAAAATAAGAAACTCTAGTTTTCCATTAACTATTGCACTCTTTGAGAATTCAATAGATTTGTGATGGTTTTTGGTTAACAGTTTTCTCTGAAATCAATGTTTATCAATATTTTGCATCTATTATTTTGCAATAACTCGGCATGAAGAAAAAAATCTGCCAGAAATTAATAAATCTGTCATTAAGTGTCATAGATTTTTTACTACAGACTTATTAACATGTTTTGAAAACATTTTTTTTATGAAGTGACAAAAAATATTAATGGTATTTTTGTAAATATGATTTTTGTTAACAAATGAAATAAGGACGTTTTGGATATACAAAACAATCTAGTTATTAAAAATAGCTAGAGATTTTATCCGGGCTATGCCCGAATTACACAAATATCAATCTATCTAATATATATATAATACACATATATTACATTTTTATAAACATATAAACCATATATTGAATTAGAAATGAGTCAAACTGAAAATTCATCATTTTACTATCTAAAAAAACATTTTACTATCTAAAATATATGTAAAATGACAAATGTAAAATGAATAAAGAATAGTTAAATTTAAGTTATGATCCAAATATTTTTCTATATTATATATTGGGTTATCGTGTAAACAAATTATTAATAATAGATAAAGTCCATTTCATTGCGATAGAAATTATTTATGTTACAAAATCTGAAAACATACCACATGACGATTCTAACATAATATATATTCAAAGATTTATACTTTTTGCTTGAAATCAGTGAGTTTGCATTTTTATATACAATTGAGTTCTAAGTTATGGTATTAGAAAATTTTTATGGTATTTAGAATCTATTTGAGTTGATGCAACTTACAATAATATATTGATGACTATTGCCTGTTGTAGAATAATCTTCAAAATGGCACCAAAAAAAATCTTCAAAATTACTTGGCATCAACAATTAATGCTAATCTTGAAGTTTTTATAAAAATAAAAAACTATTATTAATAATTAATAACTGTAAAACAGATTCTATAAGTTTTTTGAAAAAAATGGTTTCTATAATTTATTTTCACATTTATTTTGGTTCATTACCGGTAATTAATAATTCGATTATCTACTTCAGGAGTTTGTTTCATATTTTTATATGCAGAAGTATTTTAATTTTTTAGTGTGTATCACTTGACTTTATATTTTCTATACTACCCAATTTTTTTAAAAAGTGAAAATTTTGTTTGTTCGATAAAGTTAGTAATAAAACTAATTTTTAGAGAATTTTATATTTTATTAAATATATTTAGTAACTAAATATATGTGTTTATTTATTGATTTTAGTGTACCTATTCAGAACTAAATCTATAACAATGTCAGTTTTTGCTATGGATTTTGAAGATATATACCAAGCATTATGTATATTTGACCTATAACATATGCTTGTAGGCTTAGGATAAAATTAGTATTTTAAATTCAAATATGCTAAACCGAAGATGTAACCCAAGTTAGGTGACCAATTAGAGTGAAAATATTCGCTTATAAGCTAATTGGGGATGTATTTTATTTGTTTTTTTTTTCTTTTTCCAGTGTTTAATGTGATACGTATTATTATATTTTAATATTTCAGCTTATAATTGTAGTTTTATATTTTGTGCTACACGGTGGTGTTTTCGGTTTGGTTATGTCCCAGGACTTCATTTAGTTTTGAGTTTTGCAAACATGATTTAACATGACTGAGGCCTTGATTGGTAGAGCATTAGCATTAGCATTATGCTCTACATTATCCAATCAACATTTGTTAGAAAAGCATTTAAAAGAGCATTTACTACATGCTAATGCTCTCCAAATGCTCTCTGGCAAATGCTCTCATATGAAGCTTTTGAAAGAGCATTTGCATTTATAATTTATAAATTTAAGAATAATATATAATTAGTTCATTTATTTGATTTTTAATAATATCATAAAATTATTTTTATACCCAGAAAATGAAATTTTGATTTCTAAAATAAATTTACCATATAAATATTTTTAAATATTATTTCACATTTAAAATATAATTTTATTATATTAAATTAATTTTATAAATTATATTTTAAATTAATTATATAAATTTTATATAATTAATTTAAAATATAATTTATAAAATTAATTTAATATAATAAAATTATATAAATTTATTAAATAAATTATATAAAATAATTATATAAATTATATTTTAAATTAATTATATAAATTAAATTTTAAAATATAATATAACTAAATTAATCACATAAATTATATTATATTTTAAATGCGAAATATTATTTTTAACATAGATATTTTAATTATAAAATTTATTTTTAAAATAACATTTTCGATATAAACATAATTTTGAAATTAGTAAATAAAATAAAATAATTATATATCTTTTATATATTAATATAATATATATATATATTAATATATAAAATAAAATAAATATATCTATATATATATATTAGAAATATATTCATTATAAATAAATATATTATATATTATATACTAATTTTAATAATAATTTTAAATAGCATGTCCATCTGCTCTACCAATCAATCTATTAAACAGTTTAGCAAAGCATACAAACTGACATCTGCTTTATAGCATACTCTGCTTTCTCATCTGCTTTGCCAATCAGGGCCTGAGAACATAGGAGATGTGTAGATGTAGATGAAATTCGAAAAAAGAAATTGAAATTATTTTTAAAATTTTAACTTTAATTTTTAAGTATTTCTAGACTCCGCTGAAATTTAAAATTCTAAATTTTGATTAATTAACCATAGGATTATAAATATTTATTTACCTCTTTAAAATTAATGGTAAATGTGGTGAAGATAAACATGAAAAATGATATTACGAAAGTGCTAATTTAAGTAATTTTTCCTGATTTTTTTAAAACAATTCATTTGAAGAAATGGTAGATGATCATATAATTTATAAATATGAAATGTTTTTATTTTGAAAAAAGGTTTTATATCTCGAAATGTTTCGAGTAAAAAAAAATTAAATATGCATTTGATGATCAATAAATTTACACGATAAATCTTTAAATCATTAAGCTATAATTTATTTTAAATAGGGTAAAATTTTAAATTTATTTATTTTTATTGTTTGTTAAATAATTTTATTATTATAAATACTTTTAGAAAGTAAGATGGAAGCATTAGCTGTGGTGTACTAAATAAAAGTATGATAGATACATTAGGTGCACACAAATGTAAATTTATTGGTCATTGGGTCGAGAATAAAGGACCTTTCAATGTTGTGTGTATGCTAAGATTAAGAACACAGTCATATTTTTTTGCCTAAATATGTTAATATTCATTGTTGATTTAAGATTTTAAACAATTTTTTTGAATTGGAGTTAAAAAAAAACGATAAGCAAATTGAAAAATTCCTAAAATTTGTAGAACCTTAGACCGGGATGTTTTAACATAAAGTTAATCTTTACAAATTTACTTGGTATACCATCAAAAGAAATGATGAAAATTCAAAGTATCACAGTATTGATAGGCTGGTGTTTCCACCTACAAAAAAATAAAGAGAACAGATGCTCTTTGTAACGTGCTTTTTTGAGCATAATCAGAAACCATAATAACAAATATTAAACCTTATTTTGGTTTAATGGTATATGATCATTTGTTCCCGTGGTCCAGTGCCACAAACCACAAAGTTTCATTCATTTATCCGTATGATAATGTTCTAAAAATTCATAACTGAAACATTTTCTATAGTAAACCAGCTAAAATAAATAAATATAAGATATGGTACTTTGAGTGTAGACAATTCTTCAAGAGGCATAGGTTACTTGCACTTTGGTGGTACACCCACTGCCATTATTTCAAATATATTAAAACAAAAAAAAAACCTTTTGAACCAAATTATCATTATACAAAAATATATGAAAACATGAAAAAATGACATGTGTTACCTTTAACCTTCGAAGTTCTATGCTTTGTTCTTCTAAGCTTGAACACATGTTCTTGTGGCAGAACACTGTGTCTCTGGAGTGAGAAGCATTTAGTTTCACGAATGCTTTCTAAGCCTCACAATTGATAGTTTGTTTTAAACCTTAAAGTTAAGTTAACAAAAAAATAATTGAAATTAAGCAATTATTTTAACCTATAAATGTAAAACTTTTTGGAGTGAGGCTATATTTAAGCATCACTCAAAAATGTCAAAACATAAAACTGTTGCATACACAAACATTAACCAGTTGAAATAATCAATGGTTGGTTGGATATCATAGTCCATGAAAACTCTTGAGGATGAGACTGAGCTGAAGGCGAGGGTACCTGTTTTTGTTGGTATGATCACTAAAAATAACAAAAAGTAAGATGAGTAGTCAAACAGAACAGCAAGATGAACATAACCTACCAAGCATTCGTAAACTCACTACTTGAAGGGCACACTATTCTTCATAAGCTAATACTGTAGCAGACATGTAAAGCTCAAAAGGCCAACCTAAATATTCCAGTTACAGCTCTAAGTAGTTTTACATGAAAAGTAGAAGCATATACGTCTTTGTAATGATGATGAAATAACTATCACATTGGCAAACAGTATGGCAAACATTTAACTTAATGATTAACATAATACAATGAGTAATCAAACACAACAGCAAGGTGAACGTAAAATATTAAGCAGTGATCAACTTACTGCTGTGAGAGCTCACTATTTTGCATGGAGCAGAGACGTGAAGCTCAAAAGGCCAATCTAAATATTTCATTTGGATCTCTTTGAAGTTAAAAATAGATAAAGAACTAATAATTTCCCAAGTTCTACATCAAAAATATAAGCATATACGTTTTTGAAATGATGATCGAATTGGTAACCGAAAACAAACAATACGGTAAACATTTAACCGATTAGCAGTGAGGTTGTTATGCTATAGGGAGAAATGGTACCTCCTAGACGGTGAAACTGTGATCAGCGACCCGATAAACCTTTTGTTTTTGGCACTGTAAATAATCCGTCCCTGGTTTGAGGTGCGGCATGTATCTTGAGCACGGCTTGATGATATGATCACAATGCCCTGTAGGAACATAAATTAATAACTGTTTTTGGAGATTGCTTTAGACACAGATGAATTTTTTTTATGAGAAAACACATATACCCCTGAGGAGAAGTTCTACGCCAATAAGAGACCCTCCTTTTGCAGCGTTTCATGTATCAGTCAGAATTGTAGTTCCGATTCTGATGAACCTTCTGGGATGACCTTGAAATTCAAAGCTACGGGAGACTTGCCGGTGGAGACATGTGAGTTGCCGTTGGATTTCATCGCCGCAGCTCAAGATATTTCGACGGAGATTGTTTGGAAGTAAGTCTCGACGAATCGGTTAGCAATCTATATATGAGAAGAAAGAGAGACGAAACGATAAAGTAGACATTTAAGGTCGTAACTCATTGACGATGGGGAGCTCGCTACAGGTAGCGGAGATTAGAAAAAAAAAACGAATTGATGAAGACACAGCGGAAGAGTCGGGAAGATGAACTTGCTTGCTTCAAAGTTAGGGTTACACAATATTGGGCTGAATATGGGCCGAAAGTAAATGCAAATAAGAGAGCAAAATTTTACAAATGTGAACTTAAGTCGACGGAAGCAGGTGATGTGGCAAAAACACTGTTTCTTATTGGCTGATTTTTAAAGTCACGTGGACACCTTTTTCATTGAGTATATTTTTCTTTTAGTTATTGTTAGATTATATGTTATATTCAAGTAATAATAACATGATTTGATGTTATTTTAGTAATCTTACCTTTTTTTTATTAACCATGTTGTTCAGACGTTTTTTTTATTAATCAAGAGTTATGGACCCTTAAGCGTATACATCTTCCTTCTTGGGTCCGAATGAGCATTTCAAGATTCCTCTAAAGTACTGAACCTACGACCTGACTTTTCACTCTATTGGAAGGTCATATTTGATCCAAAAGAGGGGAGTTCATATATGTGTATATTTACTAGGGTGGACATTTTATCCGTTAAATTTGATTCGATTCATTATTCGTTTCGATTTGATCCGAAAAATCCGTAAGTCTTCAAAGCAAAGCAAATACTAAAATTCAATATCCCTTAAAAACGAAGCAAATCACAAATCTAAAATTTTTAAAGGCGAATATCCGATCCGCTCGGTTTTATACAAATAAATGAATATCTACAATTAAGTATGTATAAATTTTACTTCAACATATATTTGTGTTATTTATAAAATATATAATGTATTAAATTAAAGATAGAATATAAAATCTTTCTAAAAACTATAATTTTCTAAAATTATGTGTTTTATCAAAAAAGATTATTTTATTATAAAAAAGTATGGAACATATAATTCCACTAATTTTCACTTTTGGTTTAATATTACGTAAGAATATAATAAAAACAAAAACATGTATAATTTTGTTAGAATTACGTGTATAAAATATGGTGTATGAGATATCCGTAAATATTCGCAAATATTTAAAAAAGTTCAGAATATTCGTAAAACCGAATATCCGTATTTCTCCGAAGCAAAGCAAATCGGAAAATACCAAAAAATATGGTACTATCCGATCCGTGCTCACCCCTAATATTTACCATATTATTTAGATGTAACTACCACTCAGGTGAACAGTTTCTTTATATATTTCCACGGGTTATCCTATGAAAAAAAGACAGAATAATTGTTCGCGATCTAACATAAGGCATTTACGACGACGAACAGAATCGAAGATTTATTGTTAATAAAATAGAACAGATGTTTTTTTTTACTGAAAAAATAGAACAGATGTGATATGTAGGGGTGGGCACGGATCGAATAGTACTATATTTTTCAGTATTTGTGATTTGCTTCGTATTTCACGAATATCTGATTTTCCAATTTGGTTTACTTCGGAAAAAATACGGATATCCCATTTTCCGGATATCCGAAAAAAAATTATAGATATTTACGAATATTCACAGATATTTGCGGATATTTTATCCATTTTATTTAATACAAGTAAATTTACAAAACATTATACACACTTATTTTTTATTTTTAAAATACATAATATAAAAGATAAATTAAAAATTAACGAAACTATGTGTTTTATGAATTTTTAATATTAGTAAATTTTCTTATAAACTTTTTGAAACATTGCAGTTTTCTATAAAGATTTTATATGTTTTCTTAATTTTATATTTTATAAGTATTACTATTATTGGGTACAAGGGTATAACTTATATAATGATAATGAATATTTATTATTGTGTTGTGTATTACTATAATTGGGCACAAGGGTATAACTTATATATATGCAAATAACACAATTGAAGACATAACTAAAGAGAGTATAAAGAATCATATGAAGCTGATTAAGATTAACTAGAGAGACATAATTCTCGAGTGCCACTCATCTTTTTTTTTCTTTGTGTTTTGAAGAATGTTAAATGAGTGCCACTCATCTCATCTCCAGTATTTTCTCAAACTCTCTCAAACAATATAACCCTTAGTCAAAACTATATTTGAAGAAACCTTTATAAAACGATTAAGGAGCTGAATGCGATCTAAAACTATATTGCTGATTTGAAATATAGAAAAGGAAAATTCTAAAACATTCTCACCAATGGCTATAAGCCTATAACAGAACAGAGAAGATGGAATTTAAAGGCATGACCACTCTTGTCACTTCCAACCCTGCTTTTATGATTTAAATCCGTGTTTTTTGCATCACAAGAGAAAAACCTATTATTCGTTAAGACGTTTGTTATTGTTGATGAATCTCTAGGTTTGCTATATAAGAGGAACCCGCATCCCTCCTTGTCAACTTCACAGTTTTGCGATCGCTGAAGCAGGCAAGTCTTTCCTTGGTGGAAGCTTTAGATCCTCCCATCCCTCCTCGTCTTCCACTCTCTTGAAATACTGTTCTACCATGCTATCTTTCATCTCCTCCAGTCTCCTTGGCTCCCACTGTAAATTCAGTACGCCTTCACATAAACAGAGAATGACATAAACACAATTCTTAAAAGGAGAGATTTGTTAAACCTTTGGGTTCCTATCTTTGTCTATCAATATGGCTCTACATCCCTGCACAAGTAATCATAATTATGTCTGACAACAAGAACAATTTCTGGAGGAAGATACATTCGAATCTAGGAAAACTGAAAAACAAACCTCCACAAAATCTTTGCTTATATCTCCCTTCATTACATGTGACACTGTTCTATTCTCACGGATAAGACACTGCCCCACCCCTTGCAATCGTCCTTCTCTTATCTGAAATTTATACAACACAATCAGTCAACTTATCTTACCCATCATTGCATTCTTGTGATGCATCTTCGAAACAAACCGATCTAAGAGAGATTTTAAGGCTTGCTGGTGACGCTTTCTTCAATGCTCCAATGGTAGCCGAGGTCCAATCATCTGGTTTATGAGTGGCCTCGCTCTCCTAATCAACAAATTCTAACTCATAATCACAAGATCAACATATCCTATTCACTTTTTCTAATTAATGGGGGAAAAGACCGTAACATGCCACTTCAAAAAATCTACTGAAACAAAGATGGGCAAAAACTTACAAGTGCAGATATAATTTCTTCGACTGTTCTTCTCGAGAAGCACTTATCAATAACATCTAGCCTGCATAAATAAGTAAATGGAAAGATAAGAAACAGCTGACAAAATTTTCCATTGAAGATCTACTGAGATACAAGGTTGGAGTTTATAAAACATGTAATGTAGTAATGATGAATAACATATAAATTTTTTTAGTATAAGTAGAGAGAGTAAACAAGATCAAATTAGATAGCACTTGCCTGTGGCAAGCACTCCTATGTTTCGGATGTGGGTACTGAGTGTGTGCATCGAGAATTGTTGAGGCAAAGGTAACTGGATCACTTGAACCAACTCTACAAAGATCTGCTTCTAAGGCACTCAACCTCTGTGACAATGAGTAACCTTACTAAGTAACAATCCTTAGCCAAGCAAATAGTAGCTATAAAAACAGAGGGAAATAACAAGTGGAAAAGTCACTCGGAGGAAATAAAGACACTACTCGCCGTAAGTTACAAGTGTCATCACAAACCATTAAGCCAGAGAATTTTATAAAGACATATAAAAACTAAAGTATAAAGAAAGTTTGATACCGTTGAAGGCACAAAATGAGTTGCAAGACCACAAGCAAGCATTTCAGCGCCATCTAACCTAGCTCCTGTGAGGCCAACATACTCTCCTGAGCAAGAAAGACATGAAGGATGAGATAATAGAATAGCCTTAAATTTTGAAGGAGATGCAAAAACAAATGCATAGTTTCTTTTGTTACCAAAAAATCCAGGGAGCCTTGACAGGAAGTAGGAGGCGCCTACATCTGGAAATACCCCTAGAGATGTCTGAGGCATGGCAAAAACCTTGCAGACACTCAAAATATATCGGAATACCGTACTATGTTCTGTTTTAGACCAATCTATTTGTCATTCACATGAACATGTTTACCGTGTTCTCAGTTGCAATACGGAATCGACCATGGACGCATACCCCAGCTCCGCCTCCCATGACAATACCATTCAAAATTGAAACCTACAATTTTTCAAAACGAATTTGTGAGAGCTAGTACACTTCTTATGTCTTGGGCATTCTACCTAAACCAAAAATCGAGAAGGAAACAGACTTGGCTAAACCGAACCAAAACCGATCCGAAACAGGATATTCATGGGTCCAAATTTTCTTCTATCCAAAAGACTACAGATCCGAATAAAGTCGGATAAGAATATCCGACCTAAAAACCTGAATGCATTATATTTCAAGTATTCTCTTTTCTATGCTTTTTAAAAAGATTTAGTTATAGTTTGCTCAAAAAAAAAAGATTTAGTTATATTGAATTTCTATCCATATGTTTTTATATGGCATTTTCAAGAAGTAGCACATCTACTAAAAGGGGAGGGTATGCTGAGAAGAAGTGAGACCTGGTCTTTACTATACGTGGCCATTACATAGTTGAGAGTATATCCAAGTGACATGAAATCAGCACTGCGTCTCCATTTGCCTAATTTTATGTCACGAACAACAGCAGAAACATCATCACCGGCACAAAACGCTCTTCCCTGACCCTGTGCCAAAGTTATACTCTTGTTTGACACAAAGGGTCCTCCTCATATGCATAAACGGAAAGAGATTAGGATAGCGAAATTACCTTTAGGATGATAAGTTTGACACTAGGGTCCTCCTCATACGCAAGGAACAGTTGCAGCAGCCGGTTGATCTATAGAAGATAAATTTAAGCAAAATATGTACGATATGGAGGAAGAAACAACATGGGCAAAGATTCAATACCATGTTCAATGACAAAGCATTCAGCTTCTTTGGTCTGTTTAGTGTCAAAATTCTTACACTCGATGTCTCTTCCACTAAAACCTGTAATCAAATTGATTCAGAGAGAAAGAAGAACTGATCGTTGTCAGCTTGGCAGTAAAAAAAAAAAAGAGAAAAGACCTGAGAGTGAGGTTCAGAGGCCATTATCTTCTTGTTTCTTACGGGTTAAACTCGCGTTTTCCTCTACGACAGAAAGAAGACCTGAGAGCTGAGGTTCACATTGAAAAGCTTTTATTCTGCTTAGTTTGGTTCTACTTCTTCATGTTGTTTCTGCAGTGGTTTAGAGTTTCACTGGTAGAGCTTTTATACAGAGTTGTGCTTTTTATCATCCAATCTAAATGCTCTTTAATGATATTTGCTTAATGGTTTTATATAACCTATGTCATGTTTCATCTTCTAGACATTATTTGAAAAATTATTGAGGAATTGCCAAAAATACCATTTTACTTATACCACTTTTCAATTATACCTTAATCAACTTTACCATTAATTTTTTAATAGGAAAAATACCATTGTACCCTTGAAAAATTATACCTACTCTACTCCCTTTCTCTCCCAATTTTAAATCGATTTCGTCATCTATACATGAACGAGATCAATTCCGGCTAGATTTGACGGTGCTGACGAGTTCTCCGACGGATATGACAGCGCTAGCAAGTTTTCCGACGAAGCTAACAAACTCTACAGGCTCAGACGAAAAAGACGATCTTTCACACAAACTCACACGAATACATAATTTCTTTCCGGCATGAAACCAATCCCAGACACTGAGAAGATCTAGAGAAGGACGAAGACCTCCGACGAAGAGCCCCGACGAAGAATGAAAAGCTTCGGTGATGAACGAAGAGATCCAGTGAAAAACGAAGAGATCTGTTGACCAAATTCGACGAAATCATCAACACTCTTGTGACCAAATCTGACAAAACCAACGACGTTCCGTAACCATATTCAATTGCTCTGACCAAATCCGATGAGATCAACGATGTCTCATGAACACCGACTCAGAACACGACCAACAAACTCGAGATAGTTTGTGTCAGTGGATTTGAATTCTGAGTTTAATTGAGTAAATTCGTTTGATTGAATCTATGTAAAGTCCCAAATCTAATTGACGTGTTTGAACTTTGAAATGCAATTTTCTGAGTTAAGTTATAGTGAATCTTGTTTTTGGAAGTGGGTGTTTGTGCATAGGAATAATATGTGACTGGCTTGTGTTCATATTTTAAAGATCGACGAGGTTATGAGCTGTTTGAAGAAGCAAGAAGGACTCTGAACAAGAACGTGGTTTTTGCGATCAAAGAATTACAGATTTACAAAGCTTTATAAAAGTTTCAGAGTTGGCTTCTTAACACCATCTCTCTCTCATCTTCTTCAGACATCTCTTATACTAAAAAATCGTATATCTCTCCTAATACTTGTTTACATACCCTTATAAATGTTAAACTTTATAAATTTTTTATAAATCCTTATAAATTATTAACATACCTTTATAAATTACTATACAAACCATTATAAATTGTTTTATAAACCTTTCTAAATGGTTATAGACTCTTTTAGTTGATTTTTAAACATATATAAGTCTTATAATGCCCTTATAAATTGATTATAAACTTTCATAACTTTTTATAAACCTTTATAAATGGTTTATAAATTGTTTTTATAAATTGAATGTTATTCTTTCTAGCCAGTTTTACAACACTTCCAAGGTGTGAATTCTCTATTTCACCAAATTCCTCATTCAACATAATCTTTTATAAACCCTTATAAATCTTTTTTTTTTGTCAACATTCTTTTCATTTAAGCATCATGGGCTGAAATTATGGGCACAAGTCTTTCGGCTTAAAGCCCAACACTTTGATACACAAGATTAAATTCATAAAAATAAAAGAACACGTGCATGTTTTATAAAGAGATGATGATACGTGGCGATTCGAGGTACATGCGACAGAACAATGCTCCACCGCTTCAGACCCACCGCTTCAGCTCCACGAACGAAGAAACCTCCTTTGTCGGACTTACAAATCTTATATGTCTTTATAAATGGTTTATAGACTCCTACAAATAATTTTACATACCCTTATAAATTATTTTATAATGGTGTATCAATTTTATAAATTATTTTTATAAACCCTTATAAATTATTTATATACCTTTATAAACCCTTATAAACTATTATACAAACCATTATAAGTTGTTTTATAAAGCTTTCTAAATGGTTATAGACTCTTTTAGTTGATTTATAAACCTATACAACTCTTATAATACCCTTATAAATTGAATATATGCTTTCATAACATTTTATAAACTTTTTAAATAGTTTATAAATTGCTATTATAAACCCTTATAAATTATTTATATACCTTTATAAACCCTTATAAACTATTATACAAACCATTATAAGTTGTTTTATAAAGCTTTCTAAATGGTTATATACTCTTTTAGTTGATTTATAAACCTATACAACTCTTATAATACCCCTTATAAATTGAATATATGCTTTCATAACATTTTTATAAACTTTTTTAAATAGTTTATAAATTGCTTTTATAAACCATTATAAATTATTTATATACCTTTATAAACCCTTATAAACTATTATACAAACCATTATAAGTTGTTTTATAAAGCTTTCTAAATGGTTATAGACTCTTTTAGTTGATTTATAAACCTATACAACTCTTATAATACCCCTTATAAATTGAATATATGCTTTCATAACATTTTTATAAACTTTTTAAATAGTTTATAAATTGCTTTTATAAACCATTATAAATTATTTATATACCTTTATAAACCCTTATAAACTATTATACAAACCATTATAAGTTGTTTTATAAAGCTTTCTAAATGGTTATAGACTCTTTTAGTTGATTTATAAACCTATACAACTCTTATAATACCCCTTATAAATTGAATATATGCTTTCATAACATTTTTATAAACTTTTTTAAATAGTTTATAAATTGCTTTTATAAACCCTTATAAATTATTTACATTCATCAATAATCATAGATCTATCCCCATTGGTTGATCTGAGAAAGTGAACCATACATCTTAGAGACTCTTACAAATAATTTATAAACATTTATAAATCGCTTATAAACTTACAAAAATGTTTTATAAACTTTTGTAAATGATTTATAAACTCTGATTTGCCCTTAAAATTTCTCTTCTCTTCACTTTTATCTTCTTTCATGTGTTATTGCTCTATATCATATACTGCAAAAAGTAAATCCACAAAATTTTGTTCCCATTAACTTTTCTTATTTTTATATCCTTGTTGAACTAATTGTACAACACTGTCAAAATCTATGTCATTAAGATCTGGATGCTAGGGTCACCAAATGTTTGTATTCCTTAGAGAATCCAAACATTGTATTAACCAAAAGATGTAACAAAAAATAAACAAGTTTTATAAGTCTCCCAAATCTCTAATTTACAAATTTATAAACCCATATAAAACTACATTTATAATCTTTTATAAAATCTTCACATTATTGACCAAGACACCGATTGGATAATCACTTTTGGATTGTCCAGTGGATCTGTTCCAGCTTCATAAATCCTCAGAGGAATCACGAAGATGTGCAAAATTCATTACACACTGAATTTCATGAATAATGACGATGATGAGCTCGATGAAGAAGACGACGAATTCGTTAAAGACAGACACGGTGAAGCTCATAAATACAGCAACGACATGTTTGAGGAAGACGAAAGAGAAGCTTGACGAAGAAGACGACGAACTCGTTAAAGACGGACACCGTGAAACTCATGAATACGGCGACGGCGGATTTCCACGAGAGAGAAGATAGATCTAAAAAGTGGCGTTTATGGTTGAAGATAAGGAAAGGTTAATTTAGTCTTTTGCCATTTAATGAAGAAGGTATTTTTGAAAATGTCCATTTAGTGGTGGTAAAAGTGAAAAGTGGTACACCACAAAGTGTATAATTGAAATTTCCCCAAAATTATTTGATACATGTATTTTTTCATAATCATTTTCACTAAAAAAATATAACATAACATACTAAAAATGAAGACATGACTTATAGGTAAATCTGACATATACATTTAATATTAATATCAATTTTTGGTAACCATTTTACAATATGATAATAACTCATACATCATCCTTAAAATAAATATATTCAAATATTACATTAAATAATATAATAATAGAAAATACAAAATATTTTACTAACTTCAAAATATTGTTTAAGTCTATTTTATTACTAAACCAAATTTAAAAAAAAATAAAGAATCTTTAGAAATATATTATTTGCAAAATGATTTGAAATATGTCTTCTTTACAATCATTTTCTCTAAAAATGTGACTTAACATAGTAAAAAATGATGACATGGCTTATGACTAAATGTGACTAAATGTGACATAGATAATTATAATATTGATTTCTATTTTCGGTAAACTTTTTAGAATGGTAATAATTAATATATCATCATTAAAATAAATATTTTCAGATATTACATTAAATAATAAAATAATATAAATATAAAATATTTTACAAATGTTCAAAAATTATTGAAGTCTATTTTCATAATCATAAGATTTGTATTACTAAACTATATTTTCAAAATTTTATCTTTTTAAAAACTTATAACTTTTAATCATAGTATCATTTGTTCCTTTTGCTATATACAAATTTTATAAAAAATATTTTTATGATTATAAAATTTTATATCAATTTTTAAATTTTTACAAGATAATTTATTATATCTTAACCAAATGAAATAAATGAAAAAAAATCTATCTAAGATTATAATTTAAATAAATACATGTATGTTCTTAAATATAATAATCAGATTGTTTATTTTATCTTAATTTTATTCTTATATTTAAATGTTGGTATAAAATAATAAAATATAAAAATATTTAATAAATTTATTTTTAAATACATTTTAATTTTTAAGTAATTGTACATGGTGTAGGAAAACACTTAGTTTATAATGAATCGTATAGTCCTTCAAATTATGTTTAAATTACTTGCGTATAATAAATGTCATTTATTATTTAGGTCATCTGAACATATATTATACTACTCAGTAAACTGAAAAATTGTTTATTATACCTCAATTTGAACAGAAATTGTAAAATCAGTACCTCGCAAATTTATAGAAATTGTCATTTTTTTGTTCTCTAAATAGTCTCCAAATATGAATGTGACCAAATTAAATTTTACTGAAGATATATTTAGAAAATTTATTTATCTAAATTTTATTGAAGATATATTTAGACAATTATATTTTATTGAAGGTAAATGACAATTATATTTTTATTTATAATTTTGATAAATAAATAAATATTAAAACTCGAAAAATAATAAAATAGAAAATTTATTATTTCAAAACTTTTCTTTTTTGAAAGTTTAGTTAGCCAAAAAGAATTTCAAAATGTTTTTTCCTTAAAATAGTTCTAGAAGACCTTCCTGAATATGTACGATATCTTTCGGATTTTCTAAAAATAATTTCGAAATTAAGGAATGATTCATAAACGTATAATTAGATTTCTTGAATGTGACTTGTATGTATACTTAGTAAAAGTTTCTTAAATTTTTATAACTTTTTCATGAAATTAAATTATATGCATATTTAAATATGTATAATATCTTTGTAAAATTTAGATATTAAATTAAGGAAGGTCTTCCTACAACTTTAGAAATATGTTACACATATTCAAGAATATCTTTTTTTACTAAACATTATATAATTCCAATTTAGAATCTTATTCGTAAATATATATATTCATAAAAGTCTTCTTACATATACATTTAAGAACGTATTTTTAAAAACGCATTTATGAAAAAGATTCGAAGTTTTATGAATATATTATAAATATTTATCAATATCTTCCTAAATTTTAAGCTATTATAATATTCAATAATGTTTACCTAAATATGCATAAAGCTCAAATTAATGAAGATGTCAGACACATTCAATAAGGTCTTTCTAAAATTCTTTAAAAAGATAGTATCATAAAAAAAAATTCTGAGTTTGTTTTAAAAAAAACAATCTTTGAAAAATATTATATATTTATTTATTTATATATCTATAGGATTTCTTCAAGAGAAAAAGATCCTTATGTGAACAAAAACATGTTTTGGGGCTATTTAAAACTAGTTTTCTTAAACTAACAATAGAAATATTTTTCTTATTTTCTAAAGTAAAATATACAAAATTAAATAATTTGATTTATATATATGACAATTAATGATTTTAAATAATAAAGATTTCAACAATTTGTGCATACTTTATCATTCCATTATTAAAATACATTAAACAATCACTTTAAGCATATAATAAAATTTTAAATTTTCATTATATGTTATATTTTATTTTTAACTACTATAAGTTAGTAGAGCTGTTAAGAGTCTCACATATGAAAATTTGCGATTAATAGTTTACACTTTTTGTTATAAAAAAATACACTTTTTGTTATAAAATTATATATAGTATGAAATCTTATTTCGTAGATGTATGGTTTAATAAAATGGGGAATAAAATTAGTATTTTAAATAAATGTAACAATAAATCAAATAACAGTACATAACATTTTTAATAAAATGGGGAATAAAATTCGTGCAACGCGCGGATTTTCTTCTTTTTTTTCTTAAAAGATTGTTAAATTATATGCATTACCATTTCATAAACCCTAAATTAACCCAAAAACTGAATATATAATACTTAGCTAATAACAGTTTCCAATATTATTAAAAATGTTGGTATTTAACATATTTTATTATTGATTTTCTATGGTATAATATGTATATGCATTAGTTTTAGTGTGTTATTCAATATATTTAATTTTTCAAACAAGAGTAATTTATTTTTGCAAACAGAAAATAGTTTAAAAATTTTATTTTAATTTTATTAGATATCTTAATTTTCTATACAATATTCACAATGTAAACATATCAGAAGTACCATAATATTTTCTAGATATTGGATATATTCAATTTAGTAAATTTCTTGACAACCTTATATAAATCAAAATTTTACTTGTACGTGTACATGTAAAATTTTTATTGTAAATATTTGTAAATATAACATATAAAATATGTACTTTATTTACTTTTCTATAAATAAAATAATTTATATTAATAACAAAAACTTAGATTATCAAAACCTAATATTATTAGTTGAAATTTGAAATAAAACATGTTATTAAAATCTTAATAATTTATTAATTTATTCCAAACTAAAATATCTATTATATTCTTAAATTATAGTAAATATTACTGTCTAAATTTTTCTGCATAATATTTTAAATTATTCAAAATTAAATAAAATTATCTATTGAATTATAAGATTTTACATAAGATTTTCTAATTTATATTATGAATCATTTTTCTATATTACATCTCTACATCCTAAATAATACGGATGATTTTGCCTACGACACATATATAAGAAAGTAAAATTTGCTGTATAATTAAAAGAAAAACTGCATGATTGCTAGCTTTTTTTTGACAACGCATGATTGATACAAATTGGTAAAAAAAAAACTACAATATAATTGGTATAAAAATTTACAGTTAACTTTAAAAATAAAACTACAATATAACTGGTTAGGTTTGATGGTTGAAAATAATAATGTTAAGGGTGATTTTTTGTGTGTTTATGGAACAAAATAGAAAAAAAAATTGTGTGTTTTAATGCGGATTGTATCTTAGTTTTCACTTTTTACTTATAAGCATTAACCATTTTGAAATAATTTGTGTTCGTTCTATTCAAATTCAAATCATGACCGATTGCAGTTTTTCTTTTCCTCTAGGATGATCACATTAAATCATTATTTTCTTTAAAAAGGAAAGTTATATATAAATTGCTAGAGAAGAGAAAATATCTCGAAATCAAGAGGGAAAAGATAAGGAGATGTTCGAAATAGTGGAAATTTTGTCTACCATTCACCAAATAGTAGGGCTGGAATTATTATCCAAGATCTGGATCCGATCCGAGATCCGATCCGGATCCGCTCCGAAAATAGGATATTCGGGGCGTTCGGATCTGGATCCGGATAGTAAAATACCGGATCCGTCGAATCCGGATCCGGATATCTGGAATTTTAGGTCCGGATATCCGGATCCGTTTTTTTAATATATATAAATTTAAATTTTTATTAATAATTATAGTTGATTTATTAATATTTATACATAAAATTAGTCTTATAATATTACATTTTAATTTTAATAATATTATATGCATAAATACATTTATAAATTTTGTAAAAATATTTAATTTATGTAATATTTATAGATTTTTTTGTATTTTAAAAATATTTTATTATTTTTAATTATTTTGACGGATCCGGATCCGAATCCAGATACTTGCGGATATCATGATATCTAGACGGATATCCGGAACCCGGATATCCGGAAGGCACGGATCCAGATCCGAATATTAAAATCACGGATCCGACGGATCCGGATCCGAATCCGGGTACCCCGAATATTCCGGATATCCGAATCCGTCCCAGCCCTACCAAATAATCACCCTCGTGATTATGTTTTCCTTGATTTTACACTACTTTGCATTTATTTTCTAATTAGTTTTCTCACGACATAAGGGGCCGGGACGTACACCGATCCTTTTCTGTAAGATAAGATCCCCTGGCATATTACTAACACGAATTACACGTGATTGTATCTTGATGCGACGGCCATACTGATGTTGATGAGATCGTTTCAAATTGGAAACGATTACACGAGTTATTTTTGGGTTCACCCACCAACCAATAGAATTGTGTTATTTCAAATTTGATATCTTTAAGTTATATTATGTTTTTTAAAATAAAAATACAAAATAAATAAATAATAATAATCATTAATAAAAACGAAAAAAATTCTTCTAAAAATAATATTTTAACACTAAAGCCTAAACTCTAATTCTAAACCCTAAACCCTTGGATAAATCATAAACACTAAACCTTAAAATCTAATCCTAAACCCTAAACCCTTGGATAATCATAAACAATAAATTTTTAACACTAAAACACTAAACCCTAAACTCTAATCCTAAACCCTAAACCCTAAACCCTTGGGTAAATCATAAACAGTAAACCCTAAACTAAACTCTAATCCTAAACCCTAAACTCTTGGGTAAACCATCAAATAAAAATACAAAAAAATAAATAAAAATAGTAATATTTACAAAAAAAACAAAAAACTCTTTAAAAATAACACTAAACCCTAAACCCTAATCCTAAACCCTAAACACTTGGGTAAACCATAAACCCTTGGGTAAACCATAAACCCTTGGGTAAACCATAAACATTAAATCAAAAATTAAATATTAAACATTAAATCAAAAATATTTTGCAATTATTATTTTATTTATTTATATTTATCTTTTATTTTAAAAACATAATATAATGTTACAATATTTTTTTAAAGATTTTTTCGTTTTTATAAATATTTTTTTTGTATTTTTATTTTAAAACATAATATAACTTAACAAGATTTTGTTTCCCTTTTTAAAAGATATCAAATATGAAATAACACTATCCTATTGGTTGGTGAACCTCTAGGTTCACCCTAGGGGGTGAATCCAAGAATAAGTCCGATTACACCATAGACAGTTTCAAGTTTTTTATTACGCAACTAGGCAGTTTTTATTAACTGTTTCCCCTATTTCCTCTTTCCTAAACGAACTAGTCACCTTGCAACTAACTATTTGACTAACCAAGGATAGTATTTTAACGGGAACTAGATTTTGATCCGCGCTTCGAAAGCGCAGATTTTTCTTTGGATTGAAAACAAAGTTTGTGAATTAATAATTTGAAATTATTGTACATTATTATGTAACAAAGTCATATTATATTGAAAAAAGAATTTATTTTAAATCATATGATTTCTGAATTAGTGTATTTATGATTTTGTATGTACACTTCTATGTAACTCTCTCTTACGCATGAACATTTTACCAGATCTGTAAAACCAAACTGAAATCGATCTGGAGATATAGGTGCGGTTTGGGTATGGTCCAGGGCAAAGTACATATCTGATTTTTTTTGGACCTGCAGATCTCTTTTCGAGTCAATATCCTACCCAAGACCTGATCGAGTACCCAAGTACTTGAAATCTTTTGTGTATATTAGGTATATTTGAGTATTTTAGATATATATTTTTGGTTGTTTTAAGTTTTGTGTTCTTGTTTTCGATTTAGTTTCGGGTTTCGAGTAATTTTTTTAAACACTATATTGGGTATTCAGATAAGAAATTGGGTATTTTTGGTCCCTCGGGTCAGACTTCAGATAATATTTTGGGTTTTTCGGTATTTCAATATTTTTTTGTTATTTGTTTGGGTTTTTTGGTATTTTTTGTGGTTCAGTATTTTTTGGGGGGTTCAAGGTACTTCGAGTCTTTTTGGGATCCTAAATACCTAAATCATCCAGACCTATATGTACCCAAAAGTTATAGATATTTTACAGGTATTTGAATTATGGATCCTAACCAACCCGGATCTGGAAAAAAACAACCCAAACCTAAACAAAAAAATTTAAATACCTAGTTATGTCCACATGTTTATGACCCAAAATGAACAGATCCCTACGCTGATCCGAAGACCCAATCCCAGACCTACACTCTCTCGTGCATTTTATAGGAGTTATATTTGTTGAGCTGATGAGACTTAAAATTTATTTAAAATATTTTTGGCTAATTTAATAGTATAAATTTGTAAGATTTTTTATAGTTTTAAATTTATCTTAAATAACAAATTTTATTATAAATACTTTTATAAGCAATAATTTTAATTAAAATACATAATTTTTAACATATGGCTTGATTTATTAAATTTGATTTTGTAAATATTTGTAAATTTGTAATTTATAATGTAAGATGACATGGTATAATATGACATAAGATATATTCTAACTTTTAAATGAGTTTCAGAATCTGTTAAAAGTTAATGAAGTTATTGGATTTAAATAGCAAATCGATAGTATACCATTTTGTTTGTAATATTTTGTAACAATATATGCTACATCTTCGTTTTAAAGATAGGGTATAGAATATTATTTAATTTTGATTTTAAAAAATTTAAATGCGTTTAGAAATAAGGTATATTCTTAGAAAATGTATTAAGAATCTTTTTCATAATTTAAAATAGAAGTATAAAAGAATGTATTGCTACATAGTTGGTGGATCAAACTGATATAGTTTATTTATATTGGATGAAATGAGCCATGTATTAATTATGAGATTAATGAGACATGTTTAGAGAAGAGTATAATAAAGTATATGTTGTATATCATTTTCGTGTAGCAAATGATATGGTCTAATAAAGAAAAGTATATTTATCGTATAACTTTGTTAGTGGACAAAATAATGTGGCCTGGTAAATAAAAGTATTGACTAAATGGTTGTTAAAGAAATATTAGGTAACATATTGTTAGGCAAAATTTATGGTAAGACCAAATAAATAATTAGTTAAATTAAAGGGTCCAAAACAACTTGCATAAGTAGGTTTTTCAAATCTCATTCCCTTTTAATAGTATAGATTATTTATTCCACACGCTTTTCTCCTTTCCCAATACACTTTTCTTTCTCTAAATCTAACTAAAACTAAACTAAATAACATTTTTTTATATTATAAATCTTTTTTTCTCTTTATCTCTTCTTATTTTTTTTCTCTTTCTTTTTTCCATGGTTGCAGAAAATTACGCCAAGTCATTTTTGTGTAAATCTCAAACTTGAAGAAACAGAGATCCATGGTTACAACATCATCGTCCTGTCTACAATCCTTTCTTCTACCGCAACAGTACCACCTATGTCTCTATCTCAGGTCTTTGCCTCCTTCTCGTCGTCGCCTTTGTTGCATCATTCTCATTGCCGGCTTCGTCACCTCCTTCTTGTTGTCGCCTCCGTCTCGCCGGTTTCATCTCCTCCATCTTGCCGCCTTTGTTGCAAAAGCTCGATGAGCAACAATGGCCAGTTATGGTTTTATTGCACATCTGGTCCCTAGACATTTGAATATATTCATTTGTGACCCAGACGTTTCTGATTTGCAAATATACCCTTTCAGATAGATTTCGCACTTTTAAATTGTGAACTACTGCGCTAAAAGACCAAAATCAACCACAAAATATATACAAGTTTGTATTCAGGATGTACATGTGTACAAACCGTAGTGTAAATTTAAGATTCATATTGGTGTGTACATGTGAATCAGTGTACATGTGGATAATAAAACATTTGTGTACGTGGTATAGTGTACACATCATATGCCTTTGAAACATGTGGATAATATAATATTTCATTGCATAACCATGTGCGCCTTTGAAATCTTTTTCCACATATCTCGTCACATTGATCTGTTTCAATATGAGAGCATGCTTCAATGTAAAAAAATGTTATTTTGTGTACGATTTGGTGATGTACACTATGTGTCGTGTACACGTGGACATCAAAAATGAACCAACATATGTGAAGAAGTTGTACACATATAGGCATATTGGTGGTTGTTTACCTAAAATACCAAAAATACATAACAAAATACAAGTCAAACTGAAGATGGTGTACACGACAACAAGTGTACATATGATTTTGTGTGTTATTCATATCTAATGATATTTAGCTTTTGATTTTAGTTCATTTACTTTATTTTAAAAATGAAAGCAATCAAAAGACCAACAACCATTTGTATAACCATTTGTATAACTACGAGGATGTACTGGAATGAACAATCAAAAATATGTGTGTTATTTTGTGTACACATGTGACGTGTACATGTGTACATCAAAAATCAACCAATATATGTGAAGAAGCTTGTGGGTTATTTTGTGTACACTTTGCCATTCAAACAACGTACACAAGAGATGATTCATACCTCATGGGAAGACAAAGACCTCCTATAAAGTTGGATTTATTTTACTCATTACTCATATTTTCTCTGATGTCTTATTATAGTTTTCATGAGTTTTAGACATTTAACTTACATAGTAAGTGTATATTTTGCATTAGTATACTCATTTGCAAATAACATGGTGAAAATGCACGTTAAAAAGTTTGGGGCGAATAAAAAGGTTAATTTTGCAAATATGAAAGTTTGAAGTCAAATATGAGAATAAAAAATAATTAAAGGACCACAAAAGCAAAAATGTGAAAATTCACCATTATTGTCTCTGGGCTTTCACTTTCTGACAGAGAGAATGAGCCACAACCACTCAAGACGGCCACGGCGGTGGATTCGAGTGCGGCGGAGTGAAGCAGAGGTGATTCTTGGATGAGGAATGAGGCATCAACAAGGAACTCGCCATAGGTGGTCGTCGTAAGAGCTCGACGGTGAAAAAGTTTACCATGGATCTCTGCAAACAATTCGTGTCACGGATTTTGAATTTACCATGGGATGCTAATCGATTATAAAATCTGCACTTTAATTTAATTTTTAGAGAATCCAATTCAAAAATGTTTTTAAAATTAATTGTCTAAAAAAAAATAGGACATAATATGAGAAGATAAGAAGGTGGGTAGATAAAAAAATGGGTCCTACTAACTTGTATTCTAATTATGATTTGGTTAGAAAAGAAAAGAATAAGTTAGAAAAAAGTGTCCAAAGAGCAATAAATGCTCTAGAATATAATTAAAAACTTAAAACTGTACTAGAGTGCAAATAAATTTTCTAATTGACACTAGATTTTATTCCTTGTTTTTAAAACATTAAATATTTTATATTGTGAAGTTTAATAAAAAATTATATCAAATAGTTTATTAGAGATGTTAAAATGCGTAAATCCGTCTAATTTAAATCCTTCTCATTTAAGATCCAACCCATTTAAACTTTAAGTTCTGTTTATTCCGTTTTATTTTAATATCTAATAAAGCTGCCTATCAGATCAATGATAATTATTTTGGTTAATTTAGATCCGTTTAAATTTGTTTAAAGCATTTTGAATAAAAATTCAAAATTGTTTTTAAATTTTTGAAATATATTTGAAAAAAATTTCATGTCAAAAATATTTGACATGTGATATTAGTAGCCATATTATTAATAGAATTTTTTTATTTTAAAATAGTAAATTTTTTAAGTTTGTTATCATTATCGCATGGGTGAATATCTCAACATGACAAATTACAGTGATATATTAGAGGGTTTGAAATTTATTATGTATATTCTATATGAAAATATTAAGAAAATATAAATTTTTAGAAGATGAAAATTTGACTTCGTAAAGTAGAATATTTCGAAATTTTTTTTATAATATTTGATATTTCGTACATTTACATTTATAGTGAATAGTTCTATAATTGGGAGATAAGATTGTTATCTAAGAATATATCATTAATGGAGAGGTAAGATGTATATTTTGGAACATTTTGAAAACTTTGAATCTAAGAGGTATATATATTTCTAATATAAAGATATATTAATTAAAGTTTCTTGTATGATTTTATGATCACTTGTATTTTGCTATACGAAATTTTTTGTATGATTTCACTCTTACTAACTACTTCATTAGTTTTGCAGGAACCTAAATATATATAAATAATCTATGTGTTTAAAATATAATCAAATAATTTATCTTAAAAATAAACTAAACTCCGCGTGGATGCGATGATCAAACTCTAGTTATCCTTTAAATACTAAGTCCAAATATTAAATCCATTTTTATTAAAATATGTTTTAGATAAGTTTAAAAAGTGAAATGTCACACATGGCTAAGGAATTAGATCAAAAATCATTGGATATAAAAAATTATATGAAACTATACAATACCAGTGTAACTGTGCTGAAACAAAAGTGATGAAACTGATTTTTTTCCCAAGGTCGATGGTGAGTGGACATTTTTACTTTGCAAATAAAACCACCAAATGCAACCATCCTATAATCATACCTTTTAAATTGTTACGATTTCTCCGTACGAACCCAAATCGATGTTATAACAAAACCTAAAAAAATACTCTTTTTTTTTTGGTAAAAAAAATACTCTTTTTTTTTGGTCAAAAAAATTACTCTTTAACAATAAACCTTATACAATACTCTTTCACAGTGATTTTTAAAAAAAAAACTAAACAAAGTTTACAAATGAATAAAATAATCAAACAAATCTTTATGAGGATTTTTAAGGCTTTCACAATGATTTTGCAAAATAGCTATGCCCAAATACAAAAGCATTCATACATCCTATCCTATCAATAAAAAGTGAAAATTACCAAAACGGAACAAAAAACAGTCTTGTTGTCTCTTTCGTATAAAATTATTTTTGTCCATTTTGTCTTTTTTTACTTTTTCTATTTCTAAAAATTAATGAAATAATTAGTTTTGTGAATCAAAAAAATATTAAAAATTTAAACAATTAATAAAACACCCATATACCCAAGCTGATAATTTTTTGGTTCAAAAACTTGATAAATAAAATTTTTAAAATACGTTATACTAAAAATAGATTGCGTCTTCTACGAAAAATGAGTTAGTAGAAATGAATTCCAAAATAAACATGTTCATCTACTTTATTTAGAATGCGCATTCTACTTTTTATTAAATTTTTAAATAATTGGAACGCGAATTCTACTAATCGTAAAGATAGTCACTTTCCTTCCGAATGCAGGTTCTACTTTTACTAAATATTTTAATGTTTCGGGAATGCAAAATCTACAATCTACTCTAAAGTATCCTGAGGTAGAAACTGTACTCAGAATTTTTGTCATTGTTCTAAACTGTGTAGAAGGCGCCTTCTACAAATAAGAAAACCTATTTTTTGGAAAATTAATGAAATTTCAGTTGAGGAAATATTCTAAAATCTCCTAAAAATATTCTAACTTCCTAAAATGTGTTTTATCGATTTTACTTGTGAAAAATTAAAAAAAATGTTAAAAATATATTTTAATTTTTATCAATGTATGTATTTATATAATTATTTGGAATTCAATTGTTTATATCAGATTTTTAGATTATATAAAAACGTTAAATATGTTATTTTATTAATTTTTACTAATATGTTCTAAAATTTCGACTTAAAATTATATATACATATATATTAATTAAATTTTTATTTTTAATTCTTTTTTCAATATTTAAGTACTTTTAAAATTTATTTTTTTGATTAATTTGATTAATCAAGGGTTAGTTTTGGGATTATGAAAAAAATTATACTAAAAGGACAACTTAAATATGGTATTATACCAAAGAGATAACTATGTTGAATTTTTGTTCCGTTTTGGCAATTTTTCCCAAAAAAAAAAGATATTTGCAAATTCGCAAATACAAAAGCATTCATAAGGTAAACCTCTTGTTAAAACCGGAGTCACCACGAAGCTGATTACTGATAAGATTTAGAAACAATAATTAGGATCTACGTTGGCAAATGGAACTTCTTTTTTTTTTATCAAAAGCAAATGGAACTTCATGATGTTAATAGGAAGTAAAAAACAGAGTTGGAATGTTCCATTGATTACAGGTTGAGGCCAGAGCAGTATAAATAAAATTAGGAGCAACATGCCAACAGCGTTGGCTCCTATGCTGTCTTTTTGCCCATTCACAAGCAAGATTTCTTGCTAATTGACTCAAAGCTCCCACACAAAGAAAAAGATATGTATTATGAACCCCCACAAAGAAAACTAAATCTATTTTCTGACACAATTAGTGTTTGAGTTCAGTATAATAGCTAGCTAGTATCCTGCATTAGTAATAAGATGGGAAACTTGCTTAATATAAACATGTACGTCAGTCTATTTATTGTCGATTGATTTTTTGTAGAAATCTATGAACAATGAGATACTAGCAAATATTTTGAGCACTGTTTCAATATGCCGTACGCATTGATTCTAACTCGAAAACTGGCTAGCTCCGCCTCCTCCTCTACTATGACATGCTTATAAGTAACATTTCACAGAATCAAATAAACTAAACTTGGCGAAATCTTGAACAAAATCAGAACGTTGCATGGGTAAGAAATATGATGTAGATATAGTGACCAGAAATACCACATACAGGATAGCATATAGAGAGAGAGAGTCAATAGATCAGATATCTATAATATAATAGTTCAGTGGGAACTCACCAGGACCTGACACGTCATTACTCTTCTAACTGACACATCATCCTTGAAAAATATAAAATAAATAATCAATAAAAATTTCAATAAAATTCGTGTCTCTCTTAACCTCTTAACCTCTTCGTCTCTTCTCTAATAAATTAAGTCAAAGTAAAATTGACTCCTCTTTGTCCGTAGTCAATCTTGATCCTTAGTGTCTCATCAAACGCTCTTCATTTTTATATCTTACTTCTCCACTAAGAGCTGAAAGATAGAATAAAAGAAGAGACAAGCTCTTTCACTACTCATCAAAGACAATCTTATTCCCTCCAACGACAAATAAAAAAGCAAAAGTTTATGAGAGGAGATTCTACAACGCACAAAAAGCTTCAAGGAACGAGGTGAGGATTAACAAACCTTGGCCTGAGGCAATTACACTTGCTTTGCTGGGTGTTCTACGGTCTCACCATTGCCTTTCCCAGGTCCTCTTTTGAAGCTGTCACCGTCGCCACGTTCAGGTCCTCCCTTGGAGCTGTCATCATTGCCACGTGCACGGTCAGGTCTACGTTGTCTAAGTGGACGTCCACGTCTACGTCCTTGTCTACGTCCACTATTTCAATCAGTAATCTGTCCTCTTGTGCTAGCTTCAGTCACCAGTCACCACTATTTGAAACGTTTCAATATTTCACATCAGAATTGTCACATGAGTCGAAACGTTTCACGGGTTTGTAGGAGATATCCCGAGTCACAACAACAACTTTATTGTCAATAAAAATTGAATCTTCAATGGCGTCGCGGAGAGTCTTGAAACGCAAACCAATGTTCTTCCAGAAAGGGTTTCCACTTTTACCAGGTCTCTTTCCTTTCCCTAATTTCTTCCAACTTAGGAAAACCTTTGGTTGCTTTAGAAAAGCCTTTTCAGTCTGCAACAGAGTGAAGAAGATGACAATGAGATATCGTAAATTGTATTAGAGTGTGGAAACGAAGATAAGGGAAGGCATAAGAGAACGAAGAAATCGAACCTGTTCGGCCATGGCTACTGATTGCTCCTCCTGCTGCTCTCCACTGATGATTGAGGCATTCCAAAAGAGATGCAATGCTGCTTCAGACAAACCCTAATTTCAGTTGGGATGTCTATCATATGGGCCGTAAGTAGTCTGTTTTCCTTAAGTCCATTTTTATTTGGGCTGTATAGTCCAAATTAATATATAAGGTATGTTTCCATACATTACGTTACGTTTCCACTAGTTAATATATAAAGTACGTTTTTATACATGATTCTTTTCATGGCTGGTTCAAATGACGTTCAATATATCTTATGAAATCTTTATTTATCTCTTTATTATATTTTAGCTAAAATCTCAATCTTGATGTATCCATAAATCGTTGGGTAATCACTGGTATCGGTCCATGTCTTTGCTTTTATTTATTTATAGTTCCAAAGTCTTCGTAGTGTTTGGTGTTTTCTTTGAGACGTGTCAAATATATATGATCGTGGAGAGGAAAAGCAGATTGTGTAAATAAAACAAATGTTTCACCTAAATTTTTTAAATCTTATAACTGAATATTAAAAGAAATCTCCGAAAAAATCAAAATATATGGCACATTATATTAGAAAATATTTATTGAACAAACCTGCGCGTATACAATATAAAATATAAAATAACTTACATTTTATTTACGTTCATATCGAATGTTTTTGTACTCATAATCGATCAAACTACTAAATTAATTTCTTCTTAATTTGAACACCATCAACATATTGATATTTCCAAATCCAATGTTTGACTACTGATAATGTGCCTCCTTTATCTTTATAAAAATTATTATACAATTTATTTGAAATATTCAAATAAGGTAAAAATTTCAGAGCTATGCTCGGAAAATAAATGAATTGGCTGTCCTCCTCCTCCATGTTCTTATTTTTACTATGTAAACCTAAATTTCATGGTTAGTGCCACGAACGCATCGCATTCAACTGAAAATTACCGGTTTGACCGTTAATATGTTGCAACTAGAAGCCAACCAAGAAGGTGATCTGGTTGATGTATGGAAAGTCGATCATGCTGGATATTGTCTCATACTGTGGTAAGC
This sequence comes from Brassica nigra, assembly GCA_016432835.1. Classification (NCBI taxonomy): domain Eukaryota; kingdom Viridiplantae; phylum Streptophyta; class Magnoliopsida; order Brassicales; family Brassicaceae; genus Brassica; species Brassica nigra. The sequence goes on along the minus strand of CM028245.1, from coordinate 9,797,062 downwards.
TCTCTTACTTTTGTTTTTTGTACTCTGTAGTTATAAATTTTGTGTTCGTTCAATAAAATGACACTAGATTTTGACTCGTGCAACCGCACGGGTGTTTACTTTCTCTTTTAAATAAATATATATTTGTTATAAGCAGTGTTTTGAAACCCGATCCAGATCTACGTTGAACCGGTAAATCTGGTGACCCAAGAGAAATTCAGTTTGGATTTTGTGAACAAAACCAAAATTTAAAAACCCAATAAAACCCGCAAAAACCACTAAAATCCGGAACATGGTACCGGTTGAACCACTGGTTTAACCAATATTTTTTTAGTTTTTAGTTATGTTCTAGAATCTGTTTTATATATATTCTAAATTTTTGTAAACATTGGTCGTAAATAGACAGTGTTATATTATTATTTTGTATAAAATGTTATTTTGTTTCTCTTATAAATATAATATAATATTACACATATTATTTTTCAAAAATATGTTACTATTTATTTTTCATGTCACTATCATATATCATATATGTGTCATCATATAATTAATTGTATTTTATATGTACCATCTATAAGTAATCATATAATTAATAATATTTTATATGTACCATCGATATATTATATTTTAAAACCTAATGTAAAATATAAAACCATAATTTAATTTTGTGTTTGAAATTGGGTTTTGAATTGCATTTTCTATATATATTTAAAATATTTTTATAATGGTTATTGGAAAATATTTTAGTAAAAATCAAATTTTTAATATATGTATATATTTAATCAGTTTTAAATTAATATTTTGATATGTAATAGAGTTTAAATTTTGTTTTATGATTATTTTAGACAAAACATGTTTTTAGGTAATTAAATTGGATCATTTTCGTATATTTTAAATTTGATCCAGATATATAGTCTCTCATAAGATAATGGACTTTCAATTTGTCTTAATAACATAAGCACATTACCTTTTTTAATATACTATTATCTATGTTTCCAAACGACATAGATATTATTTTTTTACTGATATTTCTGTTTTCAAACAAATCTAAAAGGTACTTCTACTTTAATAAGATAGATGTTCTCATAGAACTCTTTAACAAATCTAATCTTTTATAAATATATATAGCTTGCACATGTAAAAGTTAAATATAAACAAACAGTAAAATGAGAATAGCTACTAATAGTTTTTAGATAAATACGTTCGTCACGTTTGTACGACTCAACCCCCAAATGCAAGAACCAACTGGAAAGCCAAGTTCCAAAAAATAAAAACTCGAAACCAGACATTACATTACATGTTTTAAAATACAAACCTGGATGTATACGCGGGGCCTCACCTAGTATATTATAATAAGGACCACTCAAGATTACTTATCCTATATGGCCCATTTTTGTACTATGTCAACCGATGTTGACCAGAAATACAAATTAATATTTGAACCGGTTTTTTTCTGAACCGGTTTCTTTATACACCATCTGTTTACTGAAAACTGAAAAGATCAAACGCAAAACCAAAAAATCATAAAATTTCTAGGATTGACGAGCAACTCCAGTGTGAAAATTACTACAAAACACACAATTTTTACTTTATAAAAAACGAAACAGAACAAAACATCAGATAATGATAAAACAAACATAAGAAAATGCTTCCATACAAGAGGGATCATCAACCACTTGACATTCATTGAAAGATCATACTCCAACTGAAAAAAAAAAAACTAACGGCTTCTGCGCTTGTTCGAGCCAATAATCTTGGCGAGCCATTCCGGTTTGTATGAAGCAATGAATTGTGCTATTGCGATTCCAAGCAACACTCCAGGTCCATACCCTATTGCCACACCTTTCCAGTTCAACACTTGTTCCTCTTCTTCTTCTTCCCGAGGATGCTGCGTCGGTGGAGCATTAGTCCCAAAGCAAGTTTCCTGGAGAGGAAGACCACAAAGTCCTGCATTCCCTTCAAATGAAGATTTGGCTTGTCCCGTAATTTGTGTTCCTTGTGGTATTTGACCTTTGAGTTGGTTACGAGACACATTTATGTACGCCAAAAACGAGAGGGTCCCAAGCCCATTAGGAATAGCCCCTGAGAGTTGGTTGCTTGATAGGTCTAGTGACTCTAGCTTGCCCAGATTGGAGAGAGACAGAGGAATACGGCCTGTAAAGGCGTTGTTTGATAAGTTGAGTGCGATCAATGCTTTCAAAAGACCAATTGATTCAGGAATCTGTCCTTCAATTCTGTTCCCAGAAAAATCAATAGTGGCGTAGGAAGTAAGAACCATCTTTTGCTCCATCGATAGACCTTTGTATTGCAAATCTATACCTTCTAGAGTGACATAAGACAATCCCTCGGAAGTAGATTTTGTGTATACCATATACAGACCAGCATATTCGTTCATCGTAAGTGACGATGCTTTCCAATTGACAAAGTATCTTGGTGGCAAGCTTCCTGTAAAATTATTATCAGATATCTCAAATATCCGCAGCTCTGGAAAACCGAGAGGACCTTTATCAGGAGGAGATATAGAACCATATAACTTGTTTGAACTGAGGATAAGGACTTTCAAATCCGGTAAAGCCTTGAGCCAAAAGGAAACTTGTCTTTGATCATGTGGTCAACAACTAGAAACTGGAGAGATGAGCAATTTTGAAGAGATCTTGGAAGCTTCCCGGCTAGTCGATTGTGTCCGACATCAAGTGATCGTAGAGAAGAACTGATATAAAAGGCGTCAGGAATACTTCCTTCCAAGTTGTTCTTCCGAAGATTCAAAGACGTCAATTTACACAAGCATTGAGGAATTGGACCTGTGAGGTTGTTGTAATTTAGCCTCAAAACCGTCAGACCCTTGTAATTGCAGATTGAAAGAGGTATGCTTCCTGTGAATCTGTTGTCTGAAGCAGAGAAGACGCTGATAGAGAGGGGCAGAATAGGAATTTCTCCTTCAAAATAGTTTTGCTCCACAAATAAATACTTTATCGATGAGTTTGCCAAAACTTCCAGTGGACCTTCCAAACCAGTAAATGAATTATTTGTGAGAAACACTGTGTTTATACGAGGAAGTTTCCATAACCACTCAGGGACTTTTCCTCTGATTACATTTCCTGAAACGTCTATATTCTCCAACTTCTCAATGATCTTTAAGATATTTGGGAACTCGCTGATGCCGCAAACTTTTAACCACAAAGTTTCCAGGTTTTTTGGATGCCTGACTTTGAGCCTAAACTGGCCGGAGATATAATATTACCGGAAAGATCAAGGTGCAGCAAGGATTTTAGGGAGGAGAAGAGGCTTACATCAATAGGGTAACTTGTGTTAAGGGAAGAAAGGTCAAGAAGCTTGAGGTTGATGAGGTTTGAGATAGGCTCTATGATTTTTCCTTCAAAATGGTTATTCCCAAGGTACATTTTCTCGGCTAGACGGGGTAGAGGAGTTAGGAAATTTAATAGATCCCGTGAGATCGTTTCCACGGAGATGGAGAATTGATAAGAAAGGCATAGTGAACAGAGAAGAGGGAATGGTTCCAGAGAAGTGATTATCATTGATATATATATATATATAAGAGCATGGTTAGATTTTGTACCAGTGGGAAACTACCAGTGAGTCTGTTTTGGTCAAGCCACAATTCGGTTAAGGAGGTTAGGTTACTAATTGTGGGAGGAACTTGCCCGAAAAAGTCATTGGTGGAGAGATCCAAGACTTGTAGTCTGTTGAGATTTCCAAACTCAGAAGGGAGTGATGAACTGAAGTTGTTGTAACTTAGATCAAGGTAAAGGAGTTGGCTCAGCTCAAACAGGCTAGTACTGTTGGGATTCAGAGTTCCAGAGAAATGATTATTCTTTAGGTTTAGAAACGAGAGCTTCGTTAGATTCCGTACAAGCGGGAAGCTACCGGTGAACTCATTTTGGGAAAGTTCTAAATGGGAAAGAAGGCTTAGGTTATTGAATGAGGAAGGAACTTGGCCGACGAAGCCATTATTAGGAAGAAATAAGATCTCTAACCTGTTGAGATTGCCAAATTCCAAAGGAAGTGAAGATGAGATGAAGTTGTTATCACGGAGGACAAGATAGCGAAGATGATGTAACCTGAATAGGCTACTGTTAGGCTTTAGAGTTCCACTGAGACAGGCCTGGAGTCGTAGCTTTGTGATGGCACTGGTGGAGTGATCGCACCAGACTCCATTATAGGGATCAGTGAGGTTGCACTGGCTGCTATCAAACTCGCTCATGAACTCAGTGAGAGCTTGAGTCTGATGGGGACCACAAGCAAAATAACTACTAGAATCGATGTTTAGAGTGAAGAAGCTTGAAGGAGAGACACAGGAGAGCAAAATTAGCGAGAGAAAATGCAAACGCACACGGGATTCAGACATGGTCTTTATGAACACTTATGAACTATGAAGGAAGAATTATTCTGGTTGAAGGAAAGTGAGAGAGAAGGTTGGTGGTATAAATAAAGACATGTGGGTTTCAACTTTAGCTATACGTACGTCACCAGACACCCAGGCAACTTGACTTAGAAGAAGATAGAGCTAAGTAAAGTCTTTGTATTTTGGCTTGTGGTAAAGTATGGCCGCCAATTTCCACTCAGTGTTGAAGTGCAATCCACGTAAGCTGATTTTTATAGCGTATAACTTAAGACATATCAATTAGCTGATTTTTATAGGGTTTAAGCTTAATTTATTTAAGTCCAAAAAATTAAAATTTTCGAGCTTAACCCAATTTAGGTTTTAATTATTTTGAGTTTAAAACTTTAAATCCGTTTGGGTTAGGACCAGTACAGAAACCCAAAATTTATATTTTCGTTTATTTAATTATTTATCAATGATACTCGTATCATAAACAAATGTCCTGATATAGCTAAACGTGTAATGAGAGATGGACGCCTGCAATCCTATCTTGCGTTAGGCGGACCAGCATGCATGGCTTCACAATCGTATCATCAGAGAAGAATCAAGACAATACCATATCATCTTTCCTTTAAGATTTTTGTCTTTTTCTCTTTCAGTTTCATTTTATTTTATGTCTGGGATCCATCCCTTCTCTGTCTTTTTTCGAAACTTTGTTATCAGATGATCAAAAAAAATAAATATAGAATTAGTATTACTGTCTTAAAACAAATATAAAAATCGGATAACTATCTAGTTTTAGTTATTTACTAATAATACTCATGTGTTAAACAAAATATAGAATTAGTGCTAATGTCTTAAATGTAGAACAACTTTTTTCTTGAAAGCACATTAGGGTGGAGACCAGCTGTTGTTACGTTGGACACTATCCTTTCATTAGCCCAAATAAATCAGGGCGAATCAAAAGCTGAAGAAAGATGTTCAAGAGAAAAGAAGAAATGTCTAGAAAATATCAAGGCTAACTAGCTAAGAATTTTATCCAAGCAAGAGTAGAATCTCCAATGGATTTGCAAAGTCGTTTATGTTTGTGCATACACTTATACACATAGCGTTGAAATCCTTATTCGAAAGAGAACAGAACACTACAGTTACAAAACGTGACAGTACCATTCTCAAGCTTGTGGTTGATAGGAGAAACCATTAACCGTGAGGCCTCCATCGACACAAATGGTCTGACCAGTAATATAAGAAGCTGCAGGAAGACACAAGAATACCACTAGTGATGCAACTTCATTCGGTTCTCCAGCTCGACCAAGTGGAGTTCTACCGAACAGTTCTTCTCTGTACCTGACGTCCTCAAGATACTTCCACAAACAAAAATAGAGAGATGATTAGAGGAATTCAGGTAGCTAAATTCACAAAAAAAAAAAATGAAACTTCATTTTTATTATTACAGGTTGAGCCAGAGGAGTCTTGATGATATTAGGTGCAACAGCGTTGACTCGTATGCCGTCTTTTGCCCATTCACAAGCCAAATTTTTAGCTAGCTGATTCAGAGCTCCTATATTTTAATAGGATAAAGGAGTCAACAAAACAAAACAAAAACAAAATAAAAAACAAAACGCCTACCCTTGGTTAGACCGTAAATGGATCCGCCGCTCATGGATACAACCCCTGCAACAGAGGACATGAAGACAATGCTTCCATAGCCTGAAGCTTTTAGGAGAGGATGTGAAAGCTGGCAAAAACGGTAAGCAGATTCCAAGTTTGTTGAGATATGGAAAGCGAAATCGTCTGCTCCATATTCTGTTGTTGTCTTTCCGCGAAATACACCAACATTGTTCACCTTTTTTGCATAACCAAGAGGTTATTTTCAAAAAAAAAATTCTTTTTAAAATATGCTTATTTGTTTCTATAGTAAGGCGCCATTTTTTTACTCACGAAAATGTTGAGCTTGCCATCAAACAGCGAGGAGACTTTTTGTATCAAAGTTTCTCTCTCGGGACGTGAGGTTACATCACAGACTGAGCCACTCACTTGAAACCCTTTCTTTTCCCATTCACTTAAACTTTGATTGAGCAAAGTTTCAGATATGTCGCATACATGGACTTTGGCTCCAAAGCTAGCTAACTCCTCTACTATGGCATACCTAAACATTAGATTCAAGTTCCTTAAAATCTTGACCATTCATGGTGTTCAGTAGAAGAGCTGATTATAGATCTAACAGAGAAGAATGACAAACCCGATTCCGCTGGCTCCACCGGTTACAAGAGCAGTCGTACCTTGAAGACTCCATCTCTTATCCATTTTTGTTTTTCTCTTTATCATGTGATTAGTAATGACCAGAAACGCCACAGATTATATGCAGACAATGAATGGTTCTGCCTGTTTGTGTGGTGGAAATAGTAAGCACGAGTAAGAGACTAAAATATCTAGAATGGTGGTCCAAGGAAAATTTGACTATAATCAATCTTCGACGAAAAAGACTTTAGTCATTTGTCTCTTCCAATCGTTACTTCACTCGCAAGAGACTGAAATCGCTTGTCAAAATACAGTAGTGAACAAACCTGAGTATGCAAAGGCTTCAATCCGAGTCGTAATTTGAGTTATTTCCAAGTTTTCTAAATCAGTCGAAGTCTATAATTATAACACCTTAATAGAGTCTTTTAATATTTATAAAAGCGAAATCATTTAAAATTCAATATATAATAAAACTATTATAAGTAAGAAAACACTAACTAACTGTTAGACTAAACTTAAAAATATAATGATTTGCGAACAGTTTTATGGAATGATAAAAAAACAAAGACAACTTATCGTACTGCTTTCACTGGTTTTAGTAATTGATAAACCAGGGGGTCCTGTCTTTAGGCTACTGATATATGAGTATGGCCAGTTTACGTTGTTGGTTATCTTAATAGCAGTAGAAGAGATGAATCGTGTGGTTCATCATGAATTTTCAATTCAAAATAAATCACTAAATATATTGGTTTTACATTTTATATATTAGTTCGTTATTTTCTTACCTATCGATGATAAACTGCAAGATGTCCGTGTTGTGGTTTGTGGGTGAAAGACAATTCTTAACTGCCTTGCCCAAAGTCTAAAAGCATCATTATTGGGATAGACTATGTGAATCTCTCAAAAAAATAGAATTGTTAATATTTCAATTTATCATTGTATTAATATTTTAATTTTATCATTGTATTTTTTTTTAAATGGAGTACTAGTGTAGTGATATGTCGCAGAGCAGTCTCTCAAATTTGTTTGCAAAGCTTTTAAATAAGAGTTACACTCTCGGTACACTCTTTTGTTTTTCCTATTTTTCATTTATTATTATTAATTTTAATGTCTAGAAAATGTTTAAAAGCTTACTATTGTGGATGCTCTAACTAATCTTCGAAAAGATAATACTACGAATTAGGTCAATTATAGGTTTTTAATGGGATTTAAAAAGCATTTCATATGCCAAATAACATCAACTTACTTAAATAACGTGAATGAAACTCATGACATGTTTAAGCTTTATTCCAAGTTCATCTTTACCACTAGGCAAAACAAAATGACGATATATAAATTGAATAGTCAATTGTAGAGATGTATTGAAAGCACCCAAATTACTTAAGCTCCTATAACGTATAAACAGCTTTACGAAAACTATTACTATGTAAACGATTGGGCCCAGTGGCGGATGTAGAACATGATTAAGATGGGGGCACATATTATTTTCCATCATGTTTATTTTTTGTATTGAGGGCGTTACATAAATTTAATAGTGAAGGAAAATAGAAAAAGAGATGGGGACACGTGACCCCGTAAGTATCCACCTACATTCGCCCGTGATTGGGCCACGAAATCCATATTATCCCATCTAATAGAAGTTAGGAGAAGTGAAAATATCTTCATTAAGATTAATGTGAGTACAAGGTGTACTACATATACATGTATGATTAACTACTCTAACTACTCATTTACAAGTATAATGTATGATATACAATATACACTATAACCCCTAATACCATCCAATGAGCATAAACATAATCATAATCAGCTTTGTGTATGGGTAGTTACGACGTCCTTGAATAACCACAGACAATCAAACGATCCATGTTATGGTGAGCGTTAAAAACGTAGTTATTAACAATTATCACAAGTGAAATAAATGTAGCACTATGATGTCGTATACATTACTTTGTATTGGCATGTCGTGGGGGAAAAAATTAACAGTCCACACTAGGTTCTATTCACTATAAATAAACATGCAATACAACTGCATCTATACCTCCAATCAAACACAAAAAAAAAACTCAGATACATATTACTCCTCCATTCCATGGATCTAAGAAAAGCAAAATGGTGAGTATAGCGAGCTTGCCTGAAGACATGATCATGTCTATCGTTTCCAAAATTGGGTCAAACTCTCCTCTTGACTACTTCAACACCATTGTCTCTTCCAAGAGTCTCAACTTTGGTTTCAGTGACTACCTCGTAACAAAAGAGGTTGAGCTCTTTTGGTTGCATGTTTATTTATATATAGTGAATAGACGTTTTAAGTATATGTACCTTTGAACAAGTATTACCTCATAGCATGTTTATTTATAGTGAATAGAAGTTTTAAGTATATGTACCTTTGGTTGCAAAAGAGGTTGAGCTCTTTTGCTATGAGGTAGTTATTGAAACCAAAGTTGAGGCTCTTGGAAGAGGCAATGGTGTTGAAGTAGTCAAGAGGAGAGTTTGACCCAATTTTGAAAATGATAGACATGATCATGTCGTCAGGCAAGCTTCCTATACTCACCATTTTTGCTTTTCTTGGATCCATGGAACGGAGGAGTAATATGCATCTGAGTTTTTTTTTGTGTTTGATCTGAGTATAGATGCAGTTGTATTGCATGTTAATTTTTTCCCACTATGCCAATACAAAGTAACGTATACGAAATCATAATGCTACATTTATTTCACTTGTGATAATTGTTAATAACTACGTTTATAATGTTCACCATAATATGGATCGTTTGATTGTCTGTGAAATTGTCTGTGGTTATTAGGGACGTCGTAACTACCCATACACAAAGCTGATTATGTTTATGCTCATTGGATGGGATAATATGGATTTCGTGGCCCAATCGTTTACATAATTCTAGTTTTCGTAAAGCTGTTTATACGTTACATCTCTATAATTGACTATTCAATTTATATATCGTCATTTTGTTTTGTCAATATTTCTGATTATATATCGTCATTTTGTTTTGTCAATTTAAGCTTGGTAAGGATCTCGTCTTCTATTCCGAAATAGTTAGCATTTCCAAATGGTAAACCCGTTTTTATTTTTGTGCATAACTAGTTTGACTTTGAGAGTTTAAAGACAGCTGCAGAAGAAAACGCGACAACACCATGGTTAGAGCTGTATATCAGTATATGTACCTTTGGTTAGGCTATAGATTGATCCAGAGGTTGCTGATACAACCCCTGCAACAGAGGACATGAAGACAATGCTTCCATAGCCTGAAGCCTTTAGGAGCGGGTGTGAGAGCTGGCTAAGATGATAAGCAGACTCCAAGTTTGTTGAGATATGAAACGAGAAATCTTCAGCTGTATATTCTATTGTTGGCTTGGAGCGGATTCCGCCTACATTGTTTACCTGTGTTCAACAAGTTGAGTCAGCTTTAACTCGATTGGTTTCTTGAAGGTCAAAGTTGCTTACTAGAATGTTGAGCTTGCCATCAAACAACGAGGAGACTGTCTGCATGAGTGTTTCTCTCTTGGGACGAGAGGATACATCACATACTGAACCACTCACTTAAACCCCTTTCCTTTCCATTCGCTTAAACTTTGATGGAGCAAAGTTTCAGATATGTCGCATACATGGATTCTAGCTCCAAAACTAGCTAACTCCTCTACTATGGCATGCCTAAATATTTCACAAACACAAATTCATTTTGAAAAGTAAAGATTCTGGACAGAAGATGATATATAATCGAGCAGAGAAGAAAGACGAACCCAATTCCTCTGGCTCCACCGGTCACAAGGGCAGCCATACCTTGAAGACTCCATCTGTTGTTATCCATCACTGTCTATTGATTTACCATTTTTTTTTTTTAAAAAAAAAAAGAGACTATCATGGATGAAGGTAGATCACTTAGTACTAGCAACACCCTCTCTTTATGTAGAGGAGATTACATCGATAAGAAAAAATAAAATAAAGATTATGCAGCTCCTCATAGTGACATCTGCAGAGATTGATTGACACGAAAGCTAAGGAGGGACCTACCTTTTGACACTAATAATAATTCTGGCAGTAACATCCATGTATTTGTGAAACATTTGTGAAATGTATGACTCACCTAAGATGCATAGCAGAGGTTACAAAGAAGCAACCTCTGGATCCATCTATAGTGAACAAACCAGTGAAGACTCATGGAAGAAACACATAAAGCTTTAAAAGTCGTAACGTGAAAACAACTTCAATTCTCATGAACACAGAACGCAGAAACCTGTTGAAAAGTAACATATGACGATTTGTCTTTTACTGGCCGAAAAAGATAATACTAAAAAGCATAAGGATCCCAAAGGAAACTAATAAATGTTATAAGAGTGGGGACTAATCATGTCGTGGGGAGAAACCGTTAATAGACATTCCTCCATCAACACATATAATCTGCCCTGTGATATACGATGATGCAGGTAGGCATAGAAAGGCCACTGCAGAAGACACCTCTTTCGGTTCTCCAAGCCGACCAAGAGGAGTTACGGAGTAAACTTCGTCTAAGTAGTCTTTGTTGCTAAGAACCTGAGAGACCAAAAGACATGAAACATTGAAAGAGCCAATTTTTTAAAAACAAGATGCAAAAAACAAGTTAAGCTAATGAGACCACTACTTGCTCAACCATAGATGTCTTGATATACCAGGGAGCAACAGCATTGACCCTTATATTGTCCTTGGCCCACTCGCAAGCTAAGTTTCTCGTAAGCTGATTGATTGCACCTAAACACACAAAAGGGAGATCAAATCCTTATCGGTTGATTGCTCCTTAAAGAAAGTATGAGAAAAAAACACCTTTCGTTGCAGATTGGACAGACATATTCTTGAGTGAGACAAAACCAGAAACAGAGGAGATGGACACAACAGTGGCAGCTTCAGATGCTCTAAGCATTGGATAAGCAAGTTGGCATAAATGAAAAACCGATTCGAAATTCGTGGAAACGAGAGTTGAAAACTCTTCAGGAGTGAAATCTATCATTGGTTTCCTGATGTTCGTCCCAACATTGTTCACCTTTAAAGCATTAGAAAAATAGAATAAAAAAGTCATAAAAATTAAATTATTATGTTTTAGAATTGTTCTCACAGACATGACAACGAACAGTATATGTGCACTATCTCCTTACAAGGATATGGAGGTTCCCGTGGAAGAGGGACGACACGGTATCCATCAAGTTCTGTCGCTGAGCTCGATCAGAGACATCGCAGACCGACCCCTCAACTTGGAAACCCGAACGGTTCCAGTCTCTCAAACAATCATTGAGCTCAGTCTCATTGCGAGCGCAAGTGTGAACCTTTGCTCCAAGACCCACCAGTTCTTCCACAATCGCACGCCTGTAGTAATAATAGTAAACACACAGACACACATACACTCGTCTGAGAGAGGATTTGCGTTTGATAGGATTACGTTCGTGGAAATTGGAGAGAGAGAGAGAGAGAGACCCGATGCCTCGAGTGCCGCCGGTGACAAGAGCAGACGTTCCATGGAGAGACCATCTGTTGTTGGGTGACGTGGCAATGGATGCGCAACGGACGGTGACGGAGGATTTGAAAGACTGAGGTTTAGGGGAAGAAGACGACAAAGAAGCAAGAAAGTGAAGGTTTTGAGGTGGATTTGTGTACAAGCGAGAAGCCATGTCCTCAGTTTATGTTTCAATCTCTTCTTTGAACTAAACCTGTCTGAACAGAACAAGTTTGGCAGGTTAGGTTCGGTTCGGTTCGGTCCAGTTATCCTCTTCGGTGGTTGACATCCCCGCAACAATGAAAAGTGAAAACTCCTTATAAGCAGTAGCATTCACGCAGTTGTATCCGTTGATAAGCACCGTTGGTGAGTGATATCCATTGAGATAAATCAAATGTTTTAAGCTTTAAGGGTTTCTTAGTTAATGATGCGAATAAATAATTTACAAATCTTAGATCTGTATTTATAGCTTAAGACGAATTTTTATAAAGAAATTTTCTAAATCTAATATAAAGTTTTTTTTTTTTCAAAAATTATAATAATTTTTCTTAAATATCAAAAGAACAAATTTCAGTTGAACTAAAAATTTCTCCACGATTTTTATCTCATCTACTTGGAAGAACATTTGCTTCTAGCAATGTTCAACATGAAGCAAATCCAAACAATGCTTGAATTTTATGCTGTAACAGAATTAGTCGACATGTTAACTGCATTTTATGACGTATGCACAATAAGATTTATCATGAAGCTGATAATTCCATGATCTTATAAAATCTCACAGCTATGTGCTTCTTCAAAGTATGATACATTTGATTATTGGCCAAACACAAAGCAATTTGGCTGTAACAATATAAATTAACACAACATCTATCAACTCCCAACCTTGCTACAAGTCTCTAAACATAATCTGCTTCCTTGGTTGCCTCTTTTGTAATAGACATTGCAATAATACATTATCCGCTCTTGATAGACTCCTTTAGTGACGTCGTTGATTTTCCACACTGTTAGACCATCCACAACGGGAGGTCCGTGGCCGAGTCCGTAAGTTTTTGAAATATAAATAATATTAATTGGACTGAGTCAGCGAAGGATTCAGTACGGATAAATCCGTAACTAAGACTTCCAAGGATCAAGTCCTTAGCGTACGTGGCAGCTTGGTACTTGTCAGAGCTTTTCTTTCGTCTTCTTCTCTCGTCTCTCTTCTCTCCGAGTTTGTTCAACTTTTCGCCTTTGACGACCGTCGTCGTTCCCCGGCGGAGTGGATCTCCCTCTTCTTCATCCCTGATTCCTCCTCCTTCTCTGTTAGGTAAAAAGCTTCTGGTGACACAACCGTCGCGCCGCGGCTTTGTCTCCAAGAAGCACCGGTGCTTGACCTCAGCCAGCACGGTCTTTAGCGTTCCAACTGCGTGAGTTTCTGAATTCTGATTTTACAGCCAATTATAGTTTCTGGGTGTTGTTTTGTTCACAATGAAAGTGGAAAGCTTAGGATTTATGTTGGAATTTTTTTTTCTTTTCTTTTTTTTGGGCTCCACGCGTCGTCTTCGCTTAGGTCTATCTGCTTGAAGGAGCTTGTTAACGGTCAGGTATTCGAGTCTTTAGTTGCGTCGAGAACGTTGAAGAAGCTGAGAATCATTCGTTGTTTAGGTAATTGGGATAAAGTTCTTCAAGTTAACGGAGATGGCGACAGTTCTCTGACTGAGATTCACTTGGAGAGGCTCCAAGTTAGTGACTTTGGACTCTCTGCGATATCGAAATGTCGAAAGTTGGAGACTTTGCACATTGTGAAGACACCCGAATGCTCGAATTCGGGTCTGGTTTGTGTTGTGGAGAGATGTAGACTACTTAGGAAGCTTCACATTGATGGGTGGAGGACTAAGAGGATCGGTGACGAAGGTCTGATGGCGTTAGCTAAACACTGCTTGTTATTGCAAGAGCTTGTGCTTATCGGTGTTGATGCGACTCATGCGAGCTTGTCTGCTATTGCTTCCAACTGTAAGAAGCTGGAACGGTTAGCACTCTGTGGGAGTGGTGTGATTGGAGATGTAGAGATGGCTGTGTGAACGGAGGAGGACGTTGGTGGTGAGTATGGATGGAGATGAGACCAAAGATCCGGTCATGGGAAGTGAGGATGGTGGGAGAGGTCTTGAGACGGTGGTTGAAGAGGTGCTGACGCCGGTTGCTGATGGCGGTGGGGATGCAGAGGTTGCAGGTGGTGGGGGTGTTGGTAGGTTAGGAATGTTAAAGACGAAGTTACTTGCAAGTAAGAACTTTGAGGTGTTTTCATGTGTATTTATTTGTTTGCTAAACAAGTTGTTACAAATATTTTGGATAATCATACAAGAAACAAAGTCAAATACAAAATCTGTTTAACTCGTTCGTATGTAAAAACAAAACCCCACTTCTTTATTGTTTTCTTGTTTCTTTTGGTTGATGTGATCTTCACGATTCAGAAACTAGTGGCCACGCTCTTAGACGAAGCCGTTCACTTTCTTCCTCAGCTTTTCTCCTTGATCATGAAAAAAAATGTAAAAATGAGATGATATAATGATAAGGATTCTAAGGTGGAGTACACCATTACATATACATTTTGGATTGAAATCCTTAACTATTCAAACAAAAATTAAAAAAGAAAAAAATTAATATAAAAAGCCTAAGGATTCCACAATGGGTATCACCATTGTGGATGCTCTTATCCCTCAAACAGAACCGAGTTCATTCACCGGTCTATAATCAATCCAAGAAACAATCGATATGGTAGGTTGGGGTTTGGGGGTGTGAAGGGAGGAAAAACCATTATGCTCATGTTAAGCGGCTCATATCTTGCTTTTTGTACTTTTTCAGTTTCTAATTTTTAGATACTAAGGGCAACCGCAACGGTGAGTCTGATATGACTCGATTTCCTATGTGATTTTTAATTTTTTTATTAGTTTTTTCCTTTTTTCTTCTAATTAAAAAAAATTAAAAAAAAATAATAATCGGGCCGCATCGTATCGTGGGGCCCGACACATAACAATACTCGCTTGGATCAATCCTTAGGTTCGGACTTTTCGATCTCGATCCGGCACAGAAACCAACAAAATCAATATTTTAATATATTTTTTAAGGATTGCACCTACGGATCCACGTTGCATGTGCTCTAATACTATATATTCTACTTGTTTCAAAATGATGCTTGTTTTAGAATTTTTACACATATTAATAAAACATAATAAATTATAGTATTAAATGCCTAATCTTTTATGATGATCTATTTTTCATAATTCTAAACCAATAACTTTTAAAGTTTACAATGAATCATTATTAGTTGATAAATAATAATATAAAAATATATTTTAAAACAATTTTTCTTTCTAAAACTTACATCTTTATAAACAAACCCTATATCAAAATAGAATTGGAAAAAACGCTCTCACCTCTCTCTACATCTAACTCCAGAAAATCCTAGCTCCGGTCCGGCTTGCTGGTGCCGGAGGCGTCTCCTTTCCCCTTCCTCTTTTTTTTTCTTTTGATTTCTCCCTATCTAGCCTTTCCTTGGTCGACATATTAGCTGTTCTGGGTTCGCCGCGAACCAATCGGAGTCTCGTCTGGAGCTAACGATGTCAAGTTCCGACGTGTTTTGGAATAGCAGTGAGGCTTGTGGGAAGGCTACGAAGGAGAGAGTCGGCTTTTAGGGTTTTGGAATGGCCAGATCTGGTTTTCCCCCTTCAGATCTACGGCGATTCCGAGCTGACGGCGGCGCGTGACTTGTCGAGACACTCTCCACATGGTTAGTCCCTAGTTCTCCTGTGACGATGAGATTAAGGGAGGAAGTACAAACTTGAAGGGGACAGAGTTTCAACTCCGGTTCTCGGGGTTGACATGAACAACGACTGCGCTGATGGAGCTTCGATTTTGATGGATTAATTGCGGCGGTTCATGGTGGAGTCTCTAATCTCAAGCGTCGAAAAGAGCGGAAGTTTTTGTAACATGCGATATGAGCTCTGCATCTCTGAAACCTTGACCTGTTTAAATCAAGTTTGAGGTCGCTGTCAGAACCCGTCTTTCAGTCCGGATTCTAGTGTCCGGTTTTTTGGCTAAGGATCGCAATGTTGAACGCCAAGATAGAAGTCAACTCTGATAACGCGCCTTTGGTGAAGATGCTATTTGGACACGAAGTTCATGCCAATCCTGAGAATCCATTAGCTAGTTTTAATTGTAATCGTAGTCTGACTTTTATTGTCGTGCTAGTAGATGTCTGTCGTATCACTGAGGTCCAATGTAGGAGGTTTAAGAGGTGAAACACTTCGAGTCGTGGAGTATTTTCGTCTCATGGTTGGCTAGGAACCGGGTCATGAGGTGCCAGTGGTCTTGGGTTGAATCTGAATGCGCTTTTGGTGTTGATATTGTTAATCCTTGATCTTCAAGCTAATCTAGTGGTGATTAACAATTGGTACTTGAATAATAACCGGACTCAACTTAGGGTCTATCTGTGTACTTTGTTTGCCCCGGTTCTGCAGTCCAATTTAGGGTCTTAGAAACGGTTCAACTCGGGTAGTGAGTTGTTCTTGTTTCGTAGTTGTGAAAAATACAGCAACGTCTTAGATCAGATTGCGTAGGATCCAATTTAGTGTTTCTGGGTGTTATTAGATTTCGTTGTCTGTATGGTGTGGTTGTAATCCCGTTCATCCCTTTGTTAGTAAATGAAAGTTGGTGTTTGAGCCAAAAAAAAAAACTTACATCTTTATAAAACGAAATGAGTATTATGGAATATTAAAATTTTAAATTTTTTCCATTGAAAAGTTTATTGTTCATAGTATATATTCTTACGTACTAAATAATCAAAGGAAATTAGTCCCTTTGAAAAATTGAGATATCCACTTATTTTTTCCTCTAAAACATGAAATCAAGTTTCCATTTTAAATGATGATTTTGTATAAGTTTTATAAAAAAAAGAAAGTCAAGGAATGACTCCTATTCAAATATAAGTAACATTTCCTAACTTCTTGAAACTTTTCCTGAATCTAAACTTCTTGGTATTTTGAGAAAGTTTCCAAACTCAAGGTATTTGTTGAAAAAAAAGAAAGGAATTGCACAACCTTAAGTGTATGCAAAGGTGAGCTCTAAAACCCAAACATAAGAACAAAACAAAGATCTCGAAAACGGCTTAAACGAGGAACATAACACAGAAGTTCGTAGTTATCTTCTTCTCAAGTAGGTGTCTTTTTCTTTCTTTTTTTTAAATTTTTCTTTTAATAGATAAGTCCCTTTTAATTTCTTTAGGCAATCAATCGCTAGGTCAAAACCAACCCTAATAATAATAGAGAGATTTAGCAAAGTAAATATATATTTTTTCCATTTTACTAAAATGGCATAAAAACCCTAAAGGTTCTTCCATCGCCGTCTCATAATTCCGTCAACACTATAAAAACTCAGTTTTTGCCAATCTCTTTCATCTTGTCGTTGTTAAGGTTTCTTTCATTACTTCAACACATGGATAATCATATTCATCCTTAGAAATCTCCTGAGAATTGATAAAAAGTTTTGATCTTTGGGGTTTTGTTTTGGTTAGAGAAGTTAGAGGTATAATAAAGGTTTGATCTTTATGTTTTGTATGACCATAAATCTCGTAATTGATTTTGTGGGTTTTTGTTTGTTAGGTTTTGTAATGATTCCAGAACTGGGAGGAAGAAGGACGATGATGCTTAGAGGTAACGAAGATCCGTCCTTTGGGGATGACTACGAGAAGGAGATTGGTGTGTTGCTAGGTGAGCAGCAGAGGCGGCAAGAAGAAGCTGATGAGCTAGAAAGAGAGCTTAACTTGTACAGAAGCGGCTCTGCGCCGCCTACTGTGGACGGTTCCTTTAGTGCTTTCAGCGGGGCTCCTTTTCTGGACTTTAGTAAGGGGAATGGGTTTGGTGGGGACGATGATGAGATTAGGAAGGATCCGGATTACTTGTCTTATTACTATGCTAATATGAAGTTGAATCCGAGGTTGCCTCCTCCTTTGATGTCTAGGGAGGATCTGAGGGTTGCTCAGAGGGTTAAAGGGTTAGGTGGCGGTATTGGGGATAGGAGAAAGGGGGATGATACTAGATCTTTGTTCTCTATGCCCCCTGGTTTTGAGCAGATGAAGCAGCAGCAGCATGAATTTGAGCAAGAGAAAGCTTCTTCCTCCGAGTGGGATGCAAATGGTCTTATTGGTTTGGATCTTGGAGGCAAGCAGAAGAGTTTTGCTGATATCTTTCAGGTTGGTTGAAACCTCTCTCATAAGCTTTGATGGTTGCTTATTGTGATACTATATAACCTGTTCCACAGCAGGCTGATATCTTTCATATGCAGGCTGACCACCCTGTTCCACAGCAGCCCTCGCGTCCTGCAAGTCGTAATGCCTTTGATGAAAAGGTCAGTCCTACAAATAACCAGTCTCCATCTGCATCACAAGGCATTGGTGCCCCATCTACCTTCAGCTATGCAGATGTTCTTGGTTCTTCACTCTCTAGGAATGGTACTCCTGATCCTCAGGCCATTGGGAGGGTGCCTAGTCCCTGCCTTACTCCCATTGGGAGTGGAAGAGTGAGTTCAAATGATAAGAGGAACACAAGTAATCAAAGCCCGTTCAACGGTGTCACATCTGGTCTCAACGAGTCTTCTGATCTTGCCGCTGCTTTATCTGGCATGAACTTGACTGGCAGTGGCGGTTTAGATGAAAGGGGTCAGGCTGAGCAGGATGTCGAAAAGGTCAGGAACTACATGTTTGCTGGACATAACCAACACGGTTTCCCAAACAAATCTGATCAAGCCCATATGGCAACTGATTCCTGGAGGAACTCGCAGTTGAGAGGCTCACAAGGATCTGCCTATAACGGTGGAGGTGGACTACCTGGTCCCTACCAGCCTCAGCATCATCTTGATAGCTCAAACTATTATCCCAACGCATTGAACCCAGCTGTCGCTTCTATGATGGGGAGCCAACTTGGGGCTAACAACTTCTCTCCAATGTATGAAGATGTTTCTGCTTTGGGATATTCTGGAATGGACTCCAGACTTCATGGGAGAGGTTTGGGTCCTGAGTCACATAACCTTGGCAGGATCAGTAATCGAATGATGGCAGGAAGAGGTGGTCTTCTTCAGTCACATATTGCTGACCCAATGTATCATCAGTATGCTGATTCGCTTGATCTTCTCAATGATCATCAGTATGGTAACTCATACATGAACATGCTGGAACTCCAGAGGGCTTACCTCGGAGCTCAGAAATCACAGTATGGTGTCCCTTACAAATCCGGGAGCCCTAACAGCCGTAGTAGCTATTATGGTAGTCCAACGTTTGGGTCTTCTAATATGTCATTCCCTGGAAGCCCATTGGCTCATCATGCTATGCAAAGCTCTCTTATGGCACCTTGCAGCCCCATGAGGCGAGGTGAAGTTAATATGCGATATCCAGCTGCAGGAAGAAACTTTCCAGGAGGAGTGATGGATTCTTGGCACATGGATGCTGGTTTGGATGGAGGCTTTGGTTCTTCATTGCTTGAAGAGTTCAAGAGTAACAAGACAAGAGGGTTTGAACTCTCTGAAATAGCTACCCATGTTGTTGAGTTCAGGTATATTCTTGAAAGCCTTTTACCTTTATTCTTCTGTACCATTTGTCCCCCAAGCTAATCCGAAATGGCTGAACCAGTGCGGATCAATATGGGAGCCGGTTTATTCAGCAGAAACTCGAGACAGCAACAACTGATGAGAAGAACATGGTGTATGAGGAGATCATGCCACAAGCTCTTGCCCTGATGACTGACGTTTTTGGAAACTATGTAATTCAAAAGGTATGTATTTAATCTTTTTTTAGATTAAGTAATACTCCCTCCATTTTCATTTTAATTATCGTTTTGCCCTAATAAACATTTTATTTTGTATTTTTCTAAATAAAAACATCATTACTTACACACCTTACTACAATTCAACCAATACTGGAGAATATAAATCATATAGAAACGTAACTTTTACAAGAAAGATTGCTGAATGTTTTGATCTTCCTACAGTTCTTTGAGCATGGACTCCCCTCGCAGAGGAGAGAACTGGCAGAGAAGCTCTTTGACAATGTTTTGGCTCTTAGCTTACAGATGTATGGTTGTCGTGTTATCCAGAAGGTAAAGTCTGGTTCTCACCACTTCTTCTTTGTCTCTCTGTAAGTCCCATTCATAGTATGTTCGGCTCTGTTACCTTTTTTTGTAGGCAATAGAGGTGGTTGATCTAGACCAGAAGATCAAAATGGTGAAAGAGCTTGATGGACATGTGATGCGATGCGTACGTGATCAGAACGGGAACCATGTGGTTCAGAAGTGCATCGAATGCGTGCCTGAAGAAAACATCGGATTCATTATTTCAACTTTCTTTGGTCAAGTTGTCACACTCTCTACCCACCCATACGGGTGCCGTGTTATTCAGGTTCTTGCTCTTAGTGATAAACACTGTTTTTCTTCATCTTATGCGTCATTGTAAAATGCTTTCTCGTCTCCGTTTGCAGAGGGTGTTGGAACACTGCCATGACCCGGATACACAGAGCAAGGTTATGGAAGAGATCCTCTCAACAGTTAGTATGTTGGCTCAAGATCAGTATGGAAACTATGTGATTCAGGTTTGTAAAAATGAAATGATGTGATTTACGTGTTGTTTTGTTCAGTTTTAATAAACACGTTTTTGTGGGACACAGCATGTGCTGGAGCATGGAAAGCCTGATGAGCGTACGGTGATAATCAAGGAGCTAGCAGGGAAGATTGTACAGATGAGCCAGCAGAAGTTTGCGTCGAATGTTGTTGAGAAGTGCTTGACTTTTGGAGGTCCAGAGGAACGGGAGTTGCTCGTGAATGAGATGCTGGGCACTACTGATGAAAACGAGCCTCTTCAGGTCTCTCTTACGTTTAGGATTATCTTCAAAGGAAACTAAAAGAAACTAACCCGCTTTGTATAATATGTAGGCGATGATGAAGGATCAGTTTGCGAACTATGTAGTGCAGAAGGTTCTGGAGACATGTGATGACCAGCGTCGTGAGCTGATTCTTACTCGGATTAAAGTGCACCTTAATGCGTTGAAGAAGTACACTTATGGAAAGCATATTGTTGCACGTGTTGAAAAACTCGTTGCTGCTGGAGGTAATGTACTTTTGAGTATTTCTAGGGTTATGTAACCGTCTCTTAAAAGTGGTGCTGTTGTGTTGTTATGTGCAGAGAGAAGAATGGGTTTGCAGTCACTAAACCAGCCTCAGATGGTGTAAGGCTGTAAGTGTTGTACAGCTTAACTAGGGTCTACGGGTCTGTCCACTGCGTTTTGAGAATTTAGGTAAGATCTAAAACTGGAAATAAGAGAAAGAGAGCACTTGTTTTCTCTGCAAAAATCTTTGTAAAATGGTTGTAGTTTCTTACGGCTTTTGGATATATAGAAGAACCAAAGCATCCCTCCTTAGGCTGATGAGTGAGAGAGAGAGAATGGTGTAAAGATGGGTCTGTGAAATGGTGTGAGGCCTTTAGGGTTTCCTTCACACAAAAAAGGAGAGTTGGCTTTTGTTATATTTGCCAAAATGTGTAGAAGAGAGAATGTTGATGCTTTTAGGACAAATCCTCCCAACTGTTAGAGATTTTCTGCCCAATCTATGTAATTTGTTTTCATCACAACTCTTTATTTCCGTATTTCACAAGGCACTCTTTTTCGTTTATGGAATTTTGCAGTCTTGTTTATATTTTTGGTCATTGTTCGCTTGTTACCCAAGTAATAGTTGATAGAACCGCTCAGCATTACAAATTGTCATTCAGTCGCTTTGTTCCCACTTTGCTGCCTCTTCATTCTCAAACTTCTCTCTCCGATGTAGCTAACCTGTCATAATCTCACTCTGGGGATCTTACGCATAGACTTGCAAACCAGGTTTCAGGTTAGGAAAAGATTTTGGTTTGTATAATCCAAAGCAAAACCATCTTGACCACCACGGCACCGCCAGACACAAGAGCTTTAGAAGAAACGATCTCCAATGATCGTAATTTGTAAATCACCATCTTCAATTTTTTTTCTAAGTTAATTATGTCTAGTCAGAATAACTAAACATAAACAGTTGCTTAAAATAGAAAAATGGTTTCATCGTGTCTCAACTGAGCCAGCTTCTTACTCGCCATCTTCGGTGACCGTTCTCTTACTCTCTCTTGGCTTCTCGAAACCAACTGAGGACGAGGCGGTAATGGTGGACGTTACCTGACCAAAGCAATCAGGAGAACTGCTTCCTTGTGACTCAAGTTTCAAAGTTTGATCATCACGGGCTACATCATTTATTCCCACTTCGCAAGCGATGTGCTATATATATTAGAGGTTCTTGTAGTCTGACTCGTTGGCTTCTAACTGCTCCTTAAACCAGATATAAAAGCTTGGTAGCTTTGTCTTCGTTCCATCAACGCTTTCTCGCATATGCAATGTATAAGAGATCAGAAACCTCTGGTTGATTGGGCCATAGTCATCTGGATCAAGAAAGCAATCCTGAAGCAGCCTGGTTTGCTTTGTCTCTTCTGCCAATCTTGTCACGAGGCAAGAGATGAGATTTTCTTTCTCCTCTGCCATCTGGTTTCTTCTTGACCAAAAGCTGTCAATCATTTCCCACAGGCAAAACTCTTTGGATTCATAATCTGATCAATTTATTAGGGGAATATAGACTTGATGGTTTTTGGGGAAAAAGTTTCAATGTCGGCAAAAACTACTCATCTTTACTGGTTGGGCCCTTATCTTTCGTATGGGCTTGAATCAAGTAACATGAAGGAAGGAAGAAGAAGAATGATCAAAGTCAAAGTCAGCAAGTAAGTTAGTTATGTAACTAGTAGTTAAAGAGTGAGTAGTTAAGTTGAGAATTAGATGGTTAGTAAGTCAACTGAGTTCAGAGTTGGTATAAGAGTTGCAAAGAGAGTTGGTAAGTGTTGTTAAAATAGTTAAACTATGGAGTGTAAGATTAGTCTAAAGACTAGAAGTATGGAAGGTTTAAGTAAGCAAGGAAGCATTTTTAGTGCAGAATTTACTATGAAGACCAAGTGTGATGGATTGTAAGAAGTATGCAAGAATGAATGAAAAATCAGTTTGGTAAAACAATGTCTTGCAAACAAAACAGAGAAAAACAGAGAAAAAGAGTAAATGATTAAGAGAGAAATCAACAGAGAAAGAGACAAAGTGAAAGAACAAACCTGCAAAAGAGACAAATCACAACACTATATAGTAATTTGAATAATTGATCTGTGGCCTATAAATATAACGGTATATTTAGTTCACTATTTTGTAACAAATGCAATAATTTAGTTATTAACAGTTCTAATTGTATATTTTTAACCGAATTCTACGACAAACAATGCTAACCGCTTTACACATCACCATTATCGGATTTGCCTGCTGCAATCAAATTCGTTATCCGTCTTTTAGTAAATGTAGATCGACCAAAATGATTCAGTAATAAAGTTTGTTTAAACCTTTTAGTCAAAAAAATGCAGTTAACATTTTCTTTTACAAATTGTGGTAAATTTGTTATGATTATTTCACCATACATTCATCTTATTAATCAAACAGATACTTTATTACTAAAAAACAATGAAATAATCATAACAAAAAAAAAGAAAAAAAAAATAATCTGGCAATGAGTACATTCAGTATTCCATTCACAGCATACGAATGACTACCGTTGTAAATCCGCAGCAACAGTAAATTTGCTACCAAAAGTATTTATGTTTTAAATATTCATATCTGGCTGAAGTTAATCCCTTAATTCTGAAGTAGAACTAATAATAAATGCACTGGAGAAGCAAAAAGACGAAGAAGAGACGAACCTGCAGCTGAAGCTTGAACAACATTTTCCAAAGAATCTCTAAGGTGAACCACAATTCGTGTGTTTAATGAGGATGATGCTTGTAGAAATCGGACAACGATAGATTAATGGAAGTGAGGCAGATATTGGAAAATGGAGTTTGGAGATCAAGCACTACTCCTACTTTGATTTCAATTTGTTTTTTTTTCCTAAACCAACCTCCACTAACACAAACCCACAAAGATATTTTTAGTTTTTACAAGGTTCATCTTCATCCAAAGATTGAGGAACTTTATGTGATTCTTTAACTTCCCCTTATATATATATAGGATACAAAATCCCAGTAGAAGGAAAAGACATATGTTAAGGTCTGGTTTCAGAGAAGAAAGATAACGGAATTAGTCAAAAAAAACACGGAAAATTCAACAAAAAAAACAAACTTCTTGGAACACTGTTAAATAGTAAAAAAAAAAAATTAATGCTGTTTTGCGAATACCAATTCGAAAAGGTTAACATTTTATATCTAGGAAGAGTTCATACAACTTTTAAATATTTTAAGAGAACTGGTTATGCAATTATTGAAATATAATGGAAAACTAAACCTAAAAATTTTTAAACCGTGATTTACAACCTAAAAAACCATCGAAGGGGTTGTCAATGTGAGACAGGGGGAGAGAAGATAAGGGATAGAAGTCGATATAATTTCTGTGGCAGAATGAAAATATGTGACCAGGCTAAAGAACGTGGCTACATTTTTTTCAACAGGCTCGGTAGTCTTTTAGAACGATCCATTTCTCTTTGCTACATAAAATCACTGTCAACATGAGAACTTTTGTACCTTTCAATGAATCCAAATTTTTACTATTTACATACGGATTTAACCTTTCAGAAATCAAAATTTGAGAATGAATCTCAAAAATGAGTTTCAGACTGGATAATAAAGTCCATCCATGCATACAAATCGCGTTCATCTATTGACGGGATTGATATTAAAAAGTCAAGACGACTCAAAATCTTAATATAGTGGACTCTGGACTCATATATTCATAATCCAGAAATTTTATTTGTAGGCTACGTGTGACAAAAATATATTGCAAATTTTGGCCTAGACTATTTCATAAGTAAGCCCACATCTTATTTTAAACCGAAATGATAATTTTAACCCAAAAATGATATGTCTCCCATGACATAACTTTACGGCAGATGTCGGTTGTAAAATTAAGGGCCATGTTGGTCATCTCTTTTTTTTCTTTGTCAATGGAATCCATAGAGTATTAAGCAAAGAGTTTTATCAAGCAAATTGTAATGACAAACTTTACATGCATAAAACCTAAACAACAAAATCCATCTCTAAGTTCTATTATAATTTATACTTTCTTTATTTCAGTTTATTTGATGTTTAAAGAAAAAAAATATTAACAATATTCATTATTAGAAAAAGATTTAATATCGTTTGAAAGTTATGATTAGTTAAATAATATTTTATTTTGTTTATTGATTGAATTAATTTATTAAATAATATTTTATGTAATCAAAATATTTTTTTTAAAAAAGTTTAGCATTTTTTAGAGTTTGAAAGAGGAGTGGGCAAAACACACAGTTTAGATATAGTGTATGATCTTAGAATCTTTTTTATAAAATATTTTCCTCTAACCTCTCTCTAAGGAACCTCCCCGACTAAGCTTTCGAGTTTGGCGGCCGACTCCGGTTAACGTCGTTGGTCACCACCGACCCTTTTGTTTTTTTTTTTTGATAGAGATAACGTCGTTGGTCACCACGGTTTAAGTGTTTCAACTTTCAAATATATTGCTAATTTAATATAAATTAATTGTATGATAATTTCTTTTCTTTTTAGCCCTTTATATATTTTAAAAATGTTTTACCTCACATATCCAATTTAATTCATCTTATGTTTCTTCATTTTGAATTTTATTATTAGTTTTTGTCAGCTTTTATAACATATGATAAAACATTTAAATAATAATGTAATTAAAATTTCTGATATTATGGATGATATATTTGTTGACATAATGGGAAAATCCATGAATGGAAACACCAATTCAAATATTAATATATTTTTACCAACATTATATTTAAAATTATTTAATGTATTGTTTAGATCATATAATATATATATTGTATTTATAAATTATTTTTATAATACTTAACCATTTTAATCGTTTTTATTTGTTTTTACCATTTAAACATATATTTTATACAGTTAAAACTATTATATCCTATTTTGAATTTTCAGACTTCTTAAATTCACTAGTTCCGCATTTGTTTCACTTAATCTGGTTGATACGAAAAATCTCGTATTGGTTTTTTCCTTTGAAGCTAATATGTATGCATTGACTTTTAAAATCAACTAAAATAAAACATAAGGAATAACATAATGTTGTTCTTAGACACATTAATTGGAACATGCAAACTAATGTCATTTGTAGAACAAGACAAAAAATATATAACTTTTTATTTGATTCTTATCCATTTCAATTCAAATCGAAAGTTCGGATATCCGCAATTTTATGAAACAAATCAAAAACTAATATGCAATATCTAAAAAATAACACAAATCAAAAATATTAATATTTTTAGAAACGGATATTCAATTTGTTATATATATGTGCACATTCGAATATCTTAGTCTCACTTTTCTTTCTTCTTTTTGATTCAAAAATCACTTGCCAAAATTACATGTAAAACAGCATTTAGTGTATATTGTCAAATCTCCACAATTTTTTTGAGTTTAAAATGGTTTTATAGACCTTTTCTTTTTCTAGGTTCGGATTATCTTATTAACATGCTGTTTCTGTAAAACGTGTACGTTATGCTATGTAGAATATGAGTTGCTTCTGCACCTGTTGTTTTAAAGGTCTCTGAATTCTCGTGAAAGGTCCATCAAAAGAAGATTTTATGTAAACTCAATACTCCCGTGCAACCCTTAGTTGGTCATTTCTTTCTAATTTCATAAATAACCAAATGGATGATATTACAAGTACAAGAACAAATCCCACATAAAGACTCTTACATGTTTCGTGGAACTTGATTCTTCAAGTAAATTCTAAATCAAAGGTTTGAAAACAGAACTTCTAATATTTTAACTATTAAATGTTTGACATCCATTAAACTCATAAATGAAGTGAAAATGGTGGGGCTTCGCGTTAAGAGTTAAGACCGACCAGTCGACCTGACCATGTCCTCCTCCTACTCAGCTTACACATGTTTCCATGTGGCGTCACCATTTCTTCTATTTCACTTTACATTTTACTTCCTACATTGTCGTACAAAAAAGAAGTTAATAAATTATGTTTTATTTGATAAAAAAAAAATTATGTTTTACATCTCAGTTGTAATTCTTGTACTACTAAAGATAGTATCAGGCATGCTTCTATCATCTAACTCCAACATCTAAACGCATTTTTCGATTAACTTGGGGTATTTCAGGTCAATGAAAACACTATAAGACTAATCTCCAAGATTTTTCCGAGTATTTAAATAAAATCTAAATCTTGGTTTCATATCTGAGTGACTACAAAATCAAATATAATGGGAGATTTTCGAAACTAGGTTGGTTAGCTTCCCAGAATCTGGATACCACTAAACCAGTGAAACCACCATCTTATCATTAATCAAAAAACATCCTATTAAAACAATTCTAACAATCTTAAACCCTCAACTTTTAAAGTTCTTACTTCTCAAACAAACCTTCAAAACTGAATAATAAATCTTAAAATACTATTTACTTTTATTTTAATATCTATAATAATATAACTTACATATAATTTTGCTAATATCATTTTAATCAATTATATTCACTTAAAAGTTGAAATATATCTTTACATATATATTATAAGTAGTACATAAAATATACCAAAATATTAAAATTTAAATCAGAACTATTAATATAAAATAATATTATGTAACTTTTATTCTCTTGTTGATGCATATTTTATTGAAAACTAAAGATTTACTCATTTGATGACACTAAAATATTTATAGATGAGTTCTACATATTACGTTTTACATTTAAATGTGTATTATTATTTATCTATTAAAATTTAGTTATTATTAACGTTTAGGATTAAAATGTAAAATAAAAAAATCAAAAATATATTTTAAAGTTTTTTACCGGAACAACCAACCCTCAAACTTTTAGTTTAAAATTCAATTCTCTTATTATTTCGCTCTTTTTGATGCTCATTACGTTGTTCACTAATTGACACGTAGGAATAAAAGGAAAAAAGATACATCAGCCAAGCCACTTGTATTATGTCAAGCTTTTTTTTTATAACACTTATTATCTAGGTTGCATGGAATGGAATGGGAAACCGATACGCAAAAACGAAATGTTTCAAAACATGGAAACTTAAAAACATGATTTTAAATTTTACTAGAAATGAAAAAAATTTGGAAATGTTTATAAATATATACATATATATATATATATATGAATGAATAACATGTGAGTACAATTATTTTATTATGTTTGGTTTATCTAAGAATATAAATCAACAAATAACAGTATACGAAAAATGAAATAAGTAATAGTTAAACATTGAATCATATTAAAATTTTAAAATAACAGATATTGAATACTAAAATATTAAGTAGCTTAAATCTTAATAAGGATATAAGTTACAAAATTTGTTTTAAAAAGGTTTTTCACGTTTCCAAAACAAAATCACAAGTTTCTAAAGTGGAACGCAATTTTCCATTGAATTTCCAAAATGAAATTTTCAAAAAAAAAGTTTCTAATGAATTTCCACAAGTTTCCAAGAGATTCCAATTCTAAAACGTGAAACGGTTCTTCCTCCGAGTTTTCATGTAACCTAGCTTACTATGTCAAGCTTATTTTTCAACTTTGATCTTGCAAAACAAAATTATATTTTCTTTGTCATGTACAAAGTATGTTTGATTTTATGAGTACGATTAGCTTAATTAATTAGTAATTCGAAACTTGGTCATATACGAAAGAAAGTTTTTGTGTGGAATTTAGGTTTAAGAATACTTACAACCTATTTTTCTTCTTTACATACACAATTACGTTATAAGAGTAATAACAGCAAATCAATCAATTATTTATAAGAAGGACTAGAGGGTATCGTGCAGCCGATCTGAGCATACCATGTGAGTTGATTTTGAGTTACCTTCGCAACAGTTGACCGATAAAAAAAAAATCCACATTGGGTAAAGAATCTCTTAGCTCTCAAGTCTCAAGTCTCAAGTCTGAAGTCCTAAGTCTCAACCAGTAAAGTTAAACAGAAAACAATTTATTAAGTAGATTTTTTTTGTTTCTGTTTTTAGTAATTTAAGGACAGTCTCACCTTACCTTTTTCTATATAAACGCTCTTGTTTAATTATTTAAATCTATTATTTTTACGACGTGTGTAATCGAACCAATTATAAAAGTTACAACTTTCTAGTGGTTCGTCTAAGCTTTTCTGTTAACCTTTAACAAAATAACTAAACGCATATTTTATGGTTCAGATTTAATATATAACATCACCTTTGTTTAATGCTAAAAATAATAAAGTTTAGTGATCATTATGTGGATCCAAGATGGAATCTAAGATCCATAATGAATATTGAACTTTGTCTCATTAAGAAGAACAAAAGAAACAAATTTATGTTCAAAGACTGAATTATATTGTTATTTTTGTTTTGTTTTGCGTGTTGTACCAAATACTATTGAACCTCAATATTTAAATGACTTAATGCAAAATTTAGCATATTTATTGATGCTTCGAGTATTCCCGTGGCTTTGTAATGCAGATGGTTCTTTTTGTTTTGAAAAGAGTTTATTATTTAATATTTATTAGTATCATCTTGTGATATGGTGATGGACATGGTTAACAAAAAGAAAATTATGCACATGGTCTGTATTATGTAAGGTTAATGGTCAAATCAAAAGTAAGTTACTGACAAAACATATTAAAATAAATTAATTGGGAATTTTGAAATGTTTGACCAGTCAAATGAGCATTAAGCCAAACAGTCTTGAGATAATGGAAAGTTGGAGACGCAAGTGACCAGTGTGCGTTATTAACGTACATATTTGCGCATTGATACTATTGCTTTTGGTTTTGAGAACAAACAGTTTTTTTTTTAAACCCCAAAAACATAAACTGGTTTTATGTCTACACTTACAACAAACTATTACTTTATTTGGGAGTAAGGAAACCACATGGTAGGTTAGCTTTATGTATCAGCGAGATGCTGTTTTGGCATGTTTGAAGCATACTGAGAACACCTTTAACGCTCAAAACTTATTTGAGTATCTAAGAGCTAAAAATAAAAAATTGTGTAATTGCATTTTATTTTTTTATTAAGTATTTCAGTCAATGTTTAAACGCCACATGTAAACTGAGGTTGTCATCCGTTTTTTCTTATATAAAAATCTGAAACCACAACTTTTCTATCTTTTTCATGTTTATTTTTTATATTTAGTTGTGAGTTTTTCTTCTATTTTTTGTTGGAGTTTATTCTAATTATCTCTAAATACAGTCAACTATATTACCTTTTTGTTCTAAAATTTTGAAATATATTATATACTATACCTGAAAATATTTATAAAATTAATTGGTTATTTTGTTAACTAGTCATGACAAGTTTAGACATGGAAAGATATACTCCAGACACTTTACTCATCAGAGCATCACTAGAAAATTGAATCACTTGAAATGCTGTTCAGACCAAAGAAGTACAGATTTCAAAATTAAAGAACCTGTACAACATCTAATGGACCATATCTCGCATATTCAAATTTATCTCAGCCTAATCATGAGGGGCATTCAACCAAATCCACTTGTCCCTTTAAGAGGAGCCTATTAGGAGTTCAGAATAGGAAGAACAAAACTTATAACCCGATACAGTTCAAAGTTTTATCTAGCATACTAAAAATGGTCAAACCGGCTCCAAACAAGAAATATCTTCATATCTTTCAATTGTGTGCATTTTAAATGAGCTGTAAGAGAAGTCTTTATATGCACCAGCACCAAAAGATCAAACGAATCCTCATACACTCTCACTTTCCTTTTTCGAATGTGTTTACGCTATGTGCATTCAATGAGTTCACACAACAACTCTTTGTTTGTAACCAACATTCATATTCTTATGTATGGCATCCAAAGAGTATTTCCACAAATTTTTGGGGTGATTGGTGCAAGCTGTGAGTGCTGCATACAGCCTTGATTCTTTCTAAAGCACTAAACTTAAATCAATCAGACTTTGGTGATACTTTTAGATCTCACAGCTGTAGTAAGCTTTTATTTCATTTTATGGCTGTGTAGAGCAATTTTTGTGAAGCACTATTTCAAGTGCTTTAAAAGATGCATTTCTTCTTTTCCTCTAAAAACTGTTTCATTTCTCCTTCTAATACATATAAAATATGTTTCCACTTGTCTAAATATAATAATATACTTCTTTACATATATATGCATGTAGAATTCACTAAAATATTAAAAATACCATGTAAAATAAAGTTGTTTTTTATTTGTTCAGTAAAATTATTATTATTATAAAATTTTATTTCGTTTTTATTAATATGTTGTTTATTATATGCATATAATACTAATCTACAGCTCACATAAATGCCAATCAAGTTTTAAGAAATAAAATTACAGCTAAAATCTCACAGCAAAAAATCTATAGCTATAAAATCTACAGATACAACATAAAATTTACAGTAATCTTTCTACAGCAAAAAAATTAAAGCTACAACCGTTACCAATCGGACCCTTTATTGACCATGGTCACATCTGTCTAGATACAAACCCTTCCAAATTTTCTTTTGGCTAAGCAGATATTAAGCATAATGGCTATATATCATCAAGAAGTCAACTCGTTAATAATTTCTACTTAATGTTTTGTTCTTTTTTCTTTTGAGTCATTAGAATGTTGTACTAGTCCCTAGGATCGAACATATATAACCTCAAACCATTTCGTCTTTGTAATCACCCTTTAACAGTATTATTCAGTTCAGGAAACCAAATATTTGTGTTTTCTTTCTTTAGTTTAGTCTAAAGGAACCTTAGATCAGTATGTGTGTTTAAGTGATTCAAATCATGTTCGTCCACTGTTGAGTGTGTCAATCTCTGTTCACCATTCATCTCGACATCATCTTCCGCAAACAAAAGCTTAGAAGATCGTCAAGGGGTTTGAGCACTGGAGTGATACCGTGCATATATCACATCCTAAACAGTACTATTCTTACATAATTGAAGTGTTTCAAATATACATGGTGATTTTAAGTTTCAAAATGTTTTTTGACCAAAAAAAAGTTTCAAAATGTTTAAACTTTTGTAAAGCTCAGTTTTACTAGCTAATTCAGTTAATTTTTAATATACATTAAAAAAAATTTCCATTTCAAATTTATTTGATGTATATAAATTTAGCTTAATTAGTTTTTATTTTTAATTCAGTTTAACTTTTGTTCCACTACATGAAAAAACAAATTATATAAATTTTAAAACTAAGCTAAAAATCTGATCTAATCATAATTTATATTCTGAAATTAGTTATGACAATATATTTTATTTACCTATAAAATATTTTAATAAATGTAAAATATATTTTTTTTAAAGTAGATATAATTATGAAAATAAATAATATCAAGTCTCTTATAAATGATTTTTAATTAATCTTAGACACTTTTATCTGCTTTCACATTTTGGTATATATATTTGACTCCTATATCCGTTTTCTCAGCACTTGCATCACTAAATAGATCCGCTCTTATTTCGCTTGATCCACTAGATTTGTAACACTTAAATCCCTTTTTTTCCATTTGGAACGTTAATTTCAAAGATCGATCACATTATTAAAAACGATTTTGTGATTTCTTCATGTGATATATGGCTATATATAATCTAATGTGAAGATAAATTTTCACTAGAATAAACAAACCTTGAAATTGAAAATTATCATGTTGCTCATTTATCTCTATAAAGTTTATAAAATGTAAAAATGTTTAGTAATTTAAAAATCAAACATCATATTTCGACATCTGTTTGCTAATACTTCATATTAGCAAATGAGAATGGATTCATAATAAAATAATAAAAGATTAATAGTCTCTCAATAATATTGTTGATATATTAATTAAGATTATTTAATGTTTACTATCCAATTAATTCTTAGATGATTATATTTGTTGCTAATTTATTCATTGCATTTTGTAATAGATCTAAAAATGATATTATTTTGACTGGAGAAAACATGAAAAATTAAATAACTTTACATTTGAAGGTAACTGATCCACTTCCACTGCATGGATTTTTAGGCAACTTTTTGAGAAAGTTATGATCATGCCCAAAAGAATTTCCTGTTGTATGTAATGCATCTTTTGAAGGAATCCATAATTTCTAAATATTTTGAAGAAAATATATTATGAAAAAAATTATAAGCTCTATCAGAAAAGATTTCTTACAAAATTCGAGTTTCAACATTACAAAAATAATTAATAAGACTATTAAAATTTTAGTTTTAAATTGTGATTTTATGCATTTATTTTTTACTTATACATAAAATATAAAATTTTACTTGAGACAATTCAAAGATCAGACTATAACCTATTAATTAAAAAAATTGATAAGTGCACTTTTATTTTGCTTGGTATGTTAATTAGTAATGCAAATGAAAACCACAAAATTAATGATGTACATGTGTGGGGGTGTTAGTGTTAACAAAATTAGGTTTTTTGTTCACACGAGTTTGAATATCCGTCAAAATAATTGAATAGTTGAATGATAGGATCAAATTGCAGTTGCTTTTTAGGGTGTTTAAGGCTTTGGCAAAATAGATTTGAAATATGTGGAGTGTAGAAATACAAAAAGAAAAATGGGGATAATGTAATGTGGGTTCCTTTTTGCGTAAGTCCAGGCTGGTTTCAAGACATAAGTGAAAACATGTAGAACATTATTAGACCAAACCTGTCTATCTTCCTTTCTTTTAAAAATCATGATCATACGGAAACACCTATCTCTCCATCCCTCTTTGCCCCTCCTTCCAACCCGCACACAATAATATATGTTCTTTATTCGAATTAAAAATTAGTTTCCAACATTTTGAAAATAGTAACCTTACATTGAATAAAAAATTAGTTTCCAACATTTTAAAATAATAACCTTACACTTGTAGATAACACTTGTTAAATTTGAAAATAATCCTTACTATCGTTTATATTGGCTAGTTGGTTAATACCAAAAGCTATATATTTCAAAATGTAATAGTTTTACTAAAACACAAGCATGATAAAATTTGCCAAGCCGAATAGCCAAGCTCTTTTCTGAGAACTCTAGTCGCCTTTTGATCATCTCTAAATTTTCCTTTGTATAGCACATTCATTTCGAGGAAGTTTAGACCACCCGCAATGCGGGGATTTAGTCACAAATCCTTAGTGTTTTCTGATTATAATAACAATATAATACTTAAGATAACCAAGAATTAATCCTTAACTAAGGATTAAAAGGACAAAGTCCTTAGTGTGCTGGCGCAACCGAATTGGCTCGGGAATAGGGTTTGGTTTCGTCGGGGGAGAGAAAAAACACGGGAGAAAAATCAGTTTCGCGAGAAGTCGAAAAAAAAAACATAGACGAAAGAGAGGCGATATCCGATCGTGATTATTGAAGGTAAATCGGAGCTTCCTGTTTAATTTTATTCTCTCTCGTGTTGACGGACTCGGATTTCATCACGTTTAAGGGTTCGAAAGATGTTTTTTAATCGATTTAGGGTTTCGAATCGGATTGGAAATTAAAATCGAATTAGGGGTTTTCTCTGGGTTAGCTTTTTTCTTCTTTTCTAATCGTATTTTTTTTGTTATCATCGCGATTAGAGGTTTGGGATTGGGTTCACAATCGATTTAGGGTTTCGAATCGGATTGGAAATTAAAATCGAATTAGGGATTTTCTCTGGGTTAGCTTTTTTCTTCTTTTCTAATCGTTTTTTTTGTTATCATCGCGATTAGAGGTTTGGGATTGGGTTCACAATCGATTCAGGGTATTGGTGTTCCTAATCTTGTTTTCTATTTAGGTGGTTTTCGATCGTGTTCTTGCTTCGTTCTGTGTTTAGCTCCTTCGTTCTTATCGTTTGAAAATCGATTTCTGTTAACGTCTATGTGTTTTTAGTGGATTTATACCAGTGTTCAAACTATATGTTAGTAAAATTTGTGTGTTTACATTTTTATTATTTCTTGCAGGTTAACGAACATGGGACAAGACTATAGTTACACTCAGCCTTCGTCATCATCAGAAGACTATGACATAACCTCACAGCTTCAAGCAGAAGCTGATTTGTACGCGGAGGAAGGTCAGAGTAACTACAAAATTCCGGAGGCGGTTCGGTACATACCTCAACTGAGTCAGATGATGGCATCCCGACGATATGCTACTGTGGTGGTGAGCCTATAGTAGCAACATCATACACTGCTAAAGATCCTGGCAGAAGGTACTACACGTGCCGCAATGTGGATATTGGAGACTGCCACATTTGGAAATGGTGGGATCTCGCGGTCATGGAGGAGTTGAGGGACTATCAGAAGCAGCTAAGGCAGGTTAAGGATGAACGTAATCAGAGTGAGCAGAAGCTGGTGGTAGAAAGACGGTATCCGAGCTATCAAAGAAGATAACCGGAGTAAAGCTAATGCCCTGTGTATTAGTTTTAATAGGATTGGTGCTATTCTTTGTGCGTGGTAAGTTAATCTCAAACTAATAAGTTTTAATTGAATAGTATCATAGATTGAGGTAAGTTTTAAAAGTCTCATTTATTCCAATTTGGTTTCAGGAATAGCTTCAAAGGCTAGTTACGACTCCCTACATCAGCTGTCACTTAAATAATAAGGTAAACATTTTTCAAACCACTCCTACTCTCTTTTGTTTGAATAGTTCGTATTAGGAGATGATAAATGCTCTGATAGGATTGTTTTTAAATGCAATAGGACTTAAATTAATAGTGGCTGAGTAGGAGTCTTGCTAGTGTAGTAGTTACTCGGATTTGATTGGTGATTAATGGTAGTTCTTTGCTTCCCACCCTCCTAACTGCACAGATTTGATTGCCATTAATTGTAAAATAAATATAGATGGCTTACTTAATGGTCTGTTGCTAGTAGAGCGACAAAGATTCGTTACCATGGCTAATAACACGAGTTATGCTAACTTACTAAATAGTCAAACACCAATTGATCTTGATTCAGCCGAACCTATTTGGTTCGGTAACGTTAGTCCTGATGAGGCGGGTGTGGCTAGTGTGAAGGAGAGGAGGAAATGGTCTCCGAAAGAGGATAAAATCCTCATTGGTGTGTGGCTCAACACGAGTAAAGACCCTGTCGTCAGCACTGCGCAGAAGATAGGTGCTTTCTGGCAGAGGATTGTAGAGTGCTACAACGCGAGCCCTCACCTGGTTGTGACTATACCTAGGGAGCTTGGACAGTGCAAGCAAAGGTGGGCGAGGATTAACGGAGAAGTCTGTAAGTTCGTGGGATGCTTTGAAGCTGCTCAGAGGGACCAGAGAAGTGGTCAAAATGATGATGATGTGATGAAAGACCTATTGGGGTCAAGGCTGCTAAAGCGGCTGGAAAGAAGAAGAAGAGTGGTAGAGAGGACGAGTTGTGAAAGTTGCAGGGTTGTTTGGAAATTAAACAGAAAATCTCTAACCAAAAATTGCTTGCTCGTTTACTTGCCAAGGAAGATACACTGTCTGAGTTGGAAACAACTCTTAAACTCAAGCTTATGTCTGAGATGATATAACTAGGTATTAATGTAGTTTTCCGTTAGGTGATACAACTGTTAAACTCGTTTAGTGTAGGTTCAGTACAAGTACTAGGTTCTAGGTTTGAGTAGTCACGAGTTTGAGTAGTCACGAGTTTGAGTAGTCACGGGTTTGAGTAGTCTGAATTGATGCCTTTATCTGTTGTGATTGATTAGAAAACTCATTTGTCTGCTTTGGTGTTGCAGGTTCAGTACAAGGACAGTCACGGGGCCTTCTGTTTCAGTTCCTGCACTATAAGACCACCCCCTCATCAAGACTTTCACTACCTATCTCCTCTGCTTTGCTTTCTCTTCATCAGAACTTGTTCCTCTATTTTTTTTTAACTATCTAGAACCATATCGGAGAAGTTGTAATCTTTTGTGATCTCGGCAAGTTTGTGTAATATTTTCCAACTCCAACAAGTTGCTTCGTTTAGGTAAACAACTCGGCTTATTATGTAATATTTTCCAACTCATAACTATGTAACTTAACGTTAATCTTCTTGTTATTATGTAATATTTTCCAACTCATAACTATGTATCTTCTTGTTATTTTGGATGTTTAGCTAATCTATATATTTTAAGTTAATGTCCGACATATGATACAAATTTTACAGATTTTATATCAGATAGTATAAAAAAATGTCCGACATGTGATACAAATGATACACATTTGATACACATTATATAGATTTTATACATGTGATACACAT
Source organism: Brassica nigra (assembly GCA_016432835.1). Lineage (NCBI taxonomy): Eukaryota > Viridiplantae > Streptophyta > Magnoliopsida > Brassicales > Brassicaceae > Brassica > Brassica nigra. Next base: position 9,759,772 of record CM028245.1, on the reverse strand, counting down.
TTTATATAATTTGATTTTTTAAAAATATCAGAACTCCTTTCTTAGCATATGATATATGTGGAATTTAAAAAAGATCATATGCTTCATTAGATGAATTTAAATATATCATATGCTATATTTAATTATATGGTTCATTAGATTAATTTTTTTAAAATGATAATAAAAATTGATTATTATCTTTATATCAAGGAAGGAAAGATAAAATGTCATCCTCTTCATCCGATGAAATCGATGAAAGATTGGACGAGGTTTTCGACGATATCTTGGAAGATACATACAACAACATAATGGAGGCCCAATCCAAAAAGGAGAGGAAACGTGCTTATATAGAAAGAAACCATGAAGAAAGACACATCCGTTTATGGAATGACTATTTCAGCGAAGAGGCGACATTCGCAACACCTTTTTTCAGACGCTGTTTCCGCATGAATAAGGAGTTATTCATTCGTATTGTCGATGCCCTCTCACAGAACTTTCCATTCTTTCAACACAGAAGAGATGCAACCAGGCGGTTCAGTCTTTATCCACTACAAAAATGTATGGCAGCAATCCGTTTGCTTGCTTATGGTTATGCGGCTGACGTAGTAGACGAATATCTCCGCATTGGTGAGAGCACCGTATTTTCCTGTTTACATAATTTTACTGCAGGAATAATACAGTTATTTGGAGATGAATATCTACGAAGACCAACATCAGAAGATCACCAACGACTACTCGATATTGGAGAGAAACACAGGTTTCCTGGGATAGTAGGAAGCATTGACTGTATGCATTGGGAGTGGAAGAATTGCCCAACTGCTTGGAAAGGACAAGATGCGACGCGGGAGCGGAAAACCAACAATTGTATTAGAGGATGTAGCTTCACAAGATCTTTAGATATGGCACGCCTTTTTTGGTCCTCCGGGTACCTTAAACGATATTAATGCCCTCGACAGGTCTCCTGTTTTTGATGACATTTTACAAGGTCGAGCTCCAAGGTTAGAGTATGTTGTCAATAGACACAAGTATAAGTTGGCGTCCTACCTCACAGACGGTATATATCCAAGATGGTCAACATTTATCCAATCTATCTCACAGCCTCAAAGTCCTAAAGCAGTGTTATTTGCAAAATATCAAGAATCAGCCCGGAAAGATGTTGAGCGGGCTTTTGGAGTTTTGCAATCTCGATTTGCGATTGTGAAAAACCCGATTCGCACAATGAACAAAGCAAAGATAGTGAGAATTATGAGAGCATGCATCATTCTACACAACGTGATAGTCGAAAATGAACGACACAGATATGCCCGGTATCCTTTATATGAATTTGGAGAAGGAGAAAGCACGAAGTTCATGGGTGGATCCGGAGAGGGCTGAAAATGTGGCTAATATGCTTGCAAACTGGAATGGTGTTCGCGATGAGCAAAAACATGAACGATTGAAGAAGGATTTAATTGAAAATATTTGGAACAAATTTGGTAATGAAGCTTAATAATAATTGTATCTTTATATTTTATCTTGTAATAAATAAAAATAAATTTGAACTTTTAATTTTTTTTTTATTCTTAAGGATTCCAACTACGAAAACACCATTGGATACAAATAACAAAATGAGTCCTTAACTATTCTAAAAGTAAAAAAAAAAAATTGATTTTATAATTCTAAGGATTCCACCCGCAAGAACACCATTGCGGGTGCTCTAAGCTCTGCTTGTTAAAAAAAAAAGTTTTAGCTCTGTTGGTAACCATTTTTTTAATTATTATATTTTTCTTCCACGTTATTTCTTGAGGTTCCTGTCCCACTATGGCAATTATATATAGTGATCCGCATAAATAAAATATTTTATTTCAATCGATGAATTATTTTAATATATAAAATATGCGTACATTACACACTGATGTGGAAGCAATACCGATAAATTTTATCGTGCTCCATGTTGGGATCTCTCTCATGTGACGAACTTAAATGAAGATTATGATTGTGCATATACGTATAGATGTATTATATGAAAAGATATGTATTATGCATATAAACGTACGACATTGGTTCCGCCAACATTAATGGCAGATCTCAAGAAAACGATTTCGACAATGTGTAGATCTTGTGATGGTAAGAATAAGACCTCGAGTTCTAGAAGCTCCACCCAATCGGAATTTGCCACGTTTGCTATGTAATAATTCGCTTTGCAAGCATACGTTATCTAGTTAATACATCTTTCATTAATCAAAGCATAACTAAATCGTCAACGCTAAGTAAAAGGCCCCCATCCCCAAACCTTGTGGATTCTGTATAACTGACACCAATTAAAATGATTAATTGTTATACTATATAAAAAGAAAAAGGAAATGCAAAGATCATAAAAATAATATTCATGATTTTTCCAAGCAAGGCTTTGAACTCCCTAAAGCTCCATCAACTATTCCTCAGGTCACTTATATAAAAGTATATACATTTTCTGCTATCAAAAAAATCTTCTGCTGTTTTAGATTTGGTGGTGTCTAGAAAGGTAGAAACCATCCAATACTTGATCCATATATACAATTGCCTGAACCCTTAGAAGACGAAAGCCCTTTTTCGAAAAAAATTAAAAAACTGTTTTTTTTTTGGGCAAGATTTTCAGTTTTTTTTTTTTTAAATAGTATTTGTTCATAGTGAAACTAGAATATCGTAGCAGTAGACTTGCTTTTCTACATAAATTCCTATGTGGTTTTCTTTAAATAGTTATTGTTCATGATCTTTGTGAATGGTGATTTGATAGTGTAGTGCCAGAACCAAGTGTGGAAATAGTTAAGTGAGTATCAACCTAAAGCAAAATTTATGATTAGAAATATTGATGATCACAGTTAATTGTGAACTATGGGGTAAACATAAAAAAACTCGAAGATAGTTATTTTCTATATTTTTTTGTCAACTATCCATTTTACTGGACCAAATTGTAGCCAGACGAACTAATTCTCTGAAGAGCACATCCGTCTGTCCGTGTCTATCAATTTATTGGAATTATATTATGTAATTTTGAGTTGGTTAGTCCAGAGAGAGAGAGAGAGAGAGAGAGAGAGAGAGAGAGAGAGAGAGAGAGAGAGAGAGAGAGAGAGAGAGAGAGAGAGAGAGAGAGAGAGAGAGAGAGAGAGAGAGAGAGAGAGAGAGAGAGAGAGAGAGAGAGAGAGAGAGATATATTTTTCTTGAAACAATCGGTGAAGAATTGTAACAGATGTTCTCGCAATTTGTTTCACAGGATGCTAAGTGCACACCACCTTTTGAGATTTAATTTTATAGGATGAAGAACTCTTTGAAAACCACTCATTTTGTACATCCTAATATGAGAGAGAGAGAGAGAGAGAGAGAGAGAGAGAGAGAGAGAGAGAGATATTCATATTTTTCTTGAAACAATCGGTGAAGAATTGTAACAGATGTTCTCGCAATTTGTTTCACAGGATGCTAAGTGCACACCACCTTTTGAGATTTAATTTTATAGGATGAAGAACTCTTTGAAAACCACTCATTTTGTACATCCTAATATGGGTGGGCATGTAGGTATACTTACAAGCTAGTCAAAGTAATTCTACTGATCTTTATCAGAAATTGTAAGGGTACTGAACCAAAATTATTAAGTTTACAATAGCATAAGAATTTTAGATAAATTAAAACAAGTGGATGTTAAATAGTTCCTAACTCGACGCCAAAATAAAAATAGTTCCTAAGTCGACGGAAAAAATAATCATTGGTTTAAAATAATTTTCATTTTTCCCATTAATTCGTTTGCCATTTGTTATCTCCATTTATTTATTACAACTATACAAAGAAGCATCATATATAAACAAAGTGACACTATCAGTCTCTCTACTTCTCTCTTCCTCTCTCTCTGAATCACTCTCTTTTTGAGTTGAATCACCACAAATTCATAATCAAATAATACACAAGAAACACACAAAAAATAGACCAATTCATCTGAATCTGAGTCCAGATCTCCCTGCAGAAGCACACAATATTCATGGAGGAGAAGTGGAAGCTGTCGAAGAAAGAGACAACATCTTCTTCTTCCTCCAAGTCAAAGTTCTCAAGAAGCTTCTCAACAAGTGCTTCATCCGCTAAATCTCCACTATTCGCAAGGAGTTCCTCTACTAAATGCTCTGTTCCTTCATCCTCATCTTCTTCATCTTCAATCTCTAGAAGCTTCTCAAGAAAAGAGAGAAAATCGTCTTCCTCTCCATCTTCTTCTATCACTCAAAAATACAGCAGCTTGGCTAAAGAACAAAAGGCAAGGTTTTACATCATGAGAAGGTGTGTGGCTATGCTTGTTTGTTGGCATAAACATGGAGATTCTTAATTATATGTTCCTTTTTCTTGTTCCTTGTAATTAGATCAGCTTGATTATTCCATACAAGTACATTGTAAGAAGAGATTTTGTTTTTAAAAATTAGGGTTTTAATGTTCATTGTTTCGTTACATAACATTTTTTCCTTTAATTACCTAGCTTTCATATGCTACACATACACAATCATAGACATGTGTATACGTATCAATATCATCAATGCAAGTGTTTTTATTCAGATCGGGATTAGTTAATGTCTTTTGATAACTAAGAAAATATTTAAATTACCATATCTGGAGTATTAACTAACTCGTCATTGGACATTGGTGTATCATGAAGTACAGTGTTTTTGTTAGGATTTGCAATAAATAGTTAATTTCATTGTGTCTGGAAAAATAAACTGAAATGATATAACAAACAATCTTCCATTTTACGTAATATACTAGATCTGTTGGTTACTTTAATTGATTCAAGATACATATTCATCTGGTCAAAGATCTGAAGTTTTTTTCTTTGAATTTGTTATTGATTATGAAACACGATAATGGAGTCCACTTAATGTCAATGTGATGATGATAAGAATATATCAATATAATGCTATTATGCTGTAGATCTTGCAAACACCAATAATGTCTGGAACTCTACTCATATTTTGTTTATTCTTAGCTTTATTAAATATTAATTTGTTCCTTTTTTGCATTTTATGGCAGTATTTGGTGGCAGTATTTTCTGTTTGCTTTCTGAGGTTTTGTCTCTTTGATTGAAGAAAGATTCCCTCTTGGCAAACGAAAAATATTTTCACATTTTATTTTATAAAAACTTAGGATGAAATTACTGTTGTGTATAAAGTATAAACAGTTAGTTACTTAGAAAACTACTAGCCGGCATTACTGAAATGAGTTAAAAATGTATCTTTTCACTTTACTAGAGGAAAAAAGTAGTGATTATTATATAGAGAATCCAATGAAAAGTTTTCAATGACTTTTATCTTTTGTCAGTTATCATAAATATAAAATATGTTTTGTGTAAACAGATAATGAAAAAAGATCACGAGCGTTGCAGATTTTTGCTAAATGCATTTTTCGTTGATTACCAAAATTTCATATTTTGCACCAAAAAAATTTTTTACAAGAAAGGAGAAAGAATTTAAAGACTCAGAATTCAAAAACATCAGTAAACAGGAAATGGAAAATGGAAAATAAGAAACACATATTGCACAATTTAAGGAAATAGCATTCCAAGAAAGTGAAAGTCATGATGTGGAATTGGCAGGGACGTTGGATTGGTCAGAGTCAACATATAGGAAAATCCGAGGGTAGAGGAGGGAGCTTCTGATTTGGAACATGGTCAGACCCCAACTCAAATGAATCTCAATGTGGCAACACATGAACCACACACCTGACACCATCAAATAACTATTAAAACACACATAATTTGAAATTGGCTTAATTAGGTGAATATACAAAATAAAGTTGATATTTGCATAACCATGTAATAATTTTTTAAATTTACATTCTTGGATGAAAGAGAAGAACGAAACGTCGAAAACAACCTCGGTGGACAAATACATCTAGATGGGTTGATGAAATCCTGTCATGAAAAATACGTTGGGCAAATTTTGTGTCAGTAAAATGATGCATAACAATATATTAGAAAATAAAATAAATGAGTTTTGGAAAACACGTCTCACCGATAAAACAATGAGACCTGAACATATGATTAGGTTGTTTTACTAGTAAAATACATGTTCAAAAACACGGCTTAGGAGGACAATTAACGGCGTCGAAACATTCTACAGTGGATGGGCATGTTGAGTTTGGTCATACTCAGGACAAAAAAATTGGGTTCATCAATTTTCTTTTAATTTTGACTGACTAAAATTGTAAAAATATGGCAGATCTATTCATTTAACTATAAAACGAAGAGGATAATGCAAAAAAAAAATCAATGGAATATGATGAAAATATGCATTGGTGGCTATGGAGTAAGTTGCAGAAAAAACAGAAAGATCTAAGGAAGATGATAAATAAATTACGATATTGCCACTCAATAAAAAAAAGGAAACTCAATTGTAACAGAATTTTTTAAATTATAACCGATAATCTGTGGTTTTGACAAAATTATTTGAACTAAATAGGAAGTGAGAAAGGTTTCATACTTTATCCGGATAAATAAAAGGTAATCTGGTGAAATTAAAAACTATATAGAAATATTTTTAATTGAACAATGTAAAATGAAATTGAAAACTAAAACTGAAAAAATCGCAATAATTATTAACATGAGAGTGTGTTATCTTTTACAGTTAAATATTGAAACTAAATTTAGTTTAATCCATAAAATTATTTTTTTTTAATTTGCAGGGTATGTTAACGGCTTATTCTAGCGTAAACTTCAAGGTTCACTTCTAAAATAAGACCCAATTTACACTGCATATTTTATTTATAAAAAAAAAATATTAATTGGTGAAACAAAATTGACGTTGCTAATGGGCGTAAGCAAAACTCATAACCCTAAAGACTAAACCATTAACACTAAAGCCTAAACTCTAGGGTCAACCTTAAACCCAAAGGTAATCCATATACCGTAGGGTTAATATTAACTGGCGAGAAAAAATTGACGTTGTTGACACGCGTGATTAATATTCTAAACCCTAAACCCTAAACCCTATGATCAACCCAAAACTCAGGTCAATTCTAAACCCTAGGGTAACCCCTATATCGTTGGGTTAATCCTAAACTCTGGGGTTAATCCTAAACCCTATAGGTTAACCTTGCATCCTAGAGTTTAGGTTTTAAAGTTTTAAGTTTTAAGGTTTATAGTTAACCCTACGATTTAGGATTTAGTGTTTAGGGTTTAGCTTATCGCGTTAACAATGTGTGAGTCTTAACCAGATATTAGAAAGTTAATCCAGATAAATCTTGTGATAGCCATCGATATCATTTTGTTATCCGAGATTTTAAATGTAAAATGCCTCTAAATAAAGTGGTATATGCATCATGTGTTTAAATTAGATTATTATAAGATATAGAGTAATATATAAGCGTGAGCCTTAACCGGATATTATATAGTTAATCTGAATAAATTTCGTAATAAGCTAATAGCCATTAATATCATTTTGTTAGACGGGATTTAAAATGTTGAGTGCCTCCAAATAAGCCAGTATTGGTAACATGAATGTGTATTAAAACCGGTTGATAAATCATGAAGTTTGAGTTGACTTATTATAAAAATTGGAGTAATATGTACACATAATATTTATCCGGAAATTACAAAGTATTACAGATAAATGAATGGACATTAAACCTCATAAAAAGGCTTCTTAAAGACCAAATAAATAACCGAAAAAAACAAACGTCGTTTCCACCATGACTATCATGAAAAAACCTTCTCTGAGCTCAAACTTGGATGTGCGCGATAAAGAGAATATGAGAAGAGAAGACAAACTAACAATGAAAAAAAAATCACGATAAAGAGAATATGGAAAAATGAAAAATGTAAAAAGAGAATCAAAGAAATAGAAAACCTTTAAAACTATAATTACGAGAAGAAGGAGATGTATAGATTAAACATCATACTCCACAATCTTGTCTTTTTCAGAGAGTTTTGCAGGATCAATAAGCATGTGATGAGCATCTAAGAAGCTAACTTCTTCGGATTATGATGTTTGTTTTTCTCATTTTAGATTGATAGAACATGAGAGAATCAATAAAAAATGTAGAAATAAGAATCTGGAAAAATGAAAAAGGGGTGAAAAAAATAGGAAAAAGAAATAGCAAAGAAGTGAGAGAGACAATGGGGTCATAACTATTCCCGTAGTTGTTGAGACATCAATTGGCTGGTCAGCTCTACATGTATGCCCAAGAGTAGAGCCAGTAGGGTCATTTTTGGGATATTGAAGTTTCAACAGTAACGAATCCAATTACCTAATAAAATAAGTTCTCAAAGCTATCCACCGCAAATTTCCTTTGAAAATTTATGCTATTAAAATTAGGAAAACTTGTTAAAATAAAACAAATTCATGAGTTTGTCCCAGTAAGATTTTGGGCTTGACTGGTTCTGTGGTTATCACCCAAAAACGTTGCATTTGTTGATAGTAATGGTTTTGATGTTTTATAACAATCACAAAAACAGTTGTAAACCGTTTTACATCGTTTCAAATTTTTAAAAATATAAAAGTAGTTCTAAGTAGTGTTTGCGGTTTCGAAGGGTAAATAAATATATGTTTTCTAAATATATATATATATATATATATAAATATAATTTAATTTTAAAATTGATATAATATGCTAATATATTTATTATTTTAATTATATTATAAAACTTTAAAACAAGATATTTGCTATATTTTTACAAATCATATATATATATATATATATATAAATTCCATAATTTATATAAAATTAATATTATGATTTTATAAATATATTATACATATATTTATTATAGTAAGATGCTTTTTAATATTTTTATAGTTATATAAAATGTAATATTGTTAATTTATTATGAAACCGGAAATTGTATTTGTTAGTCAAACATCTATATTATTAAAAAAGAAGTACAAAATAGAAATACATTTTAATTTAACTACTTATTTACACTAGAATACCAATGAGATATTTATTGAACCTGTATTTAAGTATGCATGTCTTTTCCTAATTTAAACAATAGATTTAAGTATCTAATGTCTTTTTCTTTATTTAAATAATAGATTTCCTTAATCGAATCTTAACAAAAATAAATTTCTCAACAAACTTCCAAATAGATTTTGTAGTAATTTATTAAATGTTTTTCAATATTTGTTCGTAATAAATAATAGAGTAAAAAATCACACATCATAATCGATTTATATAATATATAAATAAATATAAAATAATCTATTAACTTATTAGTATAATGTCTTCATATATATAAGCCCAATTAATTATAAATATTGGATTTGTTTATATGACACACTGTGATATAATAGACAATTAAAATCATAAAATATAATTACTCAAAGCAATAAATAAAATTGTTATGTTTTAAAATGTTATATTAATAATTATGTATATTAACAATTATCTAATACATTTAAATATACAAAGATATATTATACCATTTAGTACAAAAAAATTATTGTGAAAACAAATTTTCATATAGTCACGAGTCAAGTTTTAGTAATAAACAATGACTGCATGAGATTATTTTTCTTTAAAAAAAATTTATTTTATTAGAAATTTCAAATATTTGTATATATTTTGTGAATTTATAAAAAAAAATTGAAGGGGTGCTAAAATTTTGGAATTGGAAAGTATTATGATCCACCCCTATACTATTTTAATTAGGATAGTTGAATTTACATCAGTATATTTTATTAAAGTTTTAATTTTTGTTATAACTGCAAAGTTTAGTTTTCGATCTAAATATATGACAAAATATTACAAATACATCATTTAATATATATAAAAAAAAACTAAAAACAGAAAATAAATACCCAAGCGACCGCGCACGGATCAAGGTCTAGTTCATAAGTATTTCACAAATGCATCAATTTTTAATTGTGGTACCAATCGCACAAATCGCTGAATAACACCTAAAACCATAGCCATTCACATTCGCAAACTCCCCAATGTGCATCCACAATTGCTGCGTTTAACCCTTAGTCATTAGAAATTTGAGGATTTTTACTTAGGCTAAAGTTAAATCAATTTCAATCCTAGTTAAATCGAATTATTAGGTCAACTAATGAAACATTTGGTGTTTCTGATCCCTTTTTGTTGATCTGAGGGTGATTTTTGGCTTGTGATCTCGATGGAATTTGATAATATGATGAGTATCCTTGATTGATTTGAACAATGGTCGATGGATTGTGGAAGAAGGTAGCGATGAGGATGGATCTTTAATGTCTGGTCGATGGAAAGACCAAGCACTTGTTTGATGCGCCTAAGATCGAGCAGGTCACCGCTCGGACGTGATCTCTAGGCAAGTTTGCGGAGGATTTGACTCCAAAGCAATCCATGTTCATTGATGAACAAATGATTCACAAGTTTAGAGAGTTTTTTTGATAAAAAGAGTTAATGATCTTATTAGAAATCGACAAAGAGTTTATGTAGAACAAAGAGCATAGTTTTGGGAAATAAAACAAAGAATAAAGACATTCAAACTTGTAGAAATCAAAATCGACTAATTGGAAACTAGGCAAGACCGAAAACTGAGTGATTGAAGAGCTTGGTCTGGTTCTGGTCTTGATCTTCAATCGGATTTGATTCTGGTTTGAAGTAAACCAATCCAACAATTGCTTCCTTCAATTTTCTGGTTTATAATCGAGTTATAGGCCCCTTAGAACATGATTAATGGGGTTTCTTAGCTTTGACAAAGAAAAAGGTTAAGAACCGGTTCTTAACCTTTTTATTTGTTAAAGTTAAGAACCGATTCTTAAATTACGCTAAGAATCCCATCCCTAAGAACCCCCATTAATCATGGTCTTAGAAATGTAGAATGGGTCTTTGGTTTGGGCTGAGAAAGAAACTTCTGATCCATCAATGTATTGGGTCGAAGTTGTTTGTCAGGGCCGAACAGCTCGATCGCTTGGTTCCTCTCGCCCAGCTCGTCCAAATCAGTTCCCGGTTCAGTCTCGTCCAGTTTGTCCAAGTCAGCTTCTGGTTCAGTCTCGTCCAGTTTGTCCAAGTCAGCTTCTGGTTCAGTCTCGTCCAGCTCGTTTTCAGCTCCTTGGGCAAGGTCAGCTCGATCCAATTCGTCTAGATCAACAACAGATTCTGGTTCAAGCATGGCTGCATCATCAACTAAAAAAAATTATTTTCTTTAGAACTTTTACAATTTGAATACCATATACTACATATGCGAGAAAGCGTTGTTGGGAAGTAAACGAAGACAAAACTACGAAGCTCAATGTCTGTGGTTTAAAGAGCGTTCAGAAGCAAACGAGCCAGACTACAAGAATCTCTAATATAGCACATCGCTTGCAAAGTGGGAATAATGATGTAACCCATGATGATAAAAATTTGAATCTTGAGTTACAAGGAAGCAGTTCTCCTGGTTGCTTTGGTCAGGTAACGTCTTACCATTACCGCTCGTCCTGTGAGATCTGTTGGTTTCGAGAAGCCAAGAGAGAGTAAGAGAACGGTCACTGAAGATGGCGAGTATGAAACCAACTTTGTTGGATCAAGGAACCGAGACATGGGATGATGAGTGGAAACACACGGTTTAGAACCAGCCGGGAAGACAACGAACAAGTTTCCACAGAGTAAGAATCAGAAGAAGCCTCTGGCGAAACAGGTTCAACTTCTGGGTCAAGCTTGCCGACTCATACTGAGAGCGTTACCTAGTCAGAATCGTATCCATCAGAGAGTGATGAGAACTCTCAGGGCAGTAAAGGGGTCTAAGAGAAGTGGGAAGAAGAAAGCAACTGATAGCCAAATCTGGAAAAGGAGGTTTCGGCCAGAAAGTTGAAGATGAATGATCTTGTAACAACATTATATTTGTAGTGCTCAGCGGCTCAATCAACTATTACTTGCGTAACAAGCACATGGACCGACAATATAAACAAACAAGACAGCAAAATTCCATAAACGAAAAAGAGTGCCTTGCGAAATACGGAAATAAAAGAGTTGTGATGAAAACAAATTACATAAGATGGGCAGAAAGTCTCTCTAACACTTGGGAGGATTGTCCTAAAAGCATCAACATTCTCTCTTCTACACATTTTGGCAAAATATAACAAACGCCAATTCTCCTTTTGTGTGAAGGAAACCCTAAAGCCCTCACACCATTTCACAAACCCATCTTTACACCATTCTCTCTCTCTCACTCATCAGCCTAAGGAGGATGCTTTGGTTCTTCTATGTATCCAAAAGCCGTAAGAAACTACAACCATTTTACAAAGATTTTTGCAGAGAAAACAAGTGCTCTCTCTCTCTCTTATTTCCAGTTTTAGATCTTACCTAAATTCTCAGAACGCAGTGACAGACCCTAGTTAAGCTGTACAACACTTGCAGCCTTACACCATCTGAGGCTGGTTCAGTGACTGCAAACCCATTCTCCTCTCTGCACATAACAACAAAACAACACCACATTTAAGAGACGGTTATATAACCCTAGAAATACTCAAAAGTACATGTAACATCATTACCTCCAGCAGCAACAAGTTTTTCAACACGTGCAACAATATGCTTTCCGTAAGTGTACTTCTTCAACGCATTAAGGTGCACTTTAATCCGAGTAAGAATCAGCTCACGACGCTGGTCATCGCATGTCTCCAGAACCTTCTGCACTACATAGTTTGCAAACTGATCCTTCATCATCGCCTACATATTACACAAAGCGAGTTAGTTTCTTTTAGTTTCTTTTGAAGATAATCCTAAACGTAAGAGACCTGAAGAGGCTCGTTTTCATCAGTAGTGCCCAGCATCTCATTCACGAGCAACTCCCGTTCCTCTGGACCTCCAAAAGTCAAACACTTCTCAACAACATTCGACGCAAACTTCTGCTGGCTCATCTGTACAATCTTCCCTGCTAGTTCCTTGATTATCACTGTACGCTCATCAGGCTTTCCATGCTCCAGCACATGCTGTATCCCCAAAACATGTTACCAGTTTTGAACAAACAAAATATGAAAATCACATCATTCTTTTTTTTACAAACCTGAATAACATAATTTCCATACTGATCTTGAGCTAACATACTAACTGTGGACAGGATCTCTTCCATAACCTTGCTCTGTGTATCCGGGTCATGGCAGTGTTCCAATACCCTCTGCAAAGGGAGACGAGAAAGCATGAGATGAAGAAAACAGTCATCAATGTTTTATCACTAAGAGTAAGAACCTGAATAACGCGGCACCCGTATGGGTGAGTGGAGAGTGTGACAACTTGACCAAAGAAAGTCGAAATAATGAATCCGATGTTTTCTTCAGGTACGCATTCGATGCACTTCTGAACCACATGGTTCCCGTTCTGATCACGTACGCATCGCATCACATGTCCATCAAGTTCTTTCACCATTTTGATCTTCTGGTCTAGATCAACCACCTCTATTGCCTACAAAAAAGGTAACACAGCAGAACATACTAAGAATGGGAGTTATAGAGACAAAGAAGAAGAGAGATGAGAATCAGACTTTACCTTCTGGATAACACGACAACCATACATCTGTAAGCTAAGTGCCAAAACGTTGTCAAACAGCTTCTCTGCCAATTCTCTCCTCTGTGCCGGGAGTCCATGCTCAAAGAACTGTAGAAAAATTAAGCATATTAAGGAATCTTTCTTGTATCTATATATACAAGATAACTAAAAAAACAAAGAAATGATTGAATATACCTTTTGAATTACATAGTTTCCAAAAACGTCAGTCATCAGGGCAAGAGCTTGTGGCATGATCTCCTCATACACCATGTTCTTCTCATCAGTTGTTGCTGTCTCGAGTTTCTGCTGAATAAACCGGCTCCCATATTGATCCGCACTGGTTCAGCCATTTCGGATTAGCTTGGGGGACAAATGGTACAGAAGAATAAAGGTCAAAGGCTTTCAAGAATATACCTGAACTCAACAACATGGGTAGCTATTTCAGAAAGTTCAAACCCTCTTGTCTTGTTACTCTTGAACTCTTCAAGCAATGAAGAACCAAAGCCTCCATCCAAACCAGCATCCATGTGCCAAGAATCCATCACTCCTCCTGGAAAGTTTCTTCCTGCAGCTGGATACCTCATATTAACTTCACCTCGCCTCATGGGGCTGCAAGGTGCTATAAGAGAGCTTTGCATAGCATGATGAGCCAATGGGCTTCCAGGGAATGACATATTAGAAGCCCCAAACGTTGGACTCCCATAATAGCTACTACGGCTGTTAGGGCTCCCGGATTTGTAAGGGACACCATACTGTGATTTCTGAGCTCCGAGGTAAGCCCTCTGGAGTTCCAGCATGTTCATGTATGAGTTACCATACTGATGATCATTGAGAAGATCGAGCGAATCAGCATACTGATGATGATGATACATAGGGTCGGGAATATGTGACTGAAGAAGACCTGCCCCTCCTGCCATCATTCGATTACTGATCCTGCCAAGGTTATGTGACTCAGGACCCAAACCTCGGCCATGAAGTCTGGAGTCCATTCCAGAATATCCCAAAGCAGAAACATCTTCATACATTGGAGAGAAGTTGTTAGCCCCAAGTTGGCTCGCCATCGCTGGGTTCAATGCGTTGGGATAATAGTTTGAGCTATCAAGATGCTGAGGCTGGTAGGGACCAGGTAGTCCACCTCCACCGTTATAGGCAGATCCATGTGAGCCTCTCAACTGCGAGTTCCTCCAGGAATCAGCAGCCTTCTGGGCTTGATCAGATTTATTTGGGAAACCTTGTTGGTTATGTCCACCAAACATGTAGTTCCTGACCTTTTCGACATCCTGCTCAGCCTGACCACTGCCCGTCAAGTTCATGCCAGATAAAGCAGCGGCAAGTTCAGAGGACTCGCTGAGACCAGATGTAACACCGTTGAATGGGCTTTGATTACTTGTGTTCCTCTTATCATTTGAGCTCACTCTTCCACTACCAATGGGAGTAAGGCAGGGACTAGGCACCCTACCAATGGCGGCCTGAGGATCAGGAGTACCATTCCTAGAGAGTGAAGAACCCAGAACAGCTGCATAGCTGAAGGGAGATGGGGCACCAATGCCTTGTGATGCAGATGGAGACTGGTTATTTGTAGGACTGACCTTTTCATCAAAGGCATTACGACTTGCAGGACGTGATGGCTGCTGCTGTGGAACAGGATGCTCAGCCTGCACAGAAGCAATCCATTAAACGAGATTACATAGTATCACAATAAGCAAGCATATGAAAGACGTTTCAAGTCAACCAACCTGAAAGATATCAGCAAAACTCTTCTGCTTGACTCCAAGATCCAAACCAATAAGCCTATTAGCATCCCACTCGGAGGAGGAAGAAGCTTTCTCTTGCTCAAAACCAGGGGGCATAGAGAATAAAGATCTAGTATCATCCCCCTTTCTCCTATCCCCAATACCACCACCTAACCCTTTGACCCTCTGAGCAACCCTCAGATCCTCCCTAGACATCAAAGGAGGAGGCAACCTCGGATTCAACTTCATATTAGCATAGTAATAAGACAAGTAATCCGGATCCTTCCTAATCTCATCATCGTCCCCACCAAACCCATTCCCCTTATTAAAGTCGAGAAAAGGAGCTCCGCTGAAAGCACTGAAGGAACCGTCCACGGTCGGCGGCGCAGAGCCGCTTCTGTACAAGTTAAGCTCCCTCTCAAGCTCATCAGCTTCCTCTTGCCGCCTCTGCTGCTCACCGAGCAATACACCAATCTCCTTCTCGTAATCATCCCCAAAAGATGGATCTTCGTTACCCCTAAGCATCATCGTCCTTCTTCCCCCTCCCAGTTCTTGAATCATTACAAAACCTAACAAACACAAAATCAAATCAATTACGAGATAATATGGTCATACAAAAGCGTAAAGATCAAACCTTTAATATACCTCAAAGTTCTCTTAACCAAAAACAAAACCCAAAGATCAAAACTTTAATCAATTATAACGATGAATGATTATCGATGTCTGAAGTTATGAAAGCAAAACCTTAACAACGACAAGATGAGAGAGAGAGAGAGAGAGAGAGAGAGAGAGAGAGAGCAAAACTGTGAGTTTTTATAGTGTTGACGGAATTATGAGACGGCGATGGAAGAACCTTTAGGGTTTTTATGCCATTTTAGCAAACCAAATTTTAATGGAAATTATATATATTTTTACTTGCTAAATATTATTTGGGTTTGACCTTGCGATTGGTTGCCTAAATAAATTAAAAGGCACTTATCTATTAAAAAAAAAAAAGAAAAAGAAAAAGACACTTGAGAAGAAGATAACTACGAACTTTTGTGTTATGTTCCTCGTTTAAGGAGAGCCGTTTTGGAGATCTTTGTTTTGTTCTTATGTTTTCGGTTTTGGGTTTTAGAGCTCACCTTTGCAAAGTGTACTTAAGGTTGTGCAGTTCCTTTTTTTTTTTGGTAAAATTCCTTTCTTTTGGAAACTTTCTCAAAATACCACGAAGTTTAGAGGGTGTTATTGGTTTTAAAGACTCTCTTCGAAAAAAAGCCACGTGGCATAACTAATATTATTTTGTATATTATATATTTATATTATGTGTTATCTTATTAATATTATTTTGTATATTATACATTTTACATTTTAAGATAGATGTTTAATGTTTAATGTACTTTTTCTATTTTTAAATTGTGTATTTTATATTTTAAGATAGATGTTATGCTTAATGTATTTTTTCCATTTTAATATTATATATTTACTTATTAATATTATTTTACATATTATTTATTATATATATTATTTATTATTTTCAAAATTATATATATCATGGTAATCTTACATATGTTTAATGTAGTATTTCCATTTATAATTTGTATATTTACATATTATTTATTATTTTCGATATTATATATATACATAAGATTAATTTTTCATTTCTAATGTTGTATATTTACATATTATTTATTATTTTCAAATTATATATATCATGGTAATCTTACATATGTTTCATTTAGTATTTCCATTTATTTTTTTATTTTTGAATATAAAATATTTCCATTTATAATTTTGTGTATTTACATATTATTTATTATTTTCGAAATTATATTTATCAGTAATATTAAAATGTAAAACTATACATTATATCAATATTTCAAAAAATGTAAAACTAAACATAGTAAAATAATAATATTAGTCATGCCATGTGGCTTCTTTTCGAAGAGGGTCTTTAAAACGATGTGACCTGAACCTTGATTAGTCCCTTTAATAGTTTGAAAACAGTTACAAATATTTAAAATTTTAGTTTATATTTAAAAATAGGTTTTATATAAGTGTTATAATTTTTGCATTAATATTTAATATTGCAGAATATTATTATACTTAGATATTATGTTTTATAGAAATATACAATATAAAATTAAGAGTATCAACAAAACTCCAAACAAAACATAATATTGTATATTTTAATTGTTTGGAGTTTTGTATAAAAATATTTGTTTGGAGTTTTTCTATTTCTTATATTGTATATTTTAATTGTTTTTCTTTTATATCAAAATTTAATATTACGATAAAATTTAATGTAGTATTTTTATTTCTTAAATTGTATATTTATTTATTATTTATTTTATTATACATTTTCAAACAGATATTTAATGTTGGTTTTTATTACTTATATTGTATAATTATTTATTATTTATTTTATTATTTTATATTTATTTATTCAATATTATGATAGTGTTTGATGTAATATTTTTATTTTTACATGGTATATTTATTTTACCATACATTTTCGGATAGATGTTTAAAAAAATAGAAAAATACATAATCCTTAAACATCTATCTTAAAATATAAGGTATAGATATTAAGTAAATATAAAATATAAAAATAATATTAATAAGATAATACATAATATAAAAAATAGAAAAATACATTAAGCATTAAACATGTATCTTAAAATGTAAATATAATTTCGAAAATAATAAATAATAAATAATATGTAAATATACAAAATTATAAATGGAAATACTAAATTAAACATATGTAAGATTACCATGATATATATAATTTTGAAAATAATAAATAATATGTAAATATACAACATTAGAAATGGAAAATTAAACATATGTAAGATTACCATATATATATATAATTTCGAAAATAATAAATAATATGTAAATATACAAAATTATAAATGGAAATACTACATTAAACATATGTAAGATTACCATGATATATATAATTTTTAAAATAATTTTTTTTATATAAATATACAACACTAGAAATGGAAATACTACATTAAACATATGTAAGATTACCAAATATATAATTTCGAAAATAATAAATAATATATATAATTAATAAGTAAAATAATATTAATAAGTAAATATATAATATTAAAATGGAAAAATACATTAAGAATTAAACATCTATCTTAAAATGTAAAATACACAATTTACAAAAATATAAAAGTACATTAAGCATTAAACATCTATCTTTAAATGTAATATATATATATATATATATATTTAGTAAATATATAATATACAAAATAATATTAATAAGTAAATACATAATATAAAAAATTGAAAAAATACATTAAGCATTAAACATCTATCTTAAAATGTAAATAAAAAATTAAAAATGGATATACTACATCAGTTATATATAATAAGCCTTGGCGAGGCAAAGAAAGTGGGAGAATAAGACTGTTCAGATCTTTGTGAAGGTTGGTGGTAATGATGAGTAAAAGGTTCTCATGGGAAACCTCTCTAAAAAGATTCCTCGAGTTTCTCTTGATCTCATGTTGGAGCAAGAATTTCTCTCACGAGTGCAAAAACATCAGTCTGGAGGCTATTTCTGGTGTGATCGTCTTTGCGTTGCCGTTACGTTCTATTTTTATCAGGCAACTATAATGGAGAAGATCCTAAGTCCAGTCTACTGGTTCCCAAAATTTGAGGATAAAGCTAATTGTTAGATTCAACTACTTTAAAGATCCACGTGATCTAAAGAGATGTGTAAACGGGACTAGGAAGTTTAGAGAAATACTCAAGAGCCTAGCTTTGCAGGATTTCATGTTCAGTGAATGGTTTGAGAGCTGTAGGTTTAGGTTAGATGGAATTCCATTACCAGCAGACCAATCAAATGTTTGTTCTAGCGATGGCATAATTCTGCTTATGAACTGTGCGCACAATATGGTATTACCATGGTGTCAGCATTGATTCTCTGAGAATCGTGAATGGATCAACATTCCATATTTCTCCACATAATAATCCACAAGCTACTTTAACTATGTTTGAAAGGTAAAAAATGTCAAGGTTTATACGCTTCGATACATTACGGATGTTTGGTCCTACTAAAAACAACTTTTTCATATAAATAAATAGCAGGTACATGGGACTGATGTTTAGAAGAGTGTGAGTCCGTGAAATACATGATAAGATTGATGGTATTTTCTGGATTAGTCTTACTTCTAGCATAATTGTCTATAGTTGTTTGGGATGTAATGATCAACATCTGAGTTTATTTAGAGTATCTGTTATAGTGAATTTAAGGCTTACAATTTCATAAAGCAAAAGACATGTTCATATTGCATAAATACAAGAAAGTGACACATGTTGTCGGATTTCTAGCATTGTTGTTTAAACCAAACCAAAAATCAAAATAATTAAACCCAAATTAAATCAAAAATTTATAAATAACTGAACGATTTTTATATTTCTTGAACCGACAACCAAAAACCATAACCGAACCAGAACCAAACTGAAAACAAAAAATACGACCTGGAAGAAAATCAAAACAACTAAACATATTCGTGAACAAACAGTAGAAAAATATATTCAAAATTGATGACAATTTTTATCTAACATATCCAATAATAAGTTTTTAATATGAAACATATGATTCATTAAAAAATCACTTGGAAAATTGAACTCCGGATAAAACATATTTTGGTTACATATACATATTGATCTACTACAACATATTATTTCATATATATTTATTAATAAATTTAATTAATCTTTCATAAATATTTTAAGTACATACAAATTATTGATAAATTATTTAATAACTTTCAAAATTATACACAGATAAAAATAGTAAATTTATGTTAAAAATATATAAATTTCAAAATTCATATGAAAAAAATTAATGTATATTCTTCTTATATTTGAATTTTCAATTTTGGATGAAAACATATTTTCGTTAATACGACGCAACAAAATGGAAAACATTAAATTTATGTTTTATAAGAGGAGATAATATAAATTTCAAAATTATATTTTATTTAATGTATATAATATCATATTAATATCATTTAAATATCAGAAAAGTAAAAGCACATAAATTCAATAATAGAAGAAAAATATACATAATATGAATTTAAGAGCGAGAATAATTGATGTTTTCATTATTTGTCTGTCTTATGGCATCTTTTTTGTTTAATGTCATTTTTCCTCAATTACTAAGCAACATTTCATATTATTAGTTATTAGTAATTTTTATTGTTTATTCACCTGCATGTGGGCTGAAAGTATGAATTTTAGAGTCAAAACATATGATAATTTTATTCGTCATATTATCAATTAGAGAGACCCTTTTTGACACAGCTCACAATTCAAAAATTGATTATGTGAACTGGAATTTTTTTCGCGGAAATTTTCAAGAGGCAAACAAATAAAAGAAGAAAAATGATTTATTTTTGGAGAAAAAATCTGTTTTTTTAGTCGAAAGATGATGAGTTTCCAAGATAAAAACAAATGATGATAAGCTTAATTACGATAATATCCATTTATTTTTTGTGTGTGACTGTGTATAAAAAAGAATGACAGTTTTAAAAATTTAACATTAGATTTAGATTAAAGCTACAACTATTAGTTAAATGTTTCTTTGCTAAAAATAATCGAGGTGACATCGTTAGAAGCTAAATTAGACCAAACTTGAAAGAAGAATTATATTTTATGGTTTGTAATTTGATTTGTTAAATAATTGGATTCTGTTTAGCTAACTAAGTTTATGATTTATAAAATAAATAGATAAATTTGACTGGTAATTTTTAGCTAAAATAATAAAATCACACTATTGAAGAAACATACGGAAAGAGAAGAAGATATGAAAAAGATGAAAAAAGGAGAGAATGCGAAGATGAGAAGAGATGAAACACAACAAGAAACGGACATAATGGTGTAAATATAAATCTGCAAACAAAGTCAAATGATGATAAAGGCTTCTACTTTAGAAATCGCTAAACACACATGGATCCAATTTTTATAGTTTGTATCCAAACTAAATTTAGTCAAAACTCAATATCAGAAAAACACATTAATTGATTCAAACAATTATCCCAATTTTGGCTATAAAAAAGAGAAGTCAAGGCAGCAAATACGAAAAAAGAAATAAAGAAACTCACTACCATGATTGAGAAAGAACATGATCAAGCTTGAGAGTAAGAAGAAATGTTAAGGAGAAGAGCAAACATGCACTGAAACCGCTTGAAACGACTCACTACTCTTCTCTAACTCACTACTCTTCTCTGAACCAATATTTTTTTATCCTTAAGTCTTTAAATCACTCAGAGAGATTTTTTTTGACAAAACTCACAATTCAAAATCTGATTGTGTGAAACTGGAGTTTTTTCGCCAAAAATTTCAAGAGGCAACGCACATAAGAGAAGAGAAAATGATTTGTTCTTAGAGAAAAGAAACGATTTTTTCGATTCGACAGATGACGAGTTTTCATAACAAAGCAAATGATGACAAACTTAGTTTGTGATAATACATTTTTACTTTTTGTGTGTGACTGTGTATAAAAGTGAAATGGGAATTTAGAAAATTTAACATTATATTTGACTATTAGTTATATGTTTCTTTTTTAAAAATAGTCAATGTGACATATCGATATAAGCTAAACTAAAGCACTTCTTGAGGTATATAATTTGAGTTCGAATAATTGTCAAATCAAAACAAACTTTTAATTATATTTTTATGATTTTAACAGTTAATTAAGTTTATGATTTGTAAAATAAATAGATAAATTTGACGTGATAAAAAAACTAATTTTATTTTCAGATAAAATAAATTAGAATTTTAATATATTTAAATTAATTATTTACTCCCCGTAGGCGGGTTTAATCCTAGTGGAAAAGATACAAACTACTAATACTCTAATGCTCTTTCGCATATGTTTTACAGAAAAAAAAATGTTTCGAAAATAACATTTTTATATATTCATTACATTTTTATCAACTAATAATAATAATAATTAATTGTAATTTTTTTAAAAAATTGCATTTGCTGGATTTTCATTGGTTTAGAATTATCAAAAATAGACCATCATAAAAAATATGAATTTAATATATTTTATTAATAATGAAAAAACTAAAATAAACATAATTTTGAAACATATAAAGTATATAGTACTAGAAGCTGAAATTTAGAAACCTAAACCGAAAAATACTAAAAACAAGATATGAGTCGCTAAATTTGAATCCCCCCAAACTCTAACCTACCGTGTTGGTGTTTCTTGGATTGATTATCGGCTGGTGAATGAATACCGTTCTGTCTGAAGGATGACAGTGTGCAAAACCACCTTCGGGCAACAACGTTTCCGAAGTCTATCAAGAGAGGATCATTTATTATTGCAATGTCTATTACAATAGAGGCAACAAGGAAGCAGATTATGTTTAGACTTGTAGCAAGGTGGGAGTTGATATATGTTGTGTTCATTTACACTGTGAAGCCAAATTGCATTGTGTATGGCCAAGAATCAAATGGATTATACTTTGAAGAAGCACATGGCTGTAAGAGAACATGCAAATTTAGGGTCCGAATGGTAACCACGGATTTGATAATATAAACTGTGTAGAAGTAAAATGTGGTATGGTTCATGCGGTTTGTTGGACAAATGCGGTTTTGATAGAAAAATAGTACAGTACGGTTTTAAGAAAAAAATAGTGCGGTTTTGGTAAAAATAATATAAAATAAATATATTAGTACAATTAAAAATTAATTTTGTTTGTTTAGTGATAATATCATAATATTTTCTTTATTTTATAATTTTAAATATTAAAATCAATGTAAAGTTAGAATTATTTTATTATTTAAAATTTTAACTACCATTAAACTGGATAATAAATAAATGGTTAATTAAATACAAATGTTTAAACTGGATTTAATAAATAAATGGCTATTCAAATGAAAACTAGTACGAACCACAACTATGGTTTATGCAGTATAAGTGCGGTTTTGTTAGAATAAGCAATGAAGAATAGTGTTTGATTGATGAAAAAGTATTTTACAGTTATACTAGATGAATATTTAAACTAATTTGACATGTAATTAAAATTTATTATGTTCAGTTTTTAATTTAAATTTGAAAAATCCAAGTTTTGATATTAAACTGGGTCACCGATTTTAAAGAGTGACCAATTTTTTTGGCTTAACCCAACCCAACCCGTAACTGGATAGAAAACCAAACCACGGCTTGACTGGCCAGTCTGGTCCAATTTAAAAACCATGGTTTTAAATTAAATATAACTAATATTTTAAAATAAATTAATATTATGATTTTAAAAATAAGAGAAATATTCTAGAATAGACTTTTAAAAAAGTTTTTGTCACAAATATAGCTTATAAAGAGCAAAATAACCAAAATGACCAAAATGTTTCATTAAATAGGTATATATATATTTATACCGATATGGTTAACTAATCTAGACTTAAAGTTTATAGTTAAGGGTTGGATTTTGGGAGTGAAGTTTAAAATTTAAAAAATAAAAAATAAATATTAAGAATTTTAAAAATAGCTTCAAAAGCATTTCCTAATTCCAAAAGAAATTTGAAAAAATTAAAAATTGAATAAAAATTTCGAATTTTTATATAAAAAGTTCGAACTTGAAAGCATATAATTCAAAACTATATTATTTTTCTTTTAATTTTCTTTTTATCCATATATCTAGGGTATAAGGATCTTTTGAATGTTGAATGAAATATTTTGGTCATTTTTTCTATGGGGCTCTTTTTATGAAAAAAACTTTAAAAATGTCTATTTTAGAGAATTTCCATAAAAATAATTATAATATGTTTTTTTTTGTGAAAAAGTAAAGGGTTAAATCCGAATCTATTAAAGATACAGACGTAACCCCCAGGTGAGAGGTACAACCCACGGATGAACCCTCTCCCGGATATTAATAATCTCGCACTAGAAGAGAGTCGATTCTCGGCGTCGACCAACATGGCAACTCCTCCTCTAGTGGAAACCACTAGACCACCACGATGTGGTTTATAATATGATTTCGTTAAACTAGAATAATATAGATTATAGTTAAACTAGAATAATACAATTTATATAAAAATAATTATAACATGATTTTAGTTAAACTTTTTTTTTGAACAACCATGATTTAGTTAAACTAGAATAATACAGATTGTAGTTAATCTAGAATAATACTGATATATGATTTGGTTAAACTAGAATAATACAGATAATATAATAATAGTTAAAATAAATAAAAAGAATATTATGATTTTAAAAATAAGAGAAATATTCTAGAATAGACTTTTAAAAAGTTCGAACTTGAAAACATATAATTCAAAACTATATTATTTTTCTTTAATTTTCTTTTTATCCATATATCTAGGGTATAAGGATCTTTTGAATATTTAATGAAATATTTTAGTCATTTTCTCATTTAGAGGCTCTTTTTATAATATGATTTCGTTAAACTAGAATAATATAGATTATAGTTAGATTATAGTTAAACTAGAATAACACAAATTATATAAAAATAATTATAACATGATTTAGTTAAAAAAAATTTTTGAACAACCATGATTTAGTTAAACTAGAATAATACTGATATATGATTGGGTTAAACTAGAATAATACAGATAATATAATAATAGTTAAAATAAATAAAAAGAAAAGAAAAACGCACCTAGACTACAAAAACCGTCCCGCTAATGGTTTCCGTTCATAAACTTAGTTTCGAACCATCTTAGGGGAGGCACTGTGACATTGATCATGTCAATTTTTTTTTTTTGATCATGCTAGTCATCTTTATCGCGTTGTATTTGATCAAGACTCTTATAGGTAGGCTTCCCACTTGTCTCTTACCCAGCTCAGAGTAATGTGTTTAGCCTCTCGTTATCAAAATATGCAGACTCAATGGATATCACTCATCTCAACGGATACAACTGCGTGAATGCTGAGTATTCATTGTTGAGGGGATGTCAAAAACCACCAAGAGGATAACGGAACCGAACCGAACCTGCCAAACTTGTTCAGTTCAGACAGGTTTAGTTCAAAGAAGATATCGAAACATAAACTGAGGACATGGCTTCTCGCTTGTACACAAATCCACCTCAAAACCTTCACTTTCTTGCTTCTTTGTCGTCTTCTTCCCCTAAACCTCAGTCTTTCAAATCCTCCGTCACCGTCCGTTGCGCATCCATTGCCACGCCACCCAACAACAGATGGTCTCTCCATGGAACGTCTGCTCTTGTCACCGGCGGCACTCGAGGCATCGGGTTTCTCTCTCTCTCTCTCTCCAATTTCCACGAAAGTAATCCTATCAAACGCAAATCATCCCTCAGACGAGTGTTTGTGTGTGTGTGTTAACTTAACTGTTATTACTACAGGCGTGCGATTGTGGAAGAACTGGTGGGTCTTGGAGCAAAGGTTCACACTTGCGCTCGCAATGAGACAGAGCTCAATGATTGTTTGAGAGAATGGAACCGTTCAGGTTTCCAAGTTGATCGGTCGGTCTGCGATGTTTCTGATCGAGCTCAGCGACAGAACTTGATGGATACCGTGTCTTCTGCCTTCCACGGGAATCTCCATATCCTTGTAAGGAGATAGTGCACATACACTGTTCGTTGTTATGTCTGTTAGAACAATATTCTAAAATATAAATAATTTAATTTCTAAGACCTTTTTTTTTTCTACTGCTTTAAAGGTGAACAATGTTGGGACGAACATCAGGAAACCAATGATAGATTTTACTGCTGAAGAGTATTCAACTCTCGTTTCCACGAATCTCGAATCGGTTTTTCATTTATGCCAACTTGCTTATCCGATGCTTAGAGCATCTGAGGCTTCAACTGTTGTGTCCATCTCCTCTGTTTCTGGTTTTGTCTCTCTCAAGAACATGTCTGTCCAATCTGCAACCAAAGGTGTTTGTTTACATATGTTCACATATTTTCTCTAAGGAGCAATCAACCAATAAGGCTTTTTGTGTGTTTAGGTGCAATCAATCAACTTACGAGAAACTTAGCTTGCGAGTGGGCCAAGGACAATATAAGGGTCAATGCTGTTTCTCCCTGGTATATCAAGACATCTATGGTTGAGCAAGTAGTGGTCTCATTAGCTTAACTTGTTTTTTGCATCTTGTTTTCAAAAAATTGGCTCGTTTAATGTTTCATGTCTTTTGGTCTCTCAGGTTCTTAGCAACAAAGACTACTTAGACGAAGTTTACTCCGTAACTCCTCTTGGTCGGCTTGGCGAACCGAAGGAAGTGTCTTCTGCAGTGGCCTTTCTATGCCTACCTGCATCATCGTATATCACAGGGCAGATTATATGTGTTGATGGGGGAATGTCTATTAACGGTTTTTCCCCACGACATGATTAGTCCCCACTGTTATAACATTTAGTCGCCATGTGAAAGACAATTCGTCATTTATGACTTTTAACAGCTTTATGTGTTCTTGTTTCGTGAGAATTGAAGTTGTTTTCATGTTGTGACCTTTTTTTTGATAAAGCTTTCTGTGTTTTTTTTCCATGAGCCTTCACTGGTTTGTTCTCTGTGTCATCATCCTTTCTCGGTTTCGATATTAACATCTTTCTAACCTTTTGTTATGTATTCTCATTAATACAATGCACAAATGTTTTCACAAAATCTGGAAGAATAGACAATAATGAAAGTTGGATTAGTGTCAAAAGGTAGGTCCCTCCTTAGCTTTCGTGTCAATCAACCTCTGCAGATGTCGCTATGAGGAGCTGCATAATCTTTTTCATCTTTTTTGTTTTGTTCCTTGTGGATGTTATCTCCTCCACATTAAGAAGCTGCTGCTAGTACTAAGTAATTTACCTTCATCCAGGATGGATAACAACAGATGGAGTCTTCAAGGTATGACTGCTCTTGTGACCGGTGGAGCCAGCGGAATCGGGTTCGTCTTCTTAACCCATTTTTCCGCTTCTGTCCAGAATCTTGACTTTTCAAAAATGAATTTGTGTTTGTGAAATGTTTAGGCATGCCATAGTAGATGAGTTAGCTAGTTTTGGAGCTAGAATCCTTGTGTGCAGAAAGTCTCCTCGCTGTTTGATGGCAAGCTCAACATTCTAGTAAGTAACTTGACCTTCAAGAAACCAATCAAGTTAAAACTGACTCAACTTGTTGAACATAGGTAAACAATGTTGGCGCAATCCGCTCCAAGCCAACAATAGAATATACAGCTGAAGATTTCGCTTTCCATATCTCAACAAACTTGGAAGCTGCTTACCATTTTTGCCAGCTTTCACATCCGCTCCTTAAAGCTTCAGGCTATGGAAACATCGTTTTCATTTCCTCAATAACTGGGGTTGTTTCAGCAACCTTTGGATCCATCTATAGTGCAACCAAAGGTACATATACATATACATATACATATACACAGCTCTAACCATGGTACCACCGTTTAAGTATATATGTTTTGTGTACAGGAGCTCTGAATCAACTGGCTAGAAATTTGGCATGCGAATGGGCAAATGATGGGATAAGGGCCAACGCGGTTGCGCCTAATGTTATCAATACTCCTCTATCTCAATCTGTAAATCAAAAGAAAACCTTTTGCTTTACATTTGAATTAACAAATTCAAAATCTATTAAATACTTCTAGTCATCTCTTGGTTTTGTTTGTTAATCGTTTCAGTTCCTTGATGACCTCGGTTTGAAGGAGAGCTTAATTCAGTAGAACTCCACTTGGTCGCACGGGAGAACCTAGAGAAGTTGCATCACTTGTGGTTTTCTTGTGTCTACCTGCAGCTTCGTATATAACAGGTCAAACTATTTGTGTTGATGGAGGTCTCACTGTTAACGGCTTCTCCTATCTACCCCCGGCACAGGATTGAGAATGATGTTTTATTGTTTTGTAATTGTAATGTTCTCTCCCGAATAAAAATGTCACACGATATGTATAAGTGTGCACACAAAACATAAACGATTATATAAATTCAGTGAGGTATTATAAAGTTCTAAATAACAACTATATATAAAGTTTGATCTAGTTTATGCACTTTTCTGTAAACAGTTGGGTATAAAAGTCGGTCCACATATTGTTTTGTTTTGGGTCAACACCGGTTAACATAGTGTTATATTTTAACTCTCTGTATTTGTTATCTCATATGTGGTAGTTCTGGTCACTGCTAGTCACGGGTTACAAAAATGGACTAAAGATGGAGTCTTGAAGGTATGACTACTCTTGTCACTGGTGGAGCCAGTGGAATCGGGTCAGGGTCAGGGTCGTGCCTGAGTATAAGCTAATGAAGCATGTGCTTCAGGGCCAGGGCCAGACTAAATAAATTAATTTTAGAGGCCAAATAACAGAAAGTACTCTTTAGTTCTACTGTCTACAATCCAAAGTACTCTTTTGTTCTACTGTTTACAATCCACCTATAGGTAAGTCTTGGTATTGGGTTCAAATTTTGACCTTGCATTTTTAGTAATTCTTTTACAATTCTTAAGATAATGGGCCAAATTTTTATTTTTGTCTTTTGGGTCGTTAATAGTCAGGCACGGCCCTGAATCGGGTGTGTTTTTCTACTCTATAGTCAAATCATATTTTTACCCATGCAACGTTCTGTTATATTCACGATTGCACTGAACTTATTTTATTTAATTTTGTGAAATATCATAGGCATGCCATAGTAGAGGAGCTAGCCAGTTTTGTAGCTGGAATCCTTGTGTGCGACATATCTAAAATTCTACTCAATCAGAGTTTAAGTGAATGGGAAAAGAAAACATTTCAAGTGTTGATTCATTTTTTTTTTTCGGCTGCCCATCTAAACTAGATCAAGTGGTGGTCACATAAGCCGATTCTTTGAGGAACACCTCCGTCTAGCCGGGTCTGATTTATATGGGATAAAATATAGTCTCTGGTCCTTGCTACTTTTGCTAACGAGTCCGCCCGACCATTCATACTCTGAGGAATATGAGATAGGCTCACTGTCTTAACCTCTGTAGTAGGAGGGTCGTCATGATTATCGTTTGCTTCCTCCCTTTCTTTAGCCTTCCTCCATCATTCTGCCTCAAGAGACACGTGTTGGAGAGTGTCAAGTACGACTT
This sequence comes from Brassica nigra, assembly GCA_016432835.1. Lineage (NCBI taxonomy): Eukaryota > Viridiplantae > Streptophyta > Magnoliopsida > Brassicales > Brassicaceae > Brassica > Brassica nigra. Next base: position 9,730,611 of record CM028245.1, on the reverse strand, counting down.
TCCTATTAAAGAGTTTGTCGTTCCTCACCTTTCAAATATACCAACAGATCTATGGGAAGGTATCGAATTGTAGTCTCAGTGCAGCCACTCTTTTCTCTTGCAAAACAGAAAGTTTATGTTTTGGTATATAGATGTACTCGCGAAATAATCCAGAAGGGACGGATTCAGTCTATGATGTATGTATCCTCTTGGAGAGAGAAACACTTAAGAAGACCATCTCAACAGAATTTGATGGCAAGCTGAAGATTCTTGCAAGTAGAATTAAAATTTTAGGAAAACTAACAATTACGCAGTGAAAATTATATTTGCTTTACATAGTTTAATATGTTGGCTCAGCTCGTACAAACAAAGCCAACCACTGAATATCAGGAAAATGATTTCTCGTTTCATATCTTAACAAACTTGGAGTCTGCTTATCATCTTAGCCAGCTTTCACATCCTCTCCTAAGAGCTTTAGGATCTGGAAGCATTGTCTTTATTTTCTCTATTACAGGGGTTGTGGATCTATCTAAAGTTTAACCAAAGGTTTCCATCATAGGATAATTGTCAATGACTTCACAATTTTAAAATGTTTTTGGTAAAAATAAAAGATATTGTGTTTTGACAGTTAAATCTGACATGAGCAAGGCATATGACAGATTAGAGTCGAGTTTTATCAAATGTGTGCTATTTACACTGGGATTTCCTGACAAGTTTGTTACCTGGGTACTGGAGTTCGTAACATCTGTTTCGTACTCCTTCTTGATCAATGATGCTGTTCTGAGAAGGCTGATCCCACAAAGAGGTAGGCAGGGTGATCCTCTCCCGCCTTATATCTTTATCCTGTGTTGTGAAATTTGATCAGGCTTATGCTCAAAAGCTCAACGAGAGGGAAGACTACCAGGTGCTAAAATTGCAAAAAAAAAAACAGTCCAAGTATAAATCACTTACTGTTTGCAGACGACACCATGTTTTTCATCCCACTGACAAGCGCATCTGCAGGACACTGAAGCAAATTCTAGCTCTCTATGAAGCTGCATCAGGCCAACGATTCAACACAGACAAGTCTTCTATCTCCTTCGTTGCAAAGACACTTTCCACAGTGAGAAATGGAGTAAAAAACATACTGGAAATCACAAAAGAAGGAGGGGTGGAAAAATACCTCGACCTTCCTGAACATTTGGTCGAAAGAAGCAAGAGCAAGACAGGAGCAAGAGATTCTTACATTTGGTATCCAGCAAAGTCTGGTATCTACTCAAAAAAGTCAGGATATGCGTCTGCTATAGCGACCCGGGAACATGATCAAGACAGAGGTTTACTACCTAACTCCTTTAATTGGTACCGATCAGTATGGTTATCTCCACCGCTCCAAAATTACAGCTGTTTCTATGGAACGCAATTCAAGGAGCTCTGTCCACCGGAGATAAGCTTCGGAAGAGAGGGAAGCTGCAGAACACCACTTGCGTACACTGTGGGATGATTGAAACAACAGAGCACATTCTTCTCCACTGCTCCTTCGCCAAACAGGTTTGGAGTTTAATCCTCTAACGTCTGATTTCAATCCAGAACTTTTTCCATCCTTCATCGCAGCAGTTGAAGACACAACATCCTGGGTTTGCCTACTGCCATGTGGAATTCCAGGAGATCTCTTCTTGTGGGTGTGTTGGAATTTATGGATCACCAGAAACCAACTCCTGTTTGAAACACGCCCTGCATCTGCGCTAATCACAGCTACAAAAGCCCTAGTTAGTGCTAGAGATTGGACACAAGCTCAAGATCCTCACATAACCACACCGAAGAATACTCAGATCCCAGTAAGACCCCAATCGATTACAGTCGGTACAGTGATATGCAACACTGATGCGGCCTGGAGGAAGGAAACTTCAGCTGCGGGTCTCGCCTGGATCTTCGACTCCCCTTCTCCCTTGATCGCATCGGATGGCTGCAAATACTAACATCAGGTCTCATTTTTTCTCATGGCTGAAGGGTTAACGGCAAGGGAAGCACTCTCTCACGCTCAACACATCGGTATCAGAAAAATCCGGCTTTGCTCAGACTCTCTATCGCTCGTCAGAGCTATAAATTCGGTTTCAAAGCTGATGAACCTCTACGAAGTTCTATTAGACATCAAATCTCTGTCGTCATTTGCTTTCTGTTGTATCTCTTTCATTCATAGGGAAGAGAATGGCCTTGCAAACAATTTGTCTAAGGCCTGCCTCTTTCATGCTGTAACAACTTGGGCCTGAGGCCATTTAACTTTTATGAAATTTTAAGTTGATAAAAAAGATACTATGTTTTGATACAGATTTTAAAATATATGTATATATATTACCTAAGGTTTTCCATCGTGTAACTAATGTGGGATATTAGCTATTTTACTGAAGTCAAACACTAAAATGTGTCTGATAATAGATTTTGGTTATGATTGGTAACTTTGTGAAATGGCGGAATGGCGTTTTAAAAGTGATTCGATAAGTATTTTACCAATCAACAAAAGTTGTGGAATGAAAAAACGCGAAAGCACAAATTCTTGTTTTCGCCGACAAAAATACAAAGGAAATTGCCATTAACTGGAAGAGTGAGTTTTAGTTGATTATTTATAAAATCAGCACTTTCATATTATTAAATTATATGAAAATACCATTTTAAATTCTAAATAAAATATAATTTGTTCTAAATATTATAAAATTATACGATAATCTTTTAATAGTATTATAAGATGCTAATCTATTATTTAAAATGTATTGAAAAATAAGCTAAATATTTATAATAAGAAGTAAAGTAAATTTTAGTTATTTTCACATCTATAATAATTTGTTTAATTATTGATATTTATTTTTAATAATAAAGTAAATACTATATAAAATATTTTAATCAATCTAATATGTATTCCGCAATTCCGCAAGTTTTAAATTTTCCCGCAACTTAATTAATTTTATATGCCACTTAACAATGTTTCACCATTCTGCGATTAAGCAATGTTTACCAATCAGAGCCTAAGTGAATCACTTTCAGCCTATTTTATCAATAACATATCAACTTATGTACGAAAAAAAAATCATTGTGTCTTTCCTATATTTTTATTTTTTTTACATCTTCTGCAATTTTCTTTACAACAAATTCATTTATCTTGTTTTTTTCTTTCTCATTTCATACCACAAAACTTTCAATTTTTCAATTTCAAAATCACATTTTTATTAAATTTCTCCAAGTTTGATGATTTTTTGTTATATATCACTTCGTTTAAGTTAGAAGTTTTAAATGCTTGTAGAAGCTGAACACGAACTACTCTCACTAAATCTGTGTAATTCAATTGACATTTGAAATATGTTTTGTTAAAAAGATTTCAGATGAAGTCTTGTAATCAATGTATATATTAGTTTTGGCATTGACCATTTTTATATATCTCTTATCAGATTTCAGGTGCTAATTTTGTTTTCTAAACAAAATAATCAAGAACATTTCACGCATAGTGAGGATACTTCCCCTAAAGTTTTCGTACATGTCATACGAAGTTCCCAAAGTGTAACAGAATATATACTTAAATCAGTTTTGTAGTTGCCAAAGTATTAAAATATTTAATCAAAAATAAATTAACTAAAAGACTTTAGGTGACACCTCATATTAAAAAAAATATGGAGGACACTTCACCTGAATATTATTTATTACTTCTAACTACGAAAGTTTCAAAACCAGAATATTTTTATTGTTTCCAACTAGTAATAACGGATATATTAATAAAATGGAATGGTGCAATTTCCATTGATTGCTTTTCTTTGGATTCAAAACCTTTTTGGGGAAATTTCATGTTTACACTTTTTCTCATATCACAATTCAATTATATCACTAATATGAGGACATTTTCATAAATACACTTTTCATTAATGAGCAAATTACAATAGTACCTACCATCGGTTTCTCTTCCTTCATCTTTTCCTCCTCTCCGTCAGAGTTCCAGCATCTCTCTCACACACTACCGGCGACGAAATCAACGACTCTTGACGATGAAATCGATGACTCCGGCGACAAAATCGACGACTCCGGTGACAAAATCGACGACTCCGGTGACGAATCCGGTGACAAAACCTTAGTCTTCCAGTTCTCAGTCAAGCACGAGCAAAATCTTGACTGTGGTGGTGGCTACATGAAGCTTCTCAGTGGTGACGTTGACCAGAAGAAATTTGTATAAATCATTTAATAAAATATTATTAACCTTTTTATTAATCATATGGATATTTCGGTTTGATTTTTCAAAGAGCTGAAAGATAATTACGGGTTTCGCCACTCGAGGCTCTCCTCGTTGTTGGTTTCACATATCTTAGCTGGTCAGAGACATTTCAAAGAGCTTCAAGTGGTTCTGGAACAGCTCCTCCAAGACGAAGGCAAGTTGTTCAATTTCCACTTAAAGCTTAGAGCTTTGTCTTACATAGGTGCAGATGAATAGATAAAAGAGGAAACTTTATAGTTATGTAATGTAGAAACCTGAATATGAGTTACTGCTTTTCTTTTTAGGCTCTGGTACAACATCTTTGCTATGTGAGCTTCTCTCTAATAGCTTCAGTAACTGGGGGTCTACGAACGTAGTTTGGGATATGTAGATGTTTCTTTCCTCGAGATCTAACATGGTTGATGATTCACTTTATATCCTGGAGAAGATGAAGGATCTGAACTTGAGCGTGTCTACACAAGCATACAACTCAATCCTGTACATTGTGTACAACTTCAGAAAAACAGATAAGATGTGGGACGTATACAAGAACATCGAGTCTAAGAACAAACACCCGTACTCAACAGTTGTAGATGGACTGTGCAGACAACAAAAGCTAGAAGACGCAGTTTCTTTCCTCAGGGATTCCGAGTGGAAGGACGTTAGCGGCCTCTCTGTAGTTTCTTTCAATAGTATAATGTCAGCTTACTGTAAATCAGGTTTTGTATATACAGCCAAGTCTTTCCTCTGTACAGTTTTGAAATGCAGATTGGTCCCTACTGTGTATAGCCACAACATACTCATCAACGGGCTCTGTCTAGCTGGCTCCATCGGAGAAGCTTTGGAGTTAGCTGGTGATATGAATATCAAGCATGGAGTGGAGCCTGATACCGTGACGTACAATATCCTTGCGAAAGGGTTTCATCTCCTCGGTATGATCAAATGGGTTTGGGAGATCATTCAATAGATGCTTGATAAAGGTTAGACTCCTGATGTAATCACATACACGATATTACTATGTGGTCATTGCCAGTTAGGGAACATCGACAAGGGCTTAAGATTACTGAAGGATATGCTGTCTAGCGGATTTGATTTGAAGTTGAACAGTGTCGTCATCCCCTGCAGTATAATGCTCAGTGATTTATGCAAAACAGGACGGATCGAAGAAGCTTTCTCCTTGTTCTACAGAATGAAAGCCAATGGTCTCATCAGACCTCTGCAGATTAGGAGAGGTTGATATTGCTATTTGGCTCTACGAGATCTGTTCCAAAAGAATACTTCTGAACTCTAGGACGAGTGGTGCTATGTTGCTTGGTTTATGTCGGAAAGGGATGCTTCTCGAGGCGAGAGCGCTTCTCAACTCTCTGATCTCAACTGGCTGCACGGTTGATATCACTCTATACAATATCGTTATCGATGGTTATGCAAAGTCTGGTTACGTCGAGGAGGCGATGGGGTTGTTCAGGGGAGTGATGGAGAGTGGGGTAGCTCCTAACGTTGCAACTTTCAACTCTTTGATTTACGGTTATTGCAAGACTCAGAACATAGATGAGGCTAGAAAGGTCTTGGATGCCATTAAGTCATATGGATTGATTCAGAATTTTATAAATCTTTTTATAAATCATTTAAGGATTAACTTAATCGTTTATAAGGGTTAATAAAATCATTTATATGGAATAAAAAGCATATTAAAACATTACTGATCATAACTCCCTTTTATTTATAAGAGTTCATAAATCAATTCATATGAGTTTATACAAAAATTTATAAGGGTTTATAAATCAATTTATAAGGGTTTATAAATCAATTTGTAAGAATTTATATAATCATTTTAAGAGTGTTGTAAGAGTTCATAAAAACAATTTATAAGAGTTTATTAAAACAATTTATAAGAGTTTATAAAAACAATTTATAAGAATTTATAAAAACAGTCTATAAGGATATGTATAACAAACTTGAACTTAGGTTTCTACAAGGCTTTTATAAGGATTATAAATAATTTATAAATGTTTAATAGTTGCTTTGATAGGTGCAATTTATGTGGCTCGTCAATAAAAAGGTTCCAATTAGTAAAGACAAAAAAAACTTTGTGTTAGCAAAATTATCATCGCCTATGCCAATAACTACACCATTTTGTATGATAGTTTTGTATATAAATCATTTATAAGGGTTTGTAAAACCTTTTATGAACCAATAATAAAATTTATAAGAGTATATAAAACCTTGTATGAAACATCTATAAAGTTTTAAAAGCACTTTTAAAATATTTATGACACTATTTATAAAGGTATATAAAACTATTTATAAGGATTTATAAAACCATGTACAATAACTTAAAACCCATTTGTAAAAGTTTATAAATCTATTTATAAGGGTTTATACGAAATATTAAAATACTTTAATAATCTCCATAACACAATTTATAAGAGTTTTTTTATCATTTATAAGAGTTTATAAATCTATTTAGAAGGTTTATAAAGGCAAAATAAATCAGTTAGAAGAACTCTAAATCATTTAAAATTTTTATAACCATTTAGAAAGTCTAATAAAAGAATTTTATAATCCTTCTGAAATTTTGATCTCAGCACTATCATCGGTAATTATCTCAAGAAATAATAGTCTGCTCTCCATAGTACACGAGCTAATTCTGAACTCGAACCTCATCCCAGTACATCATACTTAAAATCACTGTTCTTCTTTTTCTTCACAGTCTGCGAGATAAAAAAAAACACAAACGTTAGTTAGATGTCATCAAAACCCCCAATTTGCATTTTTGAGTAAAAGAAAGAAAGAATCTTCTTTTTATATAAAGATTTATAAAAAATTATAAAGGTTTTATAAGAATTTATAAAAGGAATATAAACGGTTTAGAGGCTCTTCTTGAGCTGTTAGAAAATTATATATTATGCTAGAAAAATATCATAAGGTTTATAAATCGGTTTATAACACTTATAAAACTAAAATTAGTTAATAAAATAATATATTATCTTGAAACCCCAAAAATCACCTTATAAACCATAAATCAGTTTATAAATAATAAATCAGTTTATTAGACCTTATAAATCAATTTATAAAATTTTATAAGCATATATAAACAAATATTTCTTTGTAAGAATTTAAAAGGTTTTGTGTATCATTTATAAACTCCTATAAACAAATGTACCCATTAATAAAAGTTTATAATTATTTATAAGTGTTTGTAAATCGGTTAAGAACAAATAATTTATAGAAACTATAAAAGAATAGATTTTAAAAATTACTTTATAATTTCTTATAAAATTTCATCATTGGTATAACAGCTGTATTATTTATAAGAATTTATAAATAATCATTATAAGAGTTTTTTATATATCATTTTTAAAAGTCTTTATTTCATTTATAAAATTATTTAAACAAATTATAAGGTTTATAAATCATTTATAAGGGTTTATAAATGGTTTATAAATAATTTGACATGTGTATGCATCGATCTTGTAGCCTGAATTGATGATTAGCAATTGCCTTACGCATATGAATATACAAACAATTTTTTATATAAACCATTTATAATAGTTTATAAAAATATTTTATGAATCGTTATTAATAAATTTTCACAAAGTCATCTATAAAGTTTATAAAACACTTAAAATATTTATAAGAGTTTATAAATTCATAAGACTTTATAAAATCATTCATATGACTTTATAAAATCATTTATAAGCATTTATAAAACATTTATAAGAGTTTATAAAACATTTATAAGAGTTTATAAAACATTTATAAGAGTTGATAAAACATTTATAAGAGTTTATAAATCTATTTATAAGGGTTTATAAATCTATTTATAAGGGTTTATAAAAATATTATTAGAGTTTAAACTTCATAACATAATTTATAAGAGTTAATAAATCATTTAAAAGATTTTACAAATCCTTGCAAAAAATTATAAGTAAATCTTTATCAAGATATTTACAAGTGTTTATATCTTTATAAATCATTTATAATTATTTATGAATCAATGATAAGAAATAAAAAAGTATTTATAATGGTTTATAAAACATTTATAAAGGCTTATAAAGAAGTTTATCAAGTCTATAAACCGTTTATAAATGTTTATAAAAGAAATCAGTTAGAATGTCTTTAAATCATTTATAAGAGTCTATAACATTTATAAAGACTTACAAGACAATTTATATGGTTTGTAAAATAATTTATAAGGTTTATAAAGGTATATAAATAATTTATAAGGGTTTATAAAACAATAATAAAGTTCATAAAAGCTTTTATAAAGTTTAAAACCATTTATAACGGCTTATTAATCATTTATAAAGAGTCTATAAACCTTAAAGGGTATGTAAACATTTTGTTTCTTGCCTCAAGAATAAAAACACGAAACTAGTGACTGTGTCAAAGTAAATAACAAAGCCTTATAAATAAAACATGATCATAGAGTTAACCTCAGAAATTGTTACACAAAAATGAAGAAGTCCTCCACTTTCTTTATATTTACTCATAAAAGAGGCCACTTGGAGAACAATTGTTACATAAAAATTGGAAGAACCTATTTTGTAAACTCTTATAAATCAGTTTAAATTTATTTATAAACATTGATAAATCAATTTATAAATAGATTTATGAGATCTTATAAATATTTTTATACCTCTTAATAATTAATAGAAAGGCTTATAAAATAATTAATAATGGTTTGTATAATAATTTATAAGGGTTTATAAAAAGAATTTATCAAGTTTATACACAATGATAAAGGATTATAAAACAATTTATAAAGGTATAAAAATTATTTGTATGAGTCTATAAACTATTTATAAAGGCATATAAAACAAGTTATAAAATCTATAAACCATTTATAAATGTGTATAAGAAAGTTATAAAGTTTATAAATAATTTATAAGGGTATGTATACTATTGATAAGGGTTTATATAGATGTATAAACCAATTATAAGGTCTATATTATTTATAAGAATATATAACTATTTATAAATGCTTTTAAAACAATTTATAAGAGTATGTAAAGTAATTTATAAGGATGTAAATAATAAGGGTTTATAAATTATTTATAAAGGTTTATAAATCATTTATAAAGGTTTATAAAAACAATATTTAAATTTTATAAGAGTTTATAAATTATTTATAAAAATCTATAAACTTTTATAAAGGATATGTAAACAATTTGTTTATTCATGACTTTATAAACAATATCTTTTGTCTATAATCATTTGATATGGACTCCTTATTTACCCTCATAATTTAGACACCGAAAACACAACGAGAACATCATAACGACATGTTTCTTTCCTTGAATTCTGGATATAATGTGCTATTTTCCTAAATATTTTAATAAATATTTCATAAATTAAAAAATAAGCCTCAATAAATTAGTTTATAAACCCTTATATAATTATTTATAAGAGTATATAAATTCATTAATAATAGTTTATAAAGGTCTATACAACAATTTATAAGGATTTATTAAATTATTTATAGAGATTTACAAAATCATTTTATTACCAAAATCATCATGAATATATGTGTAATTATAAAATTAATAAATCATCTCGTAAATATTTGAATCATCTTATAAGGGTTTATACGAGATTTTTTCGTTTCTATTGATAAGTTTATGATGAGTTTATTGGAGTTGATAAATCAGATGTGGAAGTTTAAAAATCATTTTATAAAGTTTTATAAATCAATTATAAAAGTGTATAAATCTCTTCTAAGGATTTCTAATGTTCAATAAATCATTTATAAAAATTTAAACTGATTCATAAGAGTTTATAAATTGATTTTTAAGTGATTTTTTGTTAACTGATTGTTAAGTGTTTATGAATAGCTTTATAAATGTTTATAAACTGATCTATAGTGACTAATAAATTTACAAGGATATAAAATGAAGAAAAGTTGATGGGAACAAGGATTTGTGAATTTACTTTTTGCAACATATGATATAAGACAATAACACATGAAAGAAGATAATAATGAAAAGCAAATGAAAGATGGAGAGCAAATAAGAGTTTATAAATCATTTATAAAAGTTTATACAACAATTTGTAAAGTTTTTAATCTATTTATAAAGGTTTATAAATATTTGTAAAAGTGTCTAATCCATTTATAAAACAATTAATAAAGTCTATAAACCATTTATAACTATTTATAAAACAATTAATATATCCTCTGCAGAGCCTATATGAGAATATATATGCTTCAATTTAAAGGTTTCTGCTTCTTCCTTGTATGCTTTCTCATATAGGCAAGACTTATTCACGTATAAGTCTTTCGTCCAAGAAGTAACAATTTCCATGACATCATCACCAAACCTAAGGTTAAACAAAAGGAAACGAAAGAAGTTAAACAAACTTCCACTAGGCTAATGACCAGAGAAGGGATCTTTCCTTACCAAACTTCGCCGGTATGGCCATGCTCCCTGAAATTAAAGAGCTCATCAGAGTAAGCAGCGTCCCAATAGCTTTGGAGACCAAGCATTGACTGTCCTCCATCAGCATCTGGCTCTTCCTTATCAGAACTGCGCACAAAAACACTCTTTAGATCCATGTTACCTAGTCGAAGTAAGATCTGGAAAATCAATTTCAAAATCTCCGTCAAAATGTACATTTAATTCCTTCACAAAATCCCTAATTTCTCATTCTTAGCCTTAAGTTTCTGCGATTTCCCCAAAGCAGACGAAAAGGTATACCTGTAATCTGAAGAGACGTGAAAGTTGGCGGAGGAGAGAGCCTCGGCGGCGTCGGCGTGGCGCTGATCGTCGTCCAGAGTGCTTCCGTACTCGCTCTTGATCGACCACGAATCTGCCGCGATAGATCGATCGTTGTCGGAAGCCAAGCTGTCCGTCGCCGTCGCTCTGGCATGTTTCTGAGGAGTTGTCTCTGGTTCTTCTGGTGGTAGTCTGATTCTGGCCATGAGATTCAACGCAAGGAAAAGAGGGAAGAATGTAGGGTTGTTGCTTTGACGGAGACGCAGTCTGATAGGAAAAAATAATAAAAGATGAAAGGAGGGAGATGGAAGCGAAGGAGTTGGAAGGGAAGAAGGAGATAAAGCCAAAGAGGAGATGGAACGATGCTCTTATGTTTACTTGATTTGGGATAAAATGGTACTTTACCCATAAAAATTTTAGTGGTAACGTTGGTTAGTGTAAAGTTGAAAAGTGGTATTAGGAAAGTGGTATTAATGGCAATTCCCCAAAACTTTTTGAATCAACGAGCCGACTTTTTGGGGTATCTCTTACATCCATCTTTGAAATCCACGTAAACCAGCCCGAAACGAACGGTGTATTTATTTAAAAAACAGTTCGAAGTTTTCCAACAACGATCACGCAAACACTACAAGAAAACAGGGCTTTAACAACTACACAATTAGTAGTAACTTGGTCGTAAATAGGGATTTACGACCAAGTTACTACCAATTGTGATTGGTCATTATCCGCTAATCACTAATTAGAGGGACATTGATCGTAAATTTACGACTAACAGAATTGGTCGTAAAGTAATTGTACATTTACGACTACAATCATTGGTCGTAAATTAGATGTACAATGAGTAGTCGTTAGCCTTCAGTCGTAAATTAGATGTAAACTAGTCATACATTTACGACTAAATTACATCGACTAAAAGAGATGTACATTAGTCGTTAATTCAAGACCAATTTACATCGCAGATGAATTTAATTACGAAATTTTATTATTTAAATAAAATAAAATAAAAAAATTAATTTTATAAAATTTGATAAATTTTATACGAATTTGATAAAATTCCATAAAAACATAATATATAACATTCATAAAATTAAAATATTCAAAATACAAAATAATTAAAACCGAAAAAACGAAGCATTAAGGTTTATTTCATCGAAGAGATCATAACTCCTCTCTTCCGCACGCCTATGCAAATCCGCCTACTCTTCCAGAGTAGGGTCGGAGACGGCAAAGCTCGAACGTATGTTCTGCCACGCTGACGTAACCGACGGGTTGACGTTTGGGGTTGAGCCTAGCATCATATCGAATATGCTTGCCATAGCCTTAAATTTGTCGTTGTGGTCGGCTATGACTCGGTTCGCAGTTTCCAAATCCCTCCGGATCGAGGACTCTTCTTCCCTTCTAGCAGCGTGTTCAACTCTCGTCCTGGGGACATCGTTCACACTCCCGATTCCTGGTATACGTCCCCTTTTCTTCGGCGAAACCTTCAATTTATAAATAGATATTAATTAGTACATATGTAAAAATATATGTAAATATAAATTAAAAAGATCGAATATTTTGCCTGCTCAAAAATTCTGTCTTGTTCGATGGCAGAAAGCTGGACCGGTGCACCTTCCGATTTTCTTGCCAGCTGTCTGGACCTCTTGAATCCGAGCCTCTACATCGTTGCAGAGCTGCTCTGCTCGAGGATGAGAGAAAGTGCCATCGGCATGCTGGTGGGTCAACTTGTAAAGTCGGGCCAGAGTCGGTGGTGCTCCTTCTTCGGAAGCCTATATTAAAAAAAATCAAATTAATTAACACTACAAGAAAACAGACTCATACCGAGGGCTTAAATCGTCGGTATGTCGTCGGAATAACCGTATTCCGACGACATACTGAGGAAATATGTCCTCGGAAAAAACTCCTCGGAATTTCATTTTTCCTCGGAATTCCCTCGGAATTCCCTCGGAATTTTCTGACGGAATTCCGAGGAAACATAATTCCGAGGAAACTGTGAGGACAACGGTTCGTCGGAAACTTCCTCGGAATATACCGAGGAAGCTCTTCCTCGGTATATACCGAGGACACTACCGAGGGAAGAAATGTTCCGAGGAAGCCTGCCCTCGAAAAATACCGAGGAACACTGTCCTCGAATATTCCGAGGAAGAGCTCCTCGAAAATACCGAGGAACACTGTCCTCGGAAAATTCCGAGGAAGCTTTCCCTCGGAAAATTCCGAGGAATGTCTCCCTCGGTATATTCCGACGATTTCTCCCGAGGGAGCTCTTCCTCGGAATATCCAAAAATTATTTTTAAAAATTAAATTTTTGAAATTTAAATTCGAAAATATAAAATTAAAATTAAAATTGAAAACATATTATATAAAATTCAAATTCGTACAAATAAAAATAAAACATTCCGGTATTTGAAAAAAAAATACGGGTTTTGGGTCTGGCATGCTCGGGAACACCTCGCTCGGTGCAACCTCCTCATCATCTCCATCATCTGCTCGCTCAGCTTCCTCGTGCCTCAAAGCCCGCTGTTGAGTCGCCATTTGGGTCTCCAACGCAGATATGCGATCATCCTTGTCCTGCAACTGACCCATAAGTACTTCTGGATCAACAAAGGGCGGTGGTGCAGAAGAAGACGGAACCGACCGGGACCGACGACCCAAACCGAACAAACGCCCTTCTTCTTTGGAACCGACTGAAATAGAAAAGTGCCAAATTTAAATAATAGAAAAGATGAATTGAACTTTTAAAAGAACTTACCGATTCAACGATTTCGTTGATCCGAACCGAGGCAAGTAGGTCGAACCCGTTGAATCGTCATCCTCGGTTTGAAGCTGAGACACTTCGTCTTCCACCTGAGTGTCGATCAGAGTGACCACATCCCTCACAACACCATCATCAATCTGGTCGGTCTTCTTGTTGGTATACGCTCTTCATTAGGGCGAGATCATCAACCGGTCTCCCTCATTTTCTTTTTGAAAAACATAAATTAAACAAACATTAGTAATTAGAAGAAATGCACAAAAATAAAATTTAAAACTTAAATAATAGAATAAAAAGCGAGTAGCTTACCTTGCGATCCCAGTGGCAATAGATTGAGCACCCAAGTTATGCTTAAAGACGCCCTTCCCTTTACTGGCCGCCTCCTGCGTTGGTGGAGTTGGTGGAAGAAGTTTCTTTCGTCGATCCTTACTCCAATGCACACCCAACTCCAGCCAGACCGGGGTTCATCGACTTTGAGACCTTTTAATAAAAAAATTGTTATATAAATAAAAAATATTTTATTAAATTAAAAAATTGTTTAATAAATAAAAACCAACCTTGTTTATTTCCCACTTCTTCTTCCACTCGTGGATCTGCTTCCCTAGTTGTCCATAACTTTATGGACGAAGTGGTGATAGATATACAACGTATCATCGGCATTCCAGTTGAATTCTTGTTGAAAATAAAACACAATTAGTAGAAATTTATATTAAAAGATTAAAAATATAAGTAAAAATTAGAATACTTACCGGAACCGCTGAAACCACGATGCTGCTTGTCGGTAGGAAGTTAGTGAAAGTCGGATGTCCCTTGTCGAGGGCGAGTACATCATACGGTTGATCCATGCGCTGATCCCGCTCCGGATCGGTTGAACCTAATAAAAGAACAAATTATTAATAATGAATCAAATTTTAATATAAAAATACGCTTAATTACCATGTTTGACCCCGCCCATGTGGATGGAGTGAGATAGGGAATATTGTCACGACCGGTTGTCGAACAAACTCCGCAACCCTCATCACTCCCGAGGACCCGGGAGCAGGAGCATGAGCGGTGCGGCAGCAACGGAGCGGAAGGAGCAGGAGCGGAAAATGGAGAGAGATGTATGGTAGGAGCTGTGGGCGTCGCGAATTTGAATGTGGCTGGACGAACCCGAGAGTGGCTCCCATCACCACGACTACAACGCCGAGACCGAGACTCATCATTATAAGACTGTAAATTAAAAATATATTTAAAATTAGTTCTAATAAATTTAAATTTTAAAAATCAATAAATATTTTAATCAGAAAAATATAAATAGTTTTAATAATTAAAAAATAGTTTTAATATATAAAAATAGTTTAATAATTACAAAAATAGTTTTAATATATAAAAAATAGTTTAATAATTACAAAAATAGTTTTAAAATATAAAAATAGTTTAATAATTACAAAAATAGTTTTAATATATAGAAATAGTTTAATAATTACAAAAATAGCTATAATATATAAAAATAGTTTAATAATTAAAAAATAGTTTTAATATGTAAAAATAGTTTAATAATTACAAAAATAGCTTTAATATATAAAAATTAGTTTAATAATTACAAAAATAGTTTTAATATATAAAAATAGTTTAATAATTAAAAATAGTTTTGATATACAAAAAACGTTTTCATATTATATATACATAATTATCAATTAGATTTTTATAACTACAAAATTAATAAAAACTATAAAAAAAATTCCAATCCTCACAAATAATCACAATCCTCACAAAAAACCATAATCAAACTATCACTACACAATCACACCATTCAACCTAACAAAAATCTATAAAAATCACCCTAACACCATAATCAAACTCGATTTTCGAATCTAAGAGAGAGGGATAGTGTCCTTACATGATTTGGGAATGGAATTGAGGAGAAACGGACTTGAATCGCCGGAAATCGTCGAAGGAGGAGAGGGAGAGGCGGAGTTCGCGAGGAAGAGGAAGAGAGAAATGGGGAAGAAAGGTCTCGGTCGACCTAATAAAATGAGGTGTCCGACGGAAAATATCCGTCGTAATTTCCTCGGAAAAATTAACTACATCTGTCGGAATTTCCTCGGAAATCATTAATTCAATTTTCGCGAAATATTTGGCGGCTTTGTTTACCCGGTTAAATGAAAATATTCCGAGGAACCATGTTTCCTCGGGATACCCTTGGTAATTACCGAGGCAATTCCGAGGAAACAGGGTTTGGGGTTTCAAAACATTTTTTTTGCCGTATTTTATTTCTTATACAAATGTAATGCATACCATTGAGGATCCTTTGTATAGATGATCATAAACCATGAAATAACAAAATTTCAAAAATAATGGTAAGTATTCCCTTTAACGTTTATTAAAGTGTATAAGTGTTTCTCTTATGTTGTGTGGTTTTCGTTCATGCAATCGTAAAAGTGTTTGTTATCGTGTAAAACACCAAAGTTTGACTTCATAATCTGGTTAAGACACTTAATGAAGGTGATATACGTGTTATTCAATCCGCAAAACGTTGTTTTCGGTTTAAAATCCCTAGTTCCTCGGAATTCCCTCGGAATATGAGGAAATACTGAAAACCAGTACCTTCCTCGGAATATTCTGAGGAAATTCCGAGGAACCAGGGATTTTAAACCGAAAACCATTACCTTCCTCGGAATGTCCTCGGAATATTCCGAGGGATTTCCGAGGAAAAATACTTTATAATCAAATCCCTAAATCGAGAAGGTAAATACCGAGGAAATTCCGAGGAAAACCTAAAGTCCGTCGGAATTTCCTCGGTATTTCTAAAAAAAGATGCTAGTCTGTTTCCGAGTCATCATCACCAGATGAATCTGGATCTTGGTGAAACTCTCCAATAACTGGTTCATCCTCTGCGTGAACGACGGCTTCCTCTGCGAAGTCGGTTAAATCGACTACAAGGCCAACTCCAGCTACATCTTCTGCTGCACTTAAGTTGCCGGATGTGATTGGTTGTAGTGGGGCTTCCAGCTCAGAACTTCCCTGAACTCGGCCTCTCGGGTTGAGTCTTGTAACAGTAACCCATGGATCATCTCTGTTCCTTACCTGGGGGTACTTGATATAACAAACCTGTAACATTTAAAAAATTATTAGTAAAAGTATAAATTAATATACATGGTGATCAATCATTCTGAATAATTAACATTTACTTACCTGATCGGCCTGAGAAGCAAGAATGAAAGGATCATAATATTGCAGTTTTCTTAGAATGTACTGATGTAACACCAAATGCATCTGTTCTCACACCTCGATCTGAGTGTTGTCGTTCCAATCACAATAGAAAACAGTACAGCGCAATCCAAGCATGCCCAAATACTTTATTTCCATAATCTCATGTGTTGGGGTCAAAATCGGTCAATGACGAAATCGTCGCCCGAAAATCCTCGAAAGAAAAGCCAAGCGACGATCAAAGCCAAGAAACGGGTCGTCGCTCGATAAAACTCACGGGAAGGCTCGTCCACTCCCGTCTGGCACCAGCGGCAAGGGTCCTGGCGCCCATCCGTGCAATCATCTCATAAACTCGGGCAACGGCAGCATCTTGGTTCCTTAAAACCCATGTCCGGATCGTCCGAGATCTACGATGGTTCTTCCGCAAAGCCTTCCCGATTGATTAAAAGATCCATCTTTTAACACATCTAAAGCTCGAAGCCACATTGCTTGCATCCTTGACGACGGAAAATCTACGAATCCAAGTCCATCTCAAACCCCGATACTCGAGGAACCTTGTTGGATTAGAAACGATTATCTCGAAATCTACGGCTAAAAGACCTTCCCAAACTCAAAGATTTCCCGCAAACGACTGACGGAGGAAAGATCAATAACGAAAAACCCACGGACGGCGAGATGGCCTGGCACCGGCGGCACGCCACGCTGAAGCCGCCTGGCGGGCGGCACGCTGACGCTGGCGCCTGCCGGGCGGCACCGCCTGCCGGGCGCACTTCGCCACGGGCCGGCCTGGCGGGCGGCACTCACGCTGGCCGGCCTGGCGCGGCGGCACTGGCCACGCGCCGCCGGGCGGCACGTCATGCGGCGGCCTGGCGTCGGCCTCGCCCGGCACCCGCCAGCGTCGGCGGTACGCTGGACGGGTCGGCCTGGCGCCGACGGCACTCGCCTGGCTGCACCGCCACGCTGGTCAGCCTGGCGCGGTCCACGCCCTCGTCCCGTCTCGGTCCTATCGTGTCGGTTCGATCCCATCTTAGCTTGTTTGGATCGATCTCCACAAGTTTGGTACGATCAAGGTTATTCGGAACACCACTGTCTCGACTATACGAGGAATTGAGGTCCTTCGAAACACCGAAACATTCAAAACCGTTTTCAAAACCGTAAGAACGCTTAACGGCCTAACGTGGCCAAACGCCCACGCACGATTTTCCGAAAGGAAGGATAACTATGACGGTTTATCCTTATCCTCACATAAGATATAAATGTCAAGTTTCCAGAAGATAAATGTCAAGTTTCCAGAAGATAAATGTCAAGTTTTCCAAGATAAATGTCAAGTTTCCGATAAACACGAAGATGGACGAAAATGGAAAAGCCCGATTCAGCCCGCGAAGATATACCGTCTTAAGAGGAGTATATAAGGAGAGCTTGAGCGAAGCAAACCAGATCACAAACTTTCAGAGCACTTAGCACTTAGAGCGTTTTAGCTTTCTGTTTTCGTTAGCTTAGCCGCGACTCAACTAGGTTAGATCTAGGCCGGACTAGCGGACCTTCGACAGCTCTTGTAGCTTACTTCTCACCTGTTGTTCACGCCAAAACGCAATTCAGAAATAAGATCTTTTCCGCCAACTTTTACGATTTCTATTTTCGCAACTTTATCTCTATTGATTGTTTCGCAGCGGCCCAGCAGATATCCGGACC
This sequence comes from Brassica nigra, assembly GCA_016432835.1. NCBI lineage: Eukaryota > Viridiplantae > Streptophyta > Magnoliopsida > Brassicales > Brassicaceae > Brassica > Brassica nigra. The sequence goes on along the minus strand of CM028245.1, from coordinate 9,712,076 downwards.
TTCAAGGAAGATCGGGTTAATTCGGTTTTCCTCCACAAATCTTTATCGGAAATTGACGGCGAATTTTGGTTCCTACAGTTTGGCTAGAAGGAGGGGGTTACAGATCTGTCTATCTCGCAACTGCACACGCTTCGATCATGTCTACCGACGCCACCAAAGATCAGCCAGCTAGACGGAACACCGTCGACGCCAACGCTGAGAAGACTCCAGCTGGAGATCGTCCAGTCACGCTGATGCAAACACTGAGCGCCAGTCAGATGAAGGAAATGTTTACCTCGCCGCGGCGGAACAATAGACAAGCTGATAACCTCGCCGCAAAACAAGTCGACACCTTGACTGCGAGGAGCAAGTTGCCGGGATCCACCAAGGCACGCCGCAGAAGACTCAACTTCGATCTCCCGAGGCACGAAAAAGATGCCTCGAAGAGCCCACTCGAGAAACGGCTCGAAGGACAGTAAACAACCTCGCAGAACCTTCCACTCCCGCTACGGAAACAAGGAAAGCGACGCCGGCGATCAATCTAGATATCAGCGACCAATCGGATCCTTCCGATGAAGACGCTGACATCCACCCAGGAGGACCAAGCGAGTCCGCTTCGGCAGACGGTATCCTTCCGAAAGCCCATGACATAAGAGGAAGAAGAACTCTACTGGATGGAGCAGAAGAACTCGCGGAAGATCAAACTCGATCTATCGCGACCAGCGACAAACTCGAAGGAACACCGGAATCTCAAAAAGACCGTGGCGAAGTAAGCGTGAAATCACAAATCCATCAGGCGACCAGTTCCGCCCGAGATCGATAGACTTCTCGAGGAAGAACGGAAAACGCCGTTCACCGCCGGATCACGGAAACACGATCTCAGACCAGGGAAAATCAAAATCCCGGTCTATGACGGTACGACGGATCCTAAGTCGCACCTGCAGTCTTTCCAGATCGCAATGGGTAGGTGCAAACTCCCGAGCGAACGAGACGCAGGTCATTGTCTTCTTCGCCGAAAGCACCTCAAAGGTGCTGCGCCGAGTGGTTCTCGGCTCAAAGGAACTCCATCGGAAGCTTCCGCCAACTGGCCTTGGCGTTTCAAACAGTACTCCATGTTCATGGACAGAGAAACGTCCGACGGGATCTATGGAGTCTAGCTCAGAAGGAAGACGAAGTCACCCGCGACTTCATGCGAAGGTTCAAACTGGTGATGGCGAGTAACGGGCATCAGCGACAATGTCGCAATCGACGCCGAGGAAAACTCTCGTACAAGTCGGTTCGAAAGTGGATACTACTTGAAAAGCCGCGGACAATCCAGGATACTTCCACAAGGCAACGGACTTCATCATCATGGAATAAGAGATGAAGCTTCATCGAAGCACGGACCACGAAAACGTCCTCGAAAAGAAAACCTCTCGTGAACGACAAAACGCCCATCACGAAGGGAAGACGCCCAAGGCGCAGCATAACTACGCCATCAACTCAGAGCAAGGCAGAACCTCCGGAAACACCTGACCAGGAACCAGTACAAGGATAACTCCTACTGCGAGTTCCACGAGACCAGAGGTCACTCCACCGCGAACTGCAGTTCGCGCCGCTCGCCGCAAAACTCCTCACCGCAAACTATCAAAGGTCAAGAGTATAAAGGACTTGCTCCTGACTCAGACCGCCCAAAGACCAACAAAACTGTCTCCGAGGACCGCGACCGAAAAATCGGGAAAAGCGGAAGAAGACAGACGACCAAGGGAACAACAGAAGTCGCCAGAGGATAAACATGATCATCGGAGGATCACAGTTCTACCAAGACTCGTCTCGCCGATAAAAGCCTACGGGCTAAAAGCCGAGACAAGTTCCAACTGGTTCCCGGACAGCGATGTTCCTAACCACACAATCGCTGAGGAACACGAGACCGCCGGAATCGACAAACCTCACTGCGATCCTTTGGTAATCGACCTGGTGATCCAGGATCTCAAGTCGGCCGCATTCTCATCGATACAGGAAGCACGGTCAACGCCATCTTCCGTGACACCCTCTACAGGATGAAGATCCCACTTGGGAAGTCGTCCCTGAGCCAAAACCTTTGACGGGTTTTGGCGCCACTACCATGACCCTCGAGAATTAAACTCCCGGCAAAGGAAGTTACAAAGATCGCCGAGTTTGCAGTAGTCGACAACCCGCCATCTACAACGCCATCATGGGAACCCTTGGATCAACTCCATGAAGGCAGTACCATCCACATATCACCTCGGTATCAAGTTTCCGACTCCGACCGAACCGCAGCCATCCGGGTAGTCAGAAACAATCGAGACTCGTTACCTAGCCGAGTTCAAACTGCGAAAAGATCGGAACGCCTGCGGCCAACCCGAAACGAGCAAAGGAATCACACAACATTCCTTAGGACTCAAAGAAAGATGATCCAGAATCATCCAAACAGGCAACAATTCAAGACAGCGACAAAGCCTCACGAGTCCACCGCCGTAAAAGCAGACAGCTCGACCCGCACAAACCACCGATCCGACCAGCACGGTCAAACGGCAACGCACGGGAGTAAAACGTCTGCGGCAACTATCAGAACTACGAGATGGCTTGATCCTCGAAAGAGGTACGAGGCAGCTCGTCGAAACCCGCGAGTTCAGCTATCCCCTCACCAAAAAGGGGACGGGCGCGATACTCCTATACTCCTACAAAACGCGAAAAATCCGCATGTACTCTGACTTCGAAATTTTAATAAAACTTTCTATCTTTATGCTCACTTAAACGCATCAACGCCGGAGAAACGAAAATCATATCTTCAAAAGAAACGAGACGCCGCAACTCTCAAAAAAGATAACAAAACTCGATATCCGCAAAAGACAGTCCACCAGCGACTTAAAATAACTCACCCGTCGATTGGCCCCGACGGACGCCACAAGAAACGCTTCCTCAATACAAACTCGTAGTCAGACCTACAAGGTCCTCTTACATCCGACAAGGATATCATAGCGCGCTATACAAGAAACCCAAAATTTTGGTTTAGCGTCTCGGATAAACTCCGAAGATAGCTCGATTCTTTTAACACAAGTCATATAAGCCGGCTACTAGTCGGACTTTAAACGAAAAGAATCAGGAAGAAATCACTAACAGGCAAAACGAAAGCCGATCAGTCATCGCACAGCCTTAAAGCTGAGAGTAAGCCTAGGTCTTGCCCTAAACCCAGTCTTGCTGAATCTTGACATCTCACAGACATAGTATCGTATACGAGATCCCAAAACATGTCTCTTATCGCTTACACCTAAAACGCTCGCTAAAAAGTAGCATACGGACCAAGCGACAAAAAAAGAGTTAGGATACGAAGTGACTACTCGCATCCTTCCCTCTACACTTGACGAAAGTATAAATCAAAACAAAAGACGAAATCTCGCAAATTTTCATATTCATAAAAGCCGCAAAAGACGGCAGGATTCAAAGCCACCAACGGCCAGTCCCAAAACATAAGAATGCAACCTCCAACGGTCGCAGAATAAAATTACTAAAAACAGCCACACACGGCCAAAAAATACGATTCACAAAAGGAAGTCAACATTGAGAAATCCGGATGCGGAAATCCCAAACGAACTAGCAGGCTGGTCCACTTCCTCATTCACGCCTTGAGCGTTCCCACCACCCTCGGCGTTCTCGCAGCTCCGCCTCCACGATCCTCGAAACCTCGATAGGTTCCCATAGTCTCCGGACTCTTTCTTCTACCGGAGGAACCAAGGACTCAGCATGAGCACACTCGGCCATGAAATCCTTCATCTCAGCAATCTCGGAATCGAAAGAGAAATCCGGGTTCTGAGACTTGTAAAGGTTTACGACCGAACCCCGGCACTCGCGAAAATCACCAACAAACTCCTGAGCTTCTTTAAAACATTGAAACTCAGCAGCAAACGATTCCGCCCGTCTTGCCACCTCCGCTGCGACCATCCTTCTTCCTCTCCTTTCCGCCCGAACGAGAGCTCGAGCATGAAGCTCAGCTTGCTTCGCGTTTTGCGCCTTTACCTCTTGTCGGAACCGGAAAAGCTCTCGCTCCGCTTCTGTGGTCTTGAAGTTAGCAATCCTGGATTTGCGGAAACTCGAGTCAAGCGCCTCGCTAAACACTCTTAGTCCCTGCATAAAACTCAAGATCAGCAAGCATGCTTATATACAGATTCGAACGCAAGGTTAAAGAAGTTGAAGGCCAAACCTCGTTGACACGTTGGGAGCCCTCGGCAAAAACCCGTTGTTTCTCCTCATCCTCCAGCGACTCATCAGTAGTAAACTCCGGAGGAAGGCCATCAAAGAAGTTGTTAGGTGGAAAACCGCTGGCTCCGCTTTTTCCGCTGGAGTAAAACTAGGTTTTCTCCCAACGGTGAAGGACTTTCCGAGCCTTCCCATCATCGATTTCTTCCCCTTACGAGACCTCTGTCTGCGCCTCCGAGTAGGAGCTGCGGTGACAGGTTCGGCATCATACGACGGGACAGGATCTCGGGACCGATAAAGTCTAACCGCATCTCGAATCCGTTCGAGGGTGAAGGATTTCCAGAAAAACGGCCTTTGACGAAGAAGATCTCTCGACAAAGACGTTACCAGGCAAATCGCGCAGTAGGGTTGTTCCCTTTAAAACGAAACTTTTCACTAGAACTCGCATTCAAAAGGTGAAATAGACAACAGGGTTTTCGCATATTACCTCGGTTGAAGTTCCATGCTCGCGAAATAGATGGAGGCAGCTCTCCTCGACAGACTCGCCGTCTATTTGGACGAAGAAGAAACGCCTGCCATGATTTGGGATTCGTAGTCCCTGAATCACGCCATATCCTTCTTAGGCAGCATGGAGTAGTAACCGTCACTCCCGTCGGCCGAGTGCCCCAAAGACCTTCAAATCATCGACCAAGATCAATCCCGAGTTCAGAGCTAGCGATCAGTACGCCAAGCCAACTCTCCAAGGCAGGAACGCTGAGTTGGCTGATCGAAAGTTCAAGCGTGAAGCGCACGAACAATGGCACCAGGGATCGGGAACCACATACGGCAGTACGTAAGAAAGCTTCGTAACATGTAAAGAAACCTTGCGGAGGATTCCTTGCACTCGTTACCAACGGAACTGAATTTGACTCTTCAGAACCTGGTAAAATCTCAAGAACCTTGAGATATTTACTAGAAACCGAAGCTCGGCGCAAAAGAGCACCGGCTGCCTCGAGGCCTCCTCGAACAGGGATCTCTGGCAGTGTTGGGGCGAACCTACAAGGACTCGGTAATATTCTTCTTTTCCTCCTCGACCAACTCCTCCCGCTTCACCGTCACATGGGCAGAGAGTCATCCGAGGATGAATGGGAAGAAGAGTTTCTCTTGAGGATCTTGAAGACATTGTTCTTAAAGAGAGAAAGGATTCTTGAGAGAGAGTAAATTTCTTATGGTGAAGTAAGAATGAGATTTCTTACTCCATCCATATAAAGGAGGTAGAATCACTATTTACCCGACTTTCGCAAACGACACGTCAACACCTTCCCATACATACCGCAAGCTAGATCCGACAGGCACTACGGTTCCTAGCTAGCTGGGGCTAACTGTTGGGGTCAAAATCGGTCAATGACAAAATCGCGCCGAAAATCCTCGAAAGAAAAGCTAGCGACGATCAAAGCCAAGAAATGGGTCGCCGCTTGATAAAACTCACGGAAGGCTCGTCCACTCCGCCTGGCACCAGCGGCAGGGTCCTGGCCCCATTCCGTACAATCATCTCATAAAATCGGGCAACGGCAGCATCTTGGTTCCTTAAAACCCATGTCCGGATCGTCCGAGATCTACGATGGTTCTTCATGAAAGCCTTCCGATTGATTAAAAGATCCATCTTTTAACACATCTAAAGCTCGAAGCCACATTGCTCGTGATCCTTGACGACGGAAAATCTACGAATCCAAGTCCATCTCAAACCCGATACTCGAGGAACCTTGTTGGATTAGAAACGATTATCTCGAAATCTACGGCTAAAAGACCTTCCTAAACTCAAAGATTTCCCGCAAACAACTGACGGAGGAAAGATCGAATAACGAAAACCCACGGACGGGCGAGATGGCCTGGCACCGGCGCATCGCACGCTGAAGCCGCCTGGAGCCGGCGGCACTCCGCCTGGCACCGGCGCACGTTGACGCTGGCCTGGCGCCGGGGCACCGCCTGGCGGCGGCACGCTGACGCTGGCCAGCCTGGCGCCAGCGGCATCGCCCTGGCGCCAGCGCACTGACGCCGGCTGGCCTCCGCGCACCCGCCTGGCGCAGCGCACGCTGGACGCTGGCCGCCTGGCGCCGGCGGCACCGCCTGGCGCCGAGGTACGCTGGACGCTGGCCGCCTGGCGCCGGCGTAGCTGACACGGGTCGGCCTGGCGCCGCACGCTGGATACGGTCGGCTGGCGCCGGCGGCACTCGCCTGGCGCCGCGCACCCGCACGCTGGTCGGCCTTCGGTCCACGCCCTTGTCCCGTCTCGTCCTATCGTGTCCGGTTCGATCCCATCTTAACTTGTTTGGATCGATCTCCGCAATTTTGGTACGATCACGGTTATTCTGGAACACCACTATCTCGACTATACGAGGAATTGAGGTCCTTCGGAAACACCAAACATTCAAAACCGTTCTTTGAAAACCGTAAGAACGCTTAACGGCCAACGTGGCCAAACGCCCACGCACGATTTTCCGAAAGGAAGGATAACTATGACGGTTTATCCTTATCCTCACATAAGAGATAAATGTCAAGTTTCCAGAAGATAAATGTCAAGTTTCCAGAAGATAAATGTCAAGTTTTCCGAAGATAAATGTCAAGTTTCCCGATAAACACGAAGATGGACGAAAATGGAAAAAGCCCGATTCAGCCCGCGAGAAGATAGACAGTCTTAAGAGGAGTATATAAGGAGAGCTTTGAGCGAGAAGCAAACCAGATCACAAAACTTCCAGAGCACTGAGCACTTAGAGCGTTTTTTAGCTTTCTTTTTCTGTTTTCACTAGCGAGCTGCGACTCAACTAGGTTAGATCTAGGCGGCCGGACTAGCGGACCTTTCGACAGCTTTTGTAGCTTATTTCTTTACCCGTTGTTCACGCTCAAACGCGAATTCAGAAATAAGATCTCTTTTCGCTCTATTTTACGTTTTTTACTTTTCGACTTACTCTCCATTGATTGTATCGTGTGTGGCCCAGCAGATATCCGGGACCTTCAAGGAAGATCGGGTTAACTCGGTTTTCCTCCACAAATCTTTATCGGAAATTGATGGTGTGAATTTCGGTTCCCACATCATGTATGTGTCCGTAGTATACATCATCTCCTGATGCAGAACAAACACCAGCATCATAGGTTGTACGCGAACGTCTCCTCTTTTCAGTTGTGAATGCATATCCTCGAGTACAAAATCTCAGATATGACTTCACAACATAGTTTGGTCCAACCACCATCTCGCGTATCCAATCGTCAAATGTTTCACCTCTGGCCAAACCAGCAGACACCTATTAATAACACATATATAGGTTATATCAATAAATATGAATTAGTATAAATATGTGATAAATGATATTTTAATTTGTTTAAGGCACTCACATAAGTAAACATCCATCCAGCAAATTCTCTGCTTCATTTCTTCTAGTTCCTCCTCTGTGATCTATATTGAACCGCTTTTCTACCATGAAAATCCTGTACATATGATGACAATAATGTAATTAATTAAGATTTAAATGTCAATTTGTTAAAATAAAACTTGTAAGATAATAAAATTACCTCTCATATTGAAGAACATCTTAGCAGTTGGTGAGCAAATATGTTTGCAAATGACTTCGCTCGCTCAGAAGTCGACGGTCCTTTGGTTTTCCGCTAAGTCGTCCAACATCTGTGAAAATGTCTGGGACCTTAACATGATATGTTGCTCGTTAGCCTCTATCATCATGCCGAGCAGGTCTTCTTTTTGGCCTGAACTTCTGGAAAGTAGTACTCGGCAAAGTTTGAAATTTCTTCATTGATCATCTGTGCGACTATAGAACCTTCCACCCTACTTAAATTTTTCACCATCTTCTTCAAATGGAACATATACCGCTCATACAGATACATCCATCTATACTGCACAGGACCACCAAGTTCCAATTCTCTTGCCAGGTGAATAACAAGATGCTCCATAACATCAAAAATGAGGGAGGAAGTATCTTCTCAAGGTTACCTTGAATCACGGCTATGTTAGTCTTCAAATTTTCGATACCTTCAAGAGTCACTGATCTGGTGCATAAATCGCGGAATAAAGCACTTATCCCTGCAATTGCTTCATGAACATTTCGTGGTAATAGTTCCTTGAAGGCAAACGGAAGGAGGCGGTGCATCAACACATGACAATCGTGACTTTTCAAGCCAATTAACTTTCCTTCCTTTCGTCGATGATTACGCAAATTAGATGTGAATCGTCTGAAACTCCACATCGTTTGAAATCCAATAAAAGAACGCATTTTTTCCCTATGCATCAAGTCGGTATATGGGAAAAGGAGCCCTACCATTCCCATCAACATGAAGTTCTGAACGAGCACATATATCGACTAAATCCAGTCTTGACTTCAAATTATCCTTTGCTTTACCTTGAACGTTAAGGATCGTGTTCATGAGATTGTCAAAAAAGTTCTTCTCAATATGCATGACATCTAAATTATGTCTTAGCAGATGATCCTCCCAGATGGCAGATCCCAGAAAATACTTTTTTTGTGCCGTTATGTAGTTCTCCAACAGATCTACCGAAAACGCCATGTCCACCGACGTCTGACGTCCTTGCTGCACCAAAATATCTTAGTTGTGTCTTCAAACCTTTCCCACTAACTTCCTCAGGTGGACCATCAAACACCTGCTTGTTCTTCCTAAGCAAAGTCTTACTCCGACGGTATGGATGATCAGGTGGTAGGAATCGTATGTGACAGTCAAACCAACACGTTTTTCTTCCGTTCTTTAGTTGGAAAGCATCTGTGTCATCTTGACAATATGGACATGATAGCCTCCCATGCGTTGTCCATCCAGATAACATACCATATGCTGGAAAATCACTTATTGTCCACATTAGTACTGCCCGCATTTGAAAGTTCTCTTTACACGAAATATCGTATGTTTCAGCACCTTCAGCCCATAGTTGTTGCAACTCATATAATAGTGGCTGAAGAAACACATCAAGTGATCTCTTAGGATGCTTTGGTCCGGGAACGAGAATGGAGAGAAACAGAAACTCTCCGCAAGCACAAGTTTGGGGTAAGTTGTATGGTGTAACAATGACTGGCCATAGAGAATATTGTCTTCCACTCTTCCCATACGGGCTGAAACCATCAGTACATAATCCAAGGTAGACATTTCTTCTCTCATACGCAAAGTCGGGATACTTTGATTGGAAATGCTTCCACGCTTTTGCATCTGAAGGATGTTTAATCTCACCATCTGTTGAGTGCTCCGCATGCCATCTCATTCGTTGCGTGCCCGAAGATACAACCTCTGCAACCTTTCCGTCAAAGGCAAATACCACATCCTTTTATATGGCACTGGAACTCTTCCACTCGTATCTTTATAACGAGGCTTCCCACAAAATTTGCATGTAATCCGCTGGTCATCCGCCGTCCAATAAATCATGCAGTTATCGCTGCATACATCTATTACGATAAGATAAACCAACACCAGCTACGAAGTTTCTGAACCTCGTAGTATGAACCTGGAGCTACATTATCCTCAGGTAGAATACCTTTAACAAAATCAGCTATCGCATCCACACAGTCTTCATCCAAGTTATAATCTGTTTTAATGCCCATCAGTCTTGTAGCAGATGATAAAGCTGAATGACCATCTCTGCAACCTTCGTACAATGGTTGCTTTCCAGCATCCAACATATCATAAAATCTCCTAGCTTCTGTATTGGGTAAATCTTCCCTCTAAAATGATCATTTACCATCTGCTCAGTACCTACACCATAATCTACATCCGTTCTAATTGGTTCTTCTAATCTAACCGCCGGCTGAGGTTCGCTAGTACTACCAAGTTCATAATCAGTTTCTCCATGATGATACCAAATTTTGTAACTTCTTGTAAACCCACTAAAATATAGATGAGTCCAAACATCCCACTCTTTAATAACCTTTCTATTTTTACAATTAGAGCAAGGACATCTTAACTTACCTGTTTCTGCTTCCGGTTGTCGGCGAACTAACCCCATGAATTCGGTTATACCTCGTTGGTATTCTTCCGTAAGCTATCTCGTGTCCGGATCCAAATGAGGTCGATCGATCCAAGAACGAAAATAATTTGAAGAAGACATGTTTTTTTGAAACCAAAAAATTCGTGATAGTAGTAGGGAAGAAGAAGAAATGGAATGAATGAAGAGGAAGAGGGGTGGCTGTATTTATAGATGAAATCCTGCCGACATACTGAGGAAATTCCAAGGAGAACCGACACTTCCTCGGAATTCCCTCGGAATTTTTAAAATCCCCCAACGGCTCTCTAACGGCTACAAAAAGTCCTTGGAATTTTTAGAATCTCCGTCGGTTCTTTCCGACGAACATGGTTTCCTCGGTATTCCCTCGGAATATACCGAGAAAATGTGTCTTCCTCGGAATTTCCTCGGAAAATTCCGAGGAAACCACATTTCTTGGTTTCCTCGGTATTTCCTCGGTTTTTGGTCAGAAAATTCCGAGGAACTCATTTTCCCTCGGTATGTCCCTCAGAATAACGATGTTTTCTTGTGGTGTAAACTATAGCATTTAATAATTACTTAATAATATATATGTAATAAAAATTAAGAAATATCAAAAACTTACAATTTGCAGTGCCCTTTTGCCGTGTGGAGTCTGTCCGGAAGTACGAGGTATTGGCAGGTTACCAGCAGCCTCTCGGGTCATACGGGCCGCAAAGCAAGTGAGAGACCTTTGGACTGATTCAGGCAAATTTCAATAAGCCTTCAAGCTTGTAACACCCCCCGAACCGTTCTAGGTATAGGTCAAACCACCAGCCAACAATCAAACAAGAACATGACCGATGGACCAACTTTCTACCAAGGTTCTGGAGCGCTACATGACAGGCTAGGGGCGTTCCGGCCAAGGTCACAAAGAGTGCAATTCATGACTAAGCCAGTTCGACCACTAACACATCCCGTCAGATCAAGGCCTAAGACTTCTCAACCCGTACCTCAATCTGACGTTGTGTTAGCTTGGACAAAGCTAATATCAGATACAACAAGGCATTTACATAAAACATCGCTTTATTTATCAAACATGAAACATGGTTCGCAAAACACAACTTATTTATACAAGTAGTGGCTAGCCAAAAGAGTAAAAGTACATACTTATAGTCTGAAAACGTTGCAAGCAAAAAGATGAAAATACTACACCAGCCGGCCTAACTTCCCGCAACCTCTACAAGCTCTACTGGTCACCTGAAAACAACAAAGAGTGAGGAGTGAGTAATCTAGCATTACTCAGTGAGTTACAATCCCCAACTAATAAATACAACCCCTCACTATCCCACCCCAAACCAATCTAAAGCGAGAGGTTTACCTAATAACCCAAATTAATAATAGTAATAATAAGCAATCAGTAATCCGCAGCAGAAAATAATACGAGTAAAATATCGATACTATAAGATAGTCGCTAAAACTCGTAAATCGATAAACTAGGATTTACCAAACCCTTAACATAATATAATATAACTAGGCCCGATGACGTTAGGTTCCTCCTTCATCATCGGCAATATCCTATCTCCCTACCACAAAGGCTAGAAGAAGGAACTTTCAACCGACCGTGGCCCACAGTCATTCGGGTCACCGCGCGACAGCCCACAGTCCTTCGGGTCACTGCCACATTAAACCGTCGTGTAATAACTCAGCCTTAGGCCATGACCCTGTCTCTCTGAGTCTTCCCGATCCAGCGAATAAGGGATTTCCTTGAACCCGCCGGGTACGAGGTCTGAAGGAACGCTAACTCACCCACAATATGCCTAGCAATGGCGGGTTACGCACATGCTGTCGGCCAATATATAAATAATACTAAACCCGGTAATATAACCAAGGTTCCAAGCAATAATCACAATCAACACAATCAACCACATTCTAGAATATAGAAGAAAGACTAATTCCAGAATATCTAACTACCGCAACCTAGCGATATCATCTAAGCATTCAACGTTCTCTAACCAATCAACCTAACGATTAGCGTGCTACTACGATTCTCAAACAATAACTAAGCATGCTATTAACCAATAAACCTAACCATTACTATTAAGTAAACAAATCATTACTCAGTTTAGACCGGGACCCCTGCCATGATCCAACTTCCAAGTAACAGGAACCTGCATGAAAACAGCTTAGCAATCAATCGATTATAACTCACAGTTTTTGGTTGACCGTGGCCTTGACTCCGTGTCCGTCTTCTGCGATCCGAACCCTTTTCTTGACATTAACAAGTAGACCCACGTCTGGACTGATCTTAACTTGAGCAGAACCTTCTTCAGATGTCGATTCAAATCGGGCAGAGTAACTGTTCTCGAAAACTCTCAAAAACTGCCGAAAAAGGATCGAAAATGATCGAAACTCTAACTTTCTTTTTCTACTTTCTCTCTCACGTTTTTCACTGACTTTCAGGTGTGCTGGATGGTTTTAAATGAGCTGGGGTCGTGGGGTATTTATAGGAAGCAGCAACCAATCAGAAACAAGCCGTGTGGCAGTCCGTGTGTCGCTTCGCATGGCTCCGGACGCATGCGTCGCGGCACCTCGTGCTCCACATGTCTGGCTGCATGACCAGGATGTCATGCCAGATGACACCACTCCCTCCACATGTATGATACACAGCCTGGTTGCATGCAAGTCGACACCACAGCTCACACATGTCGCTCAGCATGCTTCAATCGCAGGTTGAGCGGCACCTCGTGCTTCTGTGTGTCACTCCGCATGCTGTGATCGTTTGGGCTTCAACACCTCGTGCTTCCCTTGCCAGCTACCATGACAGGCAATTTACACCACGTCCTCCACATTTCTGTAGGCATGGCCTGCTTACATGCACTTTGACACCACATCGGCCACATGTCGATCAGCATGCCTTGGTCGCAAGTTGAGCGGCACCTCGTGCTTCTGTGTGTCACTCAGCATGCTGTGATCTCCTGAGCTTCAACACCTCGTGCTTCCCTTGCTAGCTACCATGCCAGGCAGTTGACACCACGTCCTTATCTCATAGATCAAGCCACCTCGAGCTGCTCGGTCCATTGGTCTGATTCCGGCCCTTCCGGTGAATTTTCGACCCGCGATCAATCCCGAATATTTTTCTACGCCCGTTCTGAAGAGCTGAATATTTTTAATAAACTCCAAAATATTTCTGACCTTGATGGAAAATATTTCCCAAGCCTCCGTCTTCCTCGAAAAATCCCAAAATATCGAAATCAGGGTTTTTGTTTGATTTCGGATTTTCCCGTCGTGCTTCGATTCCCATCGTGCTTCGAAAATTTTTATTCTTCCAAAACCTCTGTCTTATCAATCTAACACCTTCTCTAACAGGGCCAAGCAGCTTAAGGTTCCTTCACGATCAATTCTTCGACCACTCTATTAATAATAAATTTTTTTTAAGGGTTCCTACAAAGCTATTCCAAACGTCATCGCTGAGGTAGGTTTCTTTTGTGTCATCCCCCAAATAGTTCCACTTTTCCTTCCAGTCACCAACAATGTTCTTGAGGCGAGCCATCGCCTTTTTGTTGAACGCTGCCTTCACCGTCTCATTGACCCCAATAGACCAATTCCATTTTTGCTAAAAGAATCATGAAAAAATATTAATTAACCAAATTATTATTATTTAAATAAAAAAAAAAAAAAAATTTAAAACTAACCGCGAAGCACTTGAACCAAGTAATGCGAACGTGGTCCGGTGTAAGAGTCCAGTTCGGATGAGCTTCCCGGAAGTTTGATCTGATGACATTCCCAACGCTCTGTCCCACCACATTGTTCGCTTTAAACCTACAAAATTTGAAAGAATATATATATATATATATATATATATATAACTAATTGTTATATATAAATTTAAAATTTCATTTAATTAATTTAAAATTAATTACCAAGTCGTGCCGGGTCGTAGATCTGGATCAAGGATTGGTAAACCTTCTCGTCCCGGCATCTGGAGAATGTCTTCCACGGAATATCTTGCATACGTTGCATTCGGTGGCACCATAAAATCTTGATGAAGACCTGGAGCTGCAGGAGCCTGGTGTGGAGGCTGGTATGGAGGAGGCTGTGGGGCCTGGTATGGAGCAGGCTGTGGGGCCTGTGGAGCCTGCTGTTGAGGCTGCTGTGGAGCAGGCTGTGGATGATACTGATCATGAGGCTGCTGATCATGAGGCTGCTGATCACGCTGAGGCTCCACATAAGGAAAGTATGCAGCATCATACTGCGGATAGTATGGAGCTACAGGATCGTACGCCTGCGGACGCACATACGGAACGCTAGGAATTTGGCTCTCGGGGACATTGTCTGGGGTGCGGGAGGTAGAAGTTGATGGAGCCGTCTGACCGAGAAATGTACTCCCGTAAGAGGTCCCTCCGCCACGGTTTCTAAGTCTCTTTCTACCGCCAGCCATAACAATATCGTCAATCTGAAATTTTTTTAGAAAAAACAAGGATGGTTATAAATAATTCAAATTATTATTAAAGATAATCTAAACAGATTCTAATCACCTAACTAATTCCATCCTAAACTAATTCCAAACCTAATCTAATCACCTAAACTAATTCCAAACCTAATCTAATCACCTAACTAACCACCTAGAACTAAAACAAAAAAAAATTACCTAGAGAGAGAAGGAAAATGGTTGTAAGGGAGAGGCGAGTGAGATGGGAGTGAGCAACCAAATGGCTACGCAAGGCCTGATTTATATAGGATTTCGTATTGGTCACTCATTGGTCATAAATTTACGACCAATTAGGGACTATTGGTCGTATATTGGTCGTACATTTACGACCAATGAGAGACTAATGCACTTGGTCGTAAATTGGTTGTTAATTTACGACCAACTAAGGACTATTCGTCCTTCATTGGTCGTAAATTAACAACTAATTTACGACCAATCCCTTTACGACCAATTAGTGACTAATATTGTAATTCGAAAAATTAGAAGAGGTTTATCAAAAGTTATGATAAACCTCTATTAACAATTTGTCTAATTAGGATCCATTTTAAATTTTAGGAAAAAAAAAAGAGAAGAACGATACTGGAATCACAAGTGGAAATAGAAAAGACGAAATCTAAGTACGTGTCTCTTTCCACTTATGATTCCAGATCTTTCTTCTTTTTTTTTTTTAAGATTTCTAAATATCTTTCTATGATTTGAGAATATAATTAGTGGGTATATATATGAAATTTAGTAAAATATTACGACCAATTAAGGACCATTATAGAGAAATTAGTCGTACATTGGTCGTACATTGGTCGTACATTACGATTTATTAGCTTCATTATACCCTAAACTCGAATCCCCAAATCCCAAACCCCAAACCCCAAACCCCAAACCTCATAAGTTTTATACACTTTCACACCCCAAAATACAAAGTTTTTTTAAAAACAAAATTCATATATTATTGAGCAAACATGATGATAAGTTATATATTATTTGAAATGCAATACAAAGAGTTTAATAATAGTAAAACACAAACGTTCTAACATAATGAAACTTGATCACTCGTCATCAGAAACATCATCCACTGCATCATTTTCTTCAAATTCATCTATGTTGGCTTCGTCCGTTGCATCATCTGGAAGTTCTTCATATCCCAGATTATGCGGATCAATAAGTAAGATAGCATCTGTAGCTTGTTCGGGTACTTCTACTTCATTCACGGCGTCTTCTTGTAAAGGCGGTTTTTCATCAGTACTCAATACTCGGCCCCGAGGTGTAACTTTTATAGCGGCTAACCAAGATATTCCAGATTGTCTGATCCTCGGGTATGGAACAAAACAAACTTGGTCTGCTTGAGAAGCCAATATGTAGAGGGTTAAAATTTGGTGTACCTCCGTGTAGCATTTATATCAACAACTCCAAACTTGCTATACCGAACACCTCTATTGAATGTGGGGTCAAACCAGTCACATTTGAAGAGAACGCATTTCAGCTTTACTACGCCGGGAAACTCCACTTCGATGATCTCTTGTAAGATTTCATTGAAATATGTTTCACCTTTTACACATACTCCATAATTCATTGTTGCTCGCCGACTTCCATATTCGTAAGTGTGAAAAGTGTATCCTCGTGTGAAATACATAGATGCTGTGGTGACCTTACCGATCGGACCTTGTATCAATTCGTGAAACCACTGAGGATAAAATTGATCATCATACACAACCTGGAACATCAACATATATATATATATATATATATATAAATATATAACTTCACTGAATATATTTGTTAATTATATATATTGTGATATGTATACCTGCGTTTTTAACCATTTCACAAAGTGTTGGTCTTTCCTTTTGTTGAGATCATTGGTTGATATTCCTGGTATAGCTTCTTCGACTTGGGAAACAAAATCGCTGTTTTAAAACAAAATGATCATTAAAGTGTGCATATGTGTGTGCTAAAATTTAACAGCAAAATAATTAATTTTAATTACCTTTCAAATAATTCAATCTCCTCGCAGTTAAGGAGTATATATGTGTGGGCACTATGAGCGTCTTCTGAACTCGACCACCAAACTTCTTTCAGTTTTCCACCTAGACGTCCAATCTGACAGAATAAGTCTGGAACATCTTCACCAAAATATGTCGCCATAACACCACCATCATCATATCTGCTCGTAGTCCTTTTCCGTGTCCGGACTTGTGACCAAAAGTAGTAGAACGTAAAGTGAGATGTTTCCTCATTCAAACACCCAGCAACTATTGAACCTTCCACCCTTGCCAGATTTTTTGCTTTCCCTTTTAAATATTTCATAGCTCGCTCGTAAGGATACATCCATCCATTATGAACAGGTCCACGAAGCAGTGCCTCATACGGAAGGTGGATAACCAGATGTTCCATGACGTCAAAAAAGGACGGAGGAAATTTTTTCTCCAAATTGCACATTAAGATCCGGATATTCTCATCAAGTTGTCTGATGACATCTACAGTTAAGGTGCGTGCACTAAGATCTCTGAAAAAGCTCCGATGCCTACAAATAATTTACAATTATAAGTTTTTTTTTTCCAACAAGAAGAATTAATAACTTTAATTATTTGTTACCTGCTAGTGTTTCGTGAACATTTTTTGGAAGCAACTCCGCAAATGCAAATGGTAGAAGTCATTGCATAAAAACATGACAGTCATGATTCTTCATCCCTGAAAACTTTTGTCCCTGATGATCAACACATCTTGATAGATTTGAAACATATCCATCAGAAAACTTCACATCTGATGCCACCCACTTGAACAACGCCGCTTTTGCTTCTGCTGACAATCTGAAAATGGGAACTGGAATTCCCATCGTTTCAAATATGCAGCTCAATCCGAGAACATAATCCAGGCAAATCCAACCTTGAGTTCTTGTTATCTTTTTTCTTGCTGGGGACGTTCAACAATGTATTGATGATGTTGTCAAAGAAGTTCTTCTCTATATGCATCACGTCAAGATTGTGGCGCAGAAGTAGATCTTTCCAATATGGAAGTTCCCAAAATATACTCTTCTTGTGCCAATTATGCTGAGTCCCGTAACCATCAGGCATATTTGGAGGAGTATGCCAATTACCGCCTTTGCTGACTGTGCTTAGTCCACCATAGTAATCAATATCCTTCTCGATTTCCTCTCCAGATAAATATGGTGGAGCGGTGTCCTGTACAACCCTTTTTGACCGAAACAATTTCTTGTTCCTGCGGTACGGATGGTTAATGGGAAGAAATCTCCGATGACAATCAAACCAGGACGTCTTCCTACCATTCTTCAACTGAAATGCGTCTGTGCTTCCCATACAATATGGACAAGATAGCCTTCCATGCGTCGTCCAACCCGACAACATCCCATATGCAGGAAAGTCACTAATAGTCCACCATAGAACTGCTCGCATTGTAAAGTTTGTTCTCGTTGAACAATCATATGTCTGCACGTCTGTTGACCACAATTCCTTCAATTCTTCTATCAAAGGTTGTAGAAAAACATCAAGGGACCTCTTAGGATGTTTTGGCCCAGGTATCAATATACTCATGAAAAGCAATTCTTTTTCCATACACATATCTGGTTGAAGGTTGTATGGCGTCAAGAAGACTGGCCAAAGCGAGTAATGTCTTCCAGACATTCCAAATGGACTAAAGTCATCTGTGCAGAGCCCAAGATAAACGTTGCGGGGGTTGCTTGCAAAATCAGGGTACACCGAATTCAAGTGTTTCCACGCTTTTGCATCAGAGGGATGATTGATCTCTCCTTCCTTCTGATCATGTTCTGCATGCCATCTCATCGATGCTCCCGTCTTCGCAGATTGATATAATCTTTTCAGTCTATCCTTAATAGGTAAGTACCACATCCGCTGGTACGGCACCCTATTCCGCCCACGTCCTTGCTGTTTATATTGTGGCTTCTTGCAAAATTTACACTCTAACAATTCTACGTCTTTTCCCCAGTATATCATACAGTTGTCTATACACACATCAATCATCTCCGAAGGTAAGCCAAGACTATGAACAAGTTTCTGAATCTCATTATAAGATTCAACACACAAATTCTCTTCAGGCAAATACTCATTAAACAACTCAGCCCATGCATATATACAAACTTCAGGTAAGTTATGATCAGTTTTGATATTCATCATCCTAGCTGCCAATGATAATTTAGAAAGACCTTCTCTACAACCTTCATAAATTGGCTCATTAGCTGCTGCTAGCATTTCATAAAATCTTTTTGCATCCAATTTAAGTCCCTCTACATTTTCGACCTCCTCTATTACTGATGTTGTTTCACGAAATGCATCGGTAACCATTTCATGCATTCTATCATGATCTACCATATGATCTTCTTGAATGACACTTTCAGAAGGCAAATGTGGTTCATCTCTGTTACGAACATTTTCAACCTGATTACTACTACTAGCTTCATTCCTATTATCCCCCTCTCTGTGGTTAAACCAAATATAGTAATGTGGAGTAAATCCTCTACTTACTATATGTTTCCAAACGGTTTCACTAGCAGCAAACTTCGTATTGTTGCATTTACGACAGGGACATAACATTTTACCTGTTTCCTTTGTGAGAGGCGTCTGTCCGGCCTGGTACATTAATATCTCTGCTCTGTTGAGAAATTCGTCTGTTACTCTTTCCCTTGAATCTTTATGCGCATACATCCAACTCCGAACCTCATAAATATTTCCAGACATTTTTTTTACTCTTTTCGTTTTTTTTTGCTCTTTTCATTTTTTTTTATGCATCTTAAGAATGAGGGAGAAGATCATATTTATAGAGAAATTTCGATTTTGGTAGGTAACAATGTTACAACGTATTTACGTTTAATCATATCTTAACTACCAAAGTGCAACTACATTACTCGTACATTAGTCGTTAAGTAGATGTAAAAGTTTGGATGTAAATAAGTCGTAAATTTACAACTACTTTACGACTAAATGAAACCTTAGTCGTACTTTAGATGTAAATTTACGATTCAATTACGACTGCACATATTAGTTGCAAATTTACGACCAGCTTACGACTAATTGTGTCGGAGTCGTAAGTTGGTCGTAAATTCGATCCTAAATTACGACTACCAATTTGTAATCGTAATTTGTGGTCGCTAATCCCACGTTTTCTTGTAGTGAAAAAAATCCATTCACATTAGCTTCCAACCCTATTTCTTAATTTAACAAAAGCATTTGCAGCACTGCTACATAAATGTATATGTCTGTTTGTGTCCAATCAAACATAAACTTATTTATCTTTTTTGTGCTAAAAAAAATTAGTTATCTTTCTAGTTGTAATACGGGAAAGTGGAATTCTTAATATTAGAGATAGGAATGCTTACGAGATTGCGTCTTGAACCATCTCAAATGGTCGAGCGTAGAAATCGATTCTGTCGCCATCGTTAAGAACTATTTTATCGGTATTAAATTCAACTCTCCAGTATAAGCTGAATAGGCAAAGTCGTCCTTGATGTTACAAAATAGAAACATTTAGGGCATCCAATTTTTTGAAATAGTTCATGGCATCTTTTTAAGTACAACTATCTAAGCTCAATAAAAAATATTAAAATTATAAAAAAGTTTAAAACGGAAAGCTTTGTGATAGTTGGAATAAAAAAACAAGACTCAATATGTGAAACTAGGTGATTTCGCACGAATTCACTCAATTTTTGGGCTTAATAAGATCTGTTCAACCAGGTTGTGTTCTTTGTCCTGTAGCTGATGAGTCTATTAGCCATCTATTCTTTCAATGCTTTTTTTGCGGCTGCTACTTGGACTCGTTTTTGTGGCAGGTACATGGAGTCTCCTCCTGCTTCGCTAGCAGCTATCATTGACCTGTGCCATAAACTCCAGGGCCACATGCTCCTCGTGCAGTAATAGTGTAGAAGCTCCGAATCAAAGTAATCATCTACAACCTCTGGCATGAGCAGAATGCCCGCATCTTCAAAGGTGTATCTTCGACTCAAGAGATGTTCTTCCGAGTGGTGGATCGAGCTATGAGAGATAGGCTGTTGTCTTTGTGTCAGCCTACTGTGACTGCTCCCTCACCTACTTTACTTGAGTTATATTTTTGTTTTCTATCCCCATTTAGTTAATGCTACTCTCATACGATCTTGCTCTCTCTTGCTCCCTCTCTTATTCCCTCTTCTACTTTTCTTGTAATAAGTTGTGCTCCACAACAATTAAACTCTAAAAAGTGGTATAAATTTTAACATTTAGACAAAAAAAACTCAGAGTGAGCTCATCATTTCACTAAAGAGAAACTTTCTTTCTATTAGTTTTAAAAACTAGTTAAAAAAAGAAATGGTAGAATAGGTATTTGTTGGACCCAAAATCGACCACAAATAGAGTGGACCGAAGGCTCAAACCCATTAACAAATCAGTCTCAATCAAAAGAAATCCTCGTTCCGGTTTATGACAACCCAAAGTTGATACAAGGTAGAAATCAGGCCGGTTAAAGCCAGCAAAGAGATGGTTCACGAAATATAACAAGACGAGCCCGATTACGAAGGAGGAGGTTCCGAAGATCGAGGAGGTAGCTGGCGAGATCGCAGGATCAAGCTGCTATAAGAGAGTAACGAAGTCAAAAAGAGAAAACATGTGAAAAACCCTAGAGAGAGAACTAGCTTACACATCGACCTCGTCGAGTTTGCGTTAGATCTTTTCCTTTGTTCGATCTCAATTGTAGTTTTAGATCTCATTTCTTTATTGTATTCAACCTTCATAAATCAATAAAATCCATTTTCGTCAACCAGAATCTGATTTAATCGTTGTGTTCTAAGAATATTGTTGCCTACATCCTTTTTCTCCCTAGTTTTATATCTCAAACACTAGCAAATACTTAGTGTAGATTTTAGGATCTATAGTATTCATGAATTGAATTGGTAGAATAATAAAGAAACAATATAAAGTGTCTACTAGCAAGCAATATATCAATGTGGAAGCGGTATAATGCAAGGGTGGGCATGGAACAAATAGTGCCATAAATGTAATTATTTGTTATATTTGTTTTTATTTTTTGGGTATCTGATTTTTTTATTTGCTTATATTTGAAAAAAAAACAGATATCAAAATACATTTACAGATATTTCTAAATTTTAAAGAATATCACATCCACTTTGTTCAATAAAGTGTTGGTGTCAAAATCGGTCACGACGGAATCAATGACTGAAAGTCTTTAGAAAGTATTTCTTGAAACAAAAAGTCTCGGATAATTTGAAAAGAAGTTATACGAGATTTTCTCAAATTAGAATATCCACTCTCTGTGAGATCGGAAGACTACGGGCGTGCGCGGACGAGAGTCCCCGGAAAGATCGGTCCGCTTGCCCAAGGACATCAAGATTCGATCACCACAAAAACCCTAAACACAAAAGAATCTTCCTCGAAACTTCGAAGAGGTCGTTCTCTCAAACCGTGAGGAACCAGAAAACGATCAAGATATCAAATCGAAGCCCTCGCCGAGATCTTCAGCCTGGCGCTGGCGGCACCCGGGCCTGGCGCCGGCGGCACGCGCCACGCGGGCCGGCCTGGCGCCGGCGGCACCGTCCACGCTGGCGGCCTGGCGCCGCGGCACTCGCCACGCGGCGGCCTGGCGCCGGGCGGCACCGCCACGCTGGCCGGCCTGGCGCCGGCGGCACCGTCCACGCTGGCCGCCTGGCCGGCGGCACCGTCCACGCTGGCGCCTGGCGCCGGCTGCACCGCCTGGCGGCGGGCCACGCTGGGCGGCCTGCCGGCGGCCTCGCCTGGTGCGGCGGCACTCGCCACGCGGGCCGCCTGGCGCGGCACTCGCCTGGCGCCGGTCGACGGCCCTCGTCCTGGTCTCGGTCCCATCGTGTTCGGTCTGATCCCATCTTGGCTTGTTTGGATCAATCATCGTGAGCTTGGGACGATCACGGCTACGGAATAAACATCCTTCTACTCGATTGGAATCGCCCTCGATGTTTTACGACAAAACTAGAAGGATTGGATTTCTAGAAGATATCGTATAAAACAAGGTCGATTAACTTGAACATCGATCCTTTAGGCTATACGGTTTATTTTACGAGAAAATAGTCTTTCCGAGAAATCGTATAAAACGTTCAACGACTTAAGACAAGTCCACAGACTTACTTACGATTTTAAGAATTCAGGCCCAATCAGGCTATGACGGTTTATCCGATTTCCCGAACATCGGATAAACATCAAGTCACCGAAAACTCGAGGATAATTACGAAGATCGACGAAAATGGAATACTTCCTGAAGAGATAAGCTTGGGCCCAAAGGCGAGGTCCATCATCTTAAGGCAAACCGACCTAGGAGTGAGTATATAAGGAGAGCAAGAGCAGAGGAGAGGAAGATCCGAAAATCCTAGAATCTAGACTTAGAGAACTTCTGCTAGCTTAGAGAACTTAGAACTTAGGCGGTTAGGCCAGCGAGGCAGGACTTAGAACGTCTGGCCGCCTCTTGTTCTAGTTTTATCTTCTCCGCAGACCCCTGTTACTTTCGGAAGGATCTAACAATTCTTTTACTCAGAGCTCCGCACATAGAAACCCTAGGCATTATCTTCGACATGCCCGCTTCTATGACCAACGCTCATATTAGACGAACCAGGCCCTAGAACGTCTGGCCGCCTCCTGCTCGCAAATCTCCGCTCCTCTCGGAAGGATCGGACAATTCTTTTACTTAAGAGCTCCGCACATAGAAACCCTAGGCGTTATCTTCGACATGCCTGTTTCTATGACAAACGCTCATACTAGACGAACCCGCCCAGACGGTTCGATCTCTTGTTCAATTCTTTCTAACTGAACTACGTCCGACTTGATCCTCGAAAGGGGTACGTAGGCAGCCTTTCTTAAGGTCCAGTCCCAAATCTTAACAAAACCTTTTCCGCATTTATTCGGTCACTTGTCGTTGGCTGTCGCAGAGAATCCGGACCTTCAAGGAAAGTCGGGTTTACTTGCCTTTCCTCCGCAATCTTATTCATTGAAATTGACGGTGTGAATTTCGGTTCCTACAGTTTGGCTAGAAGGAGGGGACGGATTACTCTTACTCATACGGCCGCAGCTTGATCGAACCGATGTCCGAAATATGAAAGAAAAGTTGCAGTTTGCGCCAACGATGGTAAAACAACTCCAGCAGCGACTGTTCCTACGGCCAACGCCACGGAAACGCCACGGTGCTCGAGCAAATCAAAACCTAGCCGCTGCTTTCCGCCACAGGAAGAGCACGAAACGAGCTCGCAATTTCTATCTAAACAGAAAGGGCAACGATAAAATCTATCAAACCCCAAAATTCGCTTTGTTACCAAGTTAGAGAAATCGCGAACGAGCAAGGTTTCTACAAAAACGCTTTTCGAGAACCTCTCGGAAAAATAAAACTTATTCTCCTCGAAACCTTGGGGAAACCCTATATTACTCGGAATAGAAGCACGGCAAATCGGTTCACCGATTCCCACTGCCATACTTCTTACAAACAACTCTCGAGGAACAAACGGGAAAACGAAAGGAGGTCGGAGCTTGATCTTACTAGGACGACTTGCCATAGGGTAAGATCATTCTTCCCGGTCCGCCTTAGTAAGAGCCCACTTTGGTCTCTTTTGTGTCTAGGTCAAAATGGCTTTCGTTTCATCTCAATCGGAGTTTCCGTTGAGATTTTACAAGAGAACAAAGTCACTGTCCCGGCCACCTCGCCGTGGGCAAGGACAAACATTACCAAGGTCACCTCACCCTCCGACATGGCTACCTCGCCACAGGGCGAACTCACCTTTGTTATCCTCTGAGTCTAGATCAAAATAGCTTTCGTTTCATCTCAATCGGAGTTTCCGTTGAGATTTTACGAAGGGAACAAAATCACTCTCCCGGCCACCTCGCCCGTGGACGAGAACAACCATCACCAAGGTCAACTCGCCCATGGCCACCTCGCCTGTGGAAACCTCACTTTGCTCTCCTTTGAGTCTAGGTCAAGATGGTTTTCGTTTCGTCTCAATCGGAGCTTCCGTTGAGATTTTACGAAGAGAACAATTTCGCTGTCTCGACCACCTCGCCCATGAGAAGGATCTCTCTGTCCCGTCATAGGACGAGACCGGTCCTGTCTCAGTACCATGCATCTTTGCCTGAGTTTTTCGTAACTTGGTCTTTGTGTCCGTGAGCCCCGGGGATCGACGAAGGCAAGCAACAGCAGCATCGGCGGATGCGGGATACGGCACGGGCGGCAGGCGCCGGGCGAGATCGACCACGCCCGGCGCAGGCGGCAGGCTCGTCCTCTCCGGTCTGGCGGCGCAGGCCCATCGCTTCCCATCTGGCGCCGGCGTAAGGGTCCTGGCCCATCCGTGCAGTCGCCTCGTGATCTCGGCAACGGCAACATCTTGGTCCCTTAAACCCATGTTCGGATTGTTCGAGAAACACGACGATTCTTCCGCAAAGCCTTCTCAATTTTATAACAAAATTTGTATTTTAAAATCTAAGTTCAAGCCTCATTATTCAAACCCTCAAGACGGAAGTCTACGAATCCAAGTCCATCTCAATCCCGATACTCGAGGAGTCTCTGGGTAAGAAATGATTACCTCAAATCTACGGCTAAAGATCCTCCCAAACTCAAAGATTTCCCGCATCGAACGACTAACGGAGGAAAGATCGAACAACGGAAGACCCACGGACGGCAAGACGGCCTGGCACCGGCGGCGCCACGCCGAAGCCGGCCTGCCGCGGCACGCTACGCTGGCCGGGCTACGCCGCGGCACTCGCCTGGCGCGCACCAGTCAGGCGGCCGCCTGGCCGGGCGGCACCGTCACGCTGCCGCCTGGCACCGGCGGCACTCGCCTGGCACCGGCGGCACTGCCCTACCGGGCGCCTGCCACGCGGCGGCCTGCACCGGCGCCGGCCGCGGCCACGCTGGGCGGCTCCCGGGCGCACCGCCACGCTGGCCGCCTGGCGGCGGCACTCGCCTGGCGGGTCCACGCCCTGGTCTCGGTCCCATCGTGCTCGGTCCGATCCCTCTTGGCTTGTTCGATCAATCTTCGTGAGTTTGGTACGATCACGGTTATTCTAAACACCAATCGCCTCGACTATACGAGGAAATGGGATTCCTTCGAAATGCCAAACCTTCAAAAGACTATTTTCTAAAAATTTTGTAAAGGTTTTAATTCTTTGTAGGACAGGAACAAAACGTCTTGAAAACTGCCGTAGAATTTAGGGAACTTAGGACCTAGGTGGATAGTCTAGCAAGCTAAGTCTTAGGCAAAATTTCCAGTCTTGTTCCATCGTTCCTTGATTGTCCAGGCAGAACATGCAAACCGATCTAGTCTCAAAACCGAGAAACGATCGCCACGCGCTCTAAAAGCATACTCATACCGCTTCCTAAAAGAAAGAAAAACGTACACAAGCCTTCGAAGAATGGCTAACCCATTTTCTTTAAAGAGAAAAGGAAGTAGGTACGATACTATACCCGTGATAATCCCATCTTCAAAACTTTTGCTTCAGCATCAAGACAACGCTTTGACAAAGCAAACTCTCGCAGCAATAAGATTCGCCTAAAACGCTTAACGCATAGCCCAACCGTACAAAAATAGTCTTGAAAACTCTACGCCGCCTCATCGCAAACTCGCGACTAGAACGTGTACCAACGCCAGACTGATAGCACGACGGTGAACTACGAAAATAACGAAATAACCTTCGTAAAACTCCATAAGTAGTTCAAGCAGATTTCGTCAAAGGTCGAAATCATAGCGAAACATCTCCCATGTAATCCGCGGAAACATCGCTACTTTAACAATCTGCGATTTTCTATCTCCATGAAACCGGTCATCCATTACTTTCGATAACAAGACAATTTTAAAACAAAACAGCCTATGGAAAACATGATCGGTCTCATGCAAAATGATTTCGCAACGCAAAAGTGAATGAGGAAAACATAATCCATGGTCGCTAATATCGCAAGTAATTTGTGAGAAACGCCTCCGTTACCTTTGCGAAAACCCCCTTACATCACTTTTACGAAAAATCCTCTGTATGGTCGAGTCAATTCATACAAAGCAACTTTCGTAATAAACATAATGGGTCCAACGGGTAACTGACAGTTTTCGCTCCACAAGGTTTCTGGCTCCTGCTTACTCCTGTTACGTCCGAGCAGGAATAATCACGCAGACTAACCCGCGTGTCCTCGCCGATCGCTTAAACTTTGTCCCCGGATAAAATGAAACGATTTTCATGCAACAAAAAAAATTTATACGAACCATTCATCGATAACTGAGACCTAAAGTGGAAGATCGTTTCTAAAAGCCATCAGCCATAACTCAGAAAACTCCGCTATGCTTGGCATGTATATCTCGGCAACGCTATTTGGCCCTCGCCAACTACTTCCGTAAAGCCCGACCTGAATTCGCATCCCCATTAAGGACAATCGAAACTAACATGACCTTAATAAGGGTCATGGTCTGATCGCTTACCAACAACTTCCTTGGCGATACGGCTGAATCTAGCCTCCATGCCAATCCAAAGCTACTGAGCGACCACCGCCCAATCACTTAACGGCTAAAACAACAATCCACGATTTGTTCATAGAACGCCAAGTGACTATTACGCAAGCAATTTGTCGATAACCCAGAATCGAAATCATACGATAAACTCTCCATACCAAAACTCAGTCCTAACAACCATATGGTTAACGGAAGATTTAAACTCATCGTCAATCGATTAAGTTCTATACCCGTAAACACGGCATGAAAAGAAACACTCGTGACAAGGCTCCAAGAGTTATAATGAGTCATCCTTAATATATACAAACAAATCCGAAGGCCAACACTTCACGGCACTGTGAATGTAGACGCTTCTCCTGGTCGAACTTACGCGACCTCTTGGTCCTCGCCTAAACCAAACAACAGTTTCTGGCTGCTAACATTCGCAAAACATCTCCAAAGCCCGCGAACATTTCAACCACGAAATGCGCACAAGGGAAACTCGACCTTCAGCACTGCAGACGCCGCTAACGCCGAAGGACATTCTTTTCTCAAAACGCTCCAGACGAAATCCTCGCCTCTAGAACTCAAAACATACAAACACAACTCTAAACGGTAACATGCCTCTAAACTGGCATCATTTCGTTGTTGCTGATCACAACAAACGAACTCTAACGCCCTAAATGCAGACAAATAGCCCCTTCAAGGGTAGGCTCTCTTGCATCCGACAAGGATAAACATAGCGCTATACAAGAAATCCAAATTTTGGTTTAGCTCTTCAGAAGGAAGTAGCTCGACTCACGCAGACAAATCATATAAGCCGACAACAATTCATGGATTTTAAACGGTACGAGTCAGGTTAAAATCGCAAACAGGCAAAACGAAGCCGATTTGTCATCGCAAAGCCTCAGTCCGAGAGTAAACCTAGGTCTGCCCTAAACCCAGCCACGCTAGATCTTGACATCTCACAGACATAGTATGGTATACGAGATCCAAAATTTGTCTCTTCACTTAAGCCTATTCGCTTCACCTAACTTTTCACAGAATCGGTAAACCGCTGAAAATCTCGCTTTATGCAAACAATAGGTACGGTGATCATCAGGGAACTAGGAATGAGACGACAACTCACACCCTCTTTCTCATACTTCGAAAAAACTGAAGTTCATAAATAATCGAAAAACAAATACATCAACAGCATCATGCTCGAAAGTCTCTCATGACACATAACCAGACCATATAAGTCTCGCTGGAAAACAGATCACAAGGGTCTTAAACTCCAAAACGAACTACGGAAGGCTTGATCCCTACAACAAGGGTACGAGGCAGCCTTCGAAGGCGAGCCCCAATCTTACCACTTTCAACGGAGTTTCAACCATTAATTCCGCCTATCTTACCTGATATCTTATCGCCGCAAGAACATCACGAAGGTTCTAACGAGCTGGGGGGCTAACTGTTGGTGTCAAAATCGGTCACGACGGAATCAATGACTGAAAGTCTCTAGAAAGTATTTCTTGAAACAAAAAGTCTCGGATAATTTGAAAAGAAGTTATCGAGATTTTCTCAAATTAGAATATCCACTCTCGTGAGATCGAAGACTACGGCGTGCGCGGACGAGAGTCCCCGAAAGATCGGTCCGCCCAAGGACATCAAGATTCGATCACCACAAAACCCTAAACACAAAAGAATCTTCCTCGAAACTTCAAGAGGTCGTTCTTCAAACCGTGAGGAACCAGAAAACGATCAAGATATCAAATCGAAGCTCGCCGAGATCTTCAGCCTGGCGCCGGCGGCACCGGCCTGGCGCCGGCGGCACGCGCCACGCGGGCCGGCCTGCCGGCGGCACCACGCTGGCCGGCTACGCCGCGGCACTTTACGCGGGCGGCCTGGCGGCACCCACGCTGGCCGGCCTGGCACCGGCGGCACGGCCTGGCGGCGGGCCACGCGGGCGGCCTGGCGCCGGCACCGCCTGGCCGGCGGCACCGCCACGCGGGCCGGCTCTGGCGCGGCACCCTGCCCCCGCACTCGCCACGCTGGCCGGCCTGGCGGCGGCACCCGCCTGGCGCCGTCGACGGCCCTCGCCCTGGTCTCGGTCCCATCGTGTTCGGTCTGATCCCATCTTGGCTTGTTTGGATCAATCATCGTGAGCTTGGGACGATCACGGCTACGGAATAAACATCCTTCACTCGATTGGAATCGTCCTCGATGTTTTACGACAAAACTAGAAGGATTGATTTCTAGAAGATATCGATAAAACAAGGTCGATTAACTTGAACATCGATCCTTTAGGCTATACGGTTTATTTTACGAGAAAATAGTCTTTCGAGAAATCGTATAAAACGTCAACGACTTAAGACAAGTCCACGGACTTACTTACGATTTTAAGAATTCAGGCCCAATCAGGCTATGACGGTTTATCCGATTTCCAACATCGGATAAACATCAAGTCACCGAAAACTCGAGGATAATTACGAAGATCGACGAAAATGGAATACTTCCTGAAGAGATAAGCTTGGGCCCAAAGGCGAGGTCCATCATCTCAAGGCAAACCGACCTAGGAGTGAGTATATAAGGAGAGCAAGAGCAGAGGAGAGGAAGATCCGAAAATCCTAGAATCTAGACTTAGAGAACTTCGCTAGCTTAGAGAACTTAGAACTTAGGCGGTTAGGCCAGCGAGGCAGGACTTAGAACGTCTGGCCGCCTCTTGTTCTAGTTTTATCTTCTCCGAGACCCTGTTCTTCGGAAGGATCTAACAATTCTTTTACTCAGAGCTCCGCACATAGAAACCCTAGGCATTATCTTCGACATGCCCGCTTCTATGACCAACGCCATATTAGACGAACCAGGCCCTAGAACGCCTGGTCTCCTGCCCGAAATCTCTGCTCCTCGGAAGGATCGGACAATTCTTTTACTTAAGAGCTCCGCGACATAGAAACCCTAGGCGTTATCTTCGACATGCCTGTTTCTATGACAACGCCATACTAGACGAACCCGCCCAGACGGTTCGATCTCTTGTTCAATTCTTTCTAACTGAACTACGTCCGACTTGATCCTCGAAGGTGCGTAGGCAGCCTTTCTTAAGGTCCAGTCCCAAATCTTAACAAAACCTTTTCCGCATTTATTCAGTCACTTGTCGTTGGCTGTCGCGAGAATCCGGACCTTCAAGGAAAGTCGGGTTAACTTGCCTTTCCTCCGCAATCTTATTCATTAAAATTGACGGTGTGAATTTCGGTTCCCACAGTTTGGCTAGAAGGAGGGGGACGGATTACTCTTACTCATACCGCAAAGCTTGATCGAACCGATGTCCGGAAATATGAAAGAAAAAGTTGCAGTTTGCGCAACGATGGTAAAACAACTCCAGCAGCGACTGTTCCACGCCAACGCCACGAAACGCCACGGTGCTCGAGCAAATCAAAACCTAGCCGCTTTCCGCCACAGGAAGAGCACGAAAACGAGCTCGCAATTTCTCTATCTAAACAGAAAGGGCAACGATAAAATCTATCAAACCCCAAAAATTCGTTTTGTTACCAAGTTAGAGAAATCGCAACGAGCAAGGTTTCTACGAAAAACGTTTCTTTCGAGAACCTCTCGGAAAAATAAAACTTATTCTCCTCGAAACCTTGGGGAAACCCTATATTACTCGCGGAACAGAAGCACGGCAAATCGGTTCACCGATTCCCACTGCCATACTTCTTACAAACAACTCTTGAGGAACAAACGGGAAAACGAAAGGAGGTCGGAGCTTGATCTTACTAGGACGACTTGCCATAGGGTAAGATCATTCTTCCCGGTCCGCCTTAGTAAGAGCCCACTTTGTTCTCCTTTGTGTCTAGGTCAAAATGGCTTTCGTTTCATCTCAATCGGAGTTTCCGTTGAGATTTTACGAAGAGAACAAAGTCACTGTCCCGGCCACCTCGCCGTGGGCAAGGACAAACATTACCAAGGTCACCTCACCCTCCGACATGGCTACCTCGCCACAGGGCGAACTCACCTTTGTTATCCTCTGAGTATAGATCAAAATGGCTTTCGTTTCATCTCAATCGGAGTTTCCGTTGAGATTTTACGAAGGGAACAAAATCACTCTCCCGGCCACCTCGCCCGTGGACGAGAACAACCATCACCAAGGTCAACTCGCCCATGGCCACCTCGCCTGTGGAAAACTCACTTTGCTCTCCTTTGAGTCTAGGTCAAGATGGTTTTCGTTTCGTCTCAATCGGAGCTTCCGTTGAGATTTTACGAAGAGAACAATTTCGCTGTCTCGACCACCTCGCCCATGAGAAGGATCTCTCTGTCCCGTCATAGGACGAGACCGGTCCTGTCTCAGTACCATGCATCTTTGCCTGAGTTTTTCGTAACTTGGTCTTTGTGTCCGTGAGCCCCGGGGATCGACGAAGGCAAGCAACAGCAGCATCGGCGGATGCGGGATACGGCACGGGCGGCAGGGCGCCTGGCGCCGGCGGCAGACCGACCACGCCGCGCCTGGCGCCGGCGGCAGGCTCGTCCTCTCCCGTCTGGCGCCGGCGGCAGGCCCATCGTTTCCCATCTGGCGCCGGCGGGTCCTGGCCCATCCGCAGTGTCGTCGTGATCTCGGGCAACGGCAACATCTTGGTCCCTTAAACCCATGTTCGGATTGTTCGAGAAACACGACGATTCTTCCGCAAAGCCTTCTCGATTTTTTAACAAAATTTGTATTTTAAAATCTAAGTTCGAAGCCTCATTATTCAAACCCTCGAAGACGGGAAGTCTACGAATCCAAGTCCATCTCAATCCCGATACTCGAGGAGTCTCGTTGGGTAAGAAATGATTACCTCGAAATCTACGGCTAAAGATCCTCCCAAACTCAAAGATTTCCCGCACAAACGACTAACGGAGGAAAGATCGAACAACGGAAGACCCACGGACGGCAAGACGGCCTGGCACCGGCGGCACGCGTCACGCGAGCCGGCCTGGCGCCGGCGGCACGCGTCACGCGGCCTGGCGCCGCGGCACCGCCCTGGCGCTGCGGCACCAGTCCGCGGGCCGGCCTGGCGCGGCACCGCCACGGGCCGGCTGGCACCGGCGGCACCCGCCTGGCGGCGCACGGCCACGCAGGCCGGCGGCACCCGCCTGGCGCCGGCGGCACCGCCCGCCGGTCCACGCCCTGGTCTCGGTCCCATCGTGCTCGGTCCGATCCCTCTTGGCTTGTTCGATCAATCTTCGTGAGTTTGGTACGATCACGGTTATTCTAAACACCAATCGTCTCGACTATACGAGGAAATGGGATTCCTTCAGAAATGCCGAAACCTTCAAAAGACTATTTTCTCGAAAAATTTTGTAAAGGTTTTAATTCTTCGTAGGACAGGAACAAAAACGTCTTGAAAACTGCCGTAGAATTTAGGGAACTTAGGACCTAGGTGGATAGTCTAGCAAGCTAAGTCTTAGGCAAAATTTCCAGTCTTGTTCCATCGTTCCTTGATTGTCCAGGCAGAACATGCAAACCGATCTAGTCTCTCGAAAAACCGAGAAACGATCGCCACGCGTTCTAAAAGCATACTCATCCCGCTTCCTAAAAGAAAGAAAAAACGTACACAAGCCTTCTGAAGAACGGCTAACCCGTTTTCTTTCGTAAAAAGAAAAGGGAAGTAGGTACGTATACTATACCCGTATAATCCCATCTTCGAAAACTTTTTGCTTCAGCATCAAGACAACGCTTTTGACAAAGCAAACTCTCGCAGCAATAAGATTCGTCTAAAACGCTTAACGCATAGCCCAACCGTTACAAAATAGTCTTGAAAACTCTATCCGTCTCTCGCAAACTCGCGACTAGAAACGTGTACCAACGTCAGACTGATAGCACGACGGTGAACTACGAAAATAACGAAATAACCTTCGGTAAAACTCCATAAGTAGTTCGAAGCAGATTTCGTCCAAAGGTCGAAATCATAGCGGAAACATCTCCCATGTAATCCGCGGAAACATCGCTACTTTAACAATCTGCGATTTTCTATCTCCATGAAACCGGTCATCCATTACTTTATAACAAGACAATTTTAAAACAAAACAGCCTATGGAAAAAACATGATCGGTCTCATGCAAAATGATTTCGCAATACGCAAAAGTGAATGAGGAAAACATAATCCATGGTCGCGAATATCGCAAGTAATTTGTGAGAAACGCTTTCCGGTTACCTTTGCGAAAACCCCCTTACATCACTTTTACGAAAAATCCTCTGTATGGTCGAGTCAATTCATACAAAGCAACTTTCGTAAAATAAACATAATGGATCCAACGGGTAACTGACAGTTTTGCTCCACAAGGTTTCTGGCTCCTGCTTTCACTCCCGCGTTACGTCCGAAAGGGAATAATCACGCAGACGAACCCGCGCGTGTCCTCGTCGATCGCTTAAACTTTGTCCCCTCGGATAAAATGAAGCGATTTTCATGCAACAAAAAAATTTATCTGAACCATTCATCGTATAACTGAGACCTAAAGTGGAAGATCGCTTCTAAAAGCCATCAGCCATAACTCAGAAAACTCCGCTATGCTTGGCATGTCTATCTCGGCAACGCTATTTGGCCCTCGGCCAACTATTCCGTAAAGCCGGACCTGAATTCGCATCCCCATTAAGGACAATCGTAAACTAACATGACCTTAATAAGGGTCATGGTCTGATCGTTTACCAAACAACTTCCTTGGCGATACGGCTGAATCTAGCCTCCATGCCAATCCAAAGCTACTGGCGACCACGCTCCAATCATAACGGCTAAAACAACAATCCACGATTTGTTCATAGAGCGCCAAGTGACTATTACGCAAGCAATTTGTCGCATAACCCAGAATCGAAATCATACGATAAACTCTCCATACCAAAACTCAGTCCTAACAACCATATGGTTAGCGGAAGATTTAAACTCATCGTCAATCAATTAAGTTCTATACCCGTAAACACGGCATGAAAAGAAACACTCGTGACAAGGCTCCAAGAGTTATACGAGTCATCCTTAATATATACAAACAAATCGGATGGCCAACACTTCACGGCACTGTGAATGTAGGCGCTTCTCCGGTCGAACTTACGCGACCTTGGTCCTGCCTAAACCGAAACAACAGTTTCTGGCTGCGAACATTCGCAAAACATCTCCAAAGCCCGCGAACATTTCAACCACGAAATGCGGCACAAGGGAAACTCGACCTTCAGCACTGCGAGACGTCGCTAACGCTCGAAGGACATTCTTTTCCTCAAAACGTTCCAGACGAAATCCTCGTCTCTAGAACTCAAAACATACAAACACACCTCTAAACGGTAACATGCCTCTAAACTGGCATCATTTCGTTGTTGCTGATCACAACAAACGAACTCTAACGTCCTAAACAGACAAATAGCCGCCCTTCAAGGGGTAGGCTCTCTTGCATCCGACAAGGATAAACATAGTGCGCTATACAAGAAATCCAAATTTTGGTTTAGCTCTTCGTAAAGGAAGTAGCTCGACTCACGCCCAGACAATCATATAAGCCGACAACAATTCGCGGATTTTAAACGGTACGAGTCAGGTTAAAATCGCAAACAGGCAAAACGAAAGCCGATCTGTCATCGCAAAGCCTCAGTCCGAGAGTAAACCTAGGTCTTGCCCTAAACCCAGCCACGCTGGATCTTGACATCTCACAGACATAGTATGGTATACGAGATCCAAAAATTTGTCTCTTCACTTAAGCCTATTCGTTTCACGAACTTTTCGCGTAAATCGGTAAACCGCGGAAAATCTCGCTTTATGCAAACAATAGGTACGGTGATCATCAGGGAACTAGGAATGAGGCGACAACTCACACCCTCTTTCTCATCAAAAACTGAAGTTCGTAAATAATCGAAAAACAAATACATCAACAGCATCATGCTCGAAAGTCTCTCATCACACATAACCAGACCATATAAGTCTCGCTGGAAAACAGATCACAAGGGTCTTAAACTCCAAAACGAACTACGGAAGGCTTGATCCCTGCAACAAGGGTGCGTAGGCAGCCTTGAAGGCGCAGCCCCAATCTTACCACTTTCAGCGGAGCCTTTCAACCATTAATTCCGCCTATCTTTCCTGACATTTCTTATCGCTCGCAAGAACATCACGAAGGTTCTATCGAGCTGGGGGGCTAACTGTTGGTGTCAAAATCGGTCACGACGGAATCAATGACTGAAAGTCTCTAAAGTATTTCTTGAAACAAAAGTCTCGGATAATTTGAAAAGAAGTTATACGAGATTTTCTCAAATTAGAATATCCACTCTCTGTGAGATCGAAGACTACGGGCGTGCGGACGAGAGTCCCCGAAAGATCGGTCCGCCGCCCAAGGACATCAAGATTCGATCACCACAAAACCCTAAACACAAAGAATCTTCCTCGAAACTTCAAGAGGTCGTTCTCTCAAACCGTGAGGAACCAGAAAACGATCAAGATATCAAATCGAAGCCCTCGCCGAGATCTTCAGCCTGCCGGCGGCACCGGCCTGGCGCCGGCGGCACCCGGCCTGGCGCCGACGGCACGCGCCACGCTGGCCGGCCTGGCGCCGGCGGCACCCCTGGCCGGCGGCACCGCCGGGCCGCCTGGCGCCGGCGCCACCACGCTGGCGGCTTAGCGGGCGGCACCGCCACGCTGGCGGCCTGCCGGCGGCACCGCCACGCTGGCCGCCTGGCGCCGGGCACCGCCCTGCCGGCGGCACCCCGCGCTGGCCGCCTGGCGCCGGGCGGCACTGCCACGGGCCGCCTGGCGCCGGCACCCGCCTGGCGCCGTCGGCGGCCCTCGTCCTGGTCTCGGTCCCATCGTGTTGGTATGATCCCATCTTGGCTTGTTTGGATCAATCATCGTGAGCTTGGGACGATCACGGCTACGAATAAACATCCTTCTACTGGAATCGTCCTCGATGTTTTACGACAAAAACTAGAAGGATTAGATTTCTCGTAGAAGATATCGTATAAAACAAGGTCGATTAACTTGAACATCGATCCTTTAGGCTATCGGTTTATTTTACGAGAAAATAGTCTTTCCGAGAAATCGTATAAAACGTTCAACGACTTAAGACAAGTCCACGGACTTACTTACGATTTTAAGAATTCAGGCCCAATCAGGCTATGACGGTTTATCCGATTTCCCGAACATCGGATAAACATCAAGTCACCAAAAACTCGAGGATAATTACGAAGATCGACGAAAATGGAATACTTCCTGAAGAGATAAGCTTGGGCCCAAAGGCGAGGTCCATCATCTCAAGGCAAACCGACCTAGGAGTGAGTATATAAGGAGAGCAAGAGCAGAGGAGAGGAAGATCCGAAAATCCTAGAATCTAGACTTAGAGAACTTTTGCTAGCTTAGAGAACTTAGAACTTAGGCGGTTAGGCCAGCGAGGCAGGACTTAGAGCGTATGGCGCCTCTTGTTCTAGTTTTATCTTCTCCAGACCCTGTTCCTCTCGGAAGGATCTAACAATTCTTTTACTCAGAGCTCCGCACATAGAAACCCTAGGCATTATCTTCGACATGCCCGCTTCTATGACCAACGCTCATATTAGGCGAACCAGGCCCTAGAGCGTCTGGCGCCTGCCCGAAATCTCTGCTCCTCGGAAGGATCGGACAATTCTTTTACTTAAGAGCTCCGCACATAGAAACCCTAGGCGTTATCTTCGACATGCCTGTTTCTATGACAAACGCTCATACTAGACGAACCCGCCCAGACGGTTCGATCTCTTGTTCAATTCCTTCTAACTGAACTACGTCCGACTTGATCCTCGAAGGTACGTAGGCAGCCTTTCTTAAGGTCCAGTCCCAAATCTTAACAAAACTTTTCGCATTTATTCAGTCACTTGTCGTTGGCTGTCAGAGAATCCGGACCTTCAAGGAAAGTCGGGTTTACTTGCCTTTCCTCCGCAATCTTATTCATTGAAATTGACGGTGTGAATTTCGGTTCCCACATAAAGTAAATCTAGAAAAACATATACAAGTTTTTTTAATATATTTTACATAAAAATATAAAATAAAAACTAAAAATTAATGAAACTTTATGTTTCAGAAATGGAAAAAATAATTATTTTTTCTTCTAAACAAATTTTTAGAAAAATGTAGCATCTATAAATATTTTTAGTCGTTTCTTAATTTAGTATTTTTATAATGTAATTTTATAAGTAAAATTAATAAAATCATATGTTAAAATAAATTAAATAAGATTATACTTAAATTTTTTTTTACTTAGGTGATGATTGTTTTGTTAGATTCTAGATTCTAGATCTTGGTATTTGGCTTTTGGTTTTTTGTTTTTGGCTTTTGGTTTTAGTTTTTGGTTTTTGATTTTTGATTTTGCAGTAGATTTTGGTTTTTTAAAAAACTTGATTGGTGGTTTTAGATTTTGTTTTCTAGTTTCTGATTTTTTCTCTTGAAAATAATAAAATAAAAAATATTCAGTAAATTATTTATTAATGAAAAATAAAAAAATTATTACTAAAATAAATATCATTTTTAATAAATAATACCAATAGATATGTAAAATTACATAAAATATTTTTACACAATTAATTTTATTTTATTGAGAAGTTTTTAAGAAATTCTCTCATATAATTTTCATATTATATATGTTAAAATTATTTTACTTAACCTTATTGTATGTATTTTAAAGATTCTTTACAAAAATAATTGGATGGTTATTTTATATTTTGTTTTGTAACTAATAAAATACTAATAATAAATTAATTATTTTAAAAAGTAAAAATAAAAGTATTATATTGGTAGGTCTTATATTTTATTGGCATGAATTAGTAAAATGATGAAAACTAATTTCGTAACTAAAACCTATTATCAACAGTAATATATACATATTATTTCAATAGTTAAATTTTAATCAGCAAAACTTATTTAACGATATACTTAATTTTTTATGAATTATTTTGTAGTTCACTATTGTAAAGCAAAAAAATTATAATGATTAATTTATTATTAGGTAAATTTTCATTCACATATTGTATTAGCTTTAGTAAATTTAATCTTAGTCTTGATTAGCATTAATATGGCATTGATTCTTACGTATACAAGGTAGATGTTTTTCTATATATACTACTTTTGCAAAATTTTAATTTGAAATTGAAAACTGAAAGTTTTAAAATATAATTATGAATAATTACATATTATTTACTATGAAATTATAAATAGTACTAAATATTACCAAATAAAATATTCACTTCTTAAAAATAAATTTTAAAAAAAATATAACTTTTAGAAGTGTATAAAATTTATATAATTATTATATTATAAAATAAAAATATATATAGATTAGTGAAATTAAACTAATTTCGTTGTAGTTAATATATAATACTTATAACCAACAAATTTAATTAACCTTTCTTTTAGTTTTGTGCTACAAAATATCAATTATTACATCATGGATTTACCTTACCGAAAAATTCTAATTTTTGAGTTGTGGAGAAAGCCATTTGTTCATGCAAATTTTTAATTGTAGATGTGATTGTGATATAAATAATTGACATACTGTAAAAAGATGAAAACAGTCACGTAGTACTAGGGAAAACCCAAAAAAAGTGGATTCTGATTTTTATGTACAAAATGATTATAGAGTTTAAAATCTGGTTTCCCTAAAAAATAGGGAATCTACTTTACCTAAATCTTGATTGGACGAAAACTAGAATTTTGAAAAACAAAAACTAAAAACTATTCTAGAATCTACAAACAATCAGCCTTTTAGTTGTAGATATACATCTGTATGTACTAAAGTCGAACCAGAGCAGATATCCGCCTCTAAATTTTTTAATGGATATTGATATTTTGTTTTGCTTTGCTCCGGAGACTTAAGGTTATCCAGATTTTTCGGAACAAAATGAATAATGAATCGAATCAAATTAAACGGATAAAGTCTCCGGCCTTAGTAGAATGCATGTTCTACATATGGTAAACAGTTTAAAATTTTGAAAACATTTTCTATTCTACATTAGACGTAGAATGTATTATAAAATCTGTAGAACAAATCATTTAATATTTTTCAAATTATCTGTTCTATGAAAAAATAATTTTATACCAGTCATATAAACCATTACTAATGTTTATATTTTCTAAAAATAATATACATTTATTTACAATTATTTGTTATTTAGTTAAGGATATTACAAAAAATTATTAAATTTGATATTACATTCTTTTGATAAATCAATAAATTTGAAATTTTATCAAAAAAATGAGTAAATTTGACAGAAAGGCTACAAAATGTGAGATTTTTTGTCCCCTTTTACCAAATTGCTCAATTAAATACTTTTATATGTTCTTGGATTGACTTAAGCAGAATTTTTTTTTTTTTTGAATTTTTGGATCGGTATTTCAGTTGGGTCAGAATGGTTTTAGAATATATGTATGGTTCATTTTTAGATTATAAAGCTTTAAAAGTTTTCAGAGCCACTTTTTGTAGAAGTCACGGCCAATAAAGCCTAAGCCAATCGGAGCCTGGGTAGATTAATGATTAAATTCTATGTTTAGGGCGTTTCGTGATAAAGTTCATAGTTGGAAGGAAAATAGGTTTCTAAATTTTAGAGGATTTAATGATGTCAACCCTTGATTCATAAATTTGAAATTTTACAAAATACACTAATATTATTTATTATGATCATAAATAATAATTATTAGATTTTTTCGTCGTTTTGGAGTTGCCCATACGATACGTCCTCACGTCCTGGTCTCGGAGACCCGGTAAAATTTTGTGGTTTCTATTTGAGTATACTTTTCTTTCTTTCTTTTTCTCCAGAAATTTGAGTTTAATTTTCTTTAATCAAAA
This sequence comes from Brassica nigra, assembly GCA_016432835.1. Classification (NCBI taxonomy): domain Eukaryota; kingdom Viridiplantae; phylum Streptophyta; class Magnoliopsida; order Brassicales; family Brassicaceae; genus Brassica; species Brassica nigra. Next base: position 9,672,251 of record CM028245.1, on the reverse strand, counting down.
ATGTTATGACCCTACCAAGTTATTTTTCTTTAAGATGGTATTATCCCACAAATCTTTTCAGTTGATCCCATAAAAAAGAAGAGAAAACATGTTTCATTTAATTGGGTGTTAGGTATTTGAGCTCACGTTATTATTTATTTATTTAGACTCACTTTTATGTTAAACCCAATTTAAATGAATACTAAACATTCTATAGGTCTCAATTAATTATTAGCTTTTTTGAACTAAGAAAATTGGGGATTTTCTAAACTAGATAATCGAACTTGGATTTTCTAATATTATTAGCTAATTTTAATAAAACATAAATAAAAAGAATCAAAATATAAAAGTTATTCTTCGCCTAAAAATAAAACATCTCTTTTATAAAAAAAACAAAAAACTTAGATATTCAGGTGAAATTTCATTATATATTTCTATCTACTTTGTTTTCTTTGGATTTTCATTATGGGTTTTATTAAACAGAGATGATATATTTTTACTCATATAGAAAGTAATGTTTATATTTTTTTATCACATGAGCTCAACTTTCTTTTAATTGTAATTTAGAATTTAAAATAATTTATTTTATTTAGTTTACCAGCTATATAATAGATTAATTCTTGAAAAATATATCTTTCACCTTTTCAGATGCTACTATCTCATCTTCTTCTTGTTTCCAATTGGAGGAACAAGGTTCTTCGTTAAGCTCTTTCAACACTTTATTCACATTAGTAGATTCACAGTGCAACACCAATTATGGATTTTTTTTCCATGACACATTATCAATAATGAGTGCTTGAAATTGTAGATGAATTTGAGACAAGAGGTGTGGGAGAAAGAGTCAAAACTTCCTATCAAAAACCAAGACATGAATAGAAGATGGTTTTCTTTGCATTGTCGGCTTTCTAATCTCTACCTTTGTTGTTTCATAAGTTTGAGATTCATATTTTTTATAAAGTTTATTTCATGCAAAAAATTTCCAACTATAAAACTTTTAAACTTATCATGTAATATTTTATATTTTAATTAAAAGTATTTATAAAAAAAATAACATTACCATTAACATGTTCTTTTCAACTCATCTTTTTCTTCTAAAACTATCATTTGGAAGGGGAGGCAAGTTTTTATCATAAATACCAGTAAAACAAACTCTTTCGAAGATCTATTTTACATTTTTTTAAAGAAATGGTATTAAGTGACTTATGTACCCCTTTAATAACATTAAATTTGATACATTTTCTTTTATAAAAAATTATTAGTGGTAATATATATGTAAAAAGAAAACAAGAAATTGTATTTTTGAATATATATTTTTGACTAAACTTGTATATTTGAAATTGTTCTGATTATTTTACCATAACCCAAGAAGTTTCATATATTGTTTGACTAAATTTCCAGGATCTTTCCTCTCCGAAACTAGATTTGAAAATTTAAGACTACGTCACTTTCCTTCTTTTTTTTTGGTTGAAGAAGTCACTTTCCTTATACAAGTGTTATGCATATAAAAAAATCTCATTGATATCACTAAAAGTTTGACTTTTGTGATAAAATAATGCTAGACGGAGGAAATAAAATAATAGTATTTATTAAAACGGAAAAGGAAATTAATCCAAACCTCAAACAGTAAACAATAAAACCTAGACCCACATTTTCTGTTTTCAAGAAGAAAAAAAAAATAAATTTTGGGTTTTAATATCTATTTATTTTAAATATATTTAATTTATTATATAATAGATATGTATATATTTATCTTTGTACCTTTTAATGAATATTGTTTTGTAATTTTCAAGTGTATGTATTATTCTTTCAATAAATTTTTTTTCTTTCATATATATAATATATATCCTCTAGAAAAAGGCAAAGTTAAAGAGTGACATAAAGTTCCAGAATCTTTGGACGAAGATGATGAACCCTACAAAAGCTAATAATATCTTTTTGGGTTACTTTGTCCCGTTCGTTTGGGGTTTTGTTTTGATGAACGTTGGTTTGGGAAAAAACCCAACAAGTGAAATCAAAATAGGAATAATTCTTGATCTCCAAACTCAATTTTCCAAAATCTGCCTCACTTCCATTAATATGTCGTTGTCTGATTTCTACGAAAATCGTCCTAATTACACCACAAGACTTGCGATTCATGTAAGAGATTCCATGGAAGATGCTGTTCAGGCTTCAGCTGCAGGTTGGGTTCTTCTCTCTGTCTCTCTTGGTTTGCTTCTCCGTTGTTGCTGTTCAATGAAACGTTAGTACTACCGACTACTTAGGAACTAAGGCCAGGTTTACGGCCAGATTTAATTAAACCAATTTCTTAAATGATTTCAAACTTTCTGTTATAAGTATTTGGCCATATATGAACGGCTATTGTACACCTTTTTTAACTTCTCGCAAGCAACTATAAGAATATTTGCCCTTTCTCAAAAAAAAAAAAATAAAAAATTTATAAGAATATTCAACAAAAAAGGTTTTCAAACTCCAACTTTGTTTTCTGGGAAAATTTTAGCAAAAAAAAAAAGAACTTTGTTACTTATAAAAGAAAGTTCTTTGGTAGAATGGAAATAACTAGAAAATGGAGGTTTTCTTTTTCTTTGGTCTGTTTTAAATTTTAATCGTATGTGATAAGATAATATCTGTATGAATTTGTTTAATTGGAAGAAAGATGAAACATTTTTAACATTTTACCGAAAAAAGATGAAACATTTTCTTGACTATTCAGAAATCAGAAGAAATATTCTCTCATGTGGTCTGTAAAGAAAACTATTCGTGCGGGTATCTGTTTTATTTGTTTATAAATAAATATTTATTTTGTATAAATGATAATATATAATTTTAAAATTATCTATATTAAATAATTATTTAATATAATTTTAATACAATGATTTTATAGTTTATATTGAGTAATTTATTTTATCTTTTAAAGTGTCATTTGTTTCACATTTTTAGAATATGATTTGTGCAGCTGCACAAATATATTTTTATTTTTTATTGGATAAATTCTTTAATGTATGATAAATTATTATAGATGCTATTTTAAACTTGGTGTTATATATTTTATTTAGGGAAGATGTATATGATATGATATATATACTATTTTATATGGTATTAGATACTATAATGGATAGGTAAGTATTATATTAGATACCATATTGTCTCGGTTAAGTATTATATGTTGAGTAGTTTCTTTGTTGTCAAAAAAAAAGTATTATATGTTAATTCTTCTATACATAGTTTCTTTACTCTAGTATCAAAATATTATAGTTTAATAGGTATGTAATGTTTGAAACGTTAGGTAAAATGTGTTACATATGGTTTATTAAAAAAATCTTGGAAATAAACATATAGAGGTTACTGGTTAGGTAAAAGATATGTAACATTTCTAATGCTTCCCTTCAGGGCCGCTACTGGTTATATAATATATGGAGGTTAAACAATATATCGTGACTAGGATTAGTAAATATGATAGGTGGATCATTTTTGTCTTCGAATTTAAAAGCTATATAAATAATAAGTATGTGTAAAGGAAGATATTTGTTAGTGTAAGTCTTACGTTAGGTAGGCAAAATTTTAGGATAAGTAGTTATTAATATCGATCTTGTTGCCGTTTTTTTTAGAAATTAGTGTACATTTAGGAAATGTATTAATATAACAGAAAAAGACACAATATATTTAAATATAAGTTCAATAAATAGTTTACTTCAAAAAAAAATAGTTTACTTAGGGGCATTTTATATTTGTACTCCCTTTTAATAATATAGATTGTTGATGGACAATTAAAGACTCCATTTTCATTTATCTTTCTTAGGAGTCAGATGGTCATTCTTCACCTACAAAAACATCAAATTTATGGATGCTAGCGATTAGATTATTGGCGTTTAATTAGAGGTGGGCAAAAAACCCAAACCGAACCGAACCGAACCGACCCAACCGAAGTTAAACCGAACCAAACCAAACCGTATTCTTTACATAACCCAATTGGTTCATGTTTTACTCAACCCGAATGGTTCGGTTTGGTTTGGTTTTAAACCGAACCAAACCGAACCAAACCGATAAACCCAATATATATATATATATTAACATATTGTAAATTTTAGTTAAAGTTTCCCACATTTTCTTGACTTAGTATATTCTTAAAAATTTTCAAATATGATTCAAATAAATGAATAATACTATTATATATATTCTCTAATTCTAATACCTAAAGATTGTACTGAAAACAAAATCTAAAAACTATAAGCATCTATATATCATAGTCGTCTTGTCTCGTTCATCTTCTCCAATTTCCATTGTCTAAAAGTAAAATTATGTAACAGAATTATAACAAGATCAATAAAAACAAAAAGGTAGATGCAAATAGTCTTTTAGTTTATATTTTGGAATGCTTACAAGTCTTTTTACGTTAATTTGATTAGTCATCATATTTTATAACCTACCCGAACTACACCGAACCAAACTACACCATCATAAAGTAAACCAACTAAATCAAAACCAAACCCAACTAAATCTAAACCAAACCGAACTAAATCTAAACCAAACCGAACTAAACCGAACCAAACTAAACCCGAACCAAACTCAAACCAAATCTACTTTGGTTTTAATTTGGTTGAGTTTTATAAAACCCAAACTAACTGAACCCAAACCGAACCCGAAACTAAACCGATATGCCCACCCCTACGTTTAATAACAATTATAAAAAAATGCCTTTTATCTTTTTTAACATTTTTTGTGCACATATCATTTTCAATATTCTAGATTTTCAAAATCATAAAAATTTCCTTGAATGTGTTACATATGGTTTATTAAAGAAATCTTGGAAATAAACAAAATTCATATAAAATCATAATACATTAAAAGATATAAATAAAATTTTCATTAATTAAATTTCATCATCTAATTAATATTCACTAATTAACTATCGTAATTATATATAATAAACTAAAATTTAAAATTATTATTACAATATATAAATTAAATTTTCATTATCTAATTAATATTCACTAATTAATTATAATAATTTATATTTATATTTATAAAATATTAAAATTAATTTTGGATAATTTATTTCTGGATTGCTAATATATCTAGATCTAAAACCTAGTTTTTTGATCAATTAATTTATACGGAAAAAAATTCTCAACTGAAACTAGAAAATTTATACAAACTAAAAGTTAAATATAAACATTAGTATTATACACATTATTTATAGTTCTAATTATATTGAGATAAATATTTTATATTGTACTATAGTGATATAGTTTGGACTTGCTTATAATTATATAACGTAATTATTGTAATAATTTATTGTTTAACCGCTATTGCATTCAATATTCAACTATCATGCTGCCAAAAAAAAAAACAAATTCAACTATCATAATTATTTCAACGCTATACTGATCATATGAGTGGCATAATAATACTTGAAACTGATGAAACCACCAGTTTCGGCAAATTATCATACCCGCATCCGCACCTACTACATTTAACCAACCAAAGAGGAGCCCATAGACACCAGCCGAGACGAATGTCGGAGATGCAAAACACGATATTAGATTTGAAAATTTTTCTTTCCTAACACATGCACAATAGTCTACTTTCTTTTGATATATATATTCAATCTATTTTCACAACCTTTTTTTTAACACCTTTTTTATGAACACCTATTTTCACAACTAATGCCGTGTTTGAAGCCTATTATTTTTTGAAAGGATGACTTGTCTGATCAATTTCGAAGCGATGTTAGTTTTAAGATCATCCATATATCTTATTTGGCCACCTTATTTTAATCAAAATTAGATTTACAACAACATAAAACTGTGTTTCAGAAAAAAAAACAACAACATAAAACTATATTGTATGAGTCAACTATTGATTGAAGTCTCATATAGTAAGTATTCTTCTTGTGGGATTTCTAATACATTGGTCACATGGGAAATAGAACACATTTAATATTTTCTCGGTAATGATTCAACACTAAGTTTGTAAATATTAAAAAAGAGTTTGTAAATAACTGTTGCATTTAGCGATGAAATTGTTTGTTTCTTGTGTGCAAGCAGCTTTGGACCTAATCAAGAACGAAAAAGTGAGCGCCATCATCGGACCACGAAGCTCTCTGCAAGCCGAGTTTATGATTCGACTGGCCAACAAATCTCAAGTACCGATCATCACATTCTCGGCAACAAGCCCTCTTTTGACATCTCTCAAGAGCCCTTACTTCGTCCGAGCCACTCTTAGTGACTTATTACAGGTCAGAGCCATTGCGGCCATTGTCAAATCCTTTGAATGGAGAAGTGTTGTTGCAATTTATGTGGACAACGAATTCGGAGAAGGAATCTTGCCATACTTGGCTGACGCTTTACAAGATGTGCATACTTGTATAACAATTAGAAGTGTGATCTCACTGGAGGCAAGCAATGATCAGATTACAAAGGAGCTTTACAAGCTCAAGACAATGCAGACAAGGGTGTTCGTTGCCCACATGCCACCAAATCTTGGGTTTCGGGTTATTCAGAAAGCTAGAGATATTGGGATGATGGGGGAAGGGTATGTATGGATATTTACAGATGGAATGACGAATTGGATCAGCTCTACCGAACACGGTAGCAGCTTGGAGAATATGCAAGGGGTGTTGGGTTTGAGAAGCCGTATCCCCAACTCACATGAGCTTGAAAACTTCAGCTTGAGATGGCAGAAAATATTTGGGCTGCAGGCTGATGCAAAACCAAATGTTTTTGCGTTACGGGCGTATGATTTGATAACTGCATTGGCCATGGCCGTGGAGAAAACGAACAAAAAAAATTTACGGTATGATAACCTTAGCGCATTGTCAAATAAAATGACAGATTTGGGGACCCTAGGAGTCTCTCGCTACGGTCCAAGTCTTCTAAAGGCTCTGTCGGATGTAGACTTCAAGGGTTTAGCAGGAAATTTTAAACTCGTTAACATGCAGCTCGAGTCATCATCAACTTTTGAAATCATCAATATTATTGAAAATGAAGAGAGGATTATCGGATCCTGGACACCTACCAATGGACTTGTGAATGAAAATCCAACAAGTGAGTGGTTGGGTCCTGTGATATGGCCCGGGAAGTCGACAGTCATTCCGAGAGGATGGGAGATTCCCTACGGACGGGAAGAAAATATTTAAAGTAGGTGTTCCATTGAAGAGAGGATTCTTAGGCTTTGTGGATGTAAAGAAAGATCCGAGGAACGCAACAATACCAACAGGTTACTCGATAGAAGTCTTTGAAGCTGCTCTTAAAAGGTTGCCTTACTCGGTCATTCATCGCTATGTCACTTTCGACACTCCAAATCATAGCTACGACACTCTGGTAGAGCAAGTCCATAATGGGGTTAGTTCTCTTTTTCTTACAAATCCAAAATATAATAAATGTTGTTTGTTCATCCACTACAATAGATGATATTATATAGCTTTCTATCTTTGGATGTGTGTTTTCTAAACATATCATTAATAAATGAGACAGATGTTCGACGCAGCTGTGGGAGATATAACCATCAGAGCAAATAGGTTTTTCTCTGTTGATTTCACGTTACCATACACAGAGTCTGGTGTATTTATGTTGGTACCAATGAAGGACAATGAAAACAATACATGGTTTTTCCTCCAACCATGGAGCTTAGACCTATGGGTCACCACGGCTTGCTTCTTCATATTCATTGGTTTTATTGTGTGGATTTTAGAACACAGAGTCAATACTGACTTTCGTGGACCGCCTCACCACCAGATCGGAACTAGTTTCTGGTTCTCCTTCTCCACTATTAATTTTGCCCACCGTAAGTTACTAAAAGCAATATTCACTGATGATATAGAAATGTTAAAAGTTTATAGACTTGCATACATGAATATTCGTATTGAGTGAAGAGGTACGTTTGGTTTGCGTGATAGATATTATAGCTTGTGCGGTGTGTGTATATAGGTGAAAAGGTCGTGAGCAATTTAGCAAGGTTTGTGGTGGTCGTCTGGTGCTTTGTGGTGCTTGTGCTCACTCAGAGCTACACAGCGAATCTCACCTCTTTCCTTACAGTACAACGGCTTAAACCAGAAGTCACCACTATGAATGAACTTATAGAAAACAAGGAGACTGTAGGATTTCAAAACGGTTCTTTCGTGCTTTTATTCTTAAAAAATAAAGGATTTCAAGAATCTCAACTCAAGCCTTATAATTCTGCTGAAGAATGCCACAAGCTTTTGATCAATGGGACTATTGCAGCAGCTTTCGATGAAGTGGCTTACCTTAAAGTTATCATTTCTCAGTATTGCAACAAATATGCAATTGTTGAACCTTCTTTCAAGAGTTCTGGTTTTGGCTTTGTAAGTTCCTTCCCTTTCCTTTCCTTTCCTTTAACTTTACCTTTTGCAAAATTACACAGTAAGTTTCAGTTTAGGTATTTTTATTCCATGATCGGTGTAGGTATTCCCCAAGAATTCACCTCTGACGGATGATGTCTCGAGGGCTATCTTGGAAGTGATTGAAAGCGATGAAATGAAACATATCGAGAATAAATGGTTCTCCAAAAAGAGTAACTGTTCTGATCCAACCCTCACTCCTTCACACAACCGGCTTAGCGTCAGTAGCTTTTGGGGTCTATTTCTAATAGTAGGTGTTACTTCGCTCTTGGCCCTTCTCGTCTTTGTGGCTTTTTTCTTTTACGAACATAGGCACACACTGAATCATGAGGACTCCGAAATTTCTTTCTGGAGAAAGCTAACCATATTGGTTAGAAGCTTTGACGAAAAAGACATAAGATCCCACATGTTCAAGGACAGTGCGGTTCATAATGTGAGTTCACCTAGTACTCCAAGATCTTCGACAGTGCAGAACATACCATGGCCACAAAATCCGTCAGAAAACATGGAGTTTGAGCCAAGAAGAGTGTCTCTCGTTCCGAGTGAAGAATTTTTCACTCCACGACTAGAACAAGATGAAGACGAGGAAGCTAATACTTTGCGTGAAGTAGAATGAGAAAGAAAGTTTGTTAAAGAAAGTTTGTTGAAGCCAGAGGTTCAGGAAGAAAGTTTGAACTGACGATCCAACATATTTAGAAACATACTATTTTCAGTGTATAAATATAAAAAGCTTCAGTTCGATACGGAATCAAGAAGACACAACTGTACCGTAAGAAAAATCAGTTGAAAAGCCAAAATATATTACTGTAAGGAACATACTATTTCAATGTATATTAGGTGATTCTCCCATGTTTTTAATGCAAATACATATATACATTTACAAAATAATCAAATCATAATAGTTTTAGTTAGTATTTTGCTTTCATTTGTTTTTAACACATAGATTTCATTTCAGTCTGAGTTGTAACATTATCTCCTCTTAACATTACATTTACAAAATAGCAAAAGAATTTTGTATTTTGAGCATTCAGGTATTTTCATTGTTTGTAATATTTATTTTTGCTCCCATGATCGGTGTGTAGGTATTCGCCAGGAATTCTCCTCTGACGGATGATGTTTCAACGGCAATCTTGAATGTGACTGAAGGCGATGAAATGCAACACATTGAGGACAAATGGTTCAAGAAACAGAGTGATTGTCCTGATCAAAACACTATTCTTTCCTCCCACCATCTCAGCCTTAGTAGCTTCTGGGGTCTGTTTCTAATAGCAGGCCTTGCTTGAATCTTGGCACTTCTCATATTCGTAGCCAACTTCTTGCACGAACATAGGCATAAGCTATTTCAAGACTCAGAAAACTCCTAATGGAAAAAGTCAATGTTTTTACTCAGAATCTTTGATGAGAAAGGCATCAAGTCGCATACTTTCAAGAACAGTGTCGTTCAACACGTGAGTTCACCTATTACCCTCGGCATTCCAAGTTCTTCAACCATGCAGGGCACACCATCGCCACGAAGTCCGTCACCAATTAGGGAGATTGAGCTAATAAGAATATCTGGCAACCCGAGCGGAGAGCTTTTGAACGTGCAACCGATACAAGATGAAGACGAGGAATCTTCTATTCAATGTGAAATAGAGAGAAGTTGCAAAAGTTCATGACAGGTTTGCCACTCCGTTTTCGGTTGTAATAGTATTGCAAAATCTTGTATTCATATTCGTATGTTTTTTTTTGAAACACATATTTAATTGATTAAAGAGTTTAGTTGGGGCCATTCAAGGCACCCTCAACAACCAACAGCGCCCAGATGCAATAAGAGCGTTCTTGGCCAGCAAATCAGCAATGGTGTTCCTCTCTCGGGGGATCCACACAAACGAGACAAATTTAAATTCTAGAGACAAAGCAAGAATGTCTGCAACAACTCCATGCAGTTCTGCCACTACCGAGCCCGAGTTAACAATTGAAACCAGTTGAGAAGAGTCCGACTCGAACTTGATCTTCTTTAGCTTCATTCTTTGGCAAGCAGCAACAGCATCACGCAGGGAAAGGGCTTCCGCCATAAGAGCAGACCCGACGTGGGTAGCGTGATCTTTAAAGGATTGGTTTCCCGATCGAGTCAAGAGGACCCATCCCAGACCTGCAACTAAAAGAGAAGAGTTCCAAGCAGCATCAGACCTTACCACCGCCGTGTCTGATGGGCATGGGGGTTCTAGCCTTGTTCCTCGCTTTGGTGATGAATCCTCACTCTTCCGGTTGCAGCTCCATTCTCGTGCCAAGCAGATTGCAATTGAGAGCGTTTCTTCAGCTGATAAAGAAAATCCTTCAAAAACCAATCGGTTCCTCGACTTCCATAGCATCCAGAGGATCCAGAGAGCCAGAGATACAGACGGAATCCCCTGGGATTGCAGAGAGACCAGAGAGTTCCAGGAAGCAATCAAATCTACCATCCCACTACATTCCACCTCAGTGACCAGAGGGGCTAACCGCCAGACTTTTCGAGCGAACGAGCAGTGGAAAAGGAGGTGAGTGATAGATTCGGTGCATCCGCAACATTTACATTTGGGGTCGATATCAATATGTCGTTCTACTAGTCTTTCTCCAACTGGTAAAGCTCCCTTTAGAATCTTCCAAGCAAAAAGCTTAATTTTTGGTGCAGTGTCAACATTCCAAATGCTTTTGTTCCAATCGAAGCCGGGTCCTGTGAGATCGTGAGGTTGAAAGTCTTCGTCCTCCACAGCAGCATAATACCCAGACTTAGTAGAATAGTCACCAGACTTTGTTCCTAGCCACATCAATTTATCCGGAGCCCCTGTGGTACTCTGTTTGATGCTGAGGATATGCTCTTTGTAAGCAGGGAGGATGAGTCGGATCTTTTGGAGATCTCACTGATGACCTTCAGGCAACATAAGGTCAGCAACAACCAGGCCAGCATGCTGTTCATTCGGGGGTCCCATTGGTCTCAGCTCATTGTTCATAGAGAACCCCGGATCCTGCCAGATGTTAATGGAAGATCCATCTCCTACTGCCCAACCAATCTTCTTTAGCAAAAGGTCACGTCCCACCAAGACGCTCCGCCAGCCATGCGACATAGTAGAAGAGGGAGAAGCTACCAGGATGTTATTTTCCGGGCAGTATTTGCCTAGCAAGGTCTTGCAGAGTAAGTTGTCCGGGTTCTCTAGCATTCGCCATCCAATATTAGCCAGCAAGGCATCATTAAATTTCTGGAAGTCTCTGAGACCCAACCCTCCTGAAGATTTTTGCTTTGCTATTCTGTCTCAAGAGACCCATGCCATTTTCTTTTTATCATCCTTATCGTCCCACCAGAAACGGGTAACCACCGACTTAATCCTCTTGCATAGAGAGACCGGAAGCTTAAAGCTGGTCATAGCATATGAGGGAATTTGGGATAGAACGCTTTGCAGCATAACAAGTTTACCCGCAGAGGAGAGGAATTTTGTAGACCATCCTCTGGCTCTTTGTTGAATTCGGTCGATAATGGTGGTAAATAGATCCCTTTTGCGTCGACCAAAGTGCTCGGGGAGACCCAAGTATTTGCCCATGCCCCCTTCTTTTTGAATTTGCAGCTCGTTTTTCACCATCTCTTTTAGGGCAGTAGGAGCTTTGTTAGAAAAGGCGATGCTCGATTTGTCCACATTGATTGCTTGTCCCGAAGCTGCTTCATACTTCCGCAAGATAGAGTTGAGTGATTTTCAGTTTTCCTTATTAGCATGAAGGAAAAACATTGTATCGTCAGCAAACAAGAGATGGGAGATTCGAGGACACCCTCTAGCCACCTGGAGTCCTTTAAGAGCTCTCTCATCTTGCGCTTTGTTACATAATCCCGAGAGAACTTCACTACACATTATAAATATGTAGGGAGAAAGAGGGTCGCCTTGGCGGATCCCTCTGCTCGGTACTACCTTCCCTCTAGGCAAGCTGTTAATGAGGAAGGAGTATGTAACTGTCGAGATACATTGCATGATTGCTCGGGTCCAATCCCGGTGGAATCCCAACGGTGGAAGAACTAAGGCCACAAAGTCCCACTCGAGGCGGTCGTAAGTCTTACTCATATCTGTTTTAACCGCCATCGCACATCGCTGTTCCGCTTTGGAGGTTTTCAGAAAATAGAGCACCTCATGAGTGATAAGAACATTATCTCGTATCGCTCGTCCCGGAACGAAGGACGACTGATTTTTGGAGATAAGTATGTCCATAAAAGGTTGTAGCCTGCGAGTGAGGATCTTCGAGTAAATTTTGTAAGAAACATTACACAAAGCGATGGGCATGTAGTCTGAAACTTTCTGCGGGTTTTTGATCTTTGGAATCAAGCGTATATTCGTATCATTCACATCCGCTGGCAGAGGCGTTCCACAAAAAAAAAACCCTGCACTTCCTTCACAATATCTGGGCCAATTCTCTCCCAGTGGGTGTGGAAGAATCCCGCAGAGAATCCGTCGGGCCCGGGGGCTTTCTCTGCATTGATAGAAAACGCCGCCTCCTTTATCTCAGTAGCCGATGGAATTGCAATGAGCAGAGCATTGTCCTCATCCGAGATAATTGGGTGAGGGCCTGGTTAAAAATTTCTTCTCTCTCTCTCCTGGTAGTGAAGTGAAAAGTTTGGTAAAGTAGTCGCCAATAACATTCACAATCTCTTCCTCCTTGTGCACTAAGATACCCTCTTCGTTCTCCAGCACCGAGAAAGCATTAATCCTTTTCCGCACTTTTGTTATGGCATGAAAGTATCTTGTGTTGCGGTCACCCAACTTTAACCAAAGGAGACGGCTACGTTGCTTCCAAAACTCTTCCTCTACTGAATACGCTGCATCGAGTTGCTTAGATATATCTTGGATCAGGCCTGTGTCATTGACCGAGCTGGAGAGGGCTATATTTAATTCGTGTTGCTTCTGCTCAATTAGTTTCTTGCTGTTTCTTTGTTGTGTGTGATTCCACACAGAGATGGCACTTCTTGTAGTAGCAAGCTTTTCCATGACCGATGAGCTACGGTCTCCTAACCAGGCCTCAGTAATCACCTTTTTTGCCTCCTCGTTCTTGCAGAGCCTTCTATCATATCGGAATTGGCCCCTACTCTTTTTGTCTCCCTTATCAAAGAAAGAGATAAGAGGCATATGATCAGAGCTTTCAAAACCTAAGTACTGGCACCTCGCAGTTGGGAAGCTTTCGGCCCACAGGGTGTTTGCAGCTGCTCTATCAAATCTACACCGCACGAGGTAATCACCTCTCTGACCTCTCCAGGAAAGAGGGTCTCCCGAGTGCTGCAAATCAAACAAACCCCTTCCGAAAAGAAAGTGCGCGTATCCGCAAAGGACCCTTCCGGTCGATCGATGCCTCCGTCCTTTTCATCGCTACACAGAATATCATTCATATTGCCTGTGATGAACCAGGGAGCATCACGATCCTGAGCAAGCGAAAGGAGATGATCCCATAACAGTTTGCGCTGCTTCTTATCAGTACTACCATAAATAAAAGAAGCATAGAAAGATTTCCCTTCAAATTCAACAAGTGTATCGATTACATTCGGGCTTGAGTCTAGAATCTGAAGAGTCAACTCTTGCTTCCAGAACAGTCCCAATCCGCCAGCTCCATGACCCGTAGGCGGTATCAGGTGGTGACATTCATATCTCAAATGCTCCAGTTTCTTGAGCACGAAGTCATCGGGGTTTTTAGATTCCATGATGAAGAGAATATCAGGGTCAAATGTTTTTGATACTTCTCCAAGTCTTCGAACTGACCGAGGATTCCCTAACCCCTGACAGTTCCAGCTTGCTACGGCTAAGGAACGAGGTTGGATTGGATCCGAAAATCCATCCGACGCAGACTCGACTTGGGAATCATGTTAACTATTGGGAGGTTTTCAGAGTTTGCAGCATCGTTGTCATGTGGAATCCCAACACGAGATGGCTCTCCTCCACCTTTACTTCCACCTTTACTTCGACTTGTAGTAGTTCCAGCACGATCCCGATCTACATGAAGCTTTTTGCGGACATTAGGCTGTTTGGTTTGTTGCACCTTTCTCTTCCGCGAGCTAGCTCCCGGTAAAGCCACCTGGCTTTCTCGAACTTTCTTTGACCTCAGGGGGCGTCCTAGTTTCCTCTTCAATGCTTTCCTCATGTCCTTAATTGCCTCTGCGACAGAGGAAATTTCACCATCAAGTTGAGTTCCTAGTCTGCTCGAGATTGGGGGTCGCTGGTATCATTAAGGTCATTTTGTGGGGAGTTCCTATTAATTTCTGTTGATAAAGGGCCCAGCCTACTGGTAGCTGAGGCTCTCTCCGTAGACGGGGCCAGAGGTAGGCTTTGATTGTTCACAACTGCAGCAGCTCTGCCAAGTCTACTAGAAAGTGAGCGTCTTCCTGAAGACATCGCCAGGGGAGACTCCTCCTCAGGATCTACCGTCGTATTTCGAGACAAGGAGGTTCTAACAACTAGAGCCGCATTTTCTTCAAGCTGACCCTTAGCTTCTGCTTGTATTAGTCTCTCCCTTCGAGTTGCACTCTCCGCGGGATCGGTGCAGTTGGCATATTGTAGTAAGACTCCTCTAACTGCCTCTACAGCAACCGCATATTTACCTCTAGGGAGATTAATTTGTCTGCCGTCTAAGGGACTCCCCTTATGACTTGACGACTGAATGTCTCTTGAAGCAGTATATTCCTTACGGTGATCATCATCCCGACGGGGTGGAGGAGTAAGCATAGTCTGCTTATCAGAGGATTGGCGTTGATAGCCTCTCCTAGGCGATACAGCAGAGTGGGAATCCCCACAAACATTCCTAAAATTTTCGTGGCAGTGGTCTTCAAACTTTCTTGCATGTTGATTCTCACTTAGTCGAGGAGGGTTTCTGTGATATCTGTCTCTTGGTTGCCATTCCTGGCGAGAGTACGCTCTGTTTCTCTGGGAATGAACTGAGTGGCCTCCTCTGGCTGTAGAGAGATCCGCGTGGTGAAGAGCGGGCCTAGCGGGGGGTCTAGGGTGATCAGCCCCTCGAGAATGCGAGTCTCTATCGCGTGTTGCGTCATATTTGTTTCTTGAATCATGGTGACCATTGTGGGTAACTGGATCTCTACTGGGTAGAGCTCCTTCCTGTGCTGCCATTAGAGCTTTCTTCTCATGTTTTTGCCTCCAAACAGTCACGGACAGCATGGTCAAGTCTGCAACACTTCTCACAATGTTTGTCTAGCTTCTCGTAGAGCAGATGCGCAGTGACTTCGTCTCCGTTGGGATACTCAACGATGGTAGATTTAATGAGAGGGAGCCTTCCATTAATATGTACTCTGATGCGCATCGTCAGAGGAGTAATTTCCGCAACTTCAAAAGTTCCCAAATCTTCCCCAATGCATCGGGCTGCTTCCTCCGTCCAGAGGTGGACTGGTATTCCTTGGATCTTAATCCAAAAAGGAATCATCGACGGGAAGTTTGGAGAGGTAGTAGGTATCCACCTTTCGAGGATAATCATCCATCGAGCATAGTGATATGGTGGGTTATCTAGTACCGTGAGGAGATCGGATTCCAATTCAAACTGAAATTGGAACATGCTAGAGCCCAAGTCTGAACCAACTGGTGGAATATCAGTTTTCCAGTGGTCAATAAAAAATGGTATGAGCGACCACACCTTATGAGCAGAAGGGTTTGTTACTCTGCCAATAAGAGTAAGAGAATGCTTCTTAAGTATCTCTAAGTTATCAGGTTCGGAGAGACGGACCCTAGCCGTACGGGGAGCAGGGTGGTGCTCGAGAACCGCCGCCCTCCCTTTCTCTGTAGTCGAAAATCTTCGCTGCATTGTTACTTGTCTGGCAAACGCACAAAGTACAACTATTCCTTTTCTTGTCAAGTTCTCTTTGTAGCACAGGGTGGTGGGTGAACAAAGACAGGAGAATGTGCGGTAGGTAGTGTCCACGGAGGAGCTAATCAGCTTAGAAATCCAATAAGATTAACTAGTACGCACTGGAAGAGATTCCAAGTTAAGCAGAGCTCCAGGACCAAGAACCAGCGGTCCAAAGCTTCTAGAAGAAGCCCTTCATATGGTCCGCCGATATGCAGGGTCGTCCGAGATGCTTCATGGTGGTGCCAGCAGGGGAGCTTCCGACGAGATGCGGTGGGGAAGACGGTCCCTCCGATCCGGGTCGGGGGAAGAACCCGGCGGGTAAGCACACAGAGCTGGAGATGGACCGGTGGTTTATTCTAAAGATGGAAAGATTTTGAAAAGGAAGAGAGTTTTTGCAGTAGATCTGTCCTAAACCGGAAAGGGACCCGCGGTTAAAGGAGGGACTTTACAAAAGTCAAACGGTTAAAGACCTTTCTCTGCTAGTGTGCCTGAGAGCTTTTTAGAGATTCATAGGCTGCGTGCGAATATGGTTTTTCATATTCGTATGTTTATTTACAAACTTACGTGAATAAGAGTTTTTTTTTTATATCCGTGGGGTCTTGGGCCAAGGCCCGAACTAATCCCACGAGATCTTACATCTAGATTTATGTGGACAGAAATTCCACGCAATAGATGGCCACAAGTCAGAGTAATCTGAGTGGCGACATATTCGAACTCAGGTTCCTTAGGGATCCATGGAACGCCATGCGCCACCTGACCACTGACTCATAGTTAATAAGAGTTCTATAATTGGAATCAAATATTCTTTCTTTTGAAATTTAATTTGAAATATTATGTTTTAAAAATACTCGTAGCTCTATAAAATCACAAACAAATAGACTTAATAGTAGACCCAGACCATGTTAAAAATTAGTTCTCTTTAGAAAATACAAAGTCTTCCAGTAGTATCTAAAGCTTCAAGAGACTATGGTTCAAGACTCAACAAGGACGTGGGTGGTTTAAATAGCTTTGTCTTAACAAATTTAAAGTCGTCCAGTGGTAAGATCACAAGCTTGAGAGAACAGAGAAAATTAATAAAGACATGTTTTATGCACAACAGTTTGTAACCAAATTATCTCTTAGAATTGGAGTCTTATTTTCAGCCTCTGGCCCCAATGTAAACCACTCGACGTCCTTCGCTTATCCTTACGAATTAAAAACGGACCAAAGGCATTTCAATACTATAGCTTGAGTCAAATCTATACAATTGTGAAAGCCTTGACCTACGTAACGTACATGTAGATTCGCCTTGTCTTTAGTCAAAAAAAAAGAAAGATTCGCCATGTCCATACAAAAATCAAATGTGCGGTGATCTTTTGGGATTGATGTCTTTTTCAGTGTATGGAAAAAAACAAATGTTGACAATATTAATATTAGTTTTGGATTTGCCCACATTGGACGTCTTTATGTCTCATTGACGGACAATATGTGGTAGTCCTTCAACGGCCGCCACATTGTATTTTATCATAACATATCCTTAACACGCGTTGAAAAACACGAAAATTTGTTTGCAGTAGTATGGTAACAATTATATTTTTTTTTTCTAATGAAAATAATTAAAACTAGGGAAATTTGTGATAAATTCTTTATCACAAAAATATTAAAATAGTATATATAGATATATGTGTCCAAAATAAGCATGTAGCCATTCAATTTTAGAATTGTCCAAATTTCTTTTCTTTTACACGGTTCCATTTCCCTCTTTTATCAAATCTATACAGTTGGTAAATAGTATTCATCTTCTTTTTTTTTTGGCTCCAGTCTGCTACTATTACAAACTGATTGAATCTCATAATCATATCACAAAAATATTTTATATATAATATCTTAAACTAAAAATCAGATAACTAAAGAATATGAAATATTAAAGAAAAAGGTGATTAGATAAAACACATAAACAAACATTCCATTATAAAAAAAAATATATATATATATATATATTTGTAAATTAACCAAATAATCTATTGAGACTCCAAAAAGATGCATATTCTAGAAAAAAATTTGTTTAAGAAGATGTATTTTTTGTATTTTCAATCTATTTTTATCAATTAATAATTAAAAATTATGAATTTCAAAAACATTAATTGCATTTATTGAAGTTTTATTGGTTTAAAAATATAGAAGATATAAAATTAAAAAACTATGCATTAATAACTAAGTTTTAATATATTTTATTAATAAGTGTAAAAATTCTCTAACATATATTATTTTGAAACAAATGGAATACATAATCCCCGCTAATAAACCGTAATTCCTATGAACTAAACTCTAAGACCTAACTCTATTGAGACTCCAAAACATGATTCCAAAATTATACAATCTCATCAAACTTGGTGTTTTATGAATAGCATTACACCAAATATTATGTAAATATATTCTATTGTGTTCTATTTAATAGAGGAGTTAAATTAATATTTCCTATTAATCTAGTTTTACAATTAAAAATAAATTTATAAATTAGTTAAAATAAAAAATAAATTAATTAGTTTAAAACAGATATAAGTAAATAAATTAGTAAAATCAAATTTTTATAAATCTAATAAACGTTGAAAACATAAAATTATATTGTTTTAATAAAATAAATATACAATCTAAATGTAATAAGACACCAAAATAAGAAAATTAATAAAATTTAAAAATTTTTAAAAATATGGTTTTTGATGTGAAATTTGGTGTTGTGGTTGATGAAAATTAAATAGACACTAAAACACCAAATTTGGATGAATAATTTGAATCATAAGAAATCATATATATATATAATTAGGGGTGTCAAAATGGGTCAAATGGGTCAACCTAACCCATAACCCAAATGGGTTGACTATTAATGGATCATGGGTCGGCCCAAACCACCTATTAATTGGGTTAGCTTGACCCATGACCCATTAAATTAAATGGGCCAGATGGGTTAACGGTTGACCCATCAACCCAACATCTTTATAATGAATCATTTTCAAGTTAAGACCAAGTTGATCGAATTGAGAAACCCAAACTGTACTCTTAAAATGTAGTAAATGACCTAAAGATGATACATTATTTACATACTAGTACGTTTTACTGTGCGATAAGATAGGGAAAACATAAGTAGTCAAGTCCAAAAAAAAAAGACAAAATATTCTCAACACATTACGGAAGGCAGAGAGTGTCTTCACACAAATATTCTCAACGAATCACGTTTTCATGCCAAAACCGTAAAATCACGTTTTCACGCTAAAACCATAAAATCGAGATTTCCCGCCAAAACCGTAAAATCGTGTTTCCCGCCAAACCGTAAATCGAGATTTCCCACCAAAACCGTAAAATCGAGATTTCCCACCAAAACCGTAAAATCGAGATTTCCCGCCAAAATAGTAAAATCATGTTTTCACGCCAAAACCGTAAAATCGAGATTTCTCGCCAAAACCGTAAAATCACGTTTTCATGCCAAAACCGTAAAATCGCGTTTCCCGCCAAAACCGTAAAATCGAGATTTCCCGCCAAAACCGTAAAATCGAGATTTCCCGCCAAACTATAAAATTGAGATTTTCCGCCAAAACCGTAAAATCATGTTTCCCGCCAAAACCATAAAATCGTGTTTCCCACCAAAACCGTAAATCGAGATTTCCAGCCAAAACCGTAAAATCGATATTTTCCGCCAAAACCGTAAAATCGATATTTTCCGGCCAAAACCGTAAAATCGCGTTTTCCGGCCAAAACCTTAAAATCTCGTTTTCCGGCTAAAACCGTGAAATCGCATTTTTCCGTCAAAACTTTAAAGTCGCGTTCAATTTTACAGTTTTAGGGTTTCTTTTTTTTAGTTAAAAAATTAAATGGGTCAGATTTGACCCAATCCAATAGACCTATTTAACATGTTAACCCATTAACTTGTTAACCCATTAACTTATTAACCCATTAACATGTTAACCCATTAACTTATTAATCCATTAACCCATTGGATCAAAAATAAACAGTTCATTTGGGTTAATGGGTCAACTTGGGTTGGGTCAACCCATGGTTCATGACCTATTTTGACACCCCTATATATAATGAAAAGCATGTAAACTGCATTCTAAATTAATGTATACTAGGTGGACCGCCCGCACGCATGTGCGGACATTAATATTATAACTAAGTTGATGATTACATATTTAGAAATATATAATACATATATTATATGTATGTAATTAATATGAGAGATTGGTTGTTATTAAACTTCTGTGGTTCTAAGCAAACGATATACTTCTTTTTGGATTTTATAAGTAAAGTTCTTTTTTTGTTTTAATTATAATAACTTATCATTTTAAATTTCAACATAAAAGCTAAAACCCAGCAACTAAAATTTATTAATCATTATGCATTTAATTCAAAAGAAAAAACAATAAAAAATAGAACAATAATAATAGAAAATATGCGATTAATGGTTGTAATAAAAAATGAATGCCATATAAGCATCTCTGAAGGTTTGATAAACAACACCATAACAGTCATAAAATCCTTGTAGGAACATGGACCTCTTATGAAAATCTTCAGTCCACAGAATAGCTAAATTGGGGCCATATATATACCGAAATTCAGATTTGTAAACTTACAGTTGTCTCTTCGTATACTGTAGATATTTCAAACAATTTAAAGGGTCAACAAACTTA
This sequence comes from Brassica nigra, assembly GCA_016432835.1. Taxonomy (NCBI): domain Eukaryota; kingdom Viridiplantae; phylum Streptophyta; class Magnoliopsida; order Brassicales; family Brassicaceae; genus Brassica; species Brassica nigra. The sequence continues at coordinate 9,651,419 of CM028245.1, read as the reverse complement.
CAGATTTGTTGTTATGATTGATGACTCTTTCGCTTTGGTTCTTTCAATATCATAATTCAAAATTAATAATCATAAATGGTTTATGAAATAATTCATAGCGATTAATAGGCATGAACAATTATTAAATTACAAACAGAGACGCAGTAAATTATTGAATTCAATATTATTGAATACCAAACAATTAGCTCTCCCATAGAGTATAGAAACATTTTAGAGAAGTAATAATAATAAGCGCATTTTTATTCCTGAAAAATACATAATCATATGTATTTTATAAAAACAATACATAAGAACTATAACTGAAAAATGAACTATTTATAAAGAAGCAAAAAACTTTTTCTTTCAGAGGATTTGGGCAAGTTTTCTGAGATAACGTGATATGTTTCACCACAAATCTTGAAAACATATGGACGAAGAGCTCTCTTGCTAACATCATGATCAATTTTCTTCTTAGTCCTTTGGCAGATATTTATCTGATGATCAGTTAGCTTCATATTTTCTTGATCTTCGTAGTCTTTAACATTCTCCTGCATTAAATTAATATTGTAAAAAGGGCAATTGATGGAATGATTATAGATCAATATCAATAGAAATTCTTCCGAATCCCATAGAATGGATTCTTAAAAATTTCCAAATAACTCACTTTATCATTCATTTCCTTATCACTCGTTTGGTAATGATAGCGAAGATTCATCTGTATTAGAAATGACAGATTAGTACACAAATGAAAAACATAAAACATCAAAGATATGATATAATAGATTTCAATTAATTGAACGATAACTATACAAATGCATATGTAGAGGACAATGAAAAATATGTATTGTGTTTGAAGGAAACTCGATTCATTATATAATGAAAGTGAAACTTCCACGAGAAGAATTACTTAATAAATTGTAAGTGAAATTTGAGGAAACTTAGAATATATTATAGGAATAATATTCATTGTGTGCGGAAAATCGGTTTTGCAATGATTTTATCGGGTTTTATTGGGAAATAATATCAAAACAGAATTTCAAATTATAAGTGGGTACTGACCTTTTTAAAATAAAACCCTAAATGTATACAAACTAAACCCTCAATGTGCCATTAAATGAAACTTCCACGAGAAGAATATCTTAATAATTAAAAAGTGAATTTAACGATAAGCATCAGAGTATATTTATTGAATAATTGTGTATAGCATTCCTTATATCCCGAGTTTTCTTTTTCAATACATTTCATCAGTTTTTATTGGGAGATAATATCAAAACCGATTTTCAAATTATACGTGGGTAAGAATCAACATAATTAAAGTTTCTTAAAAAATATACAAACGACATTATTTAGTCTTTAACACATGTATACAAACTAAACACTGACTACTGACCTATTAAAAATATCCTAAATATATACAAACCAAACCCTCGATGTGACATAGAACTTGGAAACTGATATTGCATAAGATTAATTTAGAGTAACAAACAATAGCATTTTTGCTTAAATATAGAACACACATCATTTTTATTTGTTAGAAATCATCACTTAAATAGCAGTCATAGATTAGAAGTTCTTAACGCTAAATTTGTTCAATATGGCAGATAGTAAACGAATAGATGAAAAAAATCATTATTCAATCTCAAGGTGCAAAATATCAAATGTTGCAACAAAAACTAAACAAAGCAAAAACAAAGAGAATTTCTTAAGAAAAAACAACAATCATTCTTTTCTCTCCACTTTAATCCGTTTTGAAACTGATCGTTGATCTTCAACAACAATAGCCTGGTTGTCATTCTTTGACTTTGGGGTCTAAATTTCAGCAAAAGATGACTCTAAACAATCTTCACCGCTTGTAAGCTGTAAAGACTGCTTAAGGACTTTGTGTAAGTAAAGAAAGAATAGTAATTTCGATTTAATAAATCTGATGTACAAAGAAAGATAAAAGGAGATATACCTCGTAGGAATTTGCGAGCCACTTATCGATCATGTCTTCATCATCCAAAACACAGTCCACAACTAATGGTGAGTTCACAAACTTATTATTCTCGCCTTTCAGTGTGACCTTAAAAAGAACCCTTTTCCCAACAATGGAATCAAGTAACTCAGGATATACTGAAATGTGATCAAGCTGAATATAATAAAAATATATCTCATATTATGATCAAAATTATATATTAAATAAACTCGTGAATATATAATATCACCTTGTCATATTCACACATCAAATTATCAGCAGATTTTCCGAGTAAATTTTCAGCAATTTGATCGAATATCAAAATTTTTGTCTGATCAGTATCGTCATATGCACGAACAACCAGAAAATATCTATATACATAACAATATATTACATTGAGAATATAGGCTGGTTAAATTCAGTGGATATAAAAGAAAATTTAATATTTAATACATACCTCGGAAAAACCAGGTTAACATCCCCACACATCTTACAATTGTACTTAGGCTGACTCCCATCATCATCCGAAAAACACCAAATTCCTGGACTTTAAGGTTACAGCTTTTGCATGCCCAATAATACCTATTTTTGGAAGAATCAATCCCTTTTATGGTAACACAACAAACTGCTTTTCCAAACTACATATAAATGTCCGTTATGATTATGTGGAAAACTATCCAAAACATAAAATGAATTGGAAAGATTAATACATAATTCAATAAACTTAACGATGATGACTCTAAAATACCATTTAAAGTCTTCCGAGGATTCCTCGAAAAAAAACTCAGTTCGGAAATCTACAGAATTACCATGTGATATCTGTTTGAAAGCTCCTTGTGTAATCGACTGAAGATTACTGGCAAACTATATTGTTAAAATGATAACAAAGCAACAGTTAGTAAATTATGATTATTCATGAATAAATTTTTTTTACCAAAATGAAACATTTCTAAAATGATCATGATTTAAATAGTACGACACATGTTTCTGAAATGATCAGCTTGTTCAGCATTAGGATCAAACAGGATCTTCGTGGCACTGAAAGCATTAGATATGCTTATCTCGCCTATAAAAATCGACAAGACAATAGACATTCTGGTTAGAAATATAAAAAGAAAGTGAGAGCATACAAAAGACAAAATTATAGATTTTGAGTAAAATATTTAAAGTGGAAATACATTTTATACCTTTGTAGGAGTTCACAGACATAAAGCGCATGACACATACCACAACCGAATCCATCTTCTTGGTGGTATGAGCAAATGTACGTTTTGCATGATCCCCCATAAAGTACACTTAAGTGTAACCTCACTGGAAACAATCTTATATAAGATAATATTTCATTGATTAGAAGATATGAATATAGACTCTACTTACTTTGTATTGTGCAGAATCAGTTGTAGTTTAGAAGAATTATTAGACTTCCCTTTTTTCTTCACTTCTTCAACGTTATGATTTGGCCAATGACATCTATTTATTACAAATACAAATGATCACGTGATATAAAAACATATGTGTAAAGTAATAATTTTCTTGTATTACTAAATATGTAAGAATAAATAAAATTTTACCTATCAAAAGATTTCTCTCGTATTTTTCATCTAATATGTCACCAAAATCAAAAAATACTTTTCCGGTACATCATCAGGAAAATCTGTCAACTCTTTGGTCCTGGTTGTCCTCAGTATAGCAAGTTTGAAAGGAAACGAATTGGTCTTGAACTCACCACCGTATTTTTTCAGACTGAATGCGTTAATTGATAACGCTTGACCTTCATTTAGAAGATTTCTATGTTTCTGTACCATGTCATTTTCTTTAGAAGCGTGCAACCTGGTACCCTGTTTTTATTTACAATAAGATATGTTTCATAAGATATGGTTGAATCTGGTTTTGGTATTATGAAAATAATAGATATTGGAATAATAAACTTACAAACAAATCCACAAGGACCAACCCAATAGAGTTGCCGGATTTGGAGTTGTACAAAGTCCATCTGTTGATGATCTTCACACGAATCTTTTGAGTCTCACTGGATGGTTCTAATAGATTCATCGGAACGTAGGACTGAACATTTCTTGCGATTATTGATATTTGAAGGAAAAGAGATAGTAATACTTTCTGGTCGTAAATGAGAGGGAGTATATATAAGTATCAAACTACTTAACCTAGTAGACCGAATAATATACCCAAGTATCTCTATCTTTCCTTTTCAAACGGTTAACAATAAATATAGTATCTCAACTACCATAATTTGTGATATATTAATAAGAATAATGTATATACCCAAGTATTTCGTAGTTTCATGTTGAATAATTAACAATAAATATTACATCTTAACTAACATAATATGAGATATATTTATAAGATTGACTGAAGGAATTATGGTATACACATTAAGTATTTAATGTTTTGGAAACAAAATCAAAACAAATTTTCAAATTATACGTGCTTAACAATCAAACAAATAAAATATTAAAGAAAATAATGAAATTACGTTACATCGTGTGAGGTACGTTTTGCTAGATAAATCATGCCCTAAAAGTATCCAACTATAGCCTCGCACTATGGATACGAACCCTAAACCATAAACTCTAACAGTATACAACCTCTAAACACAATCCATAAACCAAAGAACATGTATTTCATAGAAAATGCATCAATCCGATAAAAGTATATAACATGCATCATTTGAATCATTTGAATAAACCGTGATGTAGCAAACCGAAATGTGAAGAGATAGAAACCAATGAAATGTTTAATAGAGGATAGACAAACCGAGACACGAAACCAATAAACGTAGAGATTAAAGATAAACCGAGCTTGATAAAAAGGTGTGATTAAAAACGGTTTAAGAAGGGTTAACCAGAATGAAATTAGAAACGGATTAGCGATGGTCTAGCGAGATGATTAGCCAATGAGATAAATACGTTTTAATAAATGCTTAATGATTCATAAATGTCTAATGGCGAATAAAAGAAAGACATATCAGCATTGTAAAATAGTCTAATCAGCATTGTAAAATAGTGAGTCAATCAGCTTATAACGTTTTCACTTAAGCGTATTTGCAAATAATAGTATAATATATATAATGAAAAGCATGTAAACTGCATTCTAAATTAATGTTTTTTTGGTAAAAATGTTAAGATTCTAAATTAATGTTTTTTTGGTAAAAATGTTAAGATTCTAAATTAATGTTAGTAGGGTTCGTTAAAAAAAAAATACTCAATCAGATATATTACTTGACAGGAGTGTCAAGTGTGTGCTCCCCATAAGCCTCGTTGATATTGATATTTAAGCTATTTAGTAGTATTAATAACTCCAAATCTACTCAACTAGAGCCAAACCAATGAAAATTAGAAAAACATTCTACTCTTCGATTTCGAAACAAACTTCGTTCCAGTCAATCTATAGACTAAATCAAATGAAGAATTATACTTTCAAAGAAAAGAATTGTGCATATATAGTAAACAAATGAAAGCCCACACAATAAGAAATTGAGTTTTGGTTACAGAAAAACTAATAAAAAACCTAATGAGAAAATAGATTAATTTACAAAACTAATATTAAAAGCAAAATTTGTTGGTATATATATTAGTACCGCACGTAGTAAAAAACTAAATCCTAACCTGAAAACATAAAAATCCCAAAAACTCAAATTTTGAAAACTAAAACTAAAATTTAAATCCCAAGATAGTGTTTTATATACTATATAGTTTATATTAGTTGGGGAGGCAGTCATGATTTTATTAGGGTCAATTCAATTCGAACTATATGTTGCATAGGTCAACAGATTAATTTTCTATTGTTTTATCTGATCTTTTTTCTCAAAATGCTAGTGACTTTTTACAGAAATTTTAAGCGGTCAAATATTCTCTCACAAACAGCTAACTCTGCCATTAGCCAAAAGGCCCATCACATATTAACTCTACAACATATATGATCAAAACTAAATTCTGAATTTATAAACTAAACATAACCTGAAATCTTAGACTTTATGAAGTTTCAAACTCTTACAATCTTAGACTTTTCCGTTGATTCAGCTCCATAACGATAATGGTAGGATTTCCAAGAATATCTGTGCCATATTTTCATTGAAACAATTTACATTTAAATATCTAGTCTGGGTGTTTTCCTAAAACCTGTCAATTTAAATGTTTCTAAACCAGAAATATGAATTTCGTATAAGAAAAGTCATCAAGATGAATCCTAACAAAAATAGTTAAATTTATTTGCAAGTATGCCGACTAAAGGGGATACAGTTTTCAAAGACAGACAAGTTCGCAATGGAGTTTTAGTAATAAAATCTCTTAACCAAAGATGGATTGTAAAATAAACTCTTAACAAAAAAAATCGACGAAAGAAATCTTTAAATTTAATTTTGTTAACATTTGTCACACTCCGTCTAAAATACCGTAAAAGAAGATGACAGACGTTAACGGAATTAAAGGTAAAGGTTTCTTTTGTTAAATTTTTAGTTGAATGGTTGTTTTACTATCTATCTTTGTTTAAAGGGGTTTTATTACTAAAAATCATTAAATATTTTAAACTTTTGTTATCACATCTGTATTGTTTAACTCTTATAATTGATTTACAAGCCTTTATAAATATTTATTGATTAATAAAATAATAATTTTAATTCCTATACATTGCTTTATCAATCTTATAACCAATTTATAAAGATTTGTAAATATTTAATACTTTTACAAACAATTAATTAAGATAAAAATGATTTATAATATTTTATAATTTATTCTACATTTTTTAAACACACAATTCCTGCTACTTAATAAGGTAAAATAATACAAGGTTATTCGTGATATTGTAAAAGCTTATAAAATCATTAGTAAAATTTATTAATCATTTGTAAAAGTATTAAAATAGTTATATAGCTTTATAAATTGGTTATAAGATTAATAAATCAATGTATAAGTGTTAAAATCAGTGTTTTAATAATTATTAAATATTTATAAAGGTTTGTATATCGATTATAAGAATTTTAAACCATATATATGTGATAAAAAAAGGTTTAAAGCACTTAATGATTTTTAATAATAAACCCCATCAACTAAATATAGATTGTAAAACTACCCTGAACTAAACTTTTCACGAAAGAAACCCTCAACTTTAGTTCCGTGTCATCCTTTGTCATAGTATTTTGACGGAATATGACAAACGTTAACAAAATTATAGTTGAGGGCTTCTTTCGTCGAATATTTAGTTGATGGTTTATTTTACAGTCCATATTTAATTGTGGAGTTTTACTACTAAAAACCCTTTAATCTATTGGTATTCTTCTATGTGATGTTTAAGATTTATTTTTTTTATTATTTTTTTTGCTTTTGTGTGTTTAGAATGTTTTCAAATTTATTCAATCAATTTCGTTGTTTTCTGGAATTTACATACAAAATCTTATCTTTATTTGATATTTTGTGTGTATAATGTTGTCCTTTTGTTTTTTTTTTTTAAAAAAATTGAATTGAGAAATATAAAATAATTGAAGGACACTGACTTCATTTCCCTTATCGTCTTACAAGCTTATCTCTTTCCAAAAAAAAAGGAATTCAAAAAAAATATCTCCAACTGAGATTAATATTTAACTATTCGAATTACTACATAGTTTTACTATGCCACTGGAAAGTCCAAAAAGAAAACTATTCCAATGGAATTGCTACGTACAAAACAATGATTCATATATCATAGACCTGGAAAATTTGTAGCTTTGCTTTGCAAAGAAGTTTTGTCTGCGTCGTAATTCAAATTTCATCCGACTCTTTCCTACCCATTTTTATTGTCCTTTAGTCAACACTAATGTTTTAATAATAATTCTTAAGACTTCTTCTTTTAGAACCAATTTCGGGTTTAAGACTCTTTCAAACCAATCATTCCTTTATATATAACAGAAAATGGAAGTTAAAGAATCACTTAATCCGTGTCCTCAAATCTTTTGATGATGGCAAACACTACAAAAACTCATAACACCTTTCTCAGTTACTTTGTTCTGCTCCTCTGGAGATTTGTGGTGATGGATGTTGGTTTGGGACAAAACACAACAAGTGAAGAAATAAAAGTAGGAGTAGTTATTGATCTGAAAACAAACTTTTCCAAGATCTGTCTGACTTCTATTAACATGTCGTTGTCTGATTTCTACCAAACTCATCCTCATTACCGCACAAGACTTTCGCTTCACGTCAGGGATTCCATGGAAGATATTGTTGAGGCATCAGATGCAGGTTCTTTACATTTTCTGTCTCTTGCTTCCCTGTTACGTAAAGGGTAATTCGGTATTGTTATATTTAGTTTTAGTTAAATGAATACTACCTATGAAGTTAGGTAACGTCCATACATGATTAGGTACTATATTCATTGAATCTAAACAATCTTTATAGATGCCTACTGAAAATCCCAAATGTGTTTTTGTGTGCAATGAGTCTGTTAGATTACTATTAACAGTCAACTTGTGGTATATGCTTAGAGTATTTGCTGGAGATTAGTCTACTCTTAGAGAAATCTTTTGATAAACAATCTCTAGTCTCTTTCTATCCTAGAAAGTCGTGGTGACTATCGTATGGTCGAGGAAATCGCTACCAGTATAAATAAAATTATTAAGAATTAATATCCTAACATTAGATAGAATTGCAGAACTATTAAAAAAAATATTTTGAATAACTCTAGATGTTAATAGAATAAAAGAATCATAAAATTAGTACATTAGAACACCCGTTGTGGCAAGCTCTTAATGATTACCTTATAATTAAAAAATACAAAATAATTAAAAAGCAAGTAAAGAGTCTCTTTATAAAGAGACTTTGACCAATTTTAAACAAACCATTTCTACGTTTGCTCAATAGCTATTGGTCTAAATATTTTATGATATTAAAAATAATTGTATATCAAAATTGTGAATTTTTTATTATTTTTGAGAGATTCACATGGGTTTCCTCAACTAATGATGCTCTTAGACTTTTAAGATGTTAAATGCATAAACCACTAACAGCTAATTCTATTAAAAATATCAAAATCTATAACGAACAACTTCTACACACACGTTCAATATTGTCGTTGTATTCTCAGTGGTCCAAACAAAGGATTAACTATTCTTTTTCTTTTCTTTTTTTGTTTACTTCTGGTGTAAGCAGCCTATGACCTTATCAAGAAGGAGCAAGTGAGCGCCATCATCGGACCAAGAAGCTCTATGCAAGCCGAGTTTATGATTAAACTGGCCAACAAATTTCAGGTACCGACCATCAGTTTCTCTGCAACAAGCCCTCTTATTAGACCTATCAACAACCCTTACTTCGTCCGAGCCACTATCGACGACTCATTCCAGGCCGAAGCCATTGCGGCCATTGTCAAATCATTTGGGTGGAGAAGCGTCGTCGCCATTAATGTGGACAACGAGTTAGGTGAAGGAATCATGCACTCCTTGTCAGACGCTTTAAAAGACGTTGAAGTCCAAAGAAGTGTGATCTCTCCAAAGGCTAGCGACGATCAGATTCTAAAGGAACTTTATAAACTCAAGACAGAGCAGACAAGGGTATTCATTATCAATATGGTTTCAAGTCTCGGATTCCGGGTTTTGAAGAATGCTAGAGAAATAGGGATGATGGAGGAAGGGTATGTCTGGTTACTATCAAATGGAATGACCCATATGATGAAACATAACGGTCGTAGCTTAGAAACCATGCAGGGCTTGTTAGGTGTGAGAAGTCATGTCCCTCGATCTAAAGAGCTTGACAATTTCAGTTTAAGATGGAAAAGAAAATTCAAGAAGGAGAACCCGGTGGGAGATGGTACAGAGCATAATGTTTTCGCATTATGGGCGTATGATTCGATAACTGCATTGGCCATGGCGGTGGAGAAAACCAACACAAAGACAAATATGAGGACCTACGGTCCACATCTTATAGAGGCTCTCTCGGATGTAGAATTCAAGGGTTTAGCAGGAGAGTTCAAACTCATTCACAGGCAGCTCGAGTCATCAACTTTTGAGATCATCAATGTTATTGGAGATGAAGAGAGGATTATCGGATTATGGACACCAAGTAGTGGACTGGTGAATGCAAAATCAAACAAAACGACATCATTTTTAGGCAAGAGGTTTGGGCCAGTAATATGGCCTGGGAACTCGACCGTTGTTCCAAAAGGTTGGGAGATTCCAACAAGCGGGAACAAGATTAAAGTGGGCGTTCCAGTAAACAAAGGATTCCTCAATTTTGTGGAGATAAAGACAAATCCAATAAGTAATGTAACAACCGCAACGGGTTATGCCATAGACATCTTTGAAGCTGCTCTTAAAGAGTTACCATATTCAGTCAGTCCTCAATACGGTTTCGAGCCTCCAGGTGATAACTACAATGATTTGGTCTACCAAGTCTGTGACGGGGTAAGTTCTTTCTTTTTTTTTTTTTAAATATATATTATAAATGTTTAATTTAATTATATACAAATAGACCTATAACTAAATTATCTATACTATTATTTGAGAAATAATTTTTTAGTTGTCATATCTTCCTTGATTTTAGGATTAATCATTATTTTAATTAATATTATTATATAAAATTTTATTTAATATATTTATAAATTTATTATGATATTTAAGATAATTAATAAATATTAGCCTATTTTACCGATATATATATATATATATATATTTACTTTTCTTACAAAATATATTTTAATATGTATACTTATCATAATATTTAAGATAATTAATAAATAGATACTAACAGTCCATATGAACAATATCTACGGCTAATATCATTATTGCATTTATTTTATATTTAGTTTATAATTTTAAAAACTAATATTATAGTTATTTTCTTATTAACATATTGATCCAAATACAGATGATTACAATTTTAAAGTTAAGATAAAAAGTAAAGCATCATTAAAATATTTCGTAAAACATAAACTATATACTTATGTTAAATATTATATATATATATAAATTGAAAAATATATTCTTAACCTAAAATAAATTAATTTGTATTTGTACATGACGAACATCAAAATCATAAGTGGATTTATGCTAATAATGAATTTCTCCGTTTAATCATAAATGTTATCAAAATAATATATTTAAAACCAAAATAATAAATCTTATGTAAACTACAGAATGAAAATTAATTTAAGATGTTAAAAAATATATGGAAGCATGAAAAACTAGGATTAAAACATTAAATAACACTAAAAATTACAAATAATAAACATAATATAAGTATAATCTAAGAAAATACAAAGATAATGTTTTATAATTTATTATTTTGTGTTTTTGTCTCACTATTTTTAAAAACCAAATTATGGAGAATATATAATGTTTATTATATATTGTTATTTTGTTGATGTTTTATGGATTCTGATTGTTTATAATCATTTCAAATCCAAATTTCTTAATTTCACTATTACTATAGAAAAGATTTTGATACAAATCTACATCGCATAAATAAACAATGAAAAAGAACATAAATAAATACATTTGATTACCAATATGAATATTGAAGTTTTATAATTTATAATATTAATTTAAAATTAGTATCTAATTCAATAATCTAATTTTTATAAGTAAACACTAGAATTAAAATTGTTAGGTATATATATATATATATTATAAAACAAAATCAAATTGATATTAAACTATTAATCAATTAATATAATATATTTACTTTATTAATAATTTTTCTTTGATGTCTGATTTCCAATAACTGATGAATGAAGCAGAAGTGGGATGCAGTTGTTGGAGATATAACCATCACATCGAACAGGTCATCATATGTTGAGTTCACGTTACCGTACACAGAATCTGGAGTGTCTATGATTGTGCCGGTAAGGGGCAACAAGAACAAAAACGCATGGGTGTTCCTAAAACCTTGGAGCTTAGACCTATGGGTCACCACTGGTTGCTTCTTCGTCTTCATTGGGTTTGTTGTGTGGCTGTTCGAACACAGAGTCAACACAGACTTCCGTGGACCTCCTCATCACCAGATCGGCACTAGTGTCTGCTTCTCCTTCTCCACCATGGTTTTTGCCCACCGTAAGTTGTTACACTTATCAAGAATCCAACTATAACATATGTTTACAGAACCAGTTTACAATAAGCGAGACTGGTTTACAGTTTTTATAAGGTTTACGTTTTATATAGATATTTTTTAACAAGAAACAGCATTGTAGTGATATGGTGAAATTTTGCGTGTGTATATAGGTGAGAAGGTAGTGAGCAATTTAGCAAGGTTTGTGGTGGTGGTCTGGTGCTTTGTGGTGCTTGTGCTCACTCAGAGTTACACAGCGAGTCTCACCTCATTTCTGACGGTACAAAGTTTGAACCCAACAGCCACAAATGTGGAAGATCTCATCAGAAGTGGGGAGTCAGTAGGGTACCAACAGGGCGGTTTCGTTAAAGATATTCTGCTTGGTCTGAAATTTCCTGAATCACAGCTCAAGCCTTTTGGTTCTGCCGAAGAGTGCGACGATCTATTGTCCAGAGGGACATCAAAAGGTGGTATTGCAGCAGCTTTTGACGAAGTGCCCTACCTTAAGGATATTGTTTCTCAATACTGCTCCAAATATGCAATGGTTGAACCTTCTTTCAAGACGGCTGGTTTTAAACCTTCCTTAAAGACTGCTGGCTTTGGCTTTGTAAGTTCTTTAATATTTATTTTTATTACTTTACGAAAATTGCAACAAAAAGCAAAATTATTTATTTTTATTGCTCGCTTATGCGTAGGCATTCCCCAAGAACTCGCCTATGACAGGAGATGTCTCAAGGGCTATCTTGAAAGTGACGCAAAGCAAAGAAATGTCACTCATAGAGAACAAGTGGTTCAACCGTCATAGCCTCGCTAGTGATTGTCCTGGTACAGATACCGCTGATCTTTCATCTAACCGCCTCACTCTCAGTAGCTTCTGGGGACTGTTTCTAATAGCAGGCATTGCTTCCTTCTTGGCACTTCTTGTCTTTGTATCACTCTTCTTGTACGAACATAGGCACACACTATGCAGTAACTCCGAAGGTTCCATATGTAGAAAGCTAAAGTCCTTGTTCATAATCTTTGATGCGAAAGACATAAAGTCGCACACTTTCAAGAGCAGTGCAGTTCATGATGTGAGTTCACCTATTACTCCGTTCACTCCGAGTCCTTCGAATGTGCAGATCAGACCATTGCAACGAAGCATGTCGTTAAACAGGGAGTTTTAGCTAAGAAGAGCATGTTTCTGAAGAACATTTCAGAACGCAACCAAAACATAAGAAACGCGGAGAATCTGAACGACAGAGAGAAGTTAAACAAACTCCATAGCAAGTTACATTGTAAGTTATCAGCTTAAATTGTTATTAACTGTACGTACGGTTTATAAGCTGTATTATTATTGTACTAGATATTATTATAGCTCAGCGATGTATACTTTGACGCATTCGGTAGCAACTGATTAGGTTCGCTACCATAAATTGGGTGATCCCTACGTCTCAACCACAAGATCAAATATCATATTGTAGCTCTACGTACAAGGTCAAGATCATAAGTTTGAGAAAATAAAACCCTTCCCTCTAAATAGTGTTTATCTGATAAGAATCTTGATGTTTATTGATGAATAACCGTGCAACCACTCCTCTTAGCTTCTACAAACCAGAAAGCTAAGCCTATCTTGTATCTCTATCGAGATCACAAACCACACACAATCCAAATAATTTACGTACCAAACAATTGTAAAACTATTGGATTCTTTTATACTAAAGGCCCAAGAACAAACCTATCAATATTATGACTTCCTATTTTATTTAAAAGCTTCCTTCCTCTTCACTCTTCGCGCGCAACTCCTTTCTTCCTCCTTATATAGACCCTTAATGACTTATCAATACCCCATGGAGAAACACCAGCTTGTCCTCAAGTGGAAACTCTGGAAACTGATGTTTGAGATCCGTCACACGCAACCAAGAATGCTCATGAGCAGGTAGATTCATCCATTTCACTAGCACCTCCAAGCGCGCCTCCATATCATAACGTGAATCGAGCAATTCCTCAGGAGCAATAATCACCTCATTTCCACGAGACAAAGATAATGGCAGAGGCAGCGGTGTCTGACCTTGTCCCATCACCTACTTAAGCTGAGAAACATGGAACACTGGATGTATCTTAGAACCATCCCAAAGTCGTAACCTGTAAGCCACCTTCTCCACTCGTTTGACCCCCTCAAAAGGTCCATAGAAGCATGCTGCTAGCTTATGACAAAGACGTCTACTAACAGATTGTTGACGATAGGATCTCAACTTCAAGTATACCAAAGTCCCCACGCCAAACTCTACATCACATCGCTTCTTATCGGCCGTGTTTTTCATGATATTCTGAGCTCGCAACAAATGTTCCTTCACTTGCAATAACATGTCATCACGTTCTTTCAACATATTCTCCAACTCAAAGTTTGTCGTAGAACCAGCTTCATACGTCAATAGTGCGGGAGGCTCTCTCCCATACACCAATTTAAATGGAGAACAATGTAACGACGTGTGGAATGAAGTATTATACCACAATTCCGCCCATGAGAGATATTTAGCCCAAGCCTTCGGATGAGAGGAAGCCAAGCATCTCAAATAAGTCTCCAAACACCTATTTAAGACCTCAGTTTGGCCATCCAACTGAGGATGGAATGAGGTACTAAAGCGAAGCTTCGTTCCCGCGAGCTTGAAATAATTCCTCCAGAAATTGCTCAAGAAAATCCTGTCTCGGTCTGAAATGATGGAACGAGGGTAGCCATGTAAACGAACAATCTCCTGAACAAAAGCATTCGCAACATCTGAAGCAGTGAACGGATGTCGCAGGCCAATGAAGTGTGCGTATTTGCTTAACCTGTCAACCACCACGAAAATCACATTTACACCTTTCGACAGTGGCAAGCCCTCAATGAAGTCCATTGAGATATCCTCCCAAATCCTACTAGGAAATTCAATCGGTTGGAGTAACCCTGCCGAAGATAAGGTGGAGTATTTATGCGTCTGACAAACCACACATTCAGCTACATATTGCTGTATCCTTTGTCGCATTCCCGACCAATAAAAACTGCTTTGACTCGGCTCAGTGTTTTCAACACACCAGAGTGTCCTCCCAACACGCCATCGTGAAACCCTTGTAAGACCAAGGGAATAAAACTTGACGTTGAAGATATTACGAGCCTCTGCTTGTAGAATAATCTTCCATCCACCACAGTATACCCTTCCTTCACTACTTCTTTCTGCAACACCTTCTGCAGTATCGCTTGAATATTCTTATCAGCATCAATCTCTGTGTAGAGATCATGAATCTGTAGGTTGTTAGGAATCATCAATGCCATCAAATTTGAAGAACCCGACTGACAATTCAAGTGAACAATCCTAGACAACCCATCTGCAAATTTATTCTCACTGCCCACCTTGTATTCAATCTCAAAATCATACCCCATGATTCGTGTCAACCATCTCTGATAGTCTAAAGACACTTCTCTCTGCTCCAATAAGTACTTAAGACTATGTTGATCGGTTCTTACAATGAAACGTCGGCCTAAGAGGTAATGTCTCAATTTTTGAATGGCCATCACAATAGCCATCAACTCCCTTTCGTAAATAGGCTTCAGCTGCTCTTTATCAGTCAATCCATGACTAAAATATGCTATAGGATGACGTCCCTGCATTAGCACTGCTCCCAAACCAAATCCAGAAGCATCAGATTCGATCACAAACATCTGGTTGAAGTCAGGCAAGGCTAAAACTGGAGCTGTAATCATTGCTTTCTTTAATTTTAGACCACAGAAACAATTCCTTCTTCAATAATTCTATTAATGGTTTCGCAATCATCCCATAACTCTGCACAAACCTCCTATAGTAACCAATTAAACCCAAGAAACCTCTCAACTCTTTCACTGTTCTCGGCTTAGGCCACTTCTCCACTGCAGCAATTTTCTGAGGATCAGTATATACGCCTTCAGGTGTAATAATGTGACCCAAATACTCCACTATTTGCTGTCCAAAAGTGCACTTCTTTCTGTTAGCAAACAGCTTTTGATCCTCAAATACTTGTAACACCTGCTCCAAATGCACTCGATGCTCTTCCAATGTAAAACTGTAGATGTGAATATCATCAAAAAACACAAGCACAAACTTCCTCAAAAATTTCCTGAATACTTCATTCATCAGTGCTTAAAACGTGGCAGGAGCATTTGTCAGTCCAAAAGGCATGACAAGAAATTCATAATGCCCTTCATGAGTTCTGAATGCAGTTTTCTCAATATCCTTCTCCTGCATCCTGATTTGATGATATCCTCACCTGAGGTCCAGCTTTGAAAACCACTTAGCTCCATGCAACTCATCCAGTAGCTGGTCTATCATTGGAATTGGGTATTTATCTGGAATGGTGGCACGATTCACTGCTCTATAATCGACATAGAACCTCCATCCATTGTCCTTCTTCTTCACCAAGAGAACAGGGCTTGAATATGGACTCTGACTCGGTCTGATAGCACCGGTGCTTAGCATTTCTTGAACACTCTTCTCCATGAATTCTTTGTGAGATTGAGGATATAGATAAGGTCTCACACTGATAGGACCCATCCCAGGTTGTAAGTTGATAGCATGTTCACGACCTCTTATCGAAGGAAGTTCATGTGGTTCCTCAAAGACATGCTGAAATGCTGCTATCGACTCTCGCAATGGTTGTGGAATCTCTTCTACTGCCTGTATTGTCTTGCATACGTTTGCCGAGATATGCAACAAAGGATCTCCGATCAATGACACTCGTCTCCCTTCATACCAAAATGAATACTCATGTTTATCCCAATTAATTTCACACTTCCCCAAGGTTCTCAACCATTGCACTCCCAAAATCACATCCACATTACCAAACTCCAGAACAATAAAATCAGTTGTGAAAGAGAGATCTTGCAACATTATCTGAACTCCCTTACAAACACCTGAACCTTCTACCGATACTCCTGTACCCAATAGAATCTCCAATCTGCGATCAGACTCCTGCCGCAGCTGCAGCTGTTGCACCAATGTACGAGAGATAAAATTGTGTGAGGTACCACTGTCAAGCATGACAATGATTTGTTTCCTTTGAATCACTCATTTAAGCTTTGTTGTTGTTGGATTATCCAAGGCAAGAAGTGACTGAACTGAAATCGCTTTCATTTGAGGTTGCCACACAATATTATCTTCTGTCTCTTCATCCTCACACTGATCTAACAACGCCATCTCCAATCCATTAATCACCGTAAGCACTCTTAAAGAAGTATTTGGACAAACGTGTTGCTTCGACGATTTGGCATCACAAGTATAGCAAAATCCCAAACATCTCTTCTCTGCAATCTGATCTTCTGACAATTTCAACTGTGGTCTCATATTTGATTGCGGTTTACTCTGCTTCGGTGCTTCTGCTTGTAAAGGCTTCCGTTTCCAGCCCGAGTTAGTATAGAAGTTTGAGTATGATTTGCTCACATTCTCAGGTTGTTTCTGCTTGGTTAACGCCTTAAGCTGTATCTCCTTCTGAACCAAACTATGTAACGAACTGTCCTCCATTTGATAGGCAGTAGAAATCATGTCAGGAAGATCGAAAGGTTTACACAGCGTGACAACTTCTCTCATTTCTGGTGACAATCCATTCATAGAAACGCCTTCTTTTTGCCTATCAGTAACTCCCACTACTTGAGTTGATAAGTCTTCGAAACGATGAATATATTCAGCTACTGAACCCGTTTGTTGGATTGCAAAGAACGGTTGACTTGGATCACGCAAACGCACTCTACTGAACCTCGCAATCAACCTGTCTTTGAAATCACTCCAACTGAGAAACGGTCTTCGCAAAATCTCACTATTGAACCAGCTCAACACATCACCACTGAGGCTCAACGAAACCAGCTCAATCTTCATCAATTCTCCATAACCTCCAATACGAAAGAAACGTTCTGCCAGTGCGATCCATCCATACGCATCATCGCCATTGAATATCGGTAACTCTACACGTTTAATCATCCCTTCGCGATTCTCAACCAACGGAATAAGAGTCCGATCATCGTGATTCCTAGAACTACGGCCAGGTTCCGAGTTAGAGATTGGTACCTGAGATTCGTTCAACGGAATGATCGGATCGGATGGAGGACTCGCCTCTTCTGCTGGTCTCTTATCCAACTTCCGCAAGATCGCCTCAAAGTTCATATCGAGTCTTTGTTCCATCTCCGTCATCGAGGTACGAAGCTCGTCGATACCGGTACGGTTCTCCGTGCACTGTGCCGCCAACGACTCCAGATTCCCCGACGGCTGCGTCGGTCTCTTCATCGATGCGATTGTGCAATCCACAACGATCACTCACACCAATTTGATAAGAGTCTTGATGTTTATTGATGAATAATCGCTCAACCACCCCTTTTAGCTTCTACAAACCAGAAAGCTAAGCCTATCTTGTATCTCTATCGAAATCACAAGCCCACACACAATCCAAATGATTTGCGTACCAAACAATTGTAAAACTATTGGATTCTTTTATACTAAAGGTCCAAGAACAAACTCTATCAATATTATGACTTCCTGTTTTATTTAAAAGCTTACTTCCTCTTCACTCTTCGCGCGCAATTCCTTTCTTCCTCCTTATGTAGACCCTTAATGGCTTATTATTATCTTTCAGGAAATCTTTTGGAGTCTTCGTCTTTAGTAAACCACAGTCGACGTCCTCCACTTATCCTTTAATGAACTACAACCGGACCAAAAATCTAAAACTATATTGCCTCAAGTACATGTAGACTCGTGCGTTAATCTTTTAGGACGATGTCGTTTTCATTGTTTTTGAAAAAAAGACAATTGTTGACAAAATTAATGTTTGTTTTGGATTTACCCACATCAAGCCTAAGAAACTGTTGCCCTCCAATACACATCGTGTTTGACTAGATACGGCAAATGCCCAGACGCGTTAAACAAACGAAATTTGGTTACAATTTTTTGCAGTAGTAGTATATATTTAGAAATTTGGTGATAAAGTCCTAGAACATCTGTATTGTATTTACATTTAAATGTTTAATTATTAATATATTTTTATATCATCCATATCATTTAAATTCTATAAATTAATAATCAATAACCAAAAACATATTTTAAATATATAACTCTAAATATGACACACGCATAATAGTCCACTTTCCTTTGATATTTATTTAAAAATTCATTCTCACCGAGTTTCAAACTTGTTCTTTTTGAGATGATGACTTTTCTGGTCAATTTCGAACTGAAGTCAATTTTAAGATCATCAATAATATGTAGATGATAATCCACGCTGCTGAATAAAATTTTAAAAATATGCTACAATTTTTTGCAGTAGTAGTATATATTTAGAAATTTGGTGATAAAGTCCTAGAACATCTGTATTGTATTTACATTTAAATTTTTAATTATTAATATATTTTTATATCATCCATATCATTTAAATTCTATAAATTAATAATCAATAACCAAAAACATATTTTAAATATATAATTCTAAATATTGCACACTCATAATAGTCCACTTTCCTTTGATACTTATTTAAAAATTCATTCTCACGGAGTTTCAAACTTGTTCTTTTTGAGATGATGACTTTTCTGGTCAATTTCGAACTGAAGTCAATTTTAAGATCATCAATAATATGTAGACAATAACCCGCTACTGAATAAAATTTTAAAATATGTTATATTTAAATATAATAAACAGTATATATATTTTTTATCAAGAACTATTTTTTACATTTGATTAGGGATGGACATTCGGGTACCATTTATTCGGTTCGATTTGGTTATGTTCCAATTTTTGTGGGTCCGATCCGGTTTGGATCTGCGGGTTCATTTGGGGTTTGGAGTCGGATAACACATTTAATTTTGTAAAAATAAAATAAAATTCTTATATATTTTAAATTTATTAAAATTTAAAAATAAAATTATATATAACATATAAATATGTATAATGTAAGGTAAAATACTTAAACTTAACATAGCTTAAATATTTGGATAAAAAATCAACAGATATTTTAAGTATCGGTATTTTGAGTATCGTTTAACTATTTTAAACATGTATTTTTAACTATTTGTATATATTTCCAACTATTTTGGACAACTTAAAAACACCAAGTAATGGACTTGTTAATACCAATTCAAACTCGTTTTCAGTTGAGACATTCGGTCCTGTGATATGGCGGGGAAGTCGACAGTAATTGAGGATGGAAGATTCCAACGAACGAAAAGAAAATTAAAGTAGCCATTCCAGTTAGGAGAGGCTTTTTAAACTTGTGGATGTAAAGCAAGATCCGATCAGGAACGCAACAATACCAACAGGTTAAGCCATAGTCCATAGATGTCTATGAAGCTTCTCTTAAAAAGATGTCTTTGAAGCATCTCTTAAAAAGTTGCCTTACTCAGTCATTCCTAGCTACTCCGAATGGATACTATGCAGCAGGAGGCTGAGAAGTTCCAACGTCAACTTGATTATCAGGCTGCATCGATTGCATCGATCGACGAGCTCAACCTCACATCGATCGATAGGCGAATGAATGAAATCGACGGGCAGATGAAGCTCTTTGCCGAGAAGCTTCACGAGAATCTGCTTAAGCAAAAATCGACCGATGAACAAACCAGCTGCATCGATCGATATACAGACTTCAGAGATATGCACCAGAGCTGATTTGGATAAATTAGCTGATAAAGTCTACACGGCAATAACAAGCGTGGATGATTCACAAGATAGACGTCTAGACTAAACGTATTTCTCGCTTATTAACGAGGTTGGAAGCATGGAATCTAGCATAGAAGGGATGCAGAAAGAAATTAAAGCCATTCAGAGGCAGCTTGCGAGCAGACCTGTACCCTTAGCATCGATCGACAGAGGATCCAGCGCATCGATCGATGGACTTCAACAGCCATCGACCAACATTTCAACAAAGGAATCGATCGATACCAGCTCCATCCACGACAAAATGATCCAACGCCTTGATTCAATGCAAGCGGAGCTCAGTGATCTTTCAGAACATGCCTACAAGAAATTAGGATGGCACGAGTTCAGCATTGAAGGTCATGAAGAAAGAATTCAAAGGATCACTGATGAATTGATTGAGATAAAGAAGAAACGAACCAGAGAATATGAAGCCACAAGAAGTCTATTTGACGCATGGTTCGACGAGAAGAAAGATACAGAGGACACTTGTTTCTCAACAAGTACCTGGACTTCATCTGAGTAGCTCATTCCATCCAAAGTCAAGCTAGATGACTATAATCAAAGCGCTGAGTGGGAGGCAACCCACTGTTATGTAGTTTTTCATTTTATTTTATCTTTAGGATTTTATTTTTCGTATTTGTTTTTCTTTGCAGTTACGACTAGACGATTGCCACTGAAATCGACCGACATGACACATTCGATATCGATCGACATGAACCACACAGAAGCGATCGACGAAGGCGACTCAATATCGATCGATACGCATCACGGTAAGGTATATCGTTCTCAATTTTTTTGATATCAGTGTACTTTATTATTGCATATGCCTTTACTGGACTGGTTATACACTGGGGACAGTGTATGATTTAAGTCTGCGGGGATGATTATTGATGTTGTTTACCTTTTGATTTCATCTAAAAATGTTTTCAAAATGGTTTTTATTGAGAAAGGGATAATAATAATTTAAATTTTCACTTTTTATCTAACCAATCTTTTAGGCACCATTCTTAGATTTGTTGATGTAGAATGTACTATAGATGCTAAAGTTGATCACCTGTCAGCTATGACAACACTTTCATTGATTGTCTGGAGGAACCAAAGCTGATTTCCAACCTAACCTGACATTCTTTGGTTGTCTTAGGGCTTGGTATACATGGGATCGGATGCTTAAAACAAGTATGGAAGGTAAAGCCTTGTGTAGATAATTTTATCACCCTCTCTCTCTCATTTTCGAAATTAGATTTAATTTTATTCAGTTCTAAAAAAAACGAAAATTATCTTAAATTTATGTTCTAGGATTAGTTAGTTATTAACTAGGAAGGAATTCGAACAGGGCTTGGCAGTTACCCCCCTCAAGACTTGATTCATAAGAATTCTATAGGTAAAGGGTTCGAACAGGGCTTGGTGGTTACCCCCATCAAGACTTGCTTCGAAATGAATCCTAGGATATAGGTCAAAAAGAAGTGAACAGGACTTGGTGGCTGCAACCATTAAGGCTTGATTCATGGAAACCTGTCCAATCTTGGTCAATGTCTTGCGAATGAAAGCAGACTTGACTAGAAGAGAAATAGTAGAGAGAGAGGATATAAACTAATTTTTACCTGCATGTCCATATACTTGTTTGAGCAACCTTGCATCCTGTGATCGATACTCCCAAGGTAAAGCCTGCACTTTTATTTTTATGTACAGAAATGAAATCAGTAGAGGGTTAGTCAGACATGATTGCTAAGTTGTTGGCTAGATGATCAAGGTTGTTTAATTAGGATATCGCATAATGTGCTTCTGTGATTGACAGACTCTTAGATGTGGTTTGCAACAAAGTAGAGGTTATGATTCTAAGTTTGAATTTGATTTAGTCCCTGCTTTTCAAAACCTCTTTCATAGAGACTGCTGTGTGTTTGCTTGAGGACAAGCAAAGGTTAAGTCTGGAGGAGTTGATATACCATGGATTTTACCCGTTTTACCCATGGTATATGAGTGTTTTACTACTATTATCTATGTTTTAGAGTCTATTAGGTATGCTTTCAGGTTCAGAAGCATTTTGGAGAAAAGTGATGTTTTAGGTGCCTTTTGGAGCTTAAAGAAGAGTTCACCCGTGATCAAGACCAGAGGTCGACACCAGAGTTTCACATCGATCGATGCACACTCTGTGCAATCGATCGACACACATTAGCCGAAAGACGATACATCGAGACAATAATCGATCGATGTACACCATGTACTATCAATCGATACTGAGGCAGAAAGATAAGTTGGACCTGGCGAACTTGAAGCCCAAGATATCACATTTTACAAGAATGCCCTGACGAGTTTTTAACCTAATGAACTCATATTTATATATGCCTAAGTGTTTTGGCAGAGATACACAAGTTCTTACAAGTCATACAAGTTTTCATAAGTTTTTAATAGTTTCTAAGTTCTAAAAGAGTTTCTTTTACTTATTTCTATTCAGTTCTTTATTTGTTAACAAAGGTTATAGAATTCTAGATCTAGAGGAGAGATCCAAAGATATTTGTGATTGGGACCTAAGTGTTCACCCTCTAATAGGTCTATGAATTTCTATTATTACCTTGTTGCTATGAACTACTTAGCCATGTCTGAGTAGATTCATTTGTTAGATTTAGGGTTTAAATAGGATATGAGGGATTAGCCCCAACCTATAATTGCTATAGTTGTGATATTTATTGTTAGGATTGTTCACTAATGCTTTTCCTAGCTTAGCTACCTAGAACATGAACTTGGATTGCATTGTTTATTACATGCAATACGACAACATCCTAAACATGCTATGACCCTCTTGAGATATGCGAAAGCTGATCTAAGATCATGGTGAGCATTGTATCAACTCGCGCATAAAGCTTGCTTAGAGCCGTATCGATAGATACTCCTATAGAGTAATCGATCGACGTAGCTAGAGGTGTATCAGTCGATATTCCTATCGAAACATCGATCGATACCATCGGCAGAGTAGCCGACCGCAACACCATTTAGCATCTAAGTAATAGATGGTCTAAATAATGCGAGAGCTGATGGATTCATTTAATAATTGTTGAGCTCTGACATATCATGCAAGCAACTTGTTAGCCTTTATAGTATTTTATAATCCTGAATTCCTGAATACTTACCATGAATCTAACTACTTTTCTTTATTGTTTTAAAACCAAATCCTTTCAACTGAGTAACTTATCCTTACTCAGCAAATCTGAAATTTACTTTAAACTATTTACAACCTAGCATAGTCATTAAGATTGCATCTTATTTGTACACTAGCTCTCTGTGGATTCGATCCATAAGTACTACAACTGAACCTCTTATTTGAGAGAGTAAAGTCACTCCTTAGGGTAATTTGAGTGATATCAACCATCTTTATATATTGTAACTGGCTCCTTTTGAGAGGGAGGAGGCCACAGATTGAGGCAAAACCTGTACCTCACACAATTGACGGCACACCAAGCAGCTCTTTTCCACAGCGTTCTCAGGCTCCAGACATAATCTGAATTATATGTACACCCCGAACCTGTACCTGCACTAGTTTCTGCACAACTTGATTCAACAGTCAAGGTTACACACCCCAGTTGCATTTCTTAGTGTGATAAAACGATTATATTCGAGAGATTTAGTAAATATATTAGCCAACTGCAAGTCAGTAACTACATGTTCGATTACTACCTGGTTGTCTACAACTAATTCTCTGATGAAATGGTGCCTGATGTCGATATGCTTCGTCCTTGAGTGCTGGACCGGATTCTTTGAAATATCAATGGCACTTTTGTTGTCACAGTATACCAGAAGAGGACCAGAGTGCATTCCATAATCAGCTGACATTTGTTTCATCCAGAGAAGTTGTGAGCAACAGCTATCCATGGCGATGTATTTTGCTTCTGCCGTAGATAATGATACAGAGTTTTGTTTCTTTCTCACCCACAAATGAGATTGTTTCCAAGAAATAAACATTTCCCACTTGTGCTCTTCCTGTCATCAGCGAACCTGTCCAGTCAGCATCTCAATATCCCATAAGATTTTCATTATAGTTCCTTGAATAGTATACTCCCAGACTCTCGGTTCCATTGACATACTTGATGATTCTCTTAACCGCATTCAAGTGAGACACCTTAGGCTTAGCTTGATATCTCGCACACACCCCCACACTGAATGAGAGATCTGGTCTACTGGCTGTCAGATAAAGTAGACTTCCAACTATTCCACAATATAGCTTAGTATCAACATCTTCTCCAGCTTCATCTCGTGCAAGTTTTAGTGAAGTACTCATTGGAGTTCTGGACACTTTGCAGTTCTCTAGACCAAACCGTTTCACAAGACTGTTCCCGTTGGAACTCTGAGATATAAATACTCCCTTATCAAATTCAGTAATTTGAAGTCCAAGAAAGTACTTCAACTCACCACACATGCTCATCTCAAACTCTTGTGTCATACTCTGAACAAACTCATCAACCAGCTTTTGAGATGTTTCTCCAAAGATAATATCATCCACATAGATTTGGACAATAATGATGTTCTTCTCTATTTCCATGAAAAATGGAGTTTTGTCTACACTCCCTCTGATGTATCCAGCATTTAGTAGAAATCCAGTAAGCCTCTCGTACCAAGCACGAGGTGCTTGTTTCAATCCATACAAAGCTTTCTTCAGGCGATAAACATATTCAGGGTGAGTTGAATCTTCAAAGCCTTTCGGTTGTTCAACATAAACTTCTTCTTGTAATACTCCATTCAAGAATGCACTCTTCACATCCATCTGATAAACCTTGAAGTTCATAACACATGCCATTCCCAAGAATAAACGTATGGACTCAAGTCTTGCAACTGGTGCAAAGGTTTCTTCATAGTCAACCCCTTCAATCTGTGAGTATCCCTGAGCTACAAGTCTGGCCTTGTTACGAACTACTTCTCCATGTTCATCCGTCTTGTTTTTGAAAACCCATTTTGTTCCAACCACATTTATCCCTTCGGGACGAGCAACCAATTCCCACACATCGTTTCTAGAGAATTGCTCATGTTCTTCTTCCATAGACATAATCCAATATTCATCACGAACAGCCTCAGTATGTTTCTTAGGCTCAATTGCAGACACAAAGCATGCAAACTGTACCATCTCCCTGAAGTTAATCACCTTTCCACGTGTCTTTCAACCCTCTTCAATGCCTCCAATCACATCTTCTACTGCATGGTTTCGATGAACTTGCTGAATTGCTCGTTGAGGTGCTGGTTCTTCCGTTGTGTTTTCCTCAGGAGTCTCTTTGTTTACTTTGACCGGTGTACCCTCACCTTCTTCATCTGATTCTAAATCCTCCACTGGTGCCGTGGCTAGGTCATCAAAAACAACGTTCACTGATTCCACAATCATTTCAGACCTTTTGTTGAATACTATATAAGCTGTGCTAGACTGTGCATAACCCAAGAAGAATCCCTCATCACTTCTTGAATCAAATTTGCCGAGATAGTCCTTGTCATTCAGTATATAGCATCTGCATCCAAAAACATGAAAATACCTAAGACTAGGAGTTTTGCCGGTCCACATTTCATAAGGTGTTTTTGTGGTCTCTTTTCTGACATACGCCCGATTGATGGTGTAACATGCCGTATTAAGTGCCTCAGCCCAGAATCTGTTGGTGATCTTATTTCCAAGCAGCATTGCCCTGCCCATTTCCTGTAGAGTCCGATTCTTCCTTTCGACCACACCATTCTGTTGAGGTGTTCTTGGTGCTGCGAACTGATGAGCTATTCCTTTTGATTCAAGAAACTTAGTCATAACCTCATTCTCGAATTCACCACCATGATTACTGCGTATCTTCTTGATTCCTCCTTTTTCATTTATATGCTGGAGTGCCCAGATTTTGAAGCTTTCAGTTGTTTCAGACTTTTCTCTGATGAACCATACCCTAGTAAATCTGGTGAAGTCATCTACGAGTACAAACACATATCTCTTGCCTCCAATACTCTCAGTCTGCATCGGACACATATCTCTTGCCTCCAATACTTCTCCCACATATAGCAGTTGTTGCCAGATCTGATTCCTTGTAATATTGTCACTCCGTACTGATTGATAGTTCGACAATAAACTGCTGAGAAGACCACCGTGAGTCCTTCATCACATAGCTGGCTCACACTTATCAGATTTACTTTCAGCCCTTTAACAAAGTAGACGTTTCCCAACCTAGGTATTTCAGGGCTACATGTTGTGCCTTTGTCCTGAATGACTCCATAACCTCCATCTCCAAAGGTAACCTTTCCTCCTTTCACTTTTGAGACCCTGTCTAGGTGATCAGTGTTTCCTGTCATGTGCCTTGAACATCCACTATCAAAGTACCTTCACTGTTGGACATTCAGTTATGGAGTGACCATATCATTTGCATTCATAGCACTTGGCATCATTTTTCTTTAGGTTCTTGTCAGATTCAGCTTTCTTTCTTCCAGAAACAAAGTTCTTTTGTCCTTGCTCTACTTTTCTCAGAGCTCTGTCAAATCTTCTGACCAGAAGGCTTACTGGATCATTATCTTCTGTCTGATCTTTCTCAATTGATGCAAGCGCAATTCCCTTCTCTTTCTTACCACCAGACACTTCCATCTCGTGAGCTTGAATCATACCAACTACTTCATCAAAGGTCATCTCACCAGTACTCAAGGACACACTCATGGCTGCCTTGTACGTCATGAATTTAGCCGGCAAGCACCTCAAGAACTTCTTCACCAGTTTCTTCTCCTTGTATTTTTTTCCCAAGGATGAGTGCTTCTTGAGCCAATGAGCTGAGCTTGGAGCTGAAATCACCAATTGCTTCATGCTCTTCCATTTTTAGTTCTTCAAATCTGGTCGCAAGCATGTCTTTCCTACAGCTTTGAACCTTCAGCGTTCCTTCAAAGTGCCTTTGAAGAATATCCCAAGCGTCTTTAGCTGCCTCACATCCTTGAATCAGTTCGAACTGCTTTCTTGCTACACTGCAGTGAATGACAGTAAGAGCTCTAGCATTGAATTTTGCTATCTTGTTCTCCTCATCAGTCCAGAGCTCTTCATTCTTGGGAACATCTTTCCCATCATCACCCCTTGCAACTGGTGCTTTCCAACCAGATTCCACAGCTTTCCACGTCAATGGGTCTACACCCTTGATTGTAGCTTTCATACGTGCCTTCCAGAATCACCTTCAAGTTGGACACCAATTCGCGATAGCTATCCATCTTACTCCGCAGGATCCTACCTATTTAAAAAAAAAACGTACAGATACCGGCTATTATACCAATTGTTAATGTAAGATGAACGAGCTACACGATCTAGAACACACAGAATACAGGGATAGATATTTTCCAAGAAATGCGACTAGATTGATTCTTTTAAAAGCACATACAAGTTTTTTCTAAAAGAAATCTGACAATTAAGCTCAAGACAAACCTTGACTTGAACCACTCAAACTCATAATCCCTAGATACTTTGTCTCTCCTTCTCCGGATGTACAAAATCTTCTATTGTTAAAAGCTCTCTCTGTGTGTTACCCGGCAACACAGTACCACAACCTCTTTATATACTGCAGAGGCAAAACTCTAAACCTAACGATCTATCTATTGGAAACTTTCCATATTTCCTACTTCATCGAATAAGCCAATCTTCTTTTGATTGATTGCTTCTTGTTTAAGACTTCTTTTTATCTTGTCCTTCATTATATCTCCCTTTAATGCATTTCCATTGACACGTGCATCTCACGACCTGTTCATCTCACAAGGTAGTTCATATCGTACTTCATGAACTACATGATACGTTTGGCGAATTGATAGCTGAATTACAATTATGATTTTATGTGAAAAGAGTTTTAAAATTCTAAGTATATGAGGCATGAAAGAAAACATTATCATAGTCATACATGAGTTATTTAAAGAAATGTTTTTAATGTTTTGTGTGGATCTATGGGCCGTATGTTGGCTTTGGTTGTGATGAATTGTCGGATTGCAGGTTGACTTCAGTAGTGATGGACCTTTGGGTCATCTGTTGGCTAAGGGCTGTAATGGAATTTTGGGTTGTCGGTTGGTTACGGGATGTGATGAACTTTCAGGTCAAAGGTTGGCTATGGACCAAAAAGCAGTGATGGACCGAAATGTTCTGATGGACCTTTGGATCGCATGTTTGCTTCGGCCATGACGGATCTTTTTATCTGGCTTCGGCCTTGATGGATCTTTGGAATATAGGTGACCTTCAGGCTGAAAACGTATATGAAAGACTAAATAGTAAGAAATGTTTTAAATAACTAAGTAGTAAAAAAATATATAGTTTAAGTACAGAAAATGATAAAACGAACTGCTAGGTTTCTATTATTGAATATGTAGAAATGAATGATATGATTATTAGGCTGTATATGGCAGTATTAAGTGTCCTAACTTTTTATTTTATAGGTTTATGCCTTCTTTTGTAATGCTGGTGATGATTAGTTGTATAAACATGAGTGCGAGGTTATTGAAACCATCGGGACTTGGATGTATGAACTTGGACTATTACTTTCTGGGGGTTTTCAAAACATTATTATTACAGTGCAGGGTACACCATCGCCACGAACTTCGTCACCAATTAGGGAGTTTGAGTCGATAAGAGAGTGTCTTGCAACCCGAGCAGAGAGCTTTTGAACCTGCAACCGGCACAAGATGAAGATGAGAGATCTTCTGCAAAATTGCATGACAGGTTTGCCACTCTTTTCTCGGTTGTATTAGTATTGCTTTTGTTAACCCTATATGTTGAGTTTAAACTTATCATAGATAAAATCTCGTATTCATAGTTGTATTCAAACTTACGTCAATAAGAGGTCTATATTTGGCTATTTGCAATCAAATATATTTATTTTTTTGATTAACCTGAGGTATCCGAATCTACGGAAGAGCTCAGATTAATCTCTAATCGGAAGTGTAAAAAAATATTCTTTGTTTCGAAAGTTATTTGAAATGTCATGTTTTAAAAATACTCCTAGCTCTATAAGATTAACTTTTATTTTGGAAGCACTAGGAAGTTTTGAATCTGAAGTCTCGTACATCTCTATAATACGAGAGCCAAACCACGTTAAAAATTGGTTCTCTTTAGAAAACACAAAGTTTCAGTGGTATCTAAAGCTTCAATAGACTATGGTTCAAGCCTCACCAAGGACGTGGGTGGTTTAAATAGCTTTCCTTTAACAAATTTAACGTGTTCCAGTGGTAAGATCTCAAGCTTGAGAGAAGAGCGAAAATTAATAAAGACAAGTTCCACGCGCATCAGTTTGTAACCAAATTATCTCTTAGAACTGGAGTTTTCTTTTCAGCCTCTGACCCCCAATGTAAACCACTCGACGTCGTTCACTTATCGCTAATGAATTAAAAACTGGACCAAATGCATTTGAATACAGCAAAGACTCAAGTGACGTGAGTCAAGTCTATACAGTTGTGAAAGCCTTGACCTACGTAACGTACATGTAGTTTCGCCATGTCCATACAAAATCAAATGTGTGGTGATCTTTTGGGATTGATGTCTTTTTCAGTGTTTGGAAAAGAAAAAATAATACTGACAATACTATTAATATTAGTTTGGATTTCCCCGAATCGAACGTCTTCATGTCTTATTGACAGACAAGCTGAGGTGGTCCTCTAATGGCCACAAAAATTGTGTTTGATTATATAACATACCCAAACACGCGTTGAAAAAAACGAAAATTTGTTCTAGTACATTGTCCTGCAGTATATGGTAACAATTATTTTTTTTTCTAAGGAAAAGAATTAAAACTAGGGAAATTGGTGATAAATTCTTTAATCACAAAAATATAAAATTATATATATGCCCAAAATAAAGCATGTAGCAAGTCCACCACAATTCCATTTCACTCTTTTATCAATTCTATACAATTAGTAAATAGTAATTATATGTTGTGATATAAGAAAATAAAATTTAAAAACAATTTGAATGTGTTGATCTAGATTTGTTAGAATGTATATTATAACTTCTTTTACAAGGATACAATACACATTGTAATTTATCTTCATCGATTTATAAAATTTAGCATTCATATTGTAAGTTCTTATCTCTGATCTATCTATATATAGATATGCATGGCTCAGTTCTAACTAACAAGCGTTGTTATTTCTAACATACAATACGTACTCAAGGTTTTCTACTTCATTGTAGAAAAATTTAGAAAACGTTTATCTCAGTTCTATCCTTCACTCTATCATGTATTGTAGATAGAACATCTAGTTCTTATCTTTATCATATGCTCTAAAACTGTTATAACTTATATTATAACCTTCTCTATGTGTTATATCGTTTTTAGAATAGAATATGTATTCTAAATTTTTGGTTATTTTATGTTTTAAATTTGAGAAAATCTAAGAAGCAATCTTAACTAATTTGATTTCAATTGATCTTGTTCTTGACGTGAAGGTTCATTGAATGTCGTTGAATTCATCTGTTTTCTAATTCAACGATCTTCTTCTTCCGGAGAGAGTCCGGAGAGCGCCAGAGAGAGGCCGGAGAAAGCTGGAGATTCGTCTTCGTTGGTCTTCCATTTTTTCTCATAAATACACGGAGTGAACGAAAAAGATGACACACGATTATGATTTTAGCGTTATTTTCTTTTTTTTTACAAAAAGTTAATAGGAAAATATAATTACTATTTTATAAGTAAATTATTTTAACTTATGTTTTTAATTTAATTAGGGGTTAATTTTGTAATTTAAAAAACCAAAGGTATATTTGGATAAACTTATAAAGTGAAAGATATATGGGGACAAATTCATTCCCAATATGGCCCGATTAGCCAAATTTCCCAATATATATTTCTTATAAGAATAAAGTAATCAAAGATGAATCCTAACAAAAATAGTTAAATTTCTTTGTAAGGGTTTGAGTGGTTTTCATACCACCATAAAAGCAGCTTTTAGGTTTGTAGCGTTGTTGGCATTTTGAAACGATCAAAGAAAAGGTGAAAATCGCATTAAAAACCGCTCCGAACAACTTAAAATCAAAAGCTGGTTCCAGCTTAGCTTTGTTGCGGTTGAGGGTAAACATTTTAAAAATAAAAATAAAATATTCAATAAAATTTTAAATTAATAATAGAAATTGTAAAATGTATACATATTATATTTTAATTTATATTATTAAACTTTAAAACAAAAATATTTTCTATAATTTTAAAAATTTAATATTATGATTTTATAAATATAATTTTTATATTTATTATAATATTATGATTTTAATACTTTTATAATTTTATAAAATATAAATATTCTTAATTTATTATTTAACATTTGCGTTTGGTACTTTACCAGTCATAAAAGTCCTGCAAATGCACCAATTTTTAACCACTGTACCAGTCGTACAAATCTCTAGAAAACATTTAAAACCGCAACCAGCCGCATTCGCAAACTCCCGCAACTGCAACCGCTGCAGTTACACCAGTCAGGCTCTTAGTATGCCGAGTAAAGGGAATACGGTTTTTGAAGAAACATATAATTTAATCTATCTGTATTCTTCTTTGTGATGTTTAAGATTTTTTTTCTTTTGTGTGTGTAGAATACTTTCAAATTTATTCAATCAATTTCGTTGTTTCTGGAATACAAAATCTTATCTCTATTGGTATTGTGTATGTATAATGTTCGTCCTTTAGAAATGCTTTATAAATTAAAATTTAGAAATAAAAACTAATTGAATGACACTGAATTTTCTATATTATTAAAACTGAAGTATAAAATAGAATTAACCATATTTTCAACAAAGTTTATATTTTTTATTCCTTTGTTAACTAATTCTAACTATTTCATTTATTGTATTTTCCAAATAATTCTACAGTATTTATTATAGAAGAAGAAAACATAATTTACTTATTTCTAAATATTTTATTACATTTTTACATTTTTTTCACTTTTCTTAACTATTTCATTAATTTTTGATATACCATGAATTTGATCCGATTTTAGGCATGATATATGATAGTTTTAGGATATATTTAATCCATTTTAGAGTCTAGATAGCATATTTACAGCTTCATAAGCGATTGGAGAAATGATGATGTTTTTGGAGTATTTTGGAGCATTTTAGGAATTTATCCCGAGATGACTATATCGACCATCCAAGGTCTACACGGAGAGAGACGCGTCGATCGACACACCTTTAGTGGTGTAACAAACAGAAGCCCGGTTTGGTCACAGCCAACTTGAAGCCCAAGACTTCATCCATTTTACCAAGATAGCCTTGACGAGTTTTAACCTAATTTTTGAGTATTTAAGTTTTGCATAAGTGTTTTGGCAAAAGGAGAGTCGTGTGAGAGTTTTTAGAGTTTGAAGAGGTTGTCCTTCAAAGTTTTAGAGAGAGTCTTTTTAGAGTTTTTCATACTATTGTTTTGTGAGAGAGAGAGTTACAATTGAGAGCTTTCTTGAACACCTCTATTTTCCATCTATTCTATCTATGCAATTTTATTTAATTGTTATGATATTTTGCTTGGCCATGTCTGAGTAAACACCTTTGTTAGATGTAAGATTCAAATAGGTTGAGGGTTTAGCCCCAAATATAGATACTTGAGCATGTGATATTCATCTTAGAAGATTGTTCTTAATGCTTGTATAGGAGTAGGTAACCTATACATGATGACAGTGGATATTATCCTTGGATCTATCTTCTTTGAGCTTAGGAATTTGCTGGAAACAAGCGACAGCTGATTTGGCAAACTCCTTAAGCGAACTGTTATCAACCTTGCGCTTAAAGCTTACTAGAGGCGCATCGATCGATACTCCTATAGAGTCATCGATCGATTGACGCGAGGCACTGTCCATCGATACGTGCGGCAGTAGGTCGATCGACGCCTTCCTATGTTTCACCAATGGGAGTCTCATCGGTTCTAGTAATAGATAACCTAGGATGACAGTTAAAGTTATTTCTATAGTTGAGTTCTATAATATCATGCAAGCATCTCACATAAGCATTCATACTATTATAATTCTGATAACCTAAATAGTAATCTTAAGTCTAACACCTTCACCATATCTGTTAAACACTCAAATCAATCATTTGAGTAATAGTCTTGCTCACCAGTTCTAAGTTTACTTGTTATTTACTGCTTTGAAAACTTTGACCTAGCTTTGTTACAATAAGATCTAGTGTGTTCCCTAGCTCCCTGTGGATTCGATCCCTATGTACTACAACTTGACCTCTTATTTGAGAGTGCATAAATCACCCCTTAGGGTAATTTGAGTGGTATCAAATTTGGCGCCGTTGCCGGGGAGCTTTGATCGCCATTAGATTTTATTTAAGTCTAGATTTTCTTTTACTTTACTACTTGTTACTGATAAAAAATTTCTTTTCTTTTCAGGTGTATGCCCAGCATAATCAGAAGCAAAAAGAATAAGGAACTTTTGTCTACTGATCCAGCTGCTTTGGACGTTCAATCCGCAAACAGATTCGTTCCACATCGATCGATACACCTACTTGTGCATTGATCGATATTCATCAACAACCGTCTACCGAGTCTCAAACACCGTCGACCGCTACCAGCTCACCAACATCGACCGATCTCATTCATCTGACATCGACCGACATCCGTTCATCCACATCGACATATACTTTTCAGTACCCGTCGACCAACATCTTTCATCCGACATCGACCGATACCACTATCCGCATATCGATCGATACTGAGCCGCAGAACATGGTCGCGACACGGATACTCATGCGAGACGACGAAGGTAACCTGCGTGACCAAGAAGGTCACCTGCATAATGCAGCAGGTCATAGAATTAATGATCAAAGGGCTGCAATCCCTGATCCTGAAGCTAAGGCTGCTGCAGCCACTGCTCGAGCTGCAGAAGAAGCCAACAGAAACAGATCACTGGCTGACTACAACTGTCCAGATCAATACTACGCCAACAGATCTGCTATCCGTCCTCCAGACATACAGAGGGCTAATTTTGAGGTGAAATCCCAATACTACACACTTGTAGGATAGACACCCTACAGTGGAGCATCCAATGGACCATCTAGAGAGATACAGGGATCTCATATCTGCTATCAAAGCTAATGGAGTCCCAATTGACTACCTACTTTGCAAGCTCTTCAAATACTCTCTTACTGGAGAAGCTTTGCAATGGCTTAAGCAGCTACCACCAGGATCTCTTACATCCTGGGAGGATATCAAGAATGCTTTCTTGATTAATTTCTTTGATGAGGCACGTGCAGAAGAGTTGAGAAGCAAGATTGCTACATTCATGCAGAAGCCTGCAGAACCTTTCATACATTGTTGGGTTCGTTTCAAGTCTTATCAAAGAGATTGTCCACACCACGGATTCAATGAAGTGCAGCTTTCAGCACTTTCTTCAGAGGTTTAGATATGGCCTATCAGACAGCACTAGACACAGCTAGTGAAGGAAAATTCAACACCAGGAATCCAAGAGAGGCTGTGAGACTTATTGAAAACTTGACAACTAGCAACAGCACCAAGAACACTGATTATGAGAGAAGGAAATTGGCCAATGCTCTTGGGAAGGAGCAGTTGGACGATGTGAGAACCAAATTGGACAGTGTCAACAAGATTCTAAGGAAGCAGGTTAGCTTTGCAGAAAATGTATAAGCTATAGAGACTGATGAGGAAAGATATGAAGAAGAAGTGAATTACATAGGAGGATTTCAAAGGATTGGAAATCAGAATGGAAACAGGAACTTCTATGGCAACAGTCAGGAGAAACTACAATCAGAATTCATAACATCAGAAACCCTTCAGCAACAACAAGAATCTCAACAATTCTTTCTACCATAATCCACCACCACCTACTCAGGAGAGCAAGATTGGAGCAATGCTTGATTCAGTTCTAGACGGTCAGCAGAGGCTTACTGTGGATTTCAATGGAAAGATAGATGCTGCTTATAATAGCCTGAATGTGAAGTTTGATACCTTGAGCACTCATGTGAAGAAGCTAGAGACACAGGAGATTCAAACAACAGAAGCCATTCAGAGGCAAGAAGCTTTAATAAAAGGGAGAGAGGAAGATCTCATCAGACACCACATCAATACCATCACAGTAGATTATTTATGGCAAGTGGATGAGCATGAGAAGCTTTAAGAAGGAAACTTTGAAGTTGAGAGCTCCATGACTATCGGCAGTTCTCACTGGTGTCCACCGACGCCAGAAGATGATCATCGATCGACATGGGAAGATGATTATCGATCGATGTTCGAGACACCACATTGATCGACAGTCTACAGGGTCTACTGCTACGAACAGACCAGTCCGGATTATGACACACGCAGAGTTCGCAGCAAGGCACCCAAATCCACTCCACCCTTTCATCGATCGATCCCATGAAGATGACATCGATCGCCCAGGCCAAACAGACATCGATCGACATGCTACACCCGACATCGATCGATATACAACCATTAAACCGCGAGTGCAACTACCAAGGATAGATGTAATACAATTATATGCACTCAGAGGCCGACCCCAACCTACAGATAACCCACCAGAAGAAGCTGAAGATACATCAGAGCCTATGGAGATAGAAAAGGAAATTGCAAAGAGGCAACTAAGAAAAAGGAAAGAGTAGATTCCTAAGCACTTTAAAATGGAAGCTAATGCAAAGGAGTTGGAAAATTTCAAGAAAAGTGTTCTAAAGATTCCAGCAGAGAAACTCTTTGAGGAGGCATACTTCACACATAGATGTGGATGTTTTTCAGCGAGACAAGAGTAACAGAGGCTGGCATTGAGAAGATATTCAATCAAATCAGAGAGCATATGAAGAAGATCACATTGGAGAAGAAGAATGACCCTGGAGAGTTCATTATATCATGCCTAGTGCAAGACATTGAATTCTCACATGCACTATGTGATACAGGAGCATCATTCTAAAGGTAGAACCTTCCAAGGAATCATTCTACTTTGTAGATTGTTCTAGAAGGAATTCATTGGAAATCATCAGAGACCTTAAGGTACAAATTGGTCATACACTAGTTCCAGTTGAATTTCATGTCCTAGACATCAAGTTACATTGGAATTCTTCTCTACTACTTGGAAGAGCATTCCTAGCTACTGTTAGACCCGTCTGCAATTTACAAACAAGCCAGATGTGTTTGACACTCATTGACCCAGAGATTCACTATGATCCAGTCAAAGTTGCCAAGCCAAAGATGTCCTGCAAACAGCCTCCAGATGAAGCAAAACTCGTAGAAACATGCTACTGTGCAGAAGAGTACGAGACAGAGTATTCGGAATTGATCGGCACCAATACAGAAACATCGATTGATCCTACCCACCCAACATCGATCGACCAGTCAACCATCACGTCGATCGATACAAGCAACAATTTTCATTCCACATCGACTGATAGTACATCTATGTACGAAGTTGATCACTTTCCAGGTGATTACTTAGATGGGAGTTGGGAACCAGACTACTACCAGCCTACATACGCAGTGGAGACTCAAGAAGAAGAGTATGATGAGGATTACATAAGGGAAAGAGACCTTGAATACTCATTCACTTGCAGAGAAGAAGAGTATGATAAGGACTACAACAAGAACATACCATATATCTACTGAGAAGATGAGGTATACCACCCTCCAATGAAGACAAGAGATGATGAGTATGATGAAGATTTTTGGGAAGAAAGCGAGATTGAGTGCTCTTTCGTTAATAGAGATGCAGTGCCTATCCACTATGTTCCTCACGAGTTCATTCCAACAAGACCATCAGCCTACAAGAATGACAACAGTCTCAACTCGATCTCAAGATCAACCACAAGGAAATCGATCGACACCAGCTTATACACATCGATCGATATGACAGTTTCAAGGACGCGAGATGATTGGCCAGCATACTGCTATCCGATCGTTGCCCTAGAAGCTACTACACCTTCCCAACATGTGGAAGAATTCAATGAGAACTGCAAGGAAGCACCAGCTACAGACGACCAAGGAGTTCTCACTAGAGATGGATCCAAATCACATGGAACCATGCTGCACAAATCAATATACCCCTAACGAGTTTTAACCTAATTTTTGAGTATTTAAGTTTTGCCTAAGTGTTTTGGAAAAGGGAGAGTGGTGTGAGAGTTTTTAGAGTTTGAAGAGGTTGTCCTTCAAAGTTTTAGAGAGAGTCTTTTGAGAGTTTTTCATACTATTGTTTTGTGAGAGAGAGAGTTACAATTGAGAGCTTTCTTGAACACCTCTATTTTCCATCTATTCTATCTATGCAATTTTATTTAATTGTTATGATGTTTTGTTTGGCCATGTCTGAGTAAACACCTTTGTTAGATTTAGGATTCAAATAAGTTTTGAGGGATTAGCCCCAAATATGAATACTTGAGCATGTGATATTCATCTTAGAAGATTGCTCTTAATGCTTGTATAGGAGTAGCTAACCTATACATGATGACAGTGGATATTATCCTTGGATCTATCTTCTTTGAGCTTAGAAATTTGCTGGAAACAAGCGACTGCTGATTTGGCAAACTCCTTAAGCGAACTGTTATCAACCTTGCGCTTAAAGCTTACTAGAGGCGCATCGATCGATACTCCTATAGAGTCATCGATCGATTGACGCTGAATCGTCGATCGATACGCGACAGCAGTCGATCGACCCTGCTTCACCAATGGGAGTCTAATCGGTTCTAGTAATAGATAACCTAGGAAGACAGTTAAAGTTATTGCTATAGTTGGGTTCTATAATATCATGCAAGCATCTCACATAAGCATTCATACTATTATAGTCCTGATAATCTGAATAGTAATCCTAAGTCTAACACCTTCACCATATCTGTTAAACACTCAAATCAATCATTTGAGTAATTGTCTTGCTCACCAGTTCTAAGTTTACTTGTTATTTACTGTTTTGAAATCTTTGACCTAGCTTTGTTACAATAAGATCAAGTGTGTTCCCTAACTCCATGTGGATTGGATCCCTAAGTGCTACAATTTAACCTCTTATTTGAGAGAGCATAAATCACTCCTTAGGGTAATTTGGGTGATATCAATTTTCTTTACCATAATAATTAGACACCATTTATTTTACATGTTAACCAGTATAATTCGATAAGTTTCAATAAAATTATTCCACTCGTGACAAGAATTCAAAACGGTTAACAAAAAGAAAATTATTTATTTACAAAATCAGTTATGCATGGTCATTTGGAACTCATTCCAGTATGGATCATTTTTTCAGGAATTAGATTTTTTTGAATTTTGAAATTAAGCCTGTTCGGTATACAATAAATTTTATGGTGAGTTTGAATTGGATCCTCCCAGGTCTAAATGAGTTCGGTTCTAATGTATCGGAACCTAAAAATATCCAATGTGTATCTAAAAATTCAAATATTTGTAACAAAAATTACCATATTACCCGTTTCGATTCAGATATTTTGTATCCAAACTAAAAACAACCTAAAAATAATCAAATAAACAAAAGTAATCATATTATCCGTTTTGTTTCAGGTTCAATTCTGATGTACAGAAACCTAAAATATTCAAATAACCAATATATATTTAGTCATATGGTGACATATTTAAAATATATAACACAAATTATTAAAAATAAAAATTAATTTATCAAAAAATAAAAATCAAAATTCACGCAGATCAAGTTCTAATATACCTTATAGTTTTGCAAGCTAATCTCTGCAACTGAGTGTTGTTAAAAAAAAGTTATAATCTCCAACTGAGATTAGTATTTACCTATTTGAATTACTACATACAAAACTATGCCACTGGAAATTTCAAAAAAAAAAAAGTATGCCATTGGTATTACTACATACGAAACTATGATTTACGTATCGCAGACTTGGAAAATTTGTAGCTTTGCTTTGCAAAGAAATTCTGCCTGCGTCGTATTTCAAATTTCATCTGACTTTTCCAACCCATTTTTAGTCAACACTAATGTTTTTAATAATAATTCTCAAGACTTCTTTTAAAACCATTTTCGGGTTTAAGACTCTTTCAAAGCAATTCATTCCTCTATATATATAACAGAAAATGGAAGTTAAAGAATCACAAAAAGTATCCGTGTCCTCATCTTTCGATGATGACAAACAACACTACAAAAACTCATAACACCGTGCTTACTTACTTTGTTCCGCTTCTTTGGGGATTTCTGTTGATGGATGTTGGTTTAGGACAAAACACAACAAGTGATGAAATAAAAGTAGGAGTAGTTATTGATCTCAAAACAAACTTTTCCAAGATCTGCCTCACTTCTATTAACGTGTCTTTGTCCGATTTCTACCAAACTCATCCTCATTACCGCACAAGACTTACCCTTCACGTCAGGGATTCCAAGGAAGATATTGTTGAGGCATCAGTTGCAGGTTCTTTACATGTTCTGTCTCTTGCTTCTCCGTTACTATTTTTTACGCAAGGGTAATTCGGTATTGTTATATTTAGTTTCAGTTAAATGAAAACTACCTATGAAGTTAAGTAACGTCCAGACATGGTTAGATACTATTTTCATTGATACTAAACAATTTTATTAATGCCTACTGAAAATCCCAATTGTGTTCTTGTGTGGTATGTGCAATGAGTCTGTTAGATTGCGATTAACAATCTACTTGTGGTATATGCTTAGAATCTTGCTGAATATTAGTCTACTCTAAGAGAAATCTTTTAATAACAATCTCCAGTCTCGATGTCAAAAAAAAAGAAAAAAAAAATCTCCAGTCTCTTTCTATTCTAGAAAGTCGTGGTGATTATCGTATGGTCGAGGAAATCCCTACCACTATAAATTAAATATTAGGAAATAATATCCTAATAACATTAGATTATAATATAAGTACAGAATTGATTATTAAAAATATATTTTTTCAGCATCGATATCTGAATAACTCTAGATGTTGAATAGAATAAAAGAATCATAAAACTAGTAACACTAGACTTTTAAAATGTTAAATGCATAAACTAATAACAGTTGATTCTATTAAAAATACACTGGGCCATGCTCTGAAAACTAGCTTTGGGCTTGTAATGTTTTTTTTTTCTTTTCTGCAATTTAATATGAAAGCTTTTTCAGAAAAAAAAAAACAGCTGATTCTATTAAAAATATTAAAATCTCTAAACGAACAACTATGTAATTCCGCACTTACGTTCAATATTGTCGATCTATCATCTCAGTGGTCCAAACAAAGGATTAACCATTCTTTTTCTTTTTTTGTTTGCTTGTGGTGTAAGCAGCCTATGACCTAATCAATAACGAGCAAGTGAGCGCCATCATCGGACCAAGAAGCTCTATGCAAGCCGAGTTTATGATTAAACTCGCCAACAAATCTCAAGTACCAACCATCACATTCTCGGCAACAAGCCCACTACTTAGATCTATCTACAACCCTTACTTCGTCCGAGCCACTATTGACGACTCATTCCAGGCCGAAGCCATTGCGGCCATCGTCAAATCATTTGGGTGGAGAAGTGTCGTCGCCGTTTATGTGGACAACGAGTTAGGTGAAGGAATCATGCACTCTTTGTCAGACGCTTTAGAAGACGTGAGAGTCCATAGAAGTGTGATCTCTCCAGAGGCTAGAGATGATCAGATTCTAACGGAACTTTATAAACTCAAGACAGAGCAGACAAGGGTATTCGTTATCCACATGGACTCAAGTCTTGGATTTCGGGTTTTGAAGAAAGCTAGAGAAAAAGGGATGATGGAGGAAGGGTATGTCTGGTTACTATCAAATGGAATGACCCATATGATGAAACATAACGGTCGTAGCTTAGAAACTATGCAAGGCCTGTTAGGTGTGAGGAGCCATGTCCCTCAATCTAAAGAGCTTGAAGATTTCCATTTGAGATGGAAAAGAAGATTCGAGAAGGAGAACCCGGTTGGGGATGGCACAGAGGTTAATGTTTTCGCATTATGGGCGTATGATTCGATAACTGCATTGGCCATGGCGGTGGAGAAAACCGACACAAAGACAGCTCTGAGAACCTACGGTCCACATCTTCTAGATGCTCTCTCGGATGTACAATTCAATGGTTTAGCAGGAGAGTTCAAACTCATTAACAGGCAGCTCGAGTCACCAACTTTTGAGATCATCAACGTTATTGGAGATGAAGAGAGGATTATCGGATTATGGACACCACGTAATGGACTGGTGAGTGCAAAATCAAACAAAACGACATCACATTTAGGCAAGAGGTTTATGCCAGTAATATGGCCTGGGAACTCGACCGCGGTTCCAAAAGGTTGGGAGTTTCCAACAAGCGGGAAGAAGATTAAAGTGGGCGTTCCAGTAAATAAAGGATTCCTCAATTTTGTGGAGATAAAGACAGATCCAATCAGTAAGGTAACAACCGCAACGGGCTACGCCATAGACATCTTTGAAGCTGCTCTTAAGAAGTTACCATATTCAGTCATTCCTCAATACTACGGTTGCGAGTCTAGCTACAATGATTTGGTCTACCAAGTCTATGAAGGGGTAAGTTCTATATATAAATATATATATGTGTGTGTTATAAATGTTTAATTATACACAAATAGACCTAAATATAATAGATTAGGTATTTTTCTTTGATTTCTGATTTCCAACACATTATTTTATAAATGAAGCAGAAGTGGGATGCAGTTGTTGGAGATATAACCATCATTGCAAACAGGTCATCATATGTTGATTTCACGTTACCGTACACAGAGTCTGGAGTGTCTATGATTGTGCCACTGAGGGACAACAAGAACAAGAACGCATGGGTGTTCCTTAAACCTTGGAGCTTAGACCTATGGATCACCACTGGTTGCTTCTTCGTCCTCATTGGCTTTGTTGTGTGGCTGTTCGAACACAGAGTCAACACGGACTTCCGTGGACCGCCTCACCACCAGATCGGCACTAGTGTCTGCTTCTCCTTCTCCACCATGGTTTTTGCCCACCGTAAGTTGTTACACTTATCAAGAATCCAACTATAACATATGTTAAGTTCTGTTACGATTATGATAAAACACACAAAAATATATATTTCCCATTCCAGCTGAAGACTGGTTTACGTTTTATATAAATATTTAATTATTATATCGTAGTGATATGGTGAAATTTTGCGTGTGTATGTAGGAGAGAAGGTAGTGAGCAATTTAGCAAGGTTTGTGGTGGTGGTCTGGTGTTTTGTGGTGCTTGTGCTCACTCAGAGTTACACAGCGAATCTCACCTCTTTTCTGACTGTACAAAGTTTGCAACCAACGACCACAAATGTGAAAGATCTCATCAGTAAAGGGGAGTCTGTAGGGTACCATGAAGGCACATTCGTCCACAATTTTCTAAGAGACCTGAACTTTCCTGAATCACAGCTCAAGCCTTTTGCTTCTGCCGAAGAATGCGACGATCTTTTATCCAAAGGGACATCGAAAGGTGGTATTGCAGCAGCTTTTGACGAAGTGCCCTACCTTAAGGATGTCGTTTCTCAGTACTGCCCCAAATATGCAATGGTTGAACCTTCCTTCAAGTCTTCTGGTTTTAAACCTTCCTTTAAGACTGCTGGTTTTGGCTTTGTAAGTTCTTTATTTAATATTTTATTGCTTTACGAAAATGGCAACAAAAAACAAAAGCAATTTATTTTTTATTGCTCCCTTATGTGTGTAGGCATTCCCCAAGAATTCGCCTCTGACAGGAGATATCTCAAGGGCTATCTTGACAGTGACTCAAGGCGAAGAAATGTCACTCATAGAGAACAAGTGGTTCAAGCGTCCTAACCTCGCTAGTGATTGTCCTGATCCAGATACCGCTGATC
The DNA here is from genome assembly GCA_016432835.1 of Brassica nigra. NCBI lineage: Eukaryota > Viridiplantae > Streptophyta > Magnoliopsida > Brassicales > Brassicaceae > Brassica > Brassica nigra. The sequence continues at coordinate 9,608,107 of CM028245.1, read as the reverse complement.
TTTCATCTAACCGCCTCACCCTCAGTAGCTTCTGGGGACTGTTTCTAATAGCAGGCGTTGCCTCCTTCTTGGCACTTCTCGTCTTTGTAGCCCTCTTCTTGTACGAACATAGGCACACACTATGTAGTAACTCCGAAGGCTCCATATGGAGAAAGCTAAAGTCTTTGTTCAGAATCTTTGATGAGAAAGACATAAAGTCGCACACTTTCAAGAGCAGTGCGGTTCATAATGTGAGTTCACCTATTACTCCCTGCATTCCGAGTCCTTCGAACGTGCAGATCAGGCCATTGCCACGAACCATGTCATTAAACAGGGAGTTTGAGCCAAGAAGAGTATGTTTCCCCATGAGTGAAGAACATTTCAGCACGCAACCATAACATAATAAACATGTAACAAACTCCATAGCAAGTTACGTTGTAAATTATTAGCTTAAGTTATTATTAACTTAACGTATATAAGCTGTATTTAAAGTCTATAGAAAACAGGAAAAAAACTTGAATAGGATGTTCCAAAAAGGAGCCCTAGAGACTTTTTCTCTCTGGCACACAAATCAAGGTGCCGTTGCAGAGCCACTTCCAACCTCCATGGATTCACGGCGCAAGGTTCGCTCCGCTCATTCTTCACTCTAAGAAGCAATGCTTCTCATTCTCGGGACCCCACTTGGGTCAAGCCGGAGAACTGTTTCGACGAGAGATGAAAAGGTCTTGAAAACTCAAAGGTCAAGCTTCTCTTCCGGCACTATTCTATCTTACCACTGCCGGTGAGAACCCGCTTCTTCGACCCGGTTCTTGAGTTGGGAACACAAGAGCGTCCCTTGCTACCCCACGAGCCTGAGCCTCCAGATCTGATTTCCCTGGAGCAGTGACAGCCTCTTCAACCGCCGGATCCACCAGACCCACCGGACCCTCCTCTCGTAACTTCTACTACTATTCCCGTCACAGCCGCTTCTTCTGCTACTTCCGTCACAGCCGCTCCTCTGCTTAGTGCAAGTGGAATCAAGGTTCCAGCCGTGAGCCTCTGTTCAAGCGCTATATCTGATTCTGAACATCATCTCAGATCCTTATCGTCTCCAAGCTCTCTTACGGCCGCAACCAAGCTTCTCAGATCCGGAGGTGCTGACGTCAGCTCTGGTTTCTCCTCAGTTTGGGTCTGGCCCATGAATCAAGATGAAGTTTTCAGTCCATAATCCTCATCTCTTAACCAACACTCCTCGCCACTCTATCAACGCTCGCTCTCACATCTTCATTTTGAATGAGGTACATGAATGGTCACTACAAGAAAACACCTATATTCCGACGGATGTTCTGACAGACACCAATGTCGTCAGATATTTTTGACGGTTTTCCGACGAAATTCCGACGAAAACAAAAAATACAATGTCGTCGGAAAGTCATCGGTATATTCCGACGACATTCCGACAAAACGAGGTTCGTCAGAACATATCGACGAAATTCCGATGACCTTCCGATGAAATATATAACCGTTGATGTCGTCGGAAATTCGTCGGTATATTCCGACGCAATTCCGACGACATTCCGATTAAATATGTAACCGTTGAGGTCGACGGAATTTTGTCGGTATATTCCGATGAAATTACGACGAACCTTTTTATAATCGTTGAGATAGGAAAAAACTGACGGAATTCCGACGGATATAACCTTTGTGGTCGTCGGAATCTGACGAAACAAGAGTTCGTCGGAATATACCGACGAAACAAGGGTTCGTCGGAATATATCGACGAACTATTTCCTCGGAATAAACCGACGAACCACGATATAGTGTTTCCGATGAACTCTATTCTCGGAAGATGTTGTCGGAGTGTCGTCGGAAGTTCGTCAGAATGTTGTTTCTCGGTATTCATCAGAAAGTCATCGGAATCTCTGACGAAATTCCGACGAATACTTTTTTTCCGACCAAATGATACCGACGACCACTTTCGTCAGAAATTCGTCAAAATATATCTTTTCCGACGAATTTCTGATGATTTTGTCCGTCAATATACGTCTGTTTTCTTGTAGTGGGTTGCTCAGGTTTAGTTTGATTGCAATTTGTTGGTCTTGTCACTGTAATGTCGAGTTCCAAAGGATTGGTCGGATTGAAACTTTTGTTCCGTCACCATACCTCATCATACTCAGCGTTTTTAGAAGGATGAAGGTGTCTCCATCACGTTGCCGTCTTCCGTACTACGTCGTCAATCCTAAGGGTGTTACCAAAGAGGTCATTGTGTTGATTTTAGTGGACCTGGTCCAAATTCTGGCTATTGAGAGCTTTTCACATCTGTTTTTACGGGTTCACATAGCCCAGTTTGAAAGCTTTTCACTTTCAGCTTCCGAACCACCGTTCATGTCTTTCAGTGTCAAACTAAGTCAGTTAGGACTTCGGTTTTTAGAAAGCTTCATCAGCTTATCCTTATTTGCAGAGGCCATCGTGATTCGATCGGTACTTTGCATGGCGCTAACCTTGGAGTTCTCCACACTCAAGGTTTTCTCCGACAATTTAACGCTCATCGGAGCTATCTCCGGCAACATCCAGTAAAAAAAAATCATCGGAATTGTGAAAGACATCCGATTGATCTCCTCTGGTTTTGCAGCAATTTCTTTCTTTCATGCTTCTAGTTTGGACATCTTAGTTGTCTCCCCTTGTAACGGACATCATGATTTGGACCATCGTTTTGGGTTCATTTCTTCTTCTTAGGGTATGATTGGCAGAGCATTAGCATAAGCATTATGCTCGTCATTATCCAATCAACATTTATCACAAAAGCATTTACAAGAGCATTTACAAGATGCTAATGCTCTCCAAATGCTCTTTACTCAATGCTCTCATATGAAGCTTTTGGTAGAACATTTGCAGTTAGAATATATAAAAATTTAAAATAATTATATATAATTAATATATTTTATTTAATAATATAAAAATTATGTTCATAATAAAAAAAAATTTACATTTTAAAAATAAAAATTGTGATTAGTTATTTTAACTTTTAAAAGAACAATATTTCACATTTGAAATATAATATAACTTATATAATTACACATATCATTCATTATTTTTAGTAAATAAAATAAAATAATATATATCTATATATTATATATTAGAAATTAAAATATCTATATTATTTATAAAAATAAATTGTATGTCATATATTAATTTTTCTGATAATATTATATGAATCATTTATGCTCTACCAATAGATAAATAATGATAATTTATATATAAATTATATATATAATTAGTTTATTTTATTTAATAATATAAAATTATTTTTATATCCAAAATAAAGTTATATTTTAAAATAATATTTACATTTATTTTAAATAATAATATTTTATATTTAAAATTTAATTTAATTTTATAATTAGTAAGATTCATTATTTTTAATAAAATATATATTATTAATATATATTATAATTTAATATATATTATTTTAAAATAAATATATTATATACTAACTTTTATGATAATTTTAAAATTGTATATCGCTTCGCTCTACCAATCACTTTATTAAAAATTTAATGAGAGCATATGCAAAGATACGCTTCTACAAAGATATCTTGCTATCGCTTCATTTGTTTACCAATCGAGGCCTTAGTTTGATTGGTAGACATTAGATTAGCATTATGCTCTACATTATCCAATCAACATTTGTTAGAAAAGCATTTAAAAGAGCATTTACTACATGCTAATGCTCTCCAAATGCTCTCGGCAAATGCTCTCATATGAAGCTTTGGAAGAGCATTTGCATTTATAATTTATAAATTTAAGAATAATATATAATTAGTTTATTTATTTGATTTTTAATAATATCATAAAATTATTTTTATACCCATAAAATCAAATTTTGATTTCTAAAATAAATTTACCATATAAATATTTTTTAAAATATTATTTCACATTTAAAATATAATTTTATTATATTAAATTAATTTTATAAATCATATTTTAAATTAATTATATAAATTAAATTATATAAATTTATTAAATAAATTATATAAAATAATTATATAAATTATAATTATATAAATTAAATTTTAAAATATAATATAATTAAATTAATCACATAAATTATATTATATTTTAAATGCGAAATATTATTTTTAACATAGATATTTTAATTATAAAATTTATTTTTAAAATAACATTTTCGATATAAACATAATTTTGAAATTAGTAAATAAAATAAAATAATTATATATCTTTTATATATTAATAATATATATATATATATTAATATATAAAATAAAATAAATATATATATATTAGAAATATATTCATTATAAATAAATATATTATATATTATATACTAATTTTAATAATAATTTTAAATAGCATGTCCATACTGCTCTACCAATCAATCTATTAAACAGTTTAGCAAAAGCATACAAATTAAGATAGCTTTTATAGCATACAGCTACTGCTTTCTCATCTGCTTTGCCAATCAGGCCCTTAGTTTTCTAATGAAATATTCAGTGACAAAAAAAAAGCTGTATTTATTGAACAAGATATCAATATAACTCAACGGTGTACACTTGACGCATTCAGTAGCAATTGACTAGTTTGGATACATGAAGGATTTATGTTAATTATTTAGTTATACAACTTTATGTAACTTTTATTTGGTATAAACAATTTATGCTTGTTGTTATTATAATGTTATGTTTTGGAGAATTAGTAGCATATACATAAACGGTACCAAAATTAGTGAAGACATAGCATGTTGGGTCGAAAAAAATTGAAAGTGATATTTGAGAGATTAGGGCTGTTTCTGATAGAGGGCCTTGCTTCAATCTTGGCACTTCCTCTTCGTAACCAACGTTTTGTAAGAAAACATAGGCAAAAGCTATTTCAAGACTCCAAAACTCCTTTTGGAGAAGGTCAATGACGTCTTTTCAGGAACGTTGTCGTTCATAACGTGAGTAATTCACCTATTACCCAAGGCATTCCAAGCTTTTCAACCGTGCAGGCACACCATCGTCACCAAATAGAGAGTTTGAACTAATAAAAGTGGCTTTCAAATTCAACCCGAGTTGCAAAAGTGCATGAAAAGTTAGCACTTATAATAGTACTGTTTCCTGCATTGTTTCCGGTTGTAATAGTATTTGCTTCTTTTTTTTTGTTAACTCTATGTTTGATTTTAATCTTATCGTGGTTGAAGTCTTGTATCTGTATGTAAAACAAATGATATACGTATGCCGGACATCGCTTCTATAACATGGCGTTCTGATACAAATGTTTACAATTGAACATCTAATTTCTGAGATTTTGAAACTAGCTAGAAATGTCGATCCTGAAATCCTGAAATACATCTTGTCGTTTAAGGTAAGAGAAAGATACGAGTATCTCGCTAATAGTCTCAACCACAAGATCCAACAATTCACTGTATCATGTTGTAGCTCTACAAGGTCAAGATCACAAGTTTGAGAAAATAAAACCGTTCCCTCTAAATAGTGTTTTATCTTTCAGGAAATCTTTTGGAGTCTTCGTCTTCAGTAAACCACTCAAATTTAATGAACTACAACCGGACCAAATTCATTTCAGTTCTGCAACACAATCGAAACTATATCGATTCAAGTACATGTAGACTCGTCATTTCCAAAGCATGTCCATTGGTAGGAACCTCTAAAGGGTTCTTATGATTAAATTAGTAGTTAATTAGGTGATTTGAAAAATTAAGAATCTATGTTAGTGTAATTATTTTTTTCCTCCTCCAATGGAAGAACCTTATAGGGATTCTTAAAGTTTTTTTTTTTAGAAGAAGAAGATGCCAATTAAGAAAGATATGTGAAGAAAGATCTGAAGAAGTGTTGTTGTTGATTTGTTTTGCTCGTTTAGAAACAAATGTTAAGAGAAACAAATTTGAAGACAATGTATTTTTTTTAAAGTTGAATGATTTTAGATGCATAAATGAAAAATGGGAAAAAACTTTGCCAAGATTAGAATAAGGCTACTTTGCTTTCTCCAGCTCTCAACATACTTGGCCTTGTAGTTCTTGATTTCTTGTGCTTGCTCATGGAAAGTCTTACAATGGCAATGAGCGTCGACACAGAGTATCTCAAAGAAATAGAGAAGACTCGTAGAGACCTTTACACTCCCTCTTGCGTAACATCTTCCTTCTCTCCAACCATTCTGCAAGAACGCTGTTTTGCTTATAACCAAACGACGGGTGCATAAAAACAGAGCATGTAACGAAAAGAACATTTACTACTTAAGCAACAGAGAAAATCAAAACATACAAAAAATACATTATCATTCTCACTTAATGATATTTTAAACGTTAGCAGTCAAAACACAATTACAAAAAAATTGTATCCATGTCTGTATAAATCTACTGATACTCAAAGAAGGCAAAACACATGCACCAACAACACAATTTATCTACTTAGATTTATCTCTTCTTCTTCTCTTTAGCTGCCGTTTTAATTACAGTTGTAGCCAGCGATGATGGCTTACCAACACTCTTTGGGTTAAGAGCTTGTCTTATCTTGAAAACTGTCCACGCCGTCCCAAGAGCATGCCCTGCTGCTCCAAGCCCTGCGTTTGTCGCCTCTGCTGTCTTTGCTCCATACCTCCAAATACAATATCCAAAAACATTAAATCATACGATCAATACAACACTGAACACATTTGGCTTTTGTATTTACTTGTGATCGACAATTTCAGTAGTGACAGTTGAAGTTGTTTTCATAACGTTCCTGCCCGCAACTTCAACAGCATCAAAAACCTTGTCTGTCACACACACACACATGACAAAAAAAAACAGAGTTCAGTTTCAAGATGCATACAAAAGACACATAATAGGATATTAAGTCAACACTTACTGAAACCGTCAAGTGTTGCAAGAACCATTTCTCCAGGAAGAAGACCAAAATAGCTTCTTCCCAGCCGCGCTGTTAACCACTGAGCCCGTGAAGAATCCAGAAACTTTCACAGCACCGGAGAGCACTCATTTCGCCATTTTCTCCGTCAAATGCTAGTATAGACCACTTGGGGTCCAAAAAATCTCAATTAGACCCATCCTCTTTTTATTTATTTTACATTTAAATTTAAATAGGAATCAAAACAAAATAACTAAAAAACCTAAAGACTTAGATATATTTACTAAGCTATGCCATTACTATCCTACCCAAGATCCGACCCAGATTTAGACCCACAAAATCTGACCCAATCTTCTTCTTCTTCCTCTTCTTTTTTTCTCTATTAATAGTTCTTTCACCATAAAACTAAATCAAAAAATTTCTTCAACCATCTACTAATTTTCTCTTTCTTATCTCAAATCGATCAACCCATAGTCATATTTAATCAATTATATCTTATCCAGAATCAAATTTCATCTCTTACCTACGAGATTCAAGATAAAGAAGAACGCAGAGTATTACTAGTACAACTAGTACAACTCAAACTAGTACAACCAGTACAACTCAAACTAGTATAACTTGTACAACTACGATTAGAACAACTAGTACAACTAAAAAGAGAATAACTTATATATAGATTGAGTATCCCCTAGGCATTATTTGAGAAATGATTTTCTTATGTGTCATCATGATATTCATTCACACCGAAAAATATGACATAGCTTTAAGAAATTATGAAATCATGAAATGGCATCACTTAATTATGAGATGTATAATTTCCTTTATTTATTGTTTTCAGCATCTGAAGATGCTAGAAAAGAGAATGATGTAGAACCAATAAGACATATTGGTCTAATCTGCTTCCTCTCTTTGATTGATTCTAGACAAACAAGACCAAAATCAGGCTCAACAGATATTGATGCATTTATAAATTGTACTAGTTATACTAGTTGTACTATTTTCGGAAAAAATCATCTTCATGTTTTTGCTCTCTAGGCCAAAAAGCTAGATGCGTAGCCAGAAAATTCTTCAACCATTGCTCTAACATATTTTAAAATCGTCAATTTTGTAAACAAATACAAAATATGTTTTTCTAGAATAATATGGCTAACCAAATAAGAGAAACCTTAAAATTATAAGGTATATTACGTAAACTTATAGGGTGGTGTAATAAATAGAAAAAAAATCATAAAACCTTAATAAAATTAGGAATATATCACAAAACGGGCTCATAACATTGATATTAACTGAAACTAACAATTTTCGAAAGTTAGATTATGTTTTTTTCCAAAATAATGTGGTTAATCAAGTAAGCAAACAGTTAAAGTATAAGGTAGATTATGTACACTTATGTGATGATATAATAATTGTCAAAATAATTATTTAAAAATATTCAACATTAGTATTCAACCACAATGTTTAAAACATGATACACATTTAAAAACGTGATGCACAATATAAAATGAAATATAGTTGCACTAGTATTTGAGTTGTACCGGTTTGTACATAGTTGTACCAGTTTTTGAGTTGTACCGGTTTGTACATAGTTGTACTTTGGCAGTGAAATCGAAAAATTTTAGTTGTACCACATAATAAATACAGTTACTTCAGTGGTACCACTTATTTATGTTTACATGTTCTTGCCCGGTTACAATGAAATCATCAATTTTGTATAAATACATTTCATGTATGTTTTCAAAAAATTATGTGGACAAACAAGTTAACAAACCTTAAAAGTATAAGGCAGATCATGTAAACTTATGGAGTTGTGTAACAATTTTTCATGTTTTTTTCCAAAACTTCAAATAAATTAAGAGAAACTTTATGAGTACATACCAATTGAGATATTTGATTGCTTTTCTTATATAGAATACCAAATTGTTTTTTTTCAATTTTTGAAATGTCAAAGTTGTTCCAGTTGTACGAGTAATACTCGTCTAATATATAATAAAGATTATATCAAATGTTTATATGTTTAGTTTTAGGTTGTACCAATATTTTCACATCGTAGCTTTGTAAAAGTTTGTTTGATGTTTGTTTATCATAATAATATAGCTAATATAATTACTAAACTTCAAATGAATAAAGTATCTAATGTAAAATTAAGAATATAATGTAATAATTTAATAAAGATAAAAAAAACCTCAAATAAAATAGATGAAATTTTGTCATTATATACCAATTAGATATTTGCTTGTTTATTTTATGTGTGAATTATAACATTTATCTACCAATTATATAATTTATTAACATGTTTATTTGTTCGAGTTATACTAGTGGTACTAGTTGTAACCAATCGAATAAGAGAAAAAAGATGAATAAGATTGTGTGGTTGTGAATGGCTGAGATTAAAGAAAAAGAAAGAGAGAAAGAAAGAGAAATGAATAAAATCGTGTGGCCAAGATTAAATCATAGATGAGATGATCCAATGGCTCATATTATCCATTCATTAAGGATAATATTGTAATTTGCATGCATTTGGTCCTTGTAGAATAATTTTGGATGTGGGAGATTTTGTTTTGGCCATTTGGTCCATTTCAGAATTTGGTCCCCCAATAAGTCTCAAACACTCACAATTTGAAGAGATTTCTTAAAACCAAGAACAACATCGACAAAGAAATTACTCAGACCCAAAAAAAAAAAAGACATTGACGAAGAGGAAGAAAGAGAAGGTCCGATTTTCTCCCTTTTTGTTTTAGCCAATAACAAAGAGGCGCATATGGGGTTTTTACTAATTCTAGAAGTGTTATACTAAGAACCAGTTTTGCTCTTTTATCCCATTTTTGATTTATTTTTTTAGTTTTTTTTAGAACCTCGAGTTAAAACCACCGTTAGAGTTGGTCTATGACTGATGTCTTTTTCATTGTTTTGGAGAAAAACAATTGTTGACAAAATTAATATTATTTTGGATTTACCCATATCAATAGTCTTGATGTCTTGTCAACGGACAAGCGCAAGAAAATGTGGTCCTCCAATGGCCAACACATCGTGTTTGATTAGATACGGCGATACCCAGACGCGTTAAACAAAACGAAATTTGGTTACAATTTCTTTGCAGGAATATGTAGACAATTATCTCTTCTTCTTCTTTTTTTCTCTTTAGAGAAAAATAAAAACTAGAAAATTTGTGATAGTTTTAGAATATCTGTGATGTATTTTACATTTAAAAGCTTAATTATTAACATTTTTAGAGAGAAAGCCATTAAAACTATCAATAATCATACTTTATATCACCTGAAATCTAAGGGGGTGTATTCAACCGAGAGTTTTAGGTGATTTGTATTAAAATGACAAATACACTGTTGTTTAAACATGAATTTTAAAAACTCATTTAAAATCCAGTGTTATTGAACTTGACATTTGGTAAAGTACTCTGAAATCCACTGTTATTGAACTTTTTTCGAAGTTATGGAGTTTTAAAGTTTTCAGGTGATTTTAGGGTGTTTGGGTGGAGTTTCTTAGTTAAAGAAATTAAAACTCAAATCTCATGGTTTTAGGTGATATTTTAGAGTGGTTTAACAAAAATCACATAAATCTCTGCAACTTATTGAAATCATCTAAAACTCCATTAAAAATCAAATCACCTCAAATGTTAGATTGAATACACCCCCTAAGACTTTATTAAGTTTTGAGCACTAAAACTACATTCCAAATCCCAAAATGGTGTATTTTCTAGAAATCATTTTATGTAGAACATTAAGTTCTTAATTAATATCCATTTCTCAAGCAATTTTTTTAATAAGTAAGTTTTCAGCAGAATTGTGAATTTCAATAAATTTTGTCAAAGAAATCAGAAGGAAGAAAAACTAATATAGGGTAAAAAGTTAGAAGTTTCCATCTTTATTCTTGCACTTAGAAATTGTAAAGCTTCGAGACAGAGCTTTTCCACTAATTCTGCTGCATAACGATAATGGTAAACGTTTCAAAAATTATACTTAGTCAAGCCTTTGGAAATCTTCTCAAGTTCTCAAGTCTCAACCATCTAAAAGTAAACCTGCCATAAAAATAATTATTTGAATATCTTTTCGATCTAATTACAATTTTAAACATAAATAACTATTTTGAATGGAGTAAAAAAAAGTAATCAAGATAAATTCGAAAAAAACTGTTAAATTTCTGTGCAAGTAGAGGGAATATATTTTATTTTCGAAAAAGTAAAAATAAGTTTTGTGTTTTTTCTTTCAAATTTTGCTTTATAAAGTACAGGTATATTAAAAATAATAAATATTTAAAAATATTTTGATAAAAGTTTGAAAATTTTATTTTTAAAAAAAAACTTAAAAAAATTTGGTTGTTTTCAAATTTTGTTTTATACATCTTTTAAGGAAACGATTTCTGTTAAAAAAGTTTAAGAAACCCATCCTAGGTAATAATATCTTCCTGAATTTGAGTTTAATAACATCTTTATGAATCTGTATGATATTTTCTATTTTGAGTTTAGGAAAACCTTCTTAATAATTATAATATCTTTCAATTGATAAATATGTATAATATCTTCATAAAATTCTAGGAAAGCTTTCAAAAATTTGTATTTTAAATTCATTTTAAAATGTGTATTTAGAAAAACCTTCATGAATATATTTATGAATATCTTACGGAATTTGAATTATCTTTATATTAAATAAATATTTAAATATAAAGCATTTTCGTAAATTTTCGAAAGATGTTATATATTGAATAATATTTACCTAAATATGCATATAATCAAATTCAGGAAAATGACATACACATTTATGAAAAACTTCTTAAATATACATATAGATTACATTCAAGAAGTCCATTTACACATTTATGAAAACATTTTCAAATTTGAAATTATTTTTACAAATTCAGAAAGATATCATACACGTTTAGAATGTCTTTCTAACTCAATTCATGAATATATCATAAATAATTAGGAATGTTTTCCTAAATTTTTCTTAATCAAATTGTTTTAAAAATGAAAAATAAAGAAAGAAAAAAATTTCAAAAAGATATGAAAACAATTCTTGAAAATTGAAAAATAAATTTTTATTATTCCTTGTAATATTTATTATTTTTATATTTAACAATTAACTATAGATAAATGTAAATTTTCATTTAAGTACCCTATAGTCACTTTGACATTTGTCTGTATTTTGGGAACAAAAACTGAAAAAATAAAAATATTTAGGAGATTTACCATATTTTTGTGCACTCTTTAGTAAAACCTATTATATTAAAATGTAATTATATATAAAATTACATAATGTAATATATTCGTTCTTTAAAAATTTTTATAAATCAAAATTGAAAATATATAAACTAATTGAAGATCACTATCTTCATTTACCTTATACTTTTGCATGCTAATCCTATCAACTAAAACCATCTTTAATGGTTCCGTCTATTTTTTTAAAAAAATAAAGTAACTCTATAATATAATTAGGTTCTCCTCAATTTTAAAATGAAAATAGAGTGATGAACAAAAAAAATAAATGAATTACTTTATTTGTATAGTAAAAATACTGTTTATTCTATTATGAAGTGTAAAATAGAGTATGGTTGTAATATTTTTATTCCAAACTGTACTTTAAAATGAAAAAAAAAGTGAGTAGAGATGTTCTTACTTAGATGAACTATTCGAATCACTACATATAAACAATGCCAGGAAAATATTTATTTAAAAAAGTCTATGATGCCATTGGAATTGCTAAATTTACGATCAACGCATTATTTGAGAATAATAAATCTCACTTAAGGTAGATTTCCATCAGGTGTAATATATATCAGGAAAATTCACAAATCAATTTTCATTATTTTAGACTTCTTCTTTGAGTTGCCATTAAGTCTTCATAAATTTTAAGACTCTTTCAAACTGATTCATTCCTTTATAAATACTGTATAACAGAAAAAGGGAAGTTAAAGAATCACATAAAGCGCACCCGTGTCCTCACTCTTTGGATGATGACGAACACTACAAAAACTCATAACACCGTTCTTAAATACTTTGTTCTGTTCCTTTGGGGATTTGTGGTGATGGATGTTGGTTTAGGGAAAAACCCAACAAGTGATGAAATAAAAGTAGGCGTAGTTCTTGATCTCAAAACAAACTTTTCCAAGATCTGCCTCACTTCTATTAACATGTCATTGTCAGACTTCTACCGCAAAAAACTTGCGCTTCACGTCAGAGAGTCTATGGAAGATGTTGTTCAGGCTTCAGCTGCAGGTTCTTTACTTTTGTCTATTGCTTCTCCGTTACTATTTTTACGTAAGGGGTAATTCGGTATTGTTATATTTAGTTTCAGTTAAATGAATACTACCTATGAGGTTAGGTAACGTCCAGAAATGGTTAGATACTATTTTCATTGATCTAAACAATTTTATTAATGCCTACTGAAAATCCCAATTGTGTTCTTGTGTAGGTTTTTTTTTTTTTTGAACTTTTGTGTAGGATTTTCATTCGGTAATATTACTTTTAGTTGAATGAATACTACGTAGGAATTTAGGGTAACGTACATACATGATTGGAATACTACTTTCATTGAATCTAAACTATCTTAGATATATTTTCTGGTAACATAAACAATCTTTTAGATTATACTGAAAATCCCAAGTGTGTTTGTGTAATTTTATTATTGGTTACTGTTTTCATTGAATCTGTACAATCTGTTAGTTTCCTGTTAAAAAATGATTTTTTTTCTTTTATGTTGTTTTGGTGACGATTAATATTTTAAATACTATTATTATTTCAATTTTCTTTGTTTCCAGTTTTCGATGTCAAAATGAGCTATAACTCATGAGTTCGCTCAACTCAGCTCGATCTTTCATGAGCATGAGTTCTATTTTTAGGCTCATTTAATAAATAAGCTTAATGATCAAGATTAGATTAGATCACGAGTTATATGAACGATCTTTAATGAATATGAGCTAACTCATAAGTTTGGTCGTTTTTATACTTTATGTATATGCATATAACTTCTATTTTTCTTACGTAAGAAAAGATAGTTTATATATATATTAATCATATTTATTTTCTAAAAGTAAAATGTAAAACCAAATTTTTTAAATATATATAAAATATAAAAGAATATTGATATCAATCTTTATATGATATATCTTTATAATTAAAATCTAAAACAAAATATTCCTAAGACTCTCATGCAGAATATATATATCTTTACGATTTTAATAGATGAAGAGTTTGAAGATGATTCATCTCAAAACTCTTATGTGGAATATATTTATGGATTACTCATTTAGCTTTGATTTACTATATTATTATGTGTGGTTTTATTTGGTATTTAATATTAACGTTTTGTATTTTTAATATTTAAATTTTAAATTATATTATAAAAAGTTTATTCTATATTTAATTTTTTATATTTGATCGCGAGTTAGTTCATTTAATTTATGCTCTAGATGATCTGAATTTGAGTTTACACATTGAAACTCATATAATAAATGAGTTGAGCTGAACTACCTCATGGAAAATCCAAACTCACTATAAGCTGAGCCGAGTTGAGCGATCTAAATCATTTTGACACCCCCTATTCTTATGAAGTCTATTTCGAGAGAAATCTCTTAATAACGTCTTTCTTTTCTTGAAAGTATTGGTGACTAACGTAATCGTATATTCGTATGGTCTAAGAAATTCCTGTCACTTATTCTTGTCAACATGGTTTCTCACTTAATACCTAAATAAAAAAGGGAAAATTGTTTTTTTAGACCAAAAAAATGGTAACTATGTCCCATTAGACTAATTTCTATTTTGTACAATTTTTTCCTTTAATGCCCATTAGTATTTTCGAAAATAAAGAAAATAAATAGTTTTACAAACAAAATTTTTTTAAAAAATAGTAACTACTGATGAAATACTTGTATCAACTTAGTGGTATTTTTTTCCAGTTTTAAAAATGTTTAAATCATGATTTCAGATTCTGTTCTACAGAAAGTAGAATTCATATTCTACGAAGTAGAATATGAAATCCACTTTTTTCATTCAATCTACTATGTTCAGAATACGTGATCTACGTATATTATAGTACTCTAAAAATATTTAGAATACATATTCCACGCTTAACCTATCGCTCTAAAATTTGTAGAAATCGAAATCTACACGTTACTATAAATCTAAAACCTGTAGAAATCGAAATCCACAAATTACTATAAATCTAAAAATCTGTAGACACCGAGTTCTACATATTTACTGTATTCTACAGATAAGAATAATCAGTTCCGAAAATTATGGAAAGAAAATATTTGGAAATATTCACTTTCTATATATGAAAAAGTCGATTTTTTGAAAAACAAAATAAAAAAGTTGTTATTTATTATAATTACGAATTTAAAATTGTTATTAGCTATAATTTCGAATTTAATTTTGAGAAAATTGCCAATTGTGACTCAAAACATGATTTCAAATACAATAGTAAACCCAAACTTGAATCAATAGCAAAAGTAACCTAAAAGGGTATTGAAATTACAACTAACCCCTTGTGAACAAACAAAACCGAATATTTGTTCCGCTTCTACCCCACGAAGTCGTGCATGCAGGACTTTAAATCCGTCAGGGACTTAAAACTAAGTCGTCTGGCTCTGTTGAGCTTAAAATAATTTATAAATTAAAAAAAAATGTTTGGACAAGTGAAAATAAAAATCATGTAATTATTAACAGTTTTAAATGATGTAAATTAACATATAATAAAATGAATAGTTTTCAACATAGATGAGTGAAAGTAGTTAATCATGATATTCTTTGGTTTTGAGGGTTTGAAAACATATGTTGTAGTATTGTATGTATTCTTAGGGTTAGATTTTGGAAAGCTTGGATTTTTCTAAAATATATATTTTTACTTATATGTCTTTATTTCTGTATAGTTAACACTTTTAAGTTTAATTTGATTTTTAAAGTGTCTAGTTAGTTAATTAAGTTTAGGGTTATGTTTAGGAAAAGACGACTTAACTATAAGTCGCCTGTTGAATAATTAATGTAGACGACTTACATTTAAGTCGCCCAAACCGCATCAACCTATAATTTAACAAAGTAATTTAAGCCTAACCGAATAATTTACGGACATATAAATACATTTTTTTCCCTTTTCACAAATTTTGGAAACCCTAGCCGCTTCTCTCCTTAGAAACAACGGCGAAATCCATCTTCTCTGATTCTTTCCTTCTTCTTTTCTCCGATATTTGCAGATCCTGGTGTCGTTATCTTCTCCTACCGTAAGTCATTCATCCATCCATCTTGTAATAAGAGTCCTTAGAAGACTTATGGAAGTCGTGACGACTTAAGACTTCTTGGAAGTCGCCTTGGAAGTCGTCGAGCAATCTTCTCACTATATTTTACATGCAGATTTGTATTTAGAATAGTTTGCTTGTTCGATGCTTGTATTTGATTGTATTTGATTGTTTTGCAAGGAAAAATGGATTTACCAGAACTCCCGGGAGGATATATACGCTTGGGAAAGAACCCACTGCAATGAAGAGCATTTCAGATCATACTGATAACTCGAAGTTGTTTGCTGCTCTAAGTGAAGGTCTAAGAGCTGAGGAGCTGAAGGAGTCGGTTGGGAGTGTTCATCAAGTTCAAGGAGCTGAATTTTAATTGGGCTTCAAGGCTGGTGCATTATATACTCGGTTTCCAGCTTAAGATCAAGAAGAAATATGAGCTCGGTCTCGCTGGTGTAGAACCGATGAGGTTTTCACTGATAGAGTTTGAACACCTCACTGGTCTGAACTGCGCGGACATGAAGGACCTCGAAAATCCAAGGTGTGAGGTTACGAAGGAGATGGCTGCTTTCGGGACAAGATGGGTGTTCATATCGAGGCTGGGCCAAATGTTGATCGATAATAGGAGCATTTAAGAGATGCCAAGAGTGGTCGCGGGAAGATCGTGATGCTCGGATACCTTGCTATCTTAGCCGGATTCATTGAAGGGAGAAAGTTCTCAACCCCTATATGCTAGTCTTGCAAAGCTAGTGATGG
Source organism: Brassica nigra (assembly GCA_016432835.1). Taxonomy (NCBI): domain Eukaryota; kingdom Viridiplantae; phylum Streptophyta; class Magnoliopsida; order Brassicales; family Brassicaceae; genus Brassica; species Brassica nigra. Next base: position 9,591,305 of record CM028245.1, on the reverse strand, counting down.
ATTTAGAAAAATTTGAGAATTATCCTTGGGGAGAGTGGCGTTCAAGGTGCTGATAGCTTCGTGAAGGCAGCAAATTTGGAAGCAAATTCATACACTGTTGATGGCTTTATTCAAGTTCTTCGTGTGGGTGTACAACTTCCGCCAGATTTAGGTGCAAATTTTGGGAATCCCCAACCAAACAGGCCGACTCCACCGCTGCTGGCTTACAAGGGTGGCAAAGGACGCCGATGTTTTAAAGAGGCCATCTTGAGGCAGGTATATAAACTTCAGTCCCTAAAACTTCGCAGACGACTTAAATTTAAGTCGGCTGGAAAGTCGTCCAGAAAATGCTTACTTTAATTTAAGTCGGTTATCCAGAAAATGCTTCACAGACGACTTTAATTTAAGTCGGCTGGAAAGTCGTCAGAAAATCACAGACAACTAAAATTTAAGTCCGAAAAGTCGCCGTGAAGTCTTTTCTAGACGACTTTTCCGACGACTTAAATTTAAGTCGCCTGTGAAGCATTTTCGACGACTTTCCAGCCGACTTAAATTAAAGTCGCCTGTAAGTAGTAGGGACTGAAGTTTATGCATTTTGCGACTAAGGTGATCAACTTTATTGAGAAGGACTTTGGTGAAATGTTTCCACGCTGGGAGTTTGATGCAGAGGACTCGGCCGGATAACATAATCAAAGTTATGTTTAATTCAATCCTAAATGGAAGTGGACCATGGATTGCTGGGAAGTCAATCAGATGAATGAAGTGATTGCAGCGAGACTTTGAGTGGTTTGAAGGAAGATAGTGGAAGGCCTCGGAAAAAGCTTGTAAAGGGGTCTCAAGGAGGCTTGCAAGGAGGCTCCTGTAGAGGCACCTAAAGATGAGACTGAAAAAGCTGTTCTGGATGTGCCTTAAGGAGATTAAGTTGCTGAGTGATAGGTTGGAAGCTGTAGAGAAGATGGTTGGAATCACCAAAACCGAACTTCGGCTCACGAAACCACCTTTGCACTAACAAGGGTTAGTACCATAACCTCTTCCAAAATCACAGAGCAGAGTCACTAGGCAAAGTGATATGAATAAGAACTGATGTGCTTTGTTTGTTGTGTGTGCTTGGTTGAACCTTTGTTGATTTGTTTCTTTTTATGTATGTATGGATTTTGTTTGATTTGTTTGATTTGTTTGATTTGTATGTATGGATTTGGTCAATGATTTTAAACCCGCCTTGTACATCCAAATTTCAGAGTGAAAGTGTGAATGGAGCTAACGAGTCAACCCGCCTTGAGGCTCGGCTAAAGCTCCACAAGTATGCGATTCCACAGCTGCATGATTCTCCAGCAACGAGTGAACTTAGCGTTCTTGTATTGGACAAACGAGTACCCACTGCTTCAGACATAAGGCAGAATCTCGGCAGACAAAGAAGGATAAAATGATTGCACAGGTCCATGAAAAGATTGACCGAGAGAGGAAACTTGCTCCTTCACAGCAAACTCCTTTTAAGGAAACAGCACCAAACATATCATTCAAACAAAAGGTTGGACAAGGATATGATCCTTTGCCTTCGCTAACAAGAAGATGTCGGAGGTGCTCACAGCCTGGTTGAAACTTGATCCGTAAGTGAGAAAATGTCCCATAATAGCTTGCTTTGTGCTATAAAATGATTGCGCTTATCTACATTATGTGTGTGCAGTTATTTCAAAACACGCTTGGATAAGAAACCACGCCTATGTCCAAGTCGGTTCTATTCCACACTCAACCTCCTTAGCATGGCTGGACGACAGAGTAAGTTTTCTGCTATTTACTTTAGAGAGCTAATGGACAACTTAACAGACGACTTAATTATAAGTCGTTAGTCATCTATACAGACGACCTAACAACTTATGTTTTAGTCGCCTTTAAGTCATCTGTTTAGATGACCTAACAGACGACTTAATTATAAGTCGCCCTATAAGTCATCTGTTTAGATGACCTAACAGACGACTTAATGATAAGTCGTCCTATAGGTCATCTACCTAACAGACGACTTATCTTTAACTCGTCCGTAATGTCTTCTATCACTGACTTGTCTTGTTTTATATGCAGCATATGGATGCTTTTATTTATTTACTGAGGCAACGGTACCAAAAAAATCCATCGCATTTCGTGAGCGGAATGTGCTTTCTTGACCATACTTTTGCTCAGCATTGGACGCAAGTACCCGAATTTAAGGCAGGCAAGCCCAATGTCAATGGTTTAGGAAAGCTTCCGGTGGGCTTGGATTATTATGGAGGCAACTTACCATCATGGTGCAAATCTGGGAAGGTTTGGGGGACTGATGTGGATGATATTTATGCGCCACTCAACTACAAAAACAACCATTGGGTTGCTATGTGGATATCGATCCCAAAGAGGCACATAGTCGTGTGGGACAGCATTGTCGGACATATCAGAGATCGAGAACTCGAAGTGTTAGTGGAGCCTTTTGTCAACATGATCCCTTACCCTTGTTAAGTCGCTGCCTCGGATGAAGAACGCTTCAAGTTGTCTCGAGCCATACACATATGAGAGTCCAACCGCTGGAGTACCTCAGTGCGAGGTGGTGATTGTGGTTTGTTCACTCTCAAGTACATTGAATGTCATGCTCTTGGGTTTCAGTTTCGTCAGATTTGTTGTGTCATAAGAACTCAAAGGCGATCAGGAGAAGATGGCGGTGGAGATATCTAAGGAGCTTCCTAATTTCCATTCTACGAAGACATTTTCCACCTTTGATGATGATGTACTTGACTCGGATAGAATGTAGTATTTTGTATAAGGAAACGTGGGATAGGAGGTAGTATTTTTGTAACCTATCCTCCTACCAAACAATTATGCTTTTGTATAAGGAAACGTAACTTGCCTTTTCATGCTTGTCCTTTTCATACCATACTATCTGGACTTCGGGACGACTTAAGGTCGTCGGACTTCTGCGACTTAACTTGAAGGTCGCCCGGACTTCTGACGACTTATAGTTTTGAGTCTTCTTAAAGAAAAACTCGACGACTAAATGGACGACCTTCGACGACTTAAATGAAGGTCGTCGGAAGTCTAAACAGTGGACGACTTAAAACAGTTACCAATGTTAGCACCTCTTTCTTAACCAATCACATTTAATTGCACCACACACGAAGAGTTGCCTTCGTTGGAAACTGATCTCACGCGGTCGCAATCATTCTCGACAACTTCTTGGGACGGTTGCGATACTATCTATAAATAACCATCAACCCTCGCCTCAATACAGTAAGGAAGACTAAAGGCTGAAGAAGAAGAAGAAGAAATTCCTCTCAAACTCGAAAGTAAGAAATCTCGACCTATTATAATGACTTTAGTTATCATCATTACGCATACTTGTTCTGATGTGATTTATGCTGCTAGGTTTAAAATGTCTGGATCGATCGACCTCAAGAGGAAGCGTCCGATGGAGGAAGACTACGCAAAACCCCGAAGAGGGTTACGCCAAGGAGAGGCTGCTGCAACGGACGGTACCGGCGATCCTCCGCTTGTTAGGGATGAGCAAACCGCGACGGCCAAAAGAACTCTGCCAAGTCGAACGCAACTCTCTCTCCGATCAGATCGCTTTGCTCGAGGAGATGCTCCACAAGGGGACCGGTTTGACATCCGGCGGAGAAAACCAGACTCAAAGCCGAACTCGGGCGTGCGAAGAGGTGAAGGCTATCAAGGTCCCTTTCGCTGATTGGGAGAAGCTTGGCGAGGGCTGGTTTTGGTCTCGGCCTTGAGCGGCCTTCTCCAAAAAAAATAATTTTAATTATGTTATTTGTAATTTTTTTTTTAAATTTGAACAATGAATTTCTGGTTTTAAAAATAATTTTAATAATGTTATTCCTATGTCTAACTACTAACTTGAAGACTTAACAGAAGGTCTGAATGGAGTTCTGGACGATTTAACAGAAGGTCGTCGGACTTGGACGACTTAAGATTGTGCGGAGACGACTTTATACTAAGTCGTCTGTTTCTGTGCAGCTTAAAAATAATTTATAAATTAAAAAAAAATGTTTGGACAAGTGAAAATAAAATAAAAATCATGTAACTTGAAGACTTAACTGAAGGTCGTCTGGACTTCTGGACGACTTAACAAAAGGTCGTCTGGACTTCTGGACGACTTAAAAATAAATCGTCTGGTTCTGTGCAGCTTAAAATTAATTTATAAATTAAAAAAATGTTTGGACAAGTGAAAATAAAAATCATGTAACTTGAAGACTTAATGAAGGTCGTTTGACTTACGACTTAACAAAAGGTCGTCGACTTCGGACGACTTAAAACTAAGTCGCCCGCTCATTGAGCTTAAAATAATTTATAAATTAAAAAAAATGTTTGGACAAGTGAAAAATAAAAATCATGTAATTATTAACAGTTTTAAATGATGTAAATTAACATATAATAAAATGAATAGTTTTCAACATAGATGAGTGAAAGTAGTTAATCATGATATTCTTTGGTTTTGAGGGTTTGAAAACATATGTTGTAGTATTGTATGTATTCTTAGGGTTAGATTTTGGAAAGCTTGGATTTTTCTAAAATATATATTTTTACTTATATGTCTTTATTTCTGTGTATAGTTAACACTTTTAAGTTTAATTTGATTTTTAAAGTGTCTAGTTAGTTAATTAAGTTTAGGAGTTATGTTTAGGGTTATGTTTTTAAAGTGTCTAGTTTTAATGTAGACGACTTACATTTAAGTCGTCCAAACCGCATCAACCTCGAAATTTACAATGTCCTTTAACCTAACCGGATTATTTACGGTTATATATAATGTATATTTTTTTTTACTCAGTTTTGGCGAATTCAGAAAACCAACCGCCGCTTTCTCAAAGGCGAAGTTCGGCGATTTCACGAAGTCTCTCAATCCATCGCTTCACCGCCGATTCTATCTAATCCGACGTTATCACCGCCGTTCTCAACACCGCTTCCTTTTTTAAGTTCTGAGAAACCCTAGCCAAGATTCTCAGCCGCCTCGTTGAACTCCGCCGTTAAGTTATATCTCTTCGCTTCATTCAGTCTCTATAAAATGGTCCGGGACGACTTATAATTTAGGGTCTGGGACGACTTATAATTTAGGGTCTGGGCGACTTCTAATTAAGTCGCCGGAAAGTAATCCATCCGGACGACTTTTACGGACGACTTATTATTTCAGATCCGCCAGATTGTCCGTTTGAGTCGAAGTTTACGGACGCCTGTTTGTCTGTTTGACATTGGTTGTCTTTGATTGTTTTGCAGAAAAAATGGATTTTCCGCGTAGGATACATACACTAGGTGAAGAGCCCGAACCAAAAATAGCATTTCGATTCATCCAGCCTCGGTTGCATTCGCTCTACGTGAGGCTCTTCATGATGACGAATACGAAGAGCTGAAGGAGTCGAGGTTGGGAGTTTTCATCAAGTTTGGAGAGCTGCAATTTGAATGGGCTTCAAGGCTGGTTCACTTCATGCTCGGTTTCCAGCTGGACATAAAGAAGAAGTATGAGCTTTGGTGTCTTGGTGCAGAACCGTGAGATTTTCGTTAGAGTTTGAAAACCTCACTAGGCTAAACTGCGAGTACATTGACGACCTTGAGAGACCTCAATGTGTTGTTACTAATGAGATGACTTCTTTCTGGGGGTTGTTGGGAGTTCATGTCGAAGCTGGGCCAACTACTCAGGAGATAATAGAAACACTTCAGAGATGCGCAGGTGGTCTCCTGATGATCGCAGCTGCTCGCACCTTGCCATCTTCACCGGATACATTGAAGGGAGAAAGTTTTCAACCCCTACACGGGTTAGTCTGGCTAGGCTAGTGATGGACCTAGAACGGTTCGAGAATTATCCATGGGGAGAGTCGCTTAAGGTGTTGATGGACTCGTGAAGGGCAGAGATATTTCAGGTTGTTACACAATTAATGGGTTTGCGGCAGCTCTCCGGTGTACACAGCTCTGCGGAATTGGGTGCTACTTATGGTCACCCTCTCCCAAACAACCGGCTCCACCGATACTGGCTTTCAAGGGTGGCAAGGGACAGAGCCTTTAAAGAGGCTATCCTCGACAGGTATCTACTTCAAACCAGACGTAATCCAGCTGGGCGACTTAATAGACGACTTATAACGCTCCAGACGACTTAATTATAAGTCGCCTAGAAAGTAATCCAGCTGGACGACTTAATAGACGACTTATAACGCTCCGCGACTTATTTTTTACATCTTATCTTCTATTTACTGCAGACTAGGGTGATCAACTTTGTTCGAAGGCCAGCGTAAAGAAATGATTCCAAAATGGGAGTCTGATGTTGAGGATGTCGCCGGACAACATTATTAAAGTCATGTTTGTGAAGAAAACGTGGAAGTGGACCAAGAATTGCTGGCAAGTCACTGGTACTCAAGTCAAGAGACAGCCAGCGAGGAAGAAAGATACCGTGAAGGATGAGAGACCAAGACCTCTGAAGAAAGCTAGAATAGAGGCTATTGAAGAGGCACCTAAACAGCGAGTGAAGAGGAACCCGCAGAGGCGAGTGATGAGGAACCCGCAGAGGCGAAAGTGAAGAGGAACCCGCAGAGGCTCGCTCAAAAGTGACTACGACTGTTGATGGGTTGACCAGAGAGGAAATTGAAGCCATGTTCAAGGTCATCCTTGATTCCATGAGGGAAGGGTTTGGGACGTGCATTCGAGAGATCAAGGATCTCTCAAAAAGCATTGGAGAAGAAGGTTGGTCTCACCACAAAACGGAAACGGAAAGGGACACCAACAGGGACAAAGGCACCCGGGGTTAGTAAACAAAGTTGATCACCTTATATTTAAGTCGTCTAGAAAGTAATCCAGCTGGACGACTTAATAGACGACTTATAAATAAGTCGCCTGAAAGTTTCCAAACGACTTACTTGTAAGTCGCCTATTAAGTCGCCCAGCTGGATTACTTTCTGGCGACTTATAATTAAGTAGTAGAACACTTATAATTTTGTACATTGCAGAGTGAAAGTCTTCCAGATGGTAGTTCCTTGCGGAGGAGAAAGGGACTGGTGTGCATACAGATGGTAGTTCCTGCAGAAGGAGAAAGGGACTGATGTGCCTACAGATGCTCGCCTTGCGGAGGAGAAAGGGCCTGCTGTGCCTGCAGTTGCTAGTACCTTGCCGGAGGAGAAAGGGCCTGCTGTGCCTACAGTTGCTAGTTCCTTGCCCGTGGAGCAAGGGACTGGTGTGCCTACAGATGGTAGTTCCTTCGGAGGAGAAAGGGACTGATGTGCATACAGATGGTAGTTCCTTGCGAAGGAGAAAGCTAGACCTGAAGAAAACAGGGGCGCTGCTATGATCCTTGGCCGTGCAAAGAGTGATCGAAGAAGGAAACTTGCTGCTTCACAGCAATCTCCTTATGGGGCAACACGACGAGGGCCATCATGCAGCAGATCCAGCTATCATCCTTTGCACCAAATAACAAGGATAAATTGAAAGAGCTCGCTACTTGGTTGCAAGAGTGTCCGTAGTGTTTGCTTTTCCCATAATAGCTTGCTTTAGTCTACAAAACTGATCGCTTTTAAACATTTTGTGTTTGCAGTCAATATAGAACACCATACGAAAAACCACGAATTGTCGCTTGGTGGTATCGACCCTCGAGAGACTTAGAATGGCTGACGGACTGTAAGTCTTCTGCTATGACTTAGTTCAATTACTTGTAAGTCGTCGACAGTCGTCTTAGACAACTTACCAGATGACTTACCAATAAGTCGCCCGATAAGTCGCCTGTTCAGATGATGTCCGACGACTTACCTTTAAGTCGCCTCGTCAGATGATCGCATGCACGACTTACCCTTAAGTCGTCTGATTCGTAGATGACTTTCATCACTAACTTACAGTTACTAGCTAAGTCGTCTGATATCTTATATGCAGCATATTGATGCTTGGATGAATGTGCCGAGGAAGAGGTACACGGATAACCCACATCATTTCAGAGCGACAAGTTATGCTTCCTTGATCATCTCTTTGCTCATCATTGGAGTTTTAACTACAAGGATTTTAAGGATTCCGAGCCCGATAGGAATGGTTTAGGAAGAAGACTACCTGGTGGGCGTTGAATTATTATAATGGCACTATACCATCATTTTGCAGATCAAACAGGATTTGGGGCCTTGATATCACAGATGTCTATGCCACTGAACTACAACGACAGTCATTGGATTGCTATGTGGATCCAAATCCCTAAGAGGCACATTGTCGCCTTTGACAGCATCTGTACATGTATCTCCCCGAAAAACTCGATGAGGTGATGGAGCCTTTTCTCCACATGATCCCTTATATGCTTGTTGAGTGTGCTCCCAATGACGTGGTATGCGTCGAATACAGCCTGGCCATTCACTTATGAGAGACTAGAGGATTTACCTCAGGCCGAGCTGGTGATTGTGGTGTGTACGCTTTAAAGTACATTGAATGTCATGCTCTTGGGATGCCATTTAGTAAAAAGAGTTTGCTAAGAACAAGGGAAGGCTATTAGGATAAGATGGCGGTGGATATATTTGAAGAGTTGCCGACGTGCATCCGTGGGAAAACAGGGATGGCGATGAAAACTATGGTGCATATGGTGATGACAGATAGATCAGGCTGTAGCCAATGTATTTGTAACCTTTGTATATAAACTTGATATTTTGTGCAGTAACCTTTTGTATTTGTAAACTTTTGTAATCTTATGTGCAGTTCCCTTTGTTATCATTTGTTTCATACTCGCCTCTTTAATCTACAACCATCTCAACTCAACTAATATAAAACACTAATAATAGATTTTTGACACATAAGTTCATTACATGAAGACCATGAAGACCTTACGGACGACCTTCGACGACTTAAATGAAGGTCGCCTAGAAGACTAAACACCGGACGACTAACTTGAAGGTCTTCTTGAATAAAACAACTCTAGACGACTAAATGGACGACCTTCGACGACTTAAATGAAGGTCGCCTAGAAGACTAAACACCTGGACGACTAACTTGAAGGTCTTCTTGAATAAAACAACTCTAGACGACTAAATGGACGACCTTCGACGACTTAAATGAAGGTCGCCTAGAAGACTAAACACCGGACGACTAACTTGAAGGTCTTCTTGAATAAAAACTCGATCGACTAAATGGACGACCTTCGGACGACTTAAATGAAGGTCGCCCGGAAGACTAAACCTCGCCTTTCTTACATTGTGGTTTCAGATGGCCAGGTTCCTTGCACACGAGCATCTATAAGCTCTGTGTTGCTTCCTGGTTTACGCCCTCTCATCCTGGATAGCTCCAACCAGGATTGCCATCTTGATTTCTTCTGTCTTCCCGACCACGCTTTACTTCCGGAGGCATGTGCGTTCTCAACTTGTTGTCCATTACAAGGATATATATTCTCTGAGTATCCTGCAAACAGAAAATCCTTTGAGTACACGGAGATACAAGTGTGTTGATATGCAAACCGACAGATTCTCCAGCAGCTATAGCATGAGAGCAAGGTATTTTCTCCACTGCATAGACACCACAATCACATTTCCCATGTTCCAAATCAACCACACAGTCCATTCTGCCACCTTTCACAAAGAATTGCCATCCGCCAATTGGTTGTACCGCCATCAGATCTGCTATCTCCGATCGAACAGCAAGCAAGTGTTCAACACCCCGACTATGTTGAGTAGTGAGACTCAAAGCATCTTCTCTCCTTTTCCAAAACCACTTTCCTAGCTTCTCCCTTATGAACTCCAACAGAACTGAATCGAAATCCTCTAGCTCGCTTCAAGCGGAATTAATAGATTCAGCGATGTTGCTTGTTTTATGTTGTACCTGTCCCCTGGCAATGAACCCTTGACCATAGGCTGACGTCGGCATCCTCCAAATATGTTGCAAGGTCCGGATTTGCACTCGTATCTCATCCATGTACCGGTCAAAATCTGAAACCGTATGAGCATAAGCAGCACCTTTCACCAAGTACAAGAGATGTTTCCTTTAAATTTTTGACAATGTTTTCTTGAAGGTGATAATAACATATTCCTCGGGTTGCCCAAGGAAACACCTTGTCACACGCATTTTAATGGCCAAGTGCCGGTCGGAGACTATCACTAGAGGCTGGTCATCGATACACAAATAGCCAATTTTGTGAAAACCATTCCCAAGAAGGTGCATCTTCAGCATCTACGATCCCAAAAGCCAATGGAAATATCTGAAAATTCCCATCTTGTGCGGTTGCAACTAGCATAACACCTCCATACTTCCCACTTAGGTGAGTCCCATCCACCACAATGACCCTTCTCTGATATCTAAAACCTTTGATAGAAGCTCCAAAAGAGAGAAATAGATACTTAAATCTATTCATAGAATCAAGTTCTATAGCTGTGATAGAATCGGATTTGCTAAGGAGATTTGCTCGAGATATGATGGCAGACGAATACCCATCTTCTGCTGTTCCTCTCACCAATGTTTGTGCATATAAAAGTGCTCAGTATGAAGTGGTGTAATCAAGAGTCATGCTAAACATCTTCTTCATTGCAATAGTGATATGCTGCGGATTCAACCCATCAATGATTCCAACACGATCAATGAAAAGCCTACCAACATACTTAGAGTACAGTGTCTCCGCTGAGCGATTCGATCTCCCACTGAACATGTATGTTTTTCCACATACTTTGTTACCCAAAACGTTTCTGTCCCATGTTTCACACTTGCTCGACCTTCCATTCACAACCACTAACCGGACATGTTGTCACAAGGAGAGTTTTCGTTGACTTGTATATTCTGAAGGTGAACTTAAGCCTCACCGCTGTCAACCTCAGTTCTGAAAGCAGTGCATCCTTGCTACCAAAACTCTGGTTGACATAGATATTGTTACCATTCGATCTTCCACCTTCCTGTTTTAATTCTTCAAAACATATATCATCTTCTTCATCCTCATCTTCAACCTTTCCATAAACACTGTAATCCTCACCATTCTTGTCCGCTTCAGTTTTAATAGAGATATCACCATCCTCCTCCCCATCATCCTCCTCCCCATCGTCATCCTGCCCATCATCCTCCCCATCATCCTCCTCCCCATCATGATTTTCATCTTCAACCAAATTATCATCATCCTCTTCAAAACATTCATCAGCTTCATCATCTGAAACCATTTGCACCTTGCTACGGCTTGATACACAAAGCCGTACACTATCGTTTTGGTTATCTCGAGCAAGTTTCTAACTTGTCTATCACTTGTAACATGAATAGGAAGGGTGTCTGGAGCCATCATCATTTCTGCTGGTAATGAGTAGGTTATCTCCACAGATTCTGTACTCATGTCCGGTTAAAATCTTCTAGAGCCATTGCAAGAAGTTCCGCGTCGAACCTTCACTCAAAAACATTCTCGCATTATCAACCACAAAATCCCAACAGCAATCTTTTAACAACCATTCCCCATACACTGCATGTAACTGACGATCATCTGCAAAATTCAAAATAAAACACATTAGTAAACATAGAAGACGACTAAACAAGAAGTGACGACTAGACGACTAAACATTAAGGCAGACGACTAAACAGTAAGTCGCCTAGACGACTAAACAGAAGTCGCCTAGACGACTAAAAGTAAGTCTTCTGCGACTAACAAGAAGTCGCCTAGACGACTAAACAGAAGTTGTCTGACAACTAAACAGAAGTCGTCCAAATAGGTCATTTTGCAATTGAATTTTAATTAGGACGACTTACCATTAAGTCGCCGTAAGTCGCCTAAACAGTAAGTCGCCCAAGGAAGTCGTCTAGGATAAACGGGTTAGGTTTGCATTTGAACTAATTGTGTCGATATTTGACTTTTCCGACGACTTACGGGTAAGTCGCCTCGGTAAACAAAATTACAATATTTAATTGAAGCTAGACGACTTAATTGTAGGTCTTCTACGGTTAGTTAACTTTACCTGACGACTTTAAAGTCGCCTGGCAGATGACTTAGAGAAAGTCGCCCAAGATAACCAAGGTTTGACCAGATGACTTGGGACGACTTACCAAGAATCTGACGACTTTGCTTATCTTGGAAGACTTTCAACTAAGTCGTCTTCCGTGACGACTTCCCGTAAGTCGCCCGAGATAAGTTAAATATTTAAGTTTTATTTTCCAATTGCAAAGTAACCAAGGACGACGCTTAAGTCGCCTAGATTTAATAAAATTTGAAATTTTGTTTTCCTTGGGACGACTTACCATTAAGTCGTCCGAAAAGTCAAATATCCGACACAATTCGGTCAAATGCAAAATTAACCCGTTTATTCTAGGCGACTTACTGGTAAGTCGCCTAGGTATTCTCGATTTTTTTTAAAGAACAAAGCCGGACGACTTTAGTTAAGTCGTCCGTTGGACCGAAGACTTACGGGTAAGTCTTCTAACATTCTGGAAAAAATTCAATTTCTTACCTTAAACTAGTGAGATGACTTCCTTAGCACACGAGTCTTCTCCAACCACCCGAAACCTCAAACGAAAGTAACCCACGTTGAATAGTATGCTTCAATAGCTCTATCAACCATAAAAGTTTTGAATCAAAAGCTTGAGTTTTGGATGAATATTGAGGCAAAGTGAGAGAGAAGTTGTTTTAGTTCATAACAATTGAGAAAGAGAGTGTAAATCGTACTAGGTGCATTAAGGGGCATTAAGAGCTCCAAATTGGTAGTTTGTTGTGGTTGGTGTATTGATGGCAATGGCAATCAAGTAAATTTGTGAAGGTGATGAGGTTGAGAGAGTAAAAGAGCCATTTTCGGAAAAAAAAAACATAAATTAATGGCATTTTCGTGAATAATGTGAACAAGTAGGGTTGAATATAGCTAACCATTTCCAACAAAGAAGGAGAGGTTAGTTTTGTGTTTGACTTTGAGTTGTGAGTTACTTTGCAACAACCCCTTTAATTTTTATGTTATTAGTTATTTTAATTATAATAATATATTTTATTATAATATTAAATATTTCTAAATGCATTATAATTATTTATTAATTTAGTTACGAATTTAAATTAAAATTTTGATTTATTAATTGTAGTTACAAATTTAAATTGATTTTTTTGTTTTATGCTATTATATATTTAATTATTATGATATATTTTATTATAATATTAAATATTTCTGAATATATTATAATGATTTATTAATTGTAATTACGAATATAAAATTAAAATTTCGATTTATTAATTTTAATCACAAATTTAAAATCAGTTTTGTTTTATGTTATTAGCTATTTTAATTATAATAATATATTTTATTATAATATTAAATATTTCTAAATCCATTATAAAAATTTATTAATTTTAGTTACGAATATAAAACTAAAAATTTATTTATTAATTTTAATTACGAATTTAAAATCACTTTATTGTTTTATGTTATTAGCTATAATAATATATTTTATTATAATATTAAATATTTATTAATACTTTATAATGATTTATTAGTTGTAACTACAAATTAAAATTAAAATTTTGATTTATTATTTATAATTACGAATTTAAAATTAAAAATTTAAGGGCATTATTGCCATTTCAAAAATAATTAGTCTAATGAAACATAAAGTATACGAGATTAGTCTAGTGGGACATAGTTACCATTTTTTGCCTTAAAAAAATAATTTTTCCAATAAATTATTGTGCTTTAAAATATAACATCTGTAACATCGCATATGCTACAACACTGACTATTAATATTAGCTACCTACATTTGTTATTTTTAGCAACCTTTTTTTTACATTTTAATATTTCACATCATTTTTTTTCATTCTTCTAACTAATAATTTAATACAAATTTAGTTTTTATACAGTTTAATGATTTTGTCTTAAAATCATCATTTTATACATTTATTTTTATTTCATATTTAAATTTTTAGCTTGGTGATTAAGTTTTCTTATGATAAAAGAAGTTTTTTAAGTGTCAAAATCAAATGAAACTAGTTTCTCTCTGTAGACAAATAATGAAGAATTTTGATATAAAAATCATAAAAACAGTAAATTTACTTTCTAGAAAATAATATACTTCAAAAAGTTAAGGTGAATTTTTCATCACACGAGTATCAATAACCAGTAATCAAGTAACACATCATACCCAATTTTTGGTTTTCAATATGTTGAATAAATTCAACTGCAAATAACCCATATCATATATTCAATTTTCAACAGTTTTATTGGAAACATTCAACAGTTCAAAAAAAACAACAGTACTCACTTTATAAATGGCCTTATATTAATTAATATTGTGTCATTAACTATCAGTAAGATATATAGGATATACTTAAGATTTTCTGTTATCATCAATTCTTGCAGAGGTGTTTTATTTGGTTAACCTAAGAAATTTTTGACAATTATTAACTTTAGTATCAATGTTTATGAACTATACAATTTACAATCTATAACTAGAAATGTTATATATATAAAAGGTAAAAATAATTTAGTACAAAAAATTTATAATATAAAATATTTTTTCTTTTAATAAATTAATTAAAGTATTTACGTATATGATTCATACTTAAAACTAACAAGAGCTATAAATATATTTTATTTTTAATAATATATATAACACATCACCACATATTTTATTTATACATTATAATTTTTAGTTTTTATATTTTTGGGTGCTAAAATTTTGTTATTCCAAATAAAGTTGTATTCAAACTTTTTTACATGAAAAAAACAAAAATAAATTTTCCTGATATGTAAGAGTTTAAAGTTTATGATACACGTAAAATATTTTATTTCCTATCATATTATTTAGTGTGGAAACTTCTTAATAATAATAGTTTTAATAGTTATTTGATATAGAATTCAAATAACATCAATACTATTAAAACATGAGAACTTTTTATCTACTTACAAATAGTCTATGTTGGACCATAACATTTATTTAACTTTCTATTATTTCTCATACTTAGTTATAATTAAATATAATCCATATTTAACCTATTATTTTAATATTTCAAAAAAATATCTAAAAGATATTCTCAAGTATCTTTTTAAGATTGCATTTTAATTTATATTTTAATATATTTTTATTTATAATTTAAATATACATCTCTTTTAATATTTACTTTTAATAGTAAAATTCGTAATTAATATCAGCTATAATAATAGAAGAATATTAATTCATTTTTTATTATAGAATAAGAAATAACATCTCCATAATATATATATACACATATTTTATATTCATAATTAAATTACTATAACAGTTAATAAATATAAAGTAACTTAATACATTTATCTACTTATACTTCAGTTAATTATTATTAAATATATACTCTAACCTAAAATTAAGGAAAAAATAACTAATATATTATTTTAAAAATAATGAATAAAATTTATAAAACTCACTAAATTGAAGTAAACAATCAATTATCTTTGATTTAGTGATAAAGAAAATTATATACCTACTAATTGATAAATATACAACTGTCCTTTAATACAAATGCATGAAATACATAATAATGTAATTCTTATATATATATTATTAAAATTAGATATATATATATATATATTTGATAAAATAAATATTAATAGTTTGTTACTATTAATATTTAATGATATGATGGAACATGTTATTATTGATATTTTTATGAGTATAGTTTTACGGGTTACTCCAATAAATAGGTAAAATATTTACCAAATATAAAGCTAATTGAAGAAAATATAAAATATACTTTAATTTATGCTTGACCATTCAGGTACCTGTTGGAATACGGGTTGGGTATTTTGAATTTTGGTTCTAATTTATATCACCTACTAGGTCCCATTATGATAAATTTGTAAGTACGGATCAGGTTCGGATATAACACATCGACATTAGTTTAATTTAATTTAAGCAATATTAACTCATACAAAACATACAATAATTTAACTTTTAGCAATATTTATTGTTTTATCTAAACTCTCCATTTTAAATATTAACGATCGAATGAATAAATATAAATCGCGTATCATAATCTGGCTTTAAAACATTAATACTACATAACAAAAAAATATGGAGACGAACAATGAACTTGTAAATATCTAATATCACAATTATAATCATCAAAATGCAAACTTTTAATATTGAAACTAATCTCGGACATTAAACAAATGTATAAAACATTACATAAAAGTATATAAAAAAATAGTTTGTTTAAGGAAGAGCTAGTGAGAGTTGGATTTTTGTAGGTTAGTTGATTTTAAAAGTTGTGATATTTGTTAAATTTATGTAAAGGTTAACAATTGAAGGGATTTAAAAGTAGATTGAAGTGGTATTTAATCAGTTCAATTATTATTAAGAATCACGCCATCCCAATAATCTATTTATATTAAGAGAAGGATTCTCTTCTCTGATGGATCCACGTCAGAAAATGATTTAACAACGTGCTGACACGTGTTCCCTGTAAATGAAACTCATCGTTTGAGTTGTTTTGTGATGGGTTTGATGTCGTGTGTGGACTTAATCATTGTTTTGGTTTCAGCCTGATAGAATGTATCAACGCCTGTAACCCTAATTTGCCTTTACAAAGAGACGAGGTTTGGTTATCATCTTTTGCAGCGGCGAAGATACGTCATCTTCTTCAACAAGCTTTCGTCTTCTTCTCATCCTCATAAAAGAGCTTCTCCGTTGAGAGTCTCACCGGCTCTTCCATCTCCAGTTCTGCTTCTCACACCGTCTAGGACCTATCTCGATGCCACTGCGTCTCTGATTCCGCCAATGCGCCTCTAACTACTCTGCTCTGCGTCTCCTCCTTTGCGAGCGGCTCCATATCTTCTCCTCGGCCTCATTATCATATGCGACTCCAGAATTATTTTCTTCTCTTTCTGTCGCCGACAATGGTGGTCATGCCTCTTGGATCTGCTCTGAGGTATTTTACGCAGATTTCCGTCTCTTTGTTTCGTAATTATTTACTTTTCTTTACTTTTCTCTTGCGTTTTTCATGTTTGTTCAGATTGAATCTGATTATATTTGATTATCAATAGTGTGTTTGGGGATCTTTTGGATTCTGATTTGATTATTCTGATATTCTTATTGAAATATCTATATCTGTTTAGCCTGGGTATAGATGATCAGAAAACAATAAGAATGAGGAAAAAAGAGCTTCCTGATTAGCAATACATTCCAGAACCATTTCTTCCAGAAGTGATACTATCAAAGGTTCTTCACCAAAGCTTCCTCAAGCAAACCGCAGGAGTTACGAGGCCATGGGTCTAGGCACTCAACATGTATTTTTCCTGGAAAGTGACATCAATGTAAGTTTCATATGCTCAAAGATTTTGGTAAAAAAACTATCAGTGTGAGATCAAAAGAGTTGAAACCTTTAAAAAGGGTTTTTTTGGATATCTATAATTTTGATTCATAGCAAGACGTGTAAAATGATGTTGGAATGAATGGCTTACTTCACAGAATATTTCGCTGCAGTTATAGGAAAGGGTGCTGAAGGGAAGTTCGCCACAGGTTTGCTAATGAGTGTTATCGTTGCTTTCTTGAACAATGAAGAATCTTCAGTCAATGATGTTCAACTTTCTTCTTAAGAGTTGCTGAGCTGATACCTGCAAGCAAAGATGGAACCATTAGGAGAAAGAGTGGTCAACAGGTCAGTTTTACTTAATTTTAGTCTAGAGATGTCATCATTTTCGTTTTGGATCAATGCTATTTATTTTATTATTCCAGGTATTGTTTGAGCTCTTGGCCAAAGGTGGAACTGCCCAAGGAATGATAAAAGAAAAAAAAAGACTTGGTTTAGGCAAGTATATGCTATTCATAGAAATACATCTTTTTGTTTCCTCCAAGCCATTTTGAAGGTTGACGTTCATTGAGAATATACTTTAGGCTCTTTATAAATTGCCAACTTAGGTTTGATTTTTTTTCTTTCTGTCTTATGCCCAGGCGTTTACTCAGCATTTGAGTATAATTATGGGTGATGCTGAAGAAGTATCGCAACACTATAGATTGATGACGAAACATACAAGAGATTGTTTGGGTACGTGCTTCTTTCTTTTAATCTCGACATGATCTATGTTTCATTGTCTGATAAAGTTATGATATATTGTAGGAGTGTCCTTTAGATGTTACGCCTACATACCCGTTTCAGGTCAATAGTATGTGTAATTGTCTAATTGAAACGCTTAACAAAGATGAAGTGTATAGTCTAGATATGTGTTAGAGCCATAGACCAAAAACGTGAAACCACATTTGGAGAAAGTACAAGTCGTCTTAGAGCCATAGACCATAAACGTAAGGCATGGCTTTAAGAAGTTGGTTGAGTTAGCTCCACCAAAATCTAACATCATCATGTATGTACAGACCGTGTTTCCTGTTAGCTTTTTTGAATTCAATATTAGAGTTTAATAAGCTCATACTGTTGAAAACCAAGGCTCAAGAAATTCTGAAGAACAATGAGATTACCAAACCGGTTGCTACCATGGATTTAGCTTGGGTTGGGTACGTGTTCTCTACCATTTGCAAATGCATTACATAAACTTTTCGAAGTCTTTAACTTTCTAAAGCCCTTTTTGTACTTCTAACAGGCCACCACTTTGATTGGTTTCCCTCTCATATTTATCATCAAATTGCTTTATGCAGTCTCCAACTAAGCTATGAACATCTTTCAAGAATAGTATGTTAATTATACTTGAAGGTAATTACTAATTTGCATCTTTTGTTTACAGGTCAAATAGTCCTAAGCGGAAGAAGATATACAGACATGAACAAGAACCAAGCATTGTATATCTACGAGCCAAACGCCATCGTCCTCACCATTAAGACAATATAAAATAACTTTAGGAGATCAAAAATGTTTTGTGACTTTTACTTATATGCTTTTTTTTGAGAAAGACTTATACTTATATATACATTGGTTTTTGGTTTCATTTAAGATGGTTACTCAAATGGAGAGCAAAAAGTTGTAGATAAAGTCTAAAGTAACGACATGATTATAGAAACTTATAATCTACGAGCCAAATGCCAGCCAAACGCCATCGTCCTCACCATTAAAACAATATAAATTTTAGGAGATCAAAAATGTTTTATGACTTTTACTTATATGTTTTTTTTGAGAAAGACTTATACTTATATATACATTGGTTTTTGGTTTCATTTAAGATGGTTACTCAAATGGAGAGCAAAAAGTTGTAGATAAAGTCTAAAGTAACGACATGATTATAGAAACTTATGCCGATGATTATATCGTCTATCAATGTTTGCTTTTCCACCATTTTCTTAATGTACATAAAAACGAATAGGTATACATATATACTCCCTTATAAATAATTTAAAACCAAGAATAAAAGATCGAATATTTAATGAATTTTTTAGTCAGTTGTGAATTTAACAATTATTTTCATCAAAATTAATCAAGTATGAAGAAAATGATTAGATCATAACTATTCTATGTTTCAGATACATTCATATAATTTTACGAAAAAAAATTAATGCATATTTTGGAAAAAACTGTTAAAAATGTAAATCTAGATAGGGATTTTCAAAAGTGAAAATAGATCAATTTAATCAACTATTTAAAGTCAGAATGTATTATGGTACAGTTGTCGTTTCCTTGGCTTCGGACAAGAAATAACAAACAAACACACTAGGTGCATAGCTTGGCGATTGAATGGGATTAAGTGGAAAGACTTTGGCCAGTGGAAAACCCAAGGAACTATCAAAAGAAAAATTTGTAATGATACGAGCGCTCACATACATTGTATTTGTAAATAATAATATTTTAGCTTAAGCACATATAAGAAGATTAGCTCTGTAACTTTCAGTTTGTTTTTTCTTTTGACATAAAAGTAACTGTTTCTCTTTGTATATCACAGTTAGTGTACCGAATATTGATGGAAGTTTGGTGTTTGTTGATTAAAAAATTATAGACCATGCTAAATATAATAGATATAAAGCGAGGATGCAAGTAATGTTTGTTTTTCTACCATCTGAATTGATTTACGATAAAATGTTTATTGTTTTGGAAATGAACGATATAATATTTATTGTATTGCAGCTGAGTTTTACAATTATAGCAAATAGAGATCCTAAGTCCCCATTAAAAAAAAAAAAAGATGTCATCCCCATCTGCAGAAATTAATAATGTCCAAAATATCCAATAATAGTGTTCTCCAGTTTTAAAAATAAAGCATTTACACTGATTGAGATTCTAACGTAATATATGTATAATTTAAAAATATATCATAAGTTGGATCGTATGTTACGTGTGGTCATGCTAATTTTGAACTTATTGACGATAAAATGCATATTATCCATGAATATGGTTAATGTTAACAAATGCATTTGGGACATGAAGAAAAATAAAATAGTGTTGTACTTAACAGAAAACGACAATAATTTCAGAATTAATCCATTTATAATGAAGTATGAAAAAAAATACTCATTAATTCAAATAATAACTCAGAATATATATAAAAGCTAACATCTAACCATTCAATTGTTATCCATAATTCTTAAACAAAAGAACTCACACACAAGTTCATCAACAAATAATAATCACAAAAGATAAATCATATCCTGCGCGTCGTGCAGACCGACTCTAGATGAATCTGAGACAAATTTTTGTTGATATGGGTTTAAAAAACATAAAAACAACATCAATTTATTTTTCTAACATGTTATTTATAAATATTGAACAGTAAAAATTAATATCATATTTTTATGCTACTTGCTTTAAAAAAAGATAATAAATTGGCTTTTCTTTTTTGAAATTGTAAAATCTAAGAAGAAATGTATTAAAAATCTATTAAATTTAAGAAAAGAAAATATTGTGAACAAAGTAAAATAGGTTTATTCTTTAATGAATTGTTTTAATATAGTAACAAATATATAGTTTCTATAAAAAGGAACAGTAAAATTTATAGTAAATTTTATAATTAAAAATAAACTAAATATTTAATTTAAATTTTAAATACATTTGTCTTATTTCATTCATTCGGACGGGTCCGACCCTAGTACTAGATTATAAAGAATTACAGAATCAATAAAAATCACCTTTTTAATAGTAATAATAACGATTTAGAATAAAAAATAAAAGGTTTTGTTGTAAAAATATAATAAAATAAAAGTTATTAAACTAATAATAGTAAATTTTAAAATAATGTTATAATCTTAAAATCAGTAACAGTGGATAAATCACCATAAACTTATAATCAGAGAGTTTAAAAATTCTAACAATCATCAAAAATTCAACGTGACTCCCACATGTTGCTTTTCTGTTTAAAAACACATTAGAAGTCCAAAACGGATTTATTTTTTCATTTCGTTTTGTTTGTTTGTGGTGTAAGCAGCCTTGGACCTAATCAAGAACGAGCAAGTGATCGCCATCATTGGACCAAGAGGCTCTATGCAAGCCGAGTTTATGATTAAACTGGCCAACAAATCTCAAGTACCAACCATCACTTTCTCTGCAACGAGCCCTCTACTTAGATCCATCAACAACCCTTACTTCGTCCAAGCCACTATCGACGACTCATTCCAGGCTGAAGCCATAGGGGCCATTGTCAAATCATTTGGGTGGAGAAGCGTAGTCGCCATTTATGTTGACAACGAGTTAGGTGAAGGAATCATGTCATGGAAAAGTGGAAAGCAGTCTATCATTGCTACTTCCACTATGGAGGCTGAATTTGTAGTATGCTTTGAGGCCACAATTCATGCATTATGGCTGGACTGCGGAATTTTATCTCAGGGCTTCGGATTGTCGACACTATAGCTAAGCTGCTGAGAATTTACTGCTATAATTCTGCAGCTGTCTTCTTTTCAAAAAATGACAAGTACTCGAAGGGTGCTAAGCACATGGAGTTAAAGTATTTATCTGTTAGAGAAGAAGTTCAGAAACAGAGAGTGTCATTTGAGCACATAAGGGCGGACATAATGGTAGCGGATCCGCTAACTAAAGGTTTACCACCCAAGGCGTTCAATGGCCATGTAGAGCGTATGGGTATTATAGATAAGGCTTTGCTATTTTAATTATGGGATGCTCATTATGTATTTGACACTGAGAATTCACTTAAAGATTATGTTTCTGATTTATTAATTATGTTATCATTAAAGTATGTGTATACACTTATGGTTTGTAGATAACATATGTTTGGTTTGAGAAATAAAGGTTCTTCTCATATAAGGATTAATATAAAATTGGAATTGATTTGTGATGCATGGAAGGGACTATGTGGTTTAATGACATACAACCGCCATGATTCAATCAGTTCAAATTTTAGTAAAGATCGAGTGAACTTGATATAAAAGTGCACATTAAAGTTATTGAACCCTTAAGTCGACACAAAGGTCAAGTGAGAGAATGTAAGAATATTTTATATTCTATATGACCTATGTGTCTATTGGTTTAATATAAAGTTCAAGTTCATATCAATGTTTAAAGATTCTAATATAAAAGACGATACCGTGATGATTCGGTTTCGATTAATGAATTAGAATCCGGGTGTGTTGATAACCCTCCTGCTTTACCTTAATATTATAAATGTCATTAATCTCATGATCATATATAAATGTGTGTAAAATGTAATAATAACATAATATATTATCATATGATTTAATTTCTATGATTATATATTACGGCACTTGTGCAGTTAGAGTAGTGAAGTGTTGTGTAAGTGTTGTGTCAAAGAGTTGCATTGGTTAATATACACACCTCTTTGGTTAATATAAAGAGTAACACTCGTACATCATTTCAACGCACGTAAGACAGCTAGTCTTTCTATACACACAATAATAGTTACAATTAAAGGGAGAGATTAAGGAAGGTTTGGGATTTCTTATCCATCAAGGAAATTACCAAAGAGAAGGTTAAAGGGGAGAAGATCAAATTGAGGATTGATCCAAATACAAAATCAAGGAAAGCATGGATTAAGGTTAGTGTTTCTTTCTTCCTCTTTAGAAAACTATTAGGATTGAATTAAGATAAATCTATTTTGGTCTTGGGTAGATTTCATAATTGAAATCATAAAAGTTAATCTTATATCATGCACTCCTTGTTAGATGCTTTACGAAACGTGGAAGTCCAAAAAAGTGTGATCTCTGCGGTGGTTAACGATGATCAGCTTAAAAACCAACTTTGCATGCTCATCATGACAATGCAGACAAGGGTATTCGTTGTCCACGTACCACCAAATCTTGGTTTTCGGATAATTCAGAAAGCTAGAGAGATTGGGATGATGGGGGAAGGGTATGTATGGATATTTACAGCTGGAATGACGAATTGGATTAGCTCTACCAAACAGGGTAGCAGCTTGAAGAATATGCAAGGGGTCTTGGGTTTGAGAAGCCATATCCCCAAATCAAAAGAACTGGACAACTTTAGCTCGAGATGGGAGAAAAAAGTGTAGCAGGCTGGGGCAAAAGTGAACGTTTTTGCGCTAAGGGCGTATGATTCGATCACTGCATTGGCCATGGCTGTGGAGAAAACCAACACAAAGAAGTTGCAATATGATAACGTTACCGGTTCATCAAATAACATGACAGATTTGGGGACCTTTGGGGTCTCTCGCTACGGTCCAAGTCTTCTAGAGGCTCTCTCGGATGTACAATTCAAGGGTTTAGCAGGAGACTTTAAACTCATTGACAGGCATCTCGAGCCATCAACTTTTGAGGTCATCAATGTTGTTGGAAATGAATCGAGTATAGTTGGATCATGGACACCAGGCAAAGGATTTGTGAATTCAAATAAAATAATATGGCCTGGGAACCCGACCATTGTTCCAAAAGGTTGGGATATTCCATTGAACCGGAAGACGATTAAAGTGGGGGTTCCAGTAAAGAAAGGATTCTTTAATTTTGTGCAGGTAGAGAGAGATCCAATCAGTAACAAAACCAACGCGACGGGTTACGCCATAGACATCTTTGAATCTGCTCTTAAGAAGCTGAATTATTTAGTCATTCCTGAATACTGTTGTTACGAGTCTGATAATAACTACAATGATTTGGTCAACCTAGTCACTAACGGGGTTAGTTCTTTTTCTTTTCTTCCCATATTTATACGTACTTAGATATATACCAAATTTAGTTGGAGATATTTTTTTAATAAATGACGCAGACGTGGGATGCATTTGTTGGAGATATAACCATCACAGAGCAAAGGTCATTGCATGTTGATTTCACGGTACCGTAGACAGAGTCTGGAGTGTCTATGATTGTGCCGCTTAGGGAAAACGAGGACAAAAACGCATGCGTGTTCCTAAAACCTTGGAGCTTAAACCTATGGGTCACCACCGGTTGCTTCTTCGTCCTCATTGGGTTTGTTGTGTGGCTGTTCGAACATAGAGTCAACACAGACTTCCGTGGACCTCCTCACCACCAGATAGGAACTAGTTTCTGGTTCTCGTTCTCCACCATGGTTTTTGCCCACCGTAAGTTTTTACACTAATCAAGAGTCCAACTATAATATATGTTAAAGTTTATTCCAATTCCATCTCAAATCAGTTGACAATAAATGAGACTGGTTTATGTTTTTTTAAAATACTTTTTTTTAAACAGGAAACAGGATTCTAGTGACACGGTGAAATTGTGCGTGTGTATACAGGGGAGAAGGTAGTAAGCAATTTAGCAAGGTTTGTGGTGGTGGTCTGGTGCTTTGTGGTGCTTGTGCTCACTCAGAGTTACACAGCGAGTCTCACCTCTTTTCTGACGGTACAACGTTTACAACCAACAGCCATAAATGTGGAAGATCTCATCAGAAGTGGGGAGTCTGTAGGGTACCAACAGGGCGCTTTCGTTAAAGATATTCTGCTAGATCTGAACTTTTCTGAATCGCAGCTCAAGCCTTTTGGTTCTGCCGAAGAATGTGACGATCTTTTGTCCAAAGGGACATCGAAAGGTGGTATTGCAGCAGCTTTTGACGAAGTGGCCTACCTTAAAGCTATCCTTTCTCTAAACTGCTCCAAATATGCCATGGTTGAACCTTCCTTTAAAAATGTTGGTTTTGAACCCTCCTTTAAGACTGCTGGTTTTGGCTTTGTAAGTTCCTTATATTTCTTCTAATGTTTTACCAAATGGCAATAAAAAATAGGTCTTATTTTGATGAGAAGTACAACAGGATAATACTAAAACATATTATTGTTCAAAAATAATAATACAGGGAAACTTTTCAAAATAGCATAAAAGTTCAAAAAAAATAAATATTTTATATTTGGACTTAAGGTTTATTGATTATAGTTTAGGGCTTAGTATATAAGGGATAGGGTTTAGGGTAGGGTTTGGAATAGCATAGTCATTTTATCTTTTCATGATTATTTTTTTGAAAATTTATCTTGCTCTATTTTGATTGCTCGCTTCTTTTGTTTCCATGATCAATGTGTAGGCATTTCCCAAGAATTCGCCTATGACAAAAGATCTCTCAATCGCTATCTTGAAAGTGATTCAAGGCAAAGAAATGCGACGCATCGAAAACCAATGGTTCAACCGTCTCAGTATAACCGTGTCAGGAAATGTCTCAAGCGCTAGTGAACGTCCTGATCCAAATGCCGATCTTTCATCTAACCGTCTCAGTCTCGGTAGCTTCTGGGGACTGTTTCTAATAGCAGGCGTTGCTAGATTCTTGGCATTTCTCGTCTTTGTATCCCTCTTCTTGTACGAACATAGGCACACGCTATGCAATGACTCCGAAGGTTCCATGTGGAGAAAGCTAAAGTCTTTGTTCAGAATCTTTAATGAGAAAGACATAAAGTCGCACACTTTCAAGAGCAGCGCCGTTCATAACGTGAGCTCACCTATTACTCAGTGCACTCCGAGCCATTTGACTGTGCAGATCAGACCATGGCCACGGAGCATGTCTTTAAACAGGGAGTTTGAGCTAAGAAGAGCATGTTTTGTCATGACCGAAGAACGTTTCACAACGCAACCATAACATGATAAAGATGGAGAATCTGATATTGAATCCGGAGCTGAGCGATAGAGAGAAGTTAAGGAAACCCCTTAGCAAGAATAATGTACTGTCAGCTACACTTAATTAATAGTTTTATGTATATAAGCTATATTTATTGTATTTTGATATTATTATAGCTCAAGGGTGTACTTTGACGCATATTATTAATTATGTTAGTTATTTAGTTATGAAACTTTATGTCAATTTTATTTGATACAAACCTTTTTATACATTTCTTCCCTTTCTTATTATATTGTTAATTATTAACCTTGTACTTTCAAATATTATCATTATTATTACAGTATATATTTCTTGACTTTGGATTCAATTATTCGTCCCTTTAAAGTTATATAGAAGTTCAGGAAATTTGCAAAATAACACAAAATTTGTAATCTGTAAAGATAAAATAAAAATTTTGTATACGTGTGTGAGAGACATCACATCTATAATATGGTGATTTGCTATAAATTGTTGAGAACTGAACATCTAGCTTCTGAAACTTTAGAAATTTAAAATATTGATCTTCAACTATTTGTTTTGGTTTTTGATTACGCGAAACAAAGCCAAGAAGAGAAAGGCCGGTCCTAAATCTAAACATATGAGGATCTACGAGTTTTTTTGGACAGCAAACGGCTATAGGATTTACGAGTTTTGAACATTTGATTTGAGTTATTCTGTATTGTGATCAGACATATTAGTAATAATAAAATCTTGTAAATAATTTGTATCAATATAGATGTTTTTAGTATCATTAAAAAAATAAAATAAAAATTGTAAAGTTATTGTAGTAAATATCTGTGATAAGAATAATTATATACATAAAGAAGATAAAAGAAAGTGATTGGAAAGGGCAAAAGTTCCTTAAAGATGAGGAAAAGCTGGTGAGTAGCTGAGGTGTTAAGGCCAAGCGGTTACTGCAGGATCAGTGATTCGTCTCTGAGTTTCTGCTGATGTGGATCTCTTAGCACGTCACGGGCTAGTTTTCTTTTCTTTTCAAACCCCCAAATATTATTGATTCATATTCTAACTTTATCCATCGCGCAGGCCTTTCACCACAACAACGAGTCAACGACTATACACAATGATCAGTTCTATTAAATGTCTACGAAGAGTCACGTTTTAATAAACTTACTGGCATAATCGATTGTTTTTTTCAAGGATTTTTCTAAAACTTTCACTATCTCCAACGCCGAGGAGGACGATTGTTAATGTAGCCTTTGCAGCTGCATCTTATGCTCTCCGTTACTGAACTTCAAGCCTAAGCCTTGTCCAACGTTGCTCAGATAGTCTTCTCCTCTGAGTATATAACTATATGAGAATCAGATTCGTTGTGGATATTTTCAAAGAAAGAGACCAGGCTTGCCTTATTTATTCATTCATATTTTAGAGGAACTCACAATCTCCAAATTTACTAAAAGTTGCATCCTTTTGTTTTTGATAACTAGGATAAATACTGGACCAGAACTTAGACTAATCTCCTAAGTTTTTAAAAATTGGATACTTGATCTCCATATCTTATAGAAAATCAAGTACTCTTACTTTTTTAAATATTTCACAGTAAACAAAAATATAATCGCTATTAAACCGATATTACCATTAATGTGATAGAAGAAGCTTTTTATTTACCTTTTGCATATTTCACAACTCACATCACCCAATGGGACGAACTTGGAAGTAGTTTCCTATTTTATAAAATGCCTGGTTTTACTATTCATGATTACATCTTTGAATGGGATAATTAATAGTCTAAATTGACTAATATACTTCAAAATTAAAAATTAATCGTTTTTAACTTTTAAAAGTATATAAAAAAAATTATGTACATAAAAATAACTATCATATCATACAGAAAAAGATTCCTACTCCAAAAACATAAATGGAAAAAACAAAATTTAGTTATATGATTAATTAATGGAATCTTTAACATTTTCCAAGAAAAAAAATGTTTTTATTGCTAGATTTTTTTTCTCCAGACAAAAGAACTCAACCATACAACATTTCCAGTGGATCCCATTTCTCTCAAAACAAAAATCTTGAAGTGGGGTTTGTTTTTTGTGGTCACTAAAGTGTATTGTGGGGTTTGCCAAAGGGCAAGTAAAATAAAAACACTAATACAATCCAAATACACAAACACCAGAACATAAACGTATTATTTTGAAGTTCCGTACAGGTTTTTTTCTTATCAACAAAAAATATAAAAACAGAAAATATAAATCATCCTAAGAAATAGTTGTAGATCATCCAAGGATACAGCAAATCAAGCAAACTATAACCACAAGAAGAAAGAAAGTGAGGAAAGAAGAGATAACACTAAAAAAAAAGAGAGTCATAACACTAAGAATACTGCGCCGAAAACTTTGTGCATATATATCCATACATAAAAATGAAAATAGAAAATAAATCATTTTGTGCTAGAGATATTTTTAGTCTATATGCAGATTCAAGTTTCAGTTTACTGGACCAAAGAAGCGTCTGACAATTTTTGAATAAATCTCCAACAGAAATCAATAAATAAAATGGAAATAGGGTCAGTCGACAAAAAAAAAATGGAAATACGGTCTAGCAACACAACGCCTCGTATATGTTCTGTATTATGGCGGCAATTTTGTAACTATTTATGTATATAATTGCTAAATTCACACAAATATAAATTTGTGAAAAAGGAAAAAGAGAGGTCAGGACTGAATTGTCTCTCTACCTCAACTAGCTATATAAAGCTCCTCAATACTCTTCAAGCTAAGTCACTAACAAGAACCAACACATACAACTCTTAACTAGCTATATATATAGATAATCATTCACTTGAGTTACTTTTGAGTAATGCAAATAACACCATCTTCAGTATTCTTTTCCTCTGTTTATGCTGATGAATCGGCACTAGTGCTCACAATAAGTAGTGTAGTAGTAGCGTTGCTAGTGGTGTTGCTTCAATGGCGGCTGCACCGGAAAAAACAAAGACGGAAGCTACCGCCCGGTTCCATGGGCTGGCCTTACATAGGAGAGACACTCCGCCTCTACACAGAGAACCCTAATTCCTTCTTCGTCAGCCGGCAAAACAAGTATTTTATTTTTACTAACATAAATTATAAATATATTAAGTTAAGATATACTGACCATTTATTTTTTACAAATTCTTTGATTAAAAATAAATGATCCTTTTTGGGACAAAAGAAAAATCAATCCGTTCTAGTCCTAATCCGAGTAAACTATAGAGCGCAGAAACATGAGTTTTTGTCACCAGCAAAAAAAAATCTACATTTGTTGTATGTCGAATATTTAATGACAAGAGTATCCACAGATACGGAGAGATATTCAAGACGCACATATTGGGATGTCCATGTATAATGATAAGCAGTCCAGAGGCCGCACGAATGGTGTTAGTAAGCAAAGCACATATGTTCAAGCCAACTTATCCTCCTAGCAAAGAGCGTATGATTGGACCAGAGGCTCTTTTCTTCCACCAAGGTCCTTACCATTCCACACTCAAGCGGCTTGTTCAGTTGTCCTTCATGCCTTCTGCTCTTAGACCAACAGTCTCTCACATCGAGCTCCTCGTCCTCAAAATCCTCGCTTCTTGGAGATCCCAAAAGTCCATCAACACCCTTCAACACATGAAACGAGTATGTTTCTTTGCTCTATTTTGGGTTATATGCGTGGATGGTCTTTGAGGCATGCCAAAAGAACTATTGACAAAACATTTCCACTTTAACTTTTGCGGGCCTCACTTTATCAAGAAAAGTTAAGTAACTGAGAGCATGCTCAACCGGGTAGTTTAGGGGAGAGTGCTTAAAAAAATATTAATCAAATGAGTGGATTCTAGGGAAAATATAAGCAGCAGCGCTTCTACTGCTTGTTTAAACATTTCAGTGGAATCCGCGATTGATTCTTTTTAAAAAAAAAAAAATTTCTAGTCAGAGAAAAAAAAATAAACAAAAAATAAATTTAAGCATCTCTAACGGGTTGCTAGAATTAATGATGCTCTAAAGTAACGACAAACCCTGTGGTCAAGGAAAAGGAGAAGAGATTTGAAAATTCTTTATATATATATATAATATTATACGTGTTTGGAGAAAAAAAAAACAAAAAATTGAGCTTGGGACTAAGGTTCTTTAGGAACTTATGTTTTTTACTCTATAACAACAATAAAATTCAAAATTAACATTGTAATTTTGAAATCCGCATAGTATATATTTTTCAGGATGGGCTCTGATTTTGTGTGGGATCTTTATGAAAAAAAAATTGATTTGAGAGGGAACTGGATTTGTGGGTGTAGTATGCATTCGATGTGGCGATCATGTCAGCGTTTGGGGACAAAGAGGAGCCCACTGATATTGAAGCAATTAAGCTTCTTTATCAACGTCTCGAAATGGGTTACAACTCCATGCCTCTCGACCTACCTGGCACACTTTTTCATAAATCCATGAAGGTACGTATGTGATAATTGTTGAACTATGTATGTATATCCATGTGAAATGTGAACCAGATCGTTATAAATAGATATAGTAATTCTAGTTCTCTTTTGGAAATTTTACGTAGAACGTGACAAGTCTGTTAGAATTGTAAAATACCACAGACCTACTGGAAAACAAAAAAAAAATTGTACAGTTTAATTTTTTGGGGACCACCCTGTGCGATATTATTTGACTTTTTGTTAGATTCTTTTCACGAAAACGTGAAGACAAAGTCATCTTCAAATGTAGATGTTTAATGCTTCTGAAAATACGCCATTCATGTTATAAGGTTTAATAGAGATAATTGATTTGTGTAACTAAAAAATGAAGGCAAGGAGGGAATTAAGCGAGGAATTAAGGAGATTAATAAAAAAGAGAAGAGAAAGTAGGGGGGGAGGAGGAGGTCTATTGGGAGTACTTCTTGGCGCTAAGGATCAGAAACGCAACGGTTTAAGCGATTCACAGATAGCTGACAACATCATCGGCGTTATCTTCGCCGCCACCGACACCACCGCTTCCGTCTTAACTTGGCTTCTCAAGTACTTACACGACCACCCTAATGTCCTCCAAGAAGTCTCGGTAAGCAACCTTATATTTTTTTAATTCTTTAACTTTGTTATTTGCATGTTAGATATTATAGAAATCTATTGAACTAAAAATGTCATCCTTTTATCAGTCAGACCACCTTTTTCTATAATTTATGTTGTTGATCATATTATATTATTTTATCATAAATATTTAGTTATGTCTACATATGTATTCAATTTTTTAATAGAGAGAACAAGTCTGCATTCGGGAGAAAATAAGGGAAGAAAACCGAGGAATATCTTGGGAGGATATGAGAAGAATGCCACTGACCACAAGGGTATTATCATATTTGATATATTAATCATAACTAAAATGATGCCAACATATTTGACAATATATGATCAGTTAATGTATACACGTATTTGATAGGTGATTCAAGAGACTCTAAGAGCAGCAAGTGTATTGTCCTTTACGTATAGAGAAGCTGTACAAGACGTTGAGTTTGAAGGCTACTTGATCCCAAAAGGTTGGAAGGTTCTTCCTCTTTTTCGACGCATTCATCACTCTTCCAACTTTTTCCCGGAACCCGACAAATTCGAGCCTTCAAGATTCGAGGTATACATTCCTATAAGTCACATCTAACCAAATGATAAGACTTATAGACAGTGGATAAGTTGACTGAGACATGCAACGATGACTTTAACCTAATCATATGTTAATGTGTATGCTTCCGTTTTTTACCAGCAATTTATTCTTGAAAGATAAAAATTACATGAAGAGTAAAACCAATGATCCAAGTCCAACTAGGTGTCAAATCTAGGGTTTAGTCAGTTATGTGGGGCTTTGATGGACTTGCATTGCATGTAGATGATATCGTGTAATGTCGACAGGTAGCACCAAAACCTTACACGTTCATGCCTTTTGGGAGTGGATCGCACTCATGTCCAGGAAGTGAGCTGGCTAAACTTGAGATGTTTGTCCTCCTTCACCACCTCACCACCTCCTTCAGGTATTTTCATTGTTTTCCTATAATTTTCGAATATTGATGACAAGTTGTGACTTGCCTTTGTCTCAATGTCTACTCTAATTGATAGAAGAAGCCATAACCATATTCCTTATTGCATATTTCTACTATATACTAAATTACTCCAAATCTAATTTAAGATGTCATCACTTCATGATGTCATGTGCAATAAAAGAATTGTTTTTATATCTTGAATACGTGTTTTATTGAAGATGTTTAGTTGAACTTGTGATGATAAAAGGGTCACTGGGACCAAAGGAGAGGAAAACAAAAAAAAACTTCTGATGATAGAGTTTGAAAGAGATCGCCAGCTGTAAATGGGATCTAGCTAATATAAGAATCAATCTTGGTTTTTGTTTTTATTTTTGAGAACTTATGAGTAGATATATTTGACACAATAATTAGTGGTACCCCAAATAACCTTCAAAACATGTGAATCGGCGATCTGGCAAATTAGTACTTACCCCAAATTACTATTCATAAAAGATGTGAATAGTAAAATATCAATTTTTTATATACTACTATTATTATTCAAAAAGTTACTGATAATTAATGAAGTTTGGGTTAAACTTTGCAGATGGAAAGTGGTAGGAGGCGAGGAAGGGATACAATATGGTCCTTTCCCTGTGCCCAAGAAGGGTTTACCAATAAGCGTGACTCCAATTTGAGCCTAAGGCAGAATTGGAGTTTTTTTATTAATCTAATAACTCATGCTTTAGTTGCTCTACCAGTACATATATATTTACCTTAAAAATTTTCTCATTTTAGTTTTGGCCTCCAATTTGGCCCCTTTTCTTTTGTATATGAATTATTCCCGAAATCGTATGTAAAGTTGCAGTTCAATTGAATTTTATTTTGATACCTAATGAAATATCAATTTTTTCGTCTAAATAAATATCTATTTGAACTTTATCTATTGCAAGTTTTACATTTCCAAACTAGCTATCATGTTGTGACAGTTGCGTTGAAATATTTGTATTTATATTTGGATCCATAGCAAACGCCAAGTTATAGCAATGCCAATCCAAGTCTGGATCAGGATGTATCCAAAGTTCGATATCTTAATGAAAGCATGGTCGGTTCTTAAAATTTCTAAGACAATTACGAAGATAAATTGTCTCTCCAAAACCTATCATGGCCCGAGATATAGCTCTCACGGATCCTGATTATTTTTTTTTTTGATGAAAGATCCTGATTATTTTATCTAAACTTGGTTTCTGTTACATTTTCTACGATGCAGTATTAGAACAACACAGATATTATTTTTGGTTGGATTTCCCATAATTTTAAAATAGTTATAAAAATTTACTCTTATTAAGATCCCATTCGGGATGACACAAAAAACTCGGACATTGTTTGTACGGGAACAAAGCGTAAGTATTCTATTTTTTTTTTGTAACTGGTTTCTTAGTTGTATGAACTATTAATGAAATAACTTATACAGTCATATTGAATCACTAAACGTATCTTTTTGTTAACCGGGTGTCCGGATCCCCGTAGGAACCCGACTAGCGCCGACCACCGCCCCCACAATCTGAACCACTAAGGGCCCGGAGGGTTTTTACGGCAGGAGGCCGGAGGGACCATGGGACCATGTGAAAACGCGGATCGAATCGAAGGGAGCGTATTGGATTTTCTTCCTCAACTACCACTAGGCCAACCCGTGTTGGTTCACTAAACGTATCTTATTTGTTATAAATGTATATGTACCTTAAAATAATCAGATTAGATACTTTCTACAAAAATCAGATTAGATAACATTTTTCTCTAAATCAAGGTTTGAGCTAAGGAAAGCCAAGGAGACAAGACCTACAATGTTTTTAGTCTCGTGATAAAACGCATAGACACATGTGACGTGTCAATAGTTGGGTACGTGCATGCGACACACCTTGTAACTACGCTTACGTGGAACTCTTGATTTCCACGAACGAAAAAGATTGAAAAGAATCTAATTCATTGTCCCCGATTTGTCTCTGTCTAAGTCAGAAATTTGTTCAGAGAAATGATTTTACATTGGTCCAAAGTCCAAACTAAAGTCTCTAGGCTATTGCGAGGGTCTGGTATACAGATTTAACAAGCTCCAACCCTTTCTTATCTCTTCGTCTCCCTCTCTCTTTAAACCCCACCTCAAAGTTTACACATGATTTGTTTTTGGAAGCGTCTCTCTCAACCTTTTTGTTTGTTATTTTTCTTCTTTTCAAATAAGAAAGGATCTGATGTGAGACGACTAAAACGTATAGTTAACAAGATGTTCATTTGGATCAGATAACGTGACATGGCGACTATTTCAGTTTTGACCTATATTTTCAATTCAGGAGATGCCTATTTCAAAAACATACACTACATCTTCGTCCTTCTTACGTAAATGTGCCGAAAATATACATCCAAATGGTAGACAAATGCGGAACAACTATAGTATCATTCTAATAGCAATAAAGTAATTTCTATACGAATTTTATAGCACAGAAATATATATATAATTTTAAAAAAGTTTCAATAAAATATTGAACTTCAAACCTAAAAATTTATAATCCATCAAATGCAAAACATAATATTTCATTGGTGATGGTTAGTAATCCTTTTACTGAATGATTAAAATATTGGAAACAAATTAAACATGTATAAAATTAAACAATCTCTAACCATTTTTTTCAAAGTATAAACCTGTTTTTTTTTGTCGACGAAATTCATTAATAAGGTTATTTAGAGCATCTCCAATGGAAAGTTCTAATAAAATTTTTTCTACTGTACATATATGTGTATGTATATATAAATATTAGTATTTAGTTGCGGGTTTTTAAAAACTACGGGAAATTCAACCAAAAGTTTCTAACTTTAGAACTTTCGGTTGGTTTTTTTGTAAAATTTTAAAATTCACAATTAAATACTAATATTTATATACATATGCATATATGTATATTAAGAAATTTTTGATTAGAACTTTCCATTGGAATTGTTCTTATAAAGTC
The DNA here is from genome assembly GCA_016432835.1 of Brassica nigra. Classification (NCBI taxonomy): domain Eukaryota; kingdom Viridiplantae; phylum Streptophyta; class Magnoliopsida; order Brassicales; family Brassicaceae; genus Brassica; species Brassica nigra. The sequence goes on along the minus strand of CM028245.1, from coordinate 9,556,530 downwards.
TAATAGGCCAAACATACATTGGTTTCAGTTACAAGAAAGACCATTGTTAATTACAAAAAGCTCATAGAACAAATAATTTAAAAGCCCAATTAAAGAAAGTGGTGAAGATGCTCTTAGTGCTCATCCAGTGTCGTTTATTGAAGCTGCAACATACACACCTCTCACATGCGTTTTTCATACCAAAAATGGAAATCTTGGCCGCCGTGAAACTTCTTTCGCCGTGAAACTTCTTTCGCCGTGAATCTCGGGAATTGCTTCTCTATTTCAGTCTTTTCTTCAACGTTGTAAGGAAATCATCTTTCTCGTGGAAACTACGATGCTTTTATTTCTGACACATTAAACAGTTTTTGTTGTATCGTCCTCTTATTTGTTCTCCGATCTTCTTCTTCTAAAAAGCAAGAAAGAGCATTGCCACCGTTTCCGATGAATCTTTACACGGAAAATTGCGCTAAACGTAACGCCCCTAGACTTTAGCACCAAATCAGAAAATAAAAAATATTGTTCAAGTTTTGACACAATTATTATTCTGTGGACAAAGCTAAAGCCCATATACCGTCGAAAGCCCAATACTTGCGAAATTAGGCCACAACCTGCGCTCATGTGTGAGGATTTTAAAATATCTTGGGAAATCTGTTTAATATTCAAAAACCAGACACCGGTTTGATTAAACCGCTAAACAACAAGAGGATTCTATTCTGGAAAGAAACCAAAGTTCCGGTACAAGAACAACAACAAAGTACAGAGCCGCGTATGTCTGGTCTTCTCCAATCGAACTAAACAGATAAACAAAAAACATTAAAAACCCAAACAGATCTTCGATCCTCCATTTTTCCAAATATTATGCGAAAACCCTTTTGTTCTTAATAACGATGATGATCTTCTCCAAGCTTGGTCGCTCCTCCGTCTCTCGCTCAAGGGTCGGTCTCAGTTCGTTGATTCCTTCTCAGATTCGCACTCTTCTTTCCCCTCTTCTGACTTTTTTTTGTTCATGCTTATAGGCTTTTCTGTACGGCGGTGGTGTGAGATCAACGAGACTGCTTTCTCCACCGGCTATTGAGGCGGCGTCTGAGAATCAAGTTGAAGGTGGATTAGGGTTTCTGAGGCGGCACTTTAACTCTTTATCTGCTCGAAAGGGACTTGTCAACAACACTGATCTGATTGGTGCTTTCGCTAATCCGAGACTTCGTCGGTTCTTCTCCGACGAAGCTCCGAAGAAGAAGAGTATGTTGCAAAAGTGCTTAACTTTATAGTTCTTACCGAATCAAATGAGTTTTTTTGTTTGTCATTAATGTCTTTCTTGTTCTCTGTCCTGCAGATTATGAGAACTACTTCCCTAAAGCTACAAAGGAAAAACCAAAGAGTGATCACAAGTCCGACTCTAAAGGTGATTCCTGTACTTCCATTTTCGGTTTATTTAATCAATTAGAAGTGTGTTTTGTGTATCGAATAGCATCAGTTCTGTTGATGCTACTGAAGGATTGTAATTAATTTAAACTATGTTCTTTGCTGCAATACAGAGGGCTCAGACAAGAATGAACATGAGAGCGTTGGGGATATGTTTATGAACCGTTTCCAAAATCTGCTGATTCCTCTGCTAGCTCTTGCTGTCTTCTTCTCTTCTTTCTCATTCGGCTCTGGAGACCAGCAACAGGCAAGCGCTTTTATTTAATCTATAAAACAAAATACAATCGTGTGATATGTTTTCTCCCACTAATATCATCTTTGTTTACAGATTAGTTTCCAGGAGTTCAAGAACAAGCTTCTGGAGCCTGGTCTAGTCGACCACATAGACGTCTCAAACAAATCCGTAGCCAAAGTCTACGTCAGGAGCACGCCGAGAAACCAAGGAACAGCAACAACCACTCAAGACGCTCTGGGTAACATCCCTGCCAAGAGAACCGGTGGTCAGTACAGGTACTACTTCAACATCGGCAGCGTGGACTCTTTCGAGGAGAAACTCGAAGAAGCTCAAGAAGCCTTAGGCGTGGACCCTCACGAGTTCGTCCCCGTCACCTACGTGACTGAAATGGCCTGGTTCCAAGAGCTCCTGAGGTTTGCACCGACTCTACTCCTCTTGGGAACGCTTGTCTACGGGGCTAGGCGGATGCAGGGAGGGTTAGGAGGATTAGGAGGAACCGGCGGGGGGAAGAACGGTCGTGGGATCTTCAATATAGGCAAAGCAACGATCACGAGAGCTGATAAGAACTCAAAGAACAAGATCTATTTCAAGGACGTGGCTGGATGCGACGAGGCGAAGCAGGAGATCATGGAGTTTGTGCATTTCCTCAAAAACCCTAAAAAGTACGAAGCCTTGGGCGCTAAGATACCTAAAGGCGCGCTTCTAGTGGGTCCTCCCGGTACCGGGAAGACCCTCTTGGCCAAAGCTACAGCTGGAGAGTCAGGCGTGCCGTTTCTGTCTATCTCCGGTTCGGATTTCATGGAGATGTTCGTTGGTGTTGGGCCTTCGAGGGTGAGGAACTTGTTCCAAGAAGCTAGACAAGCTGCACCGAGCATTGTGTTTATAGACGAGATCGACGCTATTGGTCGAGCGAGAGGACGTGGGGGGTTAGGTGGGAACGATGAGAGGGAAAGCACTTTGAATCAGTTGCTAGTCGAGATGGATGGGTTCGGTACGACGGCTGGAGTCGTGGTTCTCGCTGGGACTAATAGACCGGATATTTTGGATAAAGCTTTGTTAAGGCCCGGCCGGTTCGATCGTCAGATAACCATCGATAAACCGGATATCAAGGGACGTGATCAGATCTTCCAGATTTATTTAAAGAAGATTAAACTTGATCATGAGCCGTCTTATTACTCTCAGAGGCTTGCTGCTCTCACTCCCGGTTTCGCCGGAGCTGATATTGCTAATGTCTGTAACGAAGCGGCGCTTATTGCGGCTAGACATGAAGGAGCGACAGTCACGATGGCGCATTTTGACTCTGCGATTGATCGTGTTATTGGTGGTCTTGAGAAGAAGAACAGGGTAAAGAAAAAAACCAAAAGCTTTCTCTCCTTTTTCTTTTCAGACAATGCTTTTGAGATGTGTCTGAATGTTTTTTTTTTTAATTTTGAAACAGGTGATAAGTAAGTTGGAGCGTCGTACAGTTGCGTATCATGAGTCTGGTCATGCGGTTGCTGGTTGGTTCCTGGAACATGCGGAGCCATTGCTGAAGGTGACCATCGTGCCACGTGGCACAGCGGCGCTCGGGTTTGCGCAGTACGTTCCAAATGAGAACCTTCTCATGACTAAAGAACAGCTGTTTGACATGACTTGCATGACCCTTGGTGGCCGTGCAGCCGAGCAGGTAACTAGTTGCTGCTTTTGGATATAAAATATAGTAATCTTGTTAGTCCTTACGTTGAGAAAAATACCATAGGATAGTACAATATTTTTTTTGTTCCAAAAATAGTACTGAGAAAATTTTCTAAAATAACATTTATTAAAAGTTAAAAATATTTTGTTTATATAGATTTTTACGGTTAAGTATTTAGCTGATGGGGTTCAGATGAGAGTTTAGTAGTTGGAGTAACTTAATCGTTTTACTTTTAAACTAATGCTATTTTGGGAATTTTCCCTTGTATTTGGAGTAATTTAATCATTTTACATTTAAATAATGCCATTTTGGGAATTTGCCCTTGTATTTGGAGTAATTCAATTTTTTTTTTTTGTAACACGGAGTAATTTAATTATTTTACTTTTAAGAATTTTCCTTGTGTGTTATTTTTGTTATATATATTTTTTTTGTGCTATCTAAGGGATCCCTGTTATATTTTCAAGATGTTTGAAGTTTCTGGTCTGTTGAACACAGGTGTTGATAGGAAGAATCTCAACCGGTGCGCAGAACGATCTAGAGAAAGTTACAAAGATGACATACGCGCAAGTAGCTGTGTACGGTTTCAGCGACAAGGTCGGGCTCCTCTCGTTCCCTCCAAGGGACGATGGCTACGACTTCAACAAACCGTACAGCAACAAGACCGGTGCGATCATAGACGAGGAAGTAAGGGAATGGGTGGGGAAAGCGTACGAGAAGACCGTGGAGCTCATCGAGGAACACAAGGAGCAAGTGGCTGAGATCGCTGAGCTTTTGCTGGAGAAAGAAGTGTTGCATCAGGAGGATCTTTTGAAAGTTTTGGGTGAACGTCCGTTTAAATCGGCCGAGGTGACTAACTACGACCGGTTCAAGTCTGGGTTTGAAGAGAGTGAGAAGGAGGAGACGACCGCGACGGCTAGGCCTGTGGTGGATGAAGGAGCTCCTCCGCCTCTTGAACCGCAGGTGGTTCCGACGTAAGTGAGTGAGTGACCGTCACTGTCACGTTTGTACATTTAATTAAGAATGCAATAACACAATTACCACAACCAAAAGAAAAGCATCGTCATGTGATTCAATGAACTGAGTGTTCTTAGCAATGAATATTTTCTGAATTATTGCTTCTAATAAGATGCATTTTATAGTTTGGCTCTGTTAATAGTTTGTGTTTTTGTAATAAACTAATAAAAATGACATTCTAACTGACTTTCCTATATTTTACAAAAGGATTGTTAACTATACTAATTATAAATATATCGCACATTTAAATAATGCTAATTTATTTTGAACTACACGAACTAACACATGTTAGTGGTATGTAATTAACATTTAATAATCAAGTATGACGTTATTATGTTAACCATCTGAAATTTAATATTTTTACCAACCGAATTAAAAGGTTAAAAAGCCATTCTTGTTCATGTTTAGTCTGTCGAATGAGAGAACTGTGTATACTAACTCAAAAAGCTATAGTCCCTGGTAGATATATCAGAGTTTTGATCATTTTAGTCCCAAAATGAACCAGATAAGATAATATGAACAAACCTAAAAGGATGTAATCATGTGGTTTAGGTTCCACCGAAGCTGTTCCCATAAATTGGTGTGAGAATCCATGAATATGAAAATGCTTAAACAAGTTTGTAATCATGTGGTTTAGGTTCCACCGAAGCTGTTCCCATAAATTGGTGTGAGAATCCATTAATATGAAAATGCTTAAACAAATAAACTTGTGAAAAAGAAATAAAAAAACAAATAAATATTCATCGGCAGATGATTAAACTTAACACCCCTGTGCTTTTTTCTTAACCCTTGAGTGAGTATTTCTTCCCAGTAAACACTTTAAACTTAGCTTCATCAGATTTTGTCGAACTCTCTTGCTCCACGTTCTTGGGATCAACCTATTCATTAACAAGATATACAACACAATAAGTTTATCTCTAATGGAAAGATCACATGTATGGAGAAAAATATCAAGAGAAGAGAGACATACTTTCACAGTTGCTTTTGACGTTTGTTTGCTGTTTGAGCCAAAGACGAGCTTCCCTGATTTTTGTGGTGGCGTTGGGGTTGACAACTTCTCTTCATCCTTTCCCTTCTCTGTTGGCTTCTCTTCTTGTTTTGTATCTTCTTGTTCAGTTGTTGATTCTGTTTTTGTTTTTCCGTCCAAACGCTTTCCCGATCCAGTGAATGGCGTGAACTTGGGAACTTTGCTTGCTGGTTCCTCTTCCTCAACTGCAATGACAAAACAAAAAAAAAGATAGAAAGCACAACTTAGTTAAGCTACTATCTCAAGAAAGAAACGAGAATTCCAAATAATCACAAAGACAAACCTTGGCGAGTTCGCTTCTTTGTTGGAGTCAGTTTCTGTGGCTTCTCAGGTTCTTTGTAATCAAGAGGAGGAGCGAAATCAACCTCACAGTCCGTTTCTATGATACTCACAGCTGAAGAAGGTTTAGCTTCAACGACATTGATAAAATATTGCTTGTTGTTGTAAGGAACCATGATTGTGTCGCCAGTGGTCAAGCAAGAGTAGCTCCTAAGCGTAGTCTCCAAGCTGCATTTTAGAAAAAAAAAGGAATGTAAGAAAGAGAAAATTGGTACCAAAAACAAGATTTCAGTTTTTGAAAGGGTACAAACATGGCTTTTGGGTTGGTAATGTCCAAGAAATCTTGAGTGTGAGGCTGAAGCTTGATGTAAGTCCCTTTCACCAAGCTCATATTCTTGATTCTCACAATGTCTCCTTCTTCAAGAGACATGTTTTGCATCATCTACAAGTAAATGCACAGATCAGATCAAGAAACAGTGAAATAGAAAACAAATACAAAGGAATTTTGAAGTGGTGTTATATACCCAATAGGGAAAGTAGACAAGGCCTTCGTCTGCGGTGAATTCTAGTACACCACAATGTGTGATCTTGCCAACAGATTCGTTACTCAGTTGAAACAGCATTGGGTACTCGATATGCAAAGAAGCTGCGAGAAAAAGATGGACTCAGAGATCATTGCTCAAGCAAAGAAAGACTGAAACTAAATATTAGAACACTGGCTTACCAAGACGATTGAGAGCGGAAGGAGGCATTATAACTACAAAAAAGCACAGAGTAATGTCAGAGAAAGATCAAAAAGAAACTATCTAAGAGATGCTAAGGGAACAGAAGAGAGAGTAACCCTTACTTTTGTCACCCTTGTCAAGATGTGCCTGCATTTAAAAAAAAAATTGTCCCAAATTAGAATGTTCTTTTCAATTGATCATACAAAGATGATATTATAAAAAAAAAAAAATAGAACCTTTTCGATGAATGTGACAGGGTAACAACGGTAACACTGCTCGAAACTAGACTCATCATCTCCATTAAAATCCATTGCACCACAAATCTACAAAAGTCAATAAGAACAAACGCTCAAAACTCCAACTTTATGAAGAATCTTTTAGTATATACAATCAAGAGAACGAAACCCATTGAGGCAAGTCATCGAACACCTCGTGGGCATATCAAAAGAATCTTCTTTTCCTTTGATAAAATAACTTTTTAGTTTCCAATTTAAACCCCAAAAAATCAAAGGCGATCATCTAAAACCTCAAAACAAGCTCGATCCAACAAGTCTAAAACTTAGTCACGAATCTAGATTTGAGTAAGAAGAGCTGAACACGAACTCCAAAAGATGATCGGGACAGTCTTAACTCTTAACTTTTAAACCAAACAGATCAGGGGAAGTTTACTTGAACAAACCGTACCAAAATAAAAGCAAACGATCTGATTTTAGGATTTTTTTGGGAGCTTGAAGAAGATCGGATAAGCTTTGGATTCTTCTTCTTCTTCTCAAGGAGGAGTCAAGATCGGAGCTGAGATTTTGGAAAGTTTGTTTTGATTCTTTTATAGGTTTTTAACACCAAGTAGTATCGTACAAGGAGGCGATTTATTATACGTGGCGTAATTTAATTGGCTCGGTTTCGACACAGGTAATCCCTACATGGAATTTAATACAAGGTTATTTTACCTAAAACAAGAAGCCTCCTTGGATCATTTATGTTTTGCCCATTGGGCTTTAAATATTATAACAATATTAACAATAAAACAATTATCAAACCGAATCAAAATCCAAATTTTACAATAATCCAAATATTATATCAGTTTTTAACTTTTTATAAACTAAATGTTAAATTGTACTTTAACCAATATTGTTTTTTTATAATAGCTTAATATACCAAACTATCCAAATCATGCTTATAATTTTGTTAGATGGAATTAACAAAAATTTAATTTATTATGTTTTTTTATCAATAATTTAATTTATCAATGTTTTTTTTAACAATAGTAAGCTAAGTTTGATGGTCAAAATTCCATCTTTTTATATAAACCACAGTCAAAATCCCGAATTTCACTAATCATATTTGCAATTTTGATGTTAACATTTTATTCATACAGTATATAATCCATATTGAAGGAGAATTTGAGATACAAAATCTTGAAAACCTATATCCGATATACTCCTAATGTTATTTATATAAACTTGAAAACCTATCCATAATGTTAGTTATATAATATGGCATGACCTTGCTACATGACTCGACCATCTCAACCTTAAACGACTTTCTGCCTAACCCCGGGCATAACCATCTTCAGGTTCTTCACCTGCCATTGCCTATACGACCCATCAATATTAAAAGCTTTAGTGAAAAAAAGTTTCCGTCGTTTTCATCTACAGTAAAACCTCTATAAATTAATAATATTGGAACTTTGAAATTTTATTAATTTATAGAGATATTAAATTACAAAGATTTTCTTATTTAGATTTCTTATTTTAAGATATATTTATTCTAGGATAAGAAACATATTTATTTAGTATGTAGACATTAATATTTATTTTTGAAACTTGACACTTATATTAATTTTATTATATTATTTTGTGTATATAAGATATATTGCATAGAACAAAATGTGGTTTTAGATATAATATTACTAAATCTCATCAAAAATTTATTAAATGTAAAGAAAATATAAAGATAATCTATTGTGAATATAACAAACAACATAAAAATAGGTTTTTACTTATATAAAATATGTATACATATAAATTATTAACTTATAATTTTAATAGGATCATATATTTACATAAAATTTTCTAAAAGTCAAATTTTGAATCGGCCAAATTGAGTCCGGTCAAATTTATTAATTTATAGAGATTATTAATTTATAGAGGTTTTATGTATATCGTATATTTGCTCTAGATTTTTTTTTTTAATTTTAATCCTTATTTACACCACAATTATTTTGGGCCATTTTTATAAAGTTATGCTATAAATTGAGAGTTTTGGGCCATTGTTAGATTATTAATTATTATTTTTTGCCTATGTTTTTTTCTGTTCTTTTGTCTATCATGTATATGATCTTTTTTGTCTATTTTTATTTATTAATATTTTTATTTTTATTTACTGTGCTAGGTATCAACTTTTGGCTTTAGACATTTAAAGTTGTAGAAACTTTAAGACTGTTACTTAAAAAAAACAAAAGTCATATTTTAATGAACAAAATAATTAAAAAGGGTTTGGACGTTTTAGGAGATTTTGAAGACTTTTAAACTAATAAAGTTGATTGGATATAATTTGACTGTTAAGACTTTAGAAATCTTGTAAAGTCTCCACAGCTCTTAAAACCTATTTACCAATCGGTAGACATGTCAGGTGTTTCACATTGTCTAAAGAAACTTTTTCCGACGAATAAGTTAATGTTAGAAACTGTTAATGACATTATTAATCTACAAATACTTTATTTTCCTATTAAACATTACAAAGTTTACAAGTAAAATAAGTTTGCACTTTGTAAATCATACCCAGAGCACACTCTTAATCATCCTAACCTCATAATGTTACAGAAATATAGAAACACCCCCTCCCCCCTCCAACAAGGAACGAATACTAAACCTGTACAAAATATCTCTGAATGTCATTGTGTGAACAAAGAGACAACAAACCTTACAGATAATCAGTTCCTTGGGAATGTAAGACAACATCACTACACAGAAACCCAAAAAGACGAAGCATAAACAAGTCTGCCTTTCCACCCTTGGAGGAACCAGTTACCATCCTGATCAACATCAAAATCTTTGCTCTTGTACTCCCTATCAACCATCAACCTCAGTTTCTGAACCAGCTCCTTCTCAACCGGAAGCTGCCTAAACCCGGCTCTCACCATCCTCGACTGCCACTGCTTATAACTCTCCGGCCTCTCCACTCTCGCCGTCCCCTCGCAAGCCACCACGTTCATGATCTCCCTCCCGTAGAACTCTTTCTCGAACACAACCCTCATCGGATCCTCCCTCGTCAGAGTCGTGTCGCACATGTCGAACAGAGAAGAGAAATGATACAGAACCTCTCTGAACCTCGTCACAAAGAAGGGAGCGTTGTATGATCCACTCAAGATAGAAGGGATGAAGATGTTCGGTTTGATCTTCTGTATCAGTCTCAATACCACGTCTCTAGGGCTGTCCACTGCCACCGTCTCATCCAGAAGGTTCCTGAACCGAAAGAGAGAGTTCACCGCCACGAACTCGCCTTCTCTCAGCTTCAAGTCCTCCAGCTTAATCGTTTCCCATTTCTGCGCAATGGCGTTGTACTCAAACGGAACGTTGAGCTTCTCACAGTACTTAGCCAAGCGGTTACCTGTCTGAATAACACCACTAGCCGGTCTAAACCCACGTTGAGGCAAGTCAATACCCGTTATCCTAAGCTTACACGACGAGCCACGTCTCCATGCAATTCTATGTATCAGAGAGTGCCACTGGAAGCCGTAAGATATCCCGAAGTCTATGATGTGGATGGTGTCAGGCATCGTCTTCTTAACCAGCTGCTGGATGCTGTGGTTAGCGAACACGATACCGATCTTCTTGAACGGGCAGACCGATACGTACGTTTGATAAGCTTTCAACATGTCCGCAGCGGAAGTTTTCTTGGAAGACAAGGCGGTGTAGACCTGCGTGCCTGTCCCAGCCATACGTGCTTCGAGACTGTTCGCGAAGTAATGAGCTAACCTCTCTGTTCCGTCTCCGAAAGATGAAGAGTGTTGCCTGACCAGTCTTAACAACCCCTCAGCTCTTCTAAGATCGTTAACCGAGACGGCTTGTGCACATGAGAGCAAAAGGGTCCTCAAATCAGGTATCTCTTTCACGTAAGCAGTTGGTTTCTGTCCCCTTGAGTATGTTGTTGTCTCTCCTTTGGGACTTGACGAGGCTTTGGGAGGTGGTTCCTTTGGGGAACTTTCTTGGAGAATGCATTTAGGGTTCTCCTTAGGCGGTCCAAACAAGAGAATCTTATCAAACAGATCAGATAGTTCGGTTTCATCTGCATAGACAGCTGATTGCTTCTTACTTCTTTCTTCAGGGAGATGCTCCTCATCTTCACGCCAATGGCATTTCTTTCCGGTGATTCTGTAAGGAACATAGTGATGATGATTCTCCTCCACATCTATAACCAGCTGAGTAGTCTTTGGTAGGAACTTGCTTGCTTCCTCCACGCCTCTCTTGAATTGTAACGCCCAGTTGCTGCTATCTTTGAACATGTTAGAAACCAAGTCATCACTAAAACTTGACCTGAAAGCCGCGTTACTCCTCTCACCAACGGGCTTGGGACTGGATCTAGTAGAGGGAGAAGACTGGAAGACGAAGTTATTCGAGGTCGGTGTTTGCATCCAAGAAGGCCTGTTGTTCTCCAACCAATCAGAACTCCAATCAGAGGAACTGTTGGTTCTTGAGGTATGACCTGATGAAGTTATATCACTCAACTCATCAGGACTATGAGCCAGTTGAACAGGGCTAGTAGTGGCCAGAGGCGTTGAATCCGGGTACTTCTCGCCTAGAGCTTCATAGAGAGATCTCTCAGCTGCTTGGAGAGACAAGGCATCATGGAACATACATGGCTTGTCATCCATGTCTTCTTCCATAAGCACTTGGCTTATGTATTGCAGAACAGAATCAGTGAAATCATCATCAGCATCAGCATCAGTAGCAGCAAGATCCTGTTGAGGATATGGCTCTGGATGAGGATGAAGAGGAGGGAGAGGAAGAGGGGGTAAGGGAGATGGACTTTCAAAAAAAGGTTGATCATCCAGATAGAACCCATTTCCCAAATTGGAAAAGTCAATCTTGTAATTGAAATGGAAGTTGTCAAATGAACCAGGGAATCCAGCAGAGTAAGAACCCATCAGTAGTCTCAAGAATCCTAATAAGCCTTAAATCTTGCTTCACAAGAAAACACAAATCCTTAGTCTCTGAGAGAAAAACCGTTTAGAGGTTGAATCTCTTTTTTTTTCTACCTGATTAAGATGATAATACCGCAAAATAAAAACAGATAACCTAAACACAAACCTATAATGCTTACTAATCCCAAAGAGATATTATTTTTTGTGTTTGGTAAGAAACAATTTTTGCAAGCGTACCTGTTGAGATTAAGATGCGTGGATTCAAGCTTTGTGTTGAAAGAAAATGATCTGTGTGCGTGTGGAGATGTGTTTTATGTATTATGAACTAAAGAGAAGAACAAGTGGATGCAAGATATAATTCTTCAATTATTTAAATAAAGTACATTTTTTTTGTTTATATGTTTCGTTGATGTGAGATCTGAAATCCACTAGGTCAGGAAACTTCACAGGCTATTTTTTCTTTAATTTATTTTCGGTGTCTCGGTGACAACAAAAAATATAGTTATGTGGTGTGAACTTACTGTAATCACGAATATAATAATCGACAATTTGGCGCCATGCGAATTTTTTTTGTAGTTTACTGTCGAATATTTATCCTGTGACTTTAGCATCAAATTATAACTCCGTACCAAGCTACGGTTATAAATTTTAGTCAAATCGCGATTAATGAACAATATTAGAATCCATCTCTTAAACAAATCTGAAAGATCAAGACAGCCTGTCGACAGCCCTACATCATCGTTTCGGTCCAAACCAGAATTAGTCTCTTCCACCAGTATACCTCCAACCTTCCCACTCTTGAACAGTTTTGTCCTTCTGTTTTTCTCAGGTCTAGGGATGGGCGTTCGGGTACCCATTCGGGTTCGGTTCGGGTCTATTCGGGTTTCGGATTTTCGGGGTCTAAGATTTTAGTCCCATTCGGGTATTTCTAAATTTCGGTTCAGATTCGGTTCGGATCTTTGCGGGTTCGGTTCGGGTTCGGATAACCCATTTAAATTATTTCTAAATTTTTAAAATTTATTATATACTTTAAATTTCTCAAAATCTATAAACAAAATAATATATTACATATAAATTTGAATAACATATGTCAAAATCCATAAAATTAACATATAAGTTGGTTTGGTTTGAATATTTGGATAGAGAATCAATAGATATTTTAAATATTGTTGGTGTTGTAAGTATACTTTAACTATTTTAGACATATATTTTTACTATTTGTATATATTTTCAAGTATTTTGGACAACTTAAAAGTATCTTATATATTTTGAATGCTTTTAATATACATTAAATCTAAAATAATTGATATATATATAGTTATATAAATCTAGTTCGGATATATTCGGGTACCCGAAATACTTCGGTTCGGGTCGGGTTCGGTTTCGGTTCTTTAAATACCAAAATTTTGAATTCATTCGGATATTTAATCAATTTCGATTCGAGTTCGATACTACTTTTTCGGATCGGGTTCGGTTCGGTTCTTCGGATCCGGGTTTTTTGCCCAGCCCTACTCAGGTCAATCTAATTTCTACACTTAAGCATATTCTTCTGTTTTTGCCTAAGACTTAAAGCATATTCCATCGTCTCTGATATCTGTCATCATAGATACTAATATTCTCTGATATCTGTCATCATCTACTAATATCAATCTCATTTATTCTAATTAAATATTCATATACTCTCTTTTAACAATGGTTATCTGTCATAATCGCGAATTAAACTCAAGAATGCTAAAAAATTGTAGAGAGATTGGTTCTATTTTTTTTAAGAAGGAGCCAAAATTTCTTTTAATAACGGCTAACGTGGAAGAAATATGATGCAATCTGATTAGCATTATACACTTAATTTTTAGCCAGACATGATGCAAACTGACTATCACAATGTAACTGAATACCACTTTGATAATGCCCAACTCTGCTATAAGTCAGTGAACGCAAACTGCTTCTTCTTTGGCACCCTCTCCCATTGCTATATATTTAGTTTTTGTAAATCGACATTGCAATAACATATTTTCCATTAGTCAAAAGAAAAAAAAAACATATTTTAAAAACATATTTTAACATATAGGTTCTCATGCAAAATAAAAACTTATCGCGTAGTAGACTTTATTAATATCATTTATTATCATTCATCAATAATACAATCACATAAGCCTCATATGGTATCAAGAGCGGGTCTCGATTCCGAATTTTTATTTAACAATGAAATCATTTCATTATGTTTACAAGTAAAAAATGCACCTGTAATGCCTTTAAGTCTACTACGTCGTGTTCCTTTCACCGTTGCAATCTCTGTTCTTCCTTTGTGGCCAATCTCTACAGACACTATTGTTGCCAATTGCCATTTGCTTCGACCAAGCTATCATCAGCCTTCAGCAAATAATTCTTACAGATTCTATCTCCATGCGGGAAGGACGACTTGTTTCACAAATTACAAAATCCCCATAATAAGATCGATTATCTTCTGCACTTTTGCCCTTTAAAGAGAGATCACTTTCACCAATTTTTGGAGAGATTAATTTCATCATTCACCTTCTTTACAGAGAGACCTGCTTGATCAATGCATTTTTTTAAGGAGAGTGTTCTAAAAATTCAACCTTAAAAGCATCCAGAACTAGAGTAAATTTTGCTTTGGTTTAATATTAGTTTTTATTTGTAAAAAAACATCAAGTACTACAAAAAACTCGCTTGCTTGTAATAACAAAAGAACTAGCTTCACTTTCATCATTCAAACAACGGAGAGTAGACGATGGATTTAACAACTTTAATTCAGTCATTGTTGAAACCTTTTAGAGGAGTTTCCGATTTGTTTTTTTTTTATCAAAGAGGAGTTTCCGATTATTATCCATGACTTCAACCATAAAACATTTTTGTATTTCAGTTATATCAGAGTTGTATTTTTAGCAAGGAGCTTTCGGCTGATTAGAGTACATGAATAGCGTAAAAGAAATCATTATAAATTTGCATTTTTATTATTATGTATATATGAAGCTATATTTTTCTGTATTGACATGGAGCCATAAAAAAAATTAATTTTGTTTGGGCCGGCGCTGGTTATGTCCAAATTAAAATTGATATATTTGCCGAAAAAATATTAGCATCCAAAATTTGTAAAAGCAATGACGTTTGTTACAATGTAATTTTGATAGTATCATTTAACGACATTGAAAGTACATATTTTATGTTTCAAAAAGTACATATTATCTTGTGCACAAAAAGACATTTTCAATGAACAGAATAAGATAACACAAGCGTGGAGACCACGTAACCAAATCAATTTCAAAAAGGTGGAGAAGAGAAGATAGTGATCTTTTAGGAAATTAATTTGTTTTTTTTTTCATCTAGGAAATTTACTTGTAAAACAATTTATATCTATACTATTAAATCAGAATTATTCTTAAAATTATGCCCCTGAATCTCCCAGTTAATTACAAAACTTGTCAGTAACATTGAATATAAATATTATTTATTTAAAATAAACAACTGAATATTTCCTATATTTATGGTAACTAATCTTTCCATATTCTGTGAATGATAATAGTTTTAGAAAATGCAATCTATAATTTTCATTTAATTAAACATTTAATACTCGAACCATTGGTTATACTATAATAAGTTTTATCTTCTATTTTTTAAAATTAAATGTAATTCTTCTCTAAATTGATATTACCTAAATTTCCAAAATGTATGTGTTTACAAAACTATAATTTTACATAAAACCTAATTAATAATTTCTAATTATTTTTAAATTAATATTTAAAAACTTAAAATAAAGTTGATTTTCGAAACCAACCTATAATAATGAGTTGACATTTTTACAATTACTGTTTTCCAGGTCAATTCATCGAATATACAAAATATTTATCAAATAGAAACGGGTTGAACATCTAGATTTTTTTTATTTATATTATGAATTAACAAACAGATTAATAATTTTATCAACAAAGTTAATTCCGCGCTTTCATTAAAATCTAATACCAGTAATAAAGTTGTAAACAAATAAAATTCTGTAATATCTTTAATTAAATAACAGGACACTGTGACAAGGAGGCTATAACTAGCATTTCATAAAATAAAAATATACTATTGTGATTTAAAGTATAACATATATATATATTTTTTTGGTCATAAAGTATAACATATATCATTGCATTGTTCAAAATAAACTTTCAGATATTTTTGATTCTCCTACCAAATTCTCAATATGCAAATTTTGAAGTAGAACTCTTCTCATGTTATAATTTTTGCATCAACTTACCTCCTTATGTAGAAATCATGACTTTTTTTTTGAACATTAGAAATCACGTCTTTTAGGAATCAAACCTGGACGAGACCTCTTTTTGTCGAAGCGTTTTTTTAACCATTGTATCAAAGAGATTTTTACAAAGAAGTCAATTAAACTCTTAATATGTGAATTTATGAATAAAATTCTAGTCTTGTTTACGTTGTTAATTTTTTAAAGAAACAGATTTGTATATATTGGATTTGTAGTCTGAGGTTGGGATTTTTGTATTTCATTATCATCCACAAAGTTTATGCTATGTTTTTTCTTCAACTTTCTTCGATCTACATATTTACTATTTTGTTATGATGAAAATGTTATTGTCAACACTTTCCATAGATATTGTTAACAAGGCCGGAAGACTTAAAAGATGACCAACTCAAATCTAGTTGTAATCCTTTAAAAACAAAAAACAATATTTTACTCAATATTATTTCATGCTTGTTAAATAATATATTGTTTGGAAAAGTAAGATGGTGGTGGGATTATCATATTAGCACTAACCATGTAGGAGACTTATAATATGAGTCGAAACTTCTTCTTCTTTGGTCATAAATATGACTAGAAACTTTTAAGTAATAAATTCAACCTTTACGTCCCACTCAGATATGATAACTTATTTAAACAAAAAAAATAAATACCATAGAGTCAGTATTCAATCAATTTAGTATTGGTTATTGGTTCAAAGTGAAAACTGAAACATGTCATCGGACAAAGGCAAAAAATAATTTGTCAAGTTTATCTTCTGCCTTTAGGAGGGATGTTTTCAAAGTAAATCATATATTACAGGAAAACAAAACCATACAGAATTCTTTTCTCTTATCGTACATTTACGCCTCTATGCTACAAATACTTCACAACTCTACCTCTACGCCTCTACCTCACAATTCGATAAGATTATACGGTTAGCGTTTTAAGATTTTAAACAGTGATTTTCTAAACCCTGTCCAAAGCAGTGGTGGACGGTGGACCTAAAATCAAATTTGTTTTACCGATATTTATATTAAATTAATAATTTAAAGTAGATTATATATAATTTAAATTAATAAAATTAAACTAGGTAAACTAAACATTTCTTATAAATATCAAATATTAAAGAAAAAATACTATACTATTTACAGAAATCATTTGCAAACAGATAAAAGTTTAAACGTAAAAAAATCTGTAGTTTTTTAAGAAGTTATAAAAAGTAAGAGTATTGCATTACAAAGTTGCAGATTTAAATAAAAATAATAAAAAGTTCAGTTTAAAATTGGTATTGAAGACCAAACTTAAATAAGAAAACAAAATACATTTGAATTTTAATCCACGCTAAAGAGAAGAAAAAACAGCTTTTTAAACATTTGACTTCAAGACCGAGTACCACACATTGCGACCTCAGTCATTAATGACTCTCGAGAAGTTGTGTTCATTTCCGGCTGTAACTTCTTCTTTTTAGTATACGATTAACTGGATTGTAATTGTAAATTAGTTGTTGTATAATTTAATTAATACGTTTTTCTCTTGTAGCTGTAGTTTATTTTGTTGTAAGAAAAGCATACAGTTTGCAGTTGT
Organism: Brassica nigra; assembly: GCA_016432835.1. Classification (NCBI taxonomy): domain Eukaryota; kingdom Viridiplantae; phylum Streptophyta; class Magnoliopsida; order Brassicales; family Brassicaceae; genus Brassica; species Brassica nigra. The sequence goes on along the minus strand of CM028245.1, from coordinate 9,539,192 downwards.
TTTAGAAAATAGAATATAAAAATAAATCTTTGAAAAAATAGCAGGTTTTATATAGAACCTACTAAAATTTAAAATTGATTTAGAGACAAATGCTGTCAAAGTGTTGTAAAAAGTAGAGAAGGTTTAACAACCCAACCAATCATGCACTTAACTTTGTGGTTTTAATTCTGCGTGAACTGGGGGTTAAGACAAATTTGGGTTAGAGTGGTGGACCCATGCAATAAGGAAGTAAGGTAGGTTAAGTAAATGACGAGAGCTTCGACAGCTTGATTGGTCATAGTCTATCATGCTTCTAGAGTTGGTGCCACTCGGCTGTATACCCTTTATTACTAGGCCAAAACGACTTGGTTGGTTTTATATCAAAATTTAAAAGTTAATTTGATTCTCAGTTCATTTTTGTTTGATACATAAAAACCCATCGATTTTATAAATATCAACTACTGAATAAACAGAATAAACAAATAAACTAAATAATTAAAAGTATACATTTTTAATAAATAAAGTAAAAAACATTTAGAGAATGCATTTGAAAGCTGCATCTTAATGCAGGAATCTTGAAATTACTAATATCGGTTTAGAATTTATGAGTATTGGGCCAGGTTCAAGAACAAGCAGTGGAGCCAGACAATAATCAACAAGACCAATCATCAAATCAAATAACTAAGTGAACAACCTTTTGTCCCTTCCTACTTTCTACAAAGAGTATAGCAATTAGATGTTTAGTGGTATCATCAGCTGCATAATTGGGAACACAACTGCTGAACATGAGACGGGTTATAGTTACCGAGCTTATACATCTCTGTTGGCTATACACGTCAAGTTCATCTGCCTACCGATTTGGCTTGACTGCACCAATCCCACAATCATTCTTCGCTTCATAAACTTTCAAGTAGTAAAAAAAAATCTGAATTATGAAAAGCTTTTACCTCACAGTAAACATTTTGAGATTTACAGTTCCACAGCGAAGTAGGAATACAGCTGAGATATGGCACCACGAACAATGCTTGTTCAAATCCGTCCCTCGAAGAAGCACCACGAGTCCAACGGTATACCCTGCTACCAAAAGCAGTAAAGAAGTGATCCAAAGATCGTATTGGTATGGCTTGTGTTTGGATTTAGCATAGCCACGAGGATTGTTGTTCCTCTGGTTGAAGTATCCGTACTGAGGACGGATCAAGAAAACAAAGCCTAGAAGAAACCCCGGATGTGAAGATGGGCAAAGTTGTCTACGTGTGGAAGAACACCTACTGCTAGATTAATGGCTATGATGAAGATGAGCGTCAAAAGAGCTGCAAACTGCAAATGGAGAAAAAGCCTTTAGAAAACATCTTTCGTGGGAGACACGAAAACTTTTGTTCACCTTATTTGCTATATAGTCCAGTTTGTAAGAAGCTCGGAAAGCATAGCACCAAGCAAACCGAATAATGCACCAGATGCACCAACGAGATACCTTCCTGGTTAAAGAGAGATGACAACAAACTTCCACCAACTCCAGAAATCATATAGAGCAATCCAATGCGTACTGTCCAAGATCAAGAGAGGATTGAGAATCTGAGAGCTTTGAAGGATGAAGGTGTTAATTTATTTCAACACCATGATCTTATTTAGATTTGTCTTAGTTCAATCCTAACACATTTCTAAAGAAGATAGAATGACTAACCTTGATCCATGCTTGGATGCAATCCCACCAATTGATGTTTTCCCCTTTAACCTTCTCTTTCGTGATTTCCTTGATGGACAAGAAATCACAAAACTTCCTTAATCTCTCCTTATGTGATCAGTTTTATTATTATGTGTTTTTGAGACTCCTTTTGTTACGTACGAGCAAAAGACGTATGAGTCTCTTTTATATTAATCAAAAGATGTGTTTCAACACAACTCCTCCACAACGCATCACTTCGGTTATTTGTTACAATAACCGCACGAAGATTACTATAATATATAATCATATATACATTAAATCATGTGGTAATATATGTAACATTATTATTACCATTTCCATATATGTATATGATTATGAGATTAAGAACGTTTATGAACATAAAGTAAAGTAGGAGGGTTATCAATACACCCATATTCTAACTCATTACTCGAAACCGAACCATCACAGTATCACCTTTTATATTAGAATATAAAACCTTAATATGAACTTGAACTTTATGTTAAACCAAAAGATACATAGGTCACATAGAATATAAAATATTCTTACATTCTCCCACTTGACCTTTGTATCGACGTAAGGGTTCAATAACTTTAATGTGCACTTCTACATCAAGTTCATTTGATCTTTACTAAAATCAAAACTGATTGAATCATGGCGGTTGCACATCATTTAATCGATATGGTCCCTTCCATGTATCACAGACCAATTCTAACTTTATATTATCCTTACATAAGAAGAACTTTTATTTCTCAAACCAAACATATGTTATCTACAAACCATAAGTGTATATACATACTTTAATGATAACATAATTTATAAATCAGAAACATAATCTTTAAGTGAATTCTTAGTGTCAAATACATAATGAGCATCACATAACTAAAATAGCAAAGCCTTATCTATAATACCCATACGTTCTACATGGCCATTGAACGCCTTGGGTGGTAAACCTTTAGTTAGCGGATCCGCTACCATCATGTCCGTCCTTATGTGCTCGAATGACACTCTCTGTTTCTGAACTTCTTCTTTAACAGACAAATACTTTAACTCCATGTGCTTAGCACCCTTCGAATATTTGTCGTTCCTTATAAAGAAGACTGCTGCAGAATTATCGCAGTAAATTCTCAGCGGCTTGGCTATAGTGTCGACAATCCGAAGCCCTGAGATAAAGTTCCGCAGCCATAATGCATGAATTGTGGCCTCAAAGCATGCCACAAATTCAGCCTCCATAGTGGAAGTAGCAATGACAGACTGCTTTCCACTCTTCCATGATATTGCTCCCCCAGCTAATAGGAACAAGTATCCAAACGTCGATTTTCTACTATCAACACATCTGGCATAGTCTGAATCTGAATATCCAATGACTTCTAGCTGATCAGATCTCCTATATGTAAGCATGTGCTCTTTGGTGCCTTGCAAGTACCTGAGAACCTTCTTTGCAGCTTTCCAGTGGTCCATTCCGGGATTACTTTGATATCGACCCAGCATTCCAACAGCGAAGTTGATATCAGGTCGAGTACATGTTTGAACATAGTTCAAACTCCCAACCACTGATGCATAGGGAATTCTTTCCATTTCTTTACGCTCCAATTCATTCTTAGGACATTGCATTTTACTGAACTTTTCCCCCTTCTGAATTGGAGCTATTCCTGCAGAGCAATTTTCCATTTTATATCTCGCTAAGATCTTATTGATATATCCTTTCTGAGACAAACTTAACAGTCCTTGTGATCTATCTCGAAAGATTTCTATCCCGATCACATAAGATGCCTCACCCATATCTTTCATTTCAAAGTTCTTAGAGATACTTCTTCACATCATGTAACATACCCATGTCATTTGCAGCAAGCAAAATATCATCAACATATAGGACTAAAATCACAAACTTACTCCCACTGATTTTAATGTAGATACATCGATCAACGATGATCTCTACAAAACCATATGATGTGATGGTATCATTAAACTTTATATACCATTGTCGAGAAGCTTGTTTTAGTCCATATATTGACTTTCTCAGCTTACACACCAAATTTTCTTTTCCTGCGACCACGAAACCTTCTGGTTGGTCCATATATACTTCCTCCTCAAGGTCTCCATTCAGAAGGCGGTTTTCACATCCATCTGGTGAAGCTCAAGATCATAATGAGCCACCAAAGCCAAAACAATTCTAAGAGAATCCTTCTTTGAAACAGAGAGAAAGTCTCTTTATAGTCAATGCCATCTTTCTGGGTGAAACCTTTAGCAACAAGGCGAGACTTGCGTCTTTCAGGTTTACCTTTCGAGTTGCGTTTAGTCTTATAGACCCATTTACAACCAACGGTTTTGAAACCATCAGGCAACTCTACTAAGTCCCATACATGATTATCATCCATAGATTTCATTTCTTCTTTTGAGGAATCAAACCACTCTTCAAATTGTCACTTTCCATGGCCATTTTGAATGAGATCGGATCTTCATCCATGCTTAAGTCACATTCATTTTCAATAGTGTAAACCACATAATCATTTGAAATGGCAGATCTTCTTTCTCTTCCAGATCGCCTTAAAGGTATTTGTGGTTCACTATTCTCTTCTTGAATTAGGACATGTTCATCAACATTATTTTCAGCTAGTGGGGCTGGTACATTATTATGTTGTCCTATTGTGTCATTAACCTCTGATGCAACAATAGGAACAACTACCTCAGTGGAATTACAGGTGAAGAAACTTCAACCTGAACCTCATTAATGTCCACCTTTCGTGGTTCACCACTCCCACTAATTTCACCGTTTTCAATGAACCTAGCATTACCCGAATCAACTATTCTCGTACTATGGTTAGGGCAATAAAATGTATACCCCTTTGATTTTTCAGGATAGCCAATGAAAGATCCACTGACAGTCCTAGAATCAAGTTTCTTTTCTTGTGGATTATATAGCCTTACTTCTGCTGGACAACCCCATACACGTAGATGTCTTAAACTAGGTTTCCTTCCTGTCCACAGTTCATAAGGAGTCTTAGGAACTGCCTTACTAGGAACCCGGTTCAGCACATACGTTGCAGTTTTAATGCATATATCCACAATGAAAGGGGTAGAGAGCAATTACTCATCATGCTCCTAACCATCTCTATCAAAGTACGATTCCGCCTCTCAGCTACACCATTTTGCTGAGGAGTACCAGGCATAGTGTATTGTGCACATATGCCCCTACTTTCAAGTAACTTTGCAAATGGACCAGGACATTGTCCACTTTCATCGAATTTTCCGTAAAATTCACCACCTCTGTCAGATCTCACTACTTTCACCTTTTTATCTAACTGCCTTTCCACCTCGTCAATGAATATCTCTAGGACATTCACAGATTTAGATTTTTCATGCAGTAGATAGGTATATCCATAAAGTGAGTAATCATCAATAAATGTGATGAAATATTTTTCGCCACTCCATGAAGGAGCATCGAAAGGGCCACATATGTCGGTGTGTATTAACTCAAGAAGCTGAGTGCTTCTTGTGGCTGGTTTCTTTAAAGTATGTTTCGTCTGCTTTCCTTTAATGCAGTCTATGCATACATCTAAGTCACTAAAATCCAATTGAGGAAGAATTTCATTCTTTATCAACCTCATTATTCTTTCTTTGGAAATATGACCTAATCGTTGATGCCACAAGAAAGCAGAATTTTCATTAATTGCGCACGCTTAATGCCTCGACTTTCAACATTAAATAGGGATTCAGAAAACTTTGCATCAAGGTTGAACTTATAAAGTGAATCAAATAAAATACCACTACCATATAAGTAATCATTTCGTACAATGTGAAAACACCATGTGCAACCTTAATACTAAAACCTAAATTGTCCAACCTACTAACAAACAAGATTTCTAGCACACTCAGGTACATAGAGACATCCTTCAAGATCTACATGACTTCCAGTGTCCAAGATCAATCTATACGTCCCAAGTCCTTCTATTCTTGCCTTCATCCTGTTTCCCATGAACAAGTATTGTTCAGGTCCTCTTATGGGCTGGATCGAACTGAATCCCTGTTTAATATGAGACACATGAGTAGTAGCACCAGAATCTAACCACCAAGTATTATTAGGAACTTCAACAAGATTCATTTCATAGCAAACAAAGCTATAATGTTTACCTTTCTTGTCGAACCAGTCCTTCCTTTTAGGACAATCCTTCTTGAAGTGTCCTACTTGCTTACAAAAGAAACACTTCTTTTCCTTTTGGATTTGACTTTGAGGTCCTTTCACGAAGTTCTTAGCATTCCTTTTGTCCTTCCTACTTGATGTTCTTTTGCTGCTACTGGCACTTCCAAGACCTACAAGGTTAGCAACTTGATCTTTCATCTTCCTTAATCTCCCCTCCTCTTGAATTAGCATAGCCTTTAATTCCTTAAAGTTCCATTTATCCTTAATGGTGTTGTAATTCACCTGGAACTGGCTAAATTCAAGAGGTAGAGAGTTCATGATGAATTGAACCAAGAACTGCTCATGCACCTCCATTCCTAAGGTCGTTAACTTTGCTGCCAGATTAGACATGTGTGTCACATGATCATGGATTGGTTGAGACCAGTCAAACTTTTTCGTAGTTAGCTCATTCATGAGACTTCCTACAATCGACTTGTCAGCCAATTCCGATTGTGAACACTCCTTAATTTGCTCTATGAATTCCCTTGCCTTCTCTGTCTTAGGCATTGATGGCTTAATACTTTCTGCCATCGTCAACCTCATAAGGTTCAAGCTCAGCCTGTTAGATCGCTCCCATCTCTCATAACGAGACTTTTCAGATTCGGAGCTATCTACGTAATAGCTGAAGGTTCCTCATCAGTTAGTATGGCGGAGTCCAAAGCCATTACACCCAGTGTAAACCGGATTTGCTCGACCCACTCACCATAATTGAGGCCATTAAACTTTACCACAGAGTTAGCAGATGCAAACACATTTGATGAAGCTGCAAGCATTCATACATGTTTATCCGTTAGTGCTTTGAGACTTTAATATATATTCAGACTAATAGAAACTTTAACACTTATATTTTAAATAACCTTTGGGCAATATTTAAATACAAGTACTATCATTGATGCTAATTATATATTCTTTAATATTAATCAAATTCAAACACTAGTCAAATAAATATGTTATCTTTGGATATACATATTATTCACTATAGTAAGAAATGATTAATTCTTTTTTTTAATTATTAATTATATTCAATGATCCACCTTTGGGTGATCTCCTAGAATATAAAAAAATTAATTGATCAATCAAAACTTTTATGTCATTTAGCATCTTTGATTTTGATCAATTAAGAAATTTTAGGAAATTATTTTAATGTCTATATGTAACATAACAAGGTCACTTTGGTGACTATCATATTATATACATATAAACATTAAAATGAAGGAAACTACTTAAATTGTGTCAATATTTCATGACACAATTATTTTGCTTTAAAATGCGCAGAAGCATTTCTTTTGTTTGTTTAATAAAATAAAATAAACTTTACTTTGACTAATTCACGTATATAAACACAATAAGTTTATGGCATCGCTTCATTATGAGAGTCCGTACGTACTTGATCGGGATTCCAAATCATTATTAAAATTTTGTATGTAATTACACATGCACACGATCAAGTACCGTGCCGTTATATACTCTTACGTGCCTTACTTTACTGTCAAATTCATTTTATTTTATTTAAAAAAAAAATAAATAATGAAACAAATTCCATGAACACTCTTTAAAACGGTATGACTCCGTATATATTCATGAACGAAAATAAATATATTCTAGATTAAATTAAACGATTCATGCATGCGCCTTTACGTTGATAACGTTAGACTTTTACCGCATGGCGCAAACCGTTAATTCATGAAAGCATGTTAACAAAATTCCAGAATCTTAACGCAACGTCTTTCTAGTGCATTTCAGAATTTAACGCAATGACGATCACAAAACGTACGCGTGAAAGATACCAATTTTCATTGTTATCGTAACTTTAGTAATTTAGGTTCAAAATTCAACGCGAAAGTTTCACAATCATCACGTAACAAACAGATTTACTCAAGGATGAATTAATCAAATCTAATTGGCTCTGATACCAAATGTTAATTTATTTCAACACCATGATCTTATTTAGATTTGTCTTAGTTCAATCCTAACACATTTCTAAAGAAGATAGAATGACTAACCTTGATCCATGCTTGGATGCAATCCCACCAATTGATGTTTTCCCCTTTAACCTTCTCTTTTGTGATTTCCTTGATGGACAAGAAATCACAAAACTTCCTTAATCTCTCCTTATGTGATCAGTTTTATTATTATGTGTTTTTGAGACTCCTTTTGTTACGTACGAGCAAAAGACGTATGAGTCTCTTTTATATTAATCAAAAGATGTGTTTCAACACAACTCCTCCACAACGCATCACTTGGTTATTTGTTACAATAACCGCACGAAGATTACTATAATATATAATCATATATACATTAAATCATGTGGTAATATATGTAACATTATTATTACCATTTCCATATATGTATATGATTATGAGATTAAGAACGTTTATGAACATAAAGTAAAGTAGGAGGGTTATCAATACACCCATATTCTAACTCATTACTCGAAACCGAACCATCACAGTATCACCTTTTATATTAGAATATAAAACCTTAATATGAACTTGAACTTTATGTTAAACCAAAAGATACATAGGTCACATAGAATATAAAATATTCTTACAGAAGGTAAATAGGCTGAGATTCCATACCGAATCCAAATTCTTGTTCGAGGCGAATGCCGATGAAGATAAGGCTCAACATGTTTGCAAGGACGTGAAAGACACCAGCGTGTTAGCCATATACAAGTGAACAAACGCCACACCTGGTGCTTATGTACCACCATTGTTACATCTAAATCCCCCATCTTCTCCAAACTGGTAGTGAAGTTGAACACACAATCTAAATTACATATACAAGTGACTTAATAATGCATGACAAAAATTTAGGTTTGAAATATAACAAAATTACATATAAGATATTACATAATTTTCTGACAAAAATTTGTATACTTTTACAACATGAAATTTCTTATCAATAATCTATTATATTACTCACCAAGTTTAAGATTCTTTTTGTGATTTACATAATTTGCTACTACATAAGATTCAGTATTTTGCCAGTATTTTTTCTAATAAATAGACGTGTTACTTTCTTAACATAGAGTATCCAAGATTAATCAAAAAAGATTTTAATTTGGACGTATGAACACTTCTTTTTAAGGACACTTCTGCGAGAGAATCTCCGATTATTTACATCTTCCCAAATGTTATTAATTAACGCTTAGTTTACTGAAAACACACACATTTTTTCATTTATTACTACAAAACCTTTTGAACGCTTCAACACCCTCACAATCTCACATCTCTCTCACAGCCTCCACTTCAACTCTGAATCTGCAAGAGATCATTTTCACCTTAAAATCTCTTATTCAGACTCAGAATCATCACATACTTTCGTGGTTTCTTTTGCCACACGCAACGAATCAGGGTTTTGAGGTGTGATTTGGCTAATGCATGCGAAAACCACATAGGAGAGGAGCCATGGCGATGGAGAAGTTGAGCTCAAAGTACAGAACACATTTTTGGTACGTGGCAATGATCTCTTTCCTCCTCTGGCTTGTCTTGCTTTACCTTTTTAACTCCTCCGTAAAAATCGTTCATAACCACGAGAGATTGTTCCGGCAAGGAAACGTCATCGATCTCCCCGTCCATGTCTCACAACAAAGCCATGAAAACGATCAAGCTGTTGTCTCTGACGTCGACAACATCACTCTTCCTGTTATCGGTAATGATTCGTCTCAAGAGGTTCAGATTTCGGAAGATGCCAAGGTTGTGACTGATCTTGTTGAGGAACTTGAGAAAGAGAAGGTTGAGAATAAGAAGAAGAGAGTTGATTCAGGTTTGAGTGGTCGGTCCACGAGGTCTAGGAGAGGACATCGTGAGTCACAAACGGTGAGATCTTCGGACAAGAAAAGGGTTCGACCTAATGATGACGACGAGAGCAATGTGGATAATAGTGATGAAAATCATCAATCACTCGACAAGGAACCAAACTTTATCGAGCCTAAGAACGACGATGTTACATCAAAGAATGACAATACCGATGTAGAGATAAGTAAGCAAGGTAAGGATGATCTCGAAGCTGATAACACTGAAGAAAAGAAGTCGAATAATAATAATGCTTCCAGGGTCAAAAGCAGAGTAAACACCAAGAGAAACAAACCTAAAGTACTGGTACGGCCCAGAGTAACGCGACGTAACGATCCATGTCGTGGAAAATACGTTTACATGCACGATGTTCCATCTTTGTTCAACGAAGAGCTTCTCAAGAACTGCTGGACACTGAGTAGGTGGACCGATATGTGCGAGTTAACATCGAACTTCGGTTTAGGCCCTCGTCTACAAAACATGGAGGGAGTTTCTGGTTGGTTTGCTACGAACCAGTTCACATTGGAAGTGATATTCCACAACAGGATGAAGCAGTACAAGTGTTTGACCAAGGACTCGTCTTTGGCATCTGCTGTGTATGTGCCTTACTATCCGGGTTTAGACTTGATGAGGTTTCTGTGGGGACCGTTCCCTTTCATGAGAGATGCGGCGGCGCTTGATCTGATGAAGTGGCTGAGGGAGAGACAAGAGTGGAAGAGAATGGACGGACGAGATCATTTCATGGTGGCTGGTCGCACCACTTGGGACTTTATGCGTACACCAGAGAATGAATCCGACTGGGGAAATAGGTACGCCTCCAATCCTAATCGTATACCAAATGAATAGTGGAATAGCAGGATAGCATATAATGAAGCATGAGAAAACTAGAGGTCATTATTCGCTAAAATATACTAATTTAGCATAAACGTTTCACTTTGACTAGAACTTTAGAAACATGAAAACAGAAAACAACTAATGAATTATGTGACGTAGTAAAATAGTTGCATAATTATCTATTATACTGTCAAAACTAAATTAGTGGGTATATCATTATTGTGATGATGATGTGATTCAAATTGCTAAAATATGACAGAATCATAGTATAAAGTGAAATCATTTGTAGAAAGGAATGACAAAAAGGTTTAGTCAGGAAAACTCAAGGTGATTAAACTTTAGAGAATGACAAAGTACTTCAATAATATTTTCATCAGTCTTGGAGATCAAAATTAGTGTAATGTAATGACATAATGGTTAAGCAAGAAAAACTCCGCTTACCTCAAAATTCTTAATACATTTATCATTAGTCTTGCATAATTACACAATAGAGAATTAGTTTTTTTTTATTGGACAAGCTTTCTCATTGGTGTCACTCTCTCCAGGTTAATGATCTTACCGGAAATAAGAAACATGACGATGTTACTAATAGAATCAAGCCCATGGAACTACCACGGATTCGCGGTTCCTTACCCGACCTACTTCCACCCTTCAACTAACTCAGAGATCCTCCAATGGCAGAACCGTATGAGAAGAATCAAACGTCGTTACCTATTCTCCTTCGTAGGTGCACCGCGTCCAAACCTTGGTGATAGCATAAGAAGCGAGATCATGGACCAATGCAAAGCGGCCAGAAGAAAATGCAAGCTTCTTGAATGCGTCTCGGGATCTCAAAAGTGCTACAAACCCGACCAGATCATGAAGTTCTTCCTGAGCTCAACGTTCTGTCTCCAACCACCCGGTGACTCCTACACTCGACGCTCCACTTTCGACTCGATCTTAGCTGGTTGTATACCTGTTTTCTTCCATCCGGGGTCAGCTTATGCGCAGTACATTTGGCATTTGCCGAAAGATATCGGTAAATACTCTGTTTTTATACCGGGGAAGAACGTTAAAGAAGGTAAAGCGAGTATAGAGAGGGTTTTGAGTAGGATTCCGAGGGCGAAAGTAGTGGCGATGAGAGAAGAAGTGATAAAGTTGATACCGAGGTTGATGTATTTTAACCCGTCGGGTAAGAGAGGAGACGCGGGGAGGTTTGAAGATGCGTTTGATGTGGCTGTGGAAGGGGTTTTGGGGAGAGTGGAGGGGTTAAGGAAGAGGATTGAGGAAGGGAACGAAGAGATTTTTGATTTTCCGGAGAGGTTTTCTTGGAAGTATAATGTGTTTGGGAATGTTGAGAAGCATGAGTGGGATTCTTACTTCGATAGGCGTTGAGTGATTCATTGATATTAGATTGTTCTTTTGTTTTTTGTTTTTTTTTTGTTGGGAGAGAAATGAATGTAGTTGTTGTGATTGTCATGGTAGAAAGATATCACGAGGCCTTAGAGCAATATTATTGGGAGTGTCTTAAGGCATCCTTTAGTGGAGGAGGACCCACAAAATACAAGGACTAAGGAAGAAAGAGAGGGGAAAAGCCCTTAATTAAAGACTGTCCCTTACTTTCCAATGAAAAAAAAAAAAACAAGGGATTCTCTCTTCATCCCACCAATAAAGACCAAAGTTGGTTCTTAACTCACTCCTTTTGTGACCGATTCTTAGCAAATTTGTGGGGGCCACTACCTCTTTTAGTGTATAAAAACCCTCTGAGAAACTAGGAATAATTATGCCTTTAATTTTATTTTTATCTGGTTTAGATTTTTTTATCTGGTTTAGTTTGGTTTGCAAAATTTCAAGGCATGTTAAAGGGGTTCAATGGTTGAGTGACTACAACAATAATATGTTGTTTCAGATTGGTTACGGTAGGCTTTTGCCTTGGAATTTGTATTGAAGAAATTTTTGGCTTAATGTTCTGTGAGTTCTAGTTGTAAATTGAAAAATTGTTCAACAAGAACAACAAGAAGAAAAAAGCAAATCTGAGTTGAGTTTCTACAAAAATAATTTAAGGCTTTAGAATTATTAATGTGTGATCTGATAATAAAATATTAGTATAATAATACTATAAGTTCTTGATTGAGCATTTGTTTTTCTCTATTAAGGAATATATGTATTCCTGGTGAAAGAGGAAGCATCAAAGCGTCTGTAGTCCAACGGTTAGGATAATTGCCTTCCAAGCAATAGACCCGGGTTCGACTCCCGGCAGACGCAGTTAATTTTATTCTCTTTTTTTGTTTTTGTTTGATTCGCCCTCTGTATTGTAGGAATTAGATTGTCATATTTTCTTGATTATCTTTATACAGAATCAGGTGGAAATAGTTCGATACCAGTGATTTCTTGACCCAAATACAAGATAAACCCTGGAAAAAACTACCATTTTGGAGCATAAACACATAATACTTTGTTTTTTAAACAAATAAAAAAGAGTATAGTAGACAAAACTAAAGCAAACCCAAAAGATCTACCAAATGCTAGTTCCCATCTTAAGAAACACAAAAGCATCAAGAGCAGCGTAAAGAAGACTGTAACCGGAGAAACCATAAAAGGCACATTCTTCTAAACTTCTTCCGAGCAGAGGCTGAAGACAACTTAAGCACAAGACAGTAGCGTCTCTATCAGAAGCTAGACAAGCTATACACCAGAATCCACGCAAGCTGAAATATAATCATCACAACCATAATCAACTTTTAATAGGCATTATCTTAGAACGAAAGTAGAGAACTTGTAAAGAAAGAGAGAGGAAGACAATATGGATATACCAGGAATACACTTAGAGAAGCAAATAAACCATCCTGGAGCAGAGCTGCGTGACCCCCATAGTCTTCTTCATCAACCTTTAGGATCAACGCATAGTAACCATATACTATGCCTGAGGAGATCGCCAGAAACCTGCCAGATTTTCAAAGTAGCTTGATAAGAGGAGATCAGCTTAAACTGAATTAAAGTAACATTTCAATGCCTCCTATGTAGTGTTGATGTAACTTTTTAAAAAAACTTAGCTTATATAAATGTCTCATAAAACACTTGTAGATACACTTAACTCAAAGTCAAGACTATTGAGCTAAAGGGGAAAGTTCCATTCTTAAAGGCCAAACTTGTACATTAAAGAAGAGAAGAACTTACAGAAGAAGCCAAATGCCACCAACCAAAGGTATAGCACCCCAAACCAATCCGCAGAGCAATCCAACCACTTGCCTGATCCAATGCAACACATCTCCTAGTTGATCCTGTCCCCCAATCAGACAACAAACAACAACCACAAGACTTCAAAAACCAAAGATCTGCGATGTTGCCTTTAAGATAGTGGCCAAAAACCCATCAGAATCTGAAGCTAATCTCCCCCAATACGGAAACACATTCACTGTTTCTCCAGCGCTAGTTCTTAAGCCATAAAGGAATCAACTTTAGAGCTAAAAAGCACAGAAGAGTATATTACCTTGTCCCAGGAAGCTTCTGAGTCGAACAATTTGGCGAATTTGAAAGAACCCAGGTGACTGTTTTCGTGGTGGATCTGTTCATCGTTGTCTTGATGATTCAACTTCGCAGATTTCCTTTCTTTCATATTTGTCGGCGTGATCGTAAAACCTTGCTTACTCCTGGAGTCGATCGAATATGAGTTTTGAGATTATTTGCTTATTTTGAGCTGTGAATTCTGATGACTCAGATCCGATCTACGACCACCGGGAAAAATAATAGTTTTTTTTCCTTTTACGACACATGACAACAATGCACTAGAAAATAATAAATACAACGTAGAAATTAATATTTAATAAATTAATAACTGTAACAAATTTATCTGCAAAATTCAGTTTCCCTTTTTTTAATAGGATCAATTGAAATATTGTATAAATCAATACAATAAAAATAAAAAAATCAAATAAAGAAAAAGCATACGATATATTTTTTTCTTTGTAAAAATAATAAGCATATATTTTATTAAAATAGAAGTACACCTAAAGAATATCTCTTAGAATTGCGTAATATTTATAAATTTAATATTAAGTATTTATTGTATTTTCTTTATTTAATTAAAATTAAAAATACTACTTCCTATAATCTAGCTAGAAACACTCCAAATTTTGATTGTAAAATATTGACAAACACACGCATTCTATTTATTTAAAACCAGTGTAACAATGTAAAACATTAGATAAACAAAAAAACCCGAAGAATGAGTAATGATTATTTACGTTGTTGTTATTGTTGTTTTAGTACACTCAATCTCAGGCATTTAATCATGATGATGATTTAAATTTTGTTGAAATATATCGTAACTATATGTAATTAGACATATGCAATAATTATTATTATTATGCAGTTCAGTAGAGAAAAATACAATTTTTTTTTTAAAAACTACATATTATATTTTTCATTTTTTATTAGTAATAAATCTAGGTATAAATTTGATAAATATAGAATACAATATTGTTTGAAAGCTATGTAGTTATATTTTCATTATTTATTAAAATATCTAAAAGTGAAACTACATAAAAGAGTTATTTACATAATATATAATTAAAATATAAATTAGTACGTAAATATATCATTTTATTTATACTTCATATAAATAGTATCCAATATGATAAATGTTGAAGAATATAAGATATATAGCACCAAATTTTAAATAGTATATATAATAATTTTATCATACATTAAAATTTTGGTCCATAAAAAAATATATAAAATATATTTGTGCAGACGGACGGGTCATATTCTAAAATTGATACTTTTTGATGTGGCTTACAACAGATAATTATCTGGTAAAAACGGTTATCTAAAGAAATTGTGAGTTTCCATATTTTCAAACTTCTCTTTCCTTTGACTTAATTTTTATTTCCTTTACTTGAGAGGACAAGCAAAGTTTAGGTCGAGGGGATTTGATAAGTGGCGTTTTTATCGGATTTTAGGCATAAATTCTAGTGTCTCTTGGTGGTCAAAGCTTGCGTTTAGGTATTATTAGGAGTGCATTTGTCTATTTTGCATTCACAGGGACTAAAGTGAAAAATTAGGAGTTTTGGGGTGCAAATGAGGTGTAATCGGCTCACTCAGAAGTTCTGAGCCAAAAGATGAAATATCAAAAAGCTCAGGGACTAAAGTGAAAAAAGCTCAGTTTAGCAACAATGGAGGCCACGACCCGTGAATCTGAAAGCGACGAAGATGGAGACCAAGAGTGCTCGATTCAGAGCCCTCGACGCCAAGCCTGCTCTCCCAACCCGAACAAACCAAAACGACCACTTCAGAAAGACAAGCCGCTCGATTCAGAGCTCTCGACGCCAACCTGCAAACCTTGAGTCGTGAAGCCCCAAGCGAGCGAAGAACACGAA
This sequence comes from Brassica nigra, assembly GCA_016432835.1. Lineage (NCBI taxonomy): Eukaryota > Viridiplantae > Streptophyta > Magnoliopsida > Brassicales > Brassicaceae > Brassica > Brassica nigra. The sequence continues at coordinate 9,523,364 of CM028245.1, read as the reverse complement.
CCAGTCTGCTCAATGTGGTGCTCTCGATCCAAACCTTGTCCCGAGAAGATGAAGCGCTCGATGTGTGAAGACCAGATCTCCCGACTCCTCGAGCTCGTGACGACAAAAGAGAAGACGCAGCGGCTCACAGACCATACAACTCCGGTGGTCGCGACACGACGGCGGCACAGAGGAGAAGCTCTAATGGAAGCGTGGCCGCCATTGACAAGCTCGAAGGTGGTGATGAAGATGGACAAACGCGATTTGGTGCAAACGCTGCGTCTTCGAAACGCGGTCGCAGCCTCCAGCGTTTGCGTTTGGCGTTTCACTTAAACTCCTTTGACCTAATTTTAGAACCCCTAATATATATATATGTTTTAGGGCCACAAACGAAAGGGGTTCCTCTCCTAAGCTTTTATTTCATGTCCTTCTAAATTTTTATCCAGTCTTCTTTTAAGCTTCATCTTTCTTTTGTCTAACCTTTAAGTAGACTTTTGAGATCTGAATACTTTTAAAGAAGAGATTTTATAATCTATCATATGATGCATTATTCATCTTCTTATTGTGTTCTCACTTCTATGTCTTGAATAGTTTCATAGTTGGGTTTTAGAGTTTCAAAGGAAATCAAGAAAATGAATGTTTAAAACTGATTAAGTTTAGGAATCTTATTAAAGTTATTCATCTATAATTGTTCTTATTGTTTGAACTTGATTAGCTACCTAATTCATGAGCTTAGATTGTTTCATGTCCGAGAGTTGTTCGATAAAAGGCCAAAAAAAATTTAGATGAGAAAAGTATTCGTAGCCAACGAGAGTTGATGTTACGGAACTTTGTGAACATATCAGAACTTGTTCATAATGCGTGTTTAATCTCCTGGGTTCAGCGAGAGTTAGTTCATTGGAAAGATTATAAAACTGTATTCTGAATTCTAGAATGGTGCTTAATTGATTTCTCATTAAAGTCATTTTCATTCACGATCTGATTCCCTGCGATTTTCTTGTTGCCCAACGCTTTTATTTATATTTTTACATCACATTTGAATTCTGTCTTTGCTTTCTTGCAAATGAAAACCACAAAACAATCACTCATTTTATTCTAGCTTTACTCTACTCTCAAGAATCGTTGTGTAACCTTGGTCTCTCGATCCCTAAGTACTACCGTGCACCACCGTGCACTTGCGGTTTGAATTTAGTGGTTAAAACCTGATCACATCAGTAATCAAATGGAACAACAAAGAATGGCCGTCTATCTACTTGTTCTAGATACATTTTTATGCATGTCACTCTCTGAGATAGAGCACTAGATGAGTAACTTTAGTAAAACATTGAGTATGCAACAAGAGAAGAACTTCTAATAACTACTTAAACTTTTACATTTTATGGATTTAGAAAATTTAATGATACAAAATAGGTAATTTGAGATAATCAGGTATGAAATACTAAGAGAACCCACTGATGGAGATCACCTTAGATAGAGTTTTAGGAGGCAGTGCAACGGTCAAAACAGTTCAGGTATGAAATAAACAAATTTTAGAAAGAATTAAATCCTTTGACAATGTATGGCGCTGAAAAGGTTTCATGATTTGCCAAAAATGAATGAATAAATCAAGCCAAAGTATCAACAATGTTTTTCTTGGTAGAGATTACCGTGCCTCAGGGATCATCTCAGGGGTGAAGCTAGTACTTAGTTCAAGGGAACTCTTTGAATCCATATCGGACTTTACTCCTTTCCTTGAGTTCTCATATACGAGGCACTCTTTTAATTCAATAACAACCTGAGACATACTTGGTCTTCCGGACGAAGAGGGGTTGACACATGACATTGCTAGCTCAAGAGCTTTCCAGACTGAACCTGAGTCATAATCCCCATTGAGATTTGGATCCATAATGTTGTCAATATCTCCCTTTGTAAGCATTAATCCCACCCATTCTCCAATGTGAGGCTTTTCACGAGTTTGCTGAATCACAGGTTGGCTTGTGATCATCTCCAACAAAACAATCCCCAAACTGTATACATCACTTTTCTCCGTCAGCCAATTTGTTCTATAATACCTACATGGATACCAGCACGAAATATTAACCAATATTGAAGAAAGTATATGGATTGCAGTTTTTAGTTGTCGTGGTATACTAATGCTTACTCAGGATCAAGATATCCAGGAGTACCAGCAACATTTGTTGAAATGTGAGATTCAACTCCAATTGGAAAAGATCTAGAAAGTCCAAAATCAGCAAGTTTCGCTTGATAGTTCTCGTCCAGAAGTATATTTGTCGTTTTGACATCTCTGTGGACCATAGGTGGTTCACATCCAGTGTGCAAGTACTCCAATCCTTTTGTAATCAATATAATACTTTTAGACATCAAAGAAATTTTTTTATGAATAATTTTAGGGATGCACAATTAACAATCCATCCATCAGATGAGGTCTTGAATAATAAACAGACGAACGAAAGTTCTTGAGAGTGACTGAAATTGTGATATATATACCTTGGGCAGTTTCGGTAGCAATTCGAAGTCTGCTTGCCCAATTTAAAGCAGCTCCATCTAATTCTCCTGTATTTGCGATGACATAAATGTGAAATCTGTTTTAACTTTAAAGTTACTATCTGCACAAGAAGCATCACAATCTAACAAAGTGAATATTGTAATGCCAATAACTCACACATTTACCTGAGAGATATTGCTTTAAGTCACCGTGTGAAGCATACTCATAGACAAGGGCCAGGTGGTCATCTTCATTACAATATCCAACAAGATTTACTAAATTTGTGTGGTGAACCCTCAAAAGCAACTCCACCTTATCAGGAATGTACGAACATAAATTTTATTTACATTGCCAATTTATAAAAGAACAGTGTTTTGCGTACACTGCAATATATTGTATTATATTACCTCTGCTTTGAATTGCTTATACCCTTGTGTAGACGATTGGGAGAGAAGTTTAACAGCTAATTGTTCAGTATCATTCAGTGAACCATGATATACAATTCCGAATCCTCCTTCTCCTAGAACTCTTTCAAAGTTATTTGTCAGCGCTTCCACCTCCGAGTATGTAAACCTTCTCTTTTTGGTTAAGATTACTGACTTAGTAAGTGGTGATTTGCGACGACCTGTATTAGATGTATCATATATCAGAATTGAACTCCCGGGGATCCTACTATGCTATGATATTGTAGGAATCTCTTCCATGTACCTTTGAACTTTCTTTTCTTTTTGGCCAAAAAGATGAGAAGTAGCACAGCTACAATAACGAAGAAGGAAGCAATTGACGCAACAGCAGGTACAAGGATTCTTGCGTTGCTAGTTTTGCATTTATCAGCCAGACAAAGATTTGGATTGTGTAGAGTACTACGTACCAAGCACAAGTACCATGGAAAAGACAAGTGGATTCAGAAAATTCGATGCAGAATCATGAAAAAAAAATTTATATATATTTGGAAGTGATAAAAAAAAATATATTTGGAAACTCTCATACCTTAACTTTAGCCCATTGATCTTTTCTCTATCGTGAAGGGCCTGAGGAACTTTACCTTTAAGATTGTTCCAACTTAAATTACTGCACGAATCAGATAACTCCGTTGATGTAACTAAGTCAAACCGAGTACAAAAATATGAAGAAAAAAATGGTTGGTTTTACTTTCGGAGCAACTTACATGTTCAACAACGATTTCATGTTGGCCAAAAACTCAGGCACTTCTCCAGACAGACTATTACTTGACAAGTCCCTAGCAATTTTAAGAAGTCATTGGATTTTTCTTCGTTTGGAAAACAATTTATTTACTTTTTTTTTTTGTCAAAGAACAATTTATTTGTTAATAAATGTTTTACTAGTTAATGAAATAGTGTTCAAGCTAAGAAGTAGAGTTAACGTTGCAGTAGATAAAAAGAACAACAAAAATGACTTAATTAGATGATGTCACATTGTCACTACACTAGATGGCATAAGACTATGAGTATTATGATGTTATTATTACTTGTTTATTTTATTTCATATTTTCCTAATGTGCCTTGATATATTATGGATATGTCGATGAAATAAACCTTTACCAAACAGTTGCGTAAGCTTACAGTTTCTGTAACTCGGTCAAGTTTTGTATGCTAGGCGCTATGTTTCCTCTCAACGTTTTGTTGGATAAGTCTCTGTTTACATGGGAAAAACAAAAACTAAACATAAGAAACACAAATTTCACCTGTAAAAGTGGAATTTGAGAATGATTTTACAAGGAAATGATTCTTGGAGGAATGGACTTATTTGTATATCTGCACTCTACACCTTTCCACCTCAACAGTTCAGGGAGACAAGGATCTCCTTGCCAACTACTTATCTTCAGTCTATAGGTAGTTTGGATATTCTTGAGAGCAGCAACTGGATATAGATAGGAAGTCTAAGAAATAATATCATCAGAAACAGTAACTATGGGGAAAATATACCAACATACCATCATTAGGATCTGTTTCTGAATATGGGAACTCCATCGCAGAGTAAGATTCAAAAGCGTTGAGAAGTGGTGGTAGAGTTGAACTCTTTGTTTTCACTAGCTTCACCTCGTATCCTTGAATGGGAGATTTGTTGTATATGATATCTTGTAATATCTTAGGACTATAAGCTTTTCTAGTAATATTATCATCCCATAAAATGTCGAATTCCCTGATATCATTGTGTTGTAGGACTTGGATCTCAGAAAAGTAAAGGTATGTATAAACTTTTCCAGGGTCCCCCCCAAAGAGGTTAATAGTCAATGGCTTGTTAGCATTTATCGGCGTCAAAGCTGTCCTAGAGACATTTTGTGGTGGTTCAAACGGATTGGAACTGTTTACGGTGAGAGTGGCATTCATCAGTTTCTCGTCAGTCCAAGGAGTATAGACAGTCCATATACGATCGTAGACGTCGTCTGGGTACCTGTCACAGATCCAATAATATATCTTGGTGGTTTAATCCAATCGAGTAATTCTGGCTTACTGGAAAAGTATGAAAGTAACAATAAACTTTTGATGCTTTGGTTGTCTATAAATCACAATAGTTGATTTGACGTACCGTAGAGTATCGTATTCACTCTTATAGAACCGGCGGTCCTCGAGTCTTAAGGAGCCGATTTGAGTATTATAAATGCCACTTCTTAGTGGCCGTAGTTCCAATGTTGATATGATTGGTGTTGTTTCTCCTGTCTTGACGAGACAAATTTGCAAAGAGTTTGATTTTGCCTTGTGAATGATCTCATAATTGTCTCCATATCCTGAAGCCACGGTAGACCATAAATTAGGCCCTATAAACATGTCAAACTTGGGATGTATATTTTGCCCATCATAATTTCCATAGTTGAACCCAGCTCTTATGAGATAATCGTGCCCTGCTTCACTACCAGATTATAGCAGTTTCGTTTTCCGTAACTTTCGGGAAAGTATCTCAAAAAGTTGTATTGCTTGTTAACTGATAGCCAATCTTCGGCAACTTTACCACTTTTTCCACTTTGGATGAAATCGGCATCCGTAGAGAATTTCAAGTTGGTTATTGGCTCGTTATATGGAGAACCCTTAGTTGGTAAGCCACAATCCAGGCTAATGAATCCTGGCAGGATGCAGATGATCAGATAATTGTTAGTGAAAGATTAGTTTGGCATTAAGATATATATATTTTTAATTGTTTTCTTATAACTTATCATACACCACACTGACAATGTTTGAATCTTGATGATGACAAGGTGATCAAAACTTCTGCAAGTCACTTATAACTTTTGATTGTATATGTAGTGGAGACTTATATAACAAAATTTATAATACTAGAACACATGTACCTTGTTGATTTTGCTGAGCTTGAACAAGATGTCTAATTGTAAGACTCGCTAAGAACAACGGCAGTAGAATTCTTTGATGACCCTCCATTTTCACAATAAAAAGGCCAAGGATCCGGAAATAAAGAGCCTTTTAGTCATAGAAATAAAAGTTATGAGAGTTCTATCGTTGAAAAGAATAAATGGAGTATTATATTAGTTTCCCCCCAACAACCTGTAATAGATTATCGGTCCCAAGTTGAGCCTACCTTTAAATGATACTGCCATCAGGTTGTTCGTGGAAATTATTCCCAAATTAGTTACATCCCCCAGCACGTTGTTCTTTTATTTTATTTTATTTTGTCAACGCACGTCTTGAACGCCGTGGCCTTCACGATCGAGTTAGTAGGGGTGGGCGCAAAACGAGTAATTGTATTTTTACGTATACTTAATACTTGCCTTGTCTTAAACGAATAATGAATTTTTGGACTTGTACTTGTCTTGTCGGAAACGAGTACTTGTTATTTCGAGTAGTTATCCAAAAATATGTTACTTGCAAGTTACTTGCCTTATTCGATTACTTACTACTTACAAATACTTATAAATTATTTGGATATATTTCTAAGTTTCTAAGAATTACTTGATAGATAATATTCTTAGAAGATTATGAAATTTCATTTTATTTACTCGACTTGGTAAAAACAAGAGAATTAATTCAAATAAAATATTTGCATCTAAGATAAGAAAAAAAAGAAATAAAATACATATATTTCAATATGAAAGTACTCTTTATTTCTTACAACAAATAAATATTAGTTTAACACTTTGGTTTTTATGGTTTAGTTATCATTTTTTCAGTCATAAAATAAGTAACGCGTAATATCAAGGCGAGTCATTAATTTTTTGTGATACTTATTACTTGCCTTGTACTTGCAAATAGCAAAACTCAACGACTTGATACTTGATTGATAACGACGATGTTGGGGGTGGGCTTTGCCCTTCAACAAGACTTATAAGATAATGGGCTCAGCCCATTTAAAGGAGGTCACTAGGAAAACCCTAGACCTCATCCTTCTATAAATAAGGAGGCAACCCCTCTTTGAGAAGGTATCCTTCTTCCCATTATTTTACACTTTCTCTCACCTCTTAGAGAGAGAACATCTCCTAGAGAGAGAAACACCTTAGCACATGCTTTCATCTAGGCACTTGTGACCATTGTTGTGGAACTACGATTGGCTTGATCCCCTTCCGGGTACGTAGGCAGCCCTTCACCGGGTCCAGCTATAACACATTACACCTCTTTTACTCTCCATCCATCCAGTTCAAGCTCAGCATGAAGACTTCTCCTAATCCCACCATCGAGATCTGTCTACCTCCAGTACTGCACCGATTTCGGTTCAAACAGACGAGTATTTGAAAAAATGAGGCGAGTACAGATCAAATAACGGGTATAAGACAAGTAACGAGTATCCATGTCCAGCTTAAGTATGATTGACACACATATATAACAATAAAATTGGACAAGTTGGAAATACATGAAATACTGTCTGTCTGAATCATACAAGAATAAATGCCTCTACGTTATAGATGCCTTGATGGTTATTCCAAATTACGGAACGATCAAAGAAAACGATTCTAAAAAAGAGCTTTTAACACTTCACTTTATGAGTTTGTGTAACACTTTAAGACACTTATTGCTATTTAGACACTTTATTCTAACCATTTTCCTTTTTTTTTCCCTTCATTACTAACTAGAAGATAACTATAATATAAATTTGTAGGTCCCACTGCTTTTCCATCTTCTCACGTTCCTTAGAGCATGATTATCCCTATAGCCCCATTTAGATTCCTTAATGACTTTTATAATAATAAATGTTAATTAGAAACTTTAGTTAAGAAACTCATAGTTTTTGTGCTTCATTGGTAGTTTCTTAACTAAGAGTTTCAAAAAATAAAAAATGAACATTGTTTTATAAGCTTACATTGTTTTGATCGACTTCTTTGATGATGTCTTCAAGGAAAATATCAGTCATACTATGTTCAACACACGCTTGTTGCAGCTCGTCTATTGTTATGTAACCGCTTCCGTCTTTGTCAAAGTATTGAAACACAGCTACAAGATGTTCTTCATGCTCCAGTTTGTTGAGATGGATGGTTGCTGCAATGAACTGGCTGTAGTCAATTGTCCCACTGTTGTCCACATCAGCCTGTCAATACAAAGAGCTCAGCGTAAGAAGACACAACAAAACTCCAAATAAGATTAAGGTTTTGTACCGCTTCCATAAGATCATGGATCTCTGTGTCTTTTAAGGTGGATGACCTGAACACAAATTAAAAACAACACATAAATATAAGTCTAAACTTGTGTGGCTGGTTGCTAAAAGTAACAATCTCTCCATGTGAACACATACACAAGACTTCATGAGCGGTCAAGCGTTCTGCAGGCTTGGAGCAGTCAAGAAATTCTCAGGAGTTCCTTCCTTGGAAGCTTCAAAACAATCCTTCTCGGCCACTTTGGAAGCTGATCTGTTTCTTTTAGATAACTTTGCCTCATGCTCTTGCTTGCGTTTGGATATAAATTCTCTAAGGACAGCTATAGACATGTCTCTGTTATTGACCTAACAAAGGAAAGTTTTAATAAGCATATCTCAGTGTGACATAGATACCTTGGCAACTTTTGTATGACATGTCTCTGTTTAGATCTTGTTTTATTTTTTTCTAAACATTTGATTTTAGTAAAAAACATTTTTTCTAGACATTTTAATTTAGTAATAAACTTTCACTTATGATTTTAAACCTTGTCAAATGCAAATAGACATATAAATACAATATGTACATCTAATATGCAAATAACATGATTAAAATGAATTAAAAACAGATGCAAAAACTCAATTAAACAGTGAAAAATCAATAATCATAAATAAATAATTTTCCATGGTATATACAAACAAGCGTGTACAACAATCTCACGTGTACAACAATCTCATTTTGTACAGGCACCTGATCTTCTATCATGAAATATATGTACATATTGTTATCGTATACAACAATCTTATCGTGTACAACAAACAAGCGTGTACAACAATGTGTACAACAATCTCATCATGTACAACAATCTCATCGTGTACAAACACCTGATTTATCTATCATGGAACATATGTACATATTGTTATCGTGTACAAGCACCTGATCTGTCTATCATGGAATATATACATATTTTATCGTGTACAAACCCAAGTTTATTTTTAACTAAACTTGCAAAAATGAAAATTGATACACGTCCGATTAATTTGTGCAAAGATTCACATGTACATTTGATAAATTTTTTAGATTCACATGTACATTTGATAAATTTTTTAGATACATTTGTATTTTACAATTAGCACCGTAAAGTAGCGTCAAGGTGTACCCATAATTTTCTCTGTCCATATGTACACAGGATTGCACATTGCACAAATTAATGATAATTGATGTTTTGGATAATTTTGGGTATCTTGTTTTAGTTAATTTAGATTGTACATCTTGAATTATTTAATTTTTATACACTATATTCATTCCATTTTAATATCTTATGATCTTGTAATATAGTTAATGCATCTATGTATCTTATGATTTTAATTTTTTTTGCCATTTTAATTTAGTTAATTTAGCCTTCCTCACTGTATTATTCTCACTGTTTCTTCATAATCACCAAACCTTAATTAAGTTTCATGTGTGTATTGATGTCTTGCTATTTTAGTAGCTTTACCATTTTATAAGTTTATATAAATCATTTTAGAATGCATTTTAGAGGTTTTGCATTTGACAGGGTATAGAATATACAACTGAAAATTTGGGATCAAAATAAATAGATCTTTCTGTACAATTGAAAGTCTATGGTCCAAAGTGAAAACAATTTTAATTCAGGGGACCAGTTGTGGAAAAATACCAGAATTGGCCATTGATCTCCCCAAGTTCTAATCTGAAAAAGTAGACTTCGACGACGGACGAACTGCAGACGACGTTAAACCTTTCCACCACACATGAGACATGGTGGATGGAGCTCGCCGTGGCTGAAGATTCCGGTGGAGAGCTCGTTGACTTGGAGCAGTCCCGGCGTCCATGGTATGTGATGGTGAATAGCCAATCGTGAGCTGGCCTCGCTGATTTAGAGCAGTCTTGATATTTTCAGTTCAATTTTTTTTTAAACGATGAAGAAGAAGGAAAAAGAAGGTGATGGTGAATCGCCGATCATGGCCATTAATGCTCTGGAGCTTCTTCTCGATCACCAAAAAGAAAGGTGGGGTCCATCGATTAATTTGTGGTTGTGTATTTTTAAGTGGTTTTGTTTTAGTTAGTAAAAGACCATGTCCGGACTTGTTCCAACTAAACCAGTTCCAGTGACCACTATATTCAGATCGTGGTATGGCTATGGACAAGGTATGTATCCTTGGTCCAGGAAAGACTTTACGTAAGTACTTTTTAAGGCTTATGCACATCCGACCAAAAGTGCAATGTATTGATATGATTGGCGCCTTGATATGGCAAGCCATACTTGGTCGGATAAGTTTTATGGATATGTTCAGACCATAAGACATTGAACCTAAAGCCATACATGTCCTCTACCATAAGTGCTATTGGCACCTTTACTTAGATAAATTTGGCATGTCCGAACATGAGACAATGGGACAGGATCAATATATCTTAAGTTACCTTCTAAGGAACTAAATGTTTAAGATTGATTTATACTAACCAAACCCAAAAGAAAAGATTGTTTGGTTTTGATAAGTGTTACAGGTCCATACAAGGTCTTAAACAGGTTATACACGTTTGGAGAATGATGAAGAAGCACAAATGAATACAAGTTCAGTCATGTGATATGTTAGCCGACTTCTTCACCATGTCTACACCAACCACACGTCCATGAAGTCTACCTATCCGTTTGGGACGTGGTAGAAAGACCAGTTCAAGACTTGGCGCCCATGAAGCTAAACCATCAAGAGTATCCATGCGCCAGACTTGAAGGACATGTACGGAGGTCCAAATCAGGGGGAGTAGTGTGTGTTGTACTCTTTTTCCTTCACCAAGGTTTTGTCCCACTGGGTTTTGCTGGTAAGGTTTTAACGAGGCAAAATTAAGCACACTACAAGCTCTAGATGGTTATGGCATCCAGGGGGGAGTGTTATGAATATATTATTGTGGATGTCCATTAACCAGCCCGGCCCATCAAGATGGATGGTCGGCCCATTAGATTAGAGATAGACTTAGACGGCCCATTATGTGTTTGGCCCAATTACTTATGACGGTCTATGTAATCCTTATATAAAGAATCTTCCTGTTTATGAATAAGACACACCGAAACATCCTTCACAAACCTATTCTTTCGCAAAAAATTCTACTTTTTTCTTTTGTTTTTGAGCAAATTATTCCTATTAATAAAATATAATATTTTCTATTATTAGGAGACTGTCTCTCTCTCTGCTCAGCGAGGCTCTTCTTGTGACTGCTGGCGGTTGGGCATGGGCTTTTGAGGCGTCCTGGAAATTTTTTATCATAAAAGGGAGTACAAGAGATGTGAAGAGGGGTATGGAAAATATATATTTATACTGATAACTAGATGCCTTACCCGGTCAGATATGGAGTTTCCATCAACGTCTTTTCCTAGGAAGCTTCTGAGTCGAACAATTTGGCGAACTTGAAAGAACCCAGGTGACTGTTTTGATGGTGGATCTTGTAACATTCCGAGTTGTGATATGTGAAAAAGGCTTAAGAGAATTGATTTGGCTACCTATGTCACCAAAGTTGACTTACCTTTTCCGGAGCATATCCTGAAAGAACTCCAGAGTTAAGCGTGCTTGAGCTGGAGTAGTGGAAGGATGGGTGACCTATCGGGAAGTGATTCGCGATAGCGTGCGAGTGAGGCCAAAGCACGGGGAAAGGTCGGGTGGTGATTGCAGGGTCAGTAAACAATGATTTCGAGCATTTCGGAATTATTAACGAACGACCGACCGTCGGATGGGATGGGGCCCACGGGCCGAGAGAGCGGGCGTGGGTGGCCCATTAGCCGTGGGCGGTCGGGGCGTTATAGATCTGTTCATTGTTGTCTTGATGATTCAACGTCGCAGATTTCGCTTCTTTCATATTTTTCGGCGTGATCATATATCCCTCAGCTTACACCTAGAATCGACGATCGAATATGAGTTCTGAGATTTATCTGTTTACGAGTTGTGAATTCTGATGATTCAGATCCTATCTACGACCACCGGGAAAAGATAATAGTTTTTTTCCTTTTATGATTTTTTATATTAAAATCTTACAATACTAAAAGGGTAATATGAAGCTCTCTAAACTATGTTACGTTATTTAAAATAATCACCCAATCAGAAACAATTATTTTACCACGTCATATCTTTTAACTGGACAGAGCATGAAAATGGGCCAACTCATGTGGGCCACATAATTCGTAATTTTCGGTCAAGTGACCCATTTTCAACTTACTTATCCGAACGCGATGTTCTTCGTAAGCTCCGACTCTTCCAATTCATTATCATCATTTCCAATCTCTGTATGTAACCGTTACATTGAAGTTATCACGACCTACTCATTATCATTCAATTCTGTTTCTTTTTCCATTTTTCATGAAGGATAGAGTCATTCAACCTTCCTTTGTTTCTTCGCCTATATATGGCCATGACGCCTATAAGTCGTCACCGTCTCAGTACTATGTCGGACTTGAGGTATGTATGTTCTACTGCTTTTATATATTTCAACACTAATATCATATCGAAAATAGTGGCTACAAGACGATAGTTTGATGGGGAGATTGGACAGAGAATCTGGAAAAACATTCTAACTTTCCAACTGTGGAGATCTCGAATACAAGGCTCACAAACTGATTGTGCTTCAGGAATTAATCAACAACTAAAGAGATTCAACACCGAAGACAACAAGTTTAATCACTGATTGGTTTGGTCTTTAATTATTCTAAAGCATCTTATGTTTTCTTAATTTGATCGGAATTACTAATTTCAAACATTTTTCTCAGATATGGGTCGAAGCTCTACTAAACATTGTTTCTTATGAGGGGCTGCAACAAGTGCTTGGATATTTTTTTAAAGATAATTTGCTGATTATCTTTAAAAACTAAAATTTTGTTGATCTTGATGATGGGTTCTGTTTCGCTAAAGGTTGAGATTTGGTTTAATGTTCACCTACACAACGTATTGGTTCATAAGTTTTTCTAACCTCCTTTCCAACTTTTCATCAGCCCCGACATCATTCACAAATGGAAGAGCAGAAACGTTTCTGCAGCTACCATTACACTTCCGCTACTCTTAATTTACAGATTGGAGTTGGAAAACAAAGGTACACTACAAGAAATATGTACATTCTTAGCTCACGATAAACGCTATCGTAGGCCTTTCATAGCGTTTTCTGATATGCTATGTCATCGGCAGCCATCATAGGTATCCCCTCTACCATAGCTTTTTTTTTTTACGCTATGTAATGTACAGATACGATAGCAATACGAAGTAGCTGTCTTTAGTGTTATTATAAGACGCATTTTTATGTTACATATTGATTACGAGTCATGTTTCGTGCTATTATAGGTCCTTCTACAATAGCTGTATGTAGTTGCTATAATTAATTTTGTTATAGTTTATTGTGTGTTATCGTAGTTTAGTTCGTAGCCATTTATAAACGCTATTATATTAGAGAATAACATTTTTTTTGCTATTGTTGTATCGTTTCATGTGCTATTGTTATTTTGTCAATTGTTATTTTGCATTATAAAGACTCGTTAACAAAAGAACATTCTGCTTTAGAACAACCAACATTCATAACATATTGTGATAATACATAAGTCATAAGTTTTAAGTACCAGTACCAGAAACAGACACAGACACAGCAGATTGAAAACTTAAGCTAACAGCCGCTGGAAAAATAATAGCCTAGTCTAAAAACTAGCTACAGCCGATGTAAAAGTTCTTCATCCCTGCATGCAGCAACAATCAAAAACTCTGATCAGTTTAGGAATTGCATATGAAGGATTGAAATCAGAAAGAAGTAGACTTACATGTGCATATTAAAATATGACCAATTTATCAACTGCCATGCAATAGGCGAACCATGTGCATCTTTCAAAGACTCGATTTCATCAGACTTCCTCCAAACGTCTGCATCATCTACCATCACTGCATCAACCCACACCCTAGCTGCATTCGACCCAATCGTACAAAGTGTACCATTTGATTTGGGTCAGTTGAATGCACACGCCCTTCGGCAACAACCTGTTTCCTTCCACCAATGTCCATCAGTTTGCACTTCTTATTCACTTGTACAACTTCAGATCCATGATTTTGCTGTCATGTTCAACATACATAACCATTTCAAACTCAGACAGTAATAAGAACAATGATCTTTAAAACTGTAGAAAAATGTTACCCGGCTTGATGGAGACTTCTAAGGAGTTGTTGATGTAGGAAGCTTAGAACCGATGGATGGAACCTTTTTAATTGTTTCTCTTGTGTTTCCTACTGAGGATGCAGTGTTATGTGAAGGAGATTTTCTTGTTCCCTCCGGTGGGTTTCAAGACAACTTTTCTAACAGGCCATGAGATAAAACTCATTAAGCAGTCCTCAAGGTATGCAACGTCCGGCGAGGCCTCCATAAAATGTATCAGGTTCAAGTATGACATCCAGGAAGACTTTAACTGCTTTTGTCCGAGGGAATGCCATTAACCAATGCTTTTGGTTCTTGTGTCTGCCAACGTCCTTCACCAACAACTACACTATCATCGGATAAATCAAGTAGTTTGCATTTGTTGAGAGAGTTTGCTCTTGAGCCCTGTCACATACATTGAGAAAACTATATCATGAAAGGCCAAATCAATAATCTTATGTCCACATTAACTACTTACATAACACAATAAAAAACGTTACCAGTGGTACAATGTCTTCTGGTTGGAGGCCCTGGCCTAGTTCAACACATTTTTTCTTAGGCCATGCAACGATATGACCAACAGCTTCCTTAATGGTGCACATGTTTCGCGCAGGTCTCCAGAGGTAAGCTTCTGGTTCAGTGCAGAATACACCAAGACTTTGACATCCGTAGGGCCTAATCGACTGTCATTCACAATATCTTCGGGGTTTGAAGAGAGAATACGCCCCTCAGCAACGTTTCCCTCTTCATCAGCCCAATCAATTAGAAGACACTTCTTCGTGAATTTTTGTTCACACTCTGTAACAAGGTCAGAAGCAAAAATGTGAGATTGTAAAATTTAAACAAAACATTGATCTAGTATATGAAGACTTACCCTTGAAGCCGAGGTTTCACCGACTTCATATTCGTCTCCGACCTGGTTTTTCATTTTGGCAAGTTCAGCTTGTAACTGATTAACCGTTTCCTGTAGCTCAATTTGCTTCTCTTGCATCTCAGACATAGTCTTGTTCTTAACTTGGAAGCAAGCTAATTTGGTCTTACTCATATTTCTGCCCATTACTCTTAAACGACCAGGATTATCAGGTCCTAACAGTTGGACGAGTGTATCCTCATCTCTGTTTTTAGCACCATTAACAAGCTCGGCTGCCTTTTGCTACACATCAGAAAACAAACAAATATTAGCAGCTTCTGATATAGAAAACTACAGAACAAAATAATGATAAGGAATATTTGTTTTGAACTCACAATCTTCTCAGCTGCATTTGTGTTAATAGAGTTCCATCTTTTCTGGTTCGTGACTTGACCCAGATTTTAAGCCTTGACACTCGGATGGGTTATCAGAACTTTTTTCTAAGAAAATAATGAATGTGTAAATATCCTTAACTAAAGAAAGACTAATGAAACAACAGGAAGAAAGTATACTGACCATCTCTTCAGCAAGTCTAACCATTCCTTATTGCATGTATGAGGAATCTGTTTGCTTCTTCTCTCTTGTAGCTATCACTCAAGACCTATCATAATATGTTTAATATGTTAAGCTATTTTGAAACATTATAGTACTCAATTCGAGAAGCATACCTTGAATTCTTGGCTAGTTTTAAGCTTTACAAACTTGCCACTCAACCGGAGGAACATTCTTAGGTCTGAGCATGTTCCTTTGTTGGTTATTCTCCGCTTCATTAATTTGTGTGACTAGGCGTGACTTGGATGACCTCCACAAGGCTCCCATATGCTTAAGCAGTGAATCCCTTTGGTAGTCATCATCAATTTCAAACCTCGCCGCAAACACATAGCATGGAAATCAGTTTTCTGTTATTTACTTGTGCTCATTGTATAGAAACTCTCACCTGAACCGATTTCCAGAGCACAGTCTTTACTTCTTCTTTAAGCTTTTTCCAACTTTCAAGTGTGACAGGAACGTGTTCCCTTACCAAAGGACCTAGATATGAAGACAGCTTCACAGAACCTTCACCATAAGGTTCTCCCGTGGATTGAAATCAACATGAACTCGGTATTTGGATCTTTGGCTAGGTCTTTCATCTTTGTAGGTCCACGCTTTCTCTTACGAGAGCTTCCAACTACAGGTTCTTCTATACCTAGATCGAGTTCCACTTCAGGCTCTTCCGCTATGCTGCTCTTCATCATTTGGTTCGTGTTCTTGTACAGGTTCTTCTGGGTCGTGTTCTTGCTCAGGTTCTCCTGGATCTTGTACATGCTCTGTGTCTTGTACATCATCTCCAGGTTGTACAGTACACGAACTGAACTTCTTCATCTTCTTGTATTACTTTCTTTACTTTTTTGTTTCCTCTTTTTTTCTTTGGACGTCCCATCTCAAGTTACCTGAAACAGATCATGAAAAGAAGAGTTAACTAACATCCAAATAAAACATCCATACAACACACACATCAAGCACACTAGAAACCATACTAAACACACATCAAACACACAGAGAAAGAACAATCACACACAAAGGTCAAAACGACTAGTAAAGGATATGCTTCACACGTATATTCCTTCACAATCAGTTCTGGCATTGTCGGCGTCATCATTGTCAAAATCCATGTCAAAATTTGTAGGCAATGGGCCAATCTCTGCATTTCCCTCGTGAACATCTTCCTTACTGTATCTTCTTGAAGAACCTCTCATGACAATATACCAGTTGGAGGTCTCATTTTCCCTAGAGTAGAAGACCTGCTTTGCTTGCGATGCTAGTATATACGGGTCACTAGAAAAGGAGGCTTGACTTTGATGCATGTTAATAAGTGTAAAACCATCTTCAATCTTCACTCCATTACCCTTTACTGCCCGACATCGAAACAGAGGCGTAGAAGACATTATAGTCGATCAGAATAATGTCTGTAACTCTGCCGTAGTAAGATACCAAATCAACCACTTGTGATGTATCTTTAGCACTTGATCTACAAACTGCGGTAGCCTCATAGTAAACTCCAGAATTCTGACTTCTCCTATCAACAGATTCTGCGAAACCTCTGCCCATTAACTATGAAGCCAGTATATGACTTTGCAGAACAACGAGGACCATAAGCTAACCACTTGAGTGTTTCTTCATGTTCTTTGGAATCAAGAGGGACCTACAAAGTAAAAACACAGTAAACAACAGTACAACATAACATTCTTAGTATGTATAAGCTAACATTCTCATCACGAACCTGTTCCTTTAACCAAGTTGCAAAATTCTTAGTATGCATATTCCATAAGGTAGATGCATCACGCGACACTTGTCATCTGTGTCTTGTAAAACTGGAGATGCTCACTGGTCAATTGAAAAAAAAATCTTCTCGACATAAATATAAACTTTCACATATGCAGGTTCACTAGTGAATAAGAACATGATACTTACTCTACATAAGGCTCGACCAGAGCCAGGTTTTGATAATAGCAAGATGTGCTATTTTCTTCTCCGCTTCAGTGAGGGTAATTGAGGTTCCGTTGATATTGGACGCCCTCTAGGATAGAGCTGTTCTCATACTCCATGTTTCTTTCAGCTTTCTCTTACATTTGTTGTCTTCTTCAGAAATTCACTGCAAAATCTCATACATTCCTCAGCTAGATAAGACTCAGCGATGCATCCCTCTGGTCTGGGAGTATTCCTAAGTCTTTAAGTACTTTCATGTACCTGAAAAAATTGAGTTAATATCGATTAGCTAAAGAATTTTCAGAGATTTCAAGAAGACATGTAAATAGTACCTCTCAAATGGGTACATCCATCTGAAATAGACTGGTCCACCAAGTCGGGCTTCTCTCCCTAGATGCACAGTCAAATGGACCATGATATCAAAGAAACTTGGAGGGAAAAATCTTTCGAACAGGCAAAGAGTCTCTACAATCTCCGCTTCCATAACCAGAAGCTGCTCCCTCGATCACTCTCTGACACAAAAGATTAAAGAATGCGCATAGCCTTGTAATTGCTAGCCTTGGTCCTTTAGGTAACAAACCTTTAAGAGCGATAGGCAGGAGTTGTTGCATTAAGACATGATAGTCATGTGACTTCAGCCCTGTGACTTTGCAATCATCTAGTGAAACACCTCTAGCTATGTTTGAACAATAACCATCTGGCCCTTTGAAGTCGAATAGGCGCTTGCAAAATAACTTCTTCTCTATCTTTGACAAAGACCACGGTGCAGAGGAAGATATGTTCTCTTTCCTGCAGCTTAGCGTGCAAATCATGCCTAATACCAAGATCCTCCAGATCTTTACGAGCAGGAAGACCATCCTTTGATTTCCCACAGTGCAACAACGTCGAGACAATACTAGCAGCCACATTCCTCTCAACATGCATTACGCCTAAGTTGTGCCTCACCGGGAGCTCCTAATCATCAATATAAGCAAAATTAATCAAAATACAGTCAATTATAGAAAGATATAAGCACAAGAATGTAGCTTCATACCGCCAAGGTAGCTTGAAGAAAATTGATCTCTTCTTCCATCTTGATAACTCATCTTCATCTACTTTGACTTCTTCATCTTCCTCATCCTCTTCCTCTGATTCACTGGATAAACCCTCACTATCAGATCCTATATCAGTACTGATCACCCTTTTTCTCTTACTTAGGACGTTTAGCATTGCCAAACTCATTTTGAAATGTCTCAGGTTTTGAGAAATCTCACCAGTTAAAATTCTTCCCTTTCTCCCTTCTTCACCTTTTCCATCGAACCATCTCTTCTTTGACCGAAATCTATGAGCTGGTGGCAGACCCTTTCTGTGGCACATGTATACATGTTTTCTGCTGAATTTTAGCCACATACTATCAGTATTCTTCCCACATAAAGGACACCCCATTCTTCCCTTTACTTTGCAGCCTGCTAGATTCCCATAAGCTGGAAAATCACTGATAGTCCATAGCAGCATCGCTTTCAGTGTAAATGTTGATCGAGTCAAAGCGCGTAGACTAACTCTCCAGTGCTCCACAGCTGGTTTAGATCCTCAATGAGAGGTTCTAAGTAGACATCTATACTATTACCAGGCTGTTGTGGACCGGGAATCAACAGACTCAGCATGATGTTCTCCTTCTTCATGCATAAATCAGGTGGCAAGTTGTAGTTGACTAGCAGAACTGGCCAGCAACTGTACATCGTGTTCTTCATATTGAATGGATTAAACCCGTCTGTAGAAAGTCCAAGCCTCATGTTCCTCTCTGCAAATGTAGGGTATTTTGCATTCATCTGATCCCATGTAACTGAATCAACAGGGTGTCAAGCTTCCCATCAGTGCTTTTGTTGTTGAAGTGCCACCTTAGATCCTTAGCCATTTCCTCAGACCGGTACATTCTTTTCAATCTCGGGATGATTGGAAAATAACGTAACACTTTCTGTGGGACTCCTTTCTTCTTTTCACCAGTGTGGAGATTGGTCTTCCATCTTGAAGCCTTACATTTAGGACAGTGCTCAAGCTTCTTAAACTTCTTTCTGAACAGGCAGCGATCGTTTACACGCGTGAATCTTCTCGTATCCCATATCAAATGTCTTCAAGAATTTTTTACCTCATACAGTGAAGTGTGTAGAACGTTTTCCTCAGGTAGCATCTCCGGCAACGTCTCTAGCAGATCATTGAAGCTCTTGTCAGACCACCCATTCTGAGTCTTCAATCTAAACAATGATACAATGGCCGATAACTTGCTATGGCTTGCACAACTCGGATACAAAGGTGTCTCAGCATCAGATAGCTTTGCCAAAAACTCATCTTCTTTCTTGTCTTCTCCCTCTGCCATCTCAGTCAAATCCCCCGTAGCAGCTAACACTTCATCAAAACCCTCAGCAGCTCTGTATAACCCCAAGATCTCATCATTCCACTGATGCACGCTGCCATCATCTGCAACCCCTGAGTTCAAGTCTCCGTGTAGATACCAATCAGGCCGCATCTTATAAGCCTCCTCCATTCCCCTAGTAACGAGATGGTCAACTACCACACTTGCTGAGTGACGATCTATATTACGGCAGTCGATGCAAGGACAGACAATCATATCATTCCCTCCCAAAGCTGCAGCCACATCCTCTACAAACTTTGAAGCCCCTCTCTCGTAAGCAGGATCAACCCTACAGTTCAGAATCAAAAGAAAAAAGCAAATAAACAAGTTAACGCAACAACAACTCAAAACCATTATATATTATTGAATTCATTACCTGCTAAGATGCACCCAAGCTTTGTCAACCATTTCTATGTTCTAACCTGAACTGAAAACTTTAGTAACATAAAGAACCAATTCAAAGTAAAACAATCAAAATGAAACGAGATAGCACAAAACAAACAGTTACATTCTATCTGTGACAAGCTCGTAGGCTCATAATCTAAAACGAAACCCTAGACTCAAAATCTGGAAACGACCCTAGACTCTTAATAAGAAACAATACGAAACAGAAAGAAAGCTCGAAAGAAAATAATTACAATTTTGAAACCGTAGACTCATGATAAGAACAGAAAGCAAACACGAAATCAATCAAACACGAAAGCAAACACGAAATAAAGCAAGAACAAGACTTGACATCTAATCGAAAACGAAACCTAAGCAAGGATAAATATCATCGATTTGAGCTCAAAATCGAGCCAGACCTCGCAATTGAAGCAAGGATACCTTGGGTGATGGAAAACTCGATGGATTTGCGGTTGGAATAAGGTAATTGGGGTTTCAAAGTTGTTGAATCGAAATCGATGTATTCTAGGGTTCAAAGAGAAAAGAGGGGAAATGAGAGAGGAAAGAGGGGAAATAAGAAAGATGAGAGGGAAACGACAAATGAGAGAGGGAAATGTTCTGATTTTCGCTAAGTGTCACGCGGAAAATAACATTTTAGCTTCCCGCTTACTGAAACTTTTCCATAGCGTTAATAAAATGCTGATATAGAGTATCTGATTTTTTAACGCATAAACGACAGCAGTTCGGTAAAACGAGCTATCGTAATATGCTATCAATGTGAACTTTTTTTGTAGTGGTAGCAGTAGCAATTACAGAACAAAAAGCTAAGAGCTTGACTTCTTGAATGTCATCAATTGATTCTCAAGCTATAATTTCCAAACCGTGTTTCTCAGTTCCATGGCAATTTATTTACTCTTTAATCCGAGTAATAAAGGTTTACTTGCTATTTGTTTGGTGGGCAACTGGCTGTTTCCGATTTATAAATTGGGAATCATGAAACTAGGGTGAATAAGCCTGTTTTTGGTTTGCTAAGGATGAATTCAGATGCAACTTTTGTTGATTTACGTTTCAGATTGCAACAACGTGAACCACACAAAGCTATTGCTGCGCTCAAAGCTCTGAAGCTACTTGGTGTAAAGGGGATTGAGTCACCAATCTTCTAGCGATGTGTTGATAAAGGATCTGCAAGGAAATATGAATGGTCAGGGTACTTAGCTGTGGTGGAGATTGTTAAAAAGGTTGGACTCAAGCTTCTCTTTGAATGGATTGGTCTCCCTGACAAGGTGGTTTAGATTGGTGAAACTATCGCGTCTTTGTTTTTGCACTTGCATTCTCAGTTTGTTTAATCTGGTTTTTGTTTCTGATTTTTTGTTCATGTGATTTGCAGAGAATCATGTTAGTTTTGGGACCAGAAAGTAAGCTAAAATATCCTTTTCATCAATATGAGATTAAGGTCTCTGGTGGGTGAATTCCAGTGTCACAACACACATGCACATGATTTTCACTCTCAGACAAGTATGCTGCATCCACATGAAATCCTCTTTGGGCACTTGGTGATCCAGACGATGCCCATGCATACGATCAACAGCCTCATTTCACTTCTTTCTTCTCAGACGGAGGGTTTTGGGAATCTCAGTATGGCAATTTCTTCTTGAGTTGATATTCAACTCTTCTCACCTCCCATGCAGACCGAGTCCTTTCGGTTGGTTCATCCAAATTTTGCGGAAGTGAAGTGCCTCTATGTGGGAACTTGCTTCTCTTACACCAATGGCACAACCGAAGATCTCAGCCTCCTGAGTTACAGTTGGGTTCTACTTCTACAGCTCTAATGGTCATGACGGGTACAGAGGCAATCACACAGTTCTTTGCAAAGCAATTAAATACAAATAGAGTTTCAGTTTGTGAAAATGCAAATAATTGACTATTACATTGTGCATTATTACTAAATTACCTTCATCGAGAGGCATAGAAACCATGAAAGAATCTGAAGTAGAATATACAGTCAAAGCCATTTTTTGAAAATTTCCAGGAACTGAGCATACTTAAATAAGACATATATGATATAATTTAGAAAGTAATCGAAACCATAGTAGGAAAATTAGCACTCCTATCAGTACCATCAAAAATTTTTAATTCCACAATTCTTTTTTTGGTATGAATTAATTCAATTCTAAAACTATTATTTGAAACTTCATCAAAAATTTGATTTGAAAAATGTTAATATATCGATAAAAAATAAGCAGAATTCGCCATCATAAAAATTTAAAATCAAATTATACTCCTCATTTTTTTAGTTAATTAGTTATACTACACATGGCTATGTTTGGTTGGTTATACACTGCTCATTATACGTTTCTCATTTTAGTAAATTAGTTATACTACTTATTTTATGGATATATTGAAAACATATTTTATAACAACATAAAATATGTGGTATAGGAGAAAACAATTAGAATATCATATCTTAATTTTACGGCAAACAATGAAGCAGGAACTTTAAGAAATGCTTACACAAATTGGTAAGAAAGAGACATATACATTTAATTGTATAAATTCAGATATAGTAATACAATAGTTCAAAAATAAAAAAAATCAAAATCCATAACCGCGTGTAGCGCGGAAAACGATGTAGTACATATACTAGTTTCTGAGCGACACATGACGATAATGCACTAGAAAATATAAATACACCGTATAAATTAATATTTAATAAATTTATTTTTTTAATAAGAACAATTGAAAATATTGTAAAAATCAATAAACCAACAATATAATAAAATTAAATTTAAATAAAGTAATAGTCCCATCAAATTATATATTTAAAATTAATATATAACTTTATAAAATTTACATAAATATAAACAAAACATGTGTTTTATTAAAATAAAAAATTCTTTTATTTTTTGTTTATTTAATGTTTAAAGTAATTTTTAATCGAATTAATTCTAAATACACATTTATATTATATGCTATATGTAATTTTATGGAATTGTTACATGATTTTTTGTGAATATGTGATCGAAAATTAATTACTACGAGATGATGGTCCGCATGCGGTAATATATCCAACTAATTCAAAATTTTAATATAATTTTTTTATTCTAATTTGTTTAGTTAGTTTCAAATATTAAATTAATCAGAAGATATAATTTATCTTTTTATTACAACGTAATATATATAATAGTTTGTCTTTGCCAATCTTTTATTTATTATATCACCAAATCACACATATGTAAAAAGTATCATCATTATATTTACTTAATAAAATTTTATTAATACTTTAAAATAACATAAAAGATAAATTTAAAAATGTATGAAATCAATCCCCTCTTCATCAAAATCTTAATTTCATTTTATCTGAATTTTCTCTTCATTGGAGTTTATAATGATACATATTAACAAAATCTACAGTAACTAAAACATTTATTAAATAATATCTAGTATCTTTCTAGTGATGATGATCCGCACCTTGTGCGGACTAATATATATCCAACTAATTTAAATTTTGACATAAGTTTTTTTAATTTTAATCTAAATTATTTAATCAGTTTCAATTATTAAATTAATTAGAAGATATATTTTACCTTTTTCATCACAACACAACATAGATAATGGTTTGGTACTTGAAATTTATTTATTTATTTTAACATAAGTTTTAATATAATGAAAATACTTATTAATAATCACAAAATATGTGTAAAAAGTAATAATTCAAAATTATTTATCAAAACTAATGACTCAACTAAATCATAGAATATGACAATGAACTTAAAAAATAATACTCCCTCCATTTCAAATTACTTATTAATTAATAATCATAATATGCTAAAATTATTTTTAAAAAATATTATGTGATTGCTTGGCAATAAAATTATGTATTTAAAATTATTTTTAAAAATAACACATCATCTAGGCAATAAACTGATATATATATATATATATATATATATTTTTTTTTGTTCATAATACTGAAAATATTTATTAAATAATCACTAAAAATGTTAAAAATTAACAATTCAAAAATTAATTATTAAAACTAATGATTTAACCTAAATCATGGAATATGACAAATAAGCTTCTAAAAATAATAGAACATGACATATAAGCAAAATAACCTAAAATCATGGAAAATAATAATTAAGTAAAACTAAAATTATTAAAAACATAATAAATAAGTAAATTACCTAAAATTATGGAAAATATGACAAATAAGCAAAATCACATAAATTTATGGAGAAGTTGACAAATAAACAAATTCACTTCATAAATAATAGTATAGATATAATATCTTAAGATTA
This sequence comes from Brassica nigra, assembly GCA_016432835.1. Lineage (NCBI taxonomy): Eukaryota > Viridiplantae > Streptophyta > Magnoliopsida > Brassicales > Brassicaceae > Brassica > Brassica nigra. The sequence goes on along the minus strand of CM028245.1, from coordinate 9,498,749 downwards.
AATATTTTTATAAACAAGATATAGCGTATAAAGATAATTTATTAAAAAGTCTTAATTAATTACTCTATAAAGTAACAGAATATCATAATTCGACATCATTATTTTATTGAAAAAACAACTCAAAGAACAAGAAAAAAACAAACCAGAGATTCAGACCAATCAGAAAAAGAAATATACACAAACAAAAATTAAAGAAATACAACAGGAGCGTGTATCAAGATAAAGATGCGATTCATATCACAGCCTAGCGTAGTAGCGTGTATCAGAGGTTACTTGAGCCACGAAATCAACAGTCAGTTCTCAGGAGTTCACTGAGTTATCATCTTATTATTTCCGCCAATCCTCGAATTCTCAGAGATCAAACACTCTTTAAGAACGTTAACAACTTTCGACATGTCTGGTCTATCAGATGACGAATGACTAACGCATGACATTGCCAGTTCAAGAATCTTCCAGACTGTATTAGAGTCATAATCTCTACTAAGGTTTGTATCAACGATTTTCTCAATATCTCCTCTGCTTATAAGAATCTTTACCCATTCTGCTATATTAGCTTTTTCCCGTGTTAGATCAATCACAGGTTGGTTTGTGATGATTTCTATTAGTACAATACCGAAACTGTAGACATCGCTCTTCTCGTTTAACCAATTTGTTAGATAGTATCTGCATAATTTATAGTTTATGGAACTTAATGAAAAAAAATAGATGACGTTACCTAGTTGTCTATGTATTAGAGAACTTACTCGGGATCAAGATATCCAGGTGTTCCTGCAACTTCTGTTGCTACTTGACTTTCAGCTCCGACTGAAAATGATCTTGAAAGCCCGAAATCCGCAAGTTTGGCCTCGAAGCGATTGTATAATAGTATATTTGTACTTTTGACATCTCTATGAACCATTGGCGGCTCACATCCAACATGCAAATACTCTAAACCTTGTGCCGCCTCGACAGCTATTTTTAGTCTACTAGCCCATTTCAAAGAACATCTTGCAGATTCTCCTGTAAGTGAAATTCCAGATCCTTTCATGTTGAAGACTTATTATTTCATAGACTAATAACGAAACTGTATGAAAGAGTTACCTGATAAATGTTGTTTAAGGTCTCCATTTTCCATGTACTCATAGATAAGTGCTAAATGGCCTCCTTCATCACAGTAACCAACAAGGCTTACCAAGTTTATGTGATGAACTCTTAGAAGAAGCTCCACCTTTTAATTGATCCATTTTATGCATATGAATTTCTTGATATGAAACAAGTTTTTCTTGATCAAACAAGTGGAATAACGTTAACGTACCTCTGCCTTAAATTCCTTATAACCTTGAACTGATGACTCGGAGAGAACTTTAACAGCTACGGGTTCGGTATCACTCAAAGAACCGTGGTAGACAACTCCAAACCCTCCTTCTCCAAGAACTCTTTTGAAGTTGTCCGTAAGTTCTACTACCTCTGAATAAGTGAACCTTTTCTTTTTGGAAAAGATTGATGACTTTCTTGGTAACTCTCGTGTAGTCGCTGTGCCTATGCATGAAAGATCATAAGCAATTAATGCCATAATCATATACTATGAAACTTAATAGTTTGTTAAGTCTTTCCGTGATTTTTGATGTATGATCTTGTTTATCTATGTACCTTTTGATAGGGGTCTTTTCTTTCTGAAAATAAAAAAGAGAACTAGTAAGGCGATGATAGCCACGACTGAAGCAACCGATGCGATAACTGGTACGAAGACTTTCTTGTTTTTGTTGTTGCATGAGCCGGAGAGACAGAGATTTGGATTTCCCTGAAGACTATAGAGCAAGAACGTTATCGAATATACATAACTATCAGGAAAAATATATTGTCATGGAGAAACTTACAACAATTTCAGGCCGTTCTTTTCTCTATCACGAAGGGCTTGAGGGATGGGACCGGTTAAGCTATTCCACCCTAAGTCTCTGTTAAAGCAGATAAGATTGTTATATACACATCATTCATATATTTGGTGAAAATATGCATCACTTATTGTTTACCAAGAAATATACTCACATGATCAACAATGATTCTATGCTGGCTAGAAACTCGGGCACTCCTCCAGTTAAATTGTTATTCGACAAATCCCTAGCATTTGAGATTTAAAAAAAAATTAAGAAGCAATCTAAGAGCTTCAAATAATGAAGATGCATAAGCAATCTAAGAGCTTCAAATATAATGAAGATGCATACTAACTCACAGTTCTTGTAGATAAGTTAGGTTTTGTATGCTGGGTGCTATGACCCCGTTTAGTCCACTTGATGATAGGTCTCTGGTTATACGAACACATATTTTAAAATGTACAAAATATAATTGAATTTGTGATTGTATAGTCTTACAAGGATATGATTCTCGGCGGAATAGAAGTATTTGTGTAGCTGCAATTTATACCCTCCCATTTGAACAGATGAGGAGCGCACGGATCTCCTTGCCAGTCAATTCTTCGCAGATCATAAGTATCTCGAACATTTTGGACCGCAGCAACTGACAATAAAATCGAAACATATATATATATATATATATAGTTATCCCAAACTTTCGATTCAAGTGATGATTGATTTGACTAACCATCCTCTGGATAAGTCTCTGCATCTGGGAAGTGAACAATTGTGTATGCTTCCATAGCATTGATCATTGGTGGGAGAGTTGATCCCTGAGTCAAAACTAGCTCCACTGTATAGCTGGAACCTTTTATAGGCGATGGGTTCCATAGAGTCTCTAGTTGTAACGTTGGAGGACGATAAGCTTTGCTTGAAAAGTTTACGTCGTCTCCAATCCAAATAATGTCGAATTCTCTCATTTCGTTGCCTCCAAGTGTTTGTATCTCAGCGAAATGAAGGTATATGAGTGCTTGATTCTCTTTGTAACCGGCATACCAGTCAAAAGTTAACTTCTCAGTCACTTTTTGATTAAGGACTGCCTTTGAAATGACCTCTTGTGGTAGCTCATAAGGAGTAGAGGAGTTTACATTGACACTCGTGTTCAAGAAATTCATCCTAAGCCCACTTATCGGCTCCCATTCACGATCATATACATCTGCAGGATACCTGAACATTAATAAGAAGAAAAAAAACTTAGTCATCTTCAAATATTTCTTGCTAGTCAAGCAAGATAAATAAAATACCGAATCGAGCCACCAATAAAATCGCTAGCGTAATTGCGTGCTAAGAGCTTCAAGGAACCATTTGTATTGACGTAAGTGTCATCTCTCAATGGTCTTAGTTCCAAGGCTGAAATGATCGGTGTACTCTTCCCTGTTTTAACAAGACAAATCTGCAAAGAGCTTGACTTTGGGATGTGTATGATCTCTTCTAGTTTAGGAGTGAGATACATATCCATATCGACTGTTGTCCACATGTTAGGACCGAGATGCAGATCGAATTTCGGGAGAACATTAAGACCGTCGTGATTCCCGTAGAAGAAGACAGCTTTGATAAGATATTTAGTTCCTGAAGTGACTTTTAGATGATAGCAGTTTCTTATTCCGTCTGGAAAATATCTTAGTACTTTCAGTGGCTTATAGGCTTCTCCCCCATCGTTTATTACCCTACCGAGCTGGCCACCTTGGATAAAGTTTTCATCGGAAGTGAATACTAAACCTGTTAATGGCTCAGTATAAGGAGATGCCGCGGGGTGTAATCCGCAATCCAAGTTGATGAATTCTGTCAAAGAGAGGACATAGTACAAAGATCATAAAAAGGATAATTCAATACAGCAAATTGTTTACGAGAGTGTACCTCCTGGATCAGACTCTGCTTGAACCAGACGTGTAGTAGTGCCAAAGGCCACAATGATCAGAGCTAGCATAAGTCCTTGAAGAATCTCCATATTTTGAGGAGTTTTAAGACAAGAAGAAAACAGATTTCTCCTGTCGTTCATTTTTCAGTCTCGATTAAGGTTGATCTTTGACTGTTGGATTGCACAAGGTTGTTGACAGAACAGTTACAACCAGGATAACTTGTCACCATGACCACAAACGTGCTTACAACCTTTATTCCTCTTATATTTAGAAGTTACAAATCGTTATTTAATTCACTTCATCAGTCTTATATTCTTAGGATCATGTATGGTTAGATGTGTTTATGATTTAGTTAAGTGTCTAACGAAAATATAAAGCTAAAATACGTTATTTTGGGGATTTTGCTCATCACAAAGAAGGCAATCATCATAGGATTGACAAAAGAATGTAGCCACCTAGTTTTTTTTCTTAAAGGATGCTAACAAGGAAATCAAACTTAAGACAGTTTAGAGAACGAAACCACACACAACCAGTTTCACTTGCAAATAGTTATACACGTGTCCCCAAAAATTTGTATAATTGTCGCCTAAATCCAATGATTCATATGTATTAACCAAGGGACCTGCAGCTTGTCCAACAAAATAAAAAGATAACTCAAAGAACAAGAGAACACAAACCAGAGATTCAGAACGATCTGATAAAGAAACATTCACAAATAAAAATTAACGAAATACAACAGAACAAATCTTCTGAACAAGAGAAAGGATGCAATACATGTAAGTGTCTAGCGTGCATCAGGCATTTGGGTTCCAGAATTATCAGTCAATTCTAAGGAGTTGTTCGATATATCATCTTGAATCTGTCCTCCACTCCTCGAATTCTCATAGATCAAACACTCTTTAAGAACGTTAACAACTTTCGACATGTTTGGTCTATCACATGAAGAATGACTAACGCATGACATTGCTAGTTCAAGAATCTTCCAGACAGTATTAGAGTCATAATCTCCACCAAGGTTTGAGTCAACGATTTTCTCAATATCTCCTCTGCTTATAAGAATCTTAACCCATTCTGCTATATGAGCTTTTTCTCGAGTTAACTCAATCACAAATCGGTTTGTGATTATTTCTATTAGCACAATACCGAAACTGTAGACATCACTCTTCTCATTTAACCAATTTGTTAGGTAATATCTGCAAAAATAAAAGTTTTGTCGAACTTAATAAATGAAAAAATGGTTGAAGTTGGATTTGTTTTGTATGTATTAGAGAACTTACTCGGGGTCAAGATATCCAGGTGTTCCTGCAACTTCTGTTGCTACTTGACTTTCAGATCCGACGGAAAATGATCTTGAAAGTCCAAAATCCGCAAGTTTAGCCTCAAAACGGTTGTCCAATAGGATATTCGTACTTTTGACGTCCCTATGAACTATTGGGGGCTCGCACCCAACATGCAAATACTCTAAACCTATACGGACACAAAATCATATCCATGTTGAGATATTATTCTAATTTTAGAAAAAAGGGTATCTAAGAATTGTTAGGATAGTAAGAACTAACCTTGTGCCGCCTCAACAACAATTTTTAGTCTACTAGCCCATTTCAAAGTAGATCCAGCAGATTCTGCTGTAAATGAAAATGATAAATTCTTACATGTTGAAGACATCAAAATTATTGATTTATAGACTAATAAAGAAAGACATCACTTGTTTTAACGTTGAATTACCTGATAAGTGTTGTTTAAGGTCTCCATTGGCCATGTACTCATAGATAAGCGCTAAATGACCTCGTTCATCACAGTAGCCAACTAGGCTTACCAAGTTTATGTGATGAACTCTTAGAAGAAGCTCCACCTTTTGGGTCCATTTCATACATATGAAACTCTCAATAAGACATAAAACACTTTTTTCTCGGTCAACAAGTGGAATAACGTTAGCGTACCTCTGCCTTAAATTCCTTATAACCTTGAACTGAGGACTCGGAGAGAACTTTAACAGCTACGGGTTCGGTATCACTCAAAGAACCGTGGTAGACAACTCCAAACCCTCCTTCTCCAAGAACTCTTTTGAAGTTGTCCGTAAGTTCTACTACCTCTGAATAAGTGAACCTTTTCTTTTTGGAAAAGATTGATGACTTTCTTGGTAACTCTCGTGTAGCCGCTGTGCCGACCACAAGCAAATGTCAATGTCATATACTATGTTACTTAATGATTTATGAACCTTTATTTTCTTCTTGATCGATGATTTTATATATGTACGTACCTTCTGATGAGGAGGTTTTCTTTCTGATAACAAAAAGAGAACTAGCAAGGCGATAAGAGCTACGACTGAAGCAACCGATGCGATAACTGGTAATATGGCTTTCTTATTATTATTTTTAGTATTATTGTTGCATGATCCGGAGAGACAAAGATTTGGGTTTCCCTGAAGACTACAGAACAAGAACATTACTGAATAAACAAAATTATTAGGAAAAATATATTGTTATGGAGAAATTTACGCCAATTTCAGGCCTTTCTTCTCTCTATCACGAAGGGCTTGAGGAATTGGACCGCTTAAGCTATTCCACTTTAAGTCTCTGTCAAACAGAGAACATTATCATATACACATCATTCATATGTTTTGTGAACAAATGTGCTAACATAGTGTTTACCAAGAAATATACTCACATGATCAGCAAAGATTCCATGTTGGCTAGAAACTCGGGCACTCCTCCAATCAGATTGTTATTCGACAAATCTCTAGCATTTAATTAAGATTCTAAAATTAAGAAGCAATCCCAAACAAAATTATAATACATGATTATTAACTCACAATTCCTGTAAATGCGTTAGGTTTTGTATGCTTGATGCTATGTTCCCGTTTAGTCCGCTTGATGATAAGTCTCTTGTTATACAAACATACATATTTTCATTAAACTTTAAAGAAAAAAAATTTTAACTTGTGATTGTATAGTCTTACAAGGATATGATTCTTGGTGGAATAGAAGCATTTGTGTAGCTGCAATTTATACCCTCCCATTTGAACAGATGAGGAGCGCACGGATCTCCTTGCCAGTCAATTCTTTGCAGTTCATAAGTATCTCGAACATTCTGGACCGCAGCAACTGACAATAAAATCGAAACATATATATAATTATTCCAAAATTCGATTTAAGTGATGATTGATTTGACTAACCATCCTCTGGATAAGTCTCTGCATCTGGGAAGTGAACAATTGTGTATGCTTCCATAGCATTGATCATTGGTGGGAGAGTTGATCTCGGAGTCATAACTAGCTCCACTGTATAGCTGGAACCTTTTATAGGCGATGGGTTCCATAGAGTCTCTAGTTGTAACGTTGGAGGACGATAAGCTTTGCTTGAAAAGTTTACGTCGTCTCCAATCCAAATAATGTCGAATTCTCTCATTTCGTTGCCTCCAAGTGTTTGTATCTCAGCGAAATGAAGGTATATGAGTGCTTGATTCTCTTTGTAACCGGCATACCAGTCAAAAGTTAACTTCTCAGTCACTTTTTGATTAAGGACTGCCTTTGAAATGACCTCTTGTGGTAGCTCATAAGGAGTAGAGGAGTTTACATTGACACTCGTGTTCAAGAAATTCATCCTAAGCCCACTTATCGGCTCCCATTCACGATCATATACATCTGCAGGATACCTGAACATTAATAAGAAGAAAAAAAACTTAGTCATCTTCAAATATTTCTTGCTAGTCAAGCAAGATAAATAAAATACCGAATCGAGCCACCAATAAAATCGCTAGCGTAATTGCGTGCTAAGAGCTTCAAGGAACCATTTGTATTGACGTAAGTGTCATCTCTCAATGGTCTTAGCTCCAAGGCTGAAATGACTGGTGTAGTCTTCCCTGTTTTAATAAGACAAATCTGCAAAGAGCTTGACTTTGGGATGTGTATGATCTCTTCTATTTTTGGACTGAAATACATATCTATATCGACTGTTGTCCACATGTTAGGACCGAGATGCAGATCGAATTTCGGGAGAACATCAAGCCCGTCGTAATTCCCGTAGAAGAAGACAGCTTTGATTAGATATTTAGTTCCAGAAGTGACTTTTAAATGATAACAGTTTCTTATTCCGTCTGGAAAATATCTTAGTACTTTCAGTGGCTTATAGGCTTTTGACGCAGACTTCACTACCCTACCGCGCTTGCCACCTTGAGTAAAGTTGGCATCCGATGTGAATATTAAACCAGTTAGTGGCTCGGTATAAGGAGATGCCGCAGTGTGTAATCCGCAATCCAAGTTGATGAATTCTGGCAAGACATGACAAAGTAGAAAAAATAAAGAGAGTAAATTTCTAGACTTCTTAATAGTAGACTGTTTAAGAGAGTATACCTTTTGGATCAGACTTAGCTTGAATTAGATGTGTGGTACTACCAAAGGCCACAATGATCAGAGCTAGCACAAGTTCTTGAAGAATCTCCATATTTCTTCGGAGTTTTAAGACAAGAAGAAAACAGTTTTTCTCATGTCTGTTTAATTCCTCGGTCTTTTCTATGTCTCTATTAAGGTTGATTGGATTGCACAAGGTTGTTGACAGAACAGTTACAACCAGGATAACTTGTCACCATGACCACAAACGTGCTAACAACCGTTATCACTCTTATATTTGGGTGTTACAGACCATTATTTAATTCACTTCCTTAGTTTTCTATTTTACTAGATACTAGATGATAATCCGCACGCATGTGCGAAGTGAATTTTTTATTCTAATGTTTGTTTGGTAAATGGTTTTAATATTTTGTAACACTATAGTCTTTATCTATTACAAAGTGACGAATACAAATATTGGTCTCTTAAATATATCGTTGTTGAAGAGTTAACGTATTACAGCTCATTTTAATTATTTTAAAGACTTCATATGCACATAAAAAAAAAGAATTAAGTTTTGCAGCTGACAGAAATCATCAAAATCAGATAGGCAACATCGATTGTTAAATGACGAAAGGGGTTAGGTTTTCTGCTCTCGATTAGTTTACTATTGACTCTCCATAAGTGATTTCATTTTCTACCTTAATAAAATTGTGCTTTTGTTCTCGTTTCTGTTTCACTGATATGAGTTTTGTTTTTTTTTTTTTAACTTATTCTATGATTTCCGTGAATTAAATAAGTGTCAATTTAAAAAGATGGTTGCTTGAACAGAAAACAAATAAACCATTGATCACAAAATTTTCAATGTGAGACTTTTACCTTTTAATTTTTTTTGAACACCAAAAGCTTATATTAAAAATTAAACGCGCCTAGTAGACTAAGTCGGTTACAACCAAAGAAAAACTCAACGGTAAACTTATAAGTTAACATGACTAAAACATACCGAAAGATGGAAGTGGCTAAGGAGAGAAGAAACCCGTAGAAAATCTTCACTTTTAATCCTAGCGTCAACGTTCGATAGAACACAGTATTTAAAATCATCCATGATGAATAAACCAACCAAAGGGTTTCGAGACTGGTTGAAAACCGTCTCTAAAAATACATGGATCTCCCGACGTTGTAGTGTGACTTTTACCATTTTTTTGGAATTTATAGTCGTTTAAAAAATTCAAAATATAACATATAAGAAAAAAATCTAAAGTTAATATGATTGTTTAATTTCATTTAATAATATAAAATTAAACAAAAAGAGTGAGGATACAAAAATTGTTATAAAATATATATGATTCATGATCATTAATTGTCATATATATGTTAATCATATTAGGTAATTCCGTAGCTTTTAGTTTGATAGTTAGTTTAATAAAAACTATATTATATATTTATATGGACCAACTTATTTTTTAAGGATTCTAAGAATCATCCTAATGATGACACGTGGCTACAAAAATATGTTGTAATGTCCCATGATTAATATATAGAGGATTTTTGTATAAGTTTTCTATTTTATTATATATTTTTGTGTGCAGAAATAAAACTTTTAAAATTTAAATTATATTTAATGATAATTTTTATAGATTTTAGATTTTATTGTTTTTTTAAGTTAATTTTAAGTTTTAGTTTAATTATATTTAAAAATAAAGTAAATACTTTTATTTAAATTTAATAATATATAGGTTATATTTAAAATTATAATCATAGAAATGTTTTTTTTTAATCTATTTTTAGGTTAAAATATATTAAATCAAATCCTATAAAATTAAGAGAAAAATTTGTTAGGTATATAATTATCAAAACATAAATTAAATTTAATAATATTACAACTTTATTCTGTCTTCATCTCTTATATAATAAAAAATATTTTCTCTACTCACTAAGTAATAAAAATATTATTTTTCAATTTTATTAATAATTATATTTGATATATTAATATTTATTCATAAAATTAGTTTTGTAATATTATATTTTAACTTTTAAATATTATATTCATAGATATATGTATAAATCTTGAATAAATATTTGATTTATATATATTTTAAATTTTAAAATTTTTAAAATATTATTTTTATTTTATTAATTATTTTACTGAATCGAATCCGGATATCCGCGGATAGTATGATAACTAGACGGATATCCGGATATCCGGAAGCCCCGAATCCGGATACTAAATCCACGGATCCGGCGAATCCGAATCCGGATCCGGATACCCCAAATTTTCTGGATATCTGAATCCGTCCCACCCCTATATCTTACCTACACAAAAGTTTGAAAGTAGATTCAAAAACTATGCCGCCGAGAATCTTGCACTTAAGTAAACAATATTTACGGGCCAGATAGGCTGCCACAACCAATATGTAAACATCGTAAATAACCTATGTTATTTTCAAAATATATTGACATCAGTCATGTTATAAACCATATAGTGTGGATGTCCATAACCAGATATCAGTCTCCTCCATTCCACCTTCCTTTCCACCACCATTTACATAAACCGCCTTTTCCAATTCCTCTTCCTTTCCTTCTCTCTCTCTCTCTCTCTCTCTCTCTCTCTCTCTCTCTCTCTCTCTCTCTCTCTCTCTCTCTCTCTCTCTCTCTCTCTCTCTCTCTCTCTCTCTCTCTCTCTCTCTCTCTCTCTCTCTCTCTCTCTCTCTCTCTCTCTCTCTCTCTCTCTCTCTCTCTCTCTCTCTCTCTCTCTCTCTCTCTCTCTCTCTGATTTCTCACCCGATAAAGCCATCCGATTCCGATACAAGCTCGATCATCCGAACGATCCGACTAGCCGCGTCCGACAATCCGATAGCGATACGACCAGGCGATCCCGATAGCGACGACCCGATAGCATCGGACCAGACGACCCGTTCGCATCCTGACATACTGACGATCCAGACGAACCGATAGCAAAGCCGATTGACGATACCGACCGTTCTTCGCGACCCGGCGATCCGTGGTCCATTCAGCCAGTTTGGAGGATTAAGGTAAACATTGAATCCATAAAACTTTAAAAACCCTAGATCGGATTCTAATAATCCGATAAACCCTAAATCATGTTCCTACATGATTAAAACCCCAAATCGGATTTTACAAGTTAAAATCCGATAAACCTTAACCCTATATCTATAAACCCTAACTAATATAAGTATCAGATTAATTATACTATAATTATCAAATCACATATTAAAACCCTAATCGAATATTTTGTAATCAAAACTGTTTTTCGGTTTTGATCATTGAGGTTTTAAAATATCTGATTGAATCTGATGCTAAGTTGCTAAAAATGTTTGACAGTTAAGTTGCTAGATTTATTATTCACATCCTGATAGTTTAATAATTCTGATATGTTTAAGTCTTGATTAAATCCGACCTGCTTGTTCTTATTAATGCTTTGATCACAGTTAGGATTGATATTTTCATGATCTGATTGCATGATTCTTGAGGTTTAATATCATCTGCTAGGATTGATAGTTTAATAATTTGATCTGTTTTAAATAGAAACCCTAAATAATCCGTATGCTAGGTTATATTGATCTGATTTGAATGTCTTTGAGAATAGAGAATCCGTATGCTAAGTTGATAGATTCATGATAAAATCTAATGTCTTGAGGTTTAAGATTGTACTAGATTTTGACCCGTGCGTCCCGCACGGGTTTTGAATTTTATTTTTAGTTTATGAGCATATGTAACGACCTTTGTAGACTGAAAGTTTAAATAGTATACTTTTTTAGATTAGTCTTGGTTCATGTGTTTGAAAGCCTAATCTTCTAAATACTACTATTCTGTGAATTTAAATATAAGCCTAATCTTCTAAATACTCGAGAGATTTAATTAAAGGTTTGACTTTTTCATTTGTTTGATCTTATTTCAGTTTAAGAATTTTTGTCGGATTTATTAAATTATTTTATCGGATTTATTAAATTTCAACCGTAAGGTTTGATCTTCTAGGTTTTGACCCATCTTTGAAAGGGCGGATATTATTTTTCACTTTTATGAAATATATTATTTGTTTGTAATTATTGAATGTATTTTATCTTAGTAAACTTTCTTTATTATAAATTTGAAACATAGAGTCTCTCTCGTAGAGTATGTGTTTTTCTGGCTTTGTTTTATTCTCTCTCCAATCAACATATTTATTTGGCTTGTTGTTAAAATAAATGATTTTAGAACGTCAATGTACAATACTTTTATATTGATATTTTGTTTAAACAATATGACATATTTCTATATTAATTAAATATTTACATTGTAATTTAAATTTTATATAGATTAACATATTTGTGTAGTTTGTTGTTAGAAGAAACGATTTTGAATCCAAATGTACAGTACTTTTATATTGATATTTTGTTTGGTTCAAATATATTTATTTCAGTATAAGCTATATAAAAATTAGTCAACTAAAGAATCTATAAATTAATAATATAGATATATGAATATCGATTTTTAGATAAGTTTTGAAATTTCAATTATTTAATTTAAATTGATTTAAATACAGTTATAGAATCTGTAAATAAAAAAATACAAAGGAAGTATCTAGAGAAAAATTTCAAAACCTAAAACGTATACGAAGCGATCCGTACCTAAATGAGTACCGAATGTCTATGCATAATTGATTCCATACACAAATAATTTTTATTTTTTTATGTGTTTAACTAAATTAAGCGAAATATTATTTTTATTTAGTAATATTTGTACAATATTAATAGTGAGCAATATATGAATATCGATTTGTTTAGGTAAGTTTTGGAATTGTAATTAATTAACTTAAATTGATTTTAAATATAGTGATAGAATCTGTAAATAAAAATAAATACAAAAAGAAAGCACCTAAAAAGAAATTTCAAAACCCAAAAAATCTATACAGAAAAGCGACCATTACCTAAATGTGTACTCGCATATCTATGACTAAATGATTCCGTAAACAAAATTTTTTTTTTTATGTGTTTGGCTAAATTAATACATGAATATCGATTTGTTTAGATAAGTTTGGAATTGTAATTATTTAGTTTAAATTGATTTTAAATGTAGCGGTAGAATCTGTAAATTAAAAAAAACACAAAAAGGAAGTACCTAATTTATTATAAATGAAATGACTAATTATGTAAATAAAAGAAAGTATATATACTACTATCTATGTTTCCAAACAATTCTCAATTAATATTGTTATTCATGTTTCCAAACAAACCTCTTTTTAAACTGCAATCCATGTTTCCAAACACTCCAATTTTGTACTTGACCTGCGCTTTAAAAGAGCGGGATCGATATCCTTTTAAATTTTATTTTTTAAAATATTTGTAAAATGTAATTTTTTCATAGGTTTTATCTTTATTTATAATATAAGTGTGTTATATAATTTCGTTGATTGTTTATATTTTTTATTTTAATGATTATCTTTATTTATAAAATAAAAATGGATTACTAAATACATAGAGTTGGTTTTCTAATATAAATAGAGTTGTAGTGCTTTCAACGTATGTAAAACTTATGTTTTAAAAGGTTTTATAACTTGCTGTGTATGGAATAAAATAAAGGAACACCCGTCAATTCATAATAAGAACCTCACATAAATTCTTGCATCTCATAGACCTTTGATCATTGAGAAACATGTTGAATGAATGGTGTATCATATATCTATCAAAAACGCATGTAATATATACTAAGATAGACCACCCGATTTCCTTTCTTGTACTTTCTTTGAGATACTATGTCTCCAGAAAAACATGGGACCTTTTAGTATTTTTGTGACCTCTTGTTCCTTTTATATTTGACTCTCCATCCCACTTAACTGGATCCCCAAAACCCCATGAACACAAATAAACCATTTAATAGAATAAAAGAAAAAGTACTAACCATAGTGAATCAAGTGAAGGAATCTCAAACACATATCCAATAAGCCAAAAAAAAACTGAACAGAAAAACCTCAAAACAAAATGCATAAAGAGAAAAACTACTCTCGTCAGATTTGTTTCTCGTCTCTCAAAATCTTTTCTGCAATATAATCTGGAAAGTATATGAGAAAAACTCTTTAAAACCATTCATCTACCTCAAACCTATCATAGATCCCATGGATCTCTAGAGCCACCTAAATCGAATTCTCAGAAATATTAAAAATCTCGAGCTACTTTTCCAATATGAGTGGTTTGTCTAAAATCGTTTAACAAAGCCATATTTATACTAATGAGAAATCGTTAATGAAGCTAGGATTAAGATTAGCTTTAGGAACATATGAATAGCATATTCCAAACTTGAAAGATATTGTGTATCAAAATGTAAGTATATTTATTATTCTCCATAAATTGTGGATCTTAAAGATCTCGAGTTAATTTATATTTCAAATGATGTATTAATGATTTTGATTGTTACCCAAGTTTGAAAATATCTTAAAACTATAAAAGGTGTTTTATTTCATAATAAAAATTATATATGACCAAGTAAATTACAAATTAACATAAAACTTTAAATTCATAATTTTTATGCTCAACATATCTTCAAAATGATAATATTTTGTAAATTGTAACAATATTTTTTAATGCAAAACTTTTGAATAATGGTTATTGGAAAATAATTTAGTAAAAATAAAATTTTGAATATATATATATATATATATATATATATATTTTGTTAATCAGTTTTTATATAATTCAACTTTAAATTATTATTTTGATTTGATATATGTATATAAAGTTTAGATTTTGTTTTGTGATTATTTTAGACAAAATATGTTTTTGGGTAATTAGATTGGCCTGTTTTCATTAATTTTAACGATAGCCCATATAGATAGTTGATCATAATATAATGAACTTCTAATTTTTCTTAATCATAAGACCATTGATTTTTTTTATTAATATACTGCAATCTAAGTTTCCAAACAAACTTATTCTTTAAAAATGCTATCTATGTTTCCAAACAGATTTCATTAAATCTACTAATCAAGTATCCAAACATATTGATTTTTGTACTTCAGCTTTACTAATATAGATAGATGCTAGATTTGATTTTATTGATTGATCTGATTAGAAATCATGAAACCCTAATTCTAGTCCTAACCCTAATCCGCATATCTGAAACTTGAAACCCTACATTCATTATGCTTATGAGTTCTATTAAATTGATTGATCTGATTATATTCTTTTGTGGTTTGATAAATTCGAATACTAGATAGATTATTTACACTCGGTTTATGCTAAATACCAATCCGCCTTGAAACTGATTCATTGAAATTCATGCTTGAAATCTATATTCTAGTATTGCTAAAATCAGCCTTGAAATTGATTGAGTGATTAATAAATCTAATTGCTAGTCTTGCTAAAATCCATTGATTGTTAAACCCTAATTGCATGATTAATTGAATCCGTTTTTGCTAGTCTTGATAAACCATAATATTATGAGCACATAGAAATAGTATTGCTGAGACTTGCTAGAAATTTGACTGATTGATTAAATGCCTTTAAGATTGATAGTTTCATTGTTCTCACAAGACTGAAATCCGACTTGATTGTTTTTAAGAGTAAGGCCGCATGAAAATTATATCTAAATATTGAGTGATATATGATTTGAGATGTCGAAAATCAACTTGGATTTTTGCTGACCTAAATCTCTCTGGAGATAATTATTTACAGTGGACATTGGATACAAAGATTATCCTAAAGTCAAAAGGACTTAATGCAAATGAGAAAGATTGATACAGGGCAATACTAATTATTCGCCATCATCTTATTGAGAGTCTCAAAGATCAGTATTTGAAAATTGAGAATCCTCTAGACCTTTGGACATAATTCAAATCGAGATATGATCACCAAAGAAAGGTGTTATTACCAAAAGCTATGGAGGAATCTCAGAATCCAGGACTACAAGTCCGTGGATGAGTCTATTGCTAGCTGAAAAAATTAATGAATTACTGATAAGAAACAGTGAATTGAGACCTCCTGGATCAACCCCATTGCCTGAAGCCAATAAGGCCGCAAAGGAAAAGAAAGAATCCAAAGAATCTAACCACGTCCAGGATGATAGACCACACGGCCATGGCCGTGGAGGGTGGAAAGGACATGGCCATGGCCACTATTATACATTTGGCCGTGGGTATCAACCTAATTTAAGCCATGGTCGAGGCAGAGGCCGTGGTATATCTTTTAAACCACAAAGTTCGACCAAATCAGTGTGCCATAGATGTGGAATGGGGAACCATTGGGCTAAAATATGTAGGACTCCCAAACATCTTTGTGATCTCTATCAAGAGAGTCTAAAAGGAAAGAATCATGAAGCCCACTTGGTATATAAAGATGGTAAAGATGATTTTGATCATGAAAGAAATGATCCAACGGAATATGAAACTTCTGATTGCCTAAAAGAATAATGTTGATTTCGACATATGTGTTTGTTTTGCTTTTATGCTTGCTTTGTTTTATCACTTTGAATTTGTTTTATTGCTTTGTTTGCTCTGAACTTAATAAAAGGAATGAATAATTTTTCAAATATATAAGTTTATAAGAAATATAGTTGCGGGTATAGCCATTCTCATGATGGGCTACGGCCAGATTAAAGAGATCTAATGATTTATATTCACCCATAGAAGCCCATTGAGTTTAAAAGATATAAGAATGGTTTCCATATTGAAACAATGGGCAAAAGAAATAAAGAGTTCTTTTTTAAATATATAAATTCGCCCAAGACCATAGAAAATCGGTCGAGACTATACTTGCATTCTCTACTGGTATTTACTATGCCAAGATCACGATGATAGATGCTAAATGCCTGCGAAAAATATTCACTTTATGGCATAACCAGATTGGCCATCCTGGTTCAAACATGATGCGAAATTGATATACAAATGGGCACACATTGAAAGAAAGAAAGAGTTATCCCAAAGAATCTCACGTGTGTTGCATGTACACAAGGAAAACTCATTGATAGGCCATCACCAGTCAAAGAGACTAAATAAATAATAAACAGGTGAATACATGTCCCAAGCGTTTAAATGATTATGGTATGTCCATGGGGGCAAGTGTGGAAAATTCCGTGATACATGTCCATACCAAGAACGGCTTGGCCGAAATCTTTTATTAAACGCATACAGCTGATTGCTAGACCATTACTTATGAGGTCAAAACTCCCAGTCACAACTTGGGCCACACGAATTTTACATGCATCTAAGTTAATACGCATCAGGCCATTTAGTGAGCATAGATATTCCCCATCGATTAGATAACGGGTCAAGAGCCAGACATATCCCATCGTAAGACATTTGGATGTGCCGTTTATATACAAATTACTGTACAACAGAGAACTAAGATGGGACCTCAAAAGGAGGATGGGGATATATGTTGAATATGATTCTCCAACGATTATTAAGTACCTTGAACCAAATATGGGTGATCAGTTTGAGGCCAGGTACACAGATTAGGGGGAGAAAGTAATAAGCTGGTAAAAGAGTAAAAGAAATTTCACGGAATCAAACATTCTTAACATGGCAAGATCCTCGGACTCAAGTGTGTGATCTCGAAGTCAAGAAAATAATACATTTACAAAAGCTAGCTAATCAATTGCCAGATTCCTTTACTGACCCAAAATAAAAGGTGACTAAGTCACATATACCAGCTGCTAATGCACCAATTCGAATTGATGTTCAAGAGGGACACAATCAAGTTGCTACAGAGTCTAGACAACGTTTGAAACGTGGTAGACCGATAGGTTCCAAAGATAAGAATCCTCGGAAACGAAAGAAAGGTGCAGAGAATGATAAACAAATCCGAGGTCGAGGAAACAATCCTAGACATGAAAACAAAGCCGGGCGGCTCTAAGGTACCAAAAATTGAGGCTTGGGACGCCAAGCTTCAGGGTAATAATGGTCCTGATAATAATGAGATTGTAATCGATTATATCATGTCTGGAACATAATGGAACACATAATAATGTCGACACATAGATGATATATTTATACACAAGGTAGCACTTGAACTAATAGATATAAACGAGGATCACGAACACACGTCAATATAAGAGTGCGCACTCGTAAGATCAGATTGGATTAAATGGAAACGTGGAGTTAGACTATTTAAAGAAGAGAGGCATATTTGGTCATATAATATAGACGCCATAAACCAGTGGATATAAATGGGTCTTTGTGAGTAAGAGAAATGAATATGAGAAATCGTGAGATATAAAGCATGGCTTATTGCACAAGGATTCTCATAATAGACCAGAAATAGGTTATGAGGAAATATACTCTCATGTGGTGGATGCAGATACTTTTAGATTCCTAATAAGTCTGGCTATATATATTAGATGGTCAACTGGATAAAAAGATAGAAGTACCAGAGGTTATTAAGCTCAAAGATAAAACAAGTTCTCGAGAACAACATTGCATAAAGAAATTCGAAATTATCAGTGTATGTTGATAATCTGAACCTCTGGATACATGTCCCAAACAGTTGAATATCTTAAGAAAAATTTGAGATGAAAGACCTAGGCAAAACGAAATTATGTTTGGGTTTACAGCTTGAGTACATTAATAATGAAATCCTTGTGCATCAAATGGCATGTACAGAAAAGGTACTCAAGAGATTTGATAAAGAACAAATTCGTGTATATGGTCCAAAGAGAGAGGATGAAGAATTCCTTGGTCCCGAAATGCCATATCTCAGTGCCATAGGAGTTTTTGATGTATCTGGCAAGCTACACTAGGCCAGATACATGTTTTGCCGTGTATTTACTATCTAAACTTAGCTCATATCTGACCCAAAGGCACTGGGACGGGATTAGACATATATTTTGATTTATTTTATACTAACCAGTCCAAAGAAGGGTTAATTAGTTTTGTTGATACATGTTATCTATCAGATCTCAGACAGGTTATGAAACAAACCATCGCAGCAACATTAGCCAAGAAAATTCGTGAGTGTGTTTGGCCGCAGGCTTGGAGGTCCATAACTCAATATGTTCGATCAGGTTGTGGCCAATGGTAAAGAAAGACCAACTATCATGGGGCAAGCCGTAGGCGCGTGTAGTCGAGGTCCATTCGATCAGTGTATAGGATGGTCGACGGCTAATGAGGTTCAAATCAGGGGGAGTAATAAGTGTTGTACTCTTTTTCCTTACCATGGTTTTATCTCTATGGTTTTACTGGTAAGGTTTTAATGAGGCAACATCCAAAGCGTATTACAAGCTTTATGGTTATGGCATCTAATGGGGAGTGTTATAAACCATATAGTGTGGATGTCCATAACCGGACAGGATCAGTCCGTACCAGTCTATACCGGACCTGCCGAACCAGTCACACCGCCTAAAGCATAGTCGGCCTATTTCCTTTTACTTTAGCCGACTTCCTTTTCCTAATGTGATTAGGATTTGTACTCTTTCCGTTTCCTTACTGATTTAGGTTTCTATATTTCTATGTATTACCATTTATCTATGACGGTGTAAACTCTCTATATATAAAGGGTTCCTGATTTATGAATAAAAACAACCAATTCCTCATTGATTTATAACAAGTCATGATTATTTAAACAAATATTCTGGTTATTATGATTATTTAACAGCAAATTTTAAAAAGCGATGATTATAATTTTGTTTATCAATATTATTTTAACGATCCGCTCAAATTATAATTGTCACTTGATCATTTCATTTTTTTGTTTGATGGTGGGGTGGGTGTTCGAGTATATTCGGATTTCATATTTTCGGGGTTAAAGATTTCAGTCCCATTCGGATATTAATAAATTTTGATTTGGGTTCGGTTCAGATCTTTGCGGATTTGGATCGGGTTCAGATAACCCGTTGTAAATTTTTTAAAAAAAAATTCATATATATTTTAAATTTCTCAAACTGTATAAACAAAAATAATATATTACATATATTTGAATAATGTATGCCAAAATACCTAAAGTTAACAAAAAGATTTATTGGCTTGATTATTTGGATAGAAAATCAATAGATATTTTAAATAATTTTGGTGTTTTGAATATTATTTAGCTATTTTAGACTTCTATATTTGATTATTTATATATATTTTAAAGTATTTTGGAGAACTTCAAACTATCTTATATATTTTAAATATTCTTTTATATATTGAAAATAATTGATCTATTTATGTATATAAATATAATTCGGATATATTCTGATACACAAAATATTTCAGTTTGGGTCGGGTTCGGTTCCGGTTCTGTAGATACAAAAAATTGAATCTGTTTGAATATTTAACTAATTTTTGGTCAAATTCCACACGATTCATACTACAGTAATGAAGTATATATTTTAAATAATACACTAAAGTTATATTACTGAAACCATTAAATTTTGTGTTTTTTAAAATATATATAATTTTAAAAACAAACATCCGCACGGACGCGCATATCAAACTCTAGTAAAAAATTAAAAGTGGAAATAAAAGTACCAAAACTGAATAATATATATATATATATATATATATTTAAAAATAATTTTCAAAATTGAGAAAAAATAAATTTTATTTTTCTTTACTTCCGCCCATAGTGCAGTTGTATTTTGGAGGTGAAAGCCCTACAAGCCATTAAATAACTTTATGTTAGGTACTGTCCAAGGTCGATTCATATATAACTTTATGTTAGGTACGTTTATCAGTAACCACATAATATTTTTTTGAAGCTTTTTAGCTTTGTTTTGTTTCTCTAGGCTGTAGATGGATTTTTAGACAATAAAACGTCTTCAGTCTTTAGTCAGCCGTGTGAATTTTATGAGACTAAGGGGATATATTGAATCTGAAATTTGAAATGATTTTTTTTAGTGAATTTTTAGGTGATTGGAGGAGAATTTGAGATTTGATGTGACTTTTGTTAAATAACTCTAGAATCTCATCTAAACCATGAGATTAGAATTTTTATTTTTATAATTAAGAAACTTCTCTGAAACACTCTAAAAAGAACAATACTTAGGTTCACCCATAGAGTGAACCTTGAAATTCACCTCTTTCCTTATATCCAATAAATTTCCATATATATAACTAAACAATATTTATTAAATTAAAAAGCTAAATTAACCAAAAAAATAACTAGACCCTAAACTCTAAATCATAAACCACTAAACCTTAAATCTAAACACAAATCCTAAACCCAAATCCAAATCCTATACCCCAAATTTTAAATCCAAATCCTAGATCATAAACTCAAACCCTATGCCTAAATTCTACACCTTAAATCCTAAATCTAAATCCAAATCCTAGACCCTAAACCCTAAATCCTAAATCAAAACCCTAAACCCTAAATCCAAACCGTAAACCCTAAACCCAAACCGTAAACCCTAAACCCAAACATTAGATCTTAAACTCTAGTTTTGGGTTAAGGGTTTAGGATCTACAGTTTGGATTTAGGACTATGGTTTGGGTTTAGGGTCTATGGTTTAGGTTTAGGATTTAGGGTTTAGAGTCTCGGATTTGGGTTTAGATTTAGGATTTAGGGTGTAGATTTAGGATTTAGGGTGTAACAACCGAGATCAAGTTTGAAAAACCAAGATCGTCATCCTTCAGGAAACAATTGTTCACTCAATTTGCAATCCAAGTTGACGAACAAGACTTCTACGGCCCAACAAAGAAACAGGATATCCCCAAACCTTGTCAGTTTGGCAAAAATGGAGAAATAATCTATCCTTTTATTGATGAAGATGGGCATTGCCATTTTGACGTCTGCAATTGCACCGCTTGCTCAGACGCTTTCTAGAGCTATGAATCCGATGATGAAAAACGAAGTCGAAGACGAAAGAAGAAGGACCCTCTCTACAAAAGGTATCTTGAAGGAGATACTTCAGTTGGTCCACTTGGAGATGACAAATATGACTTTATTGTCGAGTACTCTGACAAGAAGAATGAGCCGTCGCATGAAGTATTGATGATCAGCCCAAATAATTTCCCTCCACAAGAAGATTTCATCAATGACGACGTTGCTCACACCCCAAAGATTCTCTCGTCAGCAGTAGGCTCTTCTGGCCCAACCCAGCTCAGCCAAGCAGAAAAAGTCCTCAACTGGCAAACTGAAAATTCGCTTGCTCAGAATCATCTGTTATCAACAATAAATCAAAAGGTTGATCAACTGACAGAAGGGTTCAATAAAAGACAACATAGCCTTCAAAACTCAATAACAGAAATACATGGGCGACTCAACAATCTTCACCAAGAAATGATGACAATGGCAAAACACATGATGGTGGACACGACTCAGTTTCGAAGCAAAGAAATAGAAACAGCCAGCCTCAAGAGTCAATTACGAGATCTTCAGCGAAGCCTAGAAAGTATGATTCACAACCAGCGACAAAAAGACTCATACTTCAATCCCTTCTGAAGTACATCATCAGAAGTACCAATGTACCAAAGATCCTATTCCCCTGGATTTCTTTCTGGCTACCAGACCCAGAAGACAAGATCACCACTATCTGGTTTTCTATCCTCTGATGAAGTCTTTACATCAAGATACGGCTCAACCTCAGTCTTCGATGAAAAGCCAAAACAAGCTAAGTCAAAACCAAGACGACAAAAGGGATATGAATTTCAGATCAACCCACCAAAAAGACCGACTTTTACGTCATCATCCAGTCATGATTCAGTTGACGATAAAGGAAAGGGCATTGGAATCATCGAATTCTCGATGACAAGTCTGCTCGATGGTCTTGGAAAAACAACTGAAGCATCAAAGAGCGACCCTCAAGAAAGTCTTCAAGTCTCACCTCCACAACAAATGGTGAATATCAGACATTTCTCAGACACAAGTTCCAGCGAGTACGATACCAATTCAGAAGTAGAATCCCTACCGAAGCAGTTCGCAATCGGTGAAGGATCGAGTACTCCTAAAAAAGAGCCGAGTATTAATGAAATATACTCAAGCGATGAAGAAATGAACTATGCAGCTCCAAGAGAAGAAATACCTAATAGACGTTTTTCTTCAAAAGTCATCGTATTTACGTTCGATGACATTCCCTTCAACAAATGGAATGATCGATTAGATGAATTCCATGCATGGATGAATTCGGAAGCCATTACGTCTCCCCTGCATCTAGTAATTCAACAATTCACGGCGAGACTATCCGGCACACTTAAAGAATGGTGGAACTCCCTCGGAGAATACAGACAGCAACAAGTTTATCAAACGACAATTCCGTTGCTTCTAGGAGAAATCCACAGAGAATTCATCGGTACACCTACGCATCAAAAGGAGCAAATACAAGACGAATTTTTCTCAGCTAAATGTTGTTCATTAAAGAAGAAAGACCTTGCAAAACACTTTGAAAGGCAGACGAGAAGGTACTATTCTCTTAACGGCCTCAACAACGCAAGCTTGAAGCACGTCTATCTCTCCTCCATCGATGATTATCTTAGTCAGCAGACTAAATTATACATCAGAGATCAAGGCCAGACGATCGAAGAAATCTCCATTGGTCAAATTCAGCAATACGTCTTCAGAACGCTCGATAAACTTTGCGAGCAAAAGGAGTTCTGGATGGAGTTCATGGATCGTTCAAAACAATTATCAAAAGTATATGCCAGGCCAGATCTATCAATCAAGTGTTCAAAATCCAAGAAATCTTGTTCTTGCGATTCTCATGGAAAACCCAAAAATTTCAAAAGGCGTTTTTCCATAAATTTTCCTAACTTCAAGCGCAAAAGGTTTTTTCGAAAGAAAAGAAGCTTCAAGAAGTCAACAAGGTGTTTTCATGTCGAAAAGAAGGGCACTATGCAAAAAAATTGTCTTAACAAATTGAAGAAAAAGAAGCAATATCTAATTAGCTCGATATCCAAAGTCGCACTAGACATTGACCTTGACAACCATGATTTGGGGTCAGTTCTATCATATGATAGTGATGACAACGAAGCCATCTGTGGATACTAAGATTATGATGACTCTTCTGAATCGTCTCCAGATGAGGATGAGGACTGCTGTTTCAAAATCACCGAAGTGCCAAAACATGAAGAGATACAGCCTGCGCATTTACCATTAACAATCTTTGATCCAGCTTGCAAAGAAGACCCAGTCCATGCCATCACATTCATAGACACTGGAGCCCACACGACGATAATAAATCCTAAGATTCTCTTGTCTTCTATGTGGTTACCTCATCAGCAGGAATTTCGTGTCGCGAATTCTGGATCATTAACCATCAGGCTCAAATCAAAATCAATAACAATTGAGCTATTCCCCGGATGCCGAATTACAACTAAAGTTCTTGGATCAACAGCGCCAGGCAAAGACGTAATATTGGGATGGGACTCATATTACGCCCTGAAGAAATCTTTCGATATCTCAATCGAACCGCGAGGCATACGATGGAAGAATTTCTACAAATCTTTCACAGCAGTTCCACGACTTTTCGCGATTGAATAATTGGTCTCTCAAGAGTTTACAAAAATTAAAGAAGAATTGACGAAGACATCCTGTGCTGAATCTCACACAGATTTTCTTCAGAAATGCGACAAACCGTTGTGGCTAAACTCCCAGTTCTTTGTTTCACTCCCGTTCAAGGAAAACGTCCTCACTACGCCAACGAAAGCAAGCCACGCAAGAATGCCACCGACTCTTTTAAAACAAGCAAATGACGAGTGCAACCAGCTAGTAGAACAAGGAGTAGTCTCTAACACAACTTCTGTGTGGGCATGCAAAGCGTTCTACGTCAACAACCGTGCAGAACAAGCAAGAGGAAAACTCAGGCTAGTAATTGACTACAAGCCACTAAACCAATTCCTCCAAGACTTCAAATTTCCACTACCAAACAAAAAGGCGCTTCTCCAACATCTTCAAGGAGCAACGATATTTTCGAAGTTTGACCTCAAATCTGGATTTTGGCAACTTGGGGTTCAACCAGAAGAAAGATACAAGACCGCATTCTGCTTGCCAAATCGGCACCTTCAATGGAACATCCTACCTTTTGGACTAAAGACTGCACCATCACTGTTTCAGCAAGCAATGCTACGTATATTCAAACCGCTTATCGAGTCAGCTTTGATATACATTGACGACATCCTCCTATTTTCGACGAATGAGAAAGAACATATTCAACTTCTCCAACGTTCTCAAGATATCGTCTCGGAATATGGAATTATGCTCTCGGCCCGCAAGATGGTCATAGCCCAGCCCAACATTGAATTCCTTGGAATGCAGATAAAAGATGGTAATTTCACACCTCAAGCCCATCTAGCAGAGACGCTTCTCGATTTTCCCGACGAAAATCTAACTAAACGACAAGTTCAGCAATTCCTTGGTGTAATCAATTATGTCAGCGACTTCATTCCGCAACTTTCACAACTGACAAAACCACTCCAGAAGATGCTGACAAAGAACCCACCTCAGTGGACGAAACGACAAACCGAGGCAGTCAAAAACCTAAAAATAGAGGTGCAGAAGCTACTACCTTTAAAGATTCCCTCCACAGGAACGCGCATTTTGCAGAGTGATGCAAGTGACAAATATTGGGGAGCCATTTTATTTGAAGAGATAAATGGTAAATGCGGAGGCTGTATCTCTTCATGTTTTGGCACTTCGGTGATTTTGAAACAGCAGTCCTCATCCTCATTTGGAGACGATTCAGAAGAGTCATCATAATCTGAGTATCCACAGATGGCTTCGTTGTCATCACTATCATATGATAGAACTGACTCCAAATCATGGTTGTCAAGGTCAATGTCTGGTGCGACTTTGGATATCGAGCTGATTAGATATTGTTTCTTTTTCTTCGATTTGTTAGGACAATATTTTGCATAGTGCCCTTCTTTTCGACATAGAAAACACCTTGTTGACTTCTTGAAGCTTCTTTTCTTTCGGAAAAACCTTTTGCGCCTGAAGCTAGGAGAATTTCTGGAAAAACGCCTTTTGAACTTTTTGCGTTTTCCATGAGAATCGCAAGAACAAGATTTCTTGGATTTTGAACACTTGATTGATAGGTCTGGCCTGGCACATGCTTTTGATAATTTTTTTGAACGATCCATGAACTCCATCCAGAACTCCTTTTGCTTGCAAAGTTTATCGAGCGTTCTGAAGACGTATTGCTGAATTTGACCAATGGAGATTTCTTCGATCGTGTGGCCTTGATCTCTGATGTATAATTTAGTCTGCTGACTAAGATAATCATCAATGGAGGAGAGATAGACGTGCTTCAAGCTTGCGTTGTTGAGGCCGTTAAGAGCATAGCACCTTCTCGTCTGCCTCTCAAAGTGTTTTGCAAGGTCTTTCTTCTTTAATGAACAACATTTAGCTGAGAAGAATTCTTCTTGTATTTGCTCCTTTTGATGCGTAGGTGTACCGATGAATTCTCTATGGATTTCTCCTAGAAGCAACGGAATTGTCGTTTGATAAACTTGTTGCTGTCTGTATTCTCCGAGGGAGTTCCACCATTCTTTAAGTGCGCCCGGATAGTCTCGCCGTGAATTGTTGAATTACTAGATGCAGGGGAGACGTAATGGCTTCCGAATTCATCCATGCATGGAATTCATCTAATCGATCATTCCATTTGTTGAAGGGAATGTCATCAAACGTAAATACCATGACTTTTGAAGAAAAATGTCTATTAGGTATTTCTTCTCTTGGAGCTGCATAGTTCATTTCTTCATCGCTTGAGTATATTTCGTTAATATTCGGCTCTTTTTTAGGAGTACTCGATCCTTCACCGATTGCGAACTGCTTCGGTAGGGATTCTTCTTCTGAATTGGTATCGTACTCGCTGGAACTTGTTTCTGAGAAATGTCTGATATTCACCATTGGTTGTGGAGGTGAGACTTGAAGATTCTCTTGAGGGTCGCTCTTTGATGCTTCAGTTGTTTTTCCAAGACCATCGAGCAGACTTGTCATCGAGAATTCGATGATTCCAATGCCCTTTCCTTTATCATCAACTGAATCATGACTGGATGATGATGTAAGAGTCGGTCTTTTTGGTGGGTTGATCTGAAATTCAGATCCCTTTTGTCGTCTTGGTTTTGACTTAGCTTGTTTTGGCTTTTCATCGAAGATTGAGGTTGAGCCGTATCTTGATGTAAAGACTTCATCAGAGGATAGAAAACCAGGTAATGGTGATCTTGTCTTCTGGGTCTGGTAGCCAGAAAGAAATCCAGGGGAATAGGATCTTTGGTACATTGGTACTTCTGATGATGTACTTCCGAAGGGATTGAAGTATGAGTCTTTTTGTCGCTGGTTGTGAATCATACTTTCTAGGCTTCGCTGAAGATCTCGTAATTGACTCTTGAGGCTGGCTGTTTCTATTTCTTTGCTTCGAAACTGAGTCGTGTCCACCATCATGTGTTTTGCCATTGTCATCATTTCTTGGTGAAGATTGTTGAGTCACCCATGTATTTTTGTTATTGAGTTTTGAAGGCTATGTTGTCTTTTATTGAACCCTTATGTCAGTTGATCAACCTTTTGATTTATTGTTGATAACAAATGATTTTGAGCAAGCGAATTTTCAGTTTGCCAGTTGAGGACTTTTTCTGCTTGGCTGAGCTGGGTTGGACCAGAAGAGCCTACTGCTGACGAGAGAATCTTTGGGATGTGAGCAACGTCGTCATTGATGAAATCTTCTTGTGGAGGGAAATTATTTGGGCTGATCATCAATACTTCATGCGACGGCTCATTCTTCTTGTCAGAGTACTCGACAATAAAGTCATATTTGTCATCTCCAAATGGACCAACTGAAGTATCTCCTTCAAGATACCTTTTGTAGAGAGGGTCCTTCTTCTTTCGTCTTCGACTTCGTTTTTCATCATCGGATTCATAGCTCCAGAAAACGTCTGAGCAAGCGGTGCAATTGCAGACGTCAAAATGGCAATGCCCATCTTCATCAATAAAAGGATAGATTATTTCTCCATTTTTGCCAAACTGACAAGGTTTGGGGATATCCTGTTTCTTTGCTGGGCCGTAGAAGTCTTGTTCGTCAACTTGGATTGCAAATTGAGTGAACAATTGTTTCCTTAAGGACGACAATCTTGGTTTTTCAAACTTGATCTCGGTTGTTCCATCTTTGCGTGAATGAAAGTTGACTTCTGAGGATTGAACGGGCGATTGAGTGGATTGATGAAGCTTTTCATAGCTTGTTACCCAAGATTCTGGTAGACGGTATTAGTTCTTCACGTGATATCTGACGAGGTATTTGTATTGAATTTGGTGCCTGTGACGCTGAAGTGACTTCGAGGTACAAGGCTTCATCAGATGAGGGTAAAATTAGATCAAGAGCGTGATCTTGGATTCGGTAGACGATCTGATGATGTAAGGTGGCTGCGACACTTTTTTCTTGCATGGGTGCTCCGATTAGTTGTAGCTGGACCTTGAGCGTCTTCAGAAGATTCGGGTCTTGCAACGAAACATTAAAGTTTGGAAACAGTGTTATGAATATTGTTCCTGCATTTAATGTTGTCTGGACTGTTCCGATGCACGTCTGTTGGTATGACTTTAACCGAGAGTCGATTAAAGCTATTCGAGCTATGACTGGTAGACCTTTTCTGGCGTGTAAGGTCAGACCAATTCTTACTACACCAAAGTGAAGATGAGTGTAGCCTTGCTGCTGCCATAATCTTGGTAGGTGCTCCGGAATATTTAAGGATATAAACTGTTCTTCTTCAGTGGCGGACTTGGTAAGATGAGAACTTGCTGGATTGGACATATTCCATAACCCTCCGGTTTGAAGATGGCTTTATGAGTTCACGAACGCCTTTAACAGAGAAGGCGCTAGGCTTTTTTGCAAAATATTCATATGGATTTACCAAAGGAAGGGTAGTTTCTGGTAACTGATCCCCCGGAACATACTCTATTTCATAAAGGGAATTTATAGTGGAAGAGGAAGAGCGGGTTTTGCTTTTTGGAAGGGTGGAGATTGCAAATTGGGAATCAATAGATGAGATTTGAGAGCTAGACATTTGAGAGAAATGTTTTCCAGAATTCTTAAAACAATCAATGTTAAACAAAGATTCTATCAGTCGCTACACAAGATGAAGGCTCTGATACCAGATTAGTCATGAGTCGATTTGGTTGGTATAGGGTATGGATTTAGGATATATGATTTAGATTTAAAATTTAGGTTATGGAATTGGGATTTGGGTTTAGGGTTTGGTTTATATTTAAGGTTTAGGGGTTTATGATTTAGAGTTTAGGATTTAAATTTTTTTTTAAAGCTACTTTGGGTTTTTAAATTTAGTATATATTATTCATTTGTATATATGGAAATTTGATTGGATATAAGAAAAGAAGTGAATTTAAAGGTTCACTCTAGGGGTGAACCTAAGTATTGTTCCTCCGAAAATACCTAAAGCACTCTGAAATCTTTAACTTATATTTTGTTCAATAACAGCGGATTTTAGAGTGTTTTATGAAATGACAAGTTCAATAAACCGAATTTTAAAGTGATTTTTAAAATTCACGTTTGAATAAAAGCGAATTTTTCATTTTAAGACAAATTACGTCAAAGACTTATTGAATACATCCCCTAAAGGTTTGTAAGTTTGTATTCATCAAAACTTGTCAATTCTTGACAACTTGTATGTAAATGTACAGCTAGCGCAATATATAGTAAAATAGAGTTTCAACAGATAATATCTGTGAGAGTAGACTTCTTTATTTTGGAACACCTGTGAGAGTAGACTTCTTAATTTTTATTTTTAATGTACTGACAAATACGTGGAGGAAATATTTCTTTCTCTAATTTATTAGTAACTAACATCAATTGGGTTGTTTCCACGATCTTAACATGAAATGTGTTTAACAGAATTATTTTTTTTTACATCAAACGGCTATTCTATAATCAAAATTATCCATTCTTTAATGCTATTTTTTCTAAACATGTATATAAAGGTATTTCTCAGTAACATATATGCCCTTGATTTCCATAAGAACTTTCCAAGATGATGAAGCATCTTTTGCTGGCTATGATTGGAACCTTTGCCGTAATGGTTGGAGCCCAGAGTCAAGAAGGTAATAAATCATTTACATTCTTTTCTTCAAAGTTCCATGTAATTACTTTTATGTTTTAACAGGGTTCATCAGCTTGGATTGCGGACTTCCTATTGAGGAATCTCCTTATAATGATCCATCCACCGGAATAACATTCACATCGGATTCCACGGTTAACCAGACGGGAAAAAGTGGTAGCATCGACAAAGAACTCAACAAAATATTCCGAAAGCCATATTTGACACTTAGATACTTTCCGGAAGGACAACGTAACTGCTATAGTCTGAGTGTCAAGCGTGTCACATATTATCTCATCTCTGTTACCTTCATATATGGGAACTATGATGGTCTTAATGTTTTTCCAAACTTTGATCTCTATCTTGGTCCTGATAAGTGGACAACAATAGATATGGAAGGAAGACAAAACGGTACGAACGAGGAGATCATACACAGACCTATGTCAAACTCTTTGGATATTTGTCTTGTTAAAACAGGAGCAACAACGCCGATGATATCAGCCATAGAACTACGGCCGCTGAGAGATGGTATTTATTTCATGCGTTCAGGCTCACTCAGGAAGTCTTTCCGTGTCTATTGTAGTAACACCGACAGGGAGATAAGGTATAACATGGTTTGAAACATTTATAAATGAATTGAGTGTTTTCTATAAGTGAGAGATTTTTGTTGAATCATGTCATGCCTTCAGCTTGTTAGTTGATCCATTAGTTACAGTTCTTTTTGGTAATAGCATAAACTAGATTTTGATCCGCGCACCTGCGCCGGTGTATTTTTCAAAGTATGTTGCGATTTATTTTTTTATGTCAATATTAAGGCTGGAGAAAAAACCCGAATACAAAGAACCAAACTGATCCCGATCCGAAAAAATAGTAACAAATCCGAACCAAAATTAATTAAATATCCGAATTATTCAAAATTTTGATATTTAGAGAACCAAAACCGAATCTGATCCGAACCGAAGTATTTAGGGTACCCGAATGTATCCAAAATAGATTTATATACTTATAAATATTAATTATTTTATAGATTTAATGTATATAAAACATCCACAATATATATGACATTTTAAGTTGGTTTAACTACTTGAAAATATATACAAAAAGTGAAAGTAAAAATCTAAAATAGTTAAACTATACTCAACACACCAAAAATACTTAAAATAATTATTGATTATCTATCCAAATATTTAAACCAAGCCAATTTATATAATAAGTTTAGGTATTCTGACATATGTTATTCAAATTTATATGTAATATATTATTTTGTTTATAGATTTTGAGAAAATTAAAGTATATAATGAATTTAAAAATTTAAAACTAATTTAAATGGGTTATTCAAATACGTACCGAACCATAAAGATCGAATCGAACCCAAACCAAAATTTAGAAATATCCGAATAGGGCTGGAATTTTTGACCCGGAAATCTGAAACCCAAACACAACCGAATCGAACCTGAATGGATACCCGAACGTCCAACCCCTAGTCACTATTATATATCATATATGTGTCATCATATAACTAATCGTATTTTATACATACCATCATATAAGTAATCATATAATTAATAATATTTTATACATTATCATATAAATAATCACATATATTATATTTTTAAAATTAATGTGAAATATAAAACCATAATTTAAGTTGGTATATGAAATGAAGCTTTGTATTGTATTTTTCTTATATACATAGAAAACTTTTTTTTAATAATGGTTATTGGAAAATATTTTAGTAAAATTCAATTTTGAATATATATAGTTTGAATCATTTTATATAAATCAACTTTAAATTATTATTTTGATTTGAAATATGTATAGAAAGTTTAAATTTTGTTTAATGATTATTTTAAACAAAATATATTTTTAGGTAATAGACTTCCAAATTTTCGTAATAACATAAGTCCATTACTTTTTTTTCTTAATATGCTACTATTCATGTTTCCAAACAAACTTCTTTTTAAAAACTGCTATCCAAGTTTCCAAACAAACCTCTTTTTTAAAAATGCTATCCAAATTTCCAAACAAACCTATTTTTAAAGTCTCTTATTCATATTGCCAAAAAAAATCAAAAGGTACTTCTACTTTAATAAGATAGATACGTAGTAATATATATTTCGGATATCAATTCGGTTCAGATAAGTTATTTGGATATGGATAGTTCAAGTACGAGATTTTATGATTTGAACCGACAATTTTTTTCTTCGGACTGGTTCAGATAGTCTCGGGTTCGGATCGAATCGGTTAGTAAAACTAGAAAACCACCTAAATACCTAGAAAAAACGATTTTATTTGATTCCGATTTGGTTTTGTTTTTCTGGTGATTTGGATAAAATATTGGATAGTTCATATAAAATATTGCGAACTCGGATGTTCATATAAAATTTCGGCTACTTCAGATTATTTCAGATAAAAAGATCAAAAATACTTTTGGCTAATTTTGGGTATGGTAATTTTGGATATTTCAGTTTTCAAATACTTTAATTAAATTATATTTTAGAAATTTAGTTACTTTATACTTATATAATTAATTTTTGATGTATAAATATTATATTTTATTTTTCAGATATTGATTCGGTTGTCGGCAAATTTGATATATAAATATAAGAACTACTCGGATATTTATGAATCAGGTATTTCAGTTTAGTTTGATAAAATACTCACTCCTATATAATAGATTACTTATATATATATCGGCCCTGAAATTTTGGAGGCCTGAAAACCATCTCTATGTAAAAAAAAAAAATTCAAGTGGGGAGCCTAAAAATATTTTTTGGAGGCTTAAGTCTATGTAATTTTTTTTCAAAAATTTTTGGGGGCCTGTAGCAAATGTTTCACTAGGCATGGCTCACGGCCAATCCTATATATATATATATATATGAAAAACCGTTGCTACATTGTAAAATTGATAGCCTCGTATATTTTTCATCTGTTTAACTAGGTTTTGTCTAAAAATAATAATCAGTTATTCACAAATTATTAATTTAATAAAATTTAGTCACCAGTTATAAGACTAGGGCGATTGCTGTGATAGACTAGAGAAAATGATTGAATCATTCATGAAATTCTCACCAATTAGAGAGAATTGATAGCCAGTCTAATTTTCATCTGTATATTTAGTTTTTTTGAATAAGAAATAATATTTTGTCACGAAATAATCATGGTAAGCTATTTATTGCCACATTTAGCTATGAATGGCCAAATTTTGAATTTCGTAACCTTTTCATAATTTTTTCGTTGTTATTTTTTTCTAAAATATAGCCGATATGTGCATGCAATTATTTTCTAAAATATCACACAAACCAAACTGTTATGAAAATAACTAACATTAACACGTTAAAATCGCATACACATTATTATATAAACTATCACAGAAATTGAACTCGCCCATATACTCTTGCTATGTAGTAGAGAAATTGCTTAAAATACCATAAATTGGTTACTACCTTTTAAAATTCATTTTAAAAAAAATACTTTAACATTTGGAATTAGTGTTTCATAATTATTATTATTAATTTTTTAGTATTTAGGAGGTGAGATTAGGTTTATGAATTTCTATAAATATTTTATAAATTATTTTAAAACATTTATAAATTATCTAAGAATGTATTTTATTTTTTTTCATCACAAACTTAAGTTAGTTATGAAAATTGTTAGATTTTGAGGATAAATTTGAAAGTAGTACCAAACTTGTGGTAATGTTGAAATTTTCCGTAAGATAGAGAGAAGGCATGTGTATATAAATATATATTATTTACATTATGAATTTTTTTGTCAAATTTACATTATGAATCTAATACATCTTTATAATCTTTATGTCTATTTATTTCTTTAAAAATTTTAAACAAAAACTCTGCTTTATTTATGTTTGGTTGTTTTGAAGATTTAGTATTTACTATCTAAATAGTTGAAGGAAAATGTTAAAATGACGAAACCTTTCTAAAATACAGAAGTTGAAAAGGAATGTTTAAGAAAACTAATATTTTTTAACATTTATCATCCTTTCTTTCTTTTTGCCAACCAAAAATCTTTTTCTTGAAAAAAAATTATTTTCCAATTTTTTTCTGGGGAAATTTCAATTTTACATTTTTTTGTACCACATTTCATATTCACTTCTATTTAAAGGACATTTCATAAATACCTTCTTCATTAAAGAGACAAAATATCATTCTATCCTTATTTTATAGATATATAAATATAAATAATTATTTAATGAACAATAATAATAATAATCATATAATTTCGGATTATATTTTTCAAAGTCGACTTTTTATGTATCAAAAGTCTAAGTACTTAATCTTAGGGTTATAAATATTTATTTACCTCTTTAAAATTGAAGGTAAATTTAATTAAGGTAAACATGAAAAATGGTATTAGGAATGTGATAATTTAGGATATTTCACATTTTTATCATCATCTTTATAATCTAAACTATAGTCTGACCCACACGTCCGTGCAGATATATTTTGTATTTTATAAATGTATAATTTTAGTAATATCTTAAATGTTTTAAATATAATTTACATTATATATTGAATAAGATTTTTTATTCGATATCATTAGTATATAATGATTTGTTGTATATATGATTTATACATTTTATTTTTTATTAGTTATGATTATATACTAATATATTTTGGATTTTGTACATTAAATTATAATCTGTAAAATATTTAGTAAAAATTTTAAATTTTTTTCTCAACTGATTTTGTTATAGGTAAAAATAATATTGTCTATTAAAATAATTTATTATTGATATTGTTATGAATTATTAAGATTTTCTTGAAATGTTAGATATTTAATTAGCTAATATATGTAATTAAATATGTCATATTAAGTAATTAATTAAATTTTCATTTTTATGGTAGATTATTTTTTTTTTACTCACTTTTATGGTAGATTAAAAGAGTGACTATATTTTAATAGAATAGGTAGGATAATGGATGATATAGTATACATATAGATTAACGATGGGTTTTTTTAAAAAAACTAAATAGATTAACGATGATATATGTGAAATTTAGTACGCTGGACAATAATCAATTGCAAGTACCACGTTTTTTGAACAACGCAAGTACCACCCAATAAAGGAAATAACAGATCATCAAATCTTTATTTTTGCCTTTCTAGAAATATTGTAAGTGAAAACTAAAATAATTTGAAATTTCAAAAAAATAAAAAACTAAAATAATTTGTGTGAGGATGTGTTTTTCTCACATTATTTAACAAGTTTATGGTCAATTTTATTTTTTATTATAACTTTGTAAGCAAGGTCTTAACTTGTAATACTAACTTGATCCAAGCCCAACGTTCCCAATTTACTGTGGAAATGGTATTCATTAGAAAATAATTGTGGTTTTCGCTAATACAGTATAATTTCAGGTACATAGATGACGTCTATGATCGTGTTTGGGTTCCATTCTTCAGTCCTTCACTTACGCAGATAACAACTAGCCTCGGTATAAACAGTTCAGGTACATTTGCGGTTCCAGAAAGTGTACTCAAAAGTGCTGTCACCCCTGCAAATGCAAGTAAGCCACTGATCATCACCTGGACACCCAAGCCCTCTAATGCTGAGTAAGCCATGCACTTCCTGGAGATACAAACGCTGCAAGTACGTATACATGCACTTCGCCGAGATACAAACGCTCCAAGCTAACGAGAGGAGGGAGTTCGACGTTGTCTTGGCGAAAACTTTATTATCAGGCACCAATAAATGTAATTCCAAGTTGCATTACAGCTAGTAAACTCAATTCAACTTTCAAATTTGATTAACGCTCTCGAGGCGTCAAATTACAGCAGTGGAAACAAGCCCAAGTGACCGTACTTCACCTAAACTTTCACTAATTACATTCAATAAATATCTGTTTCTCGCATATGGTAATAAAGTTTTCATTCTCTAACGTTTATGTTCAATAAAAACATTTGCTACTATCGTCTGGGTTTCATTCAAGGGCAAATCCTGTTAAAATATTTGCTATCTAATGATCTCTTATAGATACCTTCACCCCACCAAGAATTGTTTCCTTGTAAGGCCATTCTCAATCACATTCCATAATTCAAACTAAAGTACCTGTAGTGTATTAAGTCTTCTAACTTGTGATTGCATAATCAGAAATTTGTCAGCAAGTGGATTAACTGGTAGCATACCCCCAATTATACAGAATCTAACGCAAATTCAAGAACTGTAAGCCTTTCTTTTTCTTGACTCATCAAAACAAGAATGATTTGTTCGTAAGCTAACCTTTCAGATTTATATATGCGTGAGCAGGGACTTATCTAACAACAGCTTGACTGGAAATGTACCTGCTTTTCTTGCCAATTAAAGATTATCTATGAGTTTTATTATCAGAAAGATGGACATGTAACATTGTGACATATATAGATATATAAACGCATGCATATAGATCGCTGTTTTCTTTGCCTTGACAGAAATTTAAGTTGGAACAATCTTAGCGGTTCAGTTCCTCAGACTCTTCTTGATAGAAGAAACGAAGGACTTGTGCTGAAGTAAGACTTTTTTTCCATTACAGGCATGAGTTTAATAATTAAACAAAAAATGGTAGCAGTTTTACATTTGGGGCATGAATAATATTGATTAACTTTCACAATATGTTGAATATGTGATCACTGTTATTTTGGTGTACTCAAAAATTACATATTTTCGTTCCTATATAGTTGTCGCACTAATTATTTTAACAACTTACGCATTACATATTCCTTGTAGTCTTGAAGGAAATCCAGATCTAGACAGGTTTAATTCGATCAAACCAAAACAGAAAAAGGGGTTCATGCTACCTGCTATTGCATCAGCTGCTTGCGTGCTTGTCGTAGTGGTGGTCGTGGCTCTTATTTTTGTTTTTCGAAAGAAGAAGCTGCCTTCAAGTGAGTCTCGAGCCATTGATCATTAGAGATGTTGTAAAAGATGTTGTAAAATCAATGGATTTAGTTGCATAACCAAATAATTTACCGTGTAGATGCTCCACCGAGTATGCCCACAACGGATGTTGGGCACACTAGTCAATCACAACCATCATTTCCGTCGAATAAGATTAAGTTTACTTATACTGAGGTTCAAGAAATGACAAATAACTTTGGAAGAGCTCTCGGTGAAGGAGGGTTTGGAGTCGTTTATCATGGTTGTATTAATGGTACCGAACAAGTGGCTGTTAAATTGCTATCTCAATCATCATCTCAAGGCTATAAGCATTTCAAAGCAGAGGTACTATTTATTCCAACTGATCTTCTACAGAAATTCGGTGATGTGTATATGTATTTATATCGTACAAGAGAAATTAGCTAATAGATGATTGACTAGGTCGAACTGCTTATGAGAGTTCACCATATAAATTTGGTGAGTCTTGTTGGGTACTGTGATGAAGGAGACCACTTGGCTCTCATCTACCAGTACATGCCAAATGGAGATTTAAAGCAACATGTGTCAGGTAATAGATATATTACCGATTTTAATTTATAATGACTGAACCATGATGTCAAAAGTTTTATTTGAAATAAATTAAATATCACTTTGAGATATCTGAAACTTTTTTGATGACTGACATAGGAAAGCATGGTGGAGTCGTCCTGAGCTGGGAAACTAGACTAAAAATAGCTGTGAATGCAGCTCTAGGTACATACTGATTATTTACTCATGAAACTTATAGACAATTGTTTAGTTATTAATTCAGCAAGAAACCTTATGTTAGAATAGAATGGAGTGGAAATTAATCCTAAGACAATCTACCAAACAATTCATTCAGCGATTGATATGCTATAACGTTACTAACACTAAGAAAAATCATAGGATTGGAGTATCTACACACCGGATGCAAACCACCGATGGTGCACAGAGACATAAAATGTACAAACATACTTTTGGACGAAAGTTTCCAAGCTAAGTTAGCTGATTTTGGGCTTTCGAGATCATTCCCTACCGGACCTGAAACATATGTATCAACAGTTGTTGCTGGAACTCCGGGCTATCTTGATCCTGAGTGAGTACTTACTTTATATGTGTTATGTTAGTCTATAATTTGCATCATTCTTTTTGATAGTTAAGAGCTATAAACCATCTTTCATGTCGTATCTGTAGGTATTACCACACAAATCGGCTGACAGAGAAAAGTGATGTATATAGTTTCGGAATTGTCCTATTGGAGATCATGACCAACCGTCCTATAATTGAGCAATCTCGTGAAAAGCCCCACATTGTCGAATGGGTTGAGTCTATGATAAGAAAGGGTGATATCGGAAATATTATGGATCCGAACCTCCACCAGGATTATGACACTGGATCTGTCTGGAAGGCAATTGAATTAGCGATGACATGTGTGAGTCACATGTCAACAAGAAGACCAAACATGTCTCGAGTTGTTAATGATCTAAAAGAGTGTCTGATATCTGAAAATTTAAAATCAGGAGAGAGTCCAGGAATGGACCCAATGAGTACTATCAAATTCGGCAGGGATATTGACGAGTCGGATATGTTACCTAAAGCACGCTAGTGTTCGCCAAATGAATGTACCCTAGTTGTCTTTATTTTTGCACCCTGAAGTGTTTTCCCAGTAGTTTATAAGGTATTATGAAATATTGAAATGATCTTGTTGTACTTTGAAGTCCGTTGAGATGAAAAACTTTGGAATGTTTCAAAACAATTTTTTTTTTTAAATGTGCAAATATATTGTTAGTAGAAACATCCGGTAAATATATGCAAACTCTTCAGTTCAAAATAAAAAGTATATATATAAGCAAACTCTTTATTAAGGTGATGTTCAAGCTATACGACACAATAAATTAATTTCCCTATTGCCAAAACACCGCAAGGTTATAAAACGTGAACGAGAACTATATCCTGAAATTCAGGCCAGCCGTTTATCAACACTATATAGTTAGAGACGTGAAGAAAAAATTATTGAATTTGCTTACTACATTTTTTTTTTTTTGATGTTAGCTACCAGCGATCTCTAAATGCGTGCGAGTAATATTTGGGTATCTCTAGGTCGGTTATGTGACAAGATAAAGGATACGATTCATGTCAGTTGTCACAGCCTAGCGACTCGAGTCCCGAAATCAACAATCAATTCTAAGGAGTTCTTTGTCATAATCTTGTATCTGTCCTCATTTCTTTTAATACTCAGATGTAAAACACTCTTTAAGAACGTTAACAACTTTCATCATGGTTGGTCTATTTGATGAAGAATGATTCACACATGAATGCTAGTTCAAGAATACTCTAGAGGCCATACTGTGTTAGTCATAATGCCACCAAGGTTAGGGCAACGATCTATTAGGCTGGTGGTTTAGTATGGTTTGGTTAGTTAAATTAATTATGGTTTAGTTTGGTTAAGTTTTCTTTTTCTTAACCGGTCATATATATAAGAAATGTAATGTACAGTGAACTGATTGAGCTGAATAAAAAAAAACTTTTCTCTTTCGATTCTTTGATTCAATCTCTCTCTGTTCATCTCCTTGAATCTGAGTTTCAATCTCGATCATAAGATTTGATATGGTATCAGAGTGCAAACACGAATCTTCCGCTTCAATATGAGCTTTCTGGTATCTCTATTCTCGCGATTCTTGAATCTCCTGTGTATCGCGATTAGGGATTTCGTTTCGAGCTTCTCTTCTGTTACTCGATGCTCTGTTGCTTGTGCTTTGAGTTTTGAAGCTTCTATTCTGAAGATTTACTAGCTCGTTGAAGTATAGCTTCATCGGATTTTGGCTATGGAGTCTTCGGCTAATCCTTCACAATCGGCGCGGTCCTCAACGGATCAGTATGATAATCTGTACTATCTGCATAACAACGATCACGCTGGCCTTGCTCTTGTCACGGATGGATTGAACAATGCTTCTGAGTTTCATTCTTGGCGTCGATCAGTGCGTATGGCGTTGAATGTTCGCACTAAACTTGGTTTTATTGACGGAACGATTGCGAAGCATGCTTCGACGCATCGGGATTTTGGATCGTGGTCTCGCTGTAACGATATGGGGGCCACATGGTTGATGAATTCAGTTTCCAAGAAGATCTTCTTTTCATCAACACTGCTAAAGGTATCTGGAACAATCTCTTAGCTTGTTTTAAACAAGATGATGCGCCTCGAATCTTTGATATAGAACAGAGGCTGAGCAAGATTAAGCAGGGATCAATGGATGTTTCGACTTACTATACAGAACTTGTAACTCTTTGGGAAGAGTACAAGAATTATGTTGATATTCTTGTTTGTACATGCGGCAAATGTGAGTGTGATGCAGCAGTTCTTTGGGAGAAGTTGCAGGAACGTAGTCGAGTTACCAAGTTTCTTATGGGACTCACGGAATCGTATGATCAGACCAGGAGACATATCTTGATGTTGAAGCCCATTCCAACGATAGAAGAGGCTTTCAACATTGTGACTCAAGATGAACATCAACATTCGATTAAATCTCTCACTCGTAATGATAATGTTGCCTTCCAGAGTGTTCCTGTGAATGTTCCTGCAGAGACTCAGTATATAGCTGCTTATAATACTAGTCGTCAAGGTCAAAAACCAGTGTGTACACATTGTGGCAAGACTGGTCATACTGTACATAAATGCTTCAAATTACACGGATATCCTCCGGATTATAAGACTCATGGTTCTTCTTATGCTTACAAGAATCAGAACCAGTTGAAGAATGCTCCGGTTCAACAACAGCAACAACAAATGCAACTGAATGCAGCTGTTCAACAACCTCAGCAACAGATGCAGATGACTCCTGTCAACACTGCTCATGCGATGGCTAATGCATATTCTGTAGCTGCGAATTCGATGTACACACCTGGTCCTCAGCCTTATCTTACTACAGGAGGTAGTAATGTAACGATGCAGAACTTTACACCACAGCAGATCCGGAATCTCATTGCTCAGTTCAATTCTCAAGTTCGGGTTCCAGAGACTCAAGTTCCTTCCTCATCGACTGTTCTGACGGCGACAATCACAAATCATGGATTTATGGCTGCTACTTTCACTTCTGGTACAATTCCTTTTCCTTCCAGAAGCCTTACATATGACGATGAAAATTTAAAATTCAAAAGACATTGTCTTTCCACTTTATCATCTTTACTTCCTCATGATGCCTGGATAATAAAAAGTGGAGCCTCTAGTCATGCGTGTTCTGATTTTAATATGTTAACAGACTTAACACCTGTCTCGAGTGTTTTAGTTTCTCTTCCGAATGGTACTCGGGTTCCTATCACACACACTGGCACAATACATATTAGTGATCATTTCATCTTTTATAATGTGCTTCATGTTCCTGATTTTCAGTTTAATCTGATTAGTGTCAGTGGTTTGGTTAGTTCGTTACAATGTGCAGCTCATTTCTTTCCACATGGTTGCTTTATCTAGGAACTTTCTCGGGGCTTGATGATTGGGAAGGATAAGTTGCATCACAATCTTTACATCTTAGATACTTCATCTTCACTTGGTTCACGTCTATCATCTTCGTCTGTTCCTACTTCTTTCTGTGGCTCTGTGTTGGTTGACGAGCATGTTTGGGATCAACGGTTAGGGCATCCATCATCTCCCATATTACATAAACTCACTTCGCATCTTCCATCATTCAAGCCATCTACTTCACCTGATATACACTGCTCTGTTTGTCCTCTGGCAAAACAAAAATGGCTAGCTTTTACTTCTCATAATAAATTGTATGTGAATCCTTTTGATCTTGTTCACTTGGATATTTGGGATCCTTTTCGAGTTGAGTCTGTTGAAGGTTTCAAATATTACATTGGTGGATGATTGTACAAGAGTTACTTGGGTATACATGTTAAAGAATAAAAGTGATATTTCCATTGCATTTCCTGCTTTTATTAACCTTGTTTCTACACAATTTAATTCAAAGATTAAGGCCCTTCACTCAGATAATGCTCCTGAACTTGCATTTACTGATATTGTCACAAACACTGGTATGCTACATTACTTTTCATGTCCTTATACCCCACAGCAAAACTCGGTTGTTGAAAGGAAACATCAGCACTTGCTAAATGTTGCTCGTTCTTAGCTTTTTCAGTCTAATGTGCCATTAGCTTATTGGAGTGACTGTGTGCTTACTGCAGCTTTCTTGATCAATCGTTTTGCTTCTCCATTGCTTGGTAATGTGTCTCCTATAGAACATCTTCAAGGTACATGTCCTGATTATTCTCAGCCGAAAAGTTTGGGATGTCTTTGTTATGCATCTACCTTACTTAAGGATCGACATAAACTTTCTCCACGTGCTTCACCTTGTGTTTTTCTTGGTTATCCTTTGGGGTTTATAGGGTACAAATTGTTAGATTTGGAATCTCATTCTGTTTTCATTTCTCGGAATGTTGTTTTTCAAGAAAAAGATTTTCCTTTTAAAACAACTCATCTTTTATCTGCCTCTGTGGACATGTTTCCAAATACGATTCTTCCTATGCCAGCTCCCTTACATTTTGTTGATTCTACGCCATTACCTGATGTCCTTCCTGATTGTGGTGTTCCTACGCATTCATCTAGGCATGATCATCATTCATCTAGGCATGATCATACACAACCGAGTACCATCCCTGTGAATACTGAGACACAAGCTCTAGGTGGTAATTCTGTGAATATAGAGAGACCAAAACGCACTGCTAAAGCTCCTTCTTATCTGTCCCAGTATCATTGTTCTCTTGTGCCTTTCATTACCTCTTCTCACACTTCTAAACCTCCTGATCCTGTACCCATTTTTCCAACTCCTTACCCATTTCTTCCGTTCTTTCTTATGACGCATTAAGCCCCTCTTTTCAGTCATAC
This sequence comes from Brassica nigra, assembly GCA_016432835.1. Taxonomy (NCBI): domain Eukaryota; kingdom Viridiplantae; phylum Streptophyta; class Magnoliopsida; order Brassicales; family Brassicaceae; genus Brassica; species Brassica nigra. The sequence goes on along the minus strand of CM028245.1, from coordinate 9,455,952 downwards.
ACATTGGCTTCTTCTTTGGAGCGTGAACCGAAAACCTTCAAGCAGGCCATGGCTTCTGATTTTTGGAATCAGTAGATGAATGTGGAACTTGGTGCTCTTGAGCAAAACAGAACTTGGAATATTGTTTCTTTGCCACCTGGGAAGAATGTGGTAGGATGCAGATGGATTTTTACTCTGAAATATAATTCATATGGCACGATTGAAAGCCCCAAATCTCGTTTGGTTGCTCAGGGATATACACAACAGGAAGGTGTGGATTATTTGGAGACTTTTTCTCCTGTTGCCAAACTAACGAGTGTGAAGTTGTTATTGGGATTAGCTTCTGCGAAAGGATGGAGTTTAACGCAGATGGATGTATCTAATGCTTTTTTTGAATGGTGATCTTGATGAGGAGATTTATATGAGTCTACCTCAAGGCTATACGCCTGCTCCAGGAGTTGTCTTGCCACCGAACCCTGTTTGTCGTCTTTGTAAGTCACTTTATGGACTCAAACAAGCTTCTCGTCAGTGGTACAAGCGTTTTTCGTCGGTTTTACTTGGCGCCAACTTCGTTCAATCACCTGCTGATAATACGCTGTTCGTGAGGAAGACTGCAACTTCTTTTGTTGCTGCTCTGGTATATGTTGATGATATACTGATTGTTGGTGATGATGACGGTGCTGTGAATGAACTCAAGCTCTTACTTGCTTCAGAATTTAAGATCAAGGATCTTGGACCAGCTCATTTTTTCCTTGGATTGGAGATAGCTCGTTCTTCTGCGGGAATTTCGGTGTGTAACGCAAATATACTCTCAACCTGTTGGAAGATTACGGGTTATTGGGTTGTAAACCCAGTTCTGTTCCTATGGATCCTAATCTGCACCTGACAAAGGACCTTGGTAAGCTGCTTTCGACTCCTACTCAGTACCGTGAACTCATTGGTCGTCTTTTGTACCTGTGCATTACTCGACCAGACATTACTTTCGCGGTTCATAAGCTGAGTCATTATCTTTCTACTCCAACTGATGTTCATTATCAAATAGCATTGGAGGTTCTTTGTTATCTCAAGACTAATCCTGGTCAGGGTTTGATGTATGCTTCTGATATTGACATTTGCTTGAACGCATTTGCTGATGCTGACTGGGCGGCTTGTAAGGATACTAGGCGTTCTGTCACAGGATTTTGCGTCTTTCTGGGTACATCTTTGATCTCTTGGAAGTCAAAGAAACAACCTGTTGGGAGTCGAAGCAGCACGGAGGCTGAATACCGGAGTTTGGCTTTGGCTATGTGTGAACTTATATGGTTACAGCAGCTTCTCAAGGATCTTTATGTTCCTATGATCTCCACACCGAAGCTGTTCTGTGATAATAAGTCTGCGGTGCATCTAGCTACTAATCATGTATTCCATGAACGCACTAAACATATAGAGATTGACTGCCATACTGTACGAGATCAAATCAAGGCTGGTGGTCTCATTGCTCTTCATGTTTCTTCCGGAAACCAACTCGCTGATATTCTTACTAAACCACTTCATCCAGGTCCTTTCCTTTCCATGTTGCAATGACTCTCTTTGTCAAGTCTTTTTCTTCCGGTTACGTAGCTAAAGACTTGAGCGGGGTGTATTAAGCTGGTGGTTTAGTATGGTTTGGTTAGTTTAATTAATTCTGGTTTAGTTTGGTTAAGTTTCCTTTTACTTAACCGGTCATATATATAAGGAATGTAATGTACAGTGAACTGACTGAGCTGAATAAAAAAAAAAAAATTCTCTTTTGATTCTTTGATTCAATCACTCTCTATTTATCTCCTTGAATCTCAGTTTCAATCTCGAGCATAAGATTTGATACGATCTTCTCAAGATCTCCTCTGCTTATAAGAATATATACCTTATAAAGAGCTTTTTCCATTGTTAGATCTTGTTGATTTTGGAAGTGATTTGAATCTTCGTAACACCAGTAAAAAATCATATTGGTCGGACCACATACAAAGTGTATTTAGTATATATGGTATGCCTTTTGGGATTAGGGAAAATGTCTTTAATAGATAAGGATATTTTCCTAAAAAGAAATGGAATATCGAGTCTTTAAGTAGTATAAATACGAGTCTAATAGGTTATTAACTTATTATTCATTCACATAATCCATATACACTCTAAAAACGGATATTTGACTTATACACTCTCCTTTTATATGAGTGCTTGATCCTCAAATGTAAATTCTCGCTCACGTTTGTTAATAACTTCTTGTGCTAGCTCATAAGGAATGGAAGCATTTACATCACAACATATTCATCAAACGACGACGACTCAATTTCAATACACAGGTTATCTGTGACAACAAACTTTTGAAAAATTGCAAATTGGAAGAATCATTAAAAAAGAAACAAAACTAGCAAGGATATATTTGGCGAGCTAACGAGCTTCAGGGATCACCTCGGTGTACATGTCCTTGCTGTAGTCCATAGAAGTTCTTAATTCAACATCTCGACTTTCGCTTATCCTTGAATTTTCGGATATTAGACACTCTTTTAGACCATTAGCAACTTGAGACATGTTTGGTCTTCCTATGGAAGAGGGACTCAGACAAGACATTGCTATTTCAATGGCCTTCCAGACAGAACCAATGTCATAGTTTTGATGGAGCTTTGGATCCATAATACTTCCAATATCTCCTTTTGATATCATAAAGCTGACCCATTCTACTAGGTGAGGCTTTTCGCGGGATTGCTGAATTATAGGACGGTTTGTAATGATCTCCAGTAATACTATTCCGAAACTGTATTAGTTAAGACATTAATGCAAAATTGCTCAAAATACGATCTTTGTTTTAAACAAACGTTAAGACATCATATTATTTTCCAATATTTGCTATAATCACTCATTGTGTTTCTATTACCTGACAAATGTTGCTTCAGGTCTCCATTTGGCATGTAATCGTAGATGAGGGCCAAGTGGTCTCCTTCATCACAATACCCAACAAGACTCACCAGATTTATATGGTGAACTCTCATGAGCAGCTCCACCTAAACCAAACATCCATAAGCTAAGATTAATGAGAAGATATATATATATATATATATATATATATATATATATATATGAATATCTATTCAGCCAAAGAGTACCTCAGCCTTAAAATGCTTATAGCCTTGAGATGATGATTGCGACAGCAATTTAACAGCTACTTGTTGGGTAACATTAACACAACCGTGATAAACAACTCCAAACCCTCCTTCACCGAGAGCTCTGTCAAAGTTATTTGTCATTTCTTGAACCTCAGTATAAGTAAACCTAATCTTCTTCGAAGCGAATGACGATTCTGGCTTGCTAGTATGCTCAACATCCGGTACGGGTATACTTGGTGGAGCAGGTGAATCTACACAGTAAAATACTTGGTTTTGCAATATATGATTTATGAAATTTCGCTAATGATTGTATGGCTCAAGACATACCTGAAGGAATCTTTTTCTTTCGGAAAACAAGAATAAGAGCCACGACCACCAGTATAGCAAGCAGAGAGGCCGCTGATGCAAAAGCCGGTATCAAGAATTTCTTTTTCTGCTTTTCTGGATTGCATAAACTAGTTTTGCACAAATCTGGATTTCCATCAAGTCTACAAAGTACATGCGATATATTGAAAATGTTAAGTAACACGCAATGGAAAATATATAGCCTTAAGTTAAAAAGATTTACAGTATGTTTTATCTTCAGACCGTATTTTTAGTCTTTGTAGTTTCTGTACAAGAACTACCATTTCTACCCCCATTTCTATATAATTAGCAAATGATACAGAGAATGGAAAAACTTACTTTAATACATGTCCTTCCGTTACTCTATCTAGAAGAGCCTGAGGAACCGAACCGTTGAGATTGTTCCCACTAAAGTTTCTGTTGACAAAAAAATTATCATAATTACAAAACACACGCAAATCCAACAAAAATACATTGAAAAAGATGTTTAGGATTTATGCTTTCTATAAAAATTACATCGAGGTCAGGGATTTCATGCTGGCAAGAAAACTAGGCACTGATCCAGTCAAATTGTTGTTCGAGAAGTCTCTGCAGATGCATGCAGAAAATACAAATGATTGGCTTACATGCGTCAAAATATATCATTCTTGGTTTAAATACTCAACACTGGATATACTTACAATTCTTGTAATTGTGTGAGATTCTGTGAAGCTGGAGCTATGCTCCCAGTTAATCCACTTTCTGTCAATGGTCTTACAAGGAAACGATTTGTGGTGGAGTGGAGAGATCTACGTAACTGCATGTAAGATTTTCCCACGACCAATCTTTAGGGAGACATGGATCTCCTTGACTCCTTGCCAACTGATTTTACTCAGTCGATAAGTAACTTTGATGTTCTTGATAGCGTCAACTAACACAAATGTTAATCAAAGGAGTCAGTATATCTTATGGCAGAATATATATAACTTTCTTGTAATAATTGAGAGCTATGCAAGGTACCATCACTTGGACTTGTTTCCAATTTTGGGAATTCGATAATCGTGTAAGCTTCGAGAGCATTAATCAGAGGTGGAAGAGTTGACTTTGGAGTTCTTAAAAGCTCTAAACGGCAACCTCCCGAATCACATTGCATTGGTACTTACTGTGAATAATGTAAATACCTTTAACTTGGTAGGGCTTAAACCTGAATGATTAAAGTTCCCTTTCAAGATAACGTCAAATTCTCTGGTCTCGTTGGCTTCAAGGGTTTGAATCTCGGCGAAGTGCATGTACAAGTACACTTGAGCATTAGAGGGTTTGGGATTCCAAGTGATGACCAGCGGTCCACTGGCGTTTCTAGGCGTGGCAGCACTTTGGAGTGCAGTTTTTGGTACCTCATATGCATTTGAATTGTTTATGTTGAGATCGGTTGTTATTTGTGTATACGAAGAACCAAAAAATGGGTCCCAAATACGATCACGAACATCATCAGGGTACCTGCACGGAGTTGTATTAGCCAAAAGGAACTGAACAGATAAAAACTTGATAACAAATACTCATCACAAAATTATCCTTGTCAAATCTTCTAAATGCAATACAATAAAACATTATTTATATGTATATCTATACAATATACATATACTGTCTCACATGACCGGTGAATCATGACTGGTACTGAGACTCTGGAGGCTATACACAATTTAGTAAGAGCTTTTATAAAAATAAAAATAAAATTTTGAAAATTCGAGGGATAAATCACTTGGATATGCTCAGGACGGCCTCATGGATAGAATCAGCTGGTCGGACAAGTTGGTCGAGGAAACAAAACTAAATGTGTGGTATATGCAATTTTTAAGAAATCGATAGCGATAAATGCGCGTTCTCTCTCCATTGTTCAAAAATCGTAGGCAGTAAATACCTATTTTGTACAATCATCAGGCGGATAATCTAAGGGCCTATGCGTTAACGAGTTATTGATTTATCGTATATATTTTACAATTATATAAGATATTTTTAATTTTGGGTTAAACATAAAATTATTGAAGAATCATCTAAATTAGATATATAAAATAGAAATAGACAAATTTTTGGTTTTGTACTAATATTATTGCTTAATTTAACAAACTTGGACTAATTTAAATCAATCTAAATTGATTTTAGTCAAATTTAGATGTTACAAAAAAAAGTCAATTTAGATCAATTTAAACTGATGAATCGTAGAAAACATACACACACACACAAAAAAATGAAAATAAAAGAAAGAAGCAGGAATCATCGTGTACATGGACATTTCTTTAAACATCTGACCAAAAACGGAAGGAAAGACTCTCTCAGGCACTGTTTCCAAGGGTGGTCTTTACCCGCCAGGTCTATTGTGTACTCCTAAGCTGACTTTCCTCTTTTGGTATCAGATCTCTGTTTTTTCCCTGCTATTCCCTGTCACCTTTTGAAAAACTTCCTTTTCAAGTATAATCTAGTGGACAAAAGCCACACTCGGTTTACACGCGGGGTCCTCCGACCGTAAAGTTAACGGAGGGCATTTATACTCCGGCCATCTGGTCCTCCGACGATGGTTAGGCATGCTCATCCACCGGTGCAGCTTTCTGGAGCCAGCCAAGAACTAGCAAAGTAGAAGCCCACCGGGCCAAGGGTAGAGTCGACTGACTACTCCTCTACCACCGCCCCCGACTGACCGGTGTCCAGCTCGCCTACTACGGTACACCTCCAGGCCCTCAACTACAACGCGGCAAAGTTTCTTACAAAACGGAGTTCTTCTACTCTGACGGCTTAGCAACTACCTTCGTCAAAGCCAAGCCAGGATCTACCCCAACAAAGCTATCGTCTCTGTTTCACTAACGATGAAGCGTTTCACCGCCGAAGAGAAAGGTAAAAGCTCTCTCCCAGGACCACCGGAACAAAGAAGAATGCGTATTAGGGCTCCGGAGATTGACACCAGCGCACACATCCAGGACAACTTTCTCACTCTAATTGGGAGACTCTGTAACCCAAGAGAACAACAAATGACATCAGTTATCCCGTATCTGACCAGGAAATGGAACATGGTAGGGAAGATCCAGGGCTCGGACCTAGGGAACCACTGCTTCCAATTCAGGTTCCAGGACGAGCAGGAGATGAAGACGGTCCTAGATAACAGACCCTATCAAGTGGGGAGATGGATGATTATTCTCCAAAGATGGGAGCCAATCATCTCACCCACCTTTCCATCACAAATCCCTTTTTGGATTACCCTCAAAGGGATTCCACTCCACTTCTGGGATGAGCGTGTTATAGTGGACATTGGGCAGGAATTGGGTGAACTGGATAACTACGTCCTCACCAAGACCTCAGCAAGAGTCCGGGTTTTTGTTGATGGTCTGAAACCACTTCCACAAGACACGATCCTTGAATGCTCAGCAGATGAGGAATGCATCGTCACCTTCTCCTATGAAAAGCTTGAAAATTTCTGCTCATACTGCCTCAAGCTCACTCATCATGAAAGCTACTGCCCCGATAAGCCCCAGCTTCCGAATGCAGCATCTGATCGGGAAACTACATTCTCTCAGAATAAAGAGGAGAAGAGGCTCCGAGTCAAAGAACAGGACACAAGATTATTACCATCTCAGGCGTACTCCCGGGAAACGGAGGCAGCGATCTATGCGGGAGTTGAGAGAACGGATTTCAAACAGAGACTTGATAGACACGGTAATCCGTTTAGAGAAAGAGTCTCCCTCATCCCTTCCCGATCAAAGTCACTAAAGAATAAGATAACACCAGCAGTCAATTCTGATAGAGTGTATCTTCAGGATAGTAGACGAGATCTTCCTCCACGAAACGCGGCTGCTGCGTCACCCAAACAGAGCCGGCGTCGCAACGATGACCCTCGATATGAAGATCGCCATCGTAAGAGATCACCTGATTACCAATGGAGGAGAAGAGAAGATAGACAGTCAGAAGTTACACCCCCTCCGACTCAGGTTGCAGAAGATGAAGCTCTGGACCAGACTAGACCTCCTATGGAACGCCCCCTAGAGCGTAACCTAGCTACGATGGACTTCCCTCTACCTCTACCACAAGTTCCGTCTACTGAACAATTTATGGAAGAACTCCAAGAAGCCACTCTCCAGTATACAATGTGTGCTGACCCCAAGGAAAGTGCAGCACGCAGGCAACGAGTCCTACTAAGTGACGCGACGGGCTTAATGGAGAAAACAGCAGCTTCGATTATCGAAACGGCTAGAGCTACTCGCCTACTGGCTTTGCAAGCTCAAGCTACTTTCTTAGCAGAGACTACAGAGGGCGAAGAAAGACAAGAAATACTGCAGATCACAAATGGGGACACAGTCTCTATGGACAGAGATCGAGTGGAGATGGTGCCTACAAGGACTGATAGTGACTTTCCCCAATCAGTACCAGACGCTCCCCAATTGGCACCGACAACCCAGACTACCAGAAGGAGGGGAAGACCGTCAAGGATAAACTCGAGAAATCTCCACATTAGTCCGAAGGTGTATCGGGGCTCTAGCTCTAGAGTCCGCAACCTCGTTCGGGGAATTGCATCACCAAAACAGAGTGGGAAAAACACAAATGGGGGGAAGGCATCAGGTAGAACCACTAAGACAAGTGTTTCGACAAGCAGGGCACCCTCGAGCAGAGGAGAGGCAAGTACGGTACCACCACGCCCGAGCATCGTACCAACGATTAAAAGACAGCGGCGGGATTTTCCCAGGCTGTCGCCTCCTCTTCCTTAGCAACCTTGAGTTGGAACTGTTGTGGTTTGGGAAATCCCATAACAGTCCAACGGATCAAAGAGATTAACAAAAGAATCTCGCCTAATGTAATTTTCCTATCGGAAACAAAGAACTCTGATGAATTTGTATTAAAAGAACTTTGTTTCCTCGACTCTTTCCATCACTTCCTGATTCCCCCGAGCAGGCCAGGAAGCGGGGGCCTAGCCCTCTTCTGGGATCTCGACGTGGACCTACAGATACTGGCATCATCGAAAAACTACATTGACACTTTAGTATCTTTCAAAGGACGCCAATTCCACTCTACCTTTATTTATGGAGAACCAGAGACGTCGAATCGCTCTGCTTTTTGGAATCATATAACGAGCATCACCACTTGTCGAGACACAGCATGGATGTTGACAGGAGACTTCAATGACATTGTGGATAATAGCGAAAAGAGCGGAGGCCCGGTTAGGCCAGAAGGATCTTTCTGCTCATTCCGAAGTTTCCTCTCCCAATCTGATCTTTTCGACCTAAAGCACACGGGAGATTTTCTTTCGTGGAGAGGAAAGAGACATAACCATGTTGTTCACTGCAGACTTGACCGGACTCTCGTCAATAGTGCGTGGTCAGATGATTACCCAGCTGGTAGATGTCACTACCTGGAGTTTGAAGGCTCAGACCATCGACCTATTCTCTCCTACATAGACCCGACGCAGGAAAAAGGAAAAAGACTCTTCAGGTATGATAGAAGATTAAAAGATATCCCTGAGGTTAAATCGATCATTGCAGAGGCATGGGAGGCCGATCCCAACAGCTCTACACAACAGCGCCTCTCCGGATGCCGGCACGCAATCTCGAAGTGGACTAAGGAACATTTCGAAAACAGTCAAATCCATATTGCTCAACTGAAGGAAGCGATCAACTCGGCCATGTCGCGACCTGATGGGGAGGATACGGCAATCTCCAGTCTCAATGCGGAGTTACTACAGGCCTACAAAAAAGAAGAGGAGTTTTGGAGACAAAGGAGTAGACTAATGTGGCTGGCAGCTGGAGACAAAAATTCGGGTTACTTTCATGCGGTTTGCAAAGGGAAAAGAGCCAGGAACCGCATCTCAGTCATTGAAAATGCAGCAGGAGAGGCACTGTTTAAAGAAGAACAGATCATCCTGGAAATTACTGATTATTTCCAGAATATTTTTTCCATGGTGGATTCATCCAATACATCCCCGAGCCCAGCTGCAATTGTCGATCAAGCAATTACCCCATCGATAACAGAAGAAATGAACGAGCAGTTGGTTGTGATCCCTTCCCACACGGAGATAAGGAACGCCCTCCTCTCAATACACCCGGACAAAGCTCCTGGTCCGGATGGATTCTCGGCCTGTTTTTTCCACTCAAATTGGGAAGCAGTGGGACCAGCCATCACAAGGGATGTCCAGCGTTTCTTCCGGACAGGGTCTCTTCCCGATCGCATAAACGAGACCCATGTGAGGCTTATCCCTAAGATCCAGGCTCCAAAGCTGGTGTCAGATTACCGCCCAATAGCCCTATGCAATGTGGTGTATAAGTTGATCTCAAAAATCATCACCACCCGCCTCAAACCGATTTTAAATGGGATAATATCCGAAAATCAGTCAGCTTTCGTCCCGGGAAGAGCTATCTCTGATAATGTTCTGATTACTCATGAGATCATCCACTACCTCAAGATGTCAAATGCGGTCAAGCAGTGCACGATGGCGGTTAAAACCGATATGAGCAAGGCCTATGATCGACTCGAGTGGGAGTTTATTAGACTGGTTCTGAAACGGATGGGTTTCCAGGAGAGTTTCATTTCGCTGATCATGACATGTATATCCACTGTCACCTACTCGTACCTAATGAATGACACGGCCCTTGGTAAAGTGATCCCGTCACGAGGAATCCGGCAAGGAGATCCACTCTCACCGTATATCTTTATCCTTTGCGGAGAGGTTCTTTCCGGACTTTGTAGACGTGCCCATGAGACTGGAAGAATGGTGGGTATCCGCGTGGCAGTAAGAGCACCAAGGGTAAATCACCTACTCTTCGCGGATGACACCATGTTCTTCTTGAAGTCCGATGAGCAAAGCTGTACAACGTTGGCGACGATCCTCCACCAGTATAAGATAGCTTCTGGCCAGACCATCAATGCTAACAAATCCGCCATTACTTTCTCTGCGAAAACAACCCAGGAGGCTCGAGCTAGAGTCAAATTATTCCTTGGTATCGCGAATGAGGGAGGAGTCGGCAAGTATTTGGGACTCCCGGAGCACTTCGGCCGTAGAAAGAAGGACTTGTTCACCTCCTTAGTAGATAGAATTCGACAGCAGGCCCGATCTTGGTCTAACCGATTTCTATCTAGTGCGGGTAAGATGACACTACTCAAAGCAGTGCTCTCAGCTTCGCCAAATCACGCTATGTCTTGCTTTGAGCTTCCATTGAATCTGTGTAAACGGATACAGTCTGCACTCACGAGATTTTGGTGGGACGAGAATGAATCCAAGAAGAAGATGTGCTGGACGTCCTGGAATACACTGTCTAAGCCTAAGAAATTGGGAGGACTGGGTTTTAGGGACATCCAACTCTTCAATCAAGCTCTCTTGGCTAAACAGTCGTGGAGAATTATGAAGAATCCACAGTGCCTGCTGGCACGAGTACTGCAAGGAAAATATTGCCAAAAAGAACCAATCACCTCTATCAACACGCCAGCGGCTTGCTCACACGGATGGCGTGGCATTCTACGGGGTAGAGATCTGATTATGAGAAGCTTGGGCAAAGCTATTGGTGATGGTAACACAGTCCGGGTATGGAGAGATGCCTGGATAATAGGAGTTTCAGTTACAACACCAATAGGGCCTGCACGCGAGGAAGACCAGGACCTCTACGTTTCCGATCTCTTCCTGCGAGGCACAACAACTTGGAATGCCCAGAAAGTGCAGGAATTGTTCCCGGTCGAAGCACATGACATCTTGTGTATGAGACCAAGCTCCTTAGGCGCACCAGATAAGCTTATATGGACTCCGACAACAACGGGAGATTACACAACGAAGTCGGGCTACTACTCAGCTGTGGAAAGAGACAGACCCTTGACATTGACCAATCCGGCTCACAGCTTTAATTGGGTCAAGAATATCTGGTCGATCAAGACGGCCCCAAAGATTCAGGTGTTTCTTTGGAAAGTGATGCAGGGAGCGTTACCTCTTGGGGCTTCACTACAGATTCGGGGAATGATGGCTAACTCCGTGAAGTGCGTAAGGTGTGGGGAAGTAGAAACAGCGGCTCACCTCTTCTTACACTGCACCTACACGAAGAGAGTTTGGAAGACTCTACCATTTGAAAGGAATATCGATCCTACGGATTTAGATTCTTTTAGCACGGCAATCTCCACATCTCAAGGTCTACGCTGCCTTCCACCATCAGGTATCACAGTAGACCTGTTTCCATGGCTTTGTTGGTGCATTTGGACATCTCGAAACTCATGCTTGTTTGAGAACTACATTCTGTCACCGGCTGAGATAGGGAGTAAGACAGTACGTCTTGCAAGAGAATGGCAACAAGCGCAACCACTCAAACCCGACAGAGTCCCATTCCCGAACTACCACCAGCCTCCCCCGCGATCTGAAGATACAGTGACATGCTATACTGATGCATCGTGGTCGACCCAGACGAAAATGGCGGGAGTTGGATGGTGGTTCGCCGACGCAACAGGAGCTAAACTCGGACAGGGGTCCTCGACAGAGCGATATGTGGCATCACCCCTTATGGCGGAGGCCATAGCAATTAGGGAAGCTCTACTCCATGCAAGGACACTCCAGTTTTCAAAAATCTGCCTCAAGTCAGACAACCAAGTGCTAGTCAACGCACTTTCCTCGAAACTTCATCCGACGGAGATCTACGGACTCAATCTGGATATCGAGAACCTATCAGCTTTCTTTTCTGCTCTGCACTTCTCTTTTATTTCGCGTAATTTAAATTCTGCAGCAGACTCTATTGCTAAGGCTGCTTATTGTAATACTTACTCTGCTGGGCTGTCTTTAGGCTCTGTTTCTTAATGAAGCTTTTATGGTTGTTCAAAAAAAAAAACTGATGAATCGTACAAAGCAGATTTTAATTAAGAAAACATTTCGACTAGGAACGAGTTACCATCTAAACGTCTCCGTTTTTAGAACCATGGATATCTGCATGAATTTGCATACTTCTATACTAGAAATCTGATCATAATACACACAAAAATGGATTAATACACTCAAATGTGTGGTTTTAAAAGGGAGACATGTCTCTAACATTTTTTTAATATTAACAAAAAAAGTGAGCATATTTCTTGGAAAGCCTATGTCTCACTTATGAGTTAGTATGCTATTTTCTGTTTTTTGTTAAATAAATAAACCCGAAAAGATTTGTATTTGATGTCATTTTCAAAATTTCTTGAATATGCCTAGGCGTTCAGAATTAAGTCAGATATTTTGAATTTTGGACTCAACCTCAACCTCGTAGGTTCCATCTAGGTTTTATATTAGTACTAGATTTTCACCGGCTCTTCATAAATTTAATTTCCATATTTCTGTTTTTCTTTATATAAATCTTAATCAAATTTACAATCTCCGAAAAAAATCGAAGTATTGAATAACAGTTAAAAAAAAGTTGGGCGAAATACTTACAAAAGAAAACGTAATAACATGTATCAGATTTCAATTATAATTTTAGTACTTTAATAATCTGCATTTGGAATCAACCCAAAAGAAAAGAATAACTGTTACTAAGCTAAGTTCAAAAAAAAAAAAGAATAGCTGTTATTATATATATGAATATGGTATATGTACATCCAAAGAAGTCATATGGAAAAAAGTGGATACCGAGAAATGTGGACACGAAGTTACGTTTTTTCTTTCCAGCAATAAGAGAGTTGCAATTTTTTAACATTAATCAAAACTATATCTTGACCCGCACAACTGTACGGGTAATTATTTTATTTTTACGCACATAATTATTTGTTTTACATGATTAATCGTAATATTTAACATATTACTAATTGTTTAATATAATATTTTAAACACACAAAAATTTTATAGTTCAAATGCTATAATTTAATTTATTTGTTTTAAATTTTCAGTGGTAACATATTTTAAATCATGTGATACAAAATTCTAAATTGAAAAATCTTATTGGTTAAGGATCAAGAATTTATGGAAAGTATTATCCTAAATTAATATTGCAAATCAATACAAAACTGTACATGAGTCTAGTTATAATTACAAATTAATTAGATATTTAAAAAGTTTGTTTTAGTTAAAATGAAGTATAAATTTAATTTTAAAATAAGCACGACATTAAGTAGATATTAATTTTTTAAGTGAAAATTAAATATACATTTATTTTAAATAAATATGAAATTACTTAAATATTTAAAAGGTTTATTTTTATGAAAATGAAATATATATTTATATTATAAATAAAGAGATATGAAAAGATTTTATTCAAATATAATTTCAGAGTAAATATAGGAACATTTATTTGATTTGTTTGTTTTAGAATAATTCAAATAATTTAAATATTTATATAAAATTAAATGAAATAACTTTCTAAGAGGTTTCCAAATTAAAAATCACACATTAATTAAGTCATGACTTCTGTTTTAATATAATAGATATGAAAATAATTAATTGGATCTAATATTTATCAATCAGTCATGATTTTAATTTAATAGAATAGAGGATTCATGTTCGGATAGTAATAACATTTAAGATCATATATAACTTTTAACTCATGCCAAATTAAAACTAATTTTGTAACCATTTTATATTTTGTTTCGGAGTCGGGTATTTTTAAAAATCATATCAAACTAAACTTGAAATTAAGTATTTTAGGTAATTATTTAAGTTTCAAATAATTATTTTTAGATATCATATTAAAATAAACATGTGATTAAGCATTTGAAATACTTATTAAGCTTTAATTATGTATTTTCAATTTTTATTTTGGATTTTCAGGCTGAGTTTTTTTTTGTTTATTATTTGAGTTTTTGGATTTTTTGGTTATCCATTTGAGTTTGGTTAATAAACATTTCGGGTTTAGATACGTTGTATATCACCTTACATGATGTATTCGGTTATTTTTACATCTCCGTTGGATACATATTCAAGTTTCTGGATTCGAGTTTTTCAATCTGGATGTTTTATCCAGACCTATATTTTGTACTAATTGGAACTAGAATCAACTTATATACTAGACCATTTTATCAAAATTTTATATGAAATTTGGACTGATATTCGAATATATTAGATAAAAGAATTAATAGTACGACACACAAATCACATTGAATACTTCAAATGGAGCTACTTACCTTATAAATCCAGCGGAATTGTTTAGATACACCCAGAAAGATAGCCTCAGTGAACCAGATTGGGTAACATAAGTATCGTCCCTGAGTGGCTGTATTTCGATGGCTGAAATTATTGGCGACGTTGTTCCTGTCTTAACAAGACATATATCCAAAGAGTTTGACCTAGGTGTACTTATCCATTTATTACGACCAATATAGATATCAAAGCTTGGATCAAGATTAAGACCATCATAATTCCCATATACGGAGCTAACTGCGATGAGATATTTTGTGTCTGGCTTGACATCTAGACTATAACAGTTGCGCTTTCCTTCAGGAAAGTATCTGAGAGTCAAATATTGTTTTGATAATACGTCGTTGAGATTTTTGTTGACTCTACCACTTTTCCCTGTTTGGATGAATGTGGAATCCGATGTGAATGTCAATCCATTAAATTCATTAACGTATGGAGATTCTTCAACAGGTAATCCACAATCCAAACTGATGAATCCTTATAAAAAGAAGAGAAAATTTGGAAAATTGATACATATATTAGATATCTAATAAATTCAAAGGAAGATCACTGTCGACTTATGTACCTTCTTGTGTCTGGGATACAACTATAGCGACATAGGTCCCAATGATGGCCAACAAAAGATGAATCTTCATGTTGTCTCTCACTTTCAAGTTTCTAAGAAATCAAGAGCAATACAAAACTTGCTTCGGCATATATGAAGATAAGATTATACATCATATTTACCTATAAGACGAAACAATAAAGAAAAGTAGTCAAATCCGGCAAGAAAATTAAATAATGCATAGTTTATTGAGAGAGAAAACAGTCAAGAATTTAATTTTGTATTCTCATTAACTCCATGAACAAATGTACAGGTCTATACACGTATACACATCAATATATACATCTAATATAGTTTGTATAAAATTCATTGACACATTCCACGATAAGATCGTGTAGCCAGTTCTTCTGGTGTTGAATCTAGTGTTGTATGAGTGGAGACTCGTTATGCCTAGGAATATTTCCTGCACGAATGTATGTTAATCTCCAGTTGATATATATGTATTACATACTTCGACTCTGCTAGAAGTGCTGGAGTAAAAAAAAATATTCGGTAAGTCAGCATTTAGTCGCCAGCCACGAATAAACGAACACTCCAGTCACGAAAGAGTGACAAGGTTCCTCTTTCATGGCTAACTCTTCCCTTTCGTATGGACCTATTCTTTAAACCAGATATAATAAATAAGAAATCTATAGCTCTTTTTTAAAAACTATAACTTGTTTATCCCATATTTGTGGTTATTCATGCCACATTGTATTACATAAATATATACATTGGTTTTAAAAGTTGACTTTTTCTCTACTCGAGTGCGAGAAAACAACCGATAAAAATGTCCTCTTTTTCATTCCTCCGCCGGCGTCATGGCGTTGGAACCCACCACCGCAAACACTAGAACTAGAGGGGGATTTAGAAGAACTCTGTATAAGCTTCATACCAAAACCATACAAGGATACTCTGAAAAAGTCGTGGATCTAGAGATGAGGCTTTACGGAAAAATAGTAGAAGAAGAAGACGATGTGAAGACTGATAATGAATACCTCTGTTTTGTAACGAACTTAACAGCTTCCTCTCTCTTGCTCCTTATGGGTTTCGAATAGTTCTCTAACTCTCTCCCCCCCCCATCAATTCTGCAAGGCCCAAACCATATTGACCTGAAGTCAACTTCTTTTTTTAACTCTGGTTTGATTTAACTGAGGAGACATCATTCATATGTGACTGAGGGACCTCCGGGGTGGCTCTTTGAACTGTTTGTTAATGAGAGTCGGAATCTCTGATCTTGATGGGTCTTTTGAAAGAAAGGATGTATGGGGTATGGCCCCCCTTTGTTTGTTTTGGTTTTTGAGCATCTTTCCGAGAGTAAGTTGTGGAGCTGTTGTAGAAAAGATGTTACTCTTATCTTTTTTATAGAAGTCAACTTCATTCACATGTTTTTTTTTTTTTGAAAATCGCATGTTTTTTCTTTCCTTTATATTTTCTCATATGAACATATCTCCGATTCTTTTTTTTCTATGAAAATATGTACAATTCTTTATTATATACTTTTTACGTAAAGATTATTTCACGTTCTTAAAACGTAGGTAACAGAAATAAGATTTTTTTTACTCTCTGGACCACTTTCTCACTTTGTTATTACATCTAATTTCTCACTTTGTTATTACATCTAAAGCCACTTATTGCTGGTGACATACTTTATGGTGTTACAAAGATTTTACTACCCTCTAACTAAAGATAGAACCAATTTCTAGCAACTTGCTGAGCAACCCAAACTAGAGTTACGTGGGTTCCATGTTTCTTCTCTATTTTCACTTAACGTTTTCAAAATTAATGGGACACAACTCTTTTATATTTATTTACTTTACCATTTCAAAATCAACTTTCAAACCCTAATCCCTTATTTCCAGCCACCTAAATCCATCTCTCTCGAAAAGTTTCTGAATTTCTCGTTCGCAGCGTGCCTTAGAGGAGTGGAAGATACCAACAATCTCTTTCGGAACTATAATTACCAAATTTTGAAATTGATAAAACTTAATCAACGCTTAGCTTCAGATATTGGATGAGCTCGGGATTCAACGTCGGTGAGCTTGGGGTAGCTGCGGTGGTGTTTCAGAGAGGTGATGAGCTTGGGATTCGCTGTGGGTGAGCTCGAGATCTGCCGTGGGTGAGCTCGGGGTAGCTGCGATGGATTTTCAGAGAGTGGATAAGCTTGGGATTCGCCGTGGGTGAGTTCGAGATTTGATGTAGGTGAGTTCGGGATCCACCGTGGGTGAGTTAATTTGGGATCTGGCATGGCTGGAGTTTCAGAGAGTGGATGAGCTCCAAGGTTGTTATCTCCGATTTAATTTGTCCACGAATATTTGTCCATGCAACCTTGATGACAGCTGTGGCGACGAAGCTGTGCCTCCGTCATTGTCTTGTTCATGGATGACTTCAAGAGATGTAGTAATCCAAGGGTGGAGACGAGATTGTCTATTTATCACCTCTGTCACATATTCAAACACCCATGGAGAAAGATGACACTCCATCACAGTCCCCTTTGGTCAGCCAATACGGCACACAACATTACGTCCACAACTCCCCCGTACATGTTTCGTCAGTCAAAAACTCTTCCTTCTACACCGCACCGTCCAAAACTCATCCATCCATAACTCACCCGTCCACAAATCGTCTGTCCACAACTCGTCCGTCCACAACTCACCTATCAACAATTCGTCCGTCCACATCTCACCCATCCAACTCTCCCATCCACATCTCACTCGTCCACAACTCTCACCTCTACATCGTCATGTAACACCCAGTTTTAATTTAACATCAACCGTCAGATTAATCTTCTTTTCATCTTGTGGCTATAAATGCAGCACAATAGTCAAGATACCAAACCTAATAAATGTTAAAGAAGTTAACTTGATTAAAAAAAAAAAAAAAACAAGAAGCTAAAAAAACTAAGGCAATGCCACACTTCCGTTTCTCTTCACTAAAGGCAATTTTGTCAACAAACAGCCTCAGAGATGGTCTCCGTGAATGTATGGAGCAAGTGGAAAGTGACCCTGAATGCAACCTAAACTCAAAAAGTGACCTATTATGTAATCAAACTCCAGAATAAACCCAATTATTGAGGAAATCGACGCTGTGTCTGCCTCAGGGTTCGTCTAGTCAAAAACCTGCTTCAAAAGCTAACATGCACGACTACCTACAGTGTCTGTCTCTGTCCTATTATTCAAAATCACATAAAATAATTGTAAAAATATATTAACAGAAAGTAAAATTCGAAAGTTTTCTTAATTCGTATTGTTTAAATTGGCTTTTTCAGCCGGAAGAAGCTGTAACGGTAAGTTTTGCTTTGTCCTCCAAAATGTGCATTCTGTAATTATTTCCATACAAGTTGGTTCTTAGTTCTTGCCACCAATCAGTTTGGCGAGTCACTAACACACTTTTTTCATTGGAGTATCTCTGCGACTCTGCCTCTGGACCTAATCTCGTTAAAAGTAGATACATTTTTTGTTCGCATAATTTATTTCTTAATGTATACTAGGTGATTTTCCCGTGCTCATGCACGGGTATAAATATTTATAAAGTAAATATATATTATAATAATTTATTGCTATTTAATTTTGATTTTAAATTAATTTATAACTTTTATGCATAATATATATTAATAATATTATATTACTTTAATTAGATATATGATTTTAGATATGTTAGATTAGATCTAGTCGATTTAACTATCATTTGGGTATATTGGATTGCATCTATTTATCTGAATTCAACTATAATATTTTTTATTCTAAATCTATTAATTTTGATTAATTTTCTTATTTGCATTTAGGTTGGTTGTTTTCTTAGATATGTAAATATATATTAGGAATATTATGTATAACTTAAGATATATTGTGCTTAGAATGAAATAAAAAAATAAACTAAAATGTTTGATTCCAAATTACGTAAATTAGTATAATGATATTGTTCTAAAGTCTCAGATTACTAATTATAAACTATTTTAGTCAACTAAACATATATCCGTTTATGTTACTTAATTATTTTATGTAATCATCTAAAACAATAGATAGATATATAAAAATATCTCTATTACTTTGAAAATATATTATTGTACTTGTTTAAAATTGTGTTTTATAAGAATATTATTTCTTTTATAATATCAAGATTATCTGTGAAAATATAATTATAAAGAATATATTTTATTAGTATATTTTATGTTATCAAAATTGTTTATTAAAAATGGAATATTACTATTTTGTGAATTTTCCTTTTTAATGAAATATTATTATTTATACATATAATTTCGTCTTTAAATTTGTTTTTTTAACTTTATAAACGTTTCCTTTAAAAAATAACATTTCAATAATACTAATTATAAACTATTTTAGTCAACTAAACATATATCAGTTTATGTTACTTAATTATTTTATGTAATCATCTAAAACAATAGATAGATACATAAAAATATTTCTATTACTTTGAAATCATATTGTTGTACTGTTAAAATTGTGTTTTATAATAATATTATTTCTTTTATAATATCAAGATTATCTGTGAAAATATAATTATAAAGAATGTATTTTATTAGTATATTTTATGTTATCAATTTTTAAATGGAATATTACTATTTTGTGAACTTTTTTTAATGAAATCTTATTATTTATACATCTAATTTCGTTTTAAAATTCGTTTTTAACTTTATAAACGTTTCCTTTTATTATATATGTTATTCGAAAATTTTATAAAGGAAAATAAATAAAAATTCAATAATAGTATTTAAATATAATATTTTTAATTTATTAAGGGTATCAATGTAAACAACCATCGTGAGAGTTGACGTGAGCGCGACACATAGAAAACTGACTTCTCAAATAATATTATAGAGATTATATATTTGACTTTTTCTATGAGATATTGAGATTTTAACATAGGTGATAGGCTGGACCAAATATTTAGGATTTATAATCATAAAAAAGTAAGGAAAACAATTAGGTCACCACACATTCCAAACTAATTTCTTAATAAGAAACGAAAATTACATTTGATGAAAATCTTGCAGGTCCATCGGATATCAATGTTAGAGGTTTAGTAAATAGACAAATACCAATATTACATTGTGTCGAATATAATAAGTTTTCGCCGAACTACGTGGTAAAGAATTTACTCTGAATTTAATCAAAGCTCGCTTGCATTGCATCCACAGATCTACTAGCAAACCCAAATCACATATATATGATAATCAAAGTTCATAAAGTGAAAGGTTGAAGTATAAAAATTATGTTTCGTTCACAGATAAAACATGGACGGTCACGCAATATCGGTGCATATACAAAATTTGTAACTTCTTTTTTTTTTTTGTTATATATGACCTTGATAAGTACCCCTAGCTGGATTCCAGTTCAATATATAGTATCTCATAGTATGTTTATTTTGTATTATTTCTTCTTTCTAGTACTGAGAAAGGGTTGTGTGTGAACTCGTTGAAAATGCATGGCTCAGTTAACGTCTCGCGCATACTTAATGCTTTGCAATAAAACCAAAAAGAAATTGATTATCTCTTTTCTTATCATATAGTATTAACTAATTAGAGGTGGAACGAAGAAGCACCATGTGAAAAAAGTGTTGTTCGGATAACATTTCACTTGATTTTTTTCTTCGAGGACATTAAAAAAAAAACAAATCCAATCGTAGTAGTGGCTAGTGGGTTCAAATTGTAAAGTTGGAATAACACACATGTGATCTCATAATGATATACGGAAGTAATTATAAAAGATATAAAAATTAAGTCTCACTAACACAATAAATCATAATTAGTGAATTATCTATTTAATTCTCACATCACTCTTCTCATACTCGTGGTACGTATACCATAGTCAAACAAACAAAATCACTGATGTGAGATGACATCTACTTTGTTGTATTTTGTAGCCAAATAATTTTGGTAACTACTACTCTAATCAATCTGTCTTAAACTTGCTTTTTTCATAAACTTGTTTATTACTTCTATGTATCTATCTATTTTTCCTTGTCAGCATTTTCGTCTGGTGTGAACTGTTAAGCCAGTAAACGTTTGAAACAAGCTTTACAAATAGAAAACATGTATAACAATACGCGAGATTCTCTTTGAAGATAATAAAAATTTGATTGATGAAGTTAACGTCAGATATGATTGGATATAATCATATGGCATACAGCTTATTGTGGGGACTACCGCATTGGATTCGGGAACCTCAACTAAGAAATCTTCTATGTTAGACACGCGGTTACATGTCAGTGTTCCACGTTATTGTTTTGATAAATTCATCAGAGGTGAAATTTAAGGGTTGTGGGGTGATCACATGGGAGGTTGGATGTCTTGAAGAATGGCATGGGCCTTCACAAGTTCTCTACTTACCGTCTGTAACACACATTCCTATTTAACCATATGGGTTTTTTTTTTTTGAAAATTAACCATATGGTTCTCACTGCAATATTTTCTTTTTCCTTTTATAAACTTAATGACCATGAAGTTCGGAACGAAACCTCTAATTATTTTACGGGCGAGAAAATAAGAGCAATGTTTGTATAGTTACTTTCCCATTGTTGTGCTCCAATTCGTATAATAATAGAACTGTATAATTTAGACGATTAGGGGATATACAGTCATCAATTAACGCATAACGCCGTCTTGATAGAACATTTAGTCTGCTTTTTAGAACACTCCATTTTAATGATAAAGTCACGTGATTTTCCTTACTAAGTTACTATAGTGTTCTTACTGTTACTGAAATCACAGTGAGTCTCCACAACATGTTCAGCAACCATAAACTGAACCTTACAAATTCAAAATAATAATTATAGTGATAGAAGTGTCACGACCACGATCACGGGACATAGATATTGATATTGTTTGGCGCGTGCGGCTCGAGTATATCAAGAAACATTAAACTATAGACAATATATTATGTTTAGGTCAGGTGTTAGCTTATAATGTTATGATTTCAGTTTAACAGGTTCGCCGGTTTACATGCTCCGATGATTACGGTAATCATATGGGACCCAGAGTTCTACGTCGGACAAGTACACTTGATAGGATTCCATGTGGTGGTCCCCAAGCTTGTCATCACTCATCCTCCAATCCCAGCCTTCAACTATGTATTTTCAAAACACCAAAAACGCTTCTTGCTCACTCGACTGCTTGAGGCTTAATTCGTCAAAAATTAATTTGTTAATCTTTCTTTATAGGATGATAAAATGTGACATTGTTTGCATATTTTAAGGTTATCTTCTCTCATTAGTCATCTATTTATGTCAAACATTTCAATTCTATTTTCCAGATGTATGTAGGAGTCCTGCTTATACCAAACTCCACACATGTCTAGTTGTAGATATACCATGTGACAAGTTAAAATTGTATTAGCTAAAGAATCTTTAAAGAAAATATGGAAAGCAACAATGGATTATCATAAATAAATGAGAGACATAGTGAAGACTATATACAATGCATTGAAACCTTTGTCTTCTAGAAAGAGTCAAATTCACCTATACCTCTTTGGTGCAAATAGATTATTTCTTTTACGTATATTACCAATGGTTTATCCAACTTTTTTTTTTTTTGATAAAAATTGTTTATCCAACTTGAAAGGCTTATGTGTGGAAAGCTTAAAACTTCTTTTCATTATTATAATAAAACAAATTATTTCTCGAAATAACATTCACTTTTGTTATTTTCTACATGTATTATAAAATGGGGTAACAAACTTTCGTTCATGGAGTTTTGATAATTGTGTTTTCTTTAGCTTCCAAGTAACATAAATACCTTTTATTTGATAATGTCCGTTACCTATGGACCAATCATACGTCTTCCAACGAAGGGGAGATTATGCTTAAGAAAGGTATTAGTTTTGATACTAAAACAATAATTTTATCTTTGGTTTTGATTTATGATTTAAGATACTATAACAATTTCGTTATGATAATGTATGATTTAAAATAGAAATACAATTGAAAGATTTTTTTTTTTGTAACGCTAAAAAAAATTGAAAGTGTATTTGTGACTACTTATGAGTGTATCGTGTAGAAAAATTTTGTATTCATATGCAAACCTGTGACTATTATAAAACATATCATCATAATTACGTAATATTTTCCTCATCATCGGTTATACTTATAGCTAGAAAATGTTTCAAATATTAAAGGTAATACAAAAAAGTTTATACTTTACTCTTTAGTGTTTAGAAAAGTGTTCGCGCTATTTCAGATGCATATTCAACTTTTATCGTTTTTCTGTCTGTTACTGTGCTACATGTCCATATTTCTAATATACCATTTAAATACTTAATGCATAGTTGTAGCCTCGCCGAAACATTGTTAAAACCATGATTATAAGCTCCAGCTGTTAATATATATTTTTCAAACTAATTTAGCTTATAATTGTGCAACTTAATAAACTAATCCTGCCAGTTATAGAAAAAAAAAATTCAGTACGTTATACATATCAATAGTTTTTTTGGTCTATACATATCAATAGTTATGATAGGTTCATAGCTAATGAAATAAACTCGTCACTTTTGGAGGTCGTGACACTTCCGATAGTGGTCGTCTTAACGCGCTTGAAGGGAGTGTAGAGATAGCTTTATCAAGTCCATCCATAGCTAGTATGATTGGGTGATAGTATTCACGCGATCTGACCCGCTCGTGACATTGACAATAGACATTTAGGGCAAGACCCAAACATAGTTAATATAGGATTTGTATTGAACTCATGACTTTTTGTACATGAGACATACTCACTATGTAGAATGATCCATATTCTACACTTACATACAAAATCTTAAATTTTTTTCTTAGTTTTTCAATGATCCAAGTCACGAAGGTACAAAAGTTTGAAAAGAAAAAAAAACTGAAAAAGAAGTTTGAATAAGGAGGAAAATAGCAAAAAATGTAATGAACTCTTGTTACGATAAAGATAAAGAATATTACGAGTCAAATAAAATAAAACCTTTATTTATGCTTTAATGTAATTTATATAAACACCTCCGTTTCCCTTCCCTACACACATGACAACACTCGGATAATTTCTTCTTCTTCCTCTTGCGTCCATCTCTCCCTCTAAAAAAATGGCAATGTTGGGTTTGATGTTATGTCTTCTAACAATTCTTGCGGATTGGACAACAATTTCTGAAGCAAGAATCCCAGGAGTTTACAGTGGAGGTGGTTGGGAAACTGCTCATGCTACTTTCTATGGTGGCTCTGATGCTTCCGGCACCATGGGTATGTGTATCCATTAATCTCTTTCTTCTACCAAAATCACAAAAGAAAATTATTTTTTATTTTTCACATTTTCACATCAATTTAAACCTAAAGTCCCCATTTTTTGGGTACGACATTGTTGAAATCTTGAGTTAATACAAAACCCAAATAAAAGATCTAGAAAAAAAAAGTTATCATCTTTTGCGCATCTGTACTAACGAAACTTACCACATTGTTAAATTAACGTTTCTATAAATGTAAAATGTCGGAATATTATAGGTTCTTGATTTTGTACCCTCAAAGGTTTCAACTTTCAATTTTAATAATACAAACCTAAACCTGCTCTGTTTTATTTGAACCAGGAGGTGCTTGTGGGTACGGTAACTTGTACAGCCAAGGTTACGGTGTGAACACGGCGGCTCTAAGCACGGCTCTGTTCAACAACGGTTACAGTTGCGGTGCTTGTTTCGAGCTCAAATGCGCGAGTGACCCTAAGTGGTGCCACTCAGGTAGCCCTTCCATCTTCATCACTGCCACCAACTTCTGCCCTCCAAACTTCGCTCAGCCCAGCGACAATGGCGGATGGTGCAACCCTCCTAGGCCTCACTTCGATCTCGCTATGCCTATGTTCCTCAAGATCGCCGAGTATCGCGCCGGAATTGTCCCCGTCTCTTTCCGCCGGTAAGCAGAGACATTTTTTAGTGTTCATTAGAATTCAGTTTTTTGGATACTTGAGAGTCTTGAGAATCTCTGAAAGGATTTTGATTGGTAGTTTCAGAATTTTTGGGGTAACAATGTAATATTGTGCTAGTTTAGGCCTTAGTGGCAGTAGGATTAAAAGTCTGGGGCATTAAACATAACATTTTAGAAGTATCCGGGTCCAATGTTTCGGTTGAGAAGACTTACGCTAGGCAATGTTTTGAAAACCGGACCGGACACCGACTCGGTGCAGCTACTAGTTGACTGATTGGACCGGTTCAACCGGTCAAACCGTTTATTTATGAAAATATATATATATATAGTTTTATATGTTTATATTACATGAACTTTACTTCTATATATAATATATATTCTCTTTCTTTTCTATAATTAACTAAATATATATAATAAATATAAATCTAATTATATATAGTAAAAAATTGAATAGTGAATACTATGTAAACTGAAAATGATAAAATCATATGATTTACAATTAAAATTATCATATTTATTTATTTTACAAATAACATCTCAAATTTTATGAATATGGTAAAATAAAGCTAGTATATGAAAGTCAAAAATAGAATTTTCACATTGTTTCTTAAAAAAAAAAAATTAATTAAATAGTGATAGTTGAATACTAATTATACAATATTAAATTTTAGCTACTAATAATTAAAATATTTAATTATATATTAATTTTAAAACCGGTTTTAAAATTGATCCGGGTCACCGGTTTGACCGGTTTTTAGCCGGTTTTACCGGTTTTTCATAAATCCGGGTTTTAAACCGAACCGGACTTGGCTTCTTCAGCGAGTCACGGTCGGACCGGTTCGACCGGCCGGTCCGGTCCGGTTTTCAAAACACTGACGCTAGGGCTATTGGTCCCTAAATTTACTTTAAATAATAAACTTCATTTATAGTATCATAGGGAGTTGGGAAGTCTTGCATCTGGATTGGGTTAATGTTCGACTTGATTAAAAGTTTGGGGGTGTAAACTTAACATTATAGAAGTATCAGGTTACATTCGAAAAGTCTTTTTGCTTTGATTCTTGGCGCGAGTCGGTGCAGCATTAATGTCGGGTGCCAAATCTTAAAGATCTTATTTTATACACAAGGACGAATCTGTCCTTCCAACAATCTGCTTTTAAACAACTATCAGTACTACTGTCGTAAAAAAAAAGGAGTGATGGGGTAACAAAAAATGAATGTGTGTATTTCCTCAGTCAACACGCGTTTTCCAACTTTTTATTTGTAGAAAGCCCTTTAATGACGAAACTACCTTTTTGTTTTCTTTTAAATTACTACAGAGTCCCATGCCGGAAGAGAGGAGGAATGAGGTTCACGATCAACGGTTTTCGTTACTTCAACTTGGTTCTGGTCACAAACGTCGCCGGCGCCGGAAACATCGTTCGGCTGAGCGTGAAAGGAACAAGAACCTCGTGGATGAGCATGAGCCGAAACTGGGGGCAGAACTGGCAGTCGAACGCTGTTTTGGTTGGTCAGTCACTTTCGTTTAGAGTCGCTGCCAGTGACCGTCGATCATCCACGTCATGGAACATTGCTCCGGCTCATTGGCAGTTTGGTCAGACTTTCATGGGAAAGAACTTCAGAGTCTAAGGGCAATTTCGGGAAATCATCTATCAAAAAAAACTATTCATTAGTATTTTCTACTTATTATTATAAGCCGAAGGCAACTAGTAATTTGAGAAATTATATATATCAATATTATTTTTCATGTTTCCAAGACCACTAAAAGTTCCAATATTCTACCTCTGTTGGGTTGTTTTCTTGTTCTACCGTGTTCGTTGGGGAGTGTGAATGGCTGGTGTTTTTTTAGCGTGTGGGGTCTTCAGTGTTTAGTGAGTTTTCTTTTGGGGTTAGATTAGAAGTTTGTTGGAAGTAGAAGGAGCTGAAGCAGATGCTATGAGTTCTGCTATCAAGCTTGTTATGGTAAAGAAGCAGTAATATCAGTTTGTAATGCTTCTTGTAGACCATCATATTGTAATATATATGAAGATTTGGGTATGCTATGGTTTAATATCTTTAATTTCTGAAAAGTAAACCAACTCGGATTGCTCTGCACACCAAAGTCAGGCATTAAACGAGTTTTTTTTTTCGGGAAAAGAAAGTTTTGAATATATTCACTATATTATTTATTTGAATAAAATCAGATTATTATCATGCATGCCTTTTAAAAATAGCAATTGGTCATGTGTTTTTCTGGAGAAATTTTATGTGTTCTTACAATAAGATGTTATTTAGTCGATGATACACTATTACTATATGATATGAAGTTATTTTATAAATTACATGCCAAAGAAACATATAACATATTTACAGCTGCCAAAGAAACATATAACATATTTACAGCTGTCTCTTTATATTTATGCATAAAAAGAAAAGTCTTCCTATATTCATCTGGCAAATTCACCAAAAAGATTTCACATTATTGATTGGCTTGGTGACCCCTTTTTACAATTTGTAATTGTAACGTTTACTTTACTGTCATTGTTGGTTATTATTATACTTGAAAATAAAAGTAAATAATTAATTGATTGGTCCTAAATATTTGAGTTATCTAAGAAAAAGGTTGGGTGGATAGTATAAAATGAATGAAAATCCTGGAATTAACTCTAAAAGCCTAAAGGCTAAAACAAAACAGATGATAGTGAAATTTTGTACATAAGCAATCAGATACTTACGAAATGTATTAATGTTTCCTTATTCCCTCAGCCAAACCCATACCATCCAATATATAATTTATACTGCTTATTTTTATAGCTTTTGCGTTTATTTATTAGTATATATAATTGATAAATGATACAATACATTTTCATGTTCCAATCATTGTTCTCGTTTATATGTGTATATAAGAAAAATAGAGAAAGTGGAAAAGAAAAGGGTAGAATCGAAAAGAGACAAAGAGAGTCACATCAAGGAGGAAGAAGGTCCATTGGGTACTTAACGAGGAGAAAGAAGATGAGAGAGGCTTGCACATGGGTGGTGGGTTCTTTTTGTTCCCTCCCTATACTATCTGTGTCTATATCTGTAGCTATAATTTCTTCCATTAACTTTAGGAAATAAATGTTGATTAAGAGAAATCTTAATATACGAGTCCTCACGAGAATCACCTCTACTTCGCATAGCCTTTTCTTGTCACTGGAAAACATCCAACACATTACAACCAAAAGAACCATCGAAAGCCGGTATAAAATGTTAACATCTCTGAAATCAAGAGGCAGCTGAATATAAAGTTATCTGCGGAATCATAAGCCCAAAAGAGGAAAGCACATGAAAAACAAGCAAACAAATTAATTAAACAACAATTCTTTTAGTTTGCTGAAGTTTAAATTTTAATGATATCTTTAGTCTTTTTTTACTAAACATATAAAAACGAAACATTTACGATTAACATGTTACTCGTTTCGACCAAACTACTGCTTTACTATCTTCAAACTTGGTTGCAAGTTAGGTTAGCTCAATGAATGTTACATCTTCAGAAAATCAAACGCTTCTCAACTTGACACGTAACCAAAGGTTAGTTAACCTGTCACATCAGACAATCACACATCCTCAAAAGTAGAGAAAAAGGCTGGAGAACACTTTTATTTTGTGTTGACTCTGATAGAGATGATTTCACTTCACCAATTTTGAGAGAAGAGAGGAGAAGCAGACGAAGGAGAAACAGCTTCATCTTCAAGGTTTACTCTGTTCTGCTTCATTACTCTCGTAAATGTTCCAATTTGGAATTTGGCTCTATCTTTACACAACTTGAATATTGGTGTTGTGATTAGATATCTTGTTGTGTGTGTTTCAGTGAGGTGAGTTTCTTAGGAGTAGTGATCTATCTAAATCTTGTTAAGTTAGTTGGGTATTGCCGGAGAGGGATGCAACGGCTCCTAGTTTACGAGCTTATGTGAAATAAAACCTTGGAAGATCATCTTGAAGGCAGACTAGTTAGAACATGGTAAATATAGTTTTAAATCGTCTTATTCAATAACAAAGCTTCAAGTTGAAGACATGAGACATCATTTTTTTACTTTATGTTAGTCAACTCTCAGCACTACAAACACCAATTGTCAAATCTCTGACGAGCCATGAACATAAGCAAAACTGTACATCTGAACTAAACAGAACAGAACATGATCAGACAAACAGAGGTGAAGCAGAGGGACGTGGATAAGCAGCTGCTATTCCACCCACAGCGGCTTGTCTAGCAAAACCAGCATTTGGGTTTTGGCTCACCACAACACTATCACTTCTCCTACGCATTCTCCTCTCGATCTTATCAATTTTTCTTCCTCCACCTGCTTCATGCAAAGTTTGAATATGTTCGAGATGAGAAACAACCTCACTCATGTTTGGTCTCAGCTTTATCTCTGGCGTGAGACATCTCAGCGCTAGAGTAGCTACTTTACACGCTTCCTCCATTGAGTATTGATCATGGAGACGGTTATCGATAACTCGGAATACCTTCCTCTTGTTTGCTAGTAACGGTTTAGCCCAGTCTACCAGCTTTTGCTCACCCGGTGGACGGTTCTTGTCTACGACTCTACGTCCAGACAGTATCTCTAAAAGCACAACACCGTAGCTATAGACATCACTCTTGGTTGTTAGATGACCTTAAGGAAAGTGAAATAGTCAGTGGTGCATCATAACAAGTCACATCAAGATGTTTGAGAGACTAACCTGTCATAAGATACTCAGGAGCTGCGTATCCGTAAGTACCCATGATCCTTGTAGAGACATGGCTCTTATCACCCGTTGGACCGTCTTTAGCCAACCCAAAATCAGATAGCTTGGGGTTGTAGTCCTGTGATCATTTCAAACATATGATCAGTAAGGTAAGTATACATAGGCATGCAGTATTCTCTCTCTTTCATATTAGATGATATTTTACCTCAATGCACAAATATTAAAAAAAATATTTTTTTATTTTTGAAAATATCTTTTATTACGAAACAACAAGACTTTCTCAAAACATCATCTATTTTGAAATCCTAAATTTATCAGCTACCAAAAATCTAGACGCTGATCGCTAAAACTCATCGCCATGACTAGTCGCTGATCGCGCTAAACGAACAACATTTGAACGCTATCTCTGATCGCTAGCGACTATCAAACGATCATTTTTTCATCTTATCAAAAAGAAGGAAGAATGCTGAAGTACCGAATCAATAAGTATGTTGGAAGTTTTGAAGTCACGGTATATGACTTGAGGCTCAGCGTTGTGAAGAAAAGCTAGGCCTTTTGCAGCACCAAGTGCAACTTTCAACCGGAGAGTCCAAGATAATGGTTCGAAGTAAGAACCTCCTGCAACAACATCAAGAACACAAGATTCAATACTCAAGAAACATTTATAGTAATTACTAGAGGAATATAGACAAGAGAAGAGAAGAGAATACTTCTGAATAAGTGGTTCTCTAAGCTTCCACGAGGCATGAACTCATACACAAGAAGACGTTGCTCATCCTCTAAGCAATAACCAATGAGTTTCACAAGATTAGGATGAGAAAACTTCCCCAAGTAATCCACTTCTGCCTATAAAACCATCAATCAGAGCTAAACATAAACAAACAATCTTCTAAATATAAGTTCAAAAAGATCTGATTCTGAATTTACCAGCCATTCTTGATGACCTTGCCAACCATCTTGGTTAAGTCTTTTGACAGCAATAACCATACCGGTCCCCGGTTTAGATGCAGTGAGAGACTGCTCATCAATCCATCCTTTAAAGACACAACCGAATCCACCTTCACCAAGAACACTGTCTGGTTTGAAATTCCTAGTTGCTGATTTGACCTCAGCGAAGCTAAAACTTTTGAGGTTTGGAGATTGCAAGATCTCTCCTTCGGTTCGAGGGTTTGTTCTGATTGACACAGACGAGCCTTTGCTTCCCATGCTCTGTGTATCATTTGCCTCTGAGCTCATGTACTTGGGACTCGCACCTATGCAAACACCAAACAAATAGTTTATTTACAAAAAAAAACTTTACATTTCACATTTTTGACAAAACCCATTTCTCCAAATCATCGTGCAAAATGATTATGAAGAAGACAGAGCTTAAAAAGAATTAATCAATTATCAGCGGTAGAAAAGACAGATTTGTCAAAAACACTAAGCTTAACTTTTAAGCTAAGTCTCTTTTTATGTCTCAACTACCAAAAACCTAACCTTGAATTGATAAGAAAAAAAAAAACTTTTAGAAATGCATAATAACAAATCTAGAAGTGTTTTTTTTTTACAAATCAACATTTGCATGAGTAGTCCTTATTCTATATATGTAGATGAAAGCTTGAGTTTTGAAGTACCTGTGTTACTTGGACTCTCAGCTTTAATCTGAGCACTTAAGCAAATCCCCATGATTTTGAGACTGATCTAACAAAACCCTTTCTGTATACAGGCTAGAGATCAAAAAGATGTAAACGTTATCAATGAAAATCGATAAAGATCATATTCAAAAAAAAAAAACCATAAAGTTGAGAAAGAAACAGAGCAAATCGTGTGGATATAGAGATAATTTAACTCTGCAGCTCACCTATTTTCTTTGTCAACCAAGAAAACAGATAGAGAGGAAGAGAAGAGACAGAGATAGACAAGTTTCTATCGACACTTTGCTGCAAGTAGCTAAGAGAGAAAGGGAGAGGCGTTGGGAGGTGGCATTGATGACGGACCGGTCCCGCCTTTAAACCTATCTCTTTATTTTCAATACTTACCATTTTAAAATTCAACGTCAATATTCGTTTTTTTCCTTTGTCTCCGACAATTTTGTTTTTTACATTGAAAAAGTTCTTTTCAAAGATTATTAGTGATTTAAGAAAATAATAGTGATGTTATCACTATAATCACGGCTATTAATAGTGAGGTTTTTTAATAAAGATTAATCTGTGCTCCCAGAAAAAGATTAATAGTAAAAAATTTAAATAATTTTATATTCATAAAAAGGATATGAAGTTTACAAAAAATAATAGTTGGTAATGTGAAGGTTTAACGATATTTTTTTGTAAAGAAAAGATTCAAATGATTTTTTCAATTTTTTAGTCTATATACAAACGAAAACTAAAATTCGGTATTTATTTATTAAATTATCCGATTATTTAACCCATCAAAACAAGTTTTGGTCATCTCCATAAACTCGAAATTATTTAAAAAAGTCAACAATTCCATCGTAATTCTCGTTCACATAAATAAATAAAATCAATCATTTTCAATTTTCATCATTTGTCTTCTCTTTTGACATTTTTCTACCTTCTTTTTTGAGCACTAAAAGATATATAATCCAGAGAAATAAAATTTGCGTTGACAATAAAGAAGAAGAAGAAGTATAAGTCGCTTACACGGCGGTCTAATCGTTTTCAGCCGTTGGGTCCTCAATGTACTTGACACTCTGCTCGTTCATGTCGGCTTGGTTTTGCCAAGTTGTAAAATGCCCTTAAATGTTTCTTCTATACATTTTAACTTGCATTTATTACATTCAATTCGATCACAAAAATGTCCAACCACATTAATTAACTATGGTTTAACGTTTGATCATAGTATTGATTATAAAGGTTTGGTCTCTAGACTTCCAAACACGCTACTAGCAGGCACCTGAAAAGTAAAAGAAGCAATATCCATTTTAGAAAAATCACCATATGGGCAACTTTTACGTGACACTAGACCAAAATAAATCTTTTACGTGATATCATACTATTCCACCTGTTATAATAAATATAGAAATATACAACCTTGTGTTCGATAGTATTATGATTTCACTGATTTGCTATTATAAAGTACTCACCAGTCAATAAATATAATGATTTATGTCTTTTTTTAATGAAGTACTAGGTGGTTGTCCGCTAGTCAAAAAATCATTTATATTACTCCCTCCATTCGTTGTTATTAGTCGTTATATAGCCTGGTACATGAATTAAGAAAGCCAATATAATACCTATTTTAGCCTCTTTCATTAATGTCAGACTAATCTTTTTTACTGTAATTAGTTTGATAGTATAAGGGTATAATAAGTCAAAACTTGCATTATTTTGTATTGAATTTTGTGAACGTCAATTAATTTGACACAAGAAAAGAAAGAGTAAAACGTCATATAAAAGAAAACGGAGAGAGTATTTTGAAAGTTAAATTAAATGATTTTTTGAAAAAGTTGGAAAACAAAATCAAAGTAATTCATGTGTAAGAATGGCATAACGGAAATGTTTAAAAAATAATTTATATTACTTTACAAGTTAAATTAAACAGTTTTTCTAGAAAATGCCATTCAAATATATTATCAAAAATTTTAAATAGATTTGGAACTTTATTTAAAATACTGTAAATATATCTAAATGGATCAACGTAATTATTGCGAATCTAAATGGACAGCCTATTATATTTTAAAATTAAATGGGTAAAAACGGGTTCATGATTTTGCTTTAATTAACATAGAGTATTTCAGATATATGAAAAGAACTTTGAAAGATGCAACTAACAAATCTTTCTCCAAGTATTTAAGTGAGTCCCAAAGTATAATCTCATATACTCATGGCCTCATATGCGTTGTTGTGTAGAGGAGTTGTTTCAACCCAGGGTTGATTAGTTAACTTTCCAAAATGGAGTTATGATTTAAATGGATTTGATCGAAAATGAGACAGATTCAGATAATACGAATTTACCTATTTTAATATCTCTAATAAAATGAATAACCTATGATGTGTTCTTTATTAGATTTTCATAATGTAATATTCTGCTTTTGCAAAGCGCGAGTCAAAATCTAGTAGTGTAAGAAAACATAAAGAATATTTGATTTGTACACAAAAATTGAAGGAAATGTCGGATCTCTTTCTATCCGATTGTAATCACTTCTAGAAGAAAATTATACAAACCATTAACTTTCCACTATGATTTGCAATGTTTTCTGAACAGTAATGATTTGAAATGTTCATATGCACATACAGAGGCGGATCCATTAAGCTTTTAGGGAGGTCACATGACACCCCTTAAATCACTAAATAAACAAAATTATATAAGGTTTACAAAAGAATAGCAGCAAAAATGGTAATATTCTCTGTCATGACACCCCTAAAACCAAGGTTAAAATCTCCATTGACACTTTTTGTTATTTTTTGAACTCCTAAAATGAATTTCTGGATCCGCCACTGTGCACATAGTTAAATATAGGCTTTTATTGTTGGTTGGCTAATGGAAATAACTCAAAACATACAGTATACTAAATCTTGAGAAAAGTCAGTTGGCAAAAAGGGCTCGTGGTTAGTGGGACTTATAATAACAGTATAGTGATTCAATTAGTAGTGGTAAAAAGCAAATAATAAGTGTATAATTCGCTAGAAAGAATCAAACGAATTCCCGTGACAGTAGCTAGATAAGAAGCTATCCAACTTTTTTTTTGAGCAACGCTATCCAACCTAATGTCCATGTTTCTTGTCAGTTGACACATTGTAAAAGAGTAAAAGATCTACTTTTGCATTTTTTTTATCAGGAGGTTTGAAGGCGAATGTGATGGCACCTACGCCGCGCTTAACTCAACCGACTAATCCCCTTTTGCACCTTTTTCTGACTGAGATTTTTGCACTTTTGTTTTCGGGTTCAAATAAAATAGCATTATATACTCAAAAGGTTGTCGTGCAAACTTATTACTACGATGTTTTAGATAACAAACAAAACAAAATTTATGATCAATAAGCTTAGGTTACGATTGAAATAAGCTTATATCAGTAATATCCTAGAATAGAAAATAATATCGGAACATTGTTAAACTATCGAATTTATATCATTAATATTCAAACTTACAATTCTTTTTGTATGATTTAGTAGTACGCTATCAAAGTACTTGCAGCTCATTTAACTTCAATACAATTTCTTTTAATTACTTTTGACCCAAATTCTGCGATAATGAAAAAAAATCGCATGTGTTGAGTTAATCAGCTTATACAGATAGCCGCTATATATTCCTACATAGTCACATACGGATATCGCATATAGCTTCGGTATTTTTCTTTTGTCAATGTGTACATGAATAAACCAGATTTTGATCGAAAATGAAATTGCTTCTAAAACAATTTTATCCGACCGACTTACATTAAAAAATATCATACTTTGCTTCTAGTCTCATTTTATAGTGAATCTGCACCTACATTTCTGCTCATGGGAATGTAAACCAAGTTTACACTCTCGCAATTTTCCTCTTAAAAAAGAAATGCATCTATCTCAAAGGTGAAAACTAGTCTATATATCAAATTTGTAATTCTTGTTGGACCAATTAGTCATAAGTCCGATTGACTGTGTGATTAATTAGAAGTGTGAATAGAATTTTATAAGTCCGTCCAATGGACTGGATAAAATTTGTTGATTTAGTGTTAATATTTACGGAGATCATTGGACTAATTTTACAAGCCAAATACGCTGAGTAAATACTGATGTTTAGGCTTTTTATAATTTTTTAAAAAGAGTCAACTTGGTAGTCAAGTTAGCCAATTTGGTGACCAAGTTCATGGGAATGTAAACCAAGTTTACACTCTCGCAATTTTCCTCTTAAAAAAGAAATGCATCTATCTCAAAGGTGAAAACTAGTCTATGGATCAAATTTGTAATCCTTGTTGGACCAATTAGTCATAAGCTCAATGGACTGTGTGATTAATTGGAAGTGTGAATAGAATTTTATAAGTCCAATAGACTACGTAAAATTTTGTGATTTAATGTGACTATTTACGGAGATCATTTGACTAATTTTACAAGCCAAATAGGCTGAGTAAATATTGATGTTTAGGGTTTTTATAATTTTTTTTAAAAAAGAGTCAACTTGGTGGTCAAGTTAGCCAATTTATGATCAAGTTTAGCCAACTTGGTGACCAAGTTTAACCAACTTGGTAACCAAGCTTAATTCCGTTATAAATACTCCATGATCTCTCCATAATCTAACATACATTCATCTCTCTCGCTACACATAAAACCAAACTTTCTCTCACTAGAAAAGAAAGAAAAAACTCTTAGATCTTCATTTTATTTTAAAGTAAATGTCTCGAGAGTATATCGTAGTAGTGAGTTCGTAGATTCTGTTTCGGGTGTTGCGAAACGGTCTCATCACGGTTGTATCCTGGGATTCAAAAATCGCATAAAAACCGTCACACATTACGGGCAATTTATTGAGTTAAGGAAAGAAATCAAATCTTGACTCCGTCAATTCGTCTATTTCCTTACGATTTCTTAAATGTTGTAAGTCTTTATATTATTGTTTTATTTGCTTTTGGTTTCATAATTTTCAGTCAGGATTTTCGCGGTACTACAATCTTAACTTAATAAATCCGCTTCTTTCTTATCGTTTGAATCGGATTGAATATTGCGAACAATATTAAAAAATGATTTTATAAAACGTTTTTAAATCGACCTGAAACGGTTCTGCAAATGCTCTTTAGCTATTCTTTAGAACGTTTTGGAATATAAGACGAATCATATTTAGAAAATGATTTATGTGACATTCTTTGAAAGGTTCGCGATCTCATTTTTCTATTAAAAATAGTGTTTAAGAACGTCTTTTAGACGAGTTCTGGGAACGACTATTAAAAATTTAATCGCTTATTGAATTGAGTTCTCAATACGTACTACGATTTGAATAAATCTTAGAAGATTGAGTTCATTATACTTTTGAATAAATCTTAAAGGATGAGTTCATAATATTTTTGAATAAATCTTAAAAGATTGAATTCATAATTTTTTTGGATAAATCATGTAAGACAAAGCGTCTTAGTACCTTCGGATAAGTATGAATTTAAAGATTGAGTGCAAATAACTATTATGGATAAATCAAAATATAAAGGTTTTGTCCATATGGATAAATCTATATATAAAGATTGTGTCTAAATGACTATAAAATATTTATTTTTGGATAAATATAATCTATATTTAGATTGTATTTAAATACTTTCTTTTGAAAAAATCTAAATCTAAAGATTAAAGTTTGCGTTCAAATAACCATAAAATATTTAGTGAGACGACAGCTCTAATTGGGAATGGTCATTCACTTGGATCGCTTTGTC
Source organism: Brassica nigra (assembly GCA_016432835.1). Lineage (NCBI taxonomy): Eukaryota > Viridiplantae > Streptophyta > Magnoliopsida > Brassicales > Brassicaceae > Brassica > Brassica nigra. Next base: position 9,418,929 of record CM028245.1, on the reverse strand, counting down.
TATGCCTAGTAAAACCGCTATATAAGTTTGTAGTGAGTTGAATACTTCCATGAAACTATAAGTTTTAATATGGAGAAATCAAGACAGAGAACACAAGCTCAAAGTAGTTTGCAATGACAAACTATCTAGACAAAGAGTTGCGTTCTTCATGCACGAGATAAAGACTGCATGTATGACAATTCATTTGCATATTAGGTCTATGGTTAAACTGGAAAAATTCCATAAAAACTATCTCTCATAAGCAAAGGCTGAATGTCATAGTATAACTTGATTTTCAGGCAAGAAAAAATATGCAAATCACAAAGCATATGTCATCACAATAGTGAACATAAAACGAAAGTGATCGAGCAAAAGAACTAGAAAAACCTGAAGTTCATATTGAATTATACATTAGCTTTAGAAAACAACATGCGTAAAAGAAGTTCAATGTATAGTTTTAAAAAGCTGACACACATCGCAGCAGGACTGGCAAATGTTGTAGCAATATTGGTTTACATAGAGACAATATGAAATCTCAAACCAATTTGATAAAAACTGACACATGAAGTGTAGTTTTGAGTCAATATTCCATAATGGAATAGAATGTGGTAACTTAAATGATAATAAATGTGTTCTTAAGAGAATTAACATTATTACTCGTAAGAATTGTTCCTTATTCACTAGAATCCAATGAGTTGTGGAACAAAATTTCTAAACTCTTAATGGATGAATGCAAGCATGCATGATCTTGAGTTATCTCAGGAAATGTGGGGGAGCGTTGCTTACCACATTCAAACATTGACAAAAGGCCATGTACTTTGAAAAGGTAATGTACATTCATACAAATAACTTTAAGTGTGGGGGTGCTTGGCAAAAGTCGTTATACTAACTCCTAAAAATATGGAGATGCTGAGCAAAAGTTATAAAACTACCTCCTAAAAAGGTCATAGACCTGAAAATTGTGATCTCAAAAAGTCACCTGACAACCTTATGGATTTTTACCAAAGGTTTAATATAAGATTAACTTTTGAAATCATCGAAGGGAATGAGTTTATTGCCAAGATTAAGGATGTTTGATGGAAATCCTACCAACGTGACTTGAGATCCCAATAAGTTGGTTCCAAGGGACAACTAAATCAAACAAAATCCTTTAAGGTACTGAAACCTAACCATATCCCAAGATGATAACATTGCTCCTGTAAGTATTAAGGTTAAGCATTGGCTTTTAATGAGATAAGACCTCAACCTACATATACGTGTATATAAAGTATTGCAGGGTACTTTCTGTGTATATGATAGTTATTTGTGCCAATCATCTAATGAGTGTGAAATGAGGCCGTTTCTAGGAGAATGAAGTTCAGGCTATACTCTCCAAGTTCACTCATGATCTACTAGGTAAGTTCACGGCCAAAATGAACATAAAAGAGAACTTAACTCTACGAGAATATGCAGTTGTGTTGTATATGTTGACTCAGTTTACATAAACTTTCATGGGGGGGTTCAAGACATCAAGTTCACCACCTAAAAAGTAAATCCGGCAGATACTAACAATGAGTAGTTCAAGCTGGAAAAAGCTACTACATCACATACAATTAGTTTTTTGTTTATACTCTCGAAAGTCTGTCTGCCTAGTCTAGCATTAGGTTTAGTTGTAGAGTCTTTTGAGTCTTCGAGTGTTTAGAATAACTTCTATTCATGTAGGGGATTGTTGGACCAATTAGTCATAGGACCAATGGACTGTGTGATTAACTGGAAGTGTGAATAGAATTTTATAAGTCCAATGGACTTGATAAAATTTTTGTGATTTAATGTGAATATTTATGGAGATCATTGGGCTAATTTTACAAGCCAAATAGACTGAGTAAATATTGATATTTAGGGTTTTTATAATAAAAAAGGAGTCAACTTGGTGGTCAAGTTTAGCCAACTTGGTGACCAAGTTTAGCCAACTTGTTTTCCAAATTTAGCTAATTTGGTAACCAAGCTTACTCCATGATCTCTCCATAATCTAACATACATTCATCTCTCTTACTACACACAAAACCAAGCTTTCTCTCACTAGAAAAGAAAGAATTTTTTTTAGATCTTCATTTTATTTTAAAGTAAATGTCAGGAGAATATATCGTAGTAGTGAGTTAGTAGATTCTGTTTCGGGTGTTGCGAAATGGTCTCATCACGATTGTATCCTAGAATTCAAAAATCGCATAAAAACCGTCACACATCACGGGTGAATCTCGACTCTGTGAATTCATATATTTCCTTATGATTCTTAAAGTCGTAAGTCTTTATATTATCGTTTTATTTGCTTTCGATTTCGTAATTTTCAATCAGGATTTTTCCGGTCCTACAATCTTATCCACCACCTCTTTTATAAGTCATGTTAAAAGATTAATTTTATCATAAAAGAAAAAATTGACTCGTGCGACGCTATCCTATATGTTCATGTGATGACAATCAATTTTTGATTGTGTTCCAACAAAGGATAAATTTAAACGTTTTTTTATTAATTCAAAATGTTACTCTATTTCCAGCAAAGTTGTCTGACTTTTTCAGATTTGTATATCCTAGCTCCTATGATTAGATGATTGTACTATTCACTGTTTTATTAAATCCAACTACCACCCACTACATTTACTATTACTCAAATTACCATGTAAAAACTCTTTTTCGGTCAATAGAAAAGTCAAAACTTCAAAACATAAATAGTCTCACTCAACTTAACAAAACATAGTACTATTACATGATGTTGCAGCTTCGAAATGAGATTTCATCTAGAAATAAGGGAGGTAATAAAGAAGGATACATAAAAAAATGTTTGCTAAAAAAATGTAATGACAAAGTCAAACAAAATGAGGGAGCAAGTGTCAAAGTTGTTTATGATGTCAGCGAAGAACAGTCTTGTGACTCTTCACAAGATGTCCTTTATGGCTTTATCCGTACGGTTCACATGTACTTTGGTGGTTTTGTTTGCACAAGTCAACGCCGAAATTGAAATTATGAGCAGGCAAGTTAGGTTAGGAGGAGTTTTCAACCTTTCTTCGTTATTGTGACATAACCATCTTATGAAAATAATTGTTACGTAAAATATACCTAAAGCATAAAAGAAACAAAGTAGACATAACTTAGAAAATAAGTCATGGAAAAAAAAAAACCCAATCAAATACTGAATGAACTGAAGGTCCTGAAACTTTGTGGTCTCGAAGCGAGGAAAGCCTCAGCCTACGAAACACCGTGAAAGACTCAGAGTCGTTGTGATCATCACGTTTGGCAGTAGTGTCCCAAGTTTTTTTTTTTGAAAGCGGTAGTGTCCCAAGTTGCTTGATGCTTGGATGTTTAGTTACTTTTCTTGTTTCGGCTTGGTTTTTAAGTTCGATCTCATTGTTTTGATCAATAATTAAAAAAAAAAAGAGAGACATCATAAAGCAAGCACAAACCAATTGATGTAGGAAGCCCATCAGTTTATTGTTTTATCTGATTTTTTTTTTAATAATGTTAATTTTGGGTTTTCTTACAGGTTTTAAAGTCTTCTAGATAAGTTTTTTTCCCCCTTTTTTGATGGACTGGAAATTTCTAGGCCTAGGCCTATACATGTCATATTTGCTTATAATTTAGCTTCCTTGAATTCAACTATTAGCCCAATTCAACTTGGGTGCTTCCTATATAGATGTCGATTCCTTGAATTATCATAAGAGCACCTGCAATGTGCAGGTTCTATTTGAATATGTGTCAAAGAAAATATTAAACAAATACAAAATAGAGAGAGACAGCGAACGGGGTTGTTAAATATAGGGCTGAGCATTTTATCCGTTAAATTTGATTTGATTCGTTATTCGTTTCGATTCGATTCGAAAAAACCGAATATTCATAAGTCTTCGAAGCAAAGCAAATATTAAAAATCAATATCCGTTAAAAATAAAGAAAATCATAAATGCTAAAAAAATAGGGACGAATATCCGATCCGCTCTGATTTTTATATAAATAGTTATATATTTATAGTTAAATAGAGTTTTAAATGTATAATCTTATATAATTTTATTTATAAATTCTTTATAAAATATTATATTAAGAAAAGAATTATAAGATCTTTATAAAAACTACAATTCTTCTAAAACATTTAATATATAAGAAATCTTATTAATTTTAAGAATTTATAAATAAAAAGTTTCATTAATTTTTACCTTATATTTTCTATTATGTAAGAAATACTTTTTAAAACAAATTTGTATAATATTTTTTTAGATTTACTTGTGTTAAACAAAGTGGAAAAGATATCCGTAAATATTCTTGAATGTTCGCAAATATCTATAAATTTTCCGGATATCCCGAAAACCGAATATCCGTATTTTATCGAAGCAAAGCAAATCGGAAAATATCTGTGAAGTACGAAGCAAATCTCAAATACTAAAAATACGGTAATATTCGATCTGTGTCCATCTCTAGTTAAATATGCACCTGCAAGATACTCTTTCTAATCATATTAGCTAATCACTGGTTTTAGATTTTAAAAAGAACAAAAAGTAATTATTTAGTAAATATATATCAAGTTAATATTATTATAAAGCTAATATATTCATTTTTGAGTTTCAAACAGTTGAGAATGCTCTAATATGTTACTTTCAACTCTAAAATAAAATTTCAACTCTAAAATAAAAGTGGTCTTTAGCAGAATTTTAGCACGATATTAAAAAGATATTATCCGTCTAGACACAATTATACCGAACCAACGATTCTGCAGGTTACTACTCCATCACCATTCCGATTCTGATGGATATGGTATTAAGTATAACTGGCTCAAGAATGTATCTTTAGGAATTTACTCAACTGGAAGAAAAATCTGCTTCAGTATGATTGAAGTGTTATGTATATTGACAAGAATTTTATCTTAAAAAAGTTGAACACAATCTTAAACATGTTAGAAAGGACAAAAGACAATTTGACGTCGAAACTAGACCTCTTTAATTGTAACGATCACCAAAAAAACCCAATCTTAATCTGCAAATCAGATGCAGAAATAAAGAACAACCTCTTCTGGTGGATATTCTACGCATCTAGTTTCTTTCATTGTATAGATGACTATAATGACACATTATGTCGAATGAAGATTTCTAGTTGTCACTTTTCGTCGTCTTCTGCAAGCTGTTCTTGGTCGGGCCAGATCTTTTAGAGCAGATCATCGAAGAGGCCAAAATTACCGGGTTCTGTCTCTCGGTTTAACTGTGGCTCTTCCTTTTGCAGCAAGCAGCTGTGCGGTTTAGTTGAGGCCTCTGTTTTCCGGTTATTGTTTGTTGCGTCTATCCTCTTAAGACTAGATCGAGTTTAGTTTTAGTCGATGTTTAGTTTTATTTTCTTTCTTCTGCTTCTTGGTGTCTTTGTATTTCTGTCAAAATCTGAAAATTGGTAATAATATCTTTACATTTTTACCAAAAAAAAAATTCTAGTTGCCTACTTTTCGAATGTCCATACCAACAAATGTTCATCATGCGATACCATACATATACAGATTAGTTCATGTGTTTGCTATTTATGCACGTATATAAGGGAAAAAAAATAACAAGTTTAACTATAAATAGAAGTCTCTGACTCTTAAATTTCAATGGAATTTAGTTTGCATTTAAAATCATCAAACCAAGAAACTCATACATAAAATCACTAATTTAATAACAAAATCTTCCAACAAATACAATGGTAAATTGGCAGAACAACATCTGAGCGAGGAAAATTCATATTATGTACATTAATGTTTTTTCAACCTCGGTCTGGATGTCTTTGCTACTTTCATGGTTAAATACACGATCTTCCTTATAATTTTAAATTGGTTCTAATTGTTTTTGTAATAAACCGCAACCAAAATCAAACCGTAATCCGTGTTATTCACTAGTATAATCAACTTTCTCAAATATATGTACACATACATCACAATCAAGGATCGGATCCAAAAAAAAGAAGAGACCCCCTTGGATTTCGTAATCCCAAAGACGTACAAATTTCTAAACTGGGATTAAACCGGATCATACTGAACAATTACACCCTAAAAAAAAACTTATCTCCCCGCCTTACCAATCACCAAACCACTGGAACGGTTTTCTGCAAACCGGGCACGTCAACTTGTAAAAACACCACGAGTCTATACACTCCACGTGAAACACGTGCTTGCATCCCACCAGAATCCTAACGACGTCGTTCGCTTCGAAATCCTCCAGACAGACCACGCATACATCTGCTCTGATCCCGTCGCCGTCACCGCCGCATTTCTCTCCTTTCTTCGTGAGCCTCACCGCCGCCGGCAAAGGCTCGCCGGATTCCTCATCGCCGATTTCTGATTTTTGATCCTTCGGGTACATCACGAAGCACAGAAGAAAAATCGAACCGTAGAAAAGAACGATGAAGACGACGCATAGGAGCCTCAACAATATTGATTCGCTTCCCGTCACCGCCACCTCCGGGGAAGCAGCAACGTAATCCCCACAGCCACTTGAAGCCATCTTCGATTCTTTTATATAATTTTAAGAATATAGAGAGAATTGTAATTTTTTAAGATTTCACAATGATCTCTTATATAAGTGTTTTATTTTAAACGAGTGTGTAATGAACTGTTTAAAAATTAAAACTGAATTAACGTAATTAGTTATACTTTTGTGGAGAGAAAGGTGGCGGGAAGTATCAAGAGGGGGATATTCTTGCTAGTTAATTGTAGTTAAGAGGTTAATTAATAATTAAGGTATTGATTAAATTATCATGAACCTTGAGCTTTTCTATTCATGAACTCGGAAACTGAATTTAAAAATAAGCTTGTTTGTTTTTAATTTGGAGTTTCTTTCGGTTACTCCATGATAAAATGATTTTGATCAGATTATTATTTTTAATATCTTTGTACATATTGGATCGTAGGCCCATTACAGTCAAGTAAAGCGGGTAAAGCTCAATCCATTCTATAGTTCAGGGTTAAATTTTACATTACAAACGTTAGAGGTGTTAAACTGTTAATAAAATATAGTAAATGCTTAAGTCGGTTCCTGCTATTTACGATCCTTATAATTCGCCCTCGGATTTTGTTATTTTTCTTGTTTTAGTCCTTTAATAAAAAGACGAAGCCCAATAAATTCTTCAATATACAGGGTTAAATTGTTACAAATACAAAGGTTAAAGGTGTAAATGTCAAATAGAAAACCTGAATCCAGTTTTTGTCATTTCCTGATCTTTATAATTCACCCTCGGACTTTCTTATATCTCCTTTTCGTCTCCAGCAAAGTCCAATAAAGAAAGGGTGAAGCCCAATATAGGGTTACAGTTTGTAAAATACAAAAGTTAGAGGTGTAAATGAAATATAGTAAAATCTTAAGTCGGTTCCTGCTTTGTATTTCCCGATCTTTATAATTTGCTCTCGGGCTTTCTTTTCTTTCCTTCTCGTCTCCAGACGATAGGATCCCTCCGACGAACCGTCTCTCTCCGTCGATCGCTTCCGAATAGAATCTGGTAAGTTATCTTTCCCTCTCTTAGGATCTTGATTTCATTTGGAACTCTAGGATCTACAGCTCCAATCGGCAGATCTGTTTTTGCTGAGTTAGAAATTTCGAAACCCTAAGATATTGATTTTGAGAAGGAATCGATTTGGTTTTTGTTATAGAATCGATCGAATCATACTGAATTGTGTTTGAATTAGGTCGTGAGATAATCTAGGGTTCCGTAAAGATGCCGGCCACCGCAGGAAGAGTTCGCATGCCGGCGAACAACCGCGTTCACAGCAGCGCGGCGCTTCAGACTCACGGGATATGGCAGAGCGCGATCGGCTACGATCCCTACGCTCCGACAGCCAAGGAGGAGCCGAAGACGACTCAGCCGAAATCATCTGACGACCCTGAGAACTCCTACGCTAGCTTCCAGGGACTTCTGGCTCTCGCTCGGATCACCGGCTCCAACAACGACGAGGCTCGTGGCTCTTGCAAGAAGTGTGGCCGCGTGGGGCACTTGACGTATCAGTGTAGGAACTTCCTGAGCACGAAGGAGGATAAGGAGAGGGATGGGGGTGAGGTTGAAGCTGCTGTTGCGTCGGGGTTGGAGAAGGTTAGGAGGTGTGTTGGGAGAGGGGAGGTTGAGGTGGAGAGTAGTGATGAGGAGGAAGAGGAGAGTGAGAGTGAGGATTCTGATGTTGATTCTGAGATTGAGAAGATTATTGCTGAGAAGTATGGGAAGAAGAAGAAGGGGAGTAGCAGTGTTAAGAAGAAGAAGAAGCGTGATGAGTCTGATTCTGATTCAGGGGATAGGAAGAGAGTGAGGAGGTCGAAGAAGAAGCGGAGGACGCATAAGAGGAGGAGTGAGAGTGAGTCTGAGGAGGAGGAAGAAAGAAGGAGTAAGAGGAGGGGAAGAAAGAGAGGTGATGATTCTGATGAGTCTTCGGATGAGGATGACGACCGGAGACGGGTTAAGAGAAAGAGTAGAAAGGAGAAGAGGAGGAGGAGAAGCAGGCGTGATGGTTCTGATGATTCTGATTCGGATTCATGTGAGGATGATGGAAGAGGTAGAAGGCAGAAGCGTAGGAACAAAGTGGCGGCTTCGTCTGACTCTGATGTTTCGGGCGATGACGTTTCACGCGTTGGAAGGGGTTCTTCTAAGCGGTCTGAGAAGAAGAGCAGAAAACGTCGTCACAGGAGGAAAGACTAAAGTTAAGATCGATCCGGTACTGTCGTTTTTCGATCTCCAGTTTATCTATATCAATCTATGTATAATGTTGAATGATGAGACCTGCCTATGGATTTGATTTGCGTTGGACTCTTGTGGTCTGCTTGTTTCAAGAATGTATTATTGAGATACTGCTTGTTACTTGTGTGTGAGCCTTTCGACTCTTACTGCTTCAGTGATCTATAATCATCTTTAATTAATTGTTTCTAAAGTTGCGGATCTGTTCCGTGCTTATGATTAGTCTATTGATCATGTTGTTTTCTAATAGGAGTGTTTTGATCAAATTATGTATAATGTGTGTGTGTGTTTAGAAGAAATGTTTTATCTTTAAATCTGAAATTGTTATAAACATTATTGTTGTAGCTTACGAAGAGGTGCATGTGTGTTTACTAGGGTACGTTGCTTTCTAAATCCATTGTTTTAATTTCAGCAATGGACAGTAAAATTGATTTTTTAAAAGAATATCAACATGATCAGGATCTGTGGCTGGAGTTTATGTTGGAACAGAGTCTGGAATCGAACGTAATGATGTCTTCTACTGTAGTAGTAGAGAAAATGGTGGCGGAAGATGATGAAAGTGACAATGCAGTCTGCAACAAATTCTTATGGCCTTGTGTTTGCTTAATCGTTACCATCTCTCCCTCTCTATCTTTTATCAAATTACCATCTCTTTTTATTTTCTTGTGCTTCAAAAAAGTCATCTAGTACTTTCCACCTCAAGCAATATTTCTCTCATTCAACCAATCTTATGAGAATAAATCAAATCATATCAAATTAATCAAACCGTTTACAATTGAACATGGCCTAGGGTTGGTAGCTGAATCAGAAAACTAGCTGACCATCTAAAGAGTAGAGCTTTTGATGTCTCGAGTTTGATCATCGATGATGGAGAGTGGACTATATAATCTTCGGCCACAAGAACATTATGGGCTTTGGATCTTCTTGGTTAATCAGAAAACATGTAAATTTGATATTATGCGCTGAGAGGAGGTAAACAATAATACTTGTGTGGACAAAAATCGATTCCAAAATTTCAAATACACCATAACCTTCTTGGTCTGATCACCGTTGATATCAAACGTTTAAATCATTATATCTAACCATCTTCCTTCGCTTTAACTTCTCAACAAATCAAATTTATTGCAAACTTTCTATGATTGAATGGTTTTCACATTTTAGGTGCTAAGATATGAATTGTTCTGGTTTCCTAATTGCTTGAAAGTTGGCTTTTCTATAGTGGCGCTTAGTTTGTGGACCAACTTTAAAACACGAGAAAGAATTAGAGCAACAAAGACACACTAAGCTTCCGTGTTCGCTCGAAAACTCTGGTTATAGTGTAAGTTTATATGGAAAATATCCCTTTCAATAACCCAAATGAAATTTAGAACTATAAACTAAAAAGCTTCCAAAAAGTTAAATTTGATTTTTTGGATTTCCTAATTTAAACTGATTTTTTTGAATTCATTTCAGTGAAAAATTAATTATCAGTTTTGCAAACATGTCATTGTTGAACTTTAAAAAATCATTTGTGTATTGAAGGAAAAATTCTATGCAAACCTTTTCCATATTATAAACATAACTTAGGGAGCAATTACTTTTTTTCTAGATTAAATGAAAAGTTTGTGTGGATGACAAAAAAAAAGTGTGTGTAAAAAATTATTTTGAAATTAATTATATATATATATATATATATATATAGACTCATTGAAGGAAAATGTTGCACCAGAGAAAAAAATGGCACTCATTGAAGAAGATACGTTTATTATGATACCACATGTAACAAAGAAAATTAGTAAAGTGCTTTGTAATTAAACTGAACTTTTAACTTGTTATTATTATTTTTGAATTTTTTCTTTCATCTATATACTTAACGAGTTTGCTTAAACACTTGATATAAATCACATTTACATTTTGCATGAGAGATATTTAAATTAATTTTGATTACTGGACAAGAGTCATAATGAGAACATTAAACATAGGTATCTACTCATTCCCTTAAAATATCTGTAATTTAAAATTTCTGTATATATATACAGCTCTCGTTTCTTCACTAGTTATAAAAAACGGGAGCCTTTTTCTTCTTCTTCCTCCCTCGCTTTGCGCACTCTTTCTTCTCCCATCTCCATTCAAAATCCTCGCGAGCGAGGAAGGAAGCAAGCTTCTTCCATTTTCTTCTTTAGACTGATTTATGCTTTCTAATAATCTAAAGGTGAGCTCTCTTTCATTCTCTCTCTTTCTAGTGTGTCAACCTAATGATTCCCGCAAGCATTGCCTAGGCTAATCGGAATGTGTTAAGTTTTGGATTGAGAATCTAAATCTCCACTGCGTTAGAGACTGATCTTTTTGAAATGGGACCTTTAAGTTGTTTTTTTCGTGATATATGAACCATAACTTTCACTTAGTGGCATTCATTCATCCACTAAATTAATATCAATATTTCATTGTGTGTTTTTCCTTCTTACACGCCGCCATTATCGATCCAACCAAAAATTGATCCATTGACCAATTATACCGAGATTAGTGGCCAAAAAGACAACATTTTAAAGTGGACATATTATCACATATGAGATATTAAAATATAGATAAGAGATATGAACTAATTCCTTCGTACCAATTGGTTTTGAGTTGTAATCGACTAATAAGCCAAACTAACAAACTCTTATGTCCTTTTTCCTCTATTCGGAGCTATGAAGCTTTCATGTCCAAGTGACAATGTCCTGAGATTTTCGCTCACAAGCCGCCTATTCTCTCGTGAATTGGTTAGCATTCATGAGAACTGGAAAAAGAAGAAATACATTAGTTTACCTTCTTGTCGTGGTGGTACGAGGAAGGTTTTTGCGTCAAGACATTATGTGCCAGCACTACAAGAAAACTGCCTGATTCTGAGGGAAATTCCGAGGGACAAAGTGTCCGTCGGAAAATTCCCACGAAATTCCCAGGAAATTCCGAGGAAAAACAATTTTCGTATTTCCTCGGAATTTCCTCGGAATTTACCTAGGAAATTCCGAGGAACCTCAATTCCCTCGGAAATTTCCGACGAAATTCCGAGGGAGTAGAAAAAACCGAGGGAATTCGGACGATTAATTATAGCCGTTAGTTAGCCGTTGTGGGATTTTAAATATTCCGAGGAAATTCCGACGGCAACGGCTAGTTCGTCGGAATGTCCTGGGAATTTCGTGGGAATTGTCGCAGATTTCATCTATAAATACAAGCACCCTCATCCTCTTCATTCACTCCATATCTTCATCCTCTCTCATTCTATTTTGCACACACGAATCTGATTGAAAAAAACATGTCTTCTCATAATTATCATCGCCATGGATAGATCGACCTCATATGGATCCAACACGAGATTGCTTATGCGAGTTCGAAAGTGGTCTAAAGGAATTCATGGGGAAAGCTCTCAACCAACCGGAAGCTGAATCAGGTATGTTAAGATGTCCTTGCTCTACTTGTAAAAATAGGAAGGTTATAAAACAGTTAGATGTTTGGACTCATCTATATACTCGAGGGTTTACACGGAGTTACAAAATTTGGTATCATCATGGGGAAACTGATTATGAATATGGTAGTACTAGCGAACCTCAGCCTGCGGTTAGGTTAGAAGAACCAATTAGAATGGACGTAGATTATGGTGTAGATGAGCAGATGGTAAATGATCATTTTAGAGGGGAAGATTTACCCAATGCAGAAGCTAGGAGATTTTATGATATGTTGGATGCTGGAAAGCAACCTTTGTACGAAGGTTGCAGAGATGGTCATTCAGCTTTATCATCTGCAACAAGACTGATGAGCATTAAATCCGATTATAATTTGGCTGAAGACTGTGGATGCGATTGCTGATTTTGTAAAAGGTGTTCTACCCGAGGATAATGTTGCCCCGGTTCATACTACGAGGTTCGAAACGGTAGCTGGTCTTGGTTTATCGTACGGTAATAGATGTATGCAGGGATAACTGCATGATTTATTGGAGGGCGGATGAGCAGCTGGATACATGCAAGTTTTGTGGGAAGGGTCGTTATAAAGATACGGGTGGAAGAGTTCCAGTGCCATATAAAAGGATGTGGTATTTGCCTTTGACGGAAAGGTTGAAGAGGTTGTATCAGTCAACGCACGCGAACCAATGAGATGGCATGCGGAGCATTCAACGGATGGTGAGATTAGACATCCTTCAGATGCAAAAGCTTGAAGCATTTCCAATCGACCTATCCGAATTTGCGTATGAGAGAAGAAATGTCTACCTTGGATTATGTACGGATGGTTTCAGCCCATTTGGGAAGCATGGGAGACAGATTCTCTATGGCCAGTCATTCTCACACCATACAACTTACCGCCAAACTTGTGCTTGAGAGTTTTGTTTCTCTCCATTCTTGTTCCCGGCCAGAGCATCCTAGAAGATCACTTGATGTGTTTCTACAGCCACTAATATATGAGTTGCAACAGCTATGGGGTCAAGGTGCTGAAACGCACGATGTTTCGTAAAGAAAACTTCCAAATGCGGCAGTACTTATGTGGACAATAAGTGATTTCCAGCATATGGTATGTTATCTGGATGGACAACGATGGAAGGCTATCATGTCCATATTGTCAAGATAACACTGATGCTTTCCAACTTAAACATGGAAGGAAAACGTGTTGGTTTGATCGTTACAGAGATTCCTACCACCGATCATCCATATCGCAGAGTAGGAATTTGTTTACTAAGAACAAGAGGGTGTTTGACGGTCCACCTCCAGAAATCAGTGGGAGAGAAATGTTGACACAACTAAGAGATTTTGGTGCAGAAAGGACCCTGACGGGTGGACATGTGCATTATCCGGTAGATGCTGTTGGAGATCTACATAACTCGCACAAAAAGAGTATTTTCTGCGATCTGCCATACTGGAAGGATCATCTGCTGAGGCATAATTTAGATGTCATGCATATTGAGAAGAACTTTTCGACAACTGATGAACACGATCCTTAACGTTCAAGGTAAAACGAAGGATAATTTGAAGTCAAGACTGGATTTAGTCGATATATGTGCTCGTGAAGAACTTCATGTTGATGAGAATGGCAGGGCTCCTTTTCCCATATACCGACTTGATGCAGCGGCGAAAGATGCGTTCTTTGATTGGATTTCAAAGGATGTGGAATTTCCAGACGGTTACGCATCTAATTTGCGTAACTGTGTCGACAGAAGGGAAGGAAAGTTTACCGGCTTAAAGAGTCACGATTGCCATGTAATGATGCAGCGCCTCCTTCCGTTTGCCTTCAAGGAACTATTACCAAGGAATGTTTATGAAGCAGTTGCAGGGATAAGTGCTTTCTTCCGCGATTTATGCACGAGATCAGTGACTCCTGAATGTATTGAAAACTTGAAGACTAACATAGCCGTAATTAAGTGCAACCTTGAGAAGATATTTCCTCCTTCCTTTTTTGATGTTATGGAGCATCTTGTTATTCACCGCCAAGAGAACTGGAACTTGGTGGTCCTGCAAGATAGATGGATGTATCCGTATGAGCGTATATGTTTCATCCAAGAAGATGGTGAAAAATTTTAGTAGGGTGGAAGGTTCTATAGTGGCACAGTTTATCGAGCAGAAACTTCAAACTTTGAGCACTACTTTCCGTGAGAAGTGCGACGAAAACCGAAAACCCGGCATGATGATAGAGGCGAAAGGGCAACATATTATGTTATTCCGCATATCTTCACAGATGTTGGACGACTCAACGGAAAACCAAAGAAACGCCGACTGGTGGTGATGATGATGACTCGGGTTCGAGGATGAACCAGAGATTGAGAGTAGTATTTTTTTTTTTCAATTCGAGGAAATTCCGAGGACCTCGAGGGTTTCCTCGAATTTTGCCCGCTTTAGGATTTGATATTAGGGTTACTCGATTTCCTGGAATTTTCCAGGAAATTCGACGAAATGATGATATCCGTCGGAATTTCCGAAAATTCCCAGAAATTCCCGAATTAGGGATTTAGAATCGAAAACACTAATTTACAGTTCCTAAGACTTACATAAGCCTTATTAAGTGTCTTGAATTGATTATGGGACAAGACATTGGTGTTGTACCAATTAATGGGCAATTTTCCAATTGTCGCACCGACATCCCCAAACAACAACATGATAAACACTTATACACTTTAATGAACATAAACGACAATACTTATACTCGTTTCAATAATTTTGTAATTTGAATGTTTATTTGTCATGTACTATCAATGTAAGCCCTGGGAAAACTGCCAAATTGTTCAAGGAACGGTCTAAAGTTTTAATTTATTATTTTGAAACCCTAAACTATGGTTCCTAGGAATTTCCTGGGAAATTTCCTAGGAAATTCCGAACCATAGAATTCGAGGGAATTCCGACGGAATTTTGTATTTCGTCGGAATTCCGTCGGAATTCTGTAAAACCGGGAAAGGGAACCGCCAAACTTTTTCGGGAAATTCAAAAACCAAAAATTCCGACGGAATTCCGAGGGATTCATTTTCCGTCGGAATTCTCGGGGTACAACCAGATCCGTGAGTCTTCTTCCCCATTTCTCTCTCTTTCTCTCTTCTTCTCCTTGGCGATTCCGGCGATTCTCCTCCTCTCCCTCTCGATTTTCCGGCCAATCTCCTCCAAATCTCCCCTAATCTATCCCTAATCCATGTAAGTTCTCTTTCTCCTCTATGAGTTCTAGGGTTTGATTAGGGTTAAATTAGGATTTTAGGAATTTGATGAGATTAGGTTTTGATTAGAATTAGGGTTTGATTAGGATATATGTTTAGGATTAGGGTTTGATTAGGATATATGATTAGGATTTAGGAATTTGATTATTAGGGTTTGAATTTTAAATTAGGGTTTAGATTAAATTTATAAAACGTTTTTGATATGTAAAATATATATTTCGATTTTAGTAATTATTTTAGCTACTTTATAATTTATAAATAATATTAAAAGTTATTTAATAATTATTTTACCAAATTTTATAATTTATAAATAATTTTAAACGTTATTTAATAATTATTTTAGCAAATTTTAAAAGTTATAATTTATTAATAATTTCAAAAGTTATTTAATAATTATTTTAGCAAATTTTATAATTTATAAATAATTTGATAAGTCATTTAATAATTATTTAGCCATTTTATAATTTATAAATAAGTTTAGCTATTTTAATAATTTTAAATAATTTTAAAACTAATTTTAAATCTTTATTTTAAATAAATTATAGGGATTCTCGTGAGCGAGTACGAGGGCTCGATTCGCGTCGCACCAGGGTGCTCATTCGACGACCCTTCCGGTTCTCGGTTTCAGCCGGTCTCGGGTTCCTCGCCCTCATCGCAACGCCATCCCGCTTCGTTCACCAGCGGCTCCTCCTCGCTTCCCCAAGGGCCTCTTCCTCACGACTTTCCAGACATTCCCGAGCCTCCCGTCGCTCCAGAGTGATGTCATGCAGTGCAACAGGTGTCGTGACCATCTCCCTTATCTCACCGCATCCTGGGGAGTCGGACGACTTGGTAAGTGAAAGTTTATTTTTCTTTATTTGAAAAATTAGATTCATTTTAATAAGTTGTTTCCTATATATTAGGTTCGACCGATCCCATAACGGATCACCGCTTGATCAACAGGATGATGTATTCCGACCTCAAGACGGGATACCTAACCTTCTCGATGCCTCCCCGAGAAGGAGCTCGTTTCGTCGGTTGTAAGTATTCTAACTTTTAAATTTTTTTTTTTTCCTTTGAAATTTTATTTCTATTAATCATGTTTTTTTTCAGCAAGAGTTCAACTGGCATCCGGATAACACGACGCTCATCCGAACGCTTCGCCCACAAGTGTATGGAGTCCTATTCGGGCAAATCTATGAATGGAAGCAGAATGGCTAGTGGATAAGGTACTATTTTTTAACTTTATTAATATATTTTTCATTCTATTTAACTTTATAATATTTTTTCATTATAAGGTCCCAAAGTGGATCAACATGACCACTTGGGAGGAGTTATGTGTCCATTGGGACAAGGACGAGACGAAGGTGGTCTCTAACACCAACTCCGCCAACCGCAAGAGCGATCGTATGAAGGGCATCTACAAGCACAATTTGGGTGCTCACCTATTCCCACTCTCGCAGACAAGATGGTAAGTTCAAAATCCTTTTCTTTTTAATTGTAAATATCTTTAATTTTTCTGCTTTCTAATGTTTTTTTTAACTTATGTGTTTTCCTAGCGCAAGAAAATGATGGCGAGCCCGTGGGTGATTTTCCTTTGTACAAGAGGATCCACACCAACAAGACCACGGGCCGATTGATGACGGTCTTGCGCAGAGGTTGTCTCCCGGTGGATAGTATGACGCAAGACGAGGAGGCCCGCTCTCCTGATCCAGGCCGATCTCGATCTTGACTCCACATCCACCGAGTCCATCGCCTCTCCAAAGTCCGAATCAACGAGCTTCGAGTCGGTAAGATATTTTCTAAATATCAATTCATTTATTTATTTTAAATTTTTTTCTTATGATTAAGATTTAAAATTTTCCTTTTCAAGCATTCCAAAGAAGAAGGGACGCTTTCGGTTTGGGTCGTCGATCCAAATCGGTTCCTCCGACGTCTCGTGCCGTTGATCCTATTCGTTGGATCAATCAAGGATAAGGATGAACGATCCGTATGTTGGAGGAGAAGATGGTGGCTCAAGAGGAAGCTAGAGAGGCGCAGAGGCGGAGGAGAAGATGATGGCGGCCTTCATGAAGCAATTCCCGCACTGTAACTCGACGCGAGGACGAGTAGTTCTTATTTTAGTTCTCGCTTTAAACTTTATTTTTATTTTCTGTTTTGAATGAATATTACATTTGAATTATTTATATTATGTTTTTATTTTAATTTTCAATTTTTATTTAATAATTAATTTTCGAATTTAATTAATAAGAAATAAAATAATATTTATTAATTAAAATTATATTTTACGAAAATTCCGAGGTAATCCTCGGAATTTTCCGACGGAGGCTTCCTCGGAAAATTCTGACGGACGCTCCGTCGAAAATTCCGAGGAAGGCTCCGTCGGAAAATTCCGAGGATTACTTTCTCGGAATTTTCCGACGGAGCATCCGTCAGAATTTTCCGAGGGAAGCCTCCGTCGGAAAATTCCGAGGGAATTTCGACAAATTTTGTTAATTGTTATCTCCCTCGGAATTCCCTCGGAATTTGATTCCGTCGGAATTCCGTCCGAATATTCCGAGGAAATTCCGACGATTTCTGTTATTCCGACGAAAAAATTCCGAGGGACTGTTTTCTGGGTATGTCGTCGGAATTGCCTTATTCCGACGACATTCCGAGGATATACTCCCTGGGAATCGGGCAGTTTTCTTGTAGTGCAGGTGTACACTTGGAAGATTCGTCGGTTGGTGAGAAAAGTCTATCGAGAAGAGAGACTGTAGAAAGGCTTGGCTTTGTGAGGACTTTGTTGATTGACAATTATGATAGTTACACGTTCAATATATATCAGGCACTTAATACTATCAATGGAGGTAGCTTCTTATCTTTCTTTTTGTTACTCTTTGTTACATAGATTCTGCAGTGTATTAATTTATTTATTTTTTACTTGAATCCTGTGTAGTGCCTCCTGTGGTTGTTCAAAACGATGAGTGGTCGTGGGAAGAAGCTTACCATTACTTATGTGAAGACGCTGCTTTTGATAATATTGTTATATCACCTGGACCTGGTTCTCCCATGTGCCCATCTGATATAGGTACCACCCCACTACCGTAAGTTAAAGACCCACCACCCACCTATATTTGTCTTTTCTCCAACTTCGCTTTGGCTTTTCAAGAATATGTCTTCGCCTTTTGCTTGAATGTCGTGATATTCCAATTCTAGGTGTCTGTCTTGGCCACCAGGTACTTCAAAATATATCTCAGCTCTTGCTTTGTCATGAAAACGAGTATTTTATCTCTCTCCCCGGATTTTCTCTAATGACAGCATGCTTTGACAGGCACTGGGTTACGTCCATGGAGCTCATGTGGTGCACGCCCCAGAACCAGTCCATGGACGGTTAAGGTATTGAGGGATGTAGTTTTCAGTGTACAAGCCTTTTTCTAATCACTTTCTTTTCCTGAATTGAATTCTTTTCAACTGAAACAATTCTAAAATTGTTGATATTTGGGTCATATCTACTAATCATTTCCATATGTAGTGGGATTAAACATGATGGGAACATATTGTTTTCTGATATACCATCCGGGAGAAACTCTGATTTCAAGGCAGGTCATCTACTTTCTATTAACATGCAACATTCATTGATCTCTCTAAATACAAAGTACTAATTGTTCTTGGGACATTCAATTCTGCAGGTTGTTAGATACCATTCACTGATCATAGATAAAGAATCACTGCCAAAGGAACTCGTACCAATAGCATGGACGGTTAATGATGACACTGGTTCTTTCTCGGAGAAGAAGTTTATTGTTCCTGTGAATAAATCTGTGAGCCCGTCAGGGGACGGATCAATCATTTCTGTTTCAGAAAAGTTGGAAAATCGAAGTTATTGGCCTTCGTCCCATGTCGATCGAAAACAAGATATACACCTTCTCATGGGGATCATGCACTCTACTTTTCCACATTATGGTTTACAGGTTTGATGTTTATTAGAGATTACATATAAGCTTAGTTTCTTTAATTGTTCTGCTGTCTTTGATATGCATTATACTTTCAGTTTCATCCAGAGAGTATTGCTACCACCTATGGTAGTCAAATATTCAAGAACTTCAGAGACATAACTGTGGCTTATTGGAATCGCTGCAAATCTCCATCATTGCGTCGAAGAAAGATTAATGTAACCGGTAAGCTCTTTTTTTACATTTATAGTTTCATTAGTATTACCTATTTACCTATGGCGTTACTTCATAGTTAACCGTCTTGGAGCTTCTTCTGAATAAAATATATATGTTTTTAGGAAACATGCAGGTGCCTGGTGCTTGTGAATTGCTGAAAGAACTTTCCAGAAGTAGAAGTACAGGAAACGGTTCCAGCTGTTTGGGTAACCCTAGGACGTCCCTCTGTACTGCCAAGAAAAATGGTGCAGACGTCTTAGAACCTAACGCAAAATTGCTGAGGTTGAAATGGAAGAAGCTAGAACGTATTGCACATAAAGTTGGTGGAGCAAGAAATATATTCATGCAACTCTTTGGTAAAAGTAGAGGGAATGATGCTTTTTGGTTGGATACTTCTTCTAGCGACAAGGTTGGTTCTCTATTACTACTGAAGTTACACTAGTTGCTACTAATAAATGTTTGTTCCAATTACATTGTTCTAGGCTAGAGGGCGATTTTCGTTCATGGGCGGTAAAGGTGGATCCCTGTGGAAGCAATTGACGTATACTTTATCTGATCAAAGGTTTTATGCTTCACCTACTCTTTCTCTATCGGCTTAAAGGTTTATGATCTTTTGTGACATTTTGTTTTTCAGCGAGAGTACATCTAAACATGCTGGACACCTTCTGATTGAAGACTCTCATAGTTCTACCGAGAAAAGATTCTTGGAAGAAGGCTTTCTTGATTTTTTACGTGAGGTATGACCAAAGAGTTTTAGTAAAATTACGACATAATGCATAGTTTGAAAAATCATGGAGTTGATATATTTTTTTACCAGGAGCTTTCATCTATCTCTTATGATGAGAAGGACTTCGAAGGGCTGCCTTTTGATTTTTATGGTGGATACGTAGGTTGTATTGGGTACGTGTTACGTCATTTAGACTATGAATCTCTCTCACAAGACCTTTGCAATATAACTACCTTTACTTGTGTCGCAGGTATGATATTAAAGTCGAATGTGGAATGCCAAATAAGCGTCACAAATCCAAGGCTCCGGATGCATGTTTCTTCTTCGTAGATAACGTTGTCGCCATTGACCATCATCTTGATGACGTTTATGTATTATCTCTTCACCAAGACGGCGCCGCAGAAACCTCTTTCCTGAATGATACTGAAGAGAAGCTCATTAGCACGAAGGTTTCATCCACAAGAAAGTGGAACGATACTATTCCTCCTATAGATTCATCTGCGAGTACTTTTGTCCCTGACAAATCACGAGAGCAGTATATCAACGATGTTGAGAGGTGTATGGAGTACATCAAAGACGGAGAGAGCTACGAGCTTTGTCTCACTACTCAGAACAGATGGAAGATAGGGAACACTGATCCTCTGGGACTTTATCTACACCTGAGAGAGAGGAATCCAGCTCCATACGCAGCCTTTCTCAACTTCTCGAATGCAGATTTGTCTTTATGCTGCTCGTCCCCTGAAAGGTTTCTGAAGCTAGACAGAAATGGAGTGCTGGAAGCAAAGCCGATCAAGGGTACGATAGCTCGTGGCTCCACACCTGAAGAAGATGAACTTCTTAAACTGCAACTGAAACTCAGGTACCGCCACACCTGATTCTTTGTACTTTAACATTCATTGACTTACCACAGGACGTGCTAGACCAGTTGGTTGAAGCGTATGAATTGTTCCTGGTTCAGTATAGCCAAAGAGCCCATTGCTTCGGCCTGGAGGATTGTTTGGGCCTAAGGCCCATACACCTCCGTGTTAACAAAAAAAAAAACATTAGTTAACCTTTTGTTCATGTAATCAGTGAGAAGAACCAAGCAGAGAATCTGATGATTGTTGACCTTCTGAGGAATGATCTCGGCCGTGTATGTGAGCCTGGATCAGTTCATGTACCTAACCTCATGGATGTGGAAACATACACAACAGTACACACCATGGTGAGCACGGTCCGTGGACTGAAAAAGTCAGATATTAGTCCAGTGGAATGTGTAAGAGCAGCTTTCCCTGGCGGCTCAATGACCGGTGCTCCAAAACTAAGATCTGTCGAGATTCTTGACACGCTTGAGAACTGTTCGAGAGGACTTTACTCTGGCTCAGTAGGGTATTTCTCGTATAACGGCACGTTTGACCTGAATATTGTGATAAGAACAGTGGTGATACATGAGGGTGAAGCTTCCATTGGAGCAGGAGGAGCAATCGTTGCTTTATCAAACGCGGAAGATGAGTTTGAGGAAATGGTTCTTAAGACTAGAGCTCCTGCTAGTGCGGTCGTGGACTTTTGTAATGGTGGTGGTTCAGTGATCAGAGAAGACGACACTAGTTGTGTCTCTTGAAACAGTTACATCAGTGATGGGCCTTGATGGGCCGGTAAAGCGAAGGAGTTGCTCATCCATCGGGCGAGGCTATGTCTTGTGGTTTTTAATCTGTTAATTTAAAATAAATAAAATATTATTTGCAGATTTCTATAGAAAAGAATAAACGTATATAGTTGTAGGAGATTTGATTGATAAATAAATTTTTTGATTTGATTGATGCCTTTGAAATAGAACTATTTTTTTTTTTAAACTTTTGGTACACTTTACTAAAATCGTTACCCCACTTCCTACATTCGTAGTTCTTTCCCTTTCACAATTTATTAATTATTTCTGTAAAATACAACTTTTTAGTATTTCACTTTCACAAATTGAGTACTAGATTTCATTTACTAAGTTCAGATATTGTGTAAATGATATTCATGTATCATTTGGACGGTTGGTTGCAAAATAATGTCTGGTAACCGTAAAAAATCAATTCAAAGGTATTACAATTTTGGTTTCAACTTCTAATTTAATTAAAGAGGTACAAACAAGAATTAAAATATATGGATTGGGTGGAAAAAACATATAATATAATTTGATAAATCCGATTTTATACAAACAATATGTGTTCATATAACATGAACGTATCCAAATCCACATATCTTTTAGATAGTTAAACAAATCAAATGTGTTCATATAGTTAGTGGTAACATGATGACTTTCAAACACTCATTACATTGGATTCAAATCCGGTCACGAGTAGACATCATAAGAGGTTTATGGGGTTCAATAAAATTCATGTTTTGTCATTTATTGCCTACCGTTTTTTTTCAAATCATATAATTTTTATCAAAGTAATTTTGTTGAAAAAGATCTTATCTGTTGAAAGCTGATATACAATGAATACATGGGTTAAATGAATGGAATTAAGATATAACGATCAAAACATTCAGCTGCATTCACTACAAAAAAAAAAAACAAGATACCGAAAGGCAAAATTGTCAGGAATACATCGGAAATAAGCATTCTCATGAATTCCCGACGAAGTCATCCGTCAAGATTAAGGGGTCAAAAAAAACTTTTCAGAAAAATCATCGGAAGATCGAAAACCGAAAATAATTAAGAAAAGACATGATTATCGAAAAACGAAAATAATTAAGAAAAGACATGATTTTTTTCTTTGTACTACTTATGAATGAATGAAATAGAAATGATATTTATAGAGAAATTTAAGCAAATTTCCAATGGATTCCCGTTCAACTACTGACTTTTTTTCCATCGGAAATCCGTTAGAAATATTCAACTTTTCAAACGGCTAAAATATCCGTCAGGAATTCGTCATAAATTTTTGACGGATTTTCGACCAACATTTCAATGTCATCGGGAATCCTTCGGAAATTACAACGGTTACGTAACGGATAATTTTTTCCTTTGAGATTTCATCGATTCTCAATAGAAATATTTCTTTTGGAATTTTTCTGGAATTACCGATGTTTTTTTATAATCGGCTTGTTTTCTTATAGTGGTTCTGTTGTGAAATTGTGCATATTTTTTTGGTGCGATGTCAAATACATTATTATAAACATATAATAAGTTCTTGGACAAATCATCTGTGGACAAGACAAGATTTTGTAATGATCTTTAACTGTCCAGTAGAGGCATGTTCGGCCAAACTACATAATTAATAGTCAATGATTGTAATTACACTGAAATTGAAACTAAAATCACAGAAGAAGACACTCAAAAAAGAAGAATATTGGTTGAAGGAGAAAGTAGAAGATGGGAGACAAAATGATTGAGCATGAGATATAATTTATTTATTCTCAATGAGAGTGTGTGCTTGACTTTTACTTTCGATGTTACAAGTAAAAGTGACTTCAAATTTTTCTCTGAACAAGAAATTAAATTGTCTGCTTAACTTCAGATGCTGATTGAGATAACTAGTTATAAAATCCCGAGAAGTTGGATATATATTCTCTTTAATTTAGAAATACTACTTGCAAAAAAGGATATACTTTTACGTTTGTGTGTAAAAGGATAGTTCATTGCCTGAAGCTTTCTACAGACGCACCATAGATGAAGGATTTTGAGCAGAAATGGCCCAAACAAAATGATTTAGTTCGTAGCAAAGATCGCACTCAGAATTACTAAATTCAGAGGGATACAAATCCTTTTTCCTAAGTCCCAACCCAGCTACCACTGGCATTGAGTCACTGACTATGACTATGCCGCTTGGATTGTTTTACTGCAAGTCTATATAGATAATTTTATTTACAGTCATTTATCATATTTTCATTTATAATAAAATTGGTTTGTTATTTTTGTCCGGTAAGGATTACCAAGATTCTCTCGTGATTTGATTGACACAATGACACGTTTCTATCTACGTGAAGAAATCCTGTATCTATTTAGTTTTTGGTTGTAGAGTCTTTAGAAATTCAAACCTTGAAATTTTCTAGAACATATAACAAATCGTCACTGCGCTAAATTAATGTACTGAAATAATATTTCTTACGTGAGTATCTTGTCTCTGATTGCTTTGTTATTTGTTAAGAAACAACATTACAATATTACCACACACACTTTAGTCCTATGAAGTCTGGACAATTCGATTATCTACAGCCATCTCTTTTTGTTATTAGTTTATACATGGCAGAAACAAAGAAACATGCACACTATCTATTATTAGTCTTCACTTTCGTTACCTTTCTTGTTTTTCATTGACAAATATTGAAACATATGTTGATAGAATGTAAAATTTGTGTCGTGAACATTTAAGATTTATGTCAGTTAGGTGGGTGGTATAATGTCATCGCTGGTTATTTAATCGACACAGAGTCTAGACTGTCAAGTATATTGCGTATAGCGATTCGTTATTTTTGTCAGTTGAACCAATCTTGACTAGATATACACACAAAAGGTAATGGATGTATGATGGATCATATTAAATGGTAATCGTTAGAGATATGGTGGTGCATGAGTGTATGTATATGTGGGTACGTATGATAGCATAGAACGCATGTGAGATCGAAGTTCACATATGCATGCATAAAAGTTAGGATCAGAGAGAGATAGAGTGTGTAGGTGAGTAGATATTATAGATAATGATAATTTTAATTAATTTGAATAAGATGAAAGAGACGGGCTATCTTACTTCGGACACAATTCAATAATTTCTTTTAGCTTATGAATAAAGGGGAAGTAATTGACATCTTTCTTTTCAATCAACAAAACTGGCCTTTTCCCGTTTCCATGTCAATACGCTTTCAAGCTTTCGTATATCTTTACACAATTTTTTTTTTTGCTTAAATCTTTACACAATTATTATAGTGTGTTTTCAGTTTCAATTTTTTTTTTTTATTATAGTGTGTTTTGCTAGTTTAATTTATTTAATGGAATACCAACTTGATTAATCCAATATGAGAATGACACATGATTTTAAATAAGTAGAAGGAATCACGTGAGTTTGTAATTTAGTTGTCGGATTTTCAGTTGGAGAACTTAAAAATTACGAGGCTTCGTATACTTGTATACTTCTAGCCTCATTTTATTTATTTATTTTCCTTCTAAATATTTGGGTTTGGTTAAATAATCTTAAAGCAAAATGTGGCCTTAAAAGGAGAGAAACATGTGATTGGTATAGAGATTAACCAAATTGAGGAAAACCTTACTGTATTAAAAAGCAAGCTTACATAAAGTGTATTTGCAGCATCGGATCCCTCACAACATTAAGTAAAATCCCGAATGTTCCCAAAATAAATTATTTTTCAAATACACAATTCAAAACAACACGTACATAGTATTATCATTATATAAATCAAAGTAAGCTACTAAAAAGCCATGAACTCTTGCTCTCTTTTTCTTCTTCTCTCTCTCACATCAGAACTATTTAACCCCCTCCCCCTTTTAAGTTTGAGCTACATTTTTCCTCTGAAAGATGGGTTTCTCGGACGCTGGAACTTGTCTCTCCGATCAAAACAACCTCTGCGAAAAGGAAGCAGGGATTGTTCGTGTGCCCTCTCAAGGGTTTTCAGACCAAAGCGTTCAAGAATTCGGGCCAGATCAAGATCCTGAAACTAAAGTCGGAGAGATACCTAATACTCCACGCGAAGGAGCAAAGGTAAAGAAAGAAGAAGAAGAAGATTTATGCAAGACTCCGACACGCCTCGACCAGATTCTCCCGAAGATTACAAATATTTGTCCTCCGGCGCCGAGGAAGCCTAAGGGAGTCCCGTCGAGAAGTTTCAAGGTTCGAGATTCGTATAGAAGCAGGAGAATGATCATTTTGAATGTTTCTAGAGAGATCGATTGTATGTTTCAGTCAGCATCTCTAGGTAATCAAGTTAAGAAAGCCAGACGTATTTGATGTTTTCTATGGATATGTATATGTATAACGTAGCTACATGTAACCCAATTGTAATAAAACTACGAGTTATGAAATGTAGTGAGGATACCATTTCAGTTTTATTCCCTTTATTAATTCTTTCTTTTTTTTTGGTTGACTAGTGACAAAGCTTTTATATTATGCATGTTCTTTTTTTTTCTCGTGAGTCTACTATATTTCTTACATTGGAAATAATAGGTAACTAGAGGACGTAAATTATAAGCATTGGGAAGCAGAGTAGAGTTGGTCAAATACTTTGAGTTTATACAAGTGGAATTTTGTATTGAAAAGATATTTAAGACTTTTTCTTTAACTAAAGATTTAAATATTTTGATCACCGATATCAAGGTGAACTTGTTTCCTATTTTTTTTTTGGAAGCTAAAAAAATTGGGAAACAAGATAAATCTATTCTAGTATTTAATTTAGAGTTCTATTTTGTACCCAAATTCTTATATTTAACTTATTGAACTTTAAAATATATTTCATTAAATTAAAGATACATGTTTAATAAAAATACATTATCTATAGAATAAATCACCAAATGAAAATGTGTATATATTCCTAATCACATGCGCGCTATGAACATTACAAATCATTTGAATTTGATTTAGATGCGCTAAGAATAAATGATGATTCATGGACATGCTTTATCATCTAACCATATGAACATTACAAATACCTACGTAGCAAACCATCTGAACGATTTGCCGAAAATAATGCGGGTTATGCATATACTCATATAAAATATTATTTCCATTTGTGTATATGGATTATATTACACTTATATTAAAACATTATAATTCATTTGTCAAACATAATCTATACAAATTATACTTACATTTTATTTTTACCATGTCTTACAAAAAAATTCAAACAATATACTACAAAGTAACATATATTACAAAAATAATTCAATTGTATTTTTATAATTAACCAAGTTTCATTTGTATGAAATCATTTCATAAACAATAATATTAATATAGTATTATACTATTATTATGAACTATGCAATTAATACTAATTTCTGAATTCTTAAAATGAATGTTAGATTTATTATCTAAAAACGTGTTAGAACCGAAAGTGTGGGTGCAATTAGAAGAAGTGAAACGTGAAAGAAATATAAGAGAAAATATTTTCTTATAAATAAAAATAAAAACACAATCCATAACTATTTTACCTATAAACGTCACAAAAATAAAAATAAAATATATAAGTCCAACATAATTCGGTAAATCAAATAAAAATTCTTTTAAAAGTAGGGCTTTAATAAACAAAGTGATTGGATCCTGTAGGGACAACGATCCCCAAAACAAACCACACCAAGAGACTCTCTTCTTCGTCTTTCCATGACTCTCTCTCCTTCATCTCTTTCTCTACTGGCAACTTTGCAGCCATTCCTATTGCATTTGTTCATCTCAACTGTCCATTTTTAAGTATATAAAAAATAGGCGAAAAATAAATCTCTATTTTCTTGGTAAAGAACTACCAATGTATTAGTGAAAAAATAAAGTAAAAATATTTCTGCCATTTTATAATTTCATTTCAACTCAGTTTTTTTTCCATTGATTTATCAGCAATAAGAGACATAGACAGGAAGATTGCTTCCGTTAAATAATAACAACAAACCAAATGTTTCTGCCAAACTTATCAGAGAAACAACAAACCATTGACTGCATTACACAAACTCAATTCTTCTTTCCTTATTTTAACCTCCTTCTCCTCCACCACCACAAAAGATCTATTACATATATTTATCTATACATTCTCACAATTTCACCCAACATGTCTTGTCTTTAAGTGAAATCAATCCTCAGGAAATAGGTTTGTCCATCAGCTCATAAAACTGCTGATGGACGGTTATCTTTCCGAATGATCCAATGCTTGATATGCCCATGAAACTGCTGCTTTCTTCTCAAAGGTTTATCGATCTTCTATGCTTTCTTAGTTCTGAGGAGCTTACATCACCAACTTCATCTTGGCTCTTGCTCTTATCGTCCTTGTTGTTGTTGTTCTTGGCGACCACTAACCGTCCGATGACACTTCTACAGAACGGGCAGACAGGTGGAGAGTCACGGTTGATGTCGCTGGGTTCGGTTTGTTGTGACAGCAAAGTGCAAGTGTGCACTGTGCACACATTTGGTGACCACAGTCTTTGATATCTATCGTGCACACTTTCTCAAAGCAAATGCAGCACATTTCTGAATCACTCATCTGTAAACAATGCTCTATACATGTTACCAAACAGACAAGTGAAGCTTTAAGCCAAGTAAGCAGGTGTAATAATATTACCTCAGACATGTTATCATCATCTGACGCAGTGTCTGAGAGATGTCAATCCAAGTCCCACATTGGAGAATTAGACAATGAGTGTCTAATATATAAAGAGATGTCCAACTCTAATAATATGATGCCTTTTGGAAAGGAAACCAAAAGTAAATCCATGCGGGCCAGTCTCTAAGGCCCAAAGTGGACAATATCATACTAATGGAATAATATAGAGTTGGATACGGGATTTCGCAATCCCAACAATTGGTATCAGAGCGGTTCGACCAAGATCTGCAAGAAGACCAAAATACCCTTCGAGTAGGAACGGGACCTTTCAAGATGGAAGAGGAGGTCTGTGGCAGAAACTAAGTCAGAAGATCCGGGGAGTTTCTATGTGGAAAGGGAGCATCCTCAAAGCACCTCAAAGTAACTTGCGATTAACGGTACAAGATGGATACTGATTCGCTAGAGGAAAAAGGATACAAGGTGTGTGGTCCTTGAATTGAGGGGGAGAATGAAAGATGTCAATCCAAATCCCACATTGGAGAATTAGACAAGGAGTGTCTAATATATAAAGAGATGTCCAACTCTAATAATATGAGGCCTTTTGGAAAGGAAAGTAAATCCATGCGGTAGGCCCAAAGTGGACAATATCATACTAATGGAATAATATAGAGTTGGATACGGGATTTCGCAATCCCAACAGTGTCGTAGTAAGCAGTTTCCTTGAGGATCGTTTTCTCTCTCTCTCTATCTCCTTGTTAGCATCCATCAGAGCCTGCTCTAACAGCAGTTTCGCCTCATCATTAAGCTCGCTGATGAACTTTAATGGCGATGGCCAGACAAGAGGCTCTGCAGAGGACGGGTTTAGCAACGCTCCACATGCTCCGTGCTTGTGTTTCATGGCAACCACATTTTTAATTTTAACAGAAACAACTTCATCACCCGTATAAGCTATTAGAAGCACAAACAAGAGAACAACTGTCCAACAAGACATTGACACATTCAAGATAGATGCAACGGTGTTGCTCCTTTGTCATCTCTAAGATTCACAAATCTCGCATTGAGAAAGTAAACTCCAAAGTATAAACTTGGAGCTAAAATGCAGAATTACTGATCAAGTAAAGAGAGACTCTCTCTCACCAGTGAAGAGCAACGGAGTGAGCAGAGAGATCCTCCCATGCCTTGCAGCCAACATTAAAGGAGTCTACAAGAATCACATCCCCTAGCTTCACTAGAATATACAAACCGAATATAACATAAGATTCCGGCGAAAACTACTAAAACAGACCTCGATGTGGCCACTAGCAGCAACGACGTGGAGAAGGGAGTGACGATCATAAGCAGTGGTCTGTTGCAAAATACTGCACGGAGACGAATATCTCGTGCTCTGGCTTAGCTCCGCAGCTCATGCTCTGGCTTAGCTCCGCTTCTCTTAGGAATCACGACACCGTCTGCCACGGGTGAGGCGCTCCGCCGTGAGAGTAAAACGCCACGGTGGGCCTCTTTGGCTTTGGGGGAGAAGAAGAAGAGGGAAGTTTCACATTTATGTATGATAGAGCCTTTGCCTTTGAGATATTATTTATTTACTTAGTTTTCACTAAATCATTTTAAAAAAAACTTTCATATTAATTTTTTTTATCTAGTACAAGTGTAGTCGTGTAGAAAATAAAAGAAAATTAGATTCTAGACCGCCATTTAAAAGGGCGGGTATATTTTTGTTTTGATTTTTTTTTAGAAATTTAATTTCATATTTGTGTTTTCTTAATCATTTTTGTGTATAAATTTTAATCAAAATCTATCTTATAAAATAATAGCAATTTAAAAGCTGACTCGACATATGCTTATTTCTTTGTAATCATATTTGTCTATTCTAGATTTTGATCCGCGCTTAAGCGCTGATATAATATTGGTTTGTAATTTTTTGTTTTTTTCTGTAAATATGTAACATTTTCTGTAATGTTTCTTATATTTTAAAGAAATTTAATTTATATGTTTGTGTATAATATTTTTTAAAAATTATTAGTAAGAGGTTTTGGTAATTTTATTGAATTTGTGATGTTGCATGTCATAACCATTTTACACATTAATTTTATACTTTATTCCTAAACAGTGATTTTTTTTTAAAGATAACAAAATATAGTTACAATTTTTTTTAGTAATCAAGTAGTAATTAAATAGATAAAGTTATATGTTTTTATTAAATTTTCATGATTTGATTTTATATATAATGATCAAGATAGCTTTTGAATAGAGTGTTTGACAAATAGAATCATAAGAGTAAATAATCATACAAATTTGTATAAAACCAAAAGCAACGAGTGATTTTTATAAAGCATAACCGTTGCCTTGTTAAAAAAATCATAACCATTGCCATATATAAAAAGTTTTTAGCAAGTGGATCCATTAATTGAAGAGACAAAATAGAAATATTATTAAAACATATATAGATTATTAAATATTAGATCAAACATTTATCAATTGGACATGATCTTGTTTTAATAGAATAGATACCAAAAATCTCTATATATAATCCGGGAGGTACTGTCATGAATCCAAACGTATAATATCCGCCGGAGCGAGTACCACCAAAACCCATGCCTACCGGAGAAGAAACCCAACCTAAAATGGAAATGGAATAGATTGTAGCAACAAGACCCATGCCTACCTCATAATTTTATCTCTATACATCATTTACCATCTGAACATCATAATCTACATCCATGTTAGGTTTATCTAACATATTGACAATATAAAGTTCGCTAATAATACCATAATCTGTTTGTTTTGCATGAAGATATCAAATCTTATAATCCGCTATAGACTCATTCACATATAAATGCTTCAAAAGTTCACCATTCTTAATGGTTCTATTACTTTTATAAGAAGAGCATGTACATTTTAACTTACAGATTTTGTAGCTTTTAGTTGTCGTTAAGCCAACACCATAAATTTGGTACGACCATCTGCATATTCCTGTGTAAGTGGATTTTTCTCCGGACTCATATGAAGTTTATCTATCCGCGAATAAAAATAATTAGGAGAAAACATGAAATTTTTTATGCTTTTTTAAAGGAAGAGATGTGGTATTTATCGATAAATCTGGGTAAAACGAAAAGGTAAATCCGTCAAAAACTCTTTATAATTTTTTAAAATTTCAAATGGCTACATAACAGTAATAATTTTTGAAAATTTTAAAAGGCTAGTTAACAGATATATTTTCTTTGTTTATCAACGAGTACTAGAAATGAATTCTTGACAAAATTTACGGGATACCATTTCGTTAGTTATTTTTGTCAAAAAATGGCAATGTTTATATATATATATAAAATCAATATCTCTTCATGAACTCCTTAATTGTCTCCTTCAAATCAGATGTTAGTACTACCCTAAGGGGAACTAGGGCTGTGGAACAAGATATTGGATCAAAGGCATGCACTTCTTCTAGTATATTGATAGATTGATTCAAAATTGTATTAGATACATAGAACAAATGCTAAGTAACCGCGACTGACTCACTCTATTTCCTATAGAGGATACATAATAGGAGGATGTGTTGGAGGGTCTCCCACTAAACCTATTCCAAGAGGTCAGTGATGTGATAAACGATTTCAAAAAGAAAACCAAGAAAAATGGATAAGAATTCAAAATAGAGAGATAACTATTTTTTTGAAACACACAAGTGTGTTCAAAAGTTTACCGTAAAAATTAGAAGTAGAAATCGGAGCGTGAACTAGAGATATTGAATTCGCGGAAGATTTTTTCGGAGAGAATCTTGATGCATGGAAGAAGTACCATGAAATCCTAAGTCTAATTTTTAAAAAGTCAAAATATATTCAAAGATATATAGATTTTTATATAAAAACTAGGGGAGATCCGCTCTTCGCGCGGAATTAGATAATTTGTTTGTACGTATGGTCAGCTTGAAGTTGTGGTACATATTTTTAAAGGTTCGTTTTCTAGATTGAGTATCCTATGTATTTGTTTTTATTGAGTGTATGAGTGTGTAGGGTGTGGGCTGTGTTTTTCGATATCGTCCAAAGTTAGAAACATAAGTACAAACTATTCATTACGGAATTAGTCAAAGAAAAAAAAACTATTGGCATGGAGACAGATCTATAGAGTATGAGGAGTGTGCATTTGTTGAGTTTCGTTGTAGGCTGAATTCGTAATTACGTATTTGGTGTATAATAGTTGTGTTTTATTTATTGTTATTTTTTTCAAAGTGATGTGATAGTTATTTTTGATGAATGGGTTTATATTAATTGCAGTGTTTTGAAACCAGACAGGCCGGTCATACCAGTTGGACCATGACTTGCTTTCTATCCGGTTCTGAGTTATGTTAAATCGGCTATGAATTAAATAGGTAAATCCAGTCAAACACCGGCCAACTCGATACAATCGATTACTCGGTTCGATATTAAAATCTAGTTTTCTAAAATTCAAATTAGAAAAAATTACAACATTTAAAAAAATCATAAAAATTCATATTATTTTTAATATCCATCTAAATAAATTAGTTTTCTTTATAGTTTAATATTACTGTTAAACCTTCTTATTATTTTCATTCCAACTGCTTCTTGCTTCCTCCCTTCTGCTCCGTGCAACATAAAAGCGTTAAAGACAAACTTATACACATATTTAGGAATTCATCTTTATTTACCATTTTCTTATCCGGCTAGTTGTTCATTTGTGTATATAATATAGAAGTGTATTTTGTTTTGTGTTAGCAGCAAAAGGTTTTTAAATATGTTAATACCCAGAGCTTGGAAACAAATGACAACCAAAACTGAGGTGGATTAAGATGAAACATGCTTTTGTTGATTTAGAAAAAAAAACGTTAAAGTAGAACCATAGTTTTTTCTTAAAAAAAAACTAAATGGAAACAAAGCTTGCGGGAAATTAGAATGGTCATCATTGGCTATCTTCAACATCTATATGCCTTGGGTGCCTTCTTAAGCTCTCTCTCCGTTGTTGAAACATGTGGTTGCTTTGCTGAGCTCCCGACACCTGTGTGTTCCTCATCTCTTGTTGTTTCAGTTAGTGGACGTCACCACTGCCGATGGCCTGATCAGTTGCACATAACTTGTAGCTTCTAGAGTAAATGCAGGACACACACGTAGCCTTTGGCATATCGTCACCTAGGTTGTTGTTCGCGCACTGTCCAAACGAATTATAAAATGATAGACTTTATGTTAAAAGGAGAAGTGCATAGTATAAGAAAGAGGTGGTTAACATGTAATGTAAAAGTTGCAGTAGGACAAAGCTGGTGGCGATAAAAAACAAATGTTTGAAACTAACTGACCATGAATAGATGAATGAAAATATCCAAAGCATTGACGACCTTTTCCCAATCTTTTTTTTTTTAAGATTCAAGAATCAAGATATTGCTGATTGGATGCACCGCCTTATAAACAACAAAATTAGATTAACATAACGAAGTTGTTTTAGAGATTATTGTAATAGAAATTACTTACGCATACCTCATAACCAACAATTTTCTCAAGCAAGGAAGCATGATCATCCCAAGTGATTTGCTTAAGCTCTAAAGTAGCAGGACTGACTAAGCCACATCCCTAGTATAGCTAATGAGTTTCATATGTAGGCTTGAGAGCATGTCTCAGATTCCACCCAATGCGATAGGAAACATAGAAGATAAAGCCTCCTTCTTTGTAGAATGAACCTCTCCATCATCACCTAAAGAACGCTCTTTCCATCAAGGAAGAAATCTATTGAAGAATATCAATCAAAATACAACAAAATACTTACTGGGTAGATTTTCAAGTCCAAGATATTGCCTAAAGACTTCTCGGACTTGCTCTCTGTTAACATCATATTATTTGGCTAAAGCAAGCAGTAGTTTCCCACGGTCTTGAAGCGAGAGGCTGGAGTATCCCTAGAATCATTTTCAGGATAAGTCAGCACATGGAAGAAGCAATGTAAATATAGTTTATAAACTTCATTTCTTTCATAATGAATAATACAAGATACTACCTAAACAATGGAGTTTCGGGATCATACTTCGTCTAGAACTTCTAACCTCTAATTTGAACTTAGAGAGCTTGACCTGGAAGGTTGAAGTTATGTTGTTCTGCCATTCCTGCGTCTTGATGTCAAATAAGTTTAAATACCGGGACTAAGGTTTCTAATAAGCAAAAAACGGAGAAGAAAGGGAATTAGTATCTGTAACCATCGCTTGACACACTGCAGCAGCAGGAAGGCTTTTCAGTTTGTTCATCTCACTATCAAAACCCACAAACATAGTAGAGTCAGATGCATCGGAGACTGCCATCTCAACCCGGTACCTTGTCTAAGAACACAGAGACGATTTGTCATGACTTAGGGGAATGAGGTTGCCCTTTAAACCAATTAGAGAGAGTGAATAGAAATGTGTTCAAGATGGACTACCTTACCACCCAAACAGCTTTTCTTCGTTACATGATGCACATGTGGAAGATGAGAACCCACATTGAAACTTCCGGAAGCAGTTGGAACATAAGATATAGGACCAGCCATTGGCGGTTTCAATGTCGACAACGTCCACAGTGCCACAATCTACCAAGGTTGGAGTTAGTAAGAGGAAGTTAGTAGGTAAGTATTAAGGAGATGTTAAGTCAGAGTATAACCTGCGGTGGTGAATTGAGCACAAAAGCATTGAGTTGGGACGGTGTCAGTGATTATCTATTCAACTGTTTTATTAAGTTGTGATTCGTAATAATTTTTATCTAGGAGACGGTGGACGTTTACAGTGGCTTGCATCAACGTTGACTGAAAACGTTTAAAATCAACAGTTAATCAAATCAAAAACTTGTAAAGCTCAAACCTTGTAATAAATAGGAATGTGTAAGTTTTTTAGTTCATCGGAATTACCTTAGCTCGAGGAGCAGTAGCCGCCTCTCTTCACATTGCTGGCCTCCCAAAACTCCAACAGACGCACTTCCATGGTGGTGATGCATCCGCCGGCTTTCAATCAGCAAGAAGGAGACATGAGTTCGATATTGTACTCTGTGAATAATTTTTGTTTCACGGATGCAAACTAACCTATTTATAGCTCCAGATATCATTGAAGGAGTGGGTTGATGGAGTTAAGACGATTGTTAAAGGTGATGATTCAATTCCTCGTAACGTTTCGAAGGATTAGAAACGTAGAAGAAATTGAAGATTCACAGAGAGATTATATATGACGATTCGTCTCACTTGACATCCGGAAACTCCATTGTTGGCGTAGATCGTCAGAGATCGATCTAGAAGATGAACCCTATCCCGACTTTGAGTCTTTGACGAAGAAGATATCAGTTTCTCTCTTTTGGGCTTTATTTTGGAGTTAGCCAAAGTTAATAACGAAATAAAAGCCTAGTAAATTGTTAGGAGAAACCCATTTATTTAGACTGAAACAAAACGCAAGAAATCACGCCATCGAGTCCAATCTTTCACGCGTTTCGTTCGTTTCGTTTTTAAGTTAGACACGTGTCGCCTTGTGGTTAAGGTATTTAATGACGTGGCTTGATGAGAAGAGAGTTGCCTTTCTTCTTTATAGTATTAGAATTGTGAGCTTGGATCATTATTACACAAGATTTGAAATACATGAATTGAAATTTTGAAAGAACAGAGAAAAGAAAATTATGAGCAAAATAAAAAGAGAAAGAGGAAAAAGGAACGGTCTTCAGTTGATAATAACAAAGTTGTACTATTGTATAGGCCTGAGACATATCATATATCTGGGGCATGTTAAGGTACCGGGATCCGGATCCTTATCCCGCGGATCCTTATCCAGCGGATTCATGATTTTACTATCGTTATCCGGATCCGGGGTTCTCGGATATCCAGATGTCAGATATTTTTCTAAAAATTGTAATATACGGCGATATCTGGATCCAGATTTGGATCCTTAAAATAAATAAAAATAATATTAATATATAAAAATATTAGACAATAATTTTAAAATAAAATAGTATATAATGTTTTAATTGTTTCTATGTACAATATTACAAATTTATATAAAATGTATATAATATATATAATATATATAAATGAAAATATAATAAAGAAAATTAGTTTTATATACAGATATTTTGAAATAACTATTAAAAAAAATTACGGATCCAGATATCCGGACTAATAAATCAAGATATCTGGATTCGGTCCCTCCAGATATCCGAATTTTTGGAACGGATCCGGATCGAATCCGGATCTCGGATAATCGGTCTCAAACCTACTACTACACATAATATTTCAAAATCCATTTAATTTAAAATATTTATGTGGTGAATGTGGCTTATTTAGTTATTATACACCCACAGTGTGGTATAATATGTATAATTTATTTTGGAACCAATGAAAAGAAAGTCTGGTTTCGCCCCTGGTTATGTAGTGTATTATATATATTGTTATCATAATAATTTCCCATTAATTAATTCAAAAATTTAAATTTGTCTACAAACATGTGATTCGCTTAATTGAGGATAAGTTACAACATTAAAAGCAAGAGAGCCAACTCAAAGTAGTGATATATTTTGTACATTATAATTACTATGATTATTATTTTCCGTTGAAAATTGAAAGTGTATAATTAAAGGTAAGAAATCATTACCAGTCAATCCCCAAATCTTCGCTAATTGGTAAGTTTTGTCCGGACCAACCCGACCTGAACCGGGTCGACCCGAGCAGAGCTGTTTTCTTTCACTTTTCACCTATAACCGTTTCAGGACTCGTGATGAATGCTTTCTCTCTCTCTACACGCGACATCCTCTCTCTCTCTAACTACAAGTCCACGCAGACAACAAGTTCTTCGTCTTCTCTGTTAATTTTTTTTCCATGCTCGAGTCCAATCTCCTGACCAAAAACTTCTCCCCCAGATCAACCGTTCTCCTCGTCCGCACATGAAAAGATGGCGAAAGCAGAAGAGTTAGCAAAGAGCTTAATCGAATCAGTAAAAGAGATCGCTTCGATCTCAGATCACCGCCCACCCATGAAGAAACACTCCGCCCATCTCTCCCGGCGTTTGAAGCTTCTCCTTCCCATGCTGGAAGAGATCAGAGACTGCAGAAACTCCCTCCCTGAAGAACAGATGGTGGAGGCTCTGCTGTCTCTCAAAGAATCGCTCCTCCACGCCAAGGATCTGCTTATTTATATAAGCCAAGTCAGCAAAATCTACCTGGTGCGTGAGAAAAAAGTTATCTTTTGATTCGTTGATTCCCTTGTCGGGGAATACAGAAGCAGATATGTTCTGTTTTTTACTTTCTTTTAAATGTTTGTCTTTATGATTCTTTAAAAGGTGTTGGAGAGAGACAAAGTCATGGTTAGATTCCAGAAAGTGACAGCTCTGTTAGAACAAGCATTGAGTGAGATTCCTTACAGAAGTCTTGAAATTTCAGATGAGCTTCAAGAACAGGTACATAGACAGAGAGACACTCTCTCTCCATTAAAAAAACGTTATTAGATTTATGGATTTAGGACTAAATATACATGAACCTTTCTTTATTAATTTGGGGGCCAAATTGTATATACACATCAACCATTTAAAATTTTTGGGATTCGAAGCGAATGTTTCATTTGCCTCGGCCTTGTTCCTGACGACAAGTTTGCTTCTACTTAATTGTAGGTTGAGCTTGTTCTGGTTCAGTTAAGAAGAGAGATAGGCAAAGGCGGCGGCGAGAAGTACGATGATGATCTGTATAAAGACCTTCTATCTCTTTACGGTGGTGTAACAGACTCTGAGATCCTCAGGAGAGTTGCTGGAAAGCTTCAACTGATGACTGTGACTGACCTTACGGAAGAGTCTTTGGCTTTGCTTGACATGGTTAGCTCCTGTGGCGGGGATGATCCCGGTGAAAACTTTGAGAAGATGATGATGCTTCTCAAGAAGATCAAGGACTTTGTGCAAACCTATAATCCTAACTTGGACGACGTTCCACTGAGATCGAAACCGTCGCTTTCTAAGTCACAACAAGATGAAGATCAGAAGAATGTTCCTGAAGATTTTCGCTGTCCGATTTCACTCAAGTTGATGAGTGATCCAGTCATTGTTTCTTCAGGGCAGGTAGTGTAAAACATCGTCGTTATTACAACTTTTGTTAAGTCTGTCTTGTCTGAATCTTTTTCTTTTTATAGACATATGATCGTGACTGCATTAAGAAATGGCTAGAAGAAGGAAACTCGACGTGTCCAAAGACTCAAGAAACGCTAACAAGCGATACGGTCACACCAAACTATGCTCTAAGAAGCCTTATAGCTCAGTGGTGTGAATCCAATGGCATCGAACCTCCAAAACGTCCCAAGAATCCTCAACCGAGTAGTAAAGCCTCCTCCTCCTCGTCTTCCTCTTTCTCCACACCTCCTTCTGATGAACAGTTAAAGATCGAAGAACTCCTACATAAGCTCACTTCACAACGCCCCGAAGAGCAAAGATCCGCCGCAGGAGAAGTCCGCCTCCTAGCAAAACAGAACAACCATAACCGAGTCTCCATCGCTGCATCAGGGGCCATCCCTCTGCTAGTGAATCTCCTCACGACCTCCGACGACCCCCGGACGCAAGAACACGCGGTGACATCGATCCTTAACCTCTCGATATTCCAAGAGAACAAAGGAAGGATCGTGTCTACATTTGGAGCGGTTCCGGGGATCGTATATGTGCTCAAGAAAGGAAGCATGGAAGCTAGAGAAAACGCAGCAGCTACACTTTTCAGCCTCTCGGTTATAGACGAGAACAAAGTGACGATAGGCGCCGCGGGAGCCATCCCTCCGCTTGTGAACCTGCTGAGCGAAGGATCACAGAGAGGCAAGAAAGATGCAGGGACTGCTCTGTTTAATCTCTGCATATTTCAAGGGAACAAAGGGAAAGCTGTGAGAGCCGGTTTAGTTCCGGTGTTAATGCGGTTACTAACCGAACCGGAAGGGAGAATGGTCGATGAAGCATTAGCTATATTGGCTATACTATCGAGTCACCCGGATGGGAAAGTTGTGGTTGGAGCGGCTGATGCAGTTCCAATTATGGTCGAGTTTATTAGAAGCGGGTCGCCGCGGAACAAAGAGAACGCAGCTGCGGTGTTAGTGCAGTTGTGTTCATGGGATCCGCAGTATTTGATTGAAGCTGACAAGTTAGGGATCATGGGGTGTTTAATAGAGATGGCTGAGAATGGTACTGATAGAGGGAAACGCAAAGCGGCACAGTTACTGAACCGCTTTAGCCGTTTTAATGAACAGCAGAGACAGTCTGGTTTGGGTGTAGAAGATCAAGTCTCTCTGATCTGAGGTGTAGAGGGTTTGCTTTTTTACAGGGTTTTTTTTTTTTACATTTTTCATATCAAAGTTACACCACAAGGACAAGATTTTGAAACCTGTACAATGGAATTGTTTTTCTCTGTATCTCTTCCCCTCAACTCAGAAAAATCACAACACAATCTATTAGTCATGTTTGAAAAACTAGGACTGCCTTGACAACTCCTAGAAGTGAAAACGTTTGCCCAACCACATGGCTTACCTAAAACAAGTTAAGCTTACTTATCTCTATCATATCAGTGTGGAACTACTTATCAATGAACAAGTGAGCTATATTTTCAAATTTAAACTGCCAAAACTTGCAGCACACCAACTGTCATGTAAGTGATTCAGAGTGTTCAACTCCTTTTTCGTCAATTTGTATTCATTTTGATTTTTCCAGCTTTGGAAAAACGTTTAATGTTATTTACATCAACGAATTAAGCAAAATGAGATTCTGATATATAATG
Organism: Brassica nigra; assembly: GCA_016432835.1. Lineage (NCBI taxonomy): Eukaryota > Viridiplantae > Streptophyta > Magnoliopsida > Brassicales > Brassicaceae > Brassica > Brassica nigra. The sequence goes on along the minus strand of CM028245.1, from coordinate 9,378,816 downwards.
AAAAGAATACTCTCATGACGCATTTGTGTACAGCTAGTCAGCTAGTCAGAAACTTCAAAGCAAATTAAAAGCATAATTGGGTATGAAATAGAGTTGAAGAATCTAACCATAACAGCTGGAGATTTATAAAGGTCGCATTACGCGTCTTTCCAGCAAAAATCTCTGCACACCAACTGTCTTCCTTTGTTCTACTTGTGGGGTTTCCTTGACGAGAAAAAAATGACAGTTTACCACCGTAACTCGCCGTGTTTGACCACTCTGAACGTCTCGTCACAGCCAATAATTTACAAACCATTCATCACTAACCTTTGCTCTGGATCATAAATTCTTTAACAGTTCTCATGAGAATCGTAGTAGTACAATAAATCATTGATGACAAACGTTCTCCGGCTTCTCAGCATCTTGTTCATACCAAACAATCCGAACCGAATCAGAACTTTAAAGACATCTGAATAGAACTTCATGTCTCCGAAAAAAAAACAATCTGTCTTGGCCTGTATCCAATTCAATCGCTTTTATATAAAGAAGATCTTAGTATATTACCTGAAGATAGTTGAAAAATGCACCTCATTTCATATATTATGTCTGAATATGTTCTATATAAACTAACAAAAATATCATTTATGTTTCGTATACCATAATTCCTACATAGCTTCTTCTTTTTTTTTTTGTATCACCAATTTGCCAAAGCATCCGCCACTTTGTTTTGATCACGTGGGATCCATACAAATTCAAAAACCGAGGATAAAGATAAAATGTCGGCAGTGGTTCCATAGATCTCCGGTGGTGATGATCCTAAAAGTCCTACATAATTAAATGCTAAATCTACAATACTATACACGTACTTTCTCTCACTAAAAGTCCACGAAGACAACTTCTTCGTCTTTGCCTTAAGTCTTTGTCGTCGTCGTCTTCTCTGTTAATTTTCCATGCTTGAGTCTGACAGGTTCAAAATATGGGCCTAGTTGGACTTCTTTTATATCTAAATAGTTTGCTTAAAAGCCCATTTGAGTCGAGTATATGTAGCCAAGAAACTCTACGATCATAAAAACAATTTCTCTTCTCTTCTCTCTCTTTCTTCTGATTCTTCCTCGTTTCTTCTTATCTTCTTTTTAACAGTCTCGTTAAGCTCAATCTCTGAGCTTAACAGAGTCCAATCTTCTGACCAAAAAAATGTTTTTAGGGGGGTCTAAATGTTAAATTCCTTACAGAAAACGTTTCTCTCCACTCCATACATGAAAAAATGTGGAAAACAGAGAAACACGAGTTAGCAAAGAGCTTAATCGAATTAGTGAAGGTGACCGCTTCGAATTCAAATCACCGCACACCGATGAAGAAACACTGCTCCCATCTCTCCCCGAGATTGAAGCTTCTCCTTCCTATGTTGGAAGAGATCAGAGACTGTAAAGTGTCTCATCTCCCTCAAGAAGCGATGATGAAAGCTTTGTCATCTCTCAAGGAATCGCTCATTCACGCCAAAGATCTGCTTACTTTCGTAACTCAAGTCAGCAAAATCTACCTGGTGAGTTAGTATTATTGTCTTTAGGGATTCTAATCGAAAAGTTGATCTGATTCTTCGAACATGTGTTTCATGTTTGTATTTTGTTATCTACGTATGTGTTACATGATTCCTTTTTCTTTATATTTTTTATTTATGGATATATACATATATATAATATATATTATACCGTCCATAATTGTTTTTGCTGTTTTCCCTCCCTGTTTCTGTCTCCTTATCCTTTTAGGTGCAACATACTTTATGCCAGTGACAGGAATAAAGAAGCAGATTTTTTAAGTTGTATTTATGATTTTTAGGTGCTGGAGAGAGACCAAGTCATGGTTAGATTCCACAAAGTGACAGCTCTGTTAGAACAAGCACTGAGTGAGATTCCTTACCGAAGTCTTGAAATTGCTGATGAGCTTAAAGAACAGGTACATAGAGAGAGACACTCTCTGTCTTGATGTTTGGTAACTTTGGTTCTTTTACATTTCCTTGTTCCTAAGGGTCCTGAGATTTACGAGATTTTTTTTTTTTTTTTTACACCAGATTTATGGGACTTTGACAATTACTGATGGAAACGCACATAATTAGTTTTGGGGACATATGGAATGTACACATTAATCATTTAAATTTGAGAAAAACCTTTAGATAACACTAAATCAAATTATTGTTCAAAATATAGCACGAAAAGAAGAAAATCACCAAATTAATTGATTAAAATTAAAACACATTTTTATTAAGATTTGATTTTAGTCATTAGAATTTAGGTTTAGTATCTTTATTGTTTAATAAATGTTGTTTTGGTGATTTTTTTATTTTCCTTTTGAATACTTTTTTGTGACAATAACTAAAAATGCTATTACCAGATTTGCCCTTTTAATTTTAGGGATCGAATGTTTCATCTTGCTATGTCTATGACCAGCCTGACCACAAGTTATTTGCTTCTACTTAATTGTAGGTTGAGCTTGTTCTGGTTCCGTTAAGAAGAGCGATAGGCAAAGGCGGAGACCATAAGTATGATGACGAGTTATATAAGGATCTTTTATCCCTTTATGGTGATGTAACAGACTCTGACATCCTCACGAGAGTGGCTGAGAAGCTTCAACTGATGACAGTAACTGACCTTATGCAAGAATCTTTGGCGTTACTTGACATGGTTAGTTCCAGTGGCGGTGATGATCCCGGTGAAAGCTATGAAAAGATGTTGATGCTTCTCAAGAAGATCAAGGACTTTGTGCAAATCTATGATCCTAACTTGGATGATGTTCCACTAACATCAAAACCGTCTCTTTCTAAGTCACAAGATGGAGATAAGAAGAATATTCATAAGGATTTCCGTTATCCGTTTTCACTCAGTTTGATGACTGATCCAGTTATTGTTTCTTCAGGGCAGGTAGTGTAAAACATAGTTTCCGCTTCTGTGTCTTTTTAAGCCAATTCTGCTTTTGTTTACTCTGGTCTTGTCTGAATCATTTTTTATAGACATATGACCGTGACTGCTTTAAGAAATGGCTAGAGGAAGGAAACTCGACGTGTCCAAAGACTCAAGAAACGCTAACAAGCAATACGGTCACAAAAATCTATGCTTTAAGAAGCCTTATAGCTCAATGGTGTGAATCCAATGGCATCGAACCTCCAAAACGTCCCAACAATCCTCAACCGAGTAAAGCCTCTTCTTCCTCCTCCTCAACTCCATTTTTTGAAAAGGCCAAAATCGAAGAACTCCTATATAAGCTCACTTCAAAACATCCTGAAGAACAGAGATCCGCCGCAGGAGAAATTCGCCTTCTAGCAAAACAGAACAACCATAACCGAGTAGCCATTGCTGCATCAGGCGCCATCCCTCTGCTAGTGAATATCCTCACGACCTCCAATGACTCCCGGACGCAAGAACATGCCGTGACGTCGATTCTTAACCTCTCGATATCCCAAGAGAACAAAGGAAGGATCATCTCTACATTTGGCGCGGTTCCGGGGATCGTTTATGTGCTCAAGAAAGGAAGCATGGAAGCTAGAGAAAATGCAGCAGCTACACTTTTCAGCCTCTCGGTTATAGACAAGAACAAAGTGATGATAGGCGCCGCGGGAGCCATCCCTCCTCTTGTGAACTTGCTGAGCGAAGGATCGCAGAGAGGCAAGAAAGATGCAGTGGCTGCTCTGTTTAATCTCTGCATATTTCAAGGGAACAAAGGGAAAGCTGTAAGCGCTGGATTAGTTCCGGTTTTAATGCGGTTTCTAACCAAACCGGAAGGAAGAATGGTCGATGAAGTACTTGCTATATTGGCTATACTATCGAGTCACCCGATAGGGAAAGTAGTGGTTGGAGCGGCGGATGCAGTTCCCATTATGGTTGATTTTATTAGGAGCGGGTCGCCGCAGAACAAAGACAACGCAGCTGCGGTGTTAGTGCAGTTGTGTTCATGGGATCAACAGCATTTGATTGAAGCTGAGAAGTTAGGGATAATGGGGTGTTTAATAGAAATGGCTGAGAATGGTACGGAAAGAGGGAAACGCAAAGCAGCACAGCTACTTAACCGCTTTAGCCATTTTAATGAACAGCAGAAACAGTATGGTTTGGAGGTGGAAGAGATTTCTGAAATTTGAGTTTTTACAAGGTGATTTTTCGGAACTCATGCAAGATTTAAATATTTAGAATAAAAATTATAATAATTGATTACTTTCATTTGTTTATTAGTTTCAGTTCATTTTATTATTTATGTATGGAAATGGTAGACTGATTTAAATTTTATTATGCTATTAAAATATTTGAGTTTATTGAACCATAATGGGATTGCATCCATCCTTACTATAATATTTTAGTTCCAATTAGGTTAAAGCTTTGTTTTAAATTATTAATAAATATATTTTCTTTAATTATGTATAATTTGGTATACCCTGTTTTGTGAGACAAAGAGGAAAAAAAAATACCAATCTTGATAATTCAGAGTTGTAAAAATAAACATTCCGATGATCTTATAAAACCTCATGCACATAGTAAGTGATTAATGTTTCACTATCATTTATTTAAATTTTTGAGTCATTTCATAGCTTATATATATATAAATAAATAGAATATTAATTAATAATTGTTGGTATATTAGTTAGACTTTTGACTTTACGTATAAGAATTTAGATTGGTCCAGTTACTCATTTTGTGGGGATATTGAGTTACATATCTTCTTCCAAATTGAACCACAATTTTTTTTAATTAGGTTAAATCAAATTAGTTTTATTTATTGTATTTAGTTTGATTCTTCTACTTGAATTGTAAATATATTTTTGTAAAATTTTGTATAAATTGATATATTATTTAAAAATGCACTAAAATGATAATTAGTTCAGAGTTGCATAACCGAGAAAATAAACATAACGAAAGTAAAAATAAAAATAACTAAAGTAATAATTTTTGAAACCTCGTACGCATATATTATTTTACAAAAGAACTAAATCATGATAATTGGTCACTATTTTTTTTTTTTGAAACACTTATTATCATTTTGTAGTATACGTACTTACAAAAGTCGAAGATTGCTTTTATACTCATGTGAAACTATGGCTGTCTTTAAATAAAAAGGTAAATTGGTTTTCATCAGCAAAAAAATAAAAAAGATGTAATAATTTTCGCAAGTGTACGGAATTATAAATACTCGAAAAAGTAAAGATTTTAACGTGGTACGTAACATGCACCTACATATGCACATATCTTTATTAAGAAAGACTGACAAAGAAAGAAAAAAAGCTCCTAAAAATGTGAGAAATCGAAGCTTTTTGGTAACTTTAAAACTATTCTATCAATAGAGAGACACGGAATTGTATGATTAAATTCGTCAGTCGGTAACACCCTTTTACTTTTATGAGTTATCCTATTGGTCCAATAAATCTATATATTATATTAAGTTCTTTTCTAAACTAAGCAGTGAATGATAAAATTCCTAATAATATTGCTAATTGGTTCTCTCGTACTTTAGAAACATAACCCATAGCCAAAAACTTATAGTTCAACATTAAAATAAATAAAATATAACATACAAATCTGTTAATTATTACAGTATTTCATAAAATTTGATTGAAGATTATGAATTAAACAAGCACAAACTCGACTGACAATCACACATCTAGCAAGTTCTAATCACACAATACGATTATTTCGTTGCCATACCTGATTGTATAATCATACAACGACCACAATTTGTATAAGAGACCCATTCTAATATACCTCTTAGTTTCTCCACGAATTGACGATGTTCATGACTGATCCAACGGCTACGAAACATTTACATTAGGTTCTGCTGCTGATCGTTAGAAGAAGAACCAGGGAGACTTAAACCGGGCCAGTATTGGTTGGATTGATTGCCCGTAGATGTCAAACCCGAAACCGGCCGGCTTATACTACCCACATGGGTTTCTTCCATTTTCACCGGAGCATTTTGAGAAACCCTAGAAGCTGCGGAAGAAGATAATACCATGTTGCCCTCATTAGGGAAAGAATATAATCCCATTGATCGATCTAACATAGCAAAGTGGCTAGCTGATCCCAGAGAAGTCATAATGTTGTTGTTAGCCATGACCGAACCTGAAGTATTAGCTCCATGGTAAAACCCTAAATCATTAAAGAAACTTGAACTAGTGTTACTGTTTCCAACACTATTTCCATTAATAGCGGCTAAGTTCAGACCGATACCGCCGAGTTGAGTGAGGTTCTGTAGAGTGGGCAAAAACGGTAGTTGGCTATTTGTTTGTAACTGGATATTACTAGTAATTGTAGGACTTGGAGCGTTGACCATAGACGTTGACTGCTTGTTCTGTGAGGAGGCGGAGGACTTTGAATTTCCGGTCTTAGCCTTCTTGTTTCTCCGGCAGCCACCACCAACAGGGACGTTCCTCAAAGCGCCGCCTTGTGTCCAGTAGCGGCGGCAAGCCTTGCAGAAGTGGCGTGGCTGTGTGAGGTTGTAGTTGTTGAAGTAACAGAACTTGGTGTTGGCTGAGTTACATCGAGGGCAGTTAAGGGGTCCCTCAGGCGGATTAGAGTTCTTAGCTAGCCTGGCTCTCTCAGTCGCTGATCCGCTGAGACCGGCGGGATCAACTGTGGTGGTGGCTGTGGTGTCAACATGGTTGTGGATAGGGTTAGGGTTTTGTTGGAAGTGGTGAGAGTGTACTTGATGGCCACTACCTAAAGTTCCTGTTTCTTGTAGATGGAGCTGATGAGGTTGATTATTCGAATTGGCAGACTGCAAACATGTAAAAGAAAAAAATTAACTCAAACACACAATATAAGAAACAAGTACCGCAAAGTTGAAATTCAATATTTTGTTATTTCTTTATAAAAATTTGAACAAGAAACTTATAGTATGTATTTGGTCTATATATAGGTGGGATTATAAAGCAAGACATACCATGATATGTTTTGGAACTTTGATAAAAAGAAGAGACTAAAGAAGAAGAAAGATGAGAATAGGAATATGTCTTTTACAAAATGAATCAAAATTATTAATATAAGAATCAAAACAATCAATGGAGAACTTAAGAGCGTTAAAAATCACACAAAAAGAAGAAAGTAAAGAAGAGAAGATTAGGTAATGGAAGATCAAAGAACCTGTTGCCAATTAATTGGTGGATCTAAAAAGCTCGAGACGGATGAGAAAACCATTGTTCTTCTTCCCTTTTATCTCTTTGTCCTGCTTTCTTTAATAAAGTTTGATGGATCTTTAAAACTCAAAAGAACAAAAATGGTGGGAGAATCACAATAAAAACGAAAGAAGGGAACCAAAGGCTAAAGAGAGATTGTGAGGAGAGCACATAACCAAAAGGGAAAGAGAGAAGACAGAAGTTTAGAGAGAAGAGGATGATAGAGAAGGAGCATAAAGATAAAGCAGAACATTATGCTTTTTTAAACATGGGTCATGTTCTTATGCTTTATTTCTTTTTATATAATTCCCACTCTCATGCATTATATGTATATATTACAATACACATATTATTTTGTTGTGATTCCCTTTTTAGGGTTTGAGTGGGGGACGTTTCTTCGCCAATAAGGCTCCCTCTGTCGAATAAGAACCATACACACACATGTGTGTGTATATATATATATATATATTGAATTATTGAAATGATTTACAAGGTCTTCTATGTAGAGAAAAGATGGCCAATAAGTCGAACTATATATTTAAAGAAGTTCTAGAGACAACCAAAAACCTAATTTTTTAGGATCGAAGCGTATAACTATTAAAGTAAAAAATTTGGGAAATTCCAGATTAATTAATTTATAGTAGCAGGAATTTGGGATGATGTACAATCGGATGTTTCATAATTCAGTTTTTTCACATTTGATATTTGGATATATATATATATATATATGTGTGTGTGTGTGTGTGTAAATTGTTTTTCTTATAGAACCTTAATACGAAGATTCTTGCATTTTTAATTTTTTAGATGGTATGGAGAATTGGATATATCTGTTCGTGATTAAAAAGAATACCATTTGAAACAGATTAAAAATTGGCTCGTGAGTGAACTAGTTGGTAATTCAATGTCAGTTAATTAAAAATGCGGTAAACTACTAAAAAAGCTTTTATCAGTTCGATATATGAATTTTTAATGGAGACCCATGGTACTTTTAATGGAGACCCATGTACATGTGTAATAGCGTAAATGTAATAGCATATAAATATTTGCTTATAATTACATTTTGTGATAGCAGATAATCAACTTGCTGTTTGGAACTTTGGATAAGAACTTGTCTATTATGCAATGAAGAAAGAACAAATAATAAGAATAATCGGCTCCGTTCTCTTATCTTTAGATACTAATTAGAAATCGAAAAACGAACGGGTTTAACTAATTTAAAAAAAGTATATGATGCCTTCAACTCGACCTATACCAATAAACTATATAGTAAGTAATAACTTTCACAACAATTTCTTTACAAAAAAAAAAATCTGTTTCTTTAACAAATGCAATGCATCAACCTTCATATTTTTTTTAAAAAACAAGTCACAATAATTTCTAACTATGACTTTTGTTCAAAAATAGTTCTTATAGTATGTGACTAGATTTTCAGACTTGGTATTTTTCTACGCTAGTTAATAGGATGTGATTCAAATTCCATGAACACCTCGTTATCTAGTCTAGGCCAATAAAACGACATAGATAGACCACTGTCAAACTATCGATTTCTGGTAAGACTGTCGCAATTATCATTTTTAATTAAAAATGCACGAAGAACTGTTCACTATGATATAGATGCGTAATCATGAAAGCTTACTTACGGTATCTCTGTGGGGCAAGAGTAGCTTTATTCCTGATTGCCGTTCAAAGTTTCAATATATAAAACAATCTTACTAAACAGGAATGACTAAATCTTAGTATGGATGTTAACCCGTCTATATTAAAAGAGCGAAAGAAAGGAAAAAGAAGCATGAAAAGAGAAAGATAAAACATGTCATTTACAACTTCTATTATGGAATATGGCTGAACTTTTACTTTTATTTTCAAAGAAAAGAGATATTGCAATTTGTCTCTACATTTATTCCATATTTTTCTTGCTTTCCTCTACAATCTTCTTATCATCTCTTCAAATTTTAGTTTTGTTTTATTCTGACAAGATTTTTCCTCATCTTTTAAGTTTTGTTTTATCTTTGACACGAATTCTTCTGGTATATCTTTAATAACCTGTCTTTTCGTATATAAATGCTAAACATACTTTTCAGAAAGGGGCTGGAAATGGTGCATATACATGTTTTTTTCTTTTGATAACTTGGAAGTCACCGACTAATTTATTGGATTTCTATTTACCGGTGCTAGGTAGATCTAATTGCTTGTAATATAAATTAGTAAATTACATACTTCGTTCTCTTGGCTATATCAGCAGATATATATATATATGAAATGGTAGGTTCCAAATCTGTGATATTTGGTCTATTTCCAAATCTGTCGTATCACTCAACCACACTTATGTGGTTACGCATTTACATGTTGCATTATTACCCTAAAAACAATCTTAACATTGAATCGTTGATGCATGTCATCACCAAAACTTTTCATATGCCCACTCAGCTCTTACATGCTCTTATCCTACATCGTTTTGTTTTTTTCCCTCTTTTTATTTATTTTTAAATCTTATAACTGTTGACCAAAAAAAATCTTATAATTAACTCAGAAATTTTTATCAGCTTATTCGAAAAATACTATGACAAAACAAAAAGAATCAACATTTCATAAATTATAGGAAACATTTTCTCTTTGAATTCGGATGATGTACATGTTTTTGCTTAAGGATTTAGCTAGCACTGCAATGAGAATCTAATGAATTATCTCATGTTTTGTTTTAGCCTATGTGCTTCAATTATAAAACTAATTTATTGCTTTAGGGGCTTCTTTTTTGGTCAAAACATTTTCTTGAGAAGTAGTGGAAGTCTCTATTACGAATTTAGCATGACTATGTTCTAGATCGATCATAGCGCTTTCCATATTAATTTTGAAGGTTTAGCATTATTTATCAATCATTATAGCTACATCTATCCGAAACTATTTTCATAATCACTTTCCACATGTGATTATAATTTTCAACACTCCTTATTTGCATGAATATATATCATTCAATGAAGCGAAGCAATGCAAGTATACCAGGTTAAAAATTGACGTTTTATCTGGAGTTGTAAAACTAAAGTAAGTATAATCTAAGTAACCTTAGACTTAAATCAATACTATTAAAACAGAAGTACTACCCAACTTAATCCTACGTAGAATATTTTTTAAAACTATACCTTATACAATTTTGCCTAACATATAATATTATTACTAACTATATAGATTTAAATATAGCTTAAATAAGGTAAGATTTAAATGAGTAAATCTTAAAATATTTCGGTCAGTTATGTATTAACTAAAATCTTTCATATCTGATTCCATTTAATGCAATCTATAATAAATTACATTTTGAAATATTTTCGACATCTTTAAACTTATTCCTAAAATAATATAAACAACAAAAATAAATTAATACTGTCAATAAATGAATTTTGGTTTTTCTAATATCATTTTTGAATAGTAAAAAAATTCTTCAAAATTAAAAAAATTAAAAATCTAATAGTATTTTTAGTTTTATGTACAATTTAACAGTATTTAAAAATTTAATTTTAAAGTATTAATTAGTTTTCTCCATGTTTTTGATGGGTTAACCATGGTTAGGTCACGGGTTCATGATAATATCTTAGACTTTATCGGGTTTTATCGGATCTTTAATTAACGAATTTTTCATTAAATTTGAACCAGATTTTATACCGATATCTGGGTTTACCGGCTCAACCGCGGATCCGGATCCGGATCAGATATGAAAACACTTATATCTACTCTTCACACAAAATATGTAGATCAAAATATAAAAAATAGTACTCAATACCAACTAACATTTTTACGTAAAATTAAATCCGCACTTTTAGAAGCGCGGATAAAAATCTAGTTTTAAAAATTGTTTCCTATGTACAACTTTATATACTAATTGAAAATAACTTTGGACTAACAACATTCACATTTCAAATTAGTATCTTATCATGCTATGTTGTGTCCGTCGTAAAAATGTATACCTACAAAGATCCTATATATATATATATATTCCTATTTTTGGGTACGATATTAACCAAACAATTTTTATTTAGTGTGTACTAATAATAAGGTATTAAAAATTTATTTGATATTCTTAAGAAAAATAAGTGGCACGCTTTTCTCTATTTCACATTATTTTCATAAATATTTCTTATTATTTTTATATTTAACTAATTAAAATTGTATTTTACATATTAACTATATATATATCTTAGAATACTTACTGCAAGAACTGCCGATAGTAGATATCAATTGTTAAGAATATATCTGTAGCCATGGCCATTAACTATAGAAATGGTGAATAATGGAGGAACAAGACACATTCATTTCAAAACTAAGTTTGAGATGACTATGTCATTTATGTAAAAGTATAGAATACAAAATATTTCCTGCAAATTTGACAACGAAATAATCAATCTATTCCTTTTCTATGTTTTTTGTTACTATTCACTGCAACAATTAATTAGTTCCACTATTTCTCTATCTTTACTCTTCAAATTTGTTCCATATAATTTATCTTCATTCTTTATTTTTTTAGTACTAGTGAGAACAGTAGTTTTATATTGATTCTGAGCGTGAATTCATTTGGAGAATTACAAGGGTTTCAAGACCATCTTAGAGAAAGAGAAATTCCACTTAGTACGGTCATGACGCTTGACTTAGTTGACTAGAACCTGAAAGCATATTATCCCCTTTGTTCTTTCCAGTATTCTTATTATTAGAACTATGCTAGCTAAGTCCCACCATCATTTACGCTTATAACTCATTGTAGTCATAGATCAAACTTAGTGTTAATTAAATACTTCTTCCTTGCAAGGTAGACCTAATTTAAATACTACATTAGCATCACCCACACTCTTATAAACTGTAACACTTTAACACTCATTTTATGGCTTCTATCATTACAAAGTAAAGTCAGTGTGTAATTGTATGTAGGATATCGAAAAAGGTTTCAGATTAGTTACAACGTTTTTATTAAACTAAAAACTATAACGTGTAAGAAAGTGATAATGACAAGTAATAAAAGTAAGAAGGTGGTGGTGTGAGAATCAGATTCGATGTCAACTAACTGAAAGGGAGCGAGCAGCTTTTTCTTTATTTTCTTGAAAGAGGTTTGCGAGCAGGCAGCTTTTCACGATTTTTTTTTTTGTGTGTGTGGAAAGGTTACCCATTTGCCATACATTCACCAAGCATTTAGAGATGGGATCTTGTCCTTCAAAATATGATTATGTTAAGATGATACAAGAGTAGCTAGGATATACATTTCATTATAATTAGGCGGAAAATGTGTATACCTCTATGATTTACTTGTATGATTAGAGATGGAATCTTGTTTTCAACTTTTGTGAAAGATGAAATCAAGCAAATATGTTTCGAGATCCTGTAGAAACTGAAACATTATTGCATTAGTGTTAAAAATGAATTACATCTCTCGAACAAGACAAATCAAGTAAAATGAATTCGGCCCAGTTTACTAAAAGGCGGTTAAAGAACACTCCAACTTGAAAGAACAAAAAGAAAAGATGTCTCTTATACAAGGAGAAAATCAAGATCAAGAAAAGATATTCACAAACACATGGAAGCTGGCACAAGAATTAGAATTTACGTAGTTTCCTGTTCTCGTCGAGTTCTTAGCTCTTAAACGATTTCACCGTCTTTTTCTTTATAATCATTTATTGATTAAATCAATAAATGTCTTTCAAAATAACTCATCATCGAATTCGTGCCTAATTTTGTCATGCTGAATTCAGATTAAACAATTGGACGTCATCTATGGACAATTAGAGAGAAACGCCAAAAAGATAAACATTGCTGGAGACTACAGCCAAATTGGCACATGTATTACTCCCCCAGTTACAGATCTCACCACCACCATGATGACACTATTATGCAAGACTTAGTGGAACATCTTAATCAGCAAGACGCTTCAAATAAAGCAACTAACAAGCGCCCAAATTCCCTAACTGTCACCTTCATGCCACCTGCTTCAGAAAATATAGAATCCAAAACAACAATTTATCTCCCGGTCGACCAATAAATGCCACCTTCTACAATCTCTTCAAAGAAAACAAGAAGTTCATATGGGACGAAAATGTGAGAAAGCATTTGGATAACTCAAAACGTACATGAAAAAGGTTACATATATACATATTATTAGTAGGTTCTTTTTTTTATAAATCGGTAGTACTTTATCATACAAATTCAATTTTGTTTGTATTGGTAACATGTGCAAGTGATATGGTTTGTACCTGCATATTTTGGTGATGTAACGCCGCAGCTCAAGAAACTAATTATCAGATCCAAATATGTTATGGGTAATAAAGGTCAGGCCAAGTCTCTTGTTTTTAGATAAATGAGATTTTAGAAAGTGTTTTGCATTACGATAGAAATGCAATTCCTAATATATTTTTTATGAAGAGATTCTATAGGACTTAGTTTACTCTCACATGATGCTTTGATACCCTTTTGTTACATCAATGGTTTGATATTAGATAAAAACTTCCTTTTTTTAAAAAAAAAGGTTATTTTTAGATAAAAACTTTTACATATGTTATGCGCATATAATCAAGGGAAATTGCATTCTATATCACAAAAAAACTTTATAATTAACTAGGTGACACTTTAACCTAAAATGGTAGGATACACCGTACATAATATATATAATTGCCATCATACCCTTTTGTTTCACCGGTGCAACCGGCTTGTAACTAAATATTAAATAATAATTAGTGATTGTAAACATTTCATCGTGGCTTATTGTAATTCACATATTTACATTTTTATGGAGAAAGCAAATAATCTCAGAAACTCATATTGAAAACATGGATGGAGCAACTATAATCATAACTAATAAGACGATGAAGCAGAGGCGAGACCTTGCTTACATAATCAAGGTCGATGAAGACGAAACCAACATGGAAGGCGATAAGAAACCACAAAATCTTGTTTTGACGGTGGGAATACGAGTAAAGACCGAAAATTGTAAGCTCCTTCTCTATATGTGATCTCGAGCTTTTTCGTTGTAATTGTTTTATCCTCCATATCGGTTTTCTTCAACACAACATTTCTTCACCGTAGTTCAGAAGTGATTGTGGAAAAAGACAGAAAGGGAGAATAGTATCATCATTGTCAAGTTTAGATATATACTATTTTATAATTTGTCACATGTAGTATAGTATTTATCGACCATTTGATAATTCTATTTATTTGTACTATACTATTTATTTGTACTATACTATACTAATATTACGTAATATAGTTTAATAATTTTAATATTATGTACTAATTTCATATTTTGGTAACATATCTTATGAAATAGATAAGCAAGATGGTCAGAAAGGTGGTACAGCTAGTGGCGTCACTCTCGAGAAGCGACGTCACTCTCGAGAAGCGAGAGGAAAGCCATGTATGAGTCTTGAACAGGCCTCAACTGGTGGTCGGAGTAACTCTTCTGATGTTCCAGCCTTGCTCAGACTAGCGGCTGAGACGTATGAAGCACGGCTGAGTGCCTATATTTGAAGGATACATGTTGAGTATAAAAGATCTTTTTACATCTATCTTTTTTGTTTTTCTATTCTCGATGATTCATGTAGAATGGAAACAAAGCTTATTGACATGCCTGAGTTATATTATACAATTTAATTTACATAATGTAATTAATTATGCTTAATATTATGTAGTATTTCATATGTTGATATTTGGATTAGGGTTTATATCTCCATTTAGGGTTTAATGATTAGTGTTTTGGGTTTAGTTTATGAAAGGTTTAGGGTGACGTTGGGGTAAGCATTACATACTTCCATAAACATTTCATAATTTGAACAATATTTACCATTCTATTTAGTTTGTTCTTATTCTATTATAACGAAGAGGTTGTTCTATACTATTTTTGTTATATAGAATGAGGACTCTGGAAGTTTCAATTATTCACATATGTTATGTAAATGGAAAACATTTTTACTGTAAAATGACTAGTATTTTCTCCCCTTATTTTACTGCATGCCGTGAGAACATATGTGGTAAATAAATTTGGACATGTGTTTCGATACAAATGGAATGGACCTAGCTAGGGTGTGGTGAAGTTAGAGGGTCAGATTTATGATTTATGGCAAAATTGAATATTTTACATAATTGCTTGACAATTCATTAACTTATGCTATACTATGGAATAGGACATTGTTAGTCAATATAGTATAGTACATAATTGTTTTATAACTTCATTAACTTGTACTATACTATATATTATGTTTTAATTCATTTGTATTTTTGTTTGTATTCAATATTTCAATTTATTGATTTTGTATACTATATGTTTATCAACATTAATTAAGTTTCATACTATGTTATACTAACATAAGTTGATTATGTATGTGGTACATATGTGTGTGGCGTGGATTTCATAACGTGATAATAATTGTGTTTCATATATGTCCGTACCTACAATCGGCGATGTCATCTACTTATCTCTTTTTCACCGGTTACTTGCAAAAGTAAAGGGTATAACCGGCTCAAACATGAGCAAAATGTCAATAACTTAAATATGTCAAAATCAGTGTCATATGCTTAATTTCTATTTGTGTTTTGTATATTGAGAAAATTCTCCCTATAATCAACTCAATAGCGAAAAAGGGGTTTGAGTGGTTTAAGATGTTCTTCTAATTAACTTTGTAGCAAATGGAGCATATATTATCACCTAAAATAAAATTACAAAACAACCATGTATCAGTTACATGTAAATATTGATGCTATATATATATATATTTTTTTTTTTGAAAAATTATGTAAAATAAAATATGTGCATGTGTGTGGATTTTGAACTAATTTTTCTTATATTTTTGTTTTACTTCATGTTTTTGTTGTATTACGAAAAATCTTTCATTATCTTACCTTAACAATATGTACTGCATATGTTATAAATTTTAAATTTCATCAATAACTTGTTATAGTTCATTCAACTTACTTCATATACAGAAGAAAATATTTAGTTCTGTATAATAATAGATTTTAATAATTATTTCAAAAAAATATTATTTTAAAATATAATTACAAAATATGATCAAATAAAACTAAATTTATTTTAAATAAAATTCCTTAGTATCTAAGTAATTAATTATCAAAATTATGATTAATTCAAATCAATATATATATATATATATATGTCACCATGTAAATTAATAATTACATATACTAAAATCTGGTAAGAGCCGGATCTCAGATTAAGAGGCTATAAACATCTTTAGATTATTTTAAAAACAAACCTGACAATTTGGAATTCATACGACCAGTGTGTAATACCTCTTTAAAATTTGGAGGCCAAATAGAATTTTTATCCGGCTGTGCCGATAAACCGGCAATTCAGTCTTGTAATTAATAAATTATTTTGACAACAAACGTTTGAACAGCTCAGGTTTCCGTAATAACTGAATAAGATGCAACAAAAGAGAGAAATGGAACAAGTAGTGTGTTTTCCTCCACTTCTAATTATTGGCTATGTTACGTTGTTGTTGAACTACTAAGACTGATGTTTTGCTCGGAAAATCCGGTGAGGCCAAAAAATCACCAATGACGCCAAGCTCCTCAAACTCACACCAACTCTCTATCCCTCTGGTCGCAGCATGGTTCTGACCGCAGGTTCTGCCTACGATGAACAGGTCGTAATCGAATGCCATAGAGCGTAGAAGCATTGATGTATCCGCTCCATCTAATATCCCCTCTTCCAAGTAAGACGTGGAACTTTCTTCTTTTAAGGTTTTTGGATCGTTGCTTCGAACCAACTCTCTTAGTTCCACTGTGTCGAGGATTTGATCCCATCCTGTCACTTCTTTGCTCCTTTTGGCTGCTAAAAGGCATAGAACCGTTAATGTTACGTTCTCTTGACGGGCCATTCGCTTTGCCAAGGTCAATGTTTCCATGTCGTCTTCTCCTCCCACAAAAATTACACACACCTGTCAAGTCGCTCCAAAAACTTAATAAGTCTCATTCCTAATTCATTTCAACTTAGTTTGTAAGATTTCTGTAGGAACCACTAGGCTTTTGTGTTTTTTTTTAATTCTATAGATATATTATTCATTCAGGGATATATGAATTTGGACTTAGTTTCAGTTTGGTTATTCAGTTTTTGGTTCAGTTCGAATAATAATATTGGAAACCAGCTAATACCTGAGAAAATGAATTCAATTTGGTTCTGGTCTGGTTTCTAATTTTGGTTAGTTTAGATAAAATTTTCTAAGAATTTTTAGAAAAAGAAATCAGATAATTCAAATTTTTCAATTAAAATATTAAGTAATTCGGATGATCTAAAATATTTTTGTTAAAATAACATTCGAATAAATCGAATTCTTGAGTAATTTGGTTTATAAATATAAATAGAGCATAGGATTTTTGATTATTTCAAAATTAAGATATTAATTAAGATTTAAATATATAAACTATATTTTTAAAAAATTGGTACCTCTCAGTTCGGTTTTAGTTTTGTGTTTTTTGGTTCGGTATGGTTTGATTCTTCGGTTCTGGGTAAATCTGCCCTTGGAACCACCATAGAAGTAATATGGATAAGATTCAACCATCTACTCTATTAATTTAGGGTCCTAAAATTTATCTACCATTTAGAAGTTGTCATTTAAATTTGGACCTTCTCTAGGATAGTAGGTGTTTGGATACTTAAATCTGTTTGGTTCATTGAATATATAGACATAACTAACAACTTAATTTAAACCAACATATAAATATATATTATAATTGATTTAACTAATGGGCTTTGGAAAATTATTAAAATTGTGTTGATTTACAAATAAAGGGTCATACGATTATGTAAACCAATTTACATTAGGCATTATAAATATTGGGTTTTAACCAACTAACATTTTATTTGAAATTTAAAATAAAAGACTATATAATATATCCACAAACAATATTATAATAAAAAAATATATTAATTTTTTTTGTGGAATTAAAGTTTATTTGATTTTTCGCTTTCTCAGTAACAATTAAAAGCATTGTATAAATATTTTTCTTATAAATTTTGGATCTCACACATATTAACGTTTATATATAGTATAACCTTTTTAAATTAATACTCTATAAATTAATATACAGTAAATTTTCTATAAAATAATATAATTGTGTAGTCCCAAATTAAATTTTTGGTTCAATTATTATATCGATAAATTAATAACCTCTATAAATTAAAAATTATTGTTTTAGTGTAGTCCCAACATTATTATTTTATAGAAGTTTCACTGTAGAAGTTGTAATTAGAAAATGTGTATATTTTATAACCAAAAACAATATTATTCAAAATTATATATATAAAAACTATTGTTATTTTTGTTATAATTTGTATATTCTAATCTCGGTAACAATTTGAAAAGTTTGTTTAAATAATTTCCGCCCTTTTCAAGGGCGGGTCAGTATCTAGTGTTTAGTTATTTCTTACATTGATATCAGTACAAAAGCTAATAATATCGAAATATGATAAAGATGTAGTTGTGAGTATACCTTAAGGTTTTGTTTAGATTCTTGATTTTTGTTAACAAGATGACGCTCAACAAGGATACCGACAGAGCAAGGAGCTTGTTTCAAGACGTTGAAGTTGAGAAACCGGATCATTTCACTGTCGGATACGATGGATGTTCGGTTGAAAGACCATGTCCGGTGGAAAGGAAGAATGATAAACGTGACAGCTTTATCTAGAGCTAGCCAACAAATATCATCTTGCATATGGTTCGAGTTTGTTATGCAAGTAAATGTGTCTATGAAAATAGAACCGCGTACGTAACGGTGGAAATGATCAAAAGAGAGGATGACGTTTTCCGAATATTTTGCTCCCGTCCCTGCCCCGAGTTTCTGGACTTTGTGTGCGATCAAAGTCGGAACTTCTTGACCTTGTAACTCGACAAGGTGAAGCACGTAGCAAGTGAGAGGGCTCTTGTCCGATTGATAACAAGCTTCTAGAAGGTTGATCATGGAATATATGTGGTCTGGTCTATGTATGCACACAAGTGTCTTTAGGGCTCCAGTTATCTTCATACTTGCCAAACTTCTCTTTTGGTAGCACATGAATCGCTTTGATGGGTCATAGAGAAATTTGATCGCCATTGGTAGGAACAACGAGTTTAGGAGAATGGACAAAACTAGGATCGAGAAGGTATCTCTGTCCAAAAGCTGTATATTTATATAGTCAAACCAATGTAAAAGTGAATCTTTTATTTTATTTATTTTCTTGCAAATAATGATCAAGAAATGGAAATATGAGAGACTAACCTCGAGGCCATAAGAGAAAAGGTAGAAACTTAATTCTATTATACCTTTATGGGACATGATAAGGGAAAGAATAATAGAGTCTTTCAACGGCATCTTATAGAGGTAAGGTACGATCATTGAGGCAGAAAGCTTCAACAAGAAAATGAGCAAGACGAGAGACGCAACTGCGAATTTCTTGTCATTGCTGCTGCTATAGTATGTTAAGATGTCTTTCCAAACTCTGATATCACTCCTCAGCATACTAGCTGACATGAAGAGAGGCAATATAATACCAAAATTGAAGCTCTCTAATCGTTCGACCAACGCAGAACCAATAGGATGTTCATTAGGAATAGCAAGACCGAGAAAGAAAGCTCCAAGTGCTGGAAACTTCCCAAGACCGTCCCAATACATACACGACAAGAAAACCATGACGAGAATCCCATAGATGTATTTGTCTTCGATAGGTCTCCCTTCTCGTTTCCGTATGATTACTTTAAACAATATTGGCCTCACAACAGCAAAGACAACGACGATAAATAAGAACATCTGTACAAGTAGACCTACTCCTTGAACCAGTGATTGAAAACCAAGAGGAACCATTCCCAACCAGAACATTAGTCCAACCATATTAGAGACTACAGATGTGGATAAAGCCACCTGACCAACGGACGAGTGGTTCATGCCGAGGTCAATCAAGAGTCTTGCGATTTCCGAGAATGACGTGAGGCTCTCCATTAGCAATAATGTGTTATACTCTATGGCTTTGAGCGGTATACTCTCAGCTGATTTGAATTTGTAAAGCACTAAGCCAACCGTTATAGGCAGAGCAGCCGCTGCAACTCCAGTGAGTCTTGCATGTGCTTCAGCCTTGAAGATTGTCTTGACATCCATTTTCACACCATTGAGGAACCAGAACATCATGAAGCCAAATGTTCCAAGGCATCCTGGAATGTCGATTCGGTTTTTGGGGAACAAGATCTCCTGAATAATGGACTTGTCTCCCGAAACAGTAAGTAGAACGTTCAAGAGTAGCCCCGCCTTTTCAATACAACAAAGATATTATGTCAGGATGTTTTGTAGAAAAATATATTTTTCTTAAAAAAAAAGTAGAAGAAGTACTCACCAGCATCATAGAGGCAAATTTTGGAATCAAAAGACCTAATTTCTTGAACAAAATATCAAAGACTTGCCAAAGCACGAACACTAGCAAGATGACAAGCTCTACATTGGGAAGACGATATTGCCAAATGTGAAGACGAACTTTGTTGAAAAGAACTTTCTCCCAAATGCCATATGAAGACACCTCACCTGGATGTACCTCGCATATAAAACCATCATTTCTTACAGCTTTACCGTACCAAGCCAAATTATTTATCCACTCTATGTCAACCTCCGTATCTCCATAGTTCCCCGTATCTAAATTCGTGTTATTCCCCATTTCCATGACATAAGTTTTGTGAGAAAATTTGTAAAAAGTGGGAAGAAAAGAAAGAAACTTAGAATTCCTTCTGAGAGTGCAAAAGATCCATAAGTAAACACATGCACACAATTGTATATGAATTAAATAAGTTATGCCGTTTTAAAACACGATTCGGACATATATAGAAATATGTAGTTTTAGAAGTTTTTAAGTTGTTGTTTCTCCACTCTATTAATAGTATATTAAGTTACACCGTAGAAGATAGTCAACTAGAGTTACCAGAATTTTCTTTTAGTATACTGATTGTCATGCAGTCTTATTTGTATATATCTACGACCGATTGATGTTTTAATTATATGGAATATGAAAAATACACATAGGAGATATGAAGCAATTATATATAGTTGAACCCGTGACTCTAAAAAACTAGTAGTACATACATAGTCTCGGATCACTACACTATTATGTGATTTCGTCAGGTACAATCCTACAACTTAATATATATAGTGTTTATAAAAAAATCTTCGATTGCTCGGCATATATTTGTTGATTAACTGATTCGGGGTTTATGTAACGCAAGTGCAATTCCGAAAATGGGATGAAAAATCGGTAAAGCGTATAACACTCATATATCCCACGTTAGATACATGGCCACGTGGTCTCTTATGATTGGAGGTAATCTCCACCATATGAAAAAAAAAGCTCACGCGCGATCACCAGCTTCGTCATTCCATTTTTATTTAAATACATAAATTAAAATTAAAACACAATATTAAAAAATAAAACTTTATCTTCTTCTTCTTCTTCTCCTCTCATCCTCTCGCTCAAGAGAACCTCCAAATGGCGAGAGTTCTAATCTCGTCTCCATCTTCCTTCTTCGGCTCGCCCCTGCTCAAACCCTCTTCCTCTTCCCGTCACTTAGGAGGAGGAAGCGTCCAATTTCGCAACAAGCATCTCATCAGCACTACGGTACGGTTCAGCTTAAACGAGATCCCTCCAACTCTCCATGGCTCGGTCGACATCGGAGCGATTCTCACCAGAGCGGAGTCTCTCCTCTACACCATAGCCGACGCAGCCGTGGTCGGCGGAGGCGCTGCTGATTCAGCTGTATCAACAACTGATTCCGCGGTTCAGAAGAGTGGCGGTTGGTTCGGATTCATCTCCGATGGTATGGAGTTGGTGCTTAAGGTAAATTTGTTAAGCTGCAGCTGATGATTCCAAATCTCTATTAGCAGTTTCTTGATTCGGAGGTTTTGGATTTTGTTTTAGTTTTTGAAGGATGGACTTACGGCAGTTCATGTGCCTTACGCTTATGGATTTGCGATCATCTTGCTTACTCTCATCGTCAAGGCAGCCACCTACCCTTTGACTAAGCAACAGGTGATTGATTACATTTGCAGTTCCACTCAAATCTTTTTTTTCTGATATTATGTTAAATTCGGATTTATTACGAATTTTCAACTTAAAACCAATTGACGATTAATTTAACATTTTAGAAGCATTTTGCTGAATAGATTAGGATTTGTTCATTCTGTAGGTTGAATCAACGATGGCGATGCAAAATCTTCAACCGAAGATTAAAGCCATTCAGCAACGTTACGCAGGCAATCAGGTGATCTTCTGCGGCTCAAGAATTGAGTTTACTGTGAGGTTGATCAAGTCTGACTCTTTTGTACTGTTTGTATACATAGGAGAGAATACAACTAGAGACGTCGCGCTTGTATAAACAAGCTGGTGTCAATCCATTGGCAGGTAGGTACTTTTGCTTTTTTGAAAAGTTACTAGTTATGGTGGTTGCAATTGTCATTGCGATTTGTTATTTGTCAAAGTGTGTTTATTATATACAGTATCTTGCTTGTTTTGTTTTGATGTTTAGGTTGCTTGCCAACTTTAGCTACCATACCGGTTTGGATTGGTTTATACCAAGCTCTCTCCAACGTGGCCAACGAGGTTCATTGATATTCCTTATGTTTCTCTACGGACCAGAGAAGATAGCTGGTAGGTTTTGTTTGTGTTTTACTGAAAATGGATTTTACTTGCAGGGACTATTTACGGAAGGTTTCTTTTGGATTCCATCTCTTGGTGGACCAACAAGTATAGCTGCTCGGCAGAGTGGATCTGGCGTCTCATGGCTTTTCCCTTTTGTGGTAATAAAAGAAGAAAATTTAAAAAGCCTTTTTTGTTATAACATGCATGAGTACAGTTTCCTGGTCTAATGTCGTTTGGTGGGGCAGGATGGGCATCCACCATTGGGATGGGCTGACACCGCCGCGTATCTTGTTTTGCCTGTTCTCCTTATTGTCTCCCAGTATGTGTCAATGGAGATTATGAAGCCTCCTCAAGTGAGAGACATAACAAAAGCTTCTTTTTTTTTAATTCATATCACTAAAACAATTTGATATGAATGTCAAACTTCTAAGCTCAATTTTATTTCTTTTGAGCAGACAGACGATCCTGCGCAGAAGAACACACTTCTTGTTTTCAAGTTTCTTCCACTCATGATTGGCTACTTTGCATTGTCTGTCCCATCAGGATTATCTATATACTGGTTGGTTTCCCACAACTCTGAAAATTTTCATCTAAATATTTTTAAGTTGTTATGAGACAGGTTTATTCTCTGTTTTCATATAATGTATGAGAGCACATTCAGTGCACATATATCTAAGATGGCTCACTCAAAATGCATATAAGTGGAGTGGGTAGCACAGATGAAGGATAGATTAATCTAGATAGCTTCATTCTGAGAATGCATATAGGATGTGTAAGAATTTGCAGTATAACATAGCTTGTTCTTGAATAACGAAGTTCAGATTTTAGGCGCTGATACTTAATGTTTCAACCTTGTAATGGTATTTTAGGTTCACAAACAATGTACTTAGCACCGCCCAACAAGTTTGGCTGCGTAAACTAGGCGGCGCAGCGCCTGCAGTCAATGAGAATGCAAGCGGAATAATTACCGCGGGACGGGCAAAGAGATCTATTGCTCAGCCTGATGATGCTGGCGAAAGGTAAGGGCAATCTCTGTACAATCTCTGACTTCTAACATTTTTTTTTTCTTACAAGTAGAGGGTTATATTGGAATACAACAGATTTAGACAATTAAAAGAGCAAGAGAAGCGCAGCAAGAAGAACAAGGCCGTTGCGAAAGATACAGTTGAACTGCTAGAATCTCAGTCTGAATCAGAAGAAGGGTCCGATGATGAGGTAATAGTCTGGTAAAGCAACATCTTGTGAATGGAAATTGAGGAAATAAACGCATGATTTTGTTATGATGGAACAGGAAGAAGAGGTTCGTGAAGGAGCGTTAGCTTCGAGCACAAGCAAGCCATTGCCTGAAGTTGGCCAAAGAAGAAGCAAAAGATCGAAGCGAAAACGCACTGTATAGAAACCTAAACAAAACAAAGACAAATGTGAGAGAGAGAGGGAGGTTGGAATCTGTCCTTTAGTTTGATCTTGGTCAATACCTAAACGTTTATAAAATTAAAGCAAAAGGTCATTCTAAAGTTAAATGCTTTTGTTTGATTAAAAGTAAATTGATTGTATTTCTTATGTGATTCATCTTGTCTGTATTAACAACCTAGATGTCTGTACTGACTTTCATGATGTCCACTTAAATTTTGTCGTTAGCTTGTGTAATATTGTGAATTTGATACATGCTTTTTAGGCATGGGTAACCAAACCTAAAAAGTCAGAAAATCATGTTTGGATTTGTTCGTTTTGTTCCATTGAGTATTGTAACTATTGTTCATTGAGACCCGTAGATCTTATTAGTTATGTGATTCCTATGATTTTGACCCGCACTTTCAAAGCGCGGATTTTTCTTTGGATTATAAACAAAGTTGGTGAAACAAAATGGTGTACGTTATTATGTTACAAAGTTATTATATCAAAGAAGAAGGATGTTTATTTAAAATTATAATTTATGGATTAGTTTATATAAGATTTTGTATATAGATTCTTATAATACTCTTTTTTAAGCCTCAACATTTTACCAGAACCGAAAAACCAAACCAAAATCCACCCAGAAATATATGTGTGGTTTGGTACAGGTACATGTACAGGGTAAAGTACATATTTGATTTATTGATATATGGTTTCTGTTTGATTTATGGTCCTACCCGAGACACGATCGTGTATCAAAGTACCTAAATTTTTTTGTGTATATTAGGTATATTTTGGGTATTTCAAATGTGTTTTCAGTATTATGAAAACTTTTTTAAGTTTCGCATTTAGGTTTCCGATTATAGACTCGTGTTTCGGGTAAAACTTTAATTTCTTAAAAA
This sequence comes from Brassica nigra, assembly GCA_016432835.1. Classification (NCBI taxonomy): domain Eukaryota; kingdom Viridiplantae; phylum Streptophyta; class Magnoliopsida; order Brassicales; family Brassicaceae; genus Brassica; species Brassica nigra. Next base: position 9,353,768 of record CM028245.1, on the reverse strand, counting down.
TATATATTTTGGGTGTTAGGAAATTTTTTTGGTATTTTTGGTTCCTCAAAACTTTTGGGTTTTTTTGGATATTTGAATATTTTAAGATATTTGTTTGTGTTTTCGGGTATTTTTCATGTTTCTGTATTTTTTTAGTTTTCGGGTACTTAGAATGATTCTGAGTCTTAAAATACTCAAACCAATTCAAACTCGTTACATACCCGAAATTATAGGTATTTTATAGGTATTTGAATTATGCAACCAGACCCGAAAGAAATCGACTCGAATCTGTACCAGAAACTTTTAAATACCTAGTTATGTCCAAATGCTTAGGATCCGAAAAACCTAGACCCTAAAGGAATGAATTCTTATCCGATCACAAGACCCGATGCCTAAACCTACTCTCTCACATTATATTCTCTGTGCATTTTATAAGAATTATATTTGTTGAACTCGTGAGACTTAAAATTTATTCGGTAGATTTTGGATTCTTTAATAGTATAGATTTGTAAGGTGTTTTAATAGTTTTTGAGCCCTTATTTAATAACAAATTTTTATTTTAAACACTTTTATAAAAAAATTAATGTAAAATATATTATTGTTCTTTTTACATATGGTTTGCTAAAGTGTTTGTATTAAATTTGATTTTGTAAAAAGTTAGAACTATACAATATAATATGACGTATGCTAACACCAACTTTTAAATGAGTTTCAAAATCTAGTAAAGTTAATAAACTTATTGGATTTAAATAGCATATCTACAGACTGTAGACTACATTATGTGATTTTTTGTTTAGAATAAGTTGTATAAGAATTTTTAATTTTTAATTTGTTTTAGATTTGGTTTCCTTTGAAGATATAGCGAATGATATAGTTTTGGTATAATATTTTCGTAAACTAAATTATTAGAGAAATATAAAGTAGATTATATGGTATAATGTTTTTGCCTATCAAATGATGTTGTATAATAGATAAGAAACTTCATATCGATTTCATATTATCTTATATTGTTAGAGAAATATTAGATAGAACAAAAAATAATAAGTAAATAAAAGGATCTAACAAACTTTTTTTAAATAGATTTTTGGGTTAATTTCCTTTTAATAATATAAAAAATAATCCAATCTATCATAAAATTTTGAGTACTAATACTATACCACGGCACACCATAATGTAAATATATTTATAACGATATGTAAATGATGTTTGACTAACGTTTGTGTTGTTAAATTACTGTGCATATTTTGATATGGTTTGGAAACAATTTGAATCTATTGTATATTTTTTATAGTACGAAGAAGAAAGCTTTAGGTATATTTAATGAACAAATTCCACCAACAATATAGGAAAGGAATCTGGATAAATATTTATTTATCTGTTGTTAACATGTTGAATAATTACTTTGGTCGACCAAAAAACATGTTGTATAATTAATAATGTTACTAATTTATTAGCTGTCATATCTAAATTAATATAGGACCAAAAACTAATAGTAACAATTGATGGTGCAACAATTTTTTTAAGTAGATTTTTTAGAACTCTTTATCTTTTAATAGTATAGATATTTGAGCATTACTTATATATTTTTGTTATTTCGAGTAAATTTTTCGGATTTCAGATATCTTTTGTTTTCATGTATTTATGGTGATAAATATCTGTACCGAACTACGTCTTTTTTTTTGGACAACTACCGAACTATGTCTAAAAATGAGTAGTAAACGGTTCTGAAAATTGAAATCTGAACTCAAAATGATAGGAATCGATCTGAAACTGAACCGAAACACTTTTGAACCTTAAATGGATCCAAAGCTCCTCTACTTGAAATATCCCATAAAACTGATCAGAACCGGATTCCAAGATCTGAAATCCAAACTTAGATGCTTTACTAATGTATAATCGGCTTGTACATTTTATTAAAGAGGGAATTTAACATAGGCAATATCATAGCTCTAATATATATGAGTAAGCCTAACCACTGGCTTTTGTAATCTAAGCATCATAGCAACATATTGGGAAATGGGATCAAGTACTCGTAGTAGCTTATTTATCGTTCTAGTAACATTAGCAAGTAGAGGTGGAACGGATCCGGATATCCGGGAAATTTGGAGTATCCAGATCGGACCCGTGGATTTAGTATCCGGATCCGGATTTGGGGTTTCCGAATATCTGGATTACGGATATCCGTCTAGTTATCATACTATCTGTGGATATCCGGATCCGGATTTGGTTTCGTAAAAATAATTAATAAAATAAAAATAATATTTTAAAAATATTAAAATTCTAAAATAATACATATATTAAATATTTATACAAAATTTATAAATATAAATATGAATATAATATTTAAAATGAAAACATAGTATTATAAAACTAATTTTATGAATAAATATAAATATATCAAATATAATTATTAAAAAAAAAGATATATATTTTAAAAGTACGGATCCTGATCCGGATATACGGACCTAAAAATTAAGATATCCGGATCCGGATTTGGTTTTGACGGATCCTTGATTTTACTATCCGGATTCGGATCCAGACACCTCGGATATCCTGTTTTCGGAGCGGATCCGGAGCGGATCTCGTATCGAATCCGAATCCCGGATAATAAGTCCCACGCTTATTAGGAAGCAGTTAAATAACAACAAAATCCTTGAAAAACTTTGGATTGGACTTCGATTAGGTAAAATTAGAGAGGTGAAATATGAAGTTTAGGATTGCTCTAACGAAGACCAAGAAAAGATTGCACGATTTTCAAATTCTCGAAGTTGCACAAGCAGACAAAAAGACCTCTTGTTTTGTTGTGTTGTTACTTTGTTCTTTTGTTGCTTTGTCGTTTACATGTGTTTGTCAAATCTGAACGCGTAAAACTTGTCAGTTTTATAGCCTTATTGCATTAGATTCAGAAAAACTTGTCATATGATATGAATCGCTGTCACAAAGCATGAACTATAACATTTGTTATAGGTTTAGAAGTATAGTGTATTTAATATAACTAAATCTGTCCGTTTAATTAGGTTCATTCTTTCACCGGGTTTTCAACAAGTTTTTATAACTTAGAGGAGCGAATGTTGTATTCTCCTAAATAATGCAACTGATACTATCAATTTACGTTTAGAGTCCGTCGTTTTGTTTGAAGTTTAGAGAGTTTCGTCCCCGTTTCACGGGATTTTAAACGCCTCATTATTTAGAGCTAATATATATTCACGGGTATGGGATCCACTGTAGACTTTAGGGAAATAATTTGTAGATGCTGCAATTTTTTGTTACTATTAAATAAAACACATTTTGTAGATGACTGTTGTAACTAAATTGTATTGTATATATGTCATGCATTATAACGTCTAATAATTTGCGCCAAGGGCGAAGCTAGAGAGAGAGGACTGGATGCTGTGCACCCATTGTTTTTTGGTAATTTCAAAAATTACCAGTTTAGTGCACCCATAAACTAATGAAAACCAGTTTATGCCCCACTATAATTAGCCTCTAGCTTTGCCTCTGATTTGCTAGCTTTGCCTCTGATTTGTGCCATGATGAAAACCAGTTTATGCCCCCATTATAATTAGCGTCTAGCTTTGCCTCTGATTTGCTAGTTTTGCCTCTGATTTGCACAATGAGCAGAATAAAATAATTTATTTAAGTATTTATTAAATAAATTATTTTTTATTGTTAGCATAGTGTGTTGTATATGAGTATCGTTAATAGTTACGACTAGTGTCCAAAAGTTCCTCTACGACAGATGAGTATAATTAATGTAGAAACGAGTTTTTGTGTTATTTAGATCTCGTTTAGAACCAAATTTAGAAGTTTTTTGAGTACAACCGATTTTTATTTGATATACTAAAAACTTAAACCGAAGTCGAATTAAATTTTTGTAATATCCGAATGGAACTAAAAATTGTACTCCGAAAAACTCAAAACTGAATTGATTCTGAATCGAATGTCATTAGATATCCGAAATGTAATGTGTAATCTCCATGCAACACACATGTAGAATGCTTTGCCTAACTCCCATAAAAAAAGTGACCAAAAAAAGGAAAATTGGTGAAATAACCAAAAGAAAAACTAAAATTAGGAAATTAACTATTGGATAAATAGAATCATAGAGATTAGGGCTGTTCAATACGGTAAAACCGAACCGTACCGAACCGAACCGAAATAGACAATATGGTTTGGTTTTGGTATATACCATATAAACCGAATGGATGTGATTTTATAAAAACCGTAGGATTTGGATATGGTTTGGTTTATAACCGATTAAACCGAATAAACCGAATAAAACCGATCAAAAGTATAAACATGTAAATATGTATCTATTTTATAATGACACATGAAAATATGTTTGTTATATAAGTTAATTTTTGTTAATAACAATTACCATATTTTTATAGAAATAAAGAAACTCTAATTTGTAAAACACTTGAACTATAATTAAATAACAATGGATCGCGATTGTGGCTTCTTATTTTCTTAGTCTTCCTTTTTTAGTTTTTTTGCTTTATTTTAGCATTGACTAAATTGAAGTGAAGGTTGAAAAAATTTGATGGATAATAATTAGTGAAAAAATTTCACAATTTTTTTCTTATCAATAAACGAACAAATTTTCGTGTTCAACCGAAGAAGCATGAATTTAATGAACAATAAATATAGAAGAGTGAAAAAACTTTTCTTTCGTGCTTCTGTTTTGTTTCTTATTTTTACTTTCAAATTATTGAGCTTTGATTCTAATTCTAAATTTGATTATTTTATATGATGGTAGAATCGTTTTTTTTACTTTTTTGTTCATTTATTTGAATTTAATAAATGACTGCATTGATAACATGACTCTAATATTCATATAATATGATCTCAAACTAAATAGTTAGGTTTTTCGTATAAAACCGAACAAAACCGAAAACCGAAAACCGACAGTATATAAACCGAACCGAAGTAAATATGGATTTAGAATGGTAGTTATATTTTAGTAACCGAAATACCGAAATACCGAAAAACCGAAAAAACCGAACCGAAACCGAACTGATACCCGGATTGAACACCCCTAATAGAGATATAGGAAGAAAAAAGAAGAGGAAAGACAAAAGATAGTTAGGTTTTTTTTTTGGTTATAGAAGGAAATTTCTCAAAAAATAACTACCACAACAAAAAAAAGAATTCGAGGATATTTTCGTCACTCTAAAAGAACATAAATTTATGCGCAGCTCTCTATCTATACATATACACACTTAGCGAAGTCGACAACCTACTGAATACCAAAAGCAAAAATACACAATGGCTAACACCTCTCTTCCTCTGGTCGCCTCCTTCCTCCTCATCCTCTTCTCCTCCGCTACTGCCGCAGACACCGGCCGTCTCTTCCTCACCGTCGTCAACCACTGTCCCTTCACCGTCTGGCCAGCCATTCAGCCCAACGCTGGCCACCCCGTCCTTGAAAAAGGTGGCTTCGCTCTCCCAACCAACACCCACCGCTCCTTCACCCCACCCTCCACCCACTGGTCCGGTCGCATATGGGGCCGAACCGGCTGCTCCCACTACGACGGCAAGTTCTCCTGCGTCACCGGAGACTGCGGCCACCGTCTCGAATGCAACGGTCTCGGCGGCGCAACTCCCGCTTCTCTCGCTCAGTTTGATCTCCACCACGGTGGACACCAAGATTTATCCTCCTACGGTGTCTCTCTCGTCGACGGTTTCAACGTTCCGATGACTGTGACTCCTCACGAAGGCCGCGGAGTTTGTCCCGTCGTCGGTTGTCGCGAAGATCTCTTGAAAACGTGTCCGGCTCATCTTCAGCTCAGGTCACACGGTGGACACGTGGTGGCTTGTAAGAGTGGGTGCGAGGCATTCCGAACGGATGAGTTGTGTTGTAGGAATCATTACAACAGTCCTCAGACGTGTCGAGCTTCGAGCCACTCTCTGTTCTTTAAGCACGCGTGTCCTTCGACTATGACTTTTGCGCATGATAGTCCTTCGCTTATGCACGACTGTTCTTCTCCTAGAGAGCTCAAAGTCATCTTCTGCCACTAATGTGTCTCTCGTGTTCGGCTTGTTCTAGGTTGTCATCGTAATATTGCACCGGTCTCTTATCCTTCTGTTTGGTTTGATTTGGTTTTGAATGGTTTCAGTTTGCGATTTCCCGGTTCAGTTATGTAGTCGTTCAAATTATGTAGTCCAACTATGAAATAATGTAATAATATCTTTTAGATTGCTTCTCTGAGTTTGGTTCTCTTTTTATCTTGATAGAAAATCTAAAAACTTATGTTTTAGTTCAAGAATAAACTATTTTCACTAAACGACTTGATGAGTATTAATATTCACGTTTTTACTCTATATTATTTAAAACGAAAAAGGTACATTGCTCTATTCGAGGTATCATGCGGGCCAACACAGTGTCTTGTTCTTTCACCTATTATTTGTGTGTTTGTCAGTAAGATATTTTCTTTCACGAGTTTCCACGTATTTAAAAATGGATATGAAATGTAAACAATTTACCAACTATCTCGGTTTATAAACAAATATTTTTAGCACCAAAAGAAACTTAGCAAGATCTCAAATCTGAACTGTCCAGAAGCTATTTTGTGTACTTAGTGAGATATTTTTCCAGTAAAGAAAAATTATTGTTGAACATCAGAAATCACAAGACTACTTAAGGCACGAAGCAAACTTTTTTTTTGTGCACAGGCACGAAGCAAACTCGATACAAAAAAAAATAAGAAAAAAACTATATACAAAAATTAAAAAATGTTTTTGGTAGACCATCTTCTTTTCTGACACAAAAGGTAAAATGTTTTTAAAATTGGTATGTGAGCGAGAGAGATTTCATACCACTTCTTTAATAAAGTTGTGTCTCGTGAGATAGAATCCAAAGTTTCAAGCTAATCCTCAAAAGATGGCTTTGAACTTTGGACTCATCAAAAGCTTAAAAGTGTATAAAGAAGAAGATGATGATGAACACTACTGGATTAAATTCAAACTTCAGATGCTTAACTATGAAATTTGTTTTTAGAACTATTTCACCTCATTCTAACTGTCTTTTTTTTTTTTGCAAAAATCCTCACTCTAACTTAACATAAAATAAACTTATGTTACAAATTACATAAACAGTTTTTGTATTAATAGAACCATCATGTCGTAAATGTTTTTAGATATTAAAACATTCTTCAAGTCTTTGTTTCCGTTTTTGTTAGATAAAATTTAAATTAGGAATATGCGTTAATTAATCAGAAAAAACAACATTATTAAAAAGAAGGATCTATATCTATATAAAAGAGTTATTTCACTCTTTATACTGCCACATCAGCTTCCAGGTCACAAATTCGAATTTCCAAGAACAGCCATGTGTCCCGTTTCTAAAACTCACCGTTTCATTTAATTTTGTAAGCAATGTATCCGGGCTTTAGTTGTAGTTGGGTTGTGTCTTATCTTCTTAGAGCCCATAACATAAGAAATCAATTTGATCTTGATAAAACCACATATTCTCGGGGAGTAACTCCATTTGCACCTATTGGAAAAAAACCATTCTCCTCATCCCCTCTTTATTCTCATTGCATTTTTATGATTGTACACAAATAACCCTCCATTAGTATATATCTTATCCACATCATAAATACATTATTTTTTCCAATTAAATAAATCAACCATAATTCATCTATCATCATGGCCACATATTAATCTTAACCAATCAGATCCAAGTTGGCCCACACATCTCTCTTCCTCTGTCCTCTCCCATAGTGAAAACTCATCTTTCCCATCCTCCATTGATGATTTTGAAGCTTAAAAGAGAGAAAATTCTTGTCCGTTTTCGATGATTTTTTTTTCTTCTGGAATATCATTTAAATATTTTTTATATCATGAGTAACATTAAAAAGTAAAAATTGATGAAAATAATGAGAAATTAAAAACGATTTTGAGAACCGTGTTTATGGATTTTAGGTATATTTTATGTCCGTTTTTTATGAATTTTTTACTGGAATACTATTAAAAAGAAGTGTATATCTCGATTAGTGTAAAAAAAAAGAATATTCTATGCAAATTTTAGAAGATTAAAAAGGATTTTGAAAACTGTGTTTATGAGTTTAAGATATTACTAGAGCTGGACCCGTCCGACCGGACGAGTACTTATTTTCATTTTTTATATATAAATGAATATTATTTAAATGTCTATCAATTTATATTTTTAAATATTTATCATATTTCTAAATTTTCATAAACACAACGATCTAATAGTTTATGTATTGTAAAAATAGTAACACGTGCCCGTTATTAAACTTTTGACAAATTAATATTGGCCTATTGATAGTTTGAGTAATATTTCTTGTAACAAGAAATTGTTTGTCAAATGTAAAAGAATTTAAATATTTTGATCAGATATGGATAATATGGTAAGATTTAATACGTTAGGAAAAATAATATTTGGTTATAAACATTAAATATTGTCTTACAAGTAATTCAAAGATATTTAAATTTCAGTATTAAATTTTCTTGTTTAAATGGTTAAACATATATTTTAGAAATTCTTGGAAAATATATAATCTTAGGTGAGATATAATTATATTAAAATAATATTCAGTTACAAATATTTCATCTTGTTCTATAAGTAGTTTAAATATATTTAAAATCTTAGCATATATAGATTTTATTTTTCAAAATAATTAATGGTAAGTTAAACATATATTTTAGGAATATTCATAATATTGTTCAATATCAAATTTAATTTTGAATTTTTTTCAAAATAATTATTGGTAACATTATCCAAGTTTAATATTGTTAGAATCGATTTTAAATATGAATATTCCTAAAAATCAGCTAATTTATTTTAGGGAATATATTAAATACAAAAAATAAGTTAAAATTGATTTAGGAAATTGTTTAATAAATAGGAAAAGACAATGATTACTTAAATATAGGTTCATTTAATTTCTTCAGTGGCATGCCATTGTAAATAAAAGTGAAAACTAAGGGGTATTTTATATGTGTACTTCTCTTTTAATAATATAAATTTTTGTCTGTTTTTGATGATTATTTGTGTGTAATTTCATTTAGATGAATCATGGGTAATGTAAAATCCGAACAAAATCGTTCTGAAAAGTTGATTAGTTAATGCAAGGATAACTTCTGGGTATTACTAAGAAAACTAGTTTACTAAGGCAAAATGGTTTTACTGGTATTAGTGATATTACTATGTTTACAAGTTCGACTAGTACTACTAGTACTGCTATGTATAGTACTAATTGTAATGATAATTTCATTTGATATCAGGAAACATACAAAATCCGTCTTGCAGAATCATTTGTTTAATTACAGGGGATATTATATAAAAGTTGGCACTGAAATAAAACGGATATCGGGAGATGGTGAAGGAGAAGATGAAATTCACACGATTGTGTTGAAGGAATAAGTGGAGGAGGTCACATACTCTATTTTGGTTGAGCGTATTTGCAGAAAGTTAAAGGTAGATGGATCTAAGATTGAAGCGGAGCTCAGTTACTTTCCAGTGGTATTGTATTCGAAGAAGTCATCATATATCTGGAATGATGAAGACGTTTTGGTTATCTACTGCAAGTTATTCATGAGAATTGTCGAAGTGTTTTACATGTGGAGTTCAACAATGACGAAGTGAAACTTTCAGAAATGGATGATGAAACTGATGTGAAGGATGGATTTGAAATAAAATGGATCTTGGGAGACGGCGGAGGAGAAGATTAAATTCACACTATTGTGTTGAAGAAATCTGTGGAGGAGATCACATATTCTCGATCGATTTGACACACCAGTTTCCAATAATTTGATCGATTTGGTTACACATAGTGCGAGGAATAAGATAAGCTGCTAAAAGTGCGTAGAAGTCCATAAGTGAGCTTTTATTTATTATGTTTTCATTGTGTGTAATCGGACTACATGGATTACTGGGTTATTGCGTATAACTGGACTATTAGGATTACTCGGTTTATTGTGTATAATTCAGACTACTAGGATTATTAGGTTTATTATGTGTAATTCAGACTACTAGGATTACTGATTTTATTGTGTATAATTTGAAACCCCTATATATTGCAAGTAGTACGTATATTTAACATATAGACACATATATTATCTATTAATAGACTATGTATAACTATGTATATAGTAAATAAGACTATTAAAACTATTTAGATGATTATTTTCTATAATTTTAGGAATATTTATCATTTTCTGTGAATGATTCCTTAACTTTCATGGTTATTGTGTTAATGTAAGGCTATACAAAGAAGAATCTATAAAAATATTTATTTCTGATAAACTATTTATGTAATAATCTTCCTTAAAGATATTCATTGTATAAAACCATTAGTTTTACTAAAAAATATTTCATTAGTACATGATTTTACTAATAAAACTGAAAATTTGCGGAAATATTACTATGTGTAAGATAGTATTACTATTACCTTGAAGATTACCAAGAATTACTATTTGTAATTAGAATACTGAACATTTTAATTAAAATAAATTTCAAAAATAAATTTTAAATATTTATATAAAATAAATTAATTTCTTTTAATCAAAAATAAATTTCAAAAATAAATTTTAAATACTTTTATAAAATTATTTCAATAATATTTCAAAAATTCAAATTTAAAAGATGTATTTCAATAATATTTAATCAACAATTAATTTCAAAAGTAAATTTAATAAAATATTTGTATAAACTTGGGTTATATAAAATATTTCAAAAATACAAATTTAATTAAAAATTATTTCAATAAAAAAATATCTCAATAATTAGTCCAAATTATCTTTTTAACACATAGTATTTTTTTTGTAACTGCTAACACATAGTACTATTACTTTGTATTCTAATAGTCCACAAACCTTTTACAAACTTAGAAGATTTAGAAGCAAACATCAGTAATAGCAAATATAATTAAAATAATTTCAATTATTTTCTCTATGGAACTTTTGTTATTACAATACTAATTTACATCAGCAGACAAACATTTCTCAAACATGATTATAATACTATGAAGAAGTGCACATAACCCATGAAAAATTTCTCGTATGTCTCTATGCACCATGTGAAATACATCGTTGAAGAAGAGACTTGTCACTCAAGACCACTTCAGATATGTGACACTACTTGTCAATCATCAGATTCCATACTGCTTGAGAGCTTTCAAACAGATTCAGATCTTTTCAGCACCTTTTAGGAACAAATTAGCAGCCATTTTTTGTTGGAAAACCAATTCAAGCTTTTCCACACCTTGGTCCAAACAGCCTTTTAGATGGAGGATCTGTGAATAACTTTCATTATACAGATGAATCCATGAATCAGGAAAGAATTCAAGAAAGTGTGAAAGTTTGATATACCTTCTCGGTCAAATCAGGTGCTCCACTAATGATTGTTGTCTCATTATGCGTAAGTTCACCTCGCTTGCCAGCCTAAAACCATAGTGTGCCAAATTAGTAAATCCAAAGTAGTGAAACATCTGCAGAGTTGAGTTTTATAATAACCTCTTGGCTGTGAATGGAGACAAGAGCTTTAACTGAGCTCGTCTAAACAAAGCGTCATTGTGTCCCAGTACCAAATCCAATATCTATCCAAAAAGCATAAAAGTAGTTAAAACCATATAAAAACAAACATAAAAATGAGCATATGAAGACATGAAAGAAAGAACAATCAATCACAGGTCCAGAACAAAAAAAAAGATAATCAAGAATAGACCTTGCCGATGGGGAAGGCAATAGGGTAGCAGAAAATCATTAAAATGTGGACAAGCCAGACGAAATTAGCTCCAACGACGAGTCCAAACCTGGTGCATATCGCTTGAGGGATAACCTTAAAAGACAAAAAAAATATTCAAATCACTCCTTGATAAAAACATACACCACTTTTTAGATTTTCAAAAAAAAGAAACTAAAAGACACACACACATATATACGTCACCGAAAGCAAGAACAAAAGTGACAGAGAATAATGGCAACATATTCATTGAACAACTTATCCAAATATATAGGAATCCCCTGCCCAATTAATTTCCATAGACCAAAGTAAGTTGTAGAACCAAAAAAAAAGCAAGAAACTTTGAAAGAAGGGATTAAACCTCCATTGCAACAGCATTGCACAGAAGCAGTGTCACTAAAAGTTGATGTTGTTTCTGAACAACCGGGAAGATCGCAGCTGCAGAAAATTACCATCAGATCAAATTTCGATAAAAATAAAAGAAAAATTGATTGAGAAACAAAAATAGGAAGAAGAAGAGGGGATTACAGGCTTGTTTCTTCTCGTTAGGAGTGCCACTGCGTTGGAGAATCTCGAGCTCCACGAGACCCAGAGACATAAGCCCCAATGTCAGACCAGACATGATTTCCGCGAACAGGACGAGGATATAAGAGACACCTGCGTAGATGAACCACCATCGCCAGAGATGATTTCCTCTTCACAGAACGGAGGCTCGTCGATCAAAGCCAGCCATCTCTGCTCTCCAAGCGGTACTCTGCGTTCCTCTCTTCCATTTTTTTCTCTACTTTACGAGAGAGAGAAGAGAGATAGGGTTTGGAGAGGATAATCGGGTTAGATCCGATTTCTTTTGGAGTTAAACATGTCTTTCGTCTTCATCACCTACACGCTATTTCTGTTCTTCTTTGATGTCCGATACATTAGAAAAAATCTTCTGCTTTCTCTCACACTATTAATGGCGTATCAAAAGATTGGATGACTGAAACCGAGATAAAAGTTTTGTTTGTCTCCACTCGAGTCGTTTAGGCTTCTACTCTGCTCAACAGAAACCGTCCGAGTTACAGATCCAGCGCCATTATCGCCTTCTTAACTTTATAGGCCGATCTGAACCACGATTTGACATTGATTGTGAGTTATCCCTCTCAATCTGTGAAAACACTAAATTTAATACATTCTCTGTGCATTGGCTAACTCAGCAATCCTGCTTTCTGATTTGAAGTCAGATTATGAGAAACCAGGAATGTCAAACGTGGTGAGGAACTGATGTCTCTTGCTATGCTCTTTCTGGATTCAAAGGTAAATATGTTCATAAATTCATGCTGAGAGTGATTTTATGTTCATAAACTCATCTTTAAAGTGTTTCTGAAACCATGTTAAAAGTGTTCCTAAGCTTATGTTCATAGTCCTTCTTATGTTACTAAACTCATGTTCATATGTTCCTTTCGATGTTGCCTATCCATCTCTTTTGGTGACAAGAAGCCAACGAAGTGAGCATGACGTAGCAAAGCGTCTGCAAATGATCCAAACTAAACAAAAAGGCAAAACAGGTGCCTTCTTATTTTCCATGTAATCATTGCCTACTGGTTACTGATTCTTCAGTTTAACGTGTTCAGTAGTTTAAAAGGATTAAACTTTTTTGGTTGTCCAAAACTTTTTCATATGCCTACTGTAAATTTACTGAAGGTTAGATGAGTAGAATTTTTTTCAGTAATTTTTTTTTCATTAAAGTTTATACCTTAACTCTTTTTGTGTTAACGCTCGAATTTTTTGTGATCCCAAGGTAATGTTATGTGAGACTTTCAAGATGGAGCATCCTAAGAAACAAATATACTGCTGCTTGCATGCTTGCTGTGAGTGGCTCCTTCTCACATTCAAGGTTCTTTTGTAACTTAGCCTCTTGGTCTTAAAGGCACACTGATGTTGAATTTGAATCCAAAACCAGTTTAATTAGAATGCTATACTTCCTCTCAACACATACTCATAATTGTGTTATTATCTTAGTTGACATGTTCTTAAAGTAAGTGTAATACTTGCATTTCACAATAATTCAGAAAGCACCTTATGTTGCTAAAACTGAAAAGTGCAAGGTTGACTACGAGAAGAACATGAAAAACTACAACAATTACCTGGTAAAACAAGTGCCAATCGAGTGTCAGTTTATATATTGGCTGTTATTTGAGTCGCTAACCAGTCATTGATTTGTTAAGATTTTAAGGAAGAAGGTCGGAATGAAGATGAAGCCGTTCAGTTTTATTCTCAGAGGTTAATGATGCTTAGGATGGTAGTTAAGAGGTCAGTGGTTGATTTCGTTTTAGTTGCTACACATCATGGCATATTAAAAACTTTTTCTAATATGTTCAGTTTTGTATAATCAAAGGCAAGAGGAAACCGATGACTAAGAAGTTGAAGTTTGTAGCATGAGTATAAATAGCTGCAAAATCTCTCTGCTTTTCAGAAAAAAATTCTCAAAATGTTTATGGAACTGATTAGAATGTCATTCTTTATCTTTTTTTTCCTGCTTCGGTACTTCCACAATACATATTTTAAAATTGTAAGTTTGTTAATTCTCTCATCAGATCTTATTCGTGTTATGTCTTTTTGACAACTGAAAATTTCATCCTTTTTATGAGTCGCTTCAAGAGTGTTGTTCTATAATTATTTGGTAACTGAAATTTTTCATTGTTTCTATGAGTCACTTCGTGTGTGTTAATGAGGTAGATCTCAAAAGACTCAAGGATTTCAGACTATTAGAGATAAGTTTATGGAGCTTAGTACTAACAGCAAGATCTGCCTCCTGAGCTTTGTTGTGTTACCGGAGAATCAAGAAATCAACAAGATGATGCTCTTTATTGGTGTACTGTAGAATGCATTCTTCCTAGCGAAGTCAAACCCCAAGATGCTGTGAAAGACATTCTCAAGTTCATGGAAAATATTTGATTGAGCATGTTGAAAACCCCAAGATGCTGTTGAGTATGTAACTATTTAGTATGTATCAAAGGGAGAAGAAGCCAAGGATAGAACTTTCAGACGTGAAAAATATTGATTACTATGTACCACACAATACCAATATTTTTTTTGTCGACCGATACCAATATATTTACGTATGTGTGTTGTGTAGTACCTAAAATTTTCATACTAAAATATTATACAGATTTTTTATATAATAGATAAAATTACATATTAATAGCAAATAAATTTAAATATTCAAAATAAAATTTAGGTTCAAGATTTAAAGATTCCTGAGTCAATTTTATTGATCATCAAAATCTAAAATATTCAAATATTCAAAATATTTATATATTTATCTAGGATAAAAGTTATTTACATATCTTCAAATAAATAGTTTAAATTAAATTAGATAATTTAATATATATATAATATATATATAGATCAATAAAAGTTTTATAGAATCTTTACATATGTCTACATGTAAATATGTATTAAAATATAATTAATAATATTTCAAGCAAAATATTTATAATTTATCAAGAGAGTCTTTAAATCTTGAACACAACTTTTAGTTAATCCCAAAAAACTGATTTTTAGTCTTTTACAACAAAAAGTTCAACGATACAAATTTTGAAAAGAAATTACACATAGTTTAAATAATATCATTTAAATGGTGTTTGAACAAACACTTAATGGTGTTCTGCTTAGAAAACAATAACCCTGAAGCACACTATATTAAAGGTATAAATCAATATTTCTTCCAGAACAACTCAAGCAGAGCACTCGATCACCTACGATATTCTGCGCATGAGTAATACGATAAGGTTACATATTTTTGTGGTTTATTACTGCTGTGCAACGGAAAATTGAAACAGGAGAAAAAAAATCTAGATACCCTGGAATGGGAGCACACAATATCTTTTTTTTGTGCACAAGAGCACACAATATCTACATCCAAAATTTGCTGGAGACAGGTTAAAAAAAAAACACTCAGTGTTTACGCTATTCCTCTGGAAGACATGTATCTAAGCAACATGGCCAGGCTCAAACCCTCCCCAAGCTGCGACCTCCACAAAAGAAATCATCTATGCAAGAAATGTTACTACTTCCTAAGGGTTCAGATGTTTATCGATTATATTACTCATAGATAGGAAATTATATTATTTTCGCTTTACTTTTAAGTAACAAAAGAAAATTACATTATTTCCATCCATGAAAAAACATTAAAAAAATTCAAATAATCGGTTACTTTATTTTTACCAAAATTAATTATTACTCCTTTATTTATTAATTCCTCCTACCAGGTTTCTGTTTAGTAAGAAAAACATACAAGGCAAAGTAATATATATTCATCCAAACATACGGAATATGAAACTTTTTTTATTTGTGTTCATAGTTCAAAAATTTTAGTGTAAGCTATATACATGTCTCACAAGAAACAAATGTAAGAAAATTAAAATAAAATTATATAAAAATGTTTATTAAATGTTTACTCTAACTATTGAAATTATTTTAAAAATAATATCCCGCCCGTAGAGCGAACCGACCCTAGTTATTTAATGGCATTCTAGTGTAAATAACTTGAAAAATTAAGAGTTATTTTATTTTTGTACTTCTATTTTAATAAGATAGATTGATTCTGTGTTAATCTTTGAATGATATAAATGCATATTTAGTGAAAAAATGAAAATAAGTAAATATTTGGTAGCATTGATCAAGTCATCAAGATAACGATTCTAAGATTGCTGAAATAAAATGCATACTTTAGGAAAAGGCCCAATTGTCGGAAATTTTTGCAGCATTACGTTCCAAGTACCACCATATCATCGGTATAAAATAAGAGTTTTAACTCGGAGACATAAAGGAATGTTGTGTCGAATCAATTAATCCTGGAAAGACAAACGTGTTTTAGGACAATGATGTTCTAGTATGGGGATATTTGAGTGGAAGCGAGGACTATAAAGAGTAATCCTTTACCACTCATGGTGAGTCTGAAGAGTTGATTGGTCCATAGAATGTACGAAGGTTTTAAAATTATAAGATATAACTTTTACAATAGACTGTTCAAAATTAGTAAAATTATCTCTAAACCACTAGTTTGCTCTGCTTTCTCAACACATTTAGAAATACAAAGAGTATTTCATTTGCTGCACAATCACATAAATCTCACTTACAACAAACACAAGTATGGATAAGTTTTCATAGAATGCTCGTATTCAAATTTTATGTTTTGTTTTTGTAGATAGTGTATTGATTTTAGGTTTTATTTAATATTGACGATGAAAAAAGCCTCTAATGTTTTTTAGCTGTTATTTTTCTTCTTCTTTTATTATTATTATTAAATTTAATATTTTATAAGTAAATGGTTAAAAGCATAATAGTTACATTAATGTTCAAAAAGAAAAGTTATGTAAAGTAAAGAGGGTTAGTTCAAAAGAATTTCAATCCATGATCCATAAAGGTCAATTAAGCAATTGGCCCAAAAGAAATATTCGGTTCAAGTATCAAACTGGGCTCTCGATTTCGTGTTATTCTTGTTATGGTCAAAAATACTCGTTTCATTTGCAACAGAGAAGAAAACCACCTGACATGAAAGGCATATACAGAAAGCTTAAGGTTTTTCTTTTAAAAAAAAGGCTATAGGTTTTCTCAGCTCTTTATCTCCTTGGTATATTTTGTAAATAATTTACGAATTCTGTAATTTCGTAAATCAGGACGCAATTTTGTCTACTAAAATAACCTTGAAACGACATTTGGTCATGCCAAATTAGCTCATGCATCTTGGATCAGTAGTGGCTTAATTTTTATATGCGTCATAAACATTTTTCTTTTAAATTGCTCTTATTATTTTTTAAAAAATTGGTCATATTATCTTGAGTTCTTAACGAATATAGGAGTCATCTACTTCCAAAGAATATACAAGTTCTGATATGTAGTATGAATTGACTAAAATGATATGAGGTTTATGAACATGGTAAATATTAACATATCATATATTTTGGAGCTTTATGTTTTAATATATCTTTAGCTAACTTCAACTATTCTTACTTGCAGAAGATGACGTTGATGGTGAAAAAGAGACTCTCCTATCATTTGAATCGTTAGTGATGAAATTGAAAAACAAGAAAAGTGATTTGTTGTCTTGATTTGGTGTTTTCTTGATATTTACTTTTGGGATTAACAGCTTTAATTTGGTGTTTGGTTTTATTTAATTTTTGGATTGAGAAAACTAAAGAATCGGTTATGAGTTATAAACTTATGAAAAGCATCCCATGCAATTATCTTTACGTAATGTACGTATGTTAATGTATTTGTAGACTAGTGTGTCAAAAGTAACTAAAACTAGTGTTTTAAATAACTTATAAGTAAAACAATGATAGATGAATAATGTCCAGTTCAATCCACGACCTGAATCATGTTTTGAAGTGGTCTGAAGCGTTTTGAGTCATGTCCTGACACGTTCTCTTTGTATTACTGGGTGTCCTGCGGGCTGACCTGCAAAAACCTATCAAGATTGCGGGCGGGATTGGTCATGGCCATTGAGGACCGCGGTACATGACGGGCGGCTGACGTGCAGACTCCCGCTCACCGCAGCGGTATGGACGGAACGGGACGAGAAGACTCAATCACCATCTCTACTCAGGAAATTCTTTAAATAATATCTTAAAACGAGATGTATATATGTAAATACATTTACATAACAAGCTGTTGTCCGTTTAATAACTTCTGTTTTTTATTTAGCTCGCACAACTGGTGTAATCCAAGTTAGAAATTTCCAGTCAAATTGCAAGAAATGGTTATAGTTTTATTGATTAAAAGTTATTAGTCTATAATGTTTATGTTTATCGAGTATATTTATTATTTTATTTATTGTTAATCAGGGAAGTCTATCTATTACCTAATCCTAGGATTGACCTCTGGATGGACAGGTGGTGATGGTGTTGTCAATGCATTCCCATTTTGTAGGATAACATCAATATTCACAACAGGAATATCAGAGCTAACTTCATTTGTTTGCGCCTGTAGTGTAGTATCATGTACCGACTTAGAAGTCAAAAGGCATCGCTTAACTTTGTGGCCAAGATTTTCACACCTCTCATACATAGATGGAATCCACGTGTATTCAACAGTAACAAGAAATATGTTGCCTTGTTTATCATCAAGTGCAATAATCTTCGAGAAATCTCTATCCAGCTCCATCTCAACTAAAACCTTTGCATCATCCATAGTCGTAGGATCCACTCTTGGTTTATGGGTAAGGATGGGTTCTCCAAGTCCTGATGCTACATGACTTATCCCTAGCCGAAAGTAGCAACAATCCGGAATGTTCTTTAAGGTGGCCCAAACCGGAAGGGTAGAGAATTCAGTGATTTTGAAAGAATCTTCAGGAGTCCACGGCAAGACGAAAAGCAAGCAGTAGTCAATATGCCAAACCCCTCGCTGAATTACCCAATGGTGAGTAGGTTCGTGCGGAATATGAAACATGTATGATGAATCACCAATCTTCTTGCAAGTAATTTTGCAGCTTCTTTTCCAAATTCTATTTGCCACTGCATGAACCAGACCATCAGGGGGTAGGGAATATCTGTGAAATTTTCCTATAATATACTCGTCCTTATTCTCAGGACTGAGCTTAAGCACTTTTGAAGGAATAAAGATCTGTGGTGTACCATCAAGTCTGTATGTCAGAGTAGCTGCACGTTATAAATTCCGCGACTGAGGACTTAATCTCGCAGTCCACGGAAATCGGAGTTTACCATCAGATTTTAGCTCAGGAGGTGGAAGCTTCTCAATAGGAGGCTGAAGAGTGCAGGTTGAACGGTTGCTGTTTGTTTTTTGTTCAGGAATTCATCATTTAGAGATGGCTAGAGAGCAGCTAACTAATTTCCAACTATTGCAGGGTCATAATCCCTTGGGGTACTTGGTTCTGGAGGAATGGCAGGAAGTTTAAAGAGTAGTGGTTTTGCCCAAACTCCCAAGGTAGGGACAGATTTAGCTGGTGCTTGCGTAGCAAACTCTGATGGCATTGTTTCCGAACTGTTCAGAGCATTGCAATCGTCTTGGTGCGAAGAAGCAATAGTAACATTGCTTTCTGAGATAGTTGAACTTTCTGGATCTACAGAACTATCTACCATATCCAGAAATGTCTCCTTCCATATCCAGAAAATACCACAGCAACATAGATGAAAGTGTAGCGCTAATTTCTGAATAAATTTTTATAAATATAATTATTTTTTTCAAATACATTCGTAAATAGTATTTTATGATAAATAAGTTCCAAAAATAATAATTCACACGTTTACGGATATATAAATCCATCAGTAAAGTTGATGTCTACATAAAAATATCAAGATACAAAAGTATGCATTCTGCAATATTTATTTAAAATCTATAAGTTAACTATATATAAATAAAATTAGTATAAATGTTTACGTAATTAAGAAAATAACACCGTAGAAAAAACATACTCGTCCCATAACAACTAAATAAAAATTCTTCCAAATTTGTCAAAATTCAATCTTGTTCACTTGCAATTAAATACCTCTGTCTTTTTATTGGTATGGAGTCCAAAATACTCTAGCAATGTGTAGATCAAGTTGTTAGTTTTGTAGATAGAGATTGTTGTTCAACGAAATACCATTTGAAATCTAAAGAAATAAAATAAGTCGATTAGAAGCTTTTAGAGTTCGAAGAATTGACCTAACAAAACAAAAAGTAAGAGAGTAACAAAGTGGAAAACAAGTGGTGTGTTGTGCGGACCGTGAAGTACGTCATACGGTCGTTCTAGTTTCCTCATGTCCCAAAAGGCGAACGAGCGCATGCAACTGGTCCACAAAAATATTTGAGCAATCAAATAAAATTTATTATGATCCCACTTATTTTATTTTATATTCATATAATAGGACGCGGTGAGACGTGAGCTGACCTTTCGAAGTCGGAATAGATATGGCAGTGAACTGATGCAGGCAATGTGATACGTTTTCACAAGTATCACTCAGTCGACTTGTCGCATTCTTTAGTTAAAAGTATATTTTTCTTTCACCAAACAACGCAGGGTTCACCAGTTAAACAGTTTTTCTAATTACCAAAAAGAGTTCCAAACTGTTTTTTAACCTTTCTCGAACCAGAGACCAAAACATGGGAATTTAGTTCACTCTCCGTCATCAAGATTCAAATTCAGAACTATAAAAAATTAGCGAAACAACAAACATTAATTATATGACATTTCAGTATTTCACCCGGTTTTCTTTATTAAGGTGGTTAATCTATATTTTAAAAATTGGCTTGTTGCAAAAGTAACTCACAACTCAAAGTCAAACACAAAACTAACCTCTCCTTCTTTGTTGGAAATGGTTAGCTATATTCAACCCTACTTGTTCACATTATTCACGAAAATGCCATTAATTTATGTTTTTTTTTTTTTCGAAAATGGCTCTTTTACTCTCTCAACCTCATCACCTTCACAAATTTACTTGATTGCCATTGCCATCAATACACCAACCACAACAAACTACCAATTTGGAGCTCTTAATGCCCCCCTTAATGCACCTAGTACGATTTACACTCTCTCTTTCTCAATTGTTATGAACTAAAAACAACTTCTCTCTCACTTTGCCTCAATATTCATCCAAAAACTCAAGCTTTTGATTCAAAACTTTTATGGTTGATAGAGCTATTGAAGCATACTATTCAACGTGGGTTACTTTCGTTTGAGGTTCGGGTGGTTGGAGAAGACTCGTGTGCTAAGGAAGTCATCTCACTAGTTTAAGGTAAGAAATTGAATTTTTTCCAGGCGTAGAAGACTTACCCGTAAGTCTTCGGTCCAACGGACGACTTAACTAAAGTCGTCGGCTTTGTTCTTTAAAAAAATCATGAGAATACCACTAGGCGACTTACCAAGTCGCAGAATAAACGAGTTAATTTTGCATTTGACGAATTGTGTCGGATATTTGACTTTTGGGCGACTTAATGGTAAGTCGTCCCAAAAACAAAAATTTCAAATTTTATTAAATCTAGACGACTTAATCAGACGTCGTCCTTGGTTACTTTTGCAATTGGAAAATAAAACTTAAATATTTAACTTATCTCAGACGACTTACGGGGAAGTCGTCCTGGAAGACGACTTAGTTGAAAGTCTTCCAAGATAAGCAAAGTCGTCCAGATTCTTGGTAAGTCGTCCCAAGTCATCTGGTCAAACCTTGGTTATCTTGGACGACTTTCTCTAAGTCATCTGCCGGGCGACTTTCGTAAAGTCGTCGGGTAAAGTTAAATAATTAAGTTTTGTTTCAATTGCAAACTAACCGTAGAAGACCTACAAATAAGTCGCCTAGCTTCAATTAAATATTGTAATTTTGTTTACCCGAGACGACTTACCCGTAAGTCGTCCAGAAAAGTCAAATATCGACACATTAGTTCAAATGCAAACCTAACCCGTTTATCCTGACGACTTCCTTGGACGACTTACTGTTTAGGCGACTTACGGCGACTTAATGGTAAGTCGTCTAATTAAAATTCAATTGCAAAATGACCTGTTTGGACGACTTCTTGTTTGGTTGTGCAGACAACTTATCGTTTAGTCGTCTGGCGACTTATGTAGTCGCCTAGAAGACTTACTTTTAGTCGCCTGCAGGCGACTTCTTTAGTCGTCTGGGCGACTTACTGTTTAGTCGTCTGCCTTAATGTTTAGTCGCCTAGTCGTCACTTACTGTTTAGTCGTTCTATGTTTACTAATGTGTTTTATTTTGAATTTTTGCAGATGATCGTCGGTTACATGCAGTGTATGGGGAATGGTTGTTAAAAGATTGCTGTTGGGATTTTGTGGTTGATAATGCAAAAGGAGCGAGAATGTTTTTTTGAGTGAAGGTTCGACGCGGAACTTCTTGCAATGGCTCTAGAAGATTTTAACACGGACATGAGTACAGAATCTGTGGAGATAACTTACTCATTACCAGCAGAAATGATGATGGCTCCAGACACCCTTCCTATTCATGTTACAAGTGATAGACAAGTTAGAAACTTGCTCGAGATAACCAAAGCATAGTGTACGGCTTTGTGTATCGGTAGCAAGGTGCAAATGGTTTCAGATGATGAAGCTGATGAATGTTTTGAAGAGGATGATGATAATTTGGTTGAAGATGAAAATCATGATGGGGAGGAGGATGATGGGAGGATGATGGGGAGGATGATGGGCAGGATGACGATGGGGAGGAGGATGATGGGGAGGAGGATGGTGATATCTCTATTAAAACTGGCGGACAAGAATGGTGAGGATTACAGTGTTTATGGAAAGGTTGAAGATGAGGATGAAGAAGATGATATATGTTTTGAAGAATTAAAACAGATTGAAGGTGGAAGATCGAATGGTAACAATATCTATGTCAACCAGAGTTTTGGTAGCAAGGATGCCTGCTTTCAGAACTGAGGTTGACAGCAGTGAGGCTTAAGTTCACCTTCAGAATATACAAGTCAACGAAAACTCTCCTTGTGACAACATGTCCGGTTAGTGGTTGTGAATGGAAGGTCGAGCAAGTGTGAAACATGGGACAGAAACGTTTTGGGTAACAAAGTATGTGGAAAACATACATGTTCAGTGGGAGATCGAATCGCTCAGCGAGACACTGTACTCTAAGTATGTTGGTAGGCTTTTCATTGATCGTGTTGGAATCATTGATGGGTTGAATCCGCAGCATATCACTATTGCAATGAAGAAGATGTTTAGCATGAATCTTGATTACACCACTTCATACAGAGCACTTTTATATGCACAAACATTGGTGAGAGGAACAGCAGAAGATGGGTATTCGCTGCCATCATATCTCGAGCAAATCTCCTTAGCAAATCCGATACTATCACGGCTATAGAACTTGATTCTATGAATAGATTTAAGTATCTATTTCTCTCTTTTGGAGCTTCTATCAAAGGTTTTAGATATCGAGAAGGGTCATTGTGGTGGATGGGACTCACCTAAGTGGGAAGTATGGAGGTGTTATGCTAGTTGCAACCGCACAAGATGGGAATTTTCAGATATTTCCATTGGCTTTGGGATCGTAGATGCTGAAGATGCACCTTCTTGGGAATGGTTTTCACAAAATTGGCTATTTGTGTATCGATGACCAGCCTCTAGTGATAGTCTCCGACCGCACTTGGCCATTAAAATGCGTGTGACAAGGTGTTTCCTTGGGCAACCCGAGGAATATGTTATTATCACCTTCAAGAAAACATTGTCAAAAAATTTAAAGGAAACATCTCTTGTACTTGGTGAAAGGTGCTGCTTATGCTCATACGGTTTCAGATTTTGACCGGTACATGGATGAGATACTGAGTGCAAATCGGACCTTGCAACATATTTGGAGGATGCCGACGTCAGCCTATGGTCAAGGGTTCATTGCCAGGGGACAGGTACAACATAAAACAAGCAACATCGCTGAATCTATTAATTCCGCGAAGCGAGCAAGAGGATTTCGATTCAGTTCTGCTGGAGTTCATAAGGGAGAAGCTAGGAAAGTGGTTTTGGAAAAGGAGAGAAGATGCTTTGAGTCTCACTACTCAACATAGTCGGGGTGTTGAACACTTGCTTGCTGTTCGATCGGAGATAGCAGATCTGATGACGGTACAACCAATTGGCGGATGGCAATTCTTTGTGAAAGGTGGCAGAATGGACTGTGTGGTTGATTTGGAACATGGGAAATGTGATTGTGGTGTCTATGCAGTGGAGAAAATACCTTGCTCTCATGCTATAGCTGCTGGAGAATCTGTCGGTTTGCATATCAACACACTTGTATCTCCAGTGTACTCAAAGGATTTTCTGTTTGCAGGATACTCAGAGAATATATATCCTTGTAATGGACAACAAGTTGAGGAACGCACATGCCTTCCTCCGGAAGTAAAGCGTGGTCGGGGAAGACAGAAGAAATCAAGATGGCAATCCTGGTTGGAGCTATCCAGGATGAGAGGACGTAAACCAGGAAGCAACACAGAGCTTATAGATGCTCTGTGTGCAAGGAACCTGGCCATACGAAACCACAATGTAAGAATGACGAGGTTTAGTCTTCCAGACGACCTTCATTTAAGTCGTCCAGAAGGTCGTCCATTTAGTCGTCCAGAGTTTTTTATTCAAGAAGACCTTCAAGTTAGTCGTCCAGTGTTTAGTCTTCTAGACGACCTTCATTTAAGTCGTCCCGAAGGTCGTCCATTTAGTCGTCTAGAGTTGTTTTTATTCAAGAAGACCTTCAAGTTAGTCGTCCAGTGTTTAGTCTTCTAGACGACCTTCATTTAAGTCGTCCCGAAGGTCGTCCGTAAGGTCTTCATGGTCTTCATGTAATGAACTTATGTGTCAAAAAATCTATTATTAGTGTTTTATATTAGTTGAGTTGAGATGGTTGTAGATTAAACAGACGAGAGTATGAAACAAATGATAACAAAAGGAACTGCACATAAGATTACAAAAGTTTACAAATACAAAAGGTTACTGCACAAAATATCAAGTTTATATACAAAAGGTTACAAATACATTGGCTACAGCCTGATCTATCTGTCATCACCATATGCACCATAGTTTTCATCGCCATCCCTGTTTTCCCACTGATGCACGTCAGACAACTCTTCAAATATATCCACCGCCATCTTATCCCTAATAGCCTTCCCTTGTTCTTAGCAAACTCTTTTTACTAAATGGCATCCCAAGAGCATGACATTCAATGTACTTTACAGCGTACACACCACAATCACCACCTCTGGCCTGAGGTAAATCCTCTAGTCTCTCATAAGTGAATGGCGCCAGGCTGTATTCGGCACGTACCACGTCATTGGGAGCACACTCAACAAGCATATAAGGGATCATGTGGAGAAAAGGCTCCATCACCTCATCGAGTTTTTCCGGGAGATACATGTACAGATGCTGTCAAAGACGACAATGTGCCTCTTAGGGATTTGGATCCACATAGCAATCCAATGACTGTCGTTGTGGTTCGTGGCATGACATCTGTGATATCAAGGCCCCAAATCTGTTTGATCTGCAAAATGATGGTATACGCCATTATAATAATTTAACGCCCACCAGGTAGTCTTCTTCCTAAACCATTCCTATCGGGCTCGAATCCTTAAACTCCTTGTAGTTAAAACTCCAATGATGAGCAAAGAGATGATCAAGGAAGCATAACTTGTCGCTCTGAAATGATGTGGGTTATCCGTGTACCTCTTCCTCAGCACATTCATCCAAGCATCAATATGCTGCATATAAGATATCGACGACTTAGCTAGTAACTGTAAGTTAGTGATGAAAGTCATCTACGAATCAGACGACTTAAGGGTAAGTCGTGCATACGATCATCTGAGCAGACGACTTAAAGGTAAGTCGTGCGGACATCATCTACTAACGACGACTTATCGGGCGACTTATTGGTAAGTCATCGGTAAGTTGTCGTAGACGACTGTCCGGCGACTTTACAAGTAATTGAACTAAGTCATAGCAGAAGACTTACACAGTCCGTCAGCCATTCTAAGTCTCTCCGGAGGGTCTGATACCACCAAGTGCGACAATTCTGTGGTTTATTTTCGTATGGTGTTCTATATTGACTGCAAACACAAAATGTTTAAAAGCGATCAGTTTTTGTAGACTAAAGCAAGCTATTATGGGAAAAGCAAACACTTACGGACACTCTTGCAACCAAGTAGCGAGCTCTTTCAATTTATCCTTGTTATTTGGTGCAAAGGATGATAGCCTGGATACTGCTGAATGATGGCCCTGGCCGTCGTGTTGCCCGCATAAGGAGATTGCTGTGAAGCAGCAAGTTTCCTTCTTCGATCACTCTTTGCACGGCCAAGGATCATAGCAGCGTCCTCTTTCTTCAGGTCTAGCTTTCTCCTTCTGGAACTACCATCTGTATGCACATCAGTCCCTTTCTCCTCCGCAAGGAACTACCATCTGTAGGCACACCAGTCCCTTTCTCCACGGGCAAGGAACTAGCAACTGTAGGCACAGCAGGCCCTTTCTCCTCCGGCAAGGTACTAGCAACTGCAGGCACAGCAGGCCCTTTCTCCTCCGGCAAGGTACGAGCATCTGTAGGCACATCAGTCCCTTTCTCCTTCTGCAAGGAACTACCATCTGTATGCACACCAGTCCCTTTCTCCTCCGGCAAGGAACTACCATCTGGAAGACTTTCACTCTGCAATGTACAAAATTATAAGTGTTCTACTTAATTATAAGTCGTCTAGAAAGTAATCCAGCTGGACGACTTAATAGACGACTTATAAGTAAGTCGTTTGGAAAACTTTCCAGACGACTTATTTATAAGTCGTCTATTAAGTCGTCCAGCTGGATTACTTTCTAGACGACTTAAATATAAGGTGATCAACTTTGTTTACTAACCCCGGGTGCCTTTGTCCCTCTCCCTGTTGGTGTCCCTTTCCGTTTCCGTTTTGTGGTGAGACCAACCTTCTTCTCCAATGCTTCCACCCTTTTCGAGAGATCCTTGATCTCTCGAATGCACGTCCCAAACCCTTCCCTCATGGAATCAAGGATGACCTTGAACATGGCTTCAATTTCCTCTCTGGTCAACCCATCAACAGTCGTAGTCACTTTTGAACGAGCCTCTGCAGGTTCCTCTTCACTCGCCTCTGCAGGTTCCTCATCACTCGCCTCTGCAGGTTCCTCTTCACTCGCCTGTTTAGGTGCCTCTTCAATAGCCTCTATTCTAGCTTTCTTCAGAGGTCTTGGTCTCTCATCCTTCACGGTATCTTTCTTCCTCGCTGGCTGTCTCTTGACTTGAGTACCAGTGACTTGCCAGCAATTCTTGGTCCACTTCCACGTTTTCTTCACAAACATGACTTTAATAATGTTGTCCGCGGCGACATCCTCAACATCAGACTCCCATTTTGGAATCATTTCTTTAACGGTGGCCTTCTGAACAAAGTTGATCACCCTAGTCTGCAGTAAATAGAAGATAAGATGTAAAAAAAATAAGTCGTCTGGAACGTTATAAGTCGTCTATTAAGTCGTCCAGCTGGATTACTTTCAGGCGATTTATAATTAAGTCGTCTGGAACGTTATAAGTCGTCTATTAAGTCGTCCAGCTGGATTACGTCTGGTTTGAAGTAGATACCTGTCTGAGGATAGCCTCTTTAAAGGCTCTGCGTCCCTTGCCACCCTTGAAAGCCAGTATCGGTGGAGACGGATTGTTTGGGAGAGGGTGACCATAAGTAGCACCCAATTCCGGCAGAGCTGTGTACACCCAGACCTGGAGAGCTGCCGCAAACCCATTAATTGTGTAACAACCTGAAATATCTCTGCCCTTCACAGAGTCCATCAACACCTTAAACGCGACTCTCCCCCATGGATAATTCTCGAACCGTTCTAGGTCCATCACTAGCCTTGCCAGACTAACCCGTGTAGGGTTGAAAACTTTCTCCCTTCAATGTATCCAGTGAAGATGGCAAGGTACGCGAGCCGCTTGCGATCATCCGGAGACCACCCTGCGCATCTCTGAAGTGTTTCTATTATCTCCTGAGTAGTTGGCCCAGCTTCGACATGAACTCCCAACAACCCCCAGAAAGAAGTCATCTCATTAGTAACAACACATTG
This sequence comes from Brassica nigra, assembly GCA_016432835.1. NCBI lineage: Eukaryota > Viridiplantae > Streptophyta > Magnoliopsida > Brassicales > Brassicaceae > Brassica > Brassica nigra. Next base: position 9,325,554 of record CM028245.1, on the reverse strand, counting down.
AGGTCTCTCAAGGTCGTCAATGTACTCGCAGTTTAGCCTAGTGAGGTTTTCAAACTCTAACAGTGAAAATCTCAGGTTCTCGCCAACGAGACACCAAAGCTCATACTTCTTCTTTATGTCCAGCTGGAAACCGAGCATGAAGTGAACCAGCCTTGAAGCCCATTCAAATTCCAGCTCTCCAAACTTGATGAAAACTCCCAACTTCGACTCCTTCAGCTCTTCGTATTCGTCATCATGAAGAGCCTTACGTAGAGCAGAATGCAACTTCGAGGTTGGATGAATCGAAATGCTATTTTTAGGTTCGGGCTCTTCACCTAGTGTATGTATCCTGCGGCAAATCCATTTTTTCTGCAAAACAATCAAAGACAACCAATGTCAAACAGACAAACGACGTCCGTAAACTTCGACTCAAAGCAGACAATCGGCGGATCTGAAATAATAAGTCGTCCGTAAAGTCGTCCGGATGGATTACTTTCCGGCGACTTAATTAGAAGTCGTCCCAGACCTAAATTATAAGTCGTCCCACCACTAAATTATAAGTCGTCCCACCATTTTATAGCAGACTGAATGAAACGAAGAGATATAACTTAACGGCGGAGTTCAACGAGACGGCTGAGAATGCTGCTAGGATTTCCTCTCGAACTTAAAAAAGGAAGCGGTGTTGAGAACGACGGTGATAACGTCGGATTAGAGAATCGACGGTGAAACGATGGATTGGAGAGACTCGACGGAAATCGCCGAACTCGCCTTTGAGAAAGCGGCGGTTGGTTTTCTGAATTCGCCAAAACTGAGTAAAAAAAAATATACATTATATATAACGGTAAATAATCCGGTTAGGTTAAAAGGACATTGTAAATTTCGAGGTTCGATGCGGTTTGGACGACTTAAATGTAAGTCGCCTACATTAAAACTAGACACTTTAAAAACATAACCCCTAAACATAACCCCTAAACTTAATTAACTAACTAGACACTTTAAAAATCAAATTAAACTTAAAAGTGTTAACTATACACGAAATAAAGACATATAAGTAAAAATATATATTTTAGAAAAATCTAAGCTTTCCAAAATCTAACCCTAAGAATACATACAATACTACAACATATGTTTTCAAACCCTCAAAACCAAAGAATATCATGATTAACTACTTTCACTCATCTATGTTGAAAACTATTCATTTTTATTATATGTTAATTTACATCATTTAAAACTGTTAATAATTACATGATTTTTATTTTTCACTTGTCCAAACATTTTTTTTAATTTATAAATTATTTTAAGCTCAATGAGCCACGACTTAGTTTTAAGTCGTCTGGACGACTTAGTTTAAAGTCGTGCATGGGCGACTTACGTGGGGTAGAAGCGTAACAAATATTCGGTTTTTTTGTTTGTTCACAAGGGGTTAGTTGTAATTTCAATACCCTTTTAGGTTACTTTTGCTATTGATTCAAGTTTGGGTTTACTATTGTATTTGAAATCATGTTTTGAGTCACAATTGGCAATTTTCTCTTTAAAAATGGTATTCATTTATTTGCTTTTTAAATCAACTTAGACCATCTCTAATGTATTTTGCTATTTTCACTTCTAAAATAAAATAAAAAAACTCTACAATAAAGTTAAGATATGTTCCAATGTATTCCTTTAAAATTGCAATTTCTAAATATAGAATAAAAATTGAGGAATGCTATTTCTTACCCTATAAATAGAAGAAAAAATATAGATCTCTATTATAGAATAAGAAATAGAGGTGGACTAGAGCAATTTCCCTATAAATGCTATAATAGAGGTGAAAATAACAATGGTTTGGAGAAGCTTTTACATATTAAACTTAAGTTAATATATTAACACAAACTTTCAAACACAAAAAAAAAAACTCAGCCCTTAACATACAGTATGTGTTATCATTTACAAATTTAAAGAACCACAATATAGTTCAATGATATATTTTAAAAAAAAATTGAGCTACTTACTCACATTACATTAACAAAAAAAATTGTTTCGTATTATGCTGCGAATATGCTGTGTTTGCTTATACCAAAAAAAAATGTTATGGTTACATAAGCTTTTATTTTATTTTTAACACCCGAATATAATTGTACGTGTTAAAATATTTTCATCGATATATACAGTTCTTCGACCAAAATTAATATTTTCAGCCACTCGAAAATATTATAAATTGTGTTGTTAAAGTTTGATATTTATTGTAGAAAACAGAACTTACTAAGATAACCATTCACTTTTTCATCCATAACATTTGTTCCACATGTTCTTGTATTTTAACCACATTGCAGCAAACTATTCCACGGAAATACAAATAACATCCAAAAGTTTCTTCTAGTGGAGGAGAATTTAACTGTGATAAGTGACCAGGAGACATCATTGTATTCAGTGACTGCCCCTACCATGAGATAATAGTGTTTACCAAATTTTGCTGATGCAGTATTTGCCTCCACATTGTCCAGATCCATTGTTGGATGTTGTCTTTCACAAATTACCAGAAAACTTTTTTTTCCGGTCGATTTTCATATTGCCAAATCTGTATTCAACAGAAACCAGCAACTACAATTTTCCAAATTATCTGATAAATATATAAGACAGTTTCACAATGCCTTTTATCAGCATTGTTTTTTTCTTCAAATGTCATATATTAACTCTGAATAAACTAAACTTTTGCGTGTTTATAGTTCTTAAACTAGTTTAGGGAGCTTATCAGTTTTAGATATACTATTATTTGTGGAATACTCTTGGTACTTAATAATCATAGATATAAATTATAGGGAAATTAGTATAGATTTCCGAAGTTTAAAACTTTGATTAAGGTTCACAAAAATGATCAATGGTACAATATTTTTTGGTGAAACAAGAGAGTTTTGACCACTAGTGTCCTTGACAGCTGAGGTATGTTCACAGAATTGTGTGGCCTTCATATTACGCCGGAATTTACAGTGATTCCAAGGCAAAGACAAACTGAAAAACGAGATAACGGTGGTCTTACTGGTTTATGATAGATCTTGATGATGATAATTGCATGGATCTCATTTTTTATAACATTTGGGTGATCCGGATCATTGTCGAACTACTGGACTAAAACATGGTCCAACCACAGTCATTTGAGTGGTCCAACTAATTTCTAGAGGTGAGTCAGGCTGACATCGTAAGCTTAGCTCGCTGAATTTTGAACTAGGTCATGGTACTGGATTGGAAAGGCCTGGTTCAACGTGCTTTTGCAAGGACTAGACAACACAATCGGCCGCAAACACAAACTGTCCCATCCCTTGCTTCCTAGAGTATGCGTTTTTTGCTCTTAGTGCGTGGGAGGTAAACTCAAGGGAGATTGAGTTAAGCATGGATTATTAGAAGTTGGATGAACCATTTTGAGAAATTGAATGTTCTCCACGATTCAATGCGAAGAGCCATATTTCAATCCTACTGATTGTGTATCTATCTGCTGCAACAAAGGATTTCAGAAAATTAAGATTAATTTCTTCACAATTGTATCAAACCTAAATATTTTGCATAGCTGGATTTTACGAATGATAGTGCCACGTAATTTGATGGCTTGAAGAGTTCGGCCATATGTTGCGAGATATTCTTATTTTATTAATGACTTAATGTGCCAATAATAATAATAATAATAATAATAAGTTGATCTTGTTACTAAGAGAATCACAATCTGAATGAAAAATAATTTTTTTTTAAAGAATGAAAAAATAATTTCCATAACAATTTTAAAAAGTATCTTCATAAGAGGCTTTATTAGTATTACGAACAAAATGTGAAGGGGAAAATTCTCAACATATCGGATAAACAAGTGTGTATAATAAAGGTCATTTAATTTTCCAAGTGCTGACCAGGCCAAATGTTTCAGCAAAATTTATTCGAGGCTTTTATCTCTCTTCTTCTATTGTTAGGAGAAATTGCTAAATAGAAAATTAAAATTGAACAACAATACAAAGGACCTACTTTGATGTCATTTGTTTGTATCTCCTGAAACCTAATTTTTTAAGCTGTGATGCCACTATTGGAAATTTAAGCTTTTTTGTGGATTGTTAGCAACTTAATAAGTGACCTTCATATTGAGTGGGGTTGTCACGTAAACGACCATCGTCATACGCATTGTGAGCATTATGGGCATCATGAACTTGATTACGCCATCAAATATAGGACATAAATATAAATATATCTTTTATGTGTGTGTGTGGGCATGCGTAAAATTAACTAGTATAATTTACGGATAAAATATGTACTCGTAAATATAAGTCTCGTATATGTATGATAAATCAGAGTATTGAACCCTTAAACAAAAAAAAATCAAAGTATTGAATACAATAAGAATCTAAGCACCAGTATAATAAGGTGGGGATAGACAATGGTAAAATAGTCTAAACTCTGTTAGTCAATAATGTTTAGAAAAAAAAACACTAAACGCCAGATAATAATATATTAAGAAAGATATATTGTATATTACTTAATTGAGAGCCAAGAAGATTATACAATGGTTATCTTTAACTAACTAAATGCACTAACCAAAATTCAAAGAAGGATTCGCAACTTCCCACTTGACCCTTCCTTCTTCTCAAGGAACAAAACAAAAAAGGATAAATATCTTAAGTAAATTTCAGTACAATTAGGACCAAGCATAATGTAAGTGGAAATCTAGAGAAAATCCACTTTGTGAATAGAGTAAAGGGTTTTGGAATTTCTGAATTCTATAATCAATGACATCAGCTACTATACATATCTATTTTTATTGTCTAGTATTATATATTGTGCGAATTTTCTGTTTTATTCGGAAATGAGAAATTAGGATATGAGCAACTAGATAAATAGAAGCCTTTGGGAGATAAATTATAAGAAAACAATTAATTATTGAAAATGTTGGTGAAACGAAATCAGTAGATAGGAATACCATCCAATTGTGATGTTTTTAATCTTCTATTGTAATCCACTATTCTTATCATTATTTTAATTAAAACAAGGTTAGGATGGCTTTCTCCTTGATGTAATTTCAGCCGCATGATATAAAGTTAAACTTAGTTATTTTGTATAGTAATATATGGGATTAAAAAGTAATACTAATAAATTAAAGGAGTAAACGTAGAGGATAATGGTGAGATCTAGATTAGCTTTAATGGACACGAAGAGAGATTTGGTTGGAGATTTGTAGGCGGCTGAAGCTCATCGGCTAACATGCACACGTTAATTTTCGCCGCTTATTAACTAGAAATGTTGATTTTATAATTATGGTATACTAATAGAGTAACTATTCTAATTTATCCGTTGAAGATGGTGTCTCGTTCAATAATTTCGAACTAGAAAAGAAGTGGCTAAAGTACTGAAAATTCTCTAAGCCAATGAGTCACTTAAACAAGTAGCGTATTCGTTATTATGTCTAAGGGTTGCTACTCGCTATAGAGTTTGGTTTAGTGTCTCGTTAATAGATAACAGCTGTTAGCTAAATGCTATACAGCGAAGAGATTAATAAAATAAAAACATGTGATTTGCATAGTGTGAAAATGCTCCATTCTAAAAAGTGTGTTTGAAACTTGTTGTGAAATAACAGCGTTACGGCTTTGAATAAGTTGCTTTCTCCGCCATTGACCATCTTTCTCGGGCATTTCTAGTGTTATGTCTCCCTTTCTGCTGATTTCTTGATGTTTGGTTTTTAAAGTTCTTATGAAAAATTGTGTAAACGGCGGATACCTTACATGAATTATTAATTTCTCTTGTCGGCACAGATGATATCAACGTAACGTATTTTAATATGCAGGTACATTAGTAATTGAGGAGAAAAAGAGTTTACATTTCAATATGTACACGTTCCATCGACATATTATACATACTTACGAGTGTAAAAAATATTTCATGTCCATCAAATAAAAAGTTAATTGATATGATAAAAACTGATATACAATCCACTTGTTTGAACCAATAAGGAATCTGGTGTCTTTACAATCCACTTGTTTGAACCAATAAGGAATCTGGTGTCTTCCTAAAATCTTTGCATGGGAAGTTTCGAGGACTCGAAATCATCACATGCAACATTCAAGTAGTCATGTAGGTTTTGATCTTCAGTTTTATAGTGTAGAAATTCTTTTATAGTGTTAAACCATTAGACACAAATATTTTATACGTGTGATCTTGTTTCTACATATTAGTCTCCAATCCTTTTTATTTATTTATTTTCATTTATCAAAACCAATTTGCTTCATTTCAGAAATCATCAAACCAGTTTTTCTTATCATATATTGACTAGTAATTGTATAGAAAAACTACAGTTAACTTAAGCTTTCTAGTGTCTCCTTGATAAAAAATATATTATACTATTCAGAAATAAATTAGCATGCTACAAAGTATATGATAAAAAGTAGTATACGACACTACAAAAAAACATAGTTTAACATCATTTATTTTAAATATTTGCATTAGTTATAAATGATTCAAAATAATTTTACATCACTTAAATAAATGACTCTGAAAGTGATGATGCAAATAATTAACATCATTTGATAAATAACTGATGCAAAAATATTAAATATTTCTATCAATTATCTTAAGTAATGTAAATATGTATCAGTTGTTATGAGAAATATAAATTTAATTGCTGCATTTATTTAATTATGACGAGTTCAAGCATATTAATTGTAATTTTTATTCTACTGCTTATTTCTTTTAATCAATAAAATATTTTTATTTTCATATAATTAGTTAAACAATATAAATTTTCATATTATTATCAAATCAGTAAAAATCTCATAAAAAATTCAATATATCAATTTATTGATATAATTTAGCATGATGAATATTGAATATTTTAGCTTATAAAAATAAGTTCTGGATTAAATTCACTCAGCCAACAATTGACTTACGTACATATTGATATTTAAACTAAAATTATAATAGTATCATTTTATTAGTAATATCAAATTTGCATCTTTTATCAAAATGATGTTACTTTAGTATCATTTTGATAAGTAATACTAATACAAATGAGTAAATGTATCAATTATTTAACTGACGCAAAGTTATATTTTGTTTCAATTCCTGAAAAATGATGTAAATTAATATAGATTTGTATCAGTTTTATTGAAATGATAGCATATAAATTATTACCACATCATTTACCATAATTGATGTTACAACATATATTTTGTATCATTTACTGATAACCAATTCAAAACAATAATTTATGTAAGTGATTCTATTTAAGTGATGTATTGCGAACCTTTTTTTGTAGTGTGAGGGCAGCATTATCGGTAAATACTTTAGGAGGTTCTAAGAAAAAAATATATATTAATATTATAATTATTTTTGTTTTTTACGATCTGTTGAAGCAATGTGTAATTAACACATGTACGTTAGAGTTTCTAAAAGGATAGTACATTAGGACTTTTGTTTTCCCTTTCTTCTCGTTTTGTTAATTTTTCATTTATTTTTAATCTCGAAGATCTCCTCCACATACCCCTTTGGAGTTGGTCTTAGTTAAGAGAAGGCAGTTAAGCGTATTAATGAGATAGTTAAGAGAAGGCAGTTAAAAACATTAAAGAGAATGAGATAAATAAATGTAAGAATGTGATTTCAAAAATGTAAGCTTGTTTTTTTCCTCCTTTGGAATGTTTTATTGTGTATTAATCATATAGATTAGTTTTAATTATGATATATTGTTTAATAGTTTGTCTCAGTATAACCACTTCACACAAAAAATATCCATAAACTTATTAATACATATATAAACATTTCCCTTATGAAATCTTAAAAATATCAAGTATTTATTATGTAAAGTTACACAAAGTATTTATTATGTCTATTATTCAAACGGAAATTCATCAATTATTATTTTTTAAATACACAACCATTTTATACAGCAGCTATTTCTTACCTTCGTTACGCATCGTCGTTTCTTCGACACTAAAACGCTCTTTGCACCACTTAAGATTTGATCATCTAGCTCACCTTTTAAAACCAAAGGGCTAACTTATACTGGTTGGTTGATCATTTAAGCATCCCTTAGATCAAATTAATATCAAAACTCCAATCCTCATTAGATACGTACACAAATAATTTTTATCTTTTTGTTGAAAGCATGATTTAAGACCGCTTTGGGTGTCAAATACTATAATAATCGTAATCCTCCTTAATACGTTGAGCCGTTAAATCGGTAGAGACTAAAGGCAAAGAACACATAAATAGGCACAAAATATGATTAATAATATATTAGCCAATATGCCGTATCGATCAAAAGAAAGTTTGAATTTTCATTACATAACAATCCATTAATTTTGTTCACGTGGAACCCACTTGGTGTACTTCCACGTCCCCTAAGAGAGCACTGACCCACTCATCAAATAAATGCATCTTTAAAAACCCCTTCATCGCCACATACTTCTCTCTCAAATTATTCCATATTCTTCTAATTTCTTTTTTGTTACTCCTCAAATCATCAGATTCTCACAAACAACAACGAACTAGCTCCCAAGCCTAAGCTTTTCTTTCCTTATAATTGTTCTTGGCTTTCTCTCTATAAATAATGCAAATGACTGAGAGAGGCCGAGCCATGTGGCGCACGTGCTTAGCCTCAGCGTTCCGTACAGCTCTAGCTTGCACAATCGTTGGTGCGGCTACACTCTACGGACCTGAATGGATCCTCCGCTACGTGGCATTCCCGGCGTTTTCTTACGTCACGATTATTCTCATCATCACCGATGCTGCGCTCGGCGACACTCTACGTGGATGCTGGCTAGCTCTTTACGCCACATGCCAGAGCGTTGCCCCCGCTATCATTACACTAAGGCTTATAGAACCAGCTCGGCTCACGGCCGGAATTACTGCTCTAGCCGCGGCTCTGGCAGCGTTTGTGGTGGTAATACCAAATGGTTCAACCCATTTGGTGGCTAAGCGGATCGCGCTTGGCCAGATTGTTCTTATATATGTTATTGGTTATATAAATGGAGCTGAGACTGATCCAGTCATGCACCCTCTTCGGGTTGCAGCTAGCACCGCGCTTGGTGTTATCGCTTGTGTTCTTGCTCTTCTCGTTCCACTTCCTCGTTTAGCTACTGGCGAGGTACCATTTCTCTCAATACATACACGTATAAAAATAAAATACTCGAACGTTTCTTATTTACGTATATAAGTGCACATAATATTATTATTTTTTTCTAAATATATAAGTGCACATATGTATCTTTCTACGTAGTAGTAGAGTAGAACCATGGCCTCGACTATTGATTCAAACACCCATAATATATTTGCGTTTACACATGAAAAGATATAGAAACAAAAGTAAATAAAGAACCGAGATCTACATGATAGTTTTCATATCTTTGCATGGGATGAAGAACATCTTATTTTACAGAATTAGCTTCAAAGTAGCTATATTTCGATTATTCACGATCATGAAATGTTACATAATGTTCCCATATTAGAAGGATAAAATAATAGTTTTGTTAGATTTTAAATATTATGTTGTAGAAAGTAATCAATGAGCATAATAGTTATAAGTGGACTTTGGTTATACAGTCACAAAACATGTTGACGTTGGTTTTTAAAGTGTGTTCCCAACTTTATTCCGTACCATATTATTGTTATTATATCCCTCTTATGTCATAAACCACCGCCTGAAATTTTGTCCTAATTCTTCCCAGTATTGCGTACAAGCTGTGTCGCATCACAGACAAATATGATTCCCTTTTTTATTTAGTGATCAATATAATTCATGGAATTATATCAAACTTTTCTCACCGTTAATTGTAATATTCTCTGTGTATAGTACTAAATCCCAATTGGCAATGGTATAGGATTCTTTGATGTAATAAAGAGAAGAGAACCAAAAACAATTAAATTTATTTACACATATGAGCAGGTGAAACAAAGCTGCAAAGATATTGGTCAAAATGTAACAACGCGAGTGAAGTTGTACATGAAAGCTTTCTGTGCCGAGGATGCCATGACAGCAATGGCTTCTGTCTCACAGGCTCGAGAGTTGTCTCGTATTTCCTCCAAGCTTTATCAAACAATCAAACGTTACCAAGTAATTAATTAACTCTCATGTTCTCATTTTATCATAAATAATTTTGGTAGGAAATGTAGGTGAATAATGTATAATATTGGAATCTTTATATATGTATAGCCAAGCATGAAATGGGAGAGGCTTCCATTTAAGATATGGAGATGGCAAAACGTGAACGATAACAAAGGAGAGAAACTACAAAGCATGGAGATTGCTCTCAGAGGAATGGACATGGTACTAGCAAGCAAATCTCCTATTCCTGCGGGCTTGCTTGCGGGAGAAGTAAAAGACGATCTCAAAAACATACAAGAACGTGTGATTCTCTCAATCAAACGAGTAAACAACACCCCCCAACCGTCAGTAACTCCTGAAACCGATCTACAAAAAACCGATGAGTGCCTCCAAACACTTCAGGAAGTCCCGGAAACATCTCAAGATCTGCCCTTTTACTTCTTCTTGTTCTGCCTGAGGCTCCTCGAAACCATCTCAATGACTAAACCGGAGGAGACCAAAGTAAAACCGGAGGAGAACAAGGGCTCAGTTAAAACCAAGGGAAGGTCTTGGTTTAGTGATTGGGACAGCAAGAAGGTTATGCCGGCGATGAAGTTATCGCTTTCGCTAGGTTTAGCGATTTTCCTAGGGTCATTGTATAGTAAGCCAAACGGATATTGGGCTGGTTTACCGGTAGCGATCAGCTTCGCCGCAGCAAGAGAGGCGACTTTCAAAGTGGCGAATGTGAAGGCACAAGGGACGGTGATAGGGACAGTGTACGGAGTGATGGGTTGCTTTGTGTTTCAGAGGTTCTTGACGGTTAGGTTCCTCTCCTTGCTTCCATGGTTTATCTTCTCTAGCTTCTTGAGCAAGAGCCGAATGTACGGACAAGCCGGAGGGATATCGGCAGCGATCGGAGCGGTTTTGATTCTAGGAAGGAAGAATTTCGGACAGCCAAGGGACTTTGCTATAGACAGAATCATCGAGACTTTTATAGGGTTGGCCTGTTCCATCATGGTGGAGCTTATCTTGCAGCCCACGCGAGCCGCTAACGTCGCGAAACTCGAGCTTTCTCGAAGCTTCCATGCTTTGTACGGGTGTGCGAGCTTGTTTGGAGCTAAATCGAGCAAATCAGAGATAATGGAGAGTCAAAAGAAGCTGAGAAGCCATTTGAACTTGCTCAAGAAGTTTACGGAAGAAGCACAAGCAGAGCCGAGTTTCTGGTTTACGCCTTTTAACGCTTCTTGCTACGAAAAGCTGTTCAGATCGTTGTCTAAATTGGCTGATCTGTTGCAAATCAGCGGTTACGCGATAGGGTTTCTTGAGGAACAAGGAAGATGGAAATCACCGCAGTGCAAGGAGATTCTCAGCGACATAGACAACGATCTCAAAAGCCTTACACAAAGCATAAGTCTTCTAGCCAAATCTTTCGAGGAAATCACTCTTCTCAAATCGCTCGACGCCCTCGAAAAGGCGCTCATCAAGAACGGCAACACTTCGTGGGATATTGAGTTGGGGAAAACACCAAACCCTAGTTTCTCATGCCCCGAGAGCGAGCCAGGGAAGATTCTAAACACGTATCTCCAGCATTGCAGAGGAGTCGCGGATGGTATATTCCGTGTGGGCCAAGAAGGAGAAGAGATTGAAGTGGACAAAAGTGAGGTTGTGCTGAGTTTGAGTGCATTAGGGTTTTGTGTGGAGAAAATGGGGAAAGAGACAAGAGAGATTGAAGAGATGGTGAAAGAAGTTGTGCAATCAGAGAATCCTTCAAGCCACGTTAACTTGCATGAGATCTCTTGCAAAATACGTTCTTTATACAAATAAATAAATGTAATTTCTATTGATAACACAAATGGCGTGTGCAACAAGGAAACTTTGGGGTCTTTCTGTTTACCTTTTTCTTTCTTTTTTTTTCTTGCTAATAAGGTTGTGTGGGGTTAACCGGTTAATACCAATAACCATACCAATTGTGTGAAGACTAATTAAAGTGCATACAAAGGGCACAAGAAACGACAATTGTATTAGTCCAACTTGGGCCAGTTTCAGTATCCGTGGGTCTTTACTCCTATAAGGCATTTTTCACTGAGTGATATTATTTAAAAACAAAAAAAAATTTGAGTGTGGCTGCTGGGATTCGAGCCCAGGTCTCCACGGCCACAACGTGGAATTCTCACCACTAAACTACAGCCACTTTGTGGTTGTAGTGTTGCTTAAATGATAAATAACAATTACTCGTTTGCAACACCCAATTAGGTACTATATCACTGCTGCTCTACACTTTGCGAAATGCTAAATTTCTCTTTTATTCTACACATATATTTTGCTTTATCCCATCATTTCTTCTTCGAATGTTCTATGTTTTCTCACAAGCTCATGTAAATCTCGATGCTTATAAAGTCAAGATCTCAATGTTAATTATGAGAATGTGAATCTTGATCCTTGTTTCTAAAGATGTAATATGGGATGCAAAAGGTACATCAACATATGTCCGATTCTTCGATTAGAGAAGGATTATGAAGACTGCAAGAGAGGAAAAAGGTCATAATGGAGAGGGGCTATCAACATTTCAAGGTTTATCAACTATATATATATATCAGAAGATCATAATCAGTTATAAAGTTCTGTGTGGACTTGTATCCAAATACGACCAAGGGACGGATGTAGAAACTTAATTAGTTGGGGGCACATGCTTTTTCTCCTTATGTGTTCGTTTTGAAGCTGGGGGCATCTATAAACGTTATATAGTAAATGCTTAAAGGAAAACTAAAATCAGTTGGAACATGCCCCCGTAGCCTTGGCCGTGCAGCCGCATTTGGACCAAGCTAGACATTATAATTTCATTAAAAAAAAATCAATATAAACATGCTCATGGACAAGGTTGGTGTTACCTTTTGGTGAGATTTGACTAACGGGTAATGAGTCTGAAGCAGAAAATGCACAATCTACTTTTCATTGTGTACCAAAAGAAAAGAAACACAAAGCTAAACTGCTAAAGAGAGAAGGCGCCATAACCGGCTCGGTTTAATTACTGGTCCAGTTAAAAATACCACAAACCAGAACACCCCAATAAACGAAAAGCACAATCCTTTATTTACTTCGGCAGAAATTAACAACCGTCGATTCTATACTAATCGACGATTCATACTCTTTCTTATACACTCTCCCGGATCGTCATCTTTAACCGTACAATAAAAACACTAATCCAACGGCTGCGATTCACTTCCTGAGATGTCTTCCTTTATAAAATCTCAACCTCCTTCCTCCCGTCAAATCATCCTCTGAATCTAACACTCGAATCATCTATTTCTCAAGAAAAGTTTCTAATGTCAGGAAGAGGAAAAGGAGGAAAGGGGTTGGGCAAAGGAGGAGCGAAGAGGCACAGGAAGGTTCTGAGAGACAACATCCAAGGAATCACCAAGCCTGCGATCAGGCGTCTCGCTCGCAGAGGAGGCGTGAAGAGGATCAGCGGGTTGATCTACGAAGAGACCAGAGGCGTTCTGAAGATCTTTCTCGAGAATGTGATCAGAGACGCCGTGACGTACACAGAGCACGCGAGGAGGAAGACGGTGACGGCGATGGATGTTGTTTATGCTTTGAAGAGGCAAGGACGCACTCTCTATGGCTTCGGTGGTTAAAACCGGTTTGCGATTTCTTCTTTCCGGTTTGGTTTCTGGGTGGGTGATGTTGCTACTGGTTTAAGTCTTGCTGTCAAGAAATCTCTAGTAGGTTTAGGTTTGTTTCTTTGTCTGTGTAATTTCAGTAGTACTGTATTAAAAATCTTGTCTTTTGAGCTAATGAAAATTCGATTATCCAATTCTCAGTTTGACCATTGCGTTTCAATTTTTTTTTTTTTACTACAATCCATTATCAAATCTGCAATCGAGGCTTATTATTGTTGATGCCTTTATCTTCTTCATAGAGGGGGAAAATATGATTGAATCGGTAATGTGGCTGACTCTCAGCAATATATAATGGAATGAATTGATTGAGGTTTGATAAGAAACTCATCAATGTATGATTTAAAACTGATATATTGTCGTCTTAAACTTTGGTTTGTTAAAACATTAAAACCCAAAAAATAAAAATCAGATACGTTTAGTTTTGTTCGATTGCAGAGCATTTGTTTACTTTCCGGGGAGGATAGCCTCAGAGTTACCATCTCCCACAATGAGAGTAGCTCAATCTTGACGACTATCGAACCCATCCATGTAAAGAATTACTCCGTATCATTCTCGGTTGAACTAAATTTATTATAATTTGTTTCTTAGCTAAATAATTGTATTTGAAAAATTTAATCTATATCGTTTTTCAGTTTTGTTGAAATTGAACCGGGAAGGCTAAAATTTTTCAGATGTTTTGTTCGGCGCCAAACATCCCTGGACGATTTTTAATCGTATGCCACGTAATCAAAACCCGGATAGGACTTGCAAAAACGGCCGTCAGATCAGAACAGATGATCAACGGTGAGTATAAACTATTTTCTAACAAAAGGGAAAAAGAAAGGGCCCTACCGGATTCGAACCGGTGACCTATTGATCTGCAGTCAATTGCTCTACCACTGAGCTAAGGACCCTTGTTGCTTTAAGCTGATAAAAAATATTATTAAAAGAAACGTTATGAAAATGATGAACATTATAGATGTTACCATAAGAGAATCATGATACCTGAAGAAGCTTAAAGAGCCGTACTTGATACAACGCTTTCGGTTCTTTTTTTTTTGAACAACACGGTTTCGATTCCAAAACATTAAATTTATATACAGTGGATGTTAAGATATCTAGAGAGAAACTATGCGTAATAGTTTTAAACACAGGATGGATCGAGCTTTAAAACAGTCGATGTATCTATACGTCCCCAAAACACGATCGGATTAGAGAAACTGATGCAACAACCATCACTCCTGCGAAGATCGTCGGCACGAAACGGTCCAAAGGTGATCGTTTCACCATTTCAGACGGCACGCACACAATATCTCCCGGTAAATCCATCGGAATCCTCACCAGCCCATCTCTTCCTCCCCCGCAGACACTTGAGGAAGATGATAATGTAGACACAAACGCCATCTCCGGAGCGAAAGACGTAAAGGCCACCGTAAGCATTAGGAGCACTGTCCACGTCGCGGCTTGTACGAGGATCGGCCAAGGCGCAGAGATTTTCCTAAGAAACGGATCCATCGAAGACGCTTAGCACATTAAAACGGTTTCGATTTGGGTTAAGGAGGAAGAAGAAGTATGCGGTTTGTGCGTGTGACGAAGAAGAGTGGGAGAGAAGACGCTTGCACGTTTTAGCGAACTGCTCTTTTAAATTACGCTTTTGCCATCATACTTAGCGAAATAATTATATAATTTAAGTTTGTGGTTGGTATTTTATTAAAACTGTAGCGAAGGAGTTTTAATGATGTATCACCTAACTAACCAACGAGAGATAAATGAACGGTTAATAATGGTTTGACTCGTGTAATTATACAATGATGGTGAGAGTAACAACTAACAAGCCTGTTATTTTAGTTGTTCTGTAATGTTTGTGGCTTTGACTATATATCAGTGGTTTGTAGTTTTTTTAACAAGCGAGTGAGGCACTAATTACTAACCTCATATTGACCACGCGAAATTAATTGCACTCACTAATTTACAACCGGACCAATACAAACCTCCTACATATATTTTTGTGACACTTGTTATATTTACTTGTCATATCTTATAATAATGGAGTTTAACCATCAAACATGTAAATGCAGCTAAGTCCTCTTTATTCGCATCAGGAAATGGAACCACATGAGTCTATGAAGAAGCAGTAAGGAATGGAATTGTGGTTGGTAGTTTGCCAATTCATTACATGGGTTTGCCATTGACCACCAAGGCTCTTTACCAAGCAAAGATTATTTACAAAATCAGAACACAAATGCTCTCCCGAAGCAACAAGACCCTCTCTTTTTTTCTGGGCGACTACAGTTGATCAAATTTGTTGTATCAATCATTGTCAATTTCTGGAGTTCAGCTTTGATATTGTCTATGAGCTGTTTGGATACCATTGAAAGCTTATATAGTGATTTTCTGTGGTCCGGTTCTCCTAACCAGACCTATAAAGCCAAAATTAAGTGGGAAGATTTGTGTTATCATAAAAATCAGAGGGTGGACTAGGTGTGAGGCGACATCGTGATTTTGTTAGGGTGTAAGCTTCTTGAAGCACTTAATGGCGGACACTTAACGAATCGGATGACATCAAACCACGATATTGAGATTCTTTGTTCACACTTTTATCTTGATGAATGTGTAACGCTTCTTGAAGAAATTAAGGGCGAACAATTATTGACGTAATATTGAGATTCTACTTCCAAAATAGACGATTTAACATCAAACGATATGTTCTTCAACAAATTACAAACCAAATCATAAAACTAGAAAGGGGGCAAATCAAGCATAATCCAGATCTAGAACCCTAAAGCACACACACAAAATTCATTCAAGAGCTTGTAAACTTAGTCACCGCCTTCGTCCCTTCAGAGACGGCGTGCTTAGCGAGCTCACCGGGAAGAACAAGCCTCACGGCGGTCTGGATCTCGCGAGAGGTAATCGTCGGCTTCTTGTTGTACCTAGCGAGCTTCGACGCCTCCTGTGCGAGCTTCTCGAAGATATCGTTGATGAAGCTGTTCATGATCCCCATGGCCTTGCTCGAGATCCCGATGTCAGGGTGGACCTGCTTCAGCACCTTGAAGATGTAGATCTTGTACGTCTCGATGCTCTTCTTGCTCCTCTTCTTCTTCTTGTCCGTCGCGCCGATTGCTTCTTTTGGTAGCTTCTTCCCGGCCTTGGGTTTCTTCTCTGCCGGGGCTTTCTCGGCTACCACCTCCTCCGCTGGCTTCTCTGAGGCTGGGGTGGCGGTGGGTTTCTTCTCTGCTGGTTTCTTTCCTGCCTTGGGTGCCATTTTTTCTCGGTGATTGGTTTTTCTCGGGAAGGGAAGAGAGGGGATTTGAGATTTAGGTTTTTACGATGGAGAGTTCTGAAGCGTCTGGAGATGTTAAGACGGGAGAAGTAACGCGTTCTTATTGGTTGCAAATCTAGTCATGAGGATCGGTGGCGTGGGAAGGTTATGTCCGTTTGATGGAAGATGATAAAATAAGTTAATCAGCGGCTGGAAGGCGTGTTAGATAAGTGTTTTTCTTAGATTGCTGACGTGGTATCACATCTTTAGGTGATTCATAAAAGGGAGTAAAACTTTGGGCGGTTATTCTAGTTGATGGCAAAACCATAACGATTAATAGCAAAGATCCATTTGTTGTTGGATCAATTAAAAGCTACGGGCTTTTAAGAAAATGAAGTGAATATAAATGGCCCATTGAGAGGCCTGTATCAATACTATTAAAACAGGATCATGCCCTATTGATACTAGTTGTGTCCAACTTATTTTATAACTGCATTTAAATAATTAAATATATTATGTAACCACTTAAGTAACCACCTCTAATAACCACTTAAGTAACCACCTCTAATAACCACTTTTTGCGTTTGATATCAAAAAAAAACCCCACCTTTTGCATATGCAACGTGGTATCAAACTACCTCTAAAGTATTTTTTTGTATCATGTATGCAAATACTTAAGTAAATTGAAAAATGATCAATTAATATAATCTGGTCACAAAATATTTAAAATATCGAAATGTTTTAATATATATATATATATATAATTAACAATATTCTGGTAATTTTGAAGAGTTCATTTTAATATATTTCATATCAAAATTATAAAATTTCAAATCCTTCATTTATTTGTTACTTATTATCAAAATATTAAAACAAATGATATGCATAACAAAATTATAATAATGACTTTAAAAATAGACATGACATTTTAATACGGGTTACAATATTAAAACAAATGATATGCATATCAAACTAACTTTTAAGTGGAATTTTAACATAAATAAATATTTATATAAATTCATTTAGTCTAACAGATTTAAACAAGTTATTCGATTAAAAAATATTTATTAAATGTGATTTTATTTAAAGTTAGTGAGGACCAATGAACCTCTTTACACATACACACACAGATATATATATATATATACTTTAATATATTTCATATCAAAATTATAAAATTTCAAATCCTTCATTTATTTGTTACTTATTATCAAAATATTTAAAACAAATGATATGCATAAAAAATTATAATAGTGACTTTAAAAATAGACATGACATTTTAATACGGGTTACAATATTAAAAACAAATGATATGCATATCAAACTAACTTTTAAGTGGAATTTTAACATAAATAAATATTTATATAAATTCATTTAGTCTAACAGATTTTAAACAAGTTATTCGATTAAAAAATATTTATTAAATGTGATTTTATTTAAAGTTAGTGAGGACCAATGAACCTCTTTACACATACACACACAGATATATATATATATACACTTTAATATATTTCATATCAAAAATTATAAAATTTCAAATCCTTCATTTATTTGTTACTTATTATCAAAATATTAAAAACAAATGATATGCATAACAAAATTATAATAATGACTTTAAAAAATAGACATGACATTTTAATACGGGTTACAATATTAAAAACAAATGATATGCATATCAAACTAACTTTTAAGTGGAATTTTAACATAAATAAATATTTATATAAATTCATTTAGTCTAACAGATTTTAAACAAGTTATTCGATTAAAAAATATTTATTAAATGTGATTTTATTTAAAGTTAGTGAGGACCAATGAACCTCTTTACACATACACACACAGATATATATATATATATATACTTTAATATATTTCATATCAAAATTATAAAATTTCAAATCCTTCATTTATTTGTTACTTATTATCAAAATATTAAAACAAATGATATGCATAACAAAATTATAATAATGACTTTAAAAAATAGACATGACATTTTAATACGGGTTACAATATTAAAAACAAATGATATGCATATCAAACTAATTTTTAAGTGGAATTTTAACATAAATAAATATTTATATAAATTCATTTAGTCTAACAGATTTTAAACAAATTATTCGATTAAAAAATATTTATTAAATGTGATTTTATTTAAAGTTAGTGAGGACCAATGAACCTCTTTACACATACACACACACACATATATATATATATATATAACATAATATATTAAAAATTCACACATTTAAAAAAAATGTTCGGTTTTCGGTGCAAATTGGATTTGATATTGGTTTCAGATATAACACTTTAAGAACCATTGGAGTATATTGGTCATGTCTAATATAGTATAAGACTTTGATTTTAGGATCGATTCCGAATTAGATTTTTGGGTATGAATATACTTGACTAATTATGATAAGTAACTACTATGAAAATATAATATATTGTAAATTTTAGAAATAAAGTTTTAAAATAATATCTGAAATGCATATGACATAAGTGTATAGTTATGCAACTTGATATATTTAATATAATTAAGAAAAATATATTAAATTAATATCTATTCCATTAAAAAATATATTCTCTATCTAATTCCAAAATCATAGTATTTATTTAACAAACAAAAATATTCCAGAAATCACGTAATGTAGTAATGTAATAAAGTACAAATATGAAAACTTGCAATTTATATAAATAAATGTATTTAAAAATAAAAAATAGGTTTCAAAACTAAAAATATGAATTTTGATTATAAATGAATATGGATTGATGTAAAGAATAAGCTTGCTTAATAATTACAAATGAATTTGGCATAATAATTAAATTAAATTTATAAAACATTTTAAAAAATAAAAATGTTAAAATGAAATTAATATATTTACAATAAAAGTATAAAATTAGTATACTTACAATAAAAGTATATATATATAACAAAATATATTAAAAATTATTTTTCACATTTTTTTAAAAAACTTGTTCGATTTTCGGAACGGGTTGGAGCGGGTTAAATTTGATATTGGTTTTCAGATATAACTTTAAGAAACGTTCGAGTATATATATATATGTTCAAATAGAGTATGAGACTTTGATTTTCGGATCGATTCTGAATTTTGTTTTGTACGAATTTTCTTGGCTAATTATGTTAGGTAACTAATAAAAAAATATAATATAAAGAATAAAGTTTTAAAATAATTTTCGAAATACAGATAGCACAAATATATAGTTATGCAACTTGACATCTTTAATATATTTACCAAGAAATATTAAATTAAATTAATATTAAACATAAATATGATTATAAAAACACAAATATATAAAATTAAAATTTTCCAAAAAAAGTTAAAACAGAAAATATACCCGTCCTTTGAAGGGCGGGTCAAAATCTAGTTTTGATTAAATGACGAGGATGTAATGCTTTTGTCCCACATCGGATAAACAAGAAGAGCTTGTGTTGTTTATATATGACAACACACACACTTGTTCGAACGAGCCAGGGAAAGGAGAGGCTCCCTAAGCGCACGCCACCGTCCGGCCGACTCGGCGTGGGTCTTGGTGGAGGGCCTCCGGACCAATAAATTTTTTTTGGACCAAATTAAGCTCAACATTTTGCCATTTAAATCTCGAAAAACAACATGCATTTTATTTTGAAACGACAAGCAGTTTGTCTAGAAAATAAAAACGTCATGCATGTTATCTTCTCGAGATATTTGAAACGGATAAGAAAGAACGAGTCTTGGGAAATAAGTTTTCGAAACTTAACTTCCGTGATCTCCGCGAGATCTCCGCCCACGTGCAGCAACGGTTGCGGGAAGTGGCTTTCGTTCTTCTCTTTAAATAAATCTCATCATTCATTTCTTAACTTTTCACGCAAAGAAAAACCAGCAAATCTCACAGTGTAAGTCGAGAGAGTGTTTCGTAGAATTTTCGTTCGTTAGGGCGTTCACAAGTGAAGCGTGATCGTCTCCCATGGTTGTATCCTGGGACTCTATATTCGTACAGTCCCGCCTCACTACGGAGCGAATATTTAGAGTTAAGGAAAGAGATCAGATATCGCCTCCATGTTCGTTTATGAAACGTTTTTCCATTTCGTCTTTTGATCCATTATTTCCTTAACATCGCTTTGTTATTATCGTTTGTATCAATTCGGTTTTTTGGCTTTTACAATCTTAACTCTAAATAGCTTTCTGTCTAAAGCTCTATCGGATTGATCTTACAGTTTTAAAAACGATTTACAAGGATTTGCGATTTGCTTTAAGCTTATCCGCGATACGTTTTTGATCCTTAATGGAAAAAAACGTTCATACGGATCGTGTTCATAACTGCTTTCTAAAGCGAGTCTATGAAACATAAAAAGTCTATTAAAAACGGTTTCTGCGAACGCTTTTAAGCGAGTTTGCAAACGTTTTTTTCAAGACTTCTATCGATTTGTTTGGTTCATACACCAAAAATGAAAATCGTTTTTAGACTATTATTTTTGCTTTAAAATAATATGTTATATGCTGTATATTGAATGGAGTACTAATCCGCTTTCATGTTTTCTTTGCAAATAGAAAAAAATGACGGATCCTAGCAACATCACCCCCATTGACACCACCATCACTCAAACTCCAATCAATGTGTCAGCAACTGATGCAACTGTGACAAATGTTGGCACCATTGCTGCGACAACAACAACTACCCTACCAGTGGGTAATGCTGCTGACGAAACCACTCGCCGTGGCCTTTTCGGTGCTGGTCTTTATCAAACGGCTTCAATTGAAGGAACCTCAAATGCTTCTGTTGCAGTTTCAACTCCTCCGACAGTACCTAGTGTGTTCACTCAAGGATTGATGCCCGACAAGTTTGATGGCAAAGGCTTCAAAACGTGGCAGAAGAAGATGTTGTTCTTTCTGACAACATTGAAGCTGGACAAGTTCATCCAGGAGGACAAGCCCCTGATCCCTTACGGGATTGATGATGTGCACACTCTCGCAAGTGTTGACATATGGGTGCATTTCGACTTCATCTGCAAAGGGTACTTTTTAGGTTGCCTCATTGATCCATTGTACCGGGTCTATTGTGATATCCCCACTGCGAAGGAGCTATGGAGATCACTGGACAAGAAGTACAGAGGTGAGGACCCTGGCTGCCAGAAGTATGTGGTTGCAAAATTCCATGACTTCAAAATGGTGGATTCAAAGCCCATCATGGATCAGGTGGAAGCGCTTCAGCTCATTTGCCATGAAATCGCTGCTGAAGGATGTCCATCTGTGAGACATTCACAACTCTCAGCTTCATTCAAAAGCTTCCTCCAAGCTATGCAGATTTCAAGAACTATCTGAAACACAAGAAGAAGAAGATGGGGCTCGAGGAGCTCATCATGAGGCTTCAGATGGAATCCAGGAACCGACTTGCTGAAACTGCAAATGCTAAGGAGCACAGTGTCAACATGGCTGAGCACAAAGGCAAAGGAAAGGCACTTGCTCAATCTCCTGCTAAGCCTTCCAAAGCAGCTGCAGACCTGAAGGCTACTGGAAAAAACATCAAGAACAAAGGCATTGAAATCAATGCGAATGTGGAGAAATTCAAGGGGAAATGTCACTACTACCACAAAGTGGGGCACAAGACTGCTGAGTGTCGCAGCAAGATCAAGCATGAGAAGGAGCAGGCAAATCTCACTGAGGAGGATCTCGTTGTTGTGGTGACTGAGGCCAACATGGTTGAAAGCAACAACCCCAAGGAATGGTGGTATGACACTGGTGCAACCACCCACATTTGCACCGATAGGGCGATGTTCAGCTCCTATCAGGAAAGCAAGACAGAGGAGAAGCTCAAAATGGGGAACACTGCAGTCTCCAAGATTGAAGGACGCGGCTATGTGATTTTGAAGATGACATCTGGACGTGAGGTCACTCTGACGAATGTGAAGCATGTGTCTGACATGAGGAAGAATCTGGTCTCGGGAACCTTGCTCAGCAAGAATGGATTCACCACAAGTTTTGAGGCGGACAAGCTCGTGATTAGGAAGAATGGGATGTATTTGGGAAAGGGGTATGTTAAGAATGGACTGGTCAAGTTGAATGTAATGACAGTCCTTCCGAAAGTTGTAGCTCCAAAAGTTTCAATGAATAAGAAAGAGCCAGTTGCTTATTTGGTTGAGTCTTTTAATATATGGCATGAAAGATTAGGCCATGTAAACAACAAATCCATAAAAAGATTAATGAACTTAAACCTAATTCCTAAATATAAAACAAATAAACAAAAATGTGAAGTATGCGTACAGGCTAAGCTCACAAAAACGCTCTCACCTCGTGTTGAAAGAACTAATAAACCTCTAGATTTAATTCACACCGATTTATGTGATTTAAATATATGCCAACTGGAGGTGGGAAAAAGTACTTTGTGACCTTCATAGATGACTGCACAAAATATTGTTATGTATATCTATTACATAGAAAAGATGAAACCTTAGAAAAATTCAAAGAATTTAAACTCGAGCTTGAAAATAAGCTTAAAACAACTATTAAAGTAGTTAGACGCGATAGAGGAGGTGAGTATGATGGACCGTTCAACGCATTCTGTAAAGAACATGGAATTATTCATCAAACTACAACTCCTTATTCACCAGAATCTAATGGAGTTGTTGAACGTAAAAATCGAACTTTTAAAGAGATGATGAATGCAATGTTGCAGGAATCTGGGTCACCCCATAACATGTGGGGGGAAGCGTTGCTTACCACTAATTATATCCTCAACAAAATTCCACACAAAGTAACTAGCAAAACTCCATATGAATTATGGAAATGTATCTTACCTTCGTATAAATACCTCAAAGTGTGGGGGTGTTTGGCAAAAGTTGCTGTACCACCACCAAAGAAGGTCACTATTGGAACTAAAACAGTGGATTGCATTTTCATCGGATATGCACATAATAGTACTGCTTATCGATTTCTGGTACATAAATCTGAAATATCAGATATCCATGAAAATACAGTCATGGAATCAAGAAATGCATATTTCTTCGAAAATAATTTTCCATACAAGGAAAAATAAGGTTCTAAACGAACTGGAGAAGAAAGAGACAACGATAATGACTCAGTAATTGAGACAAACGTCGATACTTCTACAAATGATATTTCTGAAAATGAAAAAGAAGATGAATCTAGAAGGAGAAAAATAGCTCGAAAGGAAAAATCTTTTGGTGAAGATTTCTAATGGCATTTTAGTAGAAAATGTTCCAAAACTTTGGCGAAGCCATGTCTTCACCGGCGCTCGGTTTGGAAGAGAAGTGAATTCAATTCTATCATGCAAAATTATACATGGTACATTACGGATTTACCACCTGGCTGCAAAGCATTAGGGAATAAATGGATTCTGACACGAAAGCCAAACCCTGATGGAACACCTGGTGGAAAACACAAAGCTAAGCTTGTAGTTCAAGGATTCCGACAAAAGGAAGGTTTTGACTATTTTGATACATATTCTCCAGTAACAAGAATAACATCAATAAGGCTGATGATAGCAATCGCAGCTTTAAGAGACCTAGAAATTCATCAAATGGATGTAAAACCGCTTTTAAATGGTGATTTAAGAGGAAATTTACATGAAACAGCCTGAGAGTTTTGTCATTCCAGACAGGAAGACAAAGTATGCCGACTTGTAAAGTCACTTTATGGGCTTAAACAGGCCCCTAAACAATGGCACGAAAAGTTTGACAGCACAATGATATCAAATGGGTTCAAAATTAATGAATGTGATAAATGCATATACTACAAAACTACCAAAATGCGTATGTTTTGCTATGTCTATATGTAGATGATATGCTCATTATTGGAAGCCATAAAGACATAATCAATCAAACAAAGAACATGCTCAAAGGAAAATTTGAGATGAAGGACTTGGGATTAGCAAATGTTATTCTCGGGTTAAAGTCACAAGAAATTCAAATGGAATTATCTTAACCCAATCTCATTATGCTCAAACAATATTAGAGATTTAAAATTACTCTAATGGTACGGCAAAAACTCCGTTAGATCCCCAAATGCACTTGACAAAGAATTCAGGTGAAGCGGTTTCACAAAACGAGTATGCACGTGTGATTGGAAGTCTTATGTACTTGACCAATTGTACCAGACCAGATCTAGCGCATGCAGTAAGCGTCTGAGTCAATACACAAGTAATCCAGGTCATACACACTGGAAAGCTATAACGAGAGTACTCAACTACTTGCGCTACACCAAAGATTTTGGGCTTCTTTATGGTAAAGAACCAGCAGTTTTAAAAGGATACAGTGATGCTAACTGGATATCAGATTCTAAAAACTCAAAATCCACAAGTGGATATGTCTTTACACTAGGAGGAGCAGCAATATCATGGAAATCTACCAAACAACAGTGTTAGCCAGATCCACAATGGAGTCTGAGTTCATAGCCTTAGACAAAGCAGAGGAAGCTGAATGGCTTAGAAATTTTTGGAAGATATTCCTATGTGGGAGAAACCTGTGCCAGCTATAAGAATACATTGCGATAGTCAATCAGCTATAGCTCGGGCTCAGAATAATCTCTACAATTAAATCTCGTCACATCAGAAGACGACATAAAACCATTAGACAACTTATCTCAAATGGTGTAATCACAATAGACTACATCAAATCGGCTGACAACCTAGCGGATCCATTTACTAAAGGTTTGACACGAGATGTTGTTGCTAAATCATCAAAAGGAATGGGTTTAAAGCCTATAACGAATGAAGATGCTTGATTGCAACCCTACCTATCATGACTGGAGATCCCAAGACGTAGGTTCAAAGGGAAAACAAAATCAAACAGAATCTAACCAAAGCACTTTGAGACAGAGTAGTCTCATCCCAGCTCCTAAGATGATAAAAGTGCTAACAAGTGTGAGAAGGATAAGCATCAGCTTTTAATGATTTCATAGATTTCTTAAGCGGAGTATTACTCAATAATTTTCATGGCCAATCACCTAATGAGTGTGAAATGGGGCCGTTTCTAGGAGAATGAAGGCAAGGCTATATTCTCTAATTTCACTCATGAAAACCAGGAATAGTTCAGGGCCACAATGAACACAATAGAGAACTAAGTTCTACGAGAAAATGAAGCTGCGTTATGCTTGTTGTCTCGGTCTACATAAAACACCGGTTGGTTCAAGACATCATGTTCACCTTCTGGTAAAGTAAACCCGACAGATATTAACTATGAGTGGTTCAAGGCTTAAAAGTGCCACCTACTCAA
Organism: Brassica nigra; assembly: GCA_016432835.1. Classification (NCBI taxonomy): domain Eukaryota; kingdom Viridiplantae; phylum Streptophyta; class Magnoliopsida; order Brassicales; family Brassicaceae; genus Brassica; species Brassica nigra. The sequence continues at coordinate 9,299,407 of CM028245.1, read as the reverse complement.
ACACAATGAATTTTTCGCAAACACTCTCGATAAGTCTGTCTAGTCTAGTCAGGATTAGAATAAGTTTAATTTTTTTTAGAGTCTATCGAGTCTGCATTTAGTCTGCATATGTTTAGAATCATTTCTATTCATGTGGGAGATTGTTGGATCAATTAAAGGCTACGGGCTTTTAAGAAAATGAAGTGAATATAAATGGCCCATTGAGAGGCCTGTATTTTGATTAAATGATGAGGATGTAAAGCTTTTGTCCCACATCGGATAAACAAAAAGAGCTTGTGTTGTTTATATATGACAACACACACACACTTGTTTAAACGAGCCAGGGAAAGGAGGGGCTCCCCATGCGCGCCGCCGCCCGGCTCTCGGCTCCGGCTGGCGTGGGCCTGGGCCTGGGCCTGGGCCTGGGCCTGGGTCTTGGTGGAGGGCCTCCGGCCCAATAAGATTCTTTTTGGACCAAGTTAAGCTCAACAAGTTCCCCATTTAATTCTCGAAAAACAACATGCATTTTATTTTGAAACGACAAGCAGTTTGTCTAGAAAATAAAAACGTCATGCATGTTATCTTCTCGAGATATTTGAAAAGAATAAGAAAGAACGAGTCTTGGGGAATAAGTTTTCGAAACTTAACTTCCGTGATCTCCGCGAGATCTCCGCCCACGTGCAGCAACAGTTGCGGGAAGTGGCTTTCGTTCTTCTCTTTAAATAAACCCGTCTCTCATCATTCTTTCTTAACTTTTCACGCAAAGAAAAACCAGAAAATCTCACAGTGTAAGTTGAGAGAGTGTTTCGAAGAATTTTCGTTCGTTAGGGCGTTCACAAGTGAAGCGTGATCGTCTCCCATGGTTGTATCCTGGGACTCTATATTCGTACAGTCCCGTCTCACTACGGAGCGAATATTTAGAGTTAAGGAAATAGATCAGATCTCGCCTCCATGTTCGTTTATGAAACGTTTTTCCATTTTGTCTTTTGATCCATTATTTCCTTAACATCGCTTTGTTATTATCGTTTGTATCGATTCGGTTTTTCGGCTTTTACATTTGTAACTAATGTTTTCCTTGTTCTCATGTTCCAGAATCCTAAAATAGTAATTTTATTTGCTCAAAATTGTATACAAATCTTCATATTTTAAGAAATTTGATTTTGAACCCAGTTGTAGAAGACAATTATACCTATCAATTGAATATCTATGTGGAGGAAAGAAGAGGAATAGGTTGGCGTAGGACATGCGACTTTCATTTTTAACTCGTCTCCAAAATCTCAGTTTCTTCATTGCAGTCACTCCACCGGGATAAAAAAAGAATACACAACAAACTAACATTCTAGGGGTGAATGATGGAATTTTATCCTCTATCTTTGATTTTTGCATGCTTTCTTTCGTTCCCAGAATTTATAATAGGCTTGCATACAGTCTGGCAAATGCTTGCCTCTCGAACTTTGTCTCCACTTGGATCCGAAGCCTCTTTCGTTTTATTGAAGTATTTGTTCATAAAATATAGAGATGAACACTAATTGAATATCTAAATTTTTCAAGATATCTGTAATCTGATCAGTTGTTTAAATAATCATTTATTTAACTCGATTGCTCGAATATTCCAAATATCCAAATTTTTATATTTTTACCGGATATCTAATTTGCTTCGTATAAAAAGGAACTAAATTTTTTTAAAATAATCTAAAATAATAATATTAATAATTTTTTTTTATTTGTATTATCTTAGGGGGGTTTATTGGAATGAGGATTTAAGAAAATTTTAGTTTTTGTTCAAATCTCCCCTTATTGTATTGAGTATTTATAAAAGTTCTATCAAATCCACCCTTATTGAATTAATCATTTATTCAAATCCTTCCAAATCTCTCCTTATTGGAAAACAAGGATTTCACTCAAAATATTTATCAAGAGTTATTTGGAATTATTAGATAATTGGATTTATAGACAAAATTCACTAAAAACAAATACCATCTAATGAGATGGTATTTCAAAATAAAAATACATAAAACAAAATTTTCACCTTCTTTGTTTAATAATACGTCGTTTGCCTTGTTCATTAGCTTTCGTTCTTTACAGTGCCAAGACTACTTCCATTTGTTACGCACACATAACCAGTCTTCTGTTTCTCTGTGTACGTTTTGAAATGTTGATAGCGAGAGAGAGAAAGGGTTATACTATATCATCGGAAAAAAACCAGACAGGGAACAAAGGAAGCTGGCCTAAGAAAAAGAGAGCTGAACAAGAGGTGCTTGCCCAAGAGAGAAGGGAAGCATGAGTCGGTTGCAAAGACGACCGAAGAAGACTTGAGAAACTCACGCACAAGACTTCAATGCGAACGTGAAAGACGTTACGGTAAACTTGAAGGTGAAGAGAAGAAGCTGCGGAGGAGGAAGTGATTATTAAAAAGATTGAGCTGAGAGCTTAAAGAGAAGAAAAGGAATCATAAGAAGAGAAGGTTCAGAACAAGAGAAGTGAGGGAGATGACCATGAATGAGAGAGGCCAAGCAAAATCAAACAATCGTTATATACAAATCTCGTTTCTTTTGTCTAATTTTTTGTTTCAAATGGTTTTTGTCATGGTTTGGGCTTTGGTCATGTTTTTGTCCACTCTATGTCAAAACTTTTTGTGTTACTTTTTTGTCAAGTCTATCTTTAATAAAATTTTATGTTAGTTATGATATTTTATGTTAGTTAAGAACTGCTTAAGATTATCTCTTCTTCAGTTGAACTAAAAATTTCATCTATATACGTGAATATCAAACTCCCAAAAAATATACGTGCAGCACCTTTCAGTACTGAGATCACCCATTACTTTTCTGAAAAATAAAGGTTAGTTTTCTCTAGTGTTTCGTATGATTCTTTTGCCTTTGCTATTGTTTATGTTGCTTTGACGTTGAGTGATATGATTGTTTTTGACTTTTTTTTTTGGTTTTCTCTAATGCTTGTATGATTTTTAACATCATTAAACGTTTGGGTATTTATCTTTCTCGTTAAGATGGGGGAGATACACAAGAAGGAAAAAATAAAAATCCATACTTTTCTTGGTCTCCCCAAGAAACCAAAACATTGTTGCGCTTATTGGTCGATGGTATTAATCAGAACTGGACTGATGGAAGTGGTTCATTCAATAAACTTACTGTGGAGCAAAGAATACTACCAGAGCTAAAAAAAATTTGTGGATCTACAAAAACTTTATCCCATTACAAAAATAAAATGAAGATTCTCAGGAAAAGGCATAAGGGTTTTGTGGATCTTCTACGTTTTAGTTCTAGATTTGGTTGGGACTCAGACACGAAGAAATTCACTGCTCCAAATGAAGTCTGGGAAGAATATTTGAAGGTACGTAATTTGTTAAAGAAACAGTTATTCTCATATGAATTTTGCTTTTGTCTTGTATGATAACAATTTTGTAATTATTATAGGGTCATAGGAAACACAAAAACTTACGTGATGATACTTTTGAAGATTTTGAAGACCTAGAGAAGATCTTTGGAAAAAATATTGCAAAAGGAAACAATGCAGTTGGGTTAGGCGATATTACGGATGCTTGCACTTATGAAGCAGGAGATAATGAATGGGAATATCAAGGAGGATCTCCTCAAATGATGGGTGATGATGAGGATGATGATACTCATGGTATAGAACAAGCTTCATCGTTGAGACACAAGAATGTGATCGAAAAGCTCCCAATAAGTAGGGGTGGGCATTTTATCCGTTAAATTTGATTCGATTCGTTATTCGTTTCGATTCGATCCGAAAAATCCGAATATCCGTAAGTCTTCGAAGCAAAGCAAATATTAAAATTCATTATCCGTTAAAAACGAAGCAAATCACAAATACTAAAATTTTTAAAGGCGAATATCCGATCCGCTCCGATTTTTATACAAATAAATGAATATCTACAATTAAATATGAATAAAATTTTACTTTAACATATATTTGTGTTATTTATAAAGATATATAATGTATTAAATTGAGGAAAGAATATAAAATCTTTCTAAAAACTACAATTTTCTAAAATTATGTGTTTTATCAAAAAAATTATTTTAGACTTCGACAGCTGACACACCTTCGGTTACGATTTCGTTGTCTTACCAAGTCTTAATCTTCGGTTATGACTGTTTGGAATCCAAACTCGACCAAAAAATGCATAAAGAATTACATACCATACGACTAACTAATATAACAATCCCTTATATATTAAAGTAGAAGCATTTTTAAAGACTAACCTTATGTTCATGTGTTATTAACAAGAATCCATTTCCTACGTGGAAACACCATATTCATTTTCAGCATCTTTATGTAAAAACCCTCTTATTACTAGAATTATTACATTTTTTGCCATTGTGAATTAATAGTAGCTTAACATAATATTTTAGTCATATTAATTGGTTACGTGCGTTGTGATATGGACGATAATATCAAATCTGGTAGAATTTTTATAATGTTATACGGAATTAATAGGATAGTAAGATATCAATTGATAGGGTTTTGACTATATATATGATTCATATTTTTATAATATTAAATTTCTTTACGACTCTAAATTATACATGATATTTTTTAGGGACTGAAAAATATAAATGATTCATAATTTTGTTCTTCTATAAAACTTTAGTACATGAGATTATTTTGATGAATATTTTTTGTATTTTTTGGGATACATGACATTTATTTTAGGATAGACAATATAAATTGTTTTATATTGGAATATCAAACGTATATAAAGATTTATGAGCAATCTTGAAAATTATAAAATACAATCAAAAAGGAATTCCATATTAAATTTCTTGCAATCCCTAAATTTTTGCAAAAATACTTTTTGATTACAAAATTATCATAAATGGTGACATATATTAAATTTGGAAATTTATATAATTCTTTCCAATTAAGTTTAAGGCGAATATCATTTTTAATGTGGACTTCCTTAATTTCCGCCCTATGCATATAACACTTTCTATAATTATCTGAAAATCTACGATTATAATCATATACGAAATTAATAGGATAGTCGGATATATATAGTTACAACTGATAGAATTTTGATTTTTGACTATATATACAATTCATATTTTTATAATATTCAACTTCTTTACGATTCATAAATAATACATGACATTTTTAGGGATTGGAAAATATAAAAGATTCATAATTATGTTCTTCTATAAAATTTTAGTACATGACATTTATTTTGAATAATAATTTTATTATTTTTTATTGGATGCATGACATTTATTTTGGGACTAGAGAATACAAACTGCTTTATATTGTAAAATCAAAGTCGTATATAAAAAATTATGAGCAATTTTGAATTTTTTAAAATACATTCAAAAAGGAATTATATATTAATTTTCTTGCAATCTCTTAAATTTTGAAACAATACTTTTGATTACAAAATTATCATTAACAGTGGCAGACATTAAATTTGGGAATTTATATCATTCTTTTTGATTAAATTTAAAGAACTAACCATTTTTTAATGTGGAATTCCTTAATTTTCGCCGTATGTATATAATACTTTCTATAATTATCTTGAAATCTACAATTATAATCCTATAGGAAATTAATAGGATAGTCTTATATATGGTCACAACTGATAGGGGTTTTGACTATATATATACGATTCATATTTTTATAATGTTCAATTTCTTTATGATTCATAAATGATACATGCCATTTTTTAGGGACTGGAAAATATGATTATAAAACTTTGGTATGTGAATTTTATTTTTATTAATATTTTTTTTATTTTATGGGATACATAACATTTATTTTGAGATAATATAAACTGTTTTATATTGTAATTCAAAATGTCGTATATAAAAAATTTATGAGGAATCTTGAAACATTATAAAATACATTCAAAAAGTAATTTCCTATTAAATATCTTGCATTCTCTTAACTTCTGCAACAAAAATTTTTGATTACGAAAATTATCATAAATGGTGACATACATCATTTTTAATGTGGACTTCTTTATTTTTCGCCCTATACATTGTCTGGAAATCTACGAACAATAAGGGAATTACAATATTACTTTGTGGCAACATCTAAATTTATCAGGTGATGAGAAAAGAGATCGAATCCAACATCCGAACCGTAGCCCCTGATCTCGTGTCCCATCGAGATTTTTTTAGTAAAACCACTCTTTATAATTAAAAGATAAATCAAAAGAAGCACATAATGGATATTAGGGTTCGATAAATGCTCTCTTTTACAATTTTGAGTCCTAAAAAGCCACTAAATTTACTACAATTTATTAATATTTTTTACAATTTATGTATTCAAAACCAGTATAATTTTAATGAAATATAATGATTTAACTTCGATAATAAGAAAATTAATGTTTGTCAACCGTAATAAGATTATCGTTATTCGGATACTTCGGTAAACTTTTTTGTTGATTGAAAAAATTCAGTAAATTTCTAATCCTAAATTGGTTTTTCTTACACTAATCTATATCTATACCATGTATAATATGTCACTTTTTATGTTTTCAATATCTATACATTAAAATTTATAATTTATTTTGGTCCGTTCACCCCGTGCACGGCGCGGGTGATCACCTAGTTAATTGTCTATACAGTTTATTTTAACTGAAGTATCCAAACTCGACCAAGGCATGCATAAAGGATTACGACTATTCTTTTTGGATAGATAGAACATTACAAGTTGGACATTAGTGAACGCTGTTGTAAACTTATCTGAACCATCAATTCAACTAGCAGTCCATCTCACAAGCATGATTCCTTGTATGAACACTTTAGGGCGGGAAACTAAAGACATAAACTCATACATCATTATCAATTTATCATCTTCACAGCGAAACAAACCAAATCATTAAAAAAAAAAAGATCACCACGAAATATGAGTCCTTGCTTCCAACCATTAATTAGTTGCACTGGACCCATTGTTGTTTCATAGTGACAATGGTGAAAATGATAGTTCTGAAAATTTGTTGAAGACTATTTCAGTTTTAAAAATATACTGGAGTACAACTTGATCAAGAAATTATAGTTATTATCGATTGATTCTAAACTTTTCTTGACAAGCTTTAAAAGTCAATGTCTACTTTGGGCTTCTCTTACTAATTTGAACTTTTGTTGTACCTCGTCGGTTCTGTTTGATGGATTTTTTTTTTAATGTCAAACAACTATTCCATTTTCCACATGTCCAGGTTCAATCCCTTAAGGACCAAGACATGAACACTAGACAAATCACCACTGTTTGATGACTAGATCGTCCTATGATCCTATCTGTTATGGTGCATATTCTACTTTATCCAGTTTACTTGCACCGTTGCTGATCAAAATATTTTTTTTTACTGAAGTCTAGATTATATATATATATATATATATATATATATATATATGTGTGTGTGTGTGTGTGTGTATATATATACCTATTTGAAGAGACTTAAGTACTTAACTTGAAACTTATACTTGATTTCTGTCTTAAAAAATTATAAGAAAAAATCCAGTAGGTCCAATCATTGCAACAAAGTGGTATTGATGCATTTAATCATCACATGAGTATTCATCCTTATAACTGAAATATGCAACCTCTAGATAAATTATGCATTGGTTAGATAATAAGGAAAAGCACATCAAGAAAAAAAATCAATCTTCTACATGACTATGACCACTAACCTACAAAAATTAGCTTATTCTTTATCATATCTTTCGTTCCACACAAACTTTTATTACCATCAACCCATTTTAGTTGAGATTTATTTTATCAGGATACTTTGATTCTCCATGACAATGACATAAATTTTGAAATATTAATCAGTCAATTTCTTTAAACCAAAAAGTCATAGCGACAACGAAAATAATTATTGAAATTTCTAGTACATGACTTTTCTTTTTGTTACCAGAAGCTTTTAGCAGATTTTTGGTAAGTAAAGTACGATAAATACCAAGTTTTAAAACAGAACTAAATGTCCTATGTATAGAGACAATCAGACAAATAACAAAACTGAGATGTTCTATTTATAGACAAAGAACATAAAACCAAGATGTACTTAGCCGCTTCTACAGTTCTACACATAGACAGATTTTTTGATTAGTTTATAGAACCCACCTATTTTTAATGATTTAGTGGTGACGAACTTATATTGGAATTAGAGACTTGGATTTGAGTTTTTCCAGTACGATTTCAATTGGGGCTGACAACCAAAAAATAAAGCTTTTGTCAGTGGAAGCTTTATTACTAACAAATTAAAACAATAAAACTAATTCTATTGACTAACAATCTAAATTAAACCTACCGTGTTATCTTAAAAAACTTCCTAACGTGTTTTCATTTCCACGTATTTGATGAGAATGAGACCCCAAAATAGTTCAACAAAAAGATTAAGCAGACCTATATATTAGTTCTTAGATTATAATAACTCGATAATATAGATAAGATGTATATATGTCTATAAACAACAGTACCATAAGTTCTTCATACAAAACTACTGGAGTCCAAAATAAAATAAAATAAAATAACCTCTCTCTACACAAGTATGCCCACAAAAGAAGAAGAAAGTAAAAGATCAGAATATCACAACCTCCCAAGCTCCAACGTCAGATAATCATTCTCTCCCGGCGTCAAGTTCAAATCCATACACAAGACTCTCTTTCCATTACCGCCGCCGGATTTCTTCATCGTTACCGGCGCTGGTGCCAAACTCCGGCTACCTCCTCTTCCTCTATGCTTCCGCATGTGACCACCCAAGGCTTGCCCTACGGCGAATTCGGCACCGCATATGGGACACTCGTGTTTCACCGGTTTGACTCTCTTGGGAGAAGGAGGTGCGTTGCCTTCAAGAGCCGCCGATCTGCGGTGGCTTGCTCGGTGGCCTCCCAAGGCTTGGAAGGACGGGAACTCCTTGTTGCATGTCTTGCACGCGAAAACGCGGCTTTTGGTGTCGTGTTGGTGAGCCTTTGATAGATAAACCAAGCAGCTTGCCATCTTGTTGATCATCTCTATCTCTCTTTCCTTTTCCATTTGATTTGATTTGATTCGATTCGATTTCTCAAGAAACACTTTTTGTGGGTGTTGTGTGCTTTGGTTGAGAAATGAAAAAAATGAAACGAAGAGTTTGTTGAATTATAGAATTACAATCGTGTTTATATAAAGCGGAAACTAAGCTTAGCTTCGCATTGACCTTTATCTGTGTATTGGTTTATTGAAATTATAGTTTTAGCCTTTCCTCTTGCTGAAAAAACACCATCTAGTTGACTCTCGCGTTCAATAATTGTTTTGTGTTAGTCTATATGGGGCGGGTATTACATCCCTGATATTTAATTTGATTTATTGCATTTTTCGACTTGATCTAAGAAATCCGAATATACTTAGCTCTAATACCAAAACAAATTTTACTATATATATGTATATAAATAATTGTATAATTTTTCATTACTGCAAGTTTTACAATTCATTACATTAATTATTTAGGTATTAAATATTTAAAATATAACAAAACTTATAATTCATACTGAAATATTAATTTTATACTTATTGTAGTTTTTTATTTCCTAAAAATTTATTTATTTATTTTAAGAAAAATATAAGATATCTTGCTAAAATACAAATTTTAACGAATATTCAAACACTAAATCCTAGATTCCTACATAATGGTGGAACAGATATAAATCATAATATTGACGTCCCAAATAAAGTAGAATGGATAACAAATACCCAGATATCCGCTATACGTCTACCGTCATCAACATATATACAAAACAGTAAAGACAATAATAACTGAGTAAATTAATGTATAAAAGGGCTACTAGTACAAGTATGTCATCATGTTCAACGGCTTATATATACATGCAAACATAATTAATAAGGCTATGAGTTGGTGGAGTTACTTAGGATAAAATTATATGACATTCATTTATATCATACATTAGTTGCAGATTTTTTTTTTAAAGCTAAAAGCCAAAATGAATAAACAACTCAAATCGGTCATGCAAAGGACTAGCTAATGCATAGCTGAATTCGAATTTTCATTAACCATTTTAATAATATGTATAGAGAATTAAGATTGTTAGAAATGTCAATGTCACATATAAATTAGAAAATACTCAGAGCAAAATAAAAATAAAATTATTGCCAACTGCTTAATTGTTGGAAATCTATAAAAATAAATATTCAATTGATAGGTTTGAAATTCACTGCTAAAACTTATGTTTTAGAAAACAAAATATTACATCAGAGTAAAATACGGTTTAGTGTGCCTACAAAACTCAATACCTCTTATAAAGTAAATATATACTACTGATTTTGATGCCAACAGATGTGTTAAGTAGTAGCACTGCTCGTTATCATCCATATATAATCTACTTATGAACATAAAATTAAAGAGTTGTTTTCGTCAATAAGTGTAGTATAGATCTTAATGTATATAAAATTAAATGTATGGTGCATAACAACCGATAAGTTGGTCTACTAGATACAATTTTAGGATTATATAGTAAATAATTTGGAGGTCATATCTGCTTTAAATTATATAGTCTAAACCTTATTTTAGAGGAATCTACCAGTGTACATGTCCACAACTTTCTAGTTATTCATAATATATATGCATATTATTATTATTAGAAGGATAAAACGTAATTTAGGAAATGGGTATTGTCGTAAATTAAATAGGAAGTACGGCAAGACTTTTGGTACGGCAAGTTGTGTTAGGTCATGGAAACGTCATCGATACTAAAATAGTCGTGAGTCAGACGCTCTAGAGTGTTTTACTATTAATCATGCTTTCTCTTTTATCCCACTCGCGCGTGTATGTCAAACTCCAACGTTTCAAAAAAGGTTTCTCTTTTCTTTTTGTCCTCGTCGTGTAAGATTTGATTGTTTCTTCTCTTCATTCAGCATCACTCATGAAAACTACGTAACGTGTTATCTTGAAAATTAGGTGTGGAAGTTAATTTCCTAATGACTGCAGCTAATTTTTCACGAGTTCATACTTTAAGCTATTCCTTAATCGAAACTTTAATAACTCTATTAAAACAAACATATTATATTGAATAAACTATATATGTCCCAACATATATTTTATGAAAACATCATTGGTTTAAAAAGTTTAAACTTATATTAAACGAATTAAATTTATAAATTATCCTATTTTGACTCTCGTATAATTGTATTTATCTAAATTTATATATTTTTATTAAAACACAAAAATATGAAATATGTTATTTTATTTTATTATGATTTTTTTTATCACTAAAATATGAAATATGTTATTTTATAAAAATATAAAATGAGTGATTTATTAAATACAGAATATTTTGAACCAATAACATGAATTCTTTTCCAATTTTATATTCCTCTTATTTTTGAAAATTGAAAACATTTATTTGCAACAATTTAACAATTAAAAGCTGAAATACAGACATTTTTTATTTCCTTTTAAACCCGACTCTAATAATGTATCATGCAATAACCTTAATTAGTACGATACAAAGTTTTTCAGGCTTGAAATTCCTACATACAACTTTGTTTCTTTTCTATACCTTTTTCCCAATCCAATGAACCTTCTACTCTGTAATTCTTTAGCACCAGGTGTCCTTTTATTATTAGAAGTCTCTTGTACACAATGAGAAAACGACTATTTTTTTTTTTCGAAAACTAATTCTGAACACTGAAGTTTTTTTTCCATGTCTTGATTCTGTTTTTTGTTTTTCTTTTCTTTTTCATTGAAAGGTAGGAGATGATTTTCTAGTTTTCTATAGTTCAATTCCAATACAATGTCTTAATTTAAGTTTTCATCTTCTCATATCAGCTTTTACTTTTCCCCTGGTCTTCATTTCTCTGGTTCCAACTCCCAAAATCAATTTCAGATACAATTCGCATCTATTTTTGGTTTCAGGTAATTCAGTTAAACCCTCGCTTCAAAAAATTTATCCTGTATACTTGGAGATTTGATATCATTTGAATGTTTTTATTAACTCTCAGAATAAAGTTCAGTTTCGATCAAATTTGACTTAAATGTCTTTGGTTCAATTTTTCTTCAATCCTTCAGTTCAGCACAAAACCTTTTTTGCATGAATCACATGGGTTTGAATATCTAAATCCTGATAATCTAATTTGCATAAAATTAAGGGGTATCAAATCGTTTTTACTCAAAACTTTCTTGCATAAAACAGTAATTGCGAAAAATATCTTTCAATAAATCCGTACAAGACAAAGTACATTAGGAGCGCGTAGCTGAAGTGCTATATATGTTTGGAAAAGGGTTGGAAATAATAGAAGACCGAATAAAACAGTAATACTACTACATATTAAGATTATTTTATAAAGTCCATGATTCACGCCACCCTTCACAGAAGAAGTTGACCATTAAATATTTGGTAATTACAAGATGTTTTAGTATTAATACTTTTTTTTGGACAACATGATTTTTTAGTAATACAAGTTGCAAGATTCTAGACCTAAAATTTTGGGACTAGTCTACCATATACCTAATTAAATAAAATCATGGTTCTTCACGCTTTACAACTACGTGGATAATTTTGTCCCACGTAGTTAGATTTAAGAGTGTGTTTAAATGAACTAATCATCTTGACTCCAAATTCGTTGACAGTCAAAGAACTTACAGGGCCGTGGGGTCTCAATATCTCATTATTGTTTCCGGATTAGTATATGCTGTTCCAATCAGATTCTCAAGTTTTTATGGCTCTAAAGAAAGTATACGTACAATCAAACTGAATCCGAATTACAATTCAGTTTTGCTTTGGACAACTCCACATAGAAAAAGAGAAAGAAAATTTGATAAGTTGTAGTTTATTATGTTATCCTAAAATTCTGGGCTTTAATTTAGTTAAAAAGTTAACAATTTTGTTAACCATCCAAAAACCTATCTTTGCTTCTTTGCTTTTTTACTTATTTACTTTTTAATATTTAATTGTTGAGAAATTTAATGGCCTTATTTGCTCGAGATCTAAGACCACCTCCATCCATTAGAGACCCTAATGGGTTCTTAAGATTAAATTAAAAATTAATTTTGTGATTTGATAACTTTAGAACCCTTATCAATCTATTTAATGTTTTTATCCTCCATTGGTAGAACCTCATTGAAGTTCTTGATTTTTTTTGTTAAATTGTTCTTTTTAAGTTGAATGATTTGAAAGAAAACATAATTTTTTTAATTAAAAATGACATAAAAACATATTAAAAATACAAATACAAATTGTAAACGAGAAAAACCGATTAGTTGAAATTTTGATTTGTTCCAAATTTTTACCATATATTCTCAACAAATACGCTTTCAATTGTTGATATGTTGTTGTATCTCGAACCCGATTCTGAATGCTCGTCATATTGCCGAGATTTGAAAGCATTTACATGTAGATATCCAAATTCTACTTCGTCTGTTTGTTTCCTAGTGTGCTTAGCCATATTCAATCCATTGAACATTCAGAGTTTAACAGAAGCAAACACATTTCATTCCGATACTTAGAACTGTAATGTTTCTTACATTCAACATTCAAGTAAAAGATGCAAGTCACTCTCGATAGAAACAGGAGGAAACAATAACAAAAGAGTTTGACGATTTCACATCTCCCAGATTAAGTTATCAAAATAGAGATGGAGAGCTGATCACAAGTGCAGAGCTTTTATTAACTTCAGTCACCAAAAAAAAGGAGAAATCAGGCATCAGCTTGAGCTGTTTTCTCGACGGGGGTGTAAGGATAATACTCTCTGCCGTTGTCTACTCTTGTGGTCTGACCTCCACAGTCAATCAAAGCAGAGGTAACCGCTAGAGTTGCACCTGCAGCTATCGCTGTAGGGATGCTCCTTGCTGCGACGAAAAAAAAACAAATTCACCAAAATAAAACCAGGTTACAATGGAGATTTTGCAATAAAAAGAATGCATGACTCTGTAGCATCTAATCACTCAAAGCTATGTACTTTCAATGCCAAATTGCTGTAACACTTCAATCTTTACATAAATGATATCTTTGAGAGTATTTAGACACTCCAATATCAACAAAGTCTTGGAACTAATGATATATATCTTATAGATTTGCTACAACAAATAACCAAATAACATTAAGGAAACTGTTCTAAGTAAGCTCCTAACTACATTCTGCTGCTAATTCGAGTAAAGTCAATGGTCTTCTTCCCTAAAACCATATCCGTTCCAAAACAACTTGAAGAGAATCATGTAGACATTGGTTTAAAATACATATTCTAAGTAACCATAAGTAAAGAACAAGTACCTCTATAGCCAAGCACAGAAACTCCAGCAACAAAACCACCAGAAAAAATCTCTCTTTCCCCTATAACTCTGAACCACCTGTTCAACACCAATGTAAACACCTCCAATAGCTGTGAAAGTGAGCCCATGTGTTCCCATCATCTTCAGCGTTCTGATGAGTCCTGGGAGAGACACGTTTCTCTCCACTCTCGGAACGTCTTTCCACGTGGCCAGAATGGTTCCGTAGATAGTCCCGGCGGCGAAACCAGTGACGCTGCCTTTGATCGTCTTCATCATCGGCCGTCCTCTTCTTCCAAGTACCTCATTTCAGCTGGATCCATGACTCCTTCCTGCGATTCTAGTAGCTACACAAAATCAATCAAAAACATAAATAAAAATGTGAACTTTTTTTTGATTCTGAAAGACGCAGAAGGGATCATAACAAAGCATAATAGCCTTTTAGCCACAACAACAGAATCATAACAAAGCATACCAACAGACCATTGACTTTCCAATGGTAGTCACTCTGATATCTTAAAAAGGAACTTACTTTTAGCGAATTTGCGTTTGAGAAAGGGCTTTTGCTTCCTGTTCTTCTTCTCAACAGACTGAAGATTCTTCTTGGCAATTTTTCTAGCTTTCTTCTTGGCAAACGAAGAAGGCACTGGAAGGCCTCTTTGGTAGACTTCTTGTTCACAGCGAGCCTATCAACACCTAAACAAAACGACATGAACACGATTTGAAATCCTGAGATCTAGGAGCTACAAAACAATACGGGAGAGACAATTATCATCAACAGAGATCCACAATCGAGGAGAATCAGAGAGAAGATGGAGAGATCGAAGAGGAGGAGGAAAAGAAAAGACCGTTTCGCGTGAAACCCTGAAGAAGGAGAGAGAGAGAGAGATACATGGGCGATCAAATAGGAAGCTGACACCTAAGGGATGGTTCTCTGATTTCTTTTCTTTTTTCATTTATTTTTTTTACTTTTTTTTTGTTTAGAACCTTAAGACCATATCCATCGGTTAATTTTTGAGGGGTTCTATAAAAAAATTAAATAGTAAAATAATAAAATAAAGAGAGAACGTTGGAAAGAATTCACTGCAAAGGATTTTTGGAAGTGGTTCTATAACTTTTGTTGCCATTTGTTATGATATAAATGGTTTATCATTTACAAACAAAATAAAAATTAATCAAAAAACTTTATTATGCTGTAATACTATTATTTAATGGTTAACATACTTATTTTTTAGAACTTCACCGATTGTGATGCTCTAACTCCCAGTGGACATGGCCTAAGATGATTATACCAGTCGAGGGGGTTTGTCCCATCCAACATGGTGCATAAAAGTCTTAAGGGAATAACGTTATACTGACCACAAAGGGAGACCCCAGAACTTAATTAGCTCTACGGCCTAGAGACGAAGTGGTTACAATGCACCAATTTATATCAAGATATCCTTTTTTTTGAGCAACTGTATATCAAGAAGATATGTAAAACGTAGTAGTTCCGTCGTAACATATATCTGAGAAATGTTTTAGATGGTGAAACGTAATTCTACGCAAATTGTAGTAAAATCAACAAACGTAAAATTTCAAGACATGCCAAAACCCTCAGTCTTTCGCAACTTCTCAATCGGCTTTATTTTAAACGTATAAATAATGAATTAAATGCAGCATTATCCGTAACTGATCGTTTTAATCTGAAGTCAAATACCTTTTTCCGTAAATATTTCATTAGTAACAGAAAACAAGCCGAAAGTAATAATAATTATAGTATCATCCAATTACTCTAATTAACATATTAGCAAAGACCAAAAAATTAACTATGATTCTTTGATAATAGAAAAGTTTTCAAAATGCTGAAATGATTACTATGCGATGTGAAAAGTACAATATAATATGTAATCTAAGCAAAACACATATCAAGGTCATAATGAATATAAAAATGAATTCAATTATTAGTTGACTAGATAATTTTACTATGCGTAAGCTGCACGGATATTTTAAAAGATTGAACTTAGGTTCTGTTAAATCTAATACTTTCAAAAAATCATGTATTAAAAATTAATATTTTTTTATTATATGAATTTAAATTATTGTATCAACCAAATTTGGATAGCGATGAGAAGTACAAAAAGTTTCCAAATGCTCAGAAATGAAATTACAGGATCTCTACATATAAGTAGAAAATATTGTTTAATTGACATTACATCATCAACTTTAAATCAAAGAGATATCATATACATATATATAATGTTTTATTTAAATTAATGATTTGCTGTGAAATTATATATAATAAATTTTAAATAGTTTCAGATAAGGTAGATAACTGTTAAAGAAATAGTATCCAAGTTTGTGAGTGAAAAAATATTGTATTATCCATAATTATCCAAACTATTTTTTTTTTTTGAAAAACAAATGATCCGACGTTTAATAACAGTATCGAAATACTCTGTGAATTGATAATTACAGTATTAAAAATAATGAGTATTATCCATAGTTATCCAAACGTTGATGAGTGTAATTATCCAGAGTCAAAGATCAGTTTCCAAAGACTCTCTCAATTGGTAACCGAATGGATATTCTCAGCCCATATAAATACGTACCCTCTCCATCAGTCACTTATCACATCTAAAGTCTCTCTTTCTTTTATTATTATTCTCTCACCTTTTTACTCTAGCGTTTAACAATGGAGTTGGATCTTTCACCGAGACTACCAAAGAAAGTGTACGGAGGAGACGGTGGTTCGTACTTTGCATGGTGTCCTGAAGAGTTACCCATGCTACGTGATGGTAACATCGGAGCCGCTAAGCTCGCTCTAGAGAAGTATGGCTTAGCTCTTCCTCGCTACTCTGATTCCTCCAAGGTCGCTTATGTTCTTCAAGGTACGTTTTATTGTTTATTTGAGAATTACAGTATTATGATTTAACCATTTTTCGTGAATGGTGTTATTATTATCTTTTTGATCAATCGTGAATGGTGTTATAAGAATGTTTTTTGTAACATTTGTCAGGATCTGGAACAGCTGGAATTGTTCTCCCTGAAAAAGAGGAGAAAGTGATTGAGATTAAGAAAGGAGATTCCATAGCTTTACCTTTCGGTGTAGTGACATGGTGGTTCAACAATGCAGACACTGAGCTAGTCATTCTCTTCCTCGGCGAGACGCACAAGGGACACAAAGCAGGACAGTTCACCGACTTTTACTTGACCGGATCCAATGGAATCTTCACCGGTTTCTCGACCGAGTTTGTAGGCAGAGCATGGGATCTCGATGAGACAACCGTGAAGAAGCTTGTCGGGTCTCAGACTGGTAATGGGATCGTGAAGGTCGATGCAAGTTTGAAGATGCCTTCACCTAGGAAAGGTGATAGAGAAGGGTTTGTGTTGAACTGCTTGGAGGCTCCTCTTGATGTTGATATCAAGGATGGAGGAAGAGTTGTTGTGTTGAACACGAAGAATCTTCCCTTGGTGGGTGAAGTTGGATTTGGTGCTGATCTGGTGAGGATCGATGGACACTCGATGTGTTCTCCTGGATTCTCTTGTGACTCTGCTCTTCAGGTTACATACATTGTTGGTGGTAGCGGTCGTGTTCAGGTCGTTGGTGCGGATGGGAAGAGAGTTCTTGAGACTCATGTGAAAGCTGGAGCTTTGTTTATTGTTCCTAGGTTCTTTGTTGTGTCCAAGATTGCTGATTCTGATGGATTGTCTTGGTTCTCCATCGTGACTACTCCTGAGTAAGTTACTTTTTTTATTTTATTACATTTTTGGATAGATTTAAAGATTGAGTTACTTAATAAGTTTATGAATGTTTTTGCAGTCCCATTTTCACGCATTTGGCGGGGAAGACGTCGGTGTGGAAGGCATTATCGCCGGAGGTTTTGCAGGCGGCGTTTAAGGTTGCTCCGGAGGTGGAGAAGGCTTTCCGCTCTAAGAGGACTTCTGATGCCATCTTCTTCCCTCCACCCAACTAAAGTATGAAAGAAGATTTGGTGGCTTAGTTTGGTTTGTCTTTAATCAAGTGTTTTCTTAGCCGTCTTGGTTTTTATTTTCTTTTGGTTTATATGGACTATGGTGCATTGTTCTCGTTGTTAAGATTTGAATAAATAAAAAATAAATAAATTATCTAAGGATGAAAAACTTCTTTTAATTGGTTCTCGGCTTAGTTGTTGAGGATCCTGCAACTGATAACATCAAAATCTAATATAATTAGACAAATAACCTTAATCAACTAAAATAAAATTTTAAAGTAACTATACCAAGTTACCAACCGAGAAAACTGGATCAATTACAGAAACGTATGTTAGAGAGTGTTTATTGCTAAAACCCTTAAGAGGTGCTTGAGTGGTCTTAGTTAATTTTTAACTATTAGAACTAAGCTAAGTAACTTTGCTAAGAGAAATGCTCTTATAGTGATTTACTAGTAGTTGTTTAATTAAGGTTCTTAACAATAAAAAATACAGTATTAAATATCTTTTTAAACATAATATTTTTTAAACATAGAATTTATTTATTAAATAAAACAAAGTCAAACATAATATCTTAAACATAGATTTTAAAATACAAACATAAAAACATCAAAACAAAGATTACTAAAATAATCAATAATAATTTGAAAGAGAAATCCAAGCTCAGTTGTTATTTTGATCAGATCCAAATTTACGTCATATATGTTCAACCAAATCATCTTTCAGTTGTTGATGCGCTTGTCTATCACGAATTCTTGTTTGAATACCCATCTGATTGGCGATATTTGTAGGTCTATCTGTAGAATAGGTGAGATCGACATGTGAACTTCCGCTGTCTTCCCCTTGTTGGAAATCCGAAACATCATACTGAGTGTATTTATCTCGTTCGTCTTCTACTATCATATTATGAAGTATGATACATGCTCTCATAATCTTTCCAATCTTGACTTTATCCCAAGAAAGTGCTGGATTTTTAACAATGGCAAATTGAGCTTGCAAGACTCCGAAAGCACGCTTGATATCTTTTCGGACAGCTTCTTGACGTTGAGCAAATACAACTGCTTTCGGCCCTTGTGGAATTAGAATAGATTGGATAAAAGTTTCTCATTTCGGATAAATACCATCGGTGAGATAGTAAGTCAAATCTACTTTCTTTAGTTGACCGAGAAATTCACTTGCGGAGCTTGACCATTTATTATGCCATCAAAAACAGGTGAGCGATCAAGAACATTGATATCATTTAAGATACCTGGAGGTCCAAAAAACGCATGTCATATCCAGAGATCATATGAAGCAACCGCCTCTAAAACGATTGTGGGTTTTCCAGAACCACGAGTATATTGCCCTTTCCAAGCGGTGGGACAATTTTTCCACTCCCAGTGCATTCCTATCATCCTGGGAAATCCATGAAGCTCTCCAATATGAAGTAGACGTTGAAGATCATCAGGTGTTGGTCTTCTTAGGTACTGATCGCCGAACAAATCTATTATTGCTTCCAAAAAAATTTCCACACATAACCGAGTAGTGGTTGCACCGAGCCTCAGGTATTTGTCGACCGCATCAAGCGCAGAACCATCGGCCAACAAACGAATAGCTGCTGTACACTTTTGAAGTGTAGAGAGACCAAGCCTTCCGAGACCGTCTTTCTTATGATGAAAGAATTGAACTTCATTGGAGAGACGATCAACAATATGCATGAACAATGCCTTGTTCATTCTAAATTGTCGTCGGAATAGATTTTTAGGATACATTAGAGGGTCATTGAAATAATTATTCCATAACCGGAGATGGCCTTCTTCACGGTTTCTTTTGATAAATTTTTTTTTCTTGTCTTCTTTTCGTCTTCTTGATCACCAAAATTATTGCACAAATTTTCAAATGCCTGATCGAAATGATGATCAAAATATTGATCGAAATTTTTATCCATTGACTCCTCGAAATTGTTATGAGAAGAAGATGCCATGAGATAAGATTTTAAGATTTTTATAAGTGTGCTTGTGATGAGAACTTAAAGAGAATGAGAGAATGGATTTTTAAGAGGATGAGAGAATGGATTTTGAAGAGAATGAGAGAATGGATATTTATAAGTTCAGAGTGTTATGAGAACTTAAAGAGAATGGAGAGAATTAAGAGAATGAGAGAATGGATGAAACGTTTGTGATGAGTGTCTTTTGATGATAACTTGCAAGAATGGAGAGAATGAGAAAGTAAAAATACTACAAGTGTGGAGAGATTGGATAACACAATTTATAATGCAAGATGTGATGCAAGATAACAAGAGGCAAATAATACAAGTGACATCTTGTGACCTCTCTCGTGACATATTGTTCTGTCCAAATACAGAAAAATACAATAGTACAATGCTCTCTCGTGACATAAAAATACAAGAGTACAATGCTCCACTCGCACGTGTACTTGTTTGCCTCCGACTCTCGTGACATGTCTCTCGTGTTCTTGTCTGCCTCTCCACTCTCGTGATACAAGAGTACAAGTCAGCCATCACCTCAGCTGGTATCTACAAGAACAAGAACAAGTGACTATCAACATCATACAAAAACCATATGTTAAATACAACTAAGCAACAGCAATATCATCCATCAGCTTGATTAAACAGAACAAGAACCTCACTGTCATAGAACAAGAACGTGAACTAGATTAAACAGAACAAGAACATCACTGTCATAGAACAAGAACAGCTTGATTAAACGAAACAGTCACATTTTAGCATTACATGAACTAGATTAAACGAAACAGAACAAGAAAGACAACACAACAAGAAACAGAACGAGAAAGATAACTAGAATCAGAACAAGTCACTGATGAGCTTTTTCTTCAAATCTTCTTCATACTCAGCCAAAGGTTCATTTTTTTCCAATAAGACTTTCAAGCAGGCGCTCTTTAGCATCCAAATCCTTCTGTTTGATTGTCCACATACTCTCAAACTCTTTCACAGTCTTATCCTCAACAATCGCCTTCTTACCACTCACCTTTGAGGCTTTAACACCCGGTGGACGCTTCTTAGAATCTGCTTGAGATGTTGAAGAATCAACACCGTCCTCACACTTTCTTTTTTTAGAGGTTCCTTCGTTCTTAGCAGATGAAAGCTACACCACTTCTGGTCGTTCCCCAGCTCCTTCCAAGCATGTTCAAGGAGGAATTTCTTCTTATGGTTGGTGAAAAATATTTTATGAGCTAGTTTGAGCACATCGTTCTCGTTTTGACCAGAAGTATTCTCTCTGCTTGTAGCTTCATAGGCTCCACAGAACTTGCAAACGAGATCATTGATCTGGTGCCAGCGGTGCTTGCAATGACTAGCCTCTCTCTGTTCGCAGCCACCATCTTGACGACTTGTCGCAAAGTAAGCTGCTATTCTTGTCCAGAAAGCGCCTGATTTTTGCTCAATGCTAATTACTGGATCTTTGCTCGTGTTTAACCACGAGCTTATCAGCACAACATCATCCGCTGGTGTCCATATTCTTCGTTCTCTACAGTCAGCAGGAGTGTCTCCAACGAAGGCTGAATCAGCTGTACCTTGGGTGGCAAGAAAAGGAACTTGGGATGAAGATAGCTCGACACTATCTTCATAGGATCCAAAGGCAATATCTTGTTGACTATTGAGTAAATCAATAAACTTTGGATTCTGGCTATATGGATAGGAATCCATATTCGAGATGACAAAGAAGAGATAAATTAAAGAAAAAAGGGGAGGAAGTGGGAAGAGAAGGACAACCCGAAAGCTTGGTCAAGAAAAAGGAGAAGGACAGAGTTTAAAAGCAGGAAGAGAAGCATTGATCACAACCAGTTCGAGTGAACATATATCTAACGCAATTATCACACAAGACCATCAATATGTATCAAACCATAACTACAATTTATTATCTTAACACAACCATAACCTAACGCATTCATCACACACGCATTTATTACAGGTTATTACCTAACCTAACACCAACGAATACAATGCTTTATCCTATTAACCAGAGCGAAGAGAGGGGTTTACCTGTATCAACATCGTAGGCCTTTTGTCTCACAAACCTGAAGCAAGCATCTTGATCAAACAACCTAAAGACAAAAAAGACAGAAACAAATCACTTCCAAAACAAAGATTTATATATGAGCTCGACAGAGAATTAAAATCAACATCAACAAAATACAAACCACCAAATGTAATTAACAATGCTTCATCCAATTCACCAGACCAAATACAAAGGTTTTATCCAATTCAACCAAGCAAAGACAAAGGTTTACCTTTATCATGTGGCTCTTGATCGTGTGGCTTTTTTTATGAATAATCGTCTGGCTTTTGTCTGGAAAACCTTGATCATGCCTCTTGATCATTCCTTCTCACAACACAAAGACAGAAAAAAATCAAAACAAATTTTTTCATGTTCCTCATATTAATATTCTGGATCTGTTCGAGAAAACCAAAATAAAAAAACATGCATAATTGAAATATCCAAACAAATATACATATAAACAAATCTTTACCTTTCAATTCGTCTGAGAGAGAACTCGCCATTTTTCGCCGAAGAAAGGAAAGAAACAGAGAGAGATCACCATTTCCCTTCCTCGACGACAGCACCCGACAGAGACGTAGCCACCGATCGGGAGAGATCTTGCCTTTCACCGAGGAGAGGAAAGAAAAAGAGAGAGATCTCGACGTTTTCCTTGGTGGAGGAGAGCAACAGATAGAGAGGACGTCGTTGGCCTTCGCCGACGACAAGCCATCAACAGAGACGCGATCGTTTCGTGGAAGAGAGCCACTGATCGCAAGAGATGTCGCTTTTCGCCACAGAGAGAAGAGAAAGAGAGAGAGAAAGAAAGAAAAGAAGAAACGTGACGGAAGCCAATGGCACCTCTTCTCCAACCATTTGCTTTGTGACACGTGCATGGTAAGGGACGACGCTTCCCGTACTTAATTAAGCAACGCCTGTTGCATTTTTTCCTTTTTTCTTTTATTTTAATTGCAATTAGCCTTAGACACTTTCCCTAAGCTACTGCAATAAACGTGTTCTTAGTTATCTATCGAAACGTTTTTAAACTTGTTTAAATATTAATCCAGTTTAGAATAATTATTTTGTATCCTAATATTTTTTAATGTTTTCAGTTAAATTAACTAAACGTGAATTTTTTAACTTTATATCTTGTTCATATTATAGTTAGTCAAATGAATTTAAAATTACTTTTGCTGTAAATACGGACCAGATTTTTAGTCATTAATTCATCATATACTAAAACGCAGTCAAAGGTAATCCATAAATGTGATAACTGTTTAAAATGAGATTGCAATTCATTGATGAGAATTATGTGGTATAATACTATGAGATACCGAATTCCGAAATATCGTAATTCTTATCTTGTTTTGAATATCTAACAGAACTACAAAATCCACGTAGGTTTTGGTAGAAGATCCAAAAGCAAAAAGATGCACAAAATTGTCCGCTTTTCCTGACCGAAAATAATATTAGATTTCGGTTTAAGCACATTGTCTTAACCGGAAATAATATTCAAATCTTGGGGGAGAAGTGATAGCTGAGTTTTAATGGGTTTTTGTATGTTTCTTCTCCAAAACCGAACCACCAGATAATAGAAAAAGCTGTATCACCTGCTCCATTTCATCAACTCCATCTTCTAATAACATTCTCACTGTGTATGTTCACCCCTGTCTGTATATATATACTCTTTCAGAATTAGTTTCTATCATCACAACATTTAATTCAAACAACAATATTTGCATCTCTGATCATATTTCTTTTTCAATGGCAGGTCAAAAGATACTCTATTTCCTGGTTGTAGCTCTCTTTGTTACTTTCACAGCTGCGGCTCGGCTTCTTGATGAAGAAGATACATTCCCAGCCACAACCACCCTTGGCTCTGCCTCAACTTCTGTCTCAGGTCCCTTCCCTGGTCCTTTGCCAGCGTCTGGCTCAGCATCTGCTGGAACTGGCTCTGGTTCTGTAGATACCGGTTTCGGTTCAGGATCAGGATCCATACCAGCAAGTGTTTCACCAGGTGCTGCTGCAACTGGTCTCGGTGCCGGAACAGGGACAGGCTCATCAAGTGGTTCTGGTCCACTACCAATAGCTGGCTCTGTTCCTGGTCCTTTACCAGTTGGTGGTGGTCCAGGTTCCATGCCTGCCACTGGTCCCGGTCCTATACCAGCTGCTGGTGCTTTACCAGCTGCTGGTTCATCCACAGGTCCAAGTGCAGGTGCAGGTGCAGGTCAAGCTCTTGGTGGTGGTGTAGGTCCTGACCACACATTAGTATTCTTTATGCACGATATACTCGGCGGCTCAAACCCCACGGCTAGAGCCGTAACCGGAGTCGTTGCGAACCCGGCTTTAAGTGGCCAGCTCCCATTCGCTAAACCCAATGGCGCAAACCTTCCTATAACCAACGGAGTTCCATCGAACAACAACAACAATGGAATCGTCAACAACAACAACGTCCCTCTTCTCGTTGGACTTGGTGGAACCACGGCTAATATCCTCCAGAACAACGGAAATAACGGTAACAACAACCTTTTAAACGGTCTACCAGTTGCTAACGGCGGTCAGCTCCCGAGCGGTTCTGCTCTTCAGATGCTTATGTTCGGGACAATGACGGTGATTGACGATGAACTAACTGAAGGCCACGAGCTCGGGTCTGGTCTGCTCGGGAAAGCGCAGGGGTACTATGTGGCGAGTGCGGTTGATGGAACTAGCCAGACGATGGCGTTTACTGCCATGTTTGAGAGCGGCGGTTATGAAGATAGTATTAGCTTCTTTGGTGTTCATAGAACAGCGGCTTCGGAATCGCATTTAGGAGTCATGGGAGGTACAGGGAAGTATGTGAACGCGAGAGGATTTGCGATTGTGAAGACGTTTACAGGATCTAGCGGGACGCAGCAGCAGCAGCCGCATCAGTTCACTGACGGACTTGAAACTGTTCTTCAGTGTACTGTCTATCTTTCTTACTAGTTTTTATTTTCTGTTCTGTTCGGAGTTTGGTGTGGAATGTATGTGATGTATCATTTGTAATATAAATGTGAAAGAGTGTAAGAAAATATACTTGAATTTGGGTGGTTTTGTATTATTACTTTTGTTCTTGTTTCTGAAATAACAGATTTTGTTTACAGTATTATTAATCTTCTCTCTACTTCGTTTGCATGTTGGGATAGTCCTATCGGTTAACATGTAAATGTGTTAATCTTCAATGACTGATACAGCGATTTATTATGTTGGGATTTTCCTATCAGTTAACATGTAGTGTTTAGATGTATAGTTTGTCATATTATATACTATAAAGGTTACACAAGTTAACCAAATAGGTGTGAACACTATAAGATATAGAGTTTGTTGATTGTAGAAGCTGAGAGATTTGTAGAAAATTTTATGTATTGTAAAAATTCATGAAAATAAATTGTTATAATGATTTTAAGAATCTAAGGGATATAACTAGTATTCTCAAAATCTTATTTAAAGAGTTAAATTGTTTAGAATACAACCCTCAATAACACTAACTTTGATAGATTTATGAAATCATTAAAATCCAAACTTTTTGAATAACAATAGATTCTGTGTAGAATTATAAAATCTTCAAACCAATAACATTTGATTCTAATAAAAATGTAAGAATCTATAAACCAATAACACTAGATTTTAATAATTCTAACAATCATTCTAAATCATACTTCCACTAACACCCCTTATATATATATATTAAAAGATAAGTACCTAATTCGCTTATGGTGTGCGAATTCATTCCAAATCGGTTTGTATTAATCATAAACGAATATATATTTTGTCCAAAACATTGTATTCACCTTTAATGAAATGTTTGTTTTGAATAAGTTCAAAAAGTTAAATATGATTAGTAGTTTATGTCCAAAAAGAAAAAAAAGTTTATGTCCAAAAATACTAAATTAATAGATTAGAATTTTTTTTTATTTTAGTTGATTTCCAAATCAGATGTATTGGTATCGATTTGGTTTAGACTTTAGATTAACATAAGTACATAACTGGTCTGAAGTCTAATTCTCTGGGTCACAATGAATCTCTGAGACCATGATTAATGGGGTTCTTAGGGGTGGGGTTTTTAATGTAATTTAAGAATCAGTTCTTAATTTTAATAAAGAAAAAGATTAAAAACCGGTTTTTAATAAGTATTTAAGAACCTGTGAACCTTCCATTGATTATGCTGTAAGCAAACTTCTTGTTCGGCTCATTGACATTTTGATAAATATCATATGGGACTAAAGGGACTATAAGGCCCAACAACTATCATTGTGCGTGTGCGAGTGATTAATACTAAATACTAAAATGGTACATTGGTACTACTACTGTGAGATGATACGAACTAATCAAATACCTTCTATTAAAGTCAATTTTAAATGAAAAAATTATTTTAGTAAAATGAATATTGAGAATTTGTTAAGAAAAATACAGAAAAAGTTCTCCAGGTTCACTTTGTTTTGGTATCGTATAGTTCGTTTAAATTAAACCAAATATTAAATAATAATAATAATAAGTTAATAGCAATTAATATTTGAACAATGTAAACTGTTTAAACCAAAAAAAACAATGTAAATTGTAATGATAAAGAAGATTGAGACAATGCCAAACGGATTTCAGTTGTATGGCTCAAATGAAGCAAAGCATGTCATGTTATAAAAGTGACATAATGGTGCTCTATCATTAGTTGCCGTCACATGAGATTTGCTTGTTGGGAAACGTGTAAGAAGAGTATTTGACATAATGATGAGATTTGCATGGTAGAAATTTTGAAAAAGTTTTATAGAGAAATATCCACGATTATACGAATCCACCCAAAAAATTAGATGTATTGGAGCACCTTCAATGTGAAATTCCATTTTTATTTCAAAACAGATTAATTTCATAATAGAGTTAAATTTTGCTCTAATCTACTTTATTTTAAGAGTAAAAACTGCAATAATAACCAAAAATAAAAAAATTATTATATTTGATGTCAAAAAAAAAAAATTATTATATTTATAAAGTAAACTGATAATGCTACAAGAAAATCATAATATGAAAAATCTGCCGACCACAGCGTACCAAATGTCTCTAGAAAAACGTATAAGATAACTTTTTCTTTTCGTACCTTTTGGCTTTTAAATCTTTCCGGCCGCCTAAAGAGTTTTAGTCTAAAGTTATGCAAAACTTCCACAAACAAAGACTTAACAATACTTTTTGACCGATAAATTTATAAAATGATTAATCATGTGTATACGTTGATGTCTACTCCTGAATTTTCGCTCCTCCTTCCTCCTATCAATGACCCTGTTTTAAGACCAGCCGGCCGTATATCTTTCACTCTTTCACCATGTAAACATGAGATTTAATCAAGAATTATTTTGAATAAGAACTTAGTCTCCTTCTTTTCTTCAAAAAAAGTTTAGTCTTTATCAAACAAATTCATAGGTTGGGTTTGATAGCTTTTTGATAAATTATACCTTGACAATTATGTAGACTAAAAAATTCAGATGCGTGTTTATCAAAAGAAAAAAGAAGAAAAATTCAGACGCGAGCGAACCATGCCCTAGCAGTATCTCAAAACTTCACTTTAGACCATAAATATTCACGTTTGAAGTATCACAGTAAGCTTGCTATCATTAACTAAAACATGTCCCTTGATAATGTTTGTTATGTCTGGAGAACAATGGAACCAAATTCGACCCACCGTGAATGTGATTGAAAGAGGCACATGTCCCTACGACACTAAAGAAAAGATAACTTTGATCATAGTTTGTATTTAAATGTTTTACTTTTCACTATTTATGAAACTACATAATATCGGTAGCACGCCAGACATTCAATGGTCCTCATGTTTCGCATCACATTATTCACCCTTTTCCTCATTTTCTCCGATCCCCACAAATATGCACGGCACGTGTCTATAGATGTCTTCATATTATTATATGCCCCATATAAGTTATAATATCAAGCAAGTAATAAGTTAAAAGTAATAATCCAAACGAAAACATCCTTAGAATTTCATATGACCGGTTTATAAACAAACTTTATATTGTGCGTAGGTCGTATTTGGTAATTATTAACCAGCATTAGGATCAATCATATGCCTCAACAACGTCAAAGAAACGCAATTGATTAGTTAAAAATTAAATATGTTATTCATAAGATAAAATATATATTAGAATTTTGGTTTTAACATTCTAAAAACATTTAAACCAAAATATTAGTTAAAGATATGTCAAATAAAATTTTTATCATTCTATAGACACGTAATTAAGCGATAAAAGTTTCTGGCACGTAAATATTGTTGATAAGCTTGAAATAGCTTAGGGATCAAACTATCTATTTGCGAAAAAAGGAAAGTCCTCTTATAATTAGGAGTATCTAATTATATTGTGTCAAGTGTATTTAGGACTTATCTATCCATATATATATCGATAACAATATGTGTTGTGATGGCGTGAGTTGTGTGATTGAGATAGCTTAAGTTTTGTGGAGTTTCTAAAGCATTAATAAGAGAGTATTCTTATTTGATATTTTGATCTTTGATTCTTAAAGTTGTGATTCAATAATTGGTATCAGAGCCAATACAAAACATTGATCGACGAAACGCCTGCGAAGCTTGAAGAACAACAATGGCAGATGTAAAAGATGACGTTGAGAAAAGTCCAAAAGAGACGGGACCTTCCACCATAAAGTTTCCGATGCTGAATTCCTCCAACTACACAGTGTGGGCTATGCGAATGAAAATCGCCCTCAAAATTAATGAGGTCTGGGAAACTATTGATCCAGGAAACAAGCATGAAAAAAAGAACAATTTGGCCATCACCCTACTATTCCAATCCATACCGGAAGCGTTAACTTTGCAAGTAGGAGATCTTGATACCGCTAAAGCAGTCTGGGTTGCAATAAAAAACCGGCACGTCGGAGCAGAGAGGGTTAGAGAAGCTCGGTTGCAGACATTAATGGCTGAATTCGATAGGTTAAAGATGAAGGAGGATGACACAATTGATTCCTTCGTCGGTAAACTATCTGAAATCTCATCAAAATCTGCTTCTCTTGGAGAAACTATTGAAGAATCAAAACTTGTGAAGACATTTCTCAAGACCCTTCCAAGAAAGAAGTACATTCACATGGTTGCCTCTCTCGAACAAATGTTGGACCTAAACACGGTAAACTTTGAGGATATTGTTGGTCGACTTAAAGCATATGAAGAAAGAATCACTGAAGAAGAAGAAGACACACAAGATGATTCTGGAAAATTGATGTATACCAATACAGACTCGACGAACCAAGGAGGCCACGGCAACAATTATAGCTACCAAGGTCGAGGACGAGGTCGGTTTAACTGGAGAGGTAGAGGACGCGGGCGCTACGGCTCATTCCAACAGCAACGGGACGCCTATAAACAGGGACGTGGAGGAGATGCTTCACACATCACATGTTTCAGATGCGACAAACTTGGACACTATGTTCAAGATTGTCCAGACTTGAAACTAAAGCTTCAAGAGGTTACCGAGAAGAAGGATGACGACACTCAAGAAGCGGATGCGTTAATTATGAATGAAGTTGTCTTTCTTAATGAAAGAAAGGTAAACCCTAGCGTCCTTGAGACAGAGTGTGATATGGAAGACGTGTGGTATCTTGACAATGGCGCCAGCAATCACATGAGTGGTAACCGTCTATTTTTCTACGAGCTTGATGAAACCATTACCGGGAAAGTGCAATTTGGAGATGATTCTCGAGTTTACATAGTTGGAAGAGGCTCGGTTCGTTTCATAATCAATGGAGGAGTAAAGAAAGTCCCGAACAACGTCTACTACATACCGGCTTTACGAAGCAACATCATTAGCTTGGGACAAGCCACAGAGTCAATATGAAGAACGAAGAGTTGATGTTGCTTGATCGGACAGGGCAACTAATGGTCAAAACTACCAGGTCTAAGAATCGACTTTACAAAGTCATACTTCGTGTTGATACACAACAATGCTTACATGTGAAAGCATCTATAAACTCGTCAATATGGCACTCACGATTGGGCCATATTAGCAAAGATACGATAAGGATGATGGTCAACAAGGACTTTGTTGTCGGAATTCCAGACATTGACCACAACAGTGAGATATGTGCCTCATGCTTGCGAGGAAAACAAACCAGGAAATCTTTTCCTCAGGCAACACCGTATAGAGCTTCTAAACCTCTCGAACTTATACATGTTGATCTCTGTGGTCCTATTTCCCCACCAACGCCGGCTCACAAAAGATATGTATTTGTACTTATTGATGATCACTCAAGATATATGTGGACAGTGTTGTTGGAAGAAAAAAGTGAGGCATTCGAGAAATTCAAAAGGTTTGAGCAACTTGTTGAGCAAGAAATAGGAACCAAGTTGAAGACATTCCGAACTGATAGAGGAGGCGAGTTTGTATCTCACGAGTTCCAGGTCTACTGTGATAAGAAGGGCATCAAACGACATCTAACCGCACCGTACACGCCTCAACAAAACGGAGTAGTAGAACAGCGTAATCGGATGTTGCTCGAGATGACGAGGAGTATCTTGAAGCACATGAACTTTCCTAATATCCTTTGGGGAGAAGCAATCAGGCACGTAACCTACTTGATAAATAGAGTTTCGACAAGATCATTGGAAGGAAGTACTCCGTATGAGGCGCTGAGACAGAGAAAACCTAACCTTTCTCACCTAAGAGTGTTTGGCTGTGTATGCTACGCAGTGACAAATACAACTGGGAGAAAAAAATAAGACGATAGATCACGTGTCCTTGTGCACCTTGGAATTGAGCCGGGATCAAAGGCATATCGCCTTCTTGATCCAAAGAGCAAACGTATAGTGGTCAGCCGCGACGTCCTGTTTGACGAAGAGAAAGAATGGAATTAGAGTGATGAAGTGAGTATGAAGAGAAATACTCGAGAAGAATTTGAGGTCAGTATAAAGCAATGGACTGATAACGTTATGGAGGAAGAAGAAGCTCGGAACGCTGAAAGTAACGATGAGAGAAGTGTTGCAGAGAACGATGAAGATGACCAAGTAACAGAGGAGGAAGACGACTCTGTTCCGCAGCTTCGAAGATCAACAAGGACGACCACTCAGCCCTCTTACCTCGACGATTATATTCTTCTAGCTGAAGTGGATAGCGAGGACCTGTTAATGGTGATCAACGACAAACCGTGGGATTTTAATGAGGCAAAAGAGATGGAGGTTTGGATAGAAGCATGTAAAGATGAGATCTTTTCAATAGAAAAGAATAACACGTGGGATCTCGTGGAACTACCCGCAGGTATAAACCCTATTGGATTAAAGTGGGTTTTCAAGTTTAAGCGTGATGCTGATGGAACAATCAGTAAATACAAAGCCCGACTCGTAGCTAAAGGTTACGTTCAGCGACATGGTATAGATTATGATGAAGTATTTGCTCCAGTGGCTCGCATTGAGAACATTAGACTGATCATCGCGTTGGCAGGATCGCACGGCTGGGAGGTACATCATCTTGACGTTAAGACCGCATTCCTCCATGGAGAACTAAAGGAAGAGGTATATGTTAAGCAGCCAGAAGGCTTTATCGTACCAGGAAACGAGCATAAGGTGTACAACCTAAAAAGGGCTCTTTATGGTTTGCGACAAGCACCAAAAGCCTGGAACATAAAGCTTAACGAGATTCTTCGTGAACTAGGCTTCAAGAGATCCTCGAAGGAGCCATCACTCTACCGAAAGGAAGCGAAACAAGAACTTCTCATTGTGGTGGTTTACGTGGACGATCTCCTTGTTACAGGCTCATCACGAAAGGATATCCTTGAGTTCAAGCGAGAGATGGCAACAAAGTTCGAGATGAGTGATCTTGGTAAGCTGACATATTATTTGGGAATAGAAGTTGTACAATACGATGGAGGCATTATTCTCAAACAAGATAGATATGCTCGGAAAATATTGGAAGAAGCCGGTATGAGTTCTTGCAATTTGGTTCATGTCCCGATGGAGTTGAATGCTCAATTCTCGAAAGGAAAAGATGAGAAGACGACAGATGAAAGAGAATACCGGCGACGTATTGGATGTCTCCGATATTTACTCCACACTTGACCTGATCTTTCCTTTTGTGTTGGAGTTCTTAGCAGATATATGCAGGAGCCCAAAGAATGCCATGGAGCCGCATTAAAGCAGATCCTTCGGTACCTTCGTGGAACCTGCTCACTTGGGTTGCGTTATTCTCGAGATGAAGATGTAAGACTAACGGGTTACAGTGATAGCTCTCACAACGTAGACCAGGACGACGGTAAAAGTACATCAGGTCATATATTTTACCTCGGCAAGAGCCCTATCACTTGGAGTTCAACGAAAGAGTTCGTCGCGCTATCGTCATGTGAGGCTGAGTTTATGGCAGCTACTGAGGCAGCGAAACAGGCAATTTGGCTTCAGGAACTCTTAAGTGAAGCAATTGGAGAGGAAAGCAAATGTGTGGTTATCCATGTTGATAACAAATCTGCAATAGCTCTCACAAAGAATCTTGTGTTTCACGGCCGTAGCAAACAAATACATCGAAGATTCCATTTTATAAGAGAGTGTGTGGAGAAGGAGTAAGTTGAAGTCGTGCACGTTCCAGGAACCGAGCAGAAGGCGGATATTCTTACTAAGTCGCTTGGAAGAATTAAGTTTAAAGAAATGAGAGATCTTATTGGAGTTCAAGATGTGTGTGAAGATAAGCTCAAGCTTAAGGGGGAGAATGTTGATAAGCTTGGAATAGCTTAGGGATCAAGCTATCTATTTGCGAAAAAAAGGAAAGTCCTCTTATAATTAGGAGTATCTAATTATATTGTGTCAAGTGTGTTTAGGACTTATCTATCCATATATATATCGATAACAATATGTGTTGTGATGGCGTGAATTGTGTGATTGAGATGCTTAAGTTTTGTGGAGTTTCTTAAGCATTAATAAGAGAGTATTCTTATTTGATATTTTGATCTTTGATTCTTAAAGTTGTGATTCAATAAATATTGTATAGTTTCGTTTATGCGACTTGCTCTTTGTAAACATAGAAAAGAAACACGGACGATTCAACATATGTTTGTTAAAATACATCACCTTAATATTACATTGGTACCAATCACAACATGAGCGATGACTAATAATATAATTTAATAGATTACAAGAAGAGAAAACTAAGATTTGATGAGGAGGGAATGATTAGGAACGTGAGGAAATGAAGGAGACGAAGGAGAAGGCCAAAGCTGAGCGAATTTGACCTTGGAGATGCTTTCTACTACTCCAGAAGGTGTTACCTTTCCGACCACCGTCACCTTCTTTGTTGCTATATCAATGGTGTATGATGTCACCCCTGTTAAATTTTATTTAACAACTATGTAGTTAGTTATCCATTGTTTTTCATTCAAATTTTCTATAGAAAAGTAAAAAGTTGTCTCTCAGAAGTATCCGATGATCAGGAAAAGTCAAATCACTAAACTTCAAAGCTCCTAACCACTATCATTTTTATAATATTTATCTTTTGACAAAAATTTGACAATATCTCACATACGGTCATCTATCCGTTAAATTGTATATATAAATGTTCTGGTTTTGACTCTTTGGTACCTTCCATTTTGGAGATATGCTTTCTAACCTTCCCTTCACATCCCTTGCAATGGATCGATACCCTCAAAATCACAACCTACCAAAAAAAAATTGAACAGTTTGTTACTAAATTCAAGAACACATAAGTGATAACAAAAACAACAACAAACAAAAAGAGCCACATGTTAAATTTATGTACGCTTTATGTTATGTGCAGATATTATATATACAACTATATAGGTATCAATCACTCTTTGAATACAGTGGTGGAGAATATTTGAATAAATTGAACTACTATTGATTCACAACTGCATGAAACTTTTAGGGTGAAAAAGATGGACGTGCTATTAAAATTAAAGTAAAAACTCTATTTCATTAAGCATACGGAATATTATACAGGTAACCTTTTTGAATGAGGAATATACTGGTTACTTGAACAAACCAATTCATCAAATGAAATTTTAAACCATTAAATACTTTGGTTAAAAGAAGATCAATCAAACCTGATCATCATCAGTGGATGGAGCCGGCGATGAACCATTGGTTACAGAAGACGAGGAAGATGAGGAAGTAGAAGATGATGAATAAGAAGTGACGTTGCGGTCACTGAAAGGAATCAAATCCTTAGAACGATCCGATGACGATAACCAAAGGTCCTTATCATCTTCTTTAGAAGACTTATGATCCTTTAAGAGATACCTCGACGATGATGAGCCTTGTAGAGAACTCCTCGATCTCCTCAGGACGTCGCTTACGTCAGCTGAGCTTTTCCGGCGAGCCTGAACGTCTCCGCCGTGAGCCGTAGTGATCTTCCGACCGCTTGAAGACTCAAAAGAGTTTCTACAGCTCATGGTGGGACGAGGAATTGGGATGAAAGGCATCTCGGAAGCGAAGCATGGGGCGGTTTTGTCCCTGTTGTTATTAGGGTTTTGTCTCCGGCGGAGGCTATCCACAGATCTGCGGCCTCCGGTGATTTCTCCGTCGTGGGGAAGTGTACTTCGTCGTACGGCTGTTGATGCCGGAGAAGAGCAGAAAATATCACTTATTCTCATTCTCTCTCTATCTCTCTCTTTCTCACTGTAACACTCACACTGTCTGTCTGTTTTATGACAAGAATAGTAGTGTGACTGCTACTAATATGGGTTTTAAAGAGGAGAGTTGTGAATCGTTCTATTATAATCTTTTACAAAGAAGAAAAGATAATATTTTTATAGAATGGGTCCATTTCATAAGGAGTGTGCGGAAAGCATACTTTGGAGCATTATAGATCTTGCACCTTCATTACCATTTTACTTTTGTTTGATTTCCACATTTCCACTCCGTATACTTTCTACGATGGCATTTATAAAACAAAGGTTCCCACAAGTTTAAGAATTGTTTTCTATAATTGATTATATTTCAACCTCTTCCATATATGTTTGGGAATAGTTCTCAAATTTGTTTGTGATTTTTTCTTAAAAACTTTATGTTGTGCTACTTTAATTTTTTTTAGAAGGGTAACATATTAATAACGTTATTTTGACCCATCCACAACAACAAAGACATTTTAGCCTCTAAAAAGTAAGAACAGAAATTGTCAAAAGCTTGACAAAATAGTGTGTATATTTTTAGCAGCAGAATGATGAAGCTTTGTTCATTGACTCCTAAAAGACGAGGTGAAGATATGGAGTGGTGTGCGTCAAAGGGAGATGTTGGTTGTGCTACTTTCGTAGCGGCAAGGAGACTATCACTTCGTGATCTCATGGTCTATAGACCCTATACAGATCGATCCACCTTTTTTGCTAGGCACTTGAGATGTCAAGTACAACAATGATTTTCGATAATAGCGTATGAGATTCGTATTTAGGTTTTATCATATAACATGATATTCATTAACCATATGAGTTCCGATCAAGTGGTGTTTTGGTGTATCCTAGTCTTGGAGCTCTAGTTCGTCTCCCTGTTGGGCAAAACTTCACGAAGTCTCAACAGTAAACCTAAGAATTTTGTATAAACATTTCTCTATGTTAATCCCAATATGATAATTGATCCAGATTAGAGTCTGATTTATAAAGGGTATGTAAGCTCGTTAAATACAAGCAAAGTATCTGAAACATTCTTCCTGAAACCTGAAACCAATGGGTCCAACATTGTACGTATGACTTACCACTTCAAATACCACTGGACCACATCTGCTGGATTTCATTAACACAACACCAAATTCAGTTATTAGCATGATCTGATATACAAGATAATGCTATTTTCTTAATTTCTGTTCTAAAGATTAACATCTGGCATTGAATATATTGAAAAAATGTTAAGTTTTAATTATGATTAATTAAAACATTCATATCGCAGTAAGTAGTATTATCATATTAATAAATTACTATTTTTACTAGTCCTATATATGTAGTGTAAAAAAGAAGAATAGGATTATACATCGTATATACCCACTAAGTAATGTGTCAAAGTGGGGACAAGTATTGAAAAAGCTGGGATTCAACTTTTGCTAGAATGATTACTATCACTAACATATATACAACTTTGAACCTAGCCACTAATCTCATAATTGAAATATAACTACTGCCTATAAATATACTAAGTTACTTATATATTCAATTATATATGCTTAGTCCTTCTCTGTATCTAAACTTTGCAAAAATATTCTGTGACCGTATTTATAGATTGTAATCTTCGTTTTGTTTATTTGAATATCATATATTCAAAAGAATACTTAAGTATATCAAGATAGTTAAAAATTATATATTTACAAAAAATATACAATTTAAATTATAAATACTAATTATTTCATTTTTATACTTCGCCGAAAAACATGATTACAATTTAAATGTGCCAAAACAATTAAGCTCAAGTATTTAGTTTTTTAGTTAGAGACCAACTTAAAAAATGCGAACGATAGAAATTAAAATTTTATGATTTTAAAATTTTTTGTTAACGAACAGTAGCTTGAAAAAAGCTCCAAAAAATTAAAAAGAGAAGAACCATGTATGAATAACTAAAAGACGTTTTGAAATTAATTTCATTTTGGTTTGGAAAAAATATATGAACTTGCCGAAAATAAAATAAAAATAAAATCAATAACTAATGACCAAAAATCGTAATTCACAAGGTGCTCTTTTACGACCTTTATTTCGGAGATCAGTATCAACAACCCAATGGGCCTTCACGTGCTCTGAAATAGGTAGGTGATAACCAAGGTGTGATTTCAAATTAGAAACTTTAACTAGAAGCTAGAGAATTTATGTAAATTCACAGTTTGACCAGAAACTTTATCATATTCCGATAATATTTTCATGATAGTCGCATATGATGCGCATGAGAAAATAAATAATGCATCAGCAGGATAAAAATTAATGGTTAACTGTAGGTTCTCACAAACTTAGTTGTATTCGTTTGAGTTTCTTTGAGGCCTCCACTTTACGACTTAACAGCATAGAAGTCTTCGATTATGGATCACCAAAATGTAACCAATTGTTCATACTCTTGAATTTCCAGTATTGTTCCTTTTACAAGTAAGTGTTTTGTAGATTGTTTGTATTTGATTAAGACTTATTCTTGGATTCACCCCCTAGGGTGAACCTAGAGGTTCACCAACCAATAGGATATTGTTATTTCATATTTGATATCTTTTAAAAAGGGAAACAAAATCTTGTTAAGTATTATTATGTTTTTAAAATAAAAATACAAAATAAAATATTTATAAAAACGAAAAATCTTTTAAAAATAGTGTAACATTATATTATGTTTTAAAATAAAAGATAAATATAAATAAATAAAGTAATAATTGCAAAATATTTTTGATTTAATGTTTAATATTTAATTTTGATTTAATGTTTAATATTTATCCAAAGGGTTTATGGTTTACATAAAGGTTTAGGGTTTAGGATTAGGGTTTAGGGTTTAGTATTTTTTAAAGATTTTTTTGTTTTTTGTAAATATTACTATTTTCTTATTTATTTTTTTGTATTTTTATTTTATGATTTACCCAAGGGTTTAGGGTTAAGGATTAGAGTTTAGGGTTTACTGTTTATGATTTACCCAAGGGTTTAGGGTTTAGGATTAGAGTTTAGGGTTTAGTGTTTTAGTGTTAAAAATTTAGTGTTTATGATTATCCAAGGGTTTAGGGTTTAGGATTAGATTTTAAGGTTTAGTGTTTATGATTTACCCAAGGGTTTAGGGTTTAGAATTAGAGTTTAGGGTTTAGTTTTAAATATATTTTTACAGAATTATTTTCGTTTTATTAATGATTATTATTATATATTTATTTTGTATTTTTATTTTAAAAACATAATATAATTTAACAAGATTTTGTTTCCTTTTTTAAAAGATATCAAATTTGAAATAACACAATTCTATTGGTTGGTTAACCTAGAGGTTCACCCTAGGGGGTGAACCCAAGAATGATTAATCTCTCTTGAGGATTGTATCCTCTTTGTTCTTGTCAATGTATATGGAAATATTTGCTTCACTCCAGATCGGATTATAAATCCTTGATCAATTTGATTAATGAGTTGGACTCTTATCCTAAGTTCCATGGGGTTGTCTATAATAATAAGTTGTCTAATCATTTGTTAAAAAATAAAGATTTAAGAATTTTATTTTTAGACCTTTTTTCCAATGGCAAGATCTAAATTCTTAGGGAAGATCTCAATTTAACATTCTCCGTTCGGTAATTAGGCAGACAAAACTCAATACAAGAAGTTTTAGTAAATATATCAGAATTACAAATAGCGTATCATATCCGGACCAAATCCATTTTCTTACTCCGTTTTTGTTATTTTAAAAGTGGAATAAAGTCTAATAAAAAAAAGAAGTCTGAAGTCTAATAAAATAGTAAACCAATTATCTTTTCTAAGAAAACGAAAAGAGAACCACATGCTTTTATAGGCTCGAATCAAAGACCTCAAACGTAAAATAGTCATTGAAAACTTTACTTTCTTAGAACCTCCAAAACCAACATTCTCTTTAACTTGAAACATCTTCACTTTCCAATCTGATTTACAAACCTAAAAACTTGAAACCTGATTACCAAAAAACAAAACAAAAAAACAAAATGATGCTACTATTCAAACCGTCTACAGCCCATGCAAAAAGGTCAAAACCACGTCCATACCAAAGCTTCTCCGAATCTCTACTGATGGACAGTATCGAAGCAACAGAAGCTTTCACCAAGAAATGGATTTCACCGGACCTCTCCGCCTGTTCCTCATGCACACTCTCCTCCATTTTCTCCACCGACAACCGCGTCGAAGGAAGAAAATTTGTAGACGTCATAAACAGCTTACAATACGCGATCCAAGGAGTTATGCTGGTGAATCCCGAGTCACACAAACTCATTACAAGAGCACACAATCTCCTCAGCACCGCGATGAAACACTTGGAGAAAGAGTTCTACCGAGTTCTAAAGTCGAACCGACGGAGTCTCGATCCAGAATCCGTCTCTCTTCGATCCATCCCATCTTTCAACCCGAGGAAAAAAGTCTCCGTCTACTCAAACGTTCCCAAATCCGAAGAGGCGAATATCATGACCGATCTTCAGATGATCGCTGACTGTATGATATCTTCTGGCTACGAGAACGAATGTGTTAAAACGTACAAGAAGATAAGAAGGTCGATCATCGTCGACGCGTTGAGCAAGTTAGGTTTCGAGAATCTAGGTTTCGGAAAGATTCAGAAACTAGACTGGGACAGCATGGAGAAAAACATACAAAAGTATTTAGAAGCTACCAAGATTGTAATAAACAATCTCTTCGACGGAGAACGTATCTTATGCGACCACGTTTTCTCCTCCTCGGTGTCCGTCGCCGAGTCTTGCTTCTCAGAAATCACACTCGATAGCGCTCTGACTCTCTTTATCTTCCCCGTGAGCGTCGCGAGGTGTCGCAAATCCGCGGAGAAGATCTTCTTGACTCTCGACGTTTACCAGACGATCTCTAACCTTCTTCCACGTATAGAAGAGATCTTCAGCTACGACTCGACTTCTGCCGTTAGGTCGCAAGCCGCCGACTCGCTGAGGAGCCTCGGCGAAGCTATTAACTCGATGGTGGCCGAGTTCGAAGCTTCCGTGGCGAAAGAGTCGTCGAAGGCGGCGATACCTGGTGGTGGAGTTCATCCGCTCACGAGGTACGTGATGAACTACGTCGTGTTCTTGGCTGATTACAACGAGTCTCTCGCCGGAGTTCTCACGGAGTCGGACCTGCCTTTGCCGGAAGATTACTACAGGAACAGCAACGGTGACAAGAACGACGTTGGAGAGGCATGTTCTTCTTCTTCTTCTTCGACGGTGACTACTAGACTCGC
This sequence comes from Brassica nigra, assembly GCA_016432835.1. Taxonomy (NCBI): domain Eukaryota; kingdom Viridiplantae; phylum Streptophyta; class Magnoliopsida; order Brassicales; family Brassicaceae; genus Brassica; species Brassica nigra. The sequence goes on along the minus strand of CM028245.1, from coordinate 9,259,402 downwards.
GTGGCTGATCCTGGTCTTGCTTTGTAAGATCGACACGAAGTCTCGGATGTACGAAAATGTGGCTCTATCGTATCTTTTCTTGGCGAACAATCTTCATTACGTGATCTCCAAGGTACGCAAGTCGAACCTGAGGGTCGTGCTGGGAGACGAGTGGGTGACAAATCACGAAGGGAAAGTGAGTCAGTACCTAGAAAAGTACGAGAAGGTGGCTTGGGGAGAAGTGTTGGCGTCGCTCTCCGATGGAGAGACGGTGTTGCTCGAGGAAGACGTGGCGAAAGAGCGGTTGAAGCGGTTCAACGAAGCGTTCGAGGAAGCGTTTCGGAAGCAGAGCGGTTGGGTCGTGCCGGATTCGAAAATGAGAGAGGGTTTGAAAGATACCGTGACGAAGAAGTTAACTGATGTGGCTTCGTTGTTTTATGAGAAGTACCACGTGGAGACTTGGAAGGATATTGTCAGATTCGTCCCTAAGGATTTGGGTGATTACCTTTCTGACCTTTATTTAGGTACGGGGAGAACTTGTATGATTGTTCCTTCACTAAAACTTTCGGAATCTGGACGTTCAAAACTTCCTGAATCGGGGCGTTGAAAAGTGTATTGGAGAAAGTGGTGTTTGTGTAAATATTTTACGTTAAAGGTTATAGTGATGAAAACTGATAGTTGGATCGATCTTCGATGGGAGCCCTGTGATTGCTTAACAAGTGTGTTTATATCGTTTCTACCTTTGTTGTAAGTATGTGACTGATCAATATGTGTACAATGTGACTTTGATCACGTTTTATATCCCTCAAAAACGTAATAGCCCAGCTTAGAAGAGATATTCTTCATGTAAGCCTATTAGATTTGTGTCTATAATTCATTTTTTTTGTTATCAACATTCTGTCTGTGTAATGAACAAAGAACTGTGCAAAGGATCTTATTACAATTATCATTGACTTTCAAGCAAGTTCCTACAACTAAAGTAGAAATGGACATGTATTTTGATATTTCAACAAACCCTGCTTGGTTCTTCAAGCCCACTCTAACTCGAACTCTTCTCCAATTATCCTCGGTTCTTCGATTTCAGTCTGCGGTATCTCAACCACTTCCTATATATCCCCAGTGAGGTGCGAAAGTTTCTAGAGACCTAAGGGCAAGTTTATCCCTAAAATTCTTAAATGGGTCCTTAAGTTTTTAACTTTTTTTTTTTTTTTTTTTAAAAAAAAATTAAAAATCAACCAATCGCGGGACGCCACGTGTAGGTGGGTCCCGCAAATAGTGAAAAATCCCAGAAATAATCGATCCTTAATCTAAAGCTTTTGTTACCGTTTTTATTAAAAATGGTGGGACCCACCATTAACTTTTGGTAAAAAACCCCTTCTGGAACCTCCCGATAATTGTGGTCTAAGGCAAGTTTTGAAACGAGGCCCTTCAATAGAAATTTTAATACATATTTAATGTAGTTTTAAAACAATATAATAGAATGAAAACAAAAGCATAGCATATAAATTTTAAACTATTACCAACAACAAAACAAAACAAAAGAAATATAACTGTGTAAAAAAAGAATGATGACTTTGAATGAAATTTCAAAAAGACAATATGGTCACCGAAATCAAAGATGACAACATGTTTAAATTATTTAAGTTTTTTGTTCCTAGTTTTTCGAAAAATCTACCCAGAAAAATTGTTTTTAAACTCAAAAGATTGAACTGATTACTTTTTTATTTGTTTTGGATTCAAATCTTATTTTTCTGTTTGTGATCTATTTTCAGTTTAAAATATGGTTGCTTTTCCATAAGCTTTTTTTCCATAAGCTTGAATTCAACCAAAAAAAAATAATAAACATAAGAAAGCAAGAATGGATTGAATCATTCGAACGTGGGTTAATAACAATGGATTTTGATACTCAAAATAAAAAATTACTATGATACAATTCACTTTGTATAATAGGGGGCCTTAAAAACTTTTGTATAATTGGGGGGCTGGGACAAATGTCTTTCTAAACACATGGTGAGCACGGCTCTGTATGTCCCATGTCGCCTCACTTTTCTTTGTTCATCTCATTTTGTTTTTGTCTGAAAACTATGAACCCTAATTTTAATTTCACCCCAAATATTTGTTAACCTAAAATGACAAAACAATGTCGTTTTGATAAGTTGAATAGAAAAAAAAATCAATTTGGTCTGATTTGAAACTGACTATTACTATTTTAGCCTCGCATGTGCAACCTCAGCACCTAAAGCTAAGTAAATTGAAATCAGATCCAGTTATGTAGTAATTAACCAGATTGAAAAAAAATTATGCGTGAAATTCAAAATAAAAATAGTTCGTGGTGATTTTAGCTTGATCCAATAGTTTATGTATGAAAACAATAGAGAGGTCAAGTTCGTGGGGGAATTGACCGTTTTCCCAATCTTTTTTCACCTTACAAAAATAATCTTAGAATTTTACTTTGTTTTTTCTTGGGACAATAATTTATACAGTAAGTAAATTGTAATTGAAAAGAGGTGCTAGAGGCTATTACTTTAGGCTTTTTTTTTTGAACACTGCTATTACTTTAGGCTATAGTTCATTAATACTGAATTTAAATGTATTCAGTCACGTTGACTTGTTTATAAACCGCTAAATATAAATATATTTTAGAGAAGATTTAAGATAGAAATTATTCATGCCTGTTATATCATTAATTCTAACGGGTTACGAAAGTGTAGCTACGAAAGTGAATGAACAACGTACCTGCTACCAGAACGGATTAAGACAGTTTTAACATTTAACACAAACGTGATACTTAAGACATAGTCGACTAGTCTAATGTCTTTCCGTGACATATATCGTATTTTAAGAGTTAATATAGGCGGAATATGCTTGCCTGTCACAGTCTCACCTACAAAAAGTAAAAATGCTTGCGTCTCTGGTGATGAAATAAAACAAAAGTAAGAATGATTGTATCCGACATCTTGTTGTTACGTTGGTCAATATTCAGTAATAAAATTTTGAACCTGGTATATTGTGGAAGGATGATGAACGTTTGGATATGAAATAAAGAGTTGCCAAATCTTTCGCGTATGATTAGCACTAGATTTTGCACTAAATATTGCGAATATGGTCTCTTTAGCTGCTACTAAACAGGTATTTAGTATGACTGGTACTAAATCCAGCAGTAAATATTACGAAATGGTATCCTTAGCCGTCTGGCTACTAAACAGGTAATTAGCAGACATTATTAGAGAAACACTAATAAAAAAATAGTTACGCTAATGTCAAATCTAGACACAATTTCTCGCTCGTGAGTCGTAACCAGTCCCGCATAGACACCATTCGAATGTACTTCCTTTAAACTTTTGCAATTATAAACTATAAAAAACTTTAATTTTTGAGCATATAATGAAATCTTTGTAGTAACAAATACATTTGCGTTCTAGCAAAACAGTTTAATTCATTATTTTATCTTCTAGAAAACTACTCTTGTACCAGCAACAAAGTACTCCAAGAACATCAATGACATTCCAACCATAACCTTGGGCCAAATATATTGTTCTGCTTTTTCTGTAGATATGAATAATTTTACATGTTATATACACATTGTCATGTTTGATCTATAAAACCTGATCACATGCAGCATGCTGGACCAAAACTAGAAATTTTGTTTTAATATTCTTTGTTTATAAAGATACAGATGGGGGTGCCTCGATTAAGATAGAACTCATTTATTGATTGCTATATACTTATATATAATCATTTACAGAAAATTTATATGAAAGAGACAATCAAATTGACTCAGTATGGACTCTATGGAAGGATTAAATTAAATGAAAAGAAATAAACGAGAGAGTAGACTCAACATAGCTCCCCATGTGCATGTATACATGTAAATGCACAAACAACTGCATGTATATAGTAAGTTATTAAAGTCATAACCAATTAACCATAAACCCCCAAAGCAATAAAAGATCAATATAATATTTTTGTTTTGATACATTTATTTACTCGAATTCGAATACGATGGTATGGACAAGTATTGTATATATATATGGCGAAAGCACATCAAGGAGTGGTATCTTTTAATAATTACGTTACGTATGTATAATGCATAAGGTCAAGCATCCAAATGAGAAGAAGACCTTAAACTTACAACTCTATCAATTATCTTTTCATCATAGATATAGCAGGAAATTTCAGTTATATATCATATATATATCCCTATATATATTTCACTTTTATGCCGCCAAAGGAAAGTTTCAATAGTTCTTCCATCATTTGGAAATTCTTCTAAACTACTCTAATGCATTCAATAATACAGTTGCGCCCTTTATTACATGTAGCTACTAGCTAGTATTCTTCTATCCAATATAGATTATTATTAGGGCTATTCTTATTATTATTCACTGTTTAAGGTTAAAGGACTATTAATTTTACAAAAACTTTAAAGACTCCATCAAAGCTGAAAGCACCGTTCTTGCTGGTAGCGATGATCATGTTCCGAATGTATTTGTCGATGATCTTGGTCGTTGTTGTCATCGGCCTTGTTGACTCTCTGTCTGCCACTGTTCCTTTCTTATCACACTTATATTATAGGACCAAGCAGAAGCAGTACTGGGACCAAGTAAGTATGATAACATACAGAGTTGACCTAGCAGATAATGGATAGTAACTTAGTAAGTAAGAATGTGGAGAATATTAATGTGTTGGTATCAATCTTTGTCACTGTTTATTTTCCACATCCAACTTCATGCATTTTTTAAAAAAAATTCTTGCATTTGATAGATCCTTATATTATTATGAATGTGTATTTATGGGGACTATAACTGCGATTGCAGCTTTGTTATATCCAATATTTTAAGAAAATTGGACGAAGTCGTCTTGCTTGACTACTAATGTCGTCTCCTCATTTATAATCTCAGTCACAAATATGAAAGTTAAATAGATTTTGACACAATTTCAAGCAGCCTCGTTGACTGCATTTATCTATATTTCGTCGTTATCTATCAAACAACCAACTTTTCAATCATCTTACTATGATTATATCTAAACCATAATATGAAAGTCAAACTAGAATTGACAACTATTTGTAATATTTTTTTTCAAAATATGTTTTTAACAAAAAGGTTTACTAATAAATTGCTAATGTGAACGCTTTGAAATACATGTTCAGATTACTAAGGGTTCGAAAATAAACGTAAGGATCAAGTGTGGTACGGTTCTAATAATTAAAAGTTCTATTAATTAAAATATATATATATATATATATATATATATCTGTTATTAGAGCATCATTAACCTAAATGTTTAATTAGGGATGCTTATTCTTTTTTTAATAATTTTAGTTGTAAAAGTGATCTAAGAACCAAGGCTAAGAACCCTGAATTTTTTTTTGTCTCCAATGCAAGTTGCTTATGGAAGACTGATCCTGGTTAGTTTGAAAGAAATAAACACAAGCATACAATGCATTATAATGGCTGATACAAGTCCTGTGATCCTACACAAACATACAAGTCTCGTGACTCTCTACACAAACATACAAGTCTCGTGACTCTACAACAAAAATGACTCGTTATATAAGAGCACCACAAGTGAGGAGATGGTTTGGTGATGAAACTATTGAGGAGAGAATATGATGGTAATGAGTAGTCCCATTACCTTATTAGCACAATGCTTGTGATGATCTCACACTCTTCCACCGTCTTCCACTTCTTATCACCTGTGCAGCAATCAACAGCAATCACCTGTTCTCGCTTTTCGCCGCGAGTCATAGGTCTGTTCCACAAGAGTCAATGAGTAACCACTAGAAAAGAAGAATGTTGATCACTTGTACATGGAAGAGTCGACTATTATACCTGCAAGTAGCTACTATATCATCAAGGAGGTTCTCGAGTTGCTGCTGCATATCCTCCAGCTTTTCAAAAGCAAACAAACACACATAAAATTATCAGTATTTTTCTCAGAAACATTTGATGCTATATTTACATTTTTAAAGTGCATTTTACCTCATGAAAAAGAATATTTAACTACTGGGACGTTAATTTCTTGACAATATCAGAGTTAGACAGAAGAGTCTCTACATCATCTTCCTAAAGTAACCATTGTGAGAGAAGAAGAAGCAGAGTAGAACATTAACAACATCAATCAATACTTGAAGCGTAGACAGTATAAATCTCTAGAAAGATCAAAGCTTTAAAGTTCCTATCAGTGGCATTCTCTCTCACAACACTAGGCTAGCCAGAAACTATTACACTAGGCTAAAGTACCAGAGACATCATAGTAGCAAGTATTCATTCAAACATGATCCAAAGCAACCAAATTTACCAATGTTTTGAAAACCGGACCGGACATCGACTCGGTGTAGCTACTGGTTGACTGGTTGGACCGGTTCAACCGGTCAAACCGGTTTTCTATTTATGAAAAATTATATATATATATATATAATTATATATTTATATTACATGAACTTTACTTCTATATATAATATATATTCTCTTTCTTTTCTATAATTAACTAAATATAAATAATAAATAGAAATCTAATAATATATAGTAAAAAATTGAATAGTGAATACTATGTAAACTGAAAATGATAAAATCATATGATTTACAATTAAAATTATCATATTTATTTATTTTACAAATAACATCTCAAATTTTATGAATATGGTAAAATAAAACTAGTATATGAAAGTTAAAAATAGAATTTTCACATTGTTTCTTAAAAATACAAAATTAATTAAATAGTGATAGTTGAATACTAATTATAAAGTATTAAATTTCAGCTACTAATAATTAAAATATTTAATTATATATTAATTTTTAAGAACCGGGTTTTAAAATTGACCCGGGTCACCGGTTTGACCGGTTTTTAGCCGATTTTACCGGTTTTTCATAAATCCGGGTTTTAAACCGAACCGGACTCGGCTTCTTCAGCGAGTCACGGTCGGACCGGTTCGACCGGCCGGTCCGGTCCGGTTTTCAAAACACTAAACAATCAGTAACATTATATTCAAAGAACTTGCCTTTAAGAACTTCCGACGACCTGCTGAGCAACGCTCGTGACCAGCCTCTTGTGAGTCAGCATCACTCCTTCGGGCAGACCCGTCATGTCGAAGGAGTAAAGAAGCGCCACCACGTTGTCAGACGAGATCTCAACGGCCTGTTTCGCGATCTCCGCCGGGGTGAAGAACGGGTTCGCGGCAGTTGCGGTCGCGCCGCGGAAGGAGGCGGCGAGAAAAGAGAGGACGAACTCCGGGTAGTTTAAGAGGAGAATCACCACAGACGTCGTGAGAGAGAGAGAGAAAGGAACACGGAGGGCTGAGAGAGAGGGCTGAGAGAGAGACACATGTCTACTAGCACCGCTGCTTCTTGTGCTTAATTAAGCATCGACGCTTCTTTAATTTGGGTATTTTTTTTTTTAAATCAAAAAATATTAAGTACTCTTCTAAGAATCCCCGTTAATGATGCTCTTAGTAACTATGGCGCGGTGTGATTCGGATGATCACCAGTCGAAGTCTAAACTTCTATAGCGTGAATCTTTTACAAACAGAAAAACTGTTATTCACCTACGTCTTAAAAAAAACTATTATTCACCTTTAAAGATATTGTATTTACAGTACCTAATGTTAATTATTTGTTTTCATTTTCTTTTTGTATTATTTTAATTTGCCGACTACAAAAATTATTAATAGTGTTATTCAACTAGCTTGTGATACTAATGCATATCACGTATGGTAAATAAAGAAAATTAGTCAAGTTAAAAGCAAAAAACGTAGTTTAGAAATTTTTGTTGTATTGGGGTTCGTGCTCAAATAAAAATTATGCTTTTTGTAAGCTCAAGGTTGTGAGCCTGGTGGTTCAGCAGACTGGTGGATGGGCTACACACATGAAGGGATGTGTAACATTCTAGTGACGGCAAGATCAGTTACAGATTGGTGACGTGTCACATGTTAGTTGGAGTTGATAAACACGCCTTGGCGACAAGTCAGGAAGATTTGTACTTATCAGGATATGGGAATAGATTCACTAAGGTGTACTTAACTAGATTATAGATGAATGTTCTAGGTTAAGCAACTGAGCGAGAAAAAGCTTGAGCAAGTGGCGTGTTCTTGTCAAGTATTAATCATCGAATGTTCAGGAGGAACAGTTCGATTGTGTATTGTTAAGATTAGAAATTGGTCCGTCTCTAGTCGCCTGTGACTGAGAGTAAATCAGATTAAACAGATCTAGGAAGATTGTTTAAAGGATTTCTAATAATCAAGGAAAGTGTTCTTGAAATTTCTTTGTGTGTTCCTTCAACTGGTAGTCTTCGAACTTTCAATTGGTATCAGAGCAGAAAACCTCTGTAGTATCAATACTACAAACAGGTTGAGATCCTGCGTGTGTCATGGACATCATGAAGGAACTTGTCACGCTACAAAAACCTATCATGCTTGATGGTGGGAACTTTGGTCATTGGAAGGCACAAATGCGGCACTTAATCAGGGGAATTGATGAGGATGCCTGGACAGCCGTTGATGAAGGATGGTCTGCCCCCACAGTGCTGATGGATGACCAGACAATGGGTCCAAAACCAAAAGACAAGTGGACAGATTCTGAGAAAGCTGCATCAAAATACAACTCTAAAGCTCTTACAGTCATATTTTCTTCAGTTGATCTAGAGCAGTTCAAAATCATCCAGGGTTGCGAGTCTGCTAAAGAAGCATAGGATACCCTAATCAATCACTTTGAAGGGAACACAAGTGTGCGAAGAACGAGGATTGATCATCTAGCCTCAAGATTCGAAAATCTTCGAATGGATGATGATGAACCTATTGATGGATTCATATCAAAGATCAGTGAACTGGCGAGTGAATCCTTAGTGTTGGGAAAGAAATTTGAGGAAAAGGATCTTGTGAAGAAGCTACTGAGATGTTTACCACCTTGATTTGATGCCTACAAAGCAGTTCTAAACATTGCTGTTGACACTGATGAGATGAAGTTTGACCAACTGTCAGGCATTCTAAAGGTACATGATCTTGAGAGAAAGGATCGAGTATCAAATACCCAGAAGAGTATTGCGTTTACAGCTGAGTCTAAAGAGGGGAACAGAGTTGCTAAGATTGAGGAAAATCTAGGACTGATGGCTCGTAACTTCAACAAGTTCATTAAAAGAATGGAGAAAGGAGGGAATCGATCAGGTGGTCGGTTTCAGAGGAATGAGCCGGATTGCAGTAACTCTCAATACCCAAGCCAAGATGCATCTAAAAACTCCAAGAAGAAAGAACTTCCGTAATGAGTGTCCTCTAGCTAAACGAAAGGAACTCAAGTGCATAGAGTGCAAAGGCTATGGCCACACTCGAAGTGAATGTCCCAACAACCTGAAAAAGGATAAATCAATGGTGTGTTTCAGCGACACTGATTCTGGAAGTGAAAGTGATGGAGAAGAACTGCATTTGAACTTCATGGCCTTGATTGCAGAAGAAAGTGAAATGAAACTGGAAGCTGTCAATGAATCAGGTGATGGAGAAGATGAAAATGATCTCAATCACGATCTTGAGGAAGAATACAAGACTCTGTTTAACAAGTTTGCTGAACTTAGTCATGAGAACCTGCAACTTCTTAAAGACAAGGCAATGTTGAAATCCCAAGTAAACATTCTGGAGTTAGAGAAACCCTCAAGACAGAAGACAGAACCTTCAATATTGAAGGAATCAGATCAGGAGGTCCTTGCAATAAGGAGAGCGATGGTTGAACAAGAGAGGGTTCAGAAACTGTTTGAGTTAAAGGTAAACCATCTAAATGAACTGTTGGAGAAGGAGATAGATAAGAGTAAACTTCTCGAAAGCAAGCTCAGTGAGAACCACAAGCATATAAGGATGCTGACTACTGGAACCACTACTTTAGACCATCTCTTAACCATCGGACAGTGTCCAAGCACAAACTGGGGTCTAGGTTTTCAGGGATCTACGTCCAAGTCAGGTGAACTGTTCGGAAAATCCGTCTTTGTGAAAGAAGTACCACAAGAAAAGGATTTGGCAAAATCAGAGAAACCTCCTATCATCAGTGTGAACTCAGAGAATAAGAAGAAATCCGTGGTCACTCGAAGAGAGAACGGATGTCATTTCTGTGGAAGACGCTGTCACAATGTGAGGTTTTGTTATTTTCGCCAACATCAGTATCAGCGTGCTTGGAAATTGAATTTGTGCTATGTTGAACCCTCACTGTATGGACATGTATGGATAGCCAAGCAAGATCTGTACCCGAATTACAAAGAACAAACCTCAGGAGTGTCACACAACAAAAGCAGTGAGCTACACTCTGAGGTAGAGGAGATCCTGACATGCAACTTTGCAAGCACAAAACATGATGACCATCTTGTGAGCAATGTTGCCTACACAAGTGCTGAGAAAAATTGTCAAAATGACTCCATCTGGTACTTTGATAGTGGATGCTCGAGACGTATGACTGGAAATTAAGAGTACATTGAAAATCTTGAGTGTATCAAAGTAGGTAAAGTAACTTTTGGTGATGGAGGACAAGGAAAAGTCCGTGGAGTAGGTGTAACGGCAAGAGCTGGTCTTCCACGTCTCATAAACGTCTACTACGTAGATGGACTCAAGGCTAATCTCATAAGTGTCAGTCAACTCTGTGACGAAGGATTGGAAGTCATCTTTAGTCGAAAAGAATGCCGAGCAGTGGATGCCGTACAGAATGTTGTGCTGTATGGTGTAAGATCTGGGAATAACTGCTACATGTGGAAGCCTTCACAGATGTGTCTCTCAGCCAGTGAATCTAAGTTAGATCTATGGCACATAAAGCTTAGTCACATGAACACCAATGGGTTAACAAGACTCGTAAATGCTGAAGTTGTCAGGGGGATTCCTGAGTTGGAAAAACAGACGGAGACAGTGTGCAAAGGGTGTTGCCAAGGGAAGCAAGTTAAGGTTCAGCATAAACAGATATCTGAGATAAGATCTAAGCAGGTACTGGAACTGGTTCATATGGATATAATGGGGCCAATCACCCCAGACAGCATTGCAGGAAGAAGGTATATCTTTGTACTTGTTGATGATTTCTCCAGGTACACTTGGGTGGACTTCTTGAAAAACAAATCTGATGCTCTAGAAAGCTTCTGTATTCTTGCTCTGCAACTCAAACAAGAAAAAGGTGGGATCATTCAAATCAAGAGTGATCATGGAGGTGAATTTTAGAATGAACAGTTTGATAAATTCTATCATAACCAAGGAATTCGTCACCTGTATGCTGCACCAAGAACCCCACAGCAGAATGGGGTGGTGGAGAGAAAGAATCGAACTATTCAAGAGATGGCTAGAGCAATGTTGTGCGGTAACAGTGTTCCATCAGGCTTCTGGGCAGAAGCAGTAAGTGCTGCGTCTTATGTCATAAACCGAGTCTATGTCAAACCAAACACAAAGACCACACCTTATGAAATCTTCAAAGGAAAAACCCCCAACCTGAGTCACCTACATGTGTTTGGGTGTCTCTGCTACATCCTGAATGATCAAGATCATCTGAAAAAATTTGATGCCAAGAGCGACGTTGGGATGTTTCTGGGATACTCAACAAACAGCTTATCCTATCGAGTTTATAACTCACGCACTAAGTTCATTGGAGACAATGTGAATGTGGTGTTTGATGACAATATTGGTTTCTATCAGGCTCAAGTGACACAGACCATTGAATGCGTCACACCACCTGTTACTTCACCATCAGAGGTGAAAATTAAGGATGAATCCGAAGGAGAGGAAGATCTGACAAAACAAGAAGTTGATCTGGACAAGGGAAAAGTGCATAAGAACCATTCATCTGCAGATGTGATTGGAGGTGTGTTTGATGAGAGAGTCACGCGGAAAAAGCAGATTGACTTCAAAGAAATGGTCAAGCTTGCATGTCTCATGGGAGAAATGGATAAATTAGAGTGTTTTGTCTCATTGATCGAACCTAAAACGTTACAGGAAGCACTGGAAGATGAATGCTGGACTGAGTCAATGCACCTGGAGCTGGAACAATTTGATCGATTGCAAGTCTGGGACCAAGACCAGAAGGAGTCAATATCATTGGTACCAAATGGATTCACAAGAATAAGACTGATGAAGAGGGAAACGTCATCAAAAACAAATCCAGGCTTGTGGGACAAGGATACACACAAATCGAAAGGGTGGACTTTGATGAAACATTTGCTCCTGTGGCCAGACTGGAATCTATCAGACTTTTGATTGGAATGACATGCAATCTGAGAATCAAGCTGTTTCAAATGGATGTGAAGAGTGCGTTTTTGAATGGTGTCCTACAGGAGGAAGTTTATGTCTCACAACCTAAAGGGTTTGAAGTTCCACACTACCCAGACCATGTGTATAAACTCAAGAAAGCTCTATATAGGTTAAAGCAAGCTCCACGAGCTTGGTACGACCGACTGACAGAGTTCCTCATTAAAACTGGATTTCAAAGAGGAGGAGTCGACAAAACCTTGTTTATAGGAGAAAACAACGAAAGCCTTTTGATCATACAAGTGTATGTGGATGATATCATTTTTGGTGGTACATCTCAGTCCATGGTCGATGATTTTGTTGACACCATGACAAAGGAATTTGAGATGAATATGGTGGGCGAACTAAACTATTTTCTTGGTTTACAGATCAAGCAACTGAATGATAGAATCACCGTCTCACAAAGCACTTATGCCAAGAATCTGATCAAGAGGTTTGGGATGCAGACGAGTAAGATTGCTAACACTCCTATGAGTACAACAACAAAGCTGTCTCGAGACGATGATGGTAAGCCAGTCGATGAGAAGCTATACAGAGCAATGATTGGGAGTCTCTTGTATCTCACTGCTAGTCGTCCTGATCTATGCTTAAGTGTGGATCTGCGCTCGATATCAGGCTCGTCCAAAGGAGTCACACATGAATGCAGTCAAACGCATAATCAAATATGTGAAAGGTACCCTGGACTTTGGACTTCACTATACCTTTGAGACTAACGTGAATCTTGCAGGTTTCTGTGATGCAGACTGGACAGGTTGCTTGGACGACATACACAATACTTCTGGTGGGTGTTTCTTCTTAGGCAACAACATGGTGGCATGGCATAGCAAGAAGCAAAACTGCGTATCTCTCTCTACAGCTGAGGCTGAGTACATTGCTCTGGGAAGCTGCTGTACACAGCTACTTTGGATGCGTCAAATGCTTGTGGACTATGGTATTATCTCTGACACTATGCTAGTTCATTGTGATAATATGAGTGCTATAAATCTGTCTAAGAACCCTGTTCAGCACTCACACACCAAACATGTGGATATACGACATCACTTTGTGAGAGAATTGGTTGAGATGAAGATTGTTATCATTGAGCATGTATCAACAGAGAAGCAGCTGACTGATCTGTTCACAAAACCATTGGACCACAACACCTTTCTAGGTCTCAGAAAGGCGTTGGGTATTGTCAATCTCTGAGTAAGTCCTGTGAATAGAGAAGAGTCGTTGTATAGTTGTGTACCACATGTGGGGATGTCATCGCAACACTAACACCTTGAACCAACAAGTCCTTCTTGGAAAGCCATTCATTCAGCTCCTGATATTACACTCATCTGGTTCACTGTTGAAAGGCACTCATCTCGGACCAGGATGCTGCAACATTTTCGGTTTGAGCCTTGGTCACTGTCTGGATTGAATGAGGAAACTCAAACGAGGGTGAGTGTTCAGTCGTAAGAATAAGCAAATAAAAGAGTGTGTGACACACGTAAGTGTATCTGATCTAAAAAGGCCTTGAATGATAGATACTCGTGTTGGAGCTGGGTGTTGCCACACTTTGACTCTGAGTTCGATCACTATCCTGACTAGGCAGAGATGATATTTTCCTCTAGAGATAACTCAGCCTGGAGTTGGGTGTTACCCCACTTTGTCTCTGATTTTGATAATTATCTCATCATAGTGGAAGATACTTGGTGAAACTTATAAAATCATGAATTGTGTATTGTTAAGATTAGAAATTGGTCCGTTTCTAGTCGCCTGTGACAGAGTATATCGGATTAAACATATCTAGGAAGATTGTTTAAAGGATTTCTAATAATCAAGGAAAATGTTCTTAAAATTTCTTTGTGTGTTTCTTCAACTGGTAATCTCTGAACTTTCACTTTTAACTGTCAAATTTTTATTCGGTATAACTAAATATATCTACATTCCTTTTACATGATAATTTTTAATGCATCAACATTGAACATAAGTTGTATTTTTTTTTTGCCAGGGCGAATAATATTTGTGAAATTATAAATCTAAAGTTAAAATAGTTTATTTTAATATTATTGGACCCTAAACTGGACTCCATGACCGTTGTATTTTCAGTCCTATTAATATAAATTGGTCATTTTTACAGAAAGCATATATATATTTTTTCTAATAATCTAGATATATTCCGGACTTATAAAAATGCTTAGATTATCCTAAAGATAAATGCGTGTAATAGATATACCTCATTTGTAGATATTCAAATGAAACTTAAAACATATTTTATATCTATATAGCCACAAAATAAAATATAATAGAAATATAGAATGTTTTCGAATCTGGATTACTTAGCAATCCAAAGTTCATCTATTGCGACACCACCAACTCGCGGTTCAAAAAACATATTGTTGCGAAAAAATGTCAGTAACCGAATCTCTCTTAAAACGCAAAGCATCAAAATAGATTCGAATCCAAATCTAATTTTGCCACTGCAATAAACATGGCAGAGATTAGGCAGTCTTAAATTTCCTGTTTACAGAAACGAGTATATTGAGATTACTCCACATTGCCATTGATAGTAGGGCTGAGCATGGTGTGCATACTACTATAAATTTCAGTATTTGTGATTTGATTCGTAGTTAATGGATATCTAATTCTCCTACTTGTTTTATTTCGGAAAAATATGAATATTCGGTTTTCTGGATATCCAAAAAATTACAAAAATTTACATATATTTACTAACCACTTTGTTCAATACAAATAAATTAAAAAAACTATACAAGTTTGTTTTCAAAAATATCTTTTACATAATGTAAAAAAAAGGTAAAAGTTAGTGAAACTATATGGTCCATAAATTTTTTAAATTAATTAATTTTTCTATAAAACATAATTTTTTTATCAAAATTCTAGTTTTTAGAAAGACTCTATATTTCTCTTAATATAATACTTTATAGCTTATAAATGAAATTACTAAGATTATATGTTAAAATACTTATTTTATGAAATTATATGTTTACATTTCTCTGTTTAATTGTAGAGATACTTCTATTTGTATAAAAATCAGAACATATTAGATATCCGACTCTGAAATTTTTAGTATTTATGATTTGTTTCAATTTATGGATATTGGTTTTAATATTTTTTTTGCTCCAAAGATTTACGAATATCCTAATTTTTCAGATCAAATCAAGACGAATAACGGATCGAATCAAATTTAACAGATAAAAATATCGGGTCCTAGTTGATAGTATTAAGTTTCTGGAGGCGTACTTTTAATACAAAAAGACCCACATACATGTACACCTAACTTTGTTGGAGTGAGAGATGAATTAAATACACACTAAGCGAGGGAGAGAGATTAAGTAAATAAATATTATTTCCCTTCCACAAAGATACTCTCTCCATATATAAAATGATTGATGTCTTACATTTTCATAATATACCACTGTATTTTTAATTAATGCCTTTTACTTTAAAATTAAAACAAATTAAAATTTTAAAATATGAATGGTAGAACTTTATTGGTAAGCAAATAAAACTAACAAAACTAATGTATAAAGTATGTATTTAATTTTTGTTAATATGTATGCAAAATCAATTTTTTGAAGACAGAAAAGTATAGTTTCCTCCAACTCAGAGATCATTCATGTACCTCGAACGTAGAATATAAGGGCGGATAGTCTAGCACGCAGTGTCAGAGCACAACCGTTTTCGTCGTTCACATGGATGCAGAATTACCGGTCTGGTTAACAGAATCAATATGAGTCTGTATATCTTGATGACAAAAAAAAGACAGAGAAAGTGTATTTTTAGTATTTTCACACATATTCAGAAAAACAAGAAATTACTATAATAAATGTATCATTTTTGTAATTATCTATTTTCAATAACTTTTCACTAATAGTAATTCAGTAAAGTCAATTAGTTTTTTTTGAAGTTTATAATTTTTGCAGAAAATACAAAAGTTTATCTTTGTAATGTATTTTAAAACATATATGTTAACAAAACAGAGGGAGCAAGTTTTTAGAGCATCTCCAAAAAGATACTCTATTTTGAATTTTTCAAAACTTCATATTTGAAGTTTAAATGTGTTCTTCTACAAAATCAATAACAAAATATTTATATTTTATACTTTGGTTCTTTATATTTGTCATGATTAATATAAATTCATAACACTTTATAAATAATTAGCATATATATAAAAATGTTATAGCAATATTAATAACAAGTATAAATCAAACCACATTATTCTATAAAATTATTTCTATACACTCCCATATATGATCAATCAATGCATTTGTTAAGTTTTTTTTTTTGTAATATTATTGTTGTCTAAATCTAGTTTTAAGATATTTTAAATCTTACTTTTAAGTTTTTATTTAATTTTATGTGTAAAACTTAAATTTACAAAAACAAATTTGATATATTCATGAGATATAAAAAATTTAAAGGATTAAAATGATAAAGTATAAAATAGTTAAGAATCATAAATATAATATATAATTTTAAGGACCAAAATACAAATAAAAATATGAAATTTCGAAATTGAAGTTTTGCATTGTGATACTTTATATTTGAAGTTTTGAATAGTGATGTTCATATTTGAAGTTTTACTAATCAAAACTTAAAATTTGAAATTTCAAAATTCTTTTTTGGAAAGTAAAAAATTTCATATCTAAATTTATGGTCTAAGAACATAAGATAAAGAATAGAAACGCACGCAGAAGGTGTGAGACAAAGTGTTAAGTAATGAAAGATTAATACGTAACTACTCAAACCCCATTCGTTTGGTGGACGTTGAGATGACTCAAGGCAACTTCACTCTCTTGCATATATTTAATTTAATTTTTGGGTCACTTGCCTCCTCCTTTGCTTAGCTCAGACTACATTTTAAAGAATCTCTTTAATTATATAGTTCATAGAATCAAACTACGAAATTAAAATTCAGTGCTAGACATCAAAAGAAATGTGGTATAGGGAATATCTCTTAGCATCTATATATAGGTAATAGTCGATCTAGAAATTATGAACGATTTATAGCAAATGTGATAATCACTGCATAGACAAACAAGGAAAATGAGCTCATGCAATACTGTTTCATCCTCTTCTTTTGCAATATTTTTCTTCTTTTTGAAAAATCAGCATATACCTGTAATCAAGACTTTTTATCCCAAAATCGAAGCTTAAAAGCATAATTTAAACCAAGCAAAGTTTATCGAAATATTAAATCCTGTCTAGTTTTTAATCGTGATATATTTGTGACTAGTCATATTTTTCATTTGTTTTTTACAATTTCGTGATTTAAAAAAAAAAAAATTAGTCACAAACGCATCGTGACTATTTCGTATACGATAAATTTCTACAAGTGAACTCATAAAAACGTTGTACTAAAGAGAGAAACAAAAACTCCAAAAAGAAGGAGCATAGGTTATGTGTCCAGCCGATGTGTAAACACAACATGTTCATGTTCGAGAGATAAGATTCGCCAACTCACCAATAGAAGAAAAATAAGTATCGACAATGCTATAAATATTACAATACATAATGGTAAACCGTAGACTTATTGTAAGAAAGCTTCTCTTGTGTTTTAATAAAGGAACAAGTTAAGACTTCTTCCACATTGCATATCCATCTACATCAACATCAACGCGTCCCCACTTATCTCCTTAATCCTTCCTAAGTCACAAAAATTCACCGCAAACTTGGGCTGTAGAACGTTTATTTAGTTTTGTTTATTCTTTTTTTTTTTGTAACACATTTAGTTTTGTTTATTTTAAAATATTAAAGTTCTCACCAAACAAAAAAAAATTCAACGGTGATGTAGAACCCACTGAAAACATTCAGAGCTGTCGTTTCCTCATCTATTCTAATGATCTCTCTTATATAATCCCCTTCAAAGTCTCCACCATACTCTCATGCATCTTACTCACTTCATCATCTCTTCTTAACCCCAAAAACAAACACACAAGCAAAAAATAATAATAATATGGATCCTCTCCTTCTCTTGTTCTCCCTTCTTCTCTCTTATCTCTTCTTCAAGATCTGGAAGCTCATAGACTCAAAGAAAGACAAAGACTGCTACATCTTAGACTACCAATGTCACAAACCATCAGACGACCGAATGGTGAGCACTCAATTCAGCGGAGAAATCATTCACCGAAACAAGAACCTCGGGTTAAACGAGTACAAGTTCCTTCTCAAAGCCATCGTGAGCTCAGGGATCGGAGAACAAACCTACGCTCCAAGACTCGTCTTCGAAGGCCGAGAAGAGCGTCCTTCGTTACAAGATGGGATCTCGGAGATGGAAGAGTTCTACGTAGACAGCATCGGAAAACTCCTGGAGAGACAACAAATCTCACCTAAAGAAGTCGACATCCTCGTGGTCAACGTCTCCATGCTCTCCACAATGCCTTCTTTAGCTTCAAGAATCATAAACCATTACAAGATGAGGGAAGACGTCAAGGTCTACAACTTGACCGGGATGGGGTGTAGCGCGAGTCTAATCTCTGTAGACATCGTCAAGAACATTTTCAAGAGCTACGCAAACAAGTTGGCTCTTATTGCCACCTCCGAGTCTTTAGGCCCCAATTGGTATAGCGGAAACAACCGTTCCATGATTCTAGCTAACTGCTTGTTCCGGTCCGGTGGCTGTGCTATTCTCTTGACTAACAAACGTAGCTTGACAAAGAAAGCAATGTTTAGGCTCAAGTGTATGGTGCGGACTCACCATGGAGCTAGAGAGGAGTCCTACAACTGTTGTATCCAGTCCGAGGACGAACAAGGCCGTGTAGGGTTTTACTTGGGGAAGAATCTACCAAAGGCGGCCACTCGAGCTTTTGTAGACAATCTCAAGGTCATAACACCCAAGATTCTTCCAGTAACCGAGCTTTTGAGGTTCATGTTAAAGTTACTCATCAAGAAAATCAAGATGCGTCAAAACTCTAGCAAGGGTTCCGTGAACCTCCCACCAGGAACTCCTATAAAGGCAGGGATCAACTTCAAGACCGGGATCGAACATTTTTGCATTCATACGGGAGGAAAAGCTGTGATCGATGGGATTGGACATAGCTTGGATTTAAGCGAGTATGATATTGAACCGGCGAGGATGACTCTTCACCGGTTTGGGAATACATCGGCTAGTAGTTTGTGGTATGTTTTGGCTTATATGGAGGCTAAGAAGAGACTGAAGAGAGGAGATAGAGTGTTTATGATAAGCTTTGGAGCTGGTTTTAAGTGTAATAGCTGCGTTTGGGAAGTTGTGAGAGATCTCACCGTTGGAGGATCAAAAGGGAATGTGTGGAATCATTGCATTGATGATTATCCACCTAAATCGATTTCAAATCCTTATTTGGAGAAGTTTGGTTGGATTCAAGATGAAGAACTTGATACTTTTAAAATCCCTGACGGGTTTATGTAAATCGTTTCCGCACAAAAACGCAAACGCGAAAACAACACAAAAGGTGACAGTATTTTCTTCTTTTTTCTTTTCCTTTTCCCCTTAGTTAAATTTTCACGTGTTTTATTATTTAAAAGAATGGTATTGGAAGAAGGGATATGAATGCATGTAAAAGAAACTTCAATTTCATTTTGCTTGATATAATTTTTTTTTTGTGTGTAATAATCTGTTAATTTTACACTGTTATAAATTGGGCAAGCACTTCCAATAAGATGAGAATTTTTACTAATTTGCCATCTTATTGGATTGCTGGCCTCTTTTCCGTATGTTATGAATTTAATATTTTTGTATTCATGTTCACTTCCACTTTTATTTGTACTATAATTTCGCATTTACTGAAGTTTATCAAGTTTTAATTCATTCAACTCCTCTTTTCAAGTGATTCCATGTTTTCAATAGTTTGGTTGAAAACTAGTACTATAAATTAAAGTGTCTGCACTTGACTTATGAATTGCATTATTTTATTTTTGGTAAAAACTTGACTTATGAATTATGATGTTCAGATTCGGAACATGTCTTAATCTACGTTTCGTTGTTATTGAAATCACAGTCACATGTACAAGGGAAACATAATTGTTTTTTTTAAAAAAAATTTTATTCTTGGAACAATTGTTCATGCCCACCCTTTTCAATTAAATATGAAAATGCAAGAAAAATGGAAGATAAATTGAGGACGAGTTGTTTGGTGAGAAAACATTCAATGAGCATTTCTTCCACCACCAAATCCCGGGCCCTATTTTTCTCCACAGAAAATGACAAAATCAATAGGCATCCCTTATTAAAAAATTAGTACTCCCTTATCTCTCTATTTCTTAAAAAATGTCATTTTATCATGTTTTTGTTACATAAAAATAAAAATTGTTGTTTTAGAATTCCTATGAAATTTTTACTATATTTCAGTTTAATATTAATTATAAAATACATTAATTTTATAAATAAAAGTATTTATTCAAATAATATTTGTAAATAGATGTAATTAGTGAAAATATTACTCTCTCAGTTTTAAAATAATACATGTTTTAAAATTTTCACATTTTTCAGTAAACCATATTAAAACTTAGTTATAAATGTATAGTTTTTTGTAATTTTATCTTTCTTATATTTTTAAACCAACAAGATTTAAAAAGTGTAATTAATGTTTTTGAACTTCACAATTTTTCATTATTAATTGACAAAAAAATATATTGAAAATATAATAAAGATATCTTTTTTGAAACAATTTTTTTTCTAGAACATGCATCTTTTTGAAATAAAGGAAGTAATACATTTCAATCATTTTTTAATATGTGTGAAAAAATTTATGAAACGGAATGAGTATTTGATTAGGCATGCACATATAAAGGTTACTCATGCCTCACGACAAAAAATAAAGCTAACAAATTGCCTCCATTAGGACTGATTTATTTCAGACTTATTTAGTAATCAGGGAAGAAAGAATATTTACTAAACATCATTATCTCAGACTCTCTGTGACTTTTTGATGCCATATTTACAGAAATATAAGCCGTTATGACTTCATAATTTGCGAATAAAGGAAACGATAATGATATTTTTCTTTTAGGTTAGGGACGACTCCTACTAGGTCACTTGATTCTGTGACTTATTTTATGAACCTAAGAGCATCCTAGGATTAGTTTAGTATTTTTTTTTGAATAGTGAAGGATTCTTGTCAAAAATATGTGTACAATGGTGATTCCGAAGTTGGAATCCTTAGAAAAAATGGTTTTTTTTTTGTTTAGTGAAATATAATTTATAATTTTTATATATTGGATGATTAAATACAATGACTTAACATAAAATACAATAAATAAACATAAAATACAATAATTAAACATAAAATACATTAATTAAACATAAAAATACAACAATTAAAGATAATAACAATAATTTTACATAAAGATAGAATAATTCCTAATCTTCATCACCAAATTTATTCTAAATATTTTGAATTAAATCATTTTTCAATTGTTCATGCGTTTGCCTATCACGAAGATCATTCCGACTGGGAAAGATATTATTCAGATTTGTTAGCCTCTCGGTTTCGACCTCTGAACATCTGGGGACGTCTCCTTCTTCAAATTTATGTATATTAATAAGAGAGTATCCATTCCGTTCTTCTTCGACTATCATATTGTGGAGTATGATACATGCTCTCATAATCTTCCCTATATTTTCTTTGTTCAATGTTTTTACCGGATTTCTCACAATTGCAAATCGAGATTGCAATACTCCAAAAGCCCGCTCCACATCTTTTCTGGCTGCTTCTTGAAATTTAGCAAATAACTGTTGTTGAGGAGTTTGAGGGAGGGTGATAGATTGGATAAATGTAGACCATTTTGGATATATACCGTCTGTGAGGTAGTACGCCAACTTATACATGTGTCCGTTGACCACATACTTTACCCTGGGAGCTCGACCTTGTAAAATGTCATCAAAAACAGGAGACCGATCGAGGACATTGATATCATTTAAGGTACCTGGAGGACCAAAAAAAGCGTGCCATATCCAAAGATCTTGTGAAGCTACAACCTCTAAGACAATTGTCGGTTTTCCGATCCACGTCGTCAGTCCTCTCCAAGCGGTTGGGCAATTTATCCACTCCCAATGCATACAGTCAATGCTCCCGACCATCCCAGAAACCCTCATTTCTCTCAATATCGAGTAGTCGTTGAAGATCCTCCGGTGTGGGGCGTCGTAGAAACTCATCTCCGAATAACTGTATTATTCCGTCAGTGAAATTATGTAAACACGAAAGTGCAGTGGTCTCAGCAAGTCGGAGATATTCGTCAACGGTATCAGCCGCAGTACCATAAGCAAGCAGACGAATAGCTGCAGTACATTTTTGTAGTGCAGTAAGACCTTACCTCCCGGTTGCATCTCTTCTTTGCTGAAAGAATGGAAAGCACTCTTCTAGGCTATGAACAAGACGCAAGAATAATTCCTTACTCATGCGGAAACGGCGTCTGAATGCTTGAGTCGAGAATGTCGAATCTTCGCTGAAGTAGTCATTCCATAATTGGTCTTGTCCTCCTTCGCGGTGTCGTTCTACATACTGACGTGTCCTTTGCGGTATGGTTTGGGCCTCCACTATGTCGTCGTATATTTCTTTCACGCATTCCTCGCAAATTTCGTCCAATCTTTCATCGACTTCATCGGATGAAGATGATGACATATCTAGAAAAGATGATTATAGAATAATATGCCAAATGAAAGTTAAGAGGAGTGATAAGAAGGCTGGAAGGATTAGTGGGGTTAACTTTCTCGACATGTTTCACAAGTTCTACAAGTTTTTCACAAGTTCTCTATATGTTTCACAAGTTCTATTCATCAATGCGTGCACAAGTTCTCTATATGTTGTAAGGACTCAAATTTTGTTTTACCATATTTTAATCAAATTTTTTTATTTTTGTATAACTTTAAATATAAATCCAATTTCTAAGTTCCAAATATTGTTTTACCATCTTTTAATCAAATTTTTAAGTTCCAAATTATATATGTAGTTCTTCTTTTTAGGTTCCAAATAATATATGTAGTTCCAAACACCTGAATTTGTATGATTACAAACCTGAATTGTGGCCTTTGTTATCCGTTGGCCTTTGTTATCCGTTGTAGCTTGCGTTTTAAAACCTGAGAAGAATTGAACTCACACCGTTTGTAAACAGAAAGCTTAAGTGATCAATTTTAACTGAAAGCTAAGTCACAATTGAGTTGTTAAACAGAAAGATATATACATGTACATAAACGGAAAGCTCAAGTGATTAAACATAAAAATATATATATGTAGCTAAACGGAAAGCTTAGATAAAGATCATACATAACCTGAATATAAGTTGATTGAGTTGCTACAACGGATATATTACAAGAGTAGAAGGAGTTCTTGGTTCAAAATTAATACAAGGGTTTTTGATGATGAGTAGAATGAGAAACATATGAAAAGAGCTTGACATGGCCGAGTACTTATACTACATAAAGTGGAAAAATAACAACCCTGTGACTTGTGAGCAGCAGCTAAGTTCCAAAATGCTCTGACTGCTCCAAATGCACCCGTGACTACTTTAGCTAAAGACCAGAAGACTTCAAGTAACATGAAACAACACATTGAAAATATGTTAGCTTAGCTGTAATGCACAACCTGCAAAGTACACATGACACAACAACTAATACCTCAATCAACACACAATACACAACATAACAATTCAGACATTAGCTTCAGCTTTACTTCTGTTTCCATATCTGACAAAGGCTCTTTCTTCGCCAGCAAGCGATCAAGGAGTTTGTTTTTAGAGAGTTTTTCCTTAATTTCTAAAACTCTTTGAAGCTGTGACAACTCAGCATCTTTACCACTCTTCTTCTTCTTATTGCTACCTTTCGCAGCCTTTACACCGATGGGTCTCTCCTCTGGTTCTCCGACGTCCTCTTCTTCTCTATCATCCACCAACACTAGCCTCCGCTTTTCCTTTCCACCTTCCTTAGCCACATACGTAGCAGCCCATTTCTGGTCATGCCTCAGCTCCCTCCAGCAGTGATCAAGTGTGAACTTGACACCATACTTTGTGAAGAATATGTGTAATGCAGCTTTCATAACATCATCATCATTTTCACCACTTTTCTGCTCCCTCAGCGCGGCATCATAGCATCCAGTAAACCTGCATACTTCCGCGTTGATCCTAGACCATCTCTGCTTGCAAGAAGTGACCTCTCGCGGTATTTGCCCAACGAGCTGAGGGCTTGCGTTGTAGTATTCCACAATACGCTTCCAGAACGCAAGAGTCTTCTGCTCGTTGCCGACGATAGGGTCCTTACTGGTGTTAAGCCAAGCACCAATAAGGATCCTATCTTCTTTGGGAGAATATTTCCTCCTCTCGCCAGGGACTTGGCTACTAGACTCGACAGGGACTTGGCTAGGAGACTGGACATGGACTTGAGTAGGAGACTGGACAGGGACTTGACTAGGAGACTCAGCATGAACTTGAGACCCAAACCAAAAAGGTTCGGGTGATTCAAGGTCTACAGGGATTTGACTATGCAGAAGGTTTGTATATATTCCAGACATCTCTCTATGATTGCTCTGTGTTACTCTAGTAGTTACACAGAGCCTTAAACTACATATTTAAAGCCAAGTTTAGGACGCTACAAACCAAACAAGATATTTATTATACAATTAAAGCCTATCAAATCGGAGCAGTTAGGACGATAGGAAGCATTTAACAACAAACTAATCCTAAGTACTATAGTTGTAAACAGACCGAGTTCGAAACTTATTTCTAAACGTTGAACATTTAAAACCAATCAAATCAGACAGCTTAAGTGATATATAAAGTAATAAACTGGCATTTATTAATACAGTCCTAGCTTTTATTCTACCAGCAAACACCATCCAAATCTCAAACAATACTCAATGCTTTTTTTTAAGAGAAAATCCAAACTGAACTGGTTAAAAAGTTCTTACCTGACTTATTGGGCCACTCGTGAGGTGATAAGATGGTCTCGTTAGAAGCCTTTGAAGCTACTCCTGCAAACACAAAACATAAAGCAGACAAATGTTTTAAACTTAAGTCCATAATCTTATATACTAACGCCAAATAACTCGATAACTTACCAAGTAGAACCAAGAATAGCAAACCTATCACCACTAGTAGGCACACCATTAGCTTAACTCGTGCTAAATCCTTTCCTAACTCATGCACATATGTCTGTAGCATCAGCAGCTTCTGCTCTCTCTCAGTACCGTCTTTCTTAAGCCGCCTTAGCTGCGTCTGAAAGTCCCTCACCTCCTCCATGACCACGACATCACACCACTTCCAGATGTGCACGTCTCCATCATCGTTGTTCTCGCAGGTGAAGTACCTTCGGCCAGGATCTTTCTCAGTGTAGGCTGTTTCAACCACCGGCTCACTCCCACAGTAGCAAATCGTCGGGATTCCATC
Source organism: Brassica nigra (assembly GCA_016432835.1). Lineage (NCBI taxonomy): Eukaryota > Viridiplantae > Streptophyta > Magnoliopsida > Brassicales > Brassicaceae > Brassica > Brassica nigra. Next base: position 9,233,835 of record CM028245.1, on the reverse strand, counting down.
ATCACCCTCAGGTTGAGGTTCGTACTGAACCGGCTCTGCGATATCGAAGCCACTCTCAGCTTGATCCGCGTACAACTGAGCTTCTGCTTCGAGAAGTGATGTTATGTCCACAGACGCTGATGATGAGGACGGGTGGCTGTAGCTATATTGTCCCATTTTCGTAAACCTGCAACATAAGAGAGAAACATGACCACAGATTAGCATTTGGTAATACATATAGAGAAAGACAGACGTATCGAGAAAGACACACAAAATTTAGAAGAAACGAATTGAATTCCAGAAATCTAGAAGAAACGAAAGGAACAAACTTGAAATTTTGAATCCCTAAACCGAGTGGAAACAATTGAAGCTTCGAAACCTTAAGAACACACAAGAACAACACTAATCGTATATCGAATGGGACTTTAAACGAGAGGAAGAAACTTGGCTTTTCAAAACCCTAAATCGATCGGAAGCAATTTCTTTTTCAAACCCTAATTTTGAAACGAAAATTCCCCAAATCGATTTAAAAAACAAGACCGAAACCCTAGATTGAGAAGAAAACAAGATGCAAACACTCTAGATCGATTAATATAGAAGAGAATCCTTGTATTTACCTTGAGGATCCGAGGGAGACAAATCGCGATGGTGGAGGAAAGAATCGCCGTCGCGAGAGGAGAGTTTTTTTTTCTTTGCTTCGGTCGAAATGAAATATTTTTTCTCAGCATACGAAACCCAATCTCGGCTCGGTCCACTCAAATTTCGCCACGTCGCTCAAGGACCGAGTCCGTCAACATGCTATCTACGGACCAATCCTACTGTTTTCCTCGGGTTATATTACTATTATATTCACAAATGTGTGACGGACTCGTGCTACGGATTCGTCGTGATACGCCGTTGCACGTGCTCTAAGGGTATCTGGATCAATGAATCCCATGGGGGTTCACAAAGTATTTTTTTATTATTTTTTTTTCTGTTTGATTTTTTTTTAAAATAATAATAATCGAATAAATTGCGGGCCGCCACGTATCGTGGAGTCCGCGAAATAGTGATGAACTCGTCCGACGCAGGTTCACCGGAAAAAGCTGGAGAGAAACAGGTTCATCACTGTTTATTATTTTAATATTTTTTGTTTTTTGGGAATATAACCAATAACAAATTATACTTCCAATTTTCTATTTAATTTTTTATTTAAATGTTATTTTAGTATATTACTTTTGTATTGGTTTTTGAAAATAATTTATCGTATGAAACAAATAAAAGCTACTTTTTTAATGCTGGATAATTATGCTATTAAAAAATATGAGAAATATTACAGACGATTCTACAGCCGATAATTCTACCTGCCTTATGAGAATTCCCTGACCGCATCTCTTAAGCCGCCCTATGGAGCTTGACCGGCACTCCTTGTGCCATGTTGCAGATCTCTTGTAAACCTTTTCTCCCTTAATTCGCATAATTCCGCTTTCTCTGGGGTTCGAAACCCGGATCCCCGGTGTAGAAGCATTAATGAATCCTTAGTTAAACCACTGGACCAAGGGGACTTCCACATAAAAACTACTTATATATAGAAATGGAGGGACTAATAATAAGGACAGGTACCTGACAGAAGAAAGAAATCGGTCCAAAATCGAATGAAACTACTTTTACTGCTCTTTCTTTAAATTCGCCATTCAAAACAGATAAACATTGATTTCTTGCAATACACGTGTCACTATTAGGTGCCGTCGATCTTCTTAAGATCTATTGTCAATAAATAAGGATCGTATCATTGTAGACACAACGTGATTATATTTTCCTTTAGTTGAATAAATCCAATAGAAGTAGTCGTGTTTTACTGCCTGATCTCTTTTTTTACTGCCTGATTTCGTAACGTTGAAACCTAATTTATCACTGAATCATCCATCTCTCTTTTTTCTATTTACAATACATTTTGAAAAATGTTATTTTTTAGAATTCATATACAACATTTCTTTATGCTATTTTAAAAAAAATCATTTCTGTATGCTAACTTCTCCTTAATAATAAGAAAATATATACTACTCTTGGAGGAAGCATTCATGCTTCTATGGACACAATGAGTAGTGTTTTACCTACTGATGTTGAGAACATGTTCCTACATTTAGAATGGAAAATGGCAGTAAAAATGAGTTTTACAAACGATCCCAAACAAGTGAGGGCCAAAGCGGTGATAGATGTTTCTTTCTTAAGCACTTGTTTTAAAGGCTTTCAAATTCTTTCCGATCCTTATTAAGAGCATCTCAATCCCCATTCCATATTTTATTCTAAAATAAAATGGAAAATGGAATCATGAACAAAAAATAAAGATATTATTTCATTAATTGAGCAACTTTTTATTTTTTGTTCATACTCTATTTTCCACTCAATTTTTAGAGTAAAATATGAAGTGGAGATGGAGATACCCTAACAACATTATAGAATGCAAATCGTATTGTTCCTTAACAATGCTTACAAACAATATATATATATATATAGGTTTGTTATTTATAGTTCAACATAATGTACAACTAATGTTTTCAATATATATATAGTGGTTCTATAAGCATTGCATGTAGTTATATAACCACTCTTTTAGGTTCGATTACATTTAATGCTTTAAATGAAGCCTTTGTTGGTACATTCTCTGTTATAATCACAATCCTCAAACGAACACAGGGAGAGTAGCATTATTCTCCGTTCATGACAAAAGCAAGCCACATTAGTCCTTTTTGTGGGTGAAATGAGTCGTCCGGATTAACGTCTTAGCACTAACTTAGGGCCAATATGATATACAAAAGTACATGATTCTTGTTTGTTTTTAACCAATTTATGTAAGAAATACTATTTTGAATTGTAGTTTCCTTCATTATAGCTCTCATAACTGATTTACAATTAGCAGTCGTTCAATTAAATCAGCATTTATCGCAACAATTTTTAAAACTCATTGGGTTTATTTTGTCATGTTTAACTATGAATTTGAAATATCTATAATTAGCTATAAAAAATAATGGAAAAATATTATTTAAATCATCAACTTTTAAATTTGGTTGAATAAAACACAAAAAAATTTGATAAACAAAAAAAACACTCAATTTTTGTTGACAAGACATTTTAATCATAATTTTTTTTGTACATATCATTTAGGCCTATCGTTAGTCAACTATAATCGTTGACTAACAGTAGGCCTAAAATGACTTTTAAAGTTGATGTCTTTTTTGACACAAATATAAAAAATATTAAACTTTAAATAATGAATATATTTGTAATAACTATGATACCAATAATAAAATTATATATAAGAAATAATTCAAACCAAATATATATATTAACTAGTTATTAAACTAATGATATATTAAATAACTATTTTAAAATATATATAAATGAAATTATTTAAATTTTAAATTTTGTTTATTTAATATTTATATTTATAAAATTTTCTAGTTACTAAATAATTTATTCTAAAAGTCAACTTCAATTTTTTTTTAAAAAAAAACTGTTGATTTCTATTTTTGCTAAAACAATCATCAACTTTAAAAGTTATTTTATGCATATTGTTAGTCAATTATAACAGTTGATTAAGATAAGACTATAATTGACTAACAATATTTTATTCTATGAAAGTTTATGATTAAAATGACTTCTCAATAAAAATTGAGTTTTTTTTTGTTTAAGAAAAATTGGTGTTTTGTTTCAACCAAATTTGAAAATTAATTGAAAACAAGTGACTTTTTTTTTTTTTATAAACTCCTTGCAGAGTTCCTAATGAGGGAGCGCCACAGTGTATTTTTTTCGGCCGGAGAGGTTGCGGGTTTGGGAAGGTGAGGAAGGCTGGTGAGAAGTGGTGGTGGCTTAGCGTCTGATTCTTTTACCAGAGGCGGTATCCATAGCCCATAGGTCGATGGCCATGTGGCCCATGTCTATAGACGTGGGAATTACAGAATCTAAATACAAAAGGAAGAGGCAAAGCGGCGGTGGTTTAACTCAAGAATGTTAGCATATTATCTTGAACATGGCTCAAATGAGCTTGGTATGAAAATATAATAAACTGTGAAAAAGTAGAGCGGACCTCGTAACTTAAGATCAACTACAGAAAATGTCTCTTTTACATGCAAAAACATATTGATTGATTGATTTTACCCCAAAAAATATATATTGATTTGATAAAATTTAAAGAAAATTTCCATTAATTTAGTATATCTATGATCGCAAATCAGATGGGAATGGTTTTGGTTCTCACAATCGCTGAATAGTGGTCCATCATTATCAAAGTAAATCAATACTTTGCCAACACCTTACTCAAACTACACTTAGTTCTAAAAGAGAGAAAAAAAAAACAAGATTCCAAATCAAAGATTGGGTTAAGAATTGGTTATACAGCTAACTTTCCTAAGTCATTTGAATCCGGATTGGACCTTCCATATTGCAACAGTTTTAACCCACAACATAAAACTGCAATTCGATTATATTGCTAGTAAACTGTGTTTAAGTGGTTTTAGTCTTTAATATACGCTTTCATTTCGTTCAAATTGTAATATGACCTAAAAGAAGACTGAAAAAAAGTAGAACTAAATCCTACAATGGTGGTTATCATATTAAACCAGAGGTATTAAGAAAGGCAAAGAAAAGCTAACAGAAACAGCCACAACACCTCTGCAGAATCCACTCGAAGCTGCAAAAACCATGAAATAAAAATCTTTAAGAACCAAATTAGTTATATTTTTTAGCAAAAAAAAAAAAAAAATTAGTTATATTAACATGAGAAGTGAAGGGAGAGAGTGAAGCTTTTACACATGATGGAGACAGGAACATGGTCTATCTCTAGATAAGATGAGGAGACTGTCGTTATGGTCCAACGAGAAAACAGAGGAAAGATTGTTTTCAAGAACACAACTTTTGTTGCTTGATCCTTCCGGAGAAAACGGTCGAGATAGAGAAGAAACAGAAGAGGAGAAGTCGTATTTTTCGTAGTCAACTCCGTAGCTCACAGGAAGAGAAGACGAAGAAGAAGAATTGGATGATGAACCATGTCTCTCTTCTTCCTTCATTTTGCAATTGATCTTTTATCTTTCTCTTGTTTTCTCTCTAATCCTCTGTTCTTTAAACCTAACGGAACTGTTAAAAAAAAAGGTGTTAAACCTAACGGTCATCAACTAATTGTTTACAGAGCCAACTAACTTATTCCTACATGCTTTATCTACAAAAAAAAAAAAAAGATTTTACCACCAACTGTTATAATCACTCTCAAATTTAGCCAGGTCTTTAATATAATTTGATGTGCTATTTTTAATATTTTGATTAGCTTTTAGTTATAAAATAATATATAATAGTTTTATAAACTTACGATTTGATGATTATAAAATTATATATACAGTTATCATTCCAAAAACAAAATAAAAATCCATAAAATATTATTTCTCTAATTTGTCACAAATTCTATTTTTCTCTTTAATATAAAAAGGGATACAATATAGAAACTTTAATTTCTATTTTTGGTATTATAGAAACTTTTGTTTCTTTTTGATATGATATACAATTTTATTTCTGAAAACCTCGAATAATTTTTTGAAGCAAATAAAATAAATAGAACGTTGATCATTCTTAACCTTTTTTTTGGCAACCGCATATCTAAACTATTAAAATAAGAGTACCAAAAGGTTCTATCCCGATTTTTTCTAATTTATTTACGATAAATTGCCACTGGGTAATAAAGTGTCATTTTAAAACTTAATAAAACCAGCGAAGACGTGAGAACCGAAATTCACACTGTCGATTTTAATGAATAAAAATGGAGGAAAGCCAAGTTAACCCGACTTTCCTAAAGGTCATTCTGCTGCGAACGACAAGTGACCGAATAAATGCGAAAAGGTTTTGTTAAGATTTGGGACTGGACCTTAAGAAAGGCTGCCTACGTACCCCTTTCGAGGATCAAGTCGGACGTAGTTCAGTTTAGAAAGAATTGAACAAGAGATCGAACCGTCGGCGGGTTCGATAAGTATGGCGTTTGTCATAGAAGCAGCATGTCGAAGATAACGCCTAGGGTTTTATGTCGGAGCTCTGAGTAAAGAATTCTCCGATCCTTAGAGAGGAGCGGAGATTCTTGAGAGAGGCCCAGGCGTTCTAGGGCCTGCCCGCCAACCGCTAAATTCTAAGTTCTATCAGCTAACAGAGCTCTCTAGGTCTCCAATCTAGGATTTTCGGATCCCCTTCTCCTCTGCTCTTGCTCTCCTTATATACCCACTCCTAGATCGGTTTGCCTTAGGATGATATACCTGCCTTTGGGCCCAAGTTTATCTCTTGAGAAATATTCCATTTTCGCTTGATCTTCGTAATTATCCTCGAGTTTTTCCCTATTTTTCGGTGACTTGCTGTTCATCCGATGTTCGGGAAATCGGATAAACCGTCATAGCCTGATTGGGCCTGAATTCCTAAAATCGTAAGTAAGTCCGTGCACTTGTCTTAAGTCGTTGAACGTTTTATACGATTTCTGGAAAGACTATCTTTCTCGTAAAATAAACCGTATAGCCTAAAAGATCGATGTTCGAGTTAATCGATCTTGTTTTATACGATATCTTCTACGAAATCCAATCCTTCTAATTTTGTTGTAAAACATCGAGGATGATTCCAATTGAGTCGAATCGAAAGATGTTTATTCCGTAGCCGTGATCGTATCAAACTCACGAGGATTGATCCAAGCAAGCCAAGATGGGATCAAAACGAGCATGATGGGACCGAGACCAGGACGAGGACCGCCGACCGGCCTTGCCGGCGCCAGCCGGCTTCGGGACGCTTACCGCCGCCAGGCGGCTTCGGGACGCTTGCGCGGCGCCAGGCCGGCTTGGGACGCTGCCGCGGCAGGCCGGCTTACGCGCCGGCGCCAGCGGGCCTTCCGCGGCGCCAGGCCGGCTTGCGAGGCGCTTGCCGCCGGCTAGGCTGGCTTGCCGCCGGCGCCAGGCGGCTCAGCGTGGCGCTGCCGCCGGCGCCAGGCTGGCTCGCGTGGCGCTTACGCCGGCCCAGGCTGGCTTGCCGCGCCGGGGCCGCTTCGTCTGCGCCACCGCCGGGGTTCTCTGCCGTCCGTGGGTTTTCCGTTGCCCAATCTTTCCCCTGTTGGCCGTTCGTGCGGGAAATCTTTGAGTTCGGAAGGATCTTTAGCCGTAGATTTCAAGATAACCGTTTTGACCCCAACAGTTAGCTTCCTCGCAAGATCGGAGACGATTTTGCGGGCGAATGATTCGAGTTTTTTGAACATCAAAATTTTCGGCTAAGGATTCTTTTCCGCAGGAAACCTACGTCATCATCCCTTTTTTTTTTGATGATACTTACCCCTTTTTTTGCGGACAGTTTGTGTCGCTGATTGACGGAATGCTTGGCGAGTGTAGGTCGGAAGTCATTCGCCTATCGAAGAGCTGGAGTCGTCGCAGGAAGCGCTGAAGCGTACCGAGGCTGCACTGCAGACCGTCGAGGACACCCATGCTGCCCAGACGTTCCAGCTTGAGGTTCGTATCAGCGACCTTGAGCGTAACCTTTGGAAGACAGCGAGTTCACTACTCAAGGTGATGAAGGAGAAGAAGAGCAAATCCTCGGAAGTCTGCCGCCTTCAGCAGAAGATCCAGACTTATGAGGAGATGGACGCCCGCAGATCCTCGGAGGTTGCCGATGCTCGTGACGACTTCTTTGGTCGTCTGACGAGGATGACCATCCTGTTTGAGTCCTTGATAGCTGTCCGCAAGAGGAACTTGGCTTTAGCAGGGATTGAGGGGAGTCTGAGCAAGCTCGAGTTGCCTCGGGGTAGCGAGGCCCGTTTTGGACTCGGAGGAGGCCAGACTATCGTCTGTAAAGGAGAGTGGGCGACCTCGGGGAGACTTCGATTCGATCCTTGCCGGTCTGCAGGCGAATGCACCCTCGCCGACCTCCGAGGACTCGAAAGATCAGGGCGCGGAGAGGATTGCGAGGCTGGTGCGGATGAGGCGGTAGTGGCGACCGCGGGAGGGAGGCGGCGAGGCTGTCCCTATCGCGGGTGAGTTTGAGGATGAAGGTGGCGCTCCGGGCGTCTAGGTTTATCAATCCTTCGGGATTTTGTTTTATATGTGTTTCGAAGAGGCCATGATGTATTTACGGGACTGGCCGTTGGTGGCTTTGAATCCCTGCCCCTTTTTGGGGTTTTGTTTGAACTTTTGCGGTCTCAATCTATGAAACGCTTTTCGATTATTTATGAACTTCAGTTTTTTCGAAGTATGAGAAAGAGGGTGTGAGTTGTCGTCTCATTCCTAGTTCCCTGATGATCACCGTACCTATTGTTTGCATAAAGCGAGATTTTCCGTGGTTTACCGATTTACGCGAAAAGTTCGTGTCGGATGTTTATCCTTGTCGGATGCAAGAGAACCTACCCTTGAAGGGCTATTTGTCTTTTAGGACGTTAGAGTTCGTTTGTTGTGATCAGCAATAACGAAATGATGCTAGTTTTAGAGGCATGTTACCGTTTAGAGGTGTGTTTGTATGTTTTGAGTTCTAGAGACGAGGATTTTGTCTGGAACGCTTTGAGGAAAAGTCCTTCGGCGTTAGCGGCGTCTCGATCTGAAGGTCGAGTTTTCCTTGTGCATTTCGTGGTTGAAATGTTCGCGGGCTTTGGAGATGTTTTGCGAATGTTCGCAGCCAGAAACTGTTGTTTCGGTTTGGACGCAAGACCAAGGGGTCGCGTAAGTTTTACCAAGGGAGAAGCGTCTACATTCACAGTGCTTCGTGAAGTGTTGGCCTTCCGGATTTGTTTGTATATATTAAGGATGACTCATATAACTCTTGGAGCCTTGTCACGAGTGTTTCTTTTCATGCCGTGTTTACGGGTATAGAACTTAATCGATTGACGATAAGTTTAAATCTTCCGTTAACCATATGGTCGTTAGGACTGAGTTTTGGTATGAAGAGTTTATCGTATGATTTTCGATTCGGGTTATACGACAAATTGCTTGCGTAATAGTCACTTGGTGTTCTATGAACAAATCGTTGATTGTTGTTTTAGCCGTTAAGTGATTGGAGCGTGGTCGCCAGTAGCTTTGGATTGGCATGGAGGCTAGACTCAGCGCGTTGCCAAGGAAGTTGTTGGTAAACGATCAGACCATGACCCTTATTAAGGTCATGTTAGTTCTGATTGTCCTTAATGGGGATGCGAATTCAGGTCCGGTCCTTTCGAAGGTTTGTGTACGTTTTCTTTCTTTGGGAAGCGGGATGAGTATGCTTAGAATGCGTGGCGATCGTTTCGATTTTTGAGAGATTAGATCGGTTTGCATGTTCTGCCTCGACATTCAAGGAACAATAGAACAAGACGGAGAATTGCCTAAGACTTAGCTTGCTAGACTATCCACCTAGGTTCTAAGTTCCCTAAATTTTACGGCAGTTTTCTAGGCGTTTTCATTCTTTTCTACAAAAATTAAAACCTTGACAAATTTTCTAAGTTGGATACCTTAGTCTCATCGATCGTTCAAGGCTGCCTCTTGCTCGTTCCTCTTTGTTTCGTGACTTTTAACGGTTCATCGTCAAAGGACTTTGAAAAGTTTGATACGAACGAGAATCGGTTTTGATGAAATTCGGCGAGAATATCGGAGAAAGAGATATGAACGCCCAAGTTCCTGTTCTCGTTTCTTCGTACTGCTGGTTAAATTGACAATGTGTCCGAAGGAACATTACAGAATCGTTGAAACAAAGGAAGGAGAAGTAGGCGATAACTCGAAGAAGGCTAAGGTGGGTGCTTTAGACAAATGGAGACATTGGGCAAGACGCCACTCGAGTGAGGCTCTTAGCTCGTCGTATGAGCGAACTGGTTAGGTCCTGGACCTTATCGTTTCATATGATCTTGTATGACTTTACAAATGGTGTTTCGTAAAATATTGCCGAGCTTGATTTTAAAATATGAACTTTGTTAAACAATCGAAGGCTTTGGAAGAATCGTCGTGTTTCTCGAACAATCCGAACATGGGTTTAAGGGACCAAGATGTTGCTGTTGAGATCACGAGACGACTATCGAATGGGCCAGGACCCTTGCCGCCCGGAAGGAAACGACGGGCCTGCCGCCGGCGCCAGAGGAGAGAACGAAGCCGGCCAGCGCCGGCGGCGCCAGCGCGGCGTGGTCGATGCCGGCGCGGCGTGATCGGTCTGCCACGGTGCCAGGCGCCTGCTGCCGCCGCCAGCGCGGCGTGGTCGGTCTGCCGTCGGCCAGAAGCGGTGTGGTCGATCTGCCGGCATGCGCGTGGTCGGTCTGCGCCGGCTATCCTACCGCCCGTCGCGTGTCCAGCGTCCGCCGATGCTGCTGTTGCTCGCCGTCGATCCCGGGCTCACGGACTCAAAGATCGAAGTTACGAAAACTCAGGCAAAGATGTATGGTACTGAGACAGGACCAGGCTCGTCCTATGACGGACAGAGAAATCCTCCCCATGGGCGAGGTGGTCGTGACAGCGACTTTGTTTCTTGTAAAATCTCAACGGAAGTTCGATTGAGACGAAACAAAAACCATCTTGACCTAGACTCAAAGGAGAACAAAGTGAGTTCGCCCTAGGGCGAGGTATCCATGTCGGAGGGTGAGGTGACCTCGGTAATGTTTGTCCTTGCCCACGGCGAGGTGGCCGAGACAGTGACTTTGTTCTCTTCGTAAAATCTCAACGGAAACTCCGATTGAGATGAAACGAAAGCCATTTTGACCTAGACACAAAGGAGAACAAAGTGGGCTCTTACTAAGGCGAACTGGGAAGACTGATCTTACCCTATGGCAAGTCATCCTAGTAAGATCAAGCTCCGACCTCCTTTCGTTTTCCCGTTTGTTCCTCGAGAGTTGCTTGTAAGAAGTATGGCAGTGGAATCGGTGAACCGATTTACCGTGCTTCTGTTCTGCGAGTAATATAGGGTTTCCCCAAGGTTTCAAGGAGAGTAAGTTTTGTTTTTCCAAGAGTTTCCCGAAAACGTTTTCAGTCGAACCCCTACTCGTTGAGATTTCACAAACTCGGTAATTAGACCGTCATCTCAGCCTTGGGCTCAATCTTATTCTAAATCGTAAGTGGGCCGTTTAGCCACGATCCAGGCCCCCTTTTGGGCAGTCTTGGGACTTAGACTTTTTTTTTACGATTTTTCCTAAGAAACGGCCGTTGATGTGACGTCGGTTTTTCCGAAAGGATTCCAATCCCTTGTATAGTTAAGGCAACTGGTGTTTAAGATAACCATAGCCGTTTTATACGGCAGGCAGGAATCCGTCTCGACGATCAAGTCTTTTATAAGTTTTCGAAGTCTTTCTTTGATAATCCTAAGTGAGGGGGTTGTGTCCATAGACCCGAGGATCGTGTTATGGGAACTTGGACGAGGGTGCATAGTTGATAGGACCGGGATCGGGTTGTCCTCGCCCACGGGCGAGGTGACTTCCGTCACGGTTCACCTCGCCATGGGCGAGGTGGCCTTAGGAGCAATCACTGCTGAAATTGTTTTACCAGCGTCGATCACGAGCTGCGAGTTTGTCTTTCATTTTCGGACACTGCTTTGATCAATTTTGCGGCGTGAGAGTAAGAGTAATCCGTCCCCCTCCTCTGGCCAAACTGTGGGAACCGAAATTCACACCGTCGATTTTAATGAATAAAACGGAGGAAAGCCAAGTTAACCCGACTTTCCACGAAGGTCGGATTCTCTGCGACAACCAGCGACAAGTGACCGAATAAATGCGGAAAAGGTTTTGTTAAGATTTGGGACTGGACCTTAAGAAAGGCTGCCTACGTACTTCGATGATCAAGTCGGACGTAGTTCATTTTAGAAAGAATTGAACAAGAGATCGAACCGTCGGCGGGTTCGTCTAGTATGGCGTTGTCATAGAAACAGGCATGTCGAAGATAACGCCTAGGGTTTCTATGTGCGGAGCTCTGAAGTAAAAATTCTCCGATCCTTCCGAGGAGCGGAGATTTTGCAGGAGGCGCTAGGCGTTAGGGCCTCTCCTGCCAGTCTAACCGCTAAATTCTAAGTTCTATCAGCTAACAGGAGCTCTCTAGGTCTCCAATCTAGGATTTTCGGATCCCTTCTCCTCTGCTCTTGCTCTCCTTATATACCCACTCTAGGTCGGTTCGCCTTAGGATGATGGACCTCGCCTTTGGGTCCAAGTTTATCTCTTCGGAAGTATTCCATTTTCGTTGATCTTCGTAATTATCCTCGAGTTTTCCCTATTTTCGGTGACTTGATGTTTATCCGATGTTCGGGAAATCGGATAAACCGTCATAGTCTGATTGGGCCTGAATTCTTAAAATCGTAAGTAAGTCCGTGGACTTGTCTTAAGTCGTTGAGCGTTTTATCGATTTCTGGAAAGACAATCTTTCTCGTAAAATAAACCAGATAGCCTAAAGGATCGATGTTGAGTTAATCGATCTTGTTTTATCGATATCTTCTACGAAATCCAATCCTTAATTTTTATCGTAAAACATCGAGGATGATTCCAATCGAGTCGAATCGAAGATGTTTATTCTGTAGCGTGATCGTATCAAACTCACGAGGATTGATCCAAGCAAGCCAAGATGGGATCAGACCAAACATGATGGGACCGAGACCAGGGCGAGGACCGTCGACCGGCGAGCCCGCGGCAGGGCAGGGGCGCTTACGCCGGTGCCGGCGGCTTACGCCGGCAGGTCGCGTGCCGCCCGCCAGGCTTCGCGTGGCGATACGCCCGCCAGCCGGCTCGCGTGGCATGCGTCGCGGCTGGGGCCGGTGCCGGCCGCGTGATCGTGCGCCGGCCCGGCTTGCCGCTGCCAGGCGGCTCGGCGTGGCGTGCCGCGGCCAGGCGCTCACGTGGCGCTCGCCGGCCGGCTTGCTCGCCGCCTGCGGCGCCAGGGGTTCTCTGCCGTCCGTGGGTTTTCCGTTGCCCGATCTTTCCCTTGTTGGCCGTTCGTGCGGAAAATCTTTGAGTTCGGAAGGATCTTTAGCCGTAGATTTCAAGATAACCGTTTTTGACCCCAACATAAACCGGCTGAGAGTAATAAAATTCATATTTAAAGACATTTTATTATTATATATATAAAAGAGACTTGTGCTCTCTTCTCAGCCCTCCACATCAGCAAATATCTAGGGGCTTTTTATGCCACGTGTCAGACTAAAAAATCAAAGAAACTAACTTTTCGTTTTCAATTATACCAAGACCGATTCTTTTATTTGGGCTTATATCAGGTTTGTTTGTTCAGGCCCATTTGTTTATGTGTCTGAGCACAACATTACACTCACCGTAGATAAGTAAGCTGTCCCTTATATATATAAAAGAGACTTGTGCTCTCTTCTCAGCCCTCCACATCAGCAAATATCTAGGGGCTTTTTATGCCACGTGTCAGACTAAAAAATCAAAGAAACTAACTTTTCGTTCTCAATTATACCAAGACCGATTCTTTTATTTGGGCTTATATCAGGTTTGTTTGTTCAGGCCCATTTGTTTATGTGTCTGAGCACAACATTACACTCACCGTAGATAAGTAAGCTGTCCCTTCTCATCCCGATGAAGCCGCCTCCAATTGACTTCCTGTAACGCCTTTGATTCCCATTAATTTCTTGCTTTAATCCGATCATTAACATCTTCATCATGCTGCCCCACTCTGTATCATTAATCCGAGCTCAGCCTTTCATATGTAACCGGTGGAAGGTCTCCTATAAATTTGCATGTTAACAGCGAAGAAGAACGCCATATGTACGAAATCTATCACTATATCTCTGCTAATTACCAGCCCCAATAATGGTGAATTCCTTCACCCTGCTTGCTGATTTAGAAGAAGCCGGTCGCTGTTCAACCACAGCCGAGGTCCATCTTCTAAGGTTTTGGGAGGCTAGGATTGTATCCCAGGATTTGGATGCTCTCTCTCCCACATGCTTCAGCAACAAATCTCTGGAGTATTTATATCTCTCTCTCTCTCTCTCTCTCTCTCTCTCTCTCTCTCTCTCTCTCTCTCTCTCTCTCTCTCTCTCTCTCTCTCTCTCTCTCTCTCTCTCTCTCTCTCTCTCTCTCTCTCTCTCTCTCTCTCTCTCTCTCTCTCTCTCTCTCTCTCTCTCTCTCTCTCTCTCTCTCTCTCTCTCTCTCTCTCTCTCTCTCTCTCTCTCTCTCTCAATATTTTTCGACCAGATTGGTTTTCTGTGTAAATTTTATTGTCTTTTGTGTGTATGTACGATCCAGTTTCCTGTGACTATATAACCGAGACGATGTTGATTTGTTTAGCATGGATGATGCCGCGGCCAAATTGGGGGAGATTTATAATTCTCTGTAAATAGATCTAAACCTTATTTGGATTCCAGAACTAAGAAAATGGTGTGGTTGTTGTAGGAGTTGAACGTTGGCTTATATATGATGTAGTCAATATATTGGAGAGCATTGGGGGTACACTCACTTTCTTCTGATAAAGTTAGCTCATTTCACTCTCTCTGAGCTGATTCTATGTCTCATTCAGGTTGTGTCTAGAAAAGGGCAGAATCTTTACTCTTGGAAAGGTTTTGTTCAGATTCTTCGCTCTCTACCTCAACTCAAGGTACATTTTAAATGGCTCTCAGTGTTTTTTGTTTTGTCTCAAATTCTGATTAAGAGAATACTTTTGATCTTTACTTTTGTTTACATGAATAAGGTTTAAGAGAGGGTTTTTGCATCTCGAGTATGTGTAGCAGTTCCCACAGGGTATATAAAATATCATATTTCCCAGATTCTGTAATGCTGACTTTGGTTTTTAGTTGATCGCGTAAGTGATTATGTGGATCCTAACAAGTCTTATGGGAAATGTGCATCAGGTACCATATGCCCTTCAGACCATTATGTATTCTCAAGAAAATGCTTTGGATAGTGGTCAGATATACGAGCTTTGCATTGACCGTAGTATTCACCTCTATGCCACTTCATGATACTGAAAGTGTCTGTCTCTAGATTAAAACTTTATACTGCCCAACTTGCATAAATCTGATCTGACAGATGTATACCATTGACACCAAGTATACATTAGTAGTTAGTGGCTTTCCCATGGTAGATATCTCTTAGTGATACTTTGTTAAAATATAGATATTATTGGTCTCAGCTTTGGATTACTTCTGATTGTTCTATTATTTATAGAGACGTGCTGTGGAGATATATGGTTCTCAAGTATCTGAAGAAAAAACACTGGCTGAAGCATAGAGACAAGGAGGCTATTGTATGTTTCTTTAACTCTTCGAATATGATCTTTACTGAACCATATTGAATTTGAAAGGTCTAACTTCTCTGAAAAGGTATCTTTGCGTTCAGTAACTTGTGTATTTGAACATACTGAGCATTCTCCTGACTCCAAACTTGCTAGGGTAATTGGTGATGCTCATATGGTTATCAAGCCGGATTAATGAGCCAAGCTTCGCATGAACTGAGCTTGTCATTATTGCTAAGGATGTTAATATGGGTTTTGATTTATAGGGTTGGCCCAGCCCGCATCAATTTTTTTAACCCAAAGCCCGTTTATTGCTAACGCTTATCATCTTTGTAAATCAGGTGTAGAACTTTGTAGGTGGATTTGTAGATAAGTTCCTCCATTTTTGAGTTTGATATTGTCTTTACTTAATCGGGTTCTCATTGATGTTGCCTCTTAAGTTTCCAACAAATACTGATCATGAAAATGATTAAGATTTGTCTATATACTGCCACCTGTTTGTGTTTAATAATGTATACTTGAGCAGATAACGCCAAGTCAAGTTGATGTAAAGATAGTGAAGAACAAACGCCCATTGCCAGTTTAAGCTCGAGTTAGAGAAAGGGTTGTCAACCGATCACAAATATGACCTACGAAGTAATCTACTTAAAAACGTGTATTTTAAATGTAGTTTTGAGCTTATGGGTAGAACCAATTCTTCTGATCCATTGTAATAACTGCATATATTCTCCATAATAGTGATGGTGGGAAAGGCAGCTAGCGCAAACACTTGCTACTTTATACGTAACCCGGATGGGTAGAACAAAGGACGTCTGGAATATAAGTATGTTTCCAAACTGGGATGAAGAATATGTTTCAGAAAGATCCCAGTTACATTTCAAGTGACAACAACATACACAAACAACATACGTTTCAAATTCCTATATATATAGTAAGATCAGACAACATAATGACTCAAACAAATTTAATACAAATTCTTCGAAACTATAGGTAAATGTCAAAATATACACTTAACATTAACAATGTGAAAATCTCCACATCTTGATGCAAGCAAATCCACTTGCATAAATCGACACAAAATTATTTACAAAATATGGGAATTTCTCAGAAAGAACTTTCAGAGCCAAAACATATAATTGAAAATCTGATCTGTGAATTTTAAATCAAGATCATAGCTGAATTCGGGTGATGATTGTTACAAATTTTCCAACAATCAAATATGCGCCACACACAAGTGCAGGTGACCAAAAATCACCATAATAGCCAAACTATGAATATGCATTATAAGATTACTTCTTTTCACTATAAGACTATGAATGTGTTGTGGTTTGTTATATGCTTTGGAACATCTGTGAATGTCACAAAAAAATTGTAACCAAAAAAGCTCATATGTTTCAAAAAAAATATTGTAAGCAATCTTGATATAAGAAAATACGAGAAGGGGAGAGAAGATGGTCACTGGCTTCAAATTAAAAACTGGTTAGTAGTCTGAAAATGACAAAATAAAATTTCATTTGATTTCAAATGTTGGTGCAAAATAAACGATAAATAAAGAAGGCAGTTTATCTAACTAACATATTAAATTTAAGATTTTAGGTATGTTTAATATCATTTCTCATTGTTGATATTATGTGTAAAACAAACATTATTTTGACTTTTGACAAAATTCCATAAAAGAAAATTAAAAAATTTATATGATACAAATATAATAAAATGAAATAATAAAAAATACAAGAAAAACAAAAAAAAGTAATAATAATACAATTCCATGCAGACGACTCATCTCAGTCTAAAAAGTTTTAAAATATCAAATAAATAAAATAACTCAGACTAAAATTTCTCTTTCAGTGCATATGCTTCCTCCATTTCTAAATATAAGATGTTTAGGTAAAGATACACATATTAAGAAAATTAACTTTTGTCTAAAAAATAGTATTGAAATTATAAATTAATAATATCCAACCAATTATAAAATAGATTATTAAATATGATTGGCTACACATTTTTTAATAAAGTAAAAATTATCTTAATAAATAAAAACATCTTATATGTTGGAACATCAAAGTTTTTTAAAACATTCTATGTTTAGAAACATAGAGAGAGTATGAAACACAGTTTAATATGTATGATCAGACTGAAGTACGACTTTATGTGAAATTACATGTTCTGCCAATGGTATACGCTAAATATAAATCATATTTGTCGCATATTAGATCATTCATCATGTTTTGTAAAAACTAAGTTTTCCCAAGTTAAAGAAGCAAAATATGCTTTATATATTTCTATTGATTCTAATGCATTCCTCTTGATGATAACCGTATAAGATAACTGAAATGTAGCTGTCGACTATCCTTGTGTAATGTGTATCTTCTTTTAAAATATAAAACATATCTAATTACTACAGTCTTTCAAATATTAACCTTTTTAGTACAATAATAAAATATTCTTAAGTAAATTTATAATAAACTATCACGTATATATTTAGACTTTTATTTCTTTTGCAAGCATCTTAAAGAACATCAGTTATGCTGACAGGATAATCAAATTAATACACATCTTCGTGTCTTCGATTAAATTTTATTTTCTAAGATACCATGAATTTTTGTCTATATTTATAAAGCAACTTAAACTCCATGTTAACAACGAAAACATATGTTTAAATTATGTATCAAAATAAGTAAATAATATCAGAAAACCGGCGCGCCGGCAAACCCCTAGTTATATGACAAAGGCAATAATTTTGGTGCTTTAATGATGAGCCCAATTTCCTACAAACCAACAGATTTTAAACCGCTATAGATCAAATTCGTATTTAAAGATATTATATTTAATATCTTTAGAATATATTGGTGCACTAAATTAGAAAGAGAGATAACTTTGTATTTTCCTATATCAATAACATTCAAAATTTTACCTGTTTCTACGCTAACACCATAACTAATACGACAATTTCTCATTTGCTGGAGGCTTTTTTGTGACAAAAACTTAAAAATAGTCTATCTGAGATAATTTACCAATTTATATTTATAAAAAAAAATATTTTTGTAGTATTATATTTTAATTTTTAATACTATATACACACATATATATAAATGTTGTATACATATTTAATTTTTGTAGTATTTTTTAAAAAATTAAAATTATTTTTACGAATTCGGATCCAGTTGTTGTGGTTAGTAAGATATCTAGACGGATATCCAGTGTCTGGATATTCGGAAGCCATGGATTCGGATACTAAATCTACGAATCCGCCGAATCCTAATTTGGATCCGGATATCTTAAATTTCCCGTTATTCAGATCCGTCTCACCCATATTTAAAGCATGTATAACTAAATGAAATACGTGCGGATGCACAGATCAAAATCTAGTTTAGATTAAAATTAAACTCTATGATCGTCTATCCAAACAATCAAATCCGAACAATATCCTTAACTCTAGTTTCGACTAAACAAGCTAAAGATATCCGTCCCAAACTTTAAAATACCTGAACTAAAGAATTTTTTTAAAACATTACCAGGAGTCATACATAAATTCAAAAAGGTTAGAGAAGGGGTCATTCATCAGCAGGGAACATGTTTTATATATAGGTGGAGATACAAGATTTTTGGTCAACTTGGAACCATATGTATCACAAGTCAAAATTGTATCTCCTATGAAATCATTTTAACTTATTAAAGTTTCAACTCTTAATGAAGGATGTAATAATTTACATTATACGATATATAGTCATTTAGTATAATTAAAAATACTAAAAACTATCAATAAAATTTGGAGATGAGATTTATATATATAATTATTTATTCATCAAAAGCACACATAAATAAACACAAAAACATCAAAGAAAATGTTGACAAAACAAAAACAGCAGAGAAAATGAAACAAACTGAAACAAATCTCTTATGGATAGATAATTATTGAAAACAGCCAACACAAAGAAATAGCTAACTTTAACCATGATGAATACGATGAAAACCATGATTGGGGTTATGTTGATTGATATCATGAGGTTTCTTCTTGCCTCTTCCTTCGTCCTTCCGACCTTGGTCCCAGTAGGGACCGTGCCTATATTCAGGCCAATTCATATTGTATATCGGATCAAACACCTCAGGCTTCATGTTGCTATTTCCAAGCGTTGGTCCTTGATTAGGAATCATCATGTTGGGATTGTAATTGAACGCATTCTCATCGAACATGCTTTTTTGGGCAAAAATCTCGGTTTTGACGCCACCAACAATGTTGTTATTACTTCCATCATAGTAATTCTGAGGAACCACTGCTTGTTGGGAGCGTTGACTTCCCAAATCCATCCTCAGCTTTTCCAAAGCATTTATTAGGCAAGTGTTTTGATTTAAGTCAAGTTCATTCGGAGGTCTCTCCCACCATTTATCTGTTTCTTCTCTCTGAATGCTAATCTCATCCAAAATTTCCCTCCTTGCTTTCTCCTTTTCAAGCTTTACCAGCTCCTGCAGTTTTAATATATCGTGTGTAAGCAATCAATACTTCTACATGTAATTAAAAATTAAACATACTTTCATCAACGAAACAAACGGCTGCTTATATAAATTAAGATTATAGTTTTCGAAACAACACGATCAAACTATAAAAACGGCCATACAACTCTTTTTAAAAATTAAATATATTTTCCATTATTTCGTATATAATGAGTTAGAAAATTTTGCACATTTACTTAACAATCAATTCTTCATGGTTTATGCCCATATTGTAAATCTCTCTCTCTCTCTCTCTCTCTCTCTCTCTCTCTCTCTCTCTCTCTCTCACACACACACACACACACACATATATAAAGATCGATTTTTTAATAATTGGGGTATATAAGATTAAATAACTTATTTACATTCTTAGAAAACAACAAAAAAATGATTTTACCTGAGTGAGTATGCTGTTAAGACCTCGGATAGTTTCGTTTGG
This sequence comes from Brassica nigra, assembly GCA_016432835.1. Lineage (NCBI taxonomy): Eukaryota > Viridiplantae > Streptophyta > Magnoliopsida > Brassicales > Brassicaceae > Brassica > Brassica nigra. Next base: position 9,213,780 of record CM028245.1, on the reverse strand, counting down.
ACCAGATTCAATAAGCTGAAAAGGATTGTTGTGATAATTTTTGAAACGGTTAAATACATATCTTACATCTGGATTACCAAAAGAGTATACTTTTCGACCAGGTGAAAACACAAGTATTCCAATCTCTACACCACATAAGGTGCAAAGCTCGCTAGCTTTTTTAAAAAGACCTTGTCTTCTTTTTGAAAACGTAACATGAAGATTGTTATCTTTCTCCATTTTTACGATTTGTACCTTTTGACGACCTTTTCTGCTTCTCGCCATTTTCAAAGTCTTTTTTTTTTAAATATAAGATACAAGATTGATATTATATATAAAGTATAATAGATCTTATATTTATAGGGAGGTGTTACCTTCATGTATATAGTATGTAAAGTCATTTTAAGTAAATTATCTTTAAAGATTCTAATATATATAGAATTTGTATATTACCAGTTCAAGCTTATAATAGTCATCCCTATATAGTACATATTAGGGATGAAATTATGAGATTTGGGAATCATTTAATATGTTACAGTGCACAATGATCTGTCAAATGTATCTATTCATTTTCAAGAAAATACAAATTACAATATTTACTATAGTTTGAATCTTACAGCTAGTATTTATGCTGTAAGAAATTTTAAATATCATTGCTTACAATTATTACTATTTCCATTGAATGTTATTTCGTAAGATCCTTATAAAATAAAAAGTACTTTAAATCATCATTCATTGTCAGTTCTATATATTTTAGAGATTCATGAAATATAAATATTTGTAAAATGTTCTTATACATAATTACTAATTGTACCACATTCTTTATATATAGTGTTTTTACAGCCACTACAAGAAAACGTTGTGTTAGCGACCAAAAATTACGACCAGAAAATGTTGGTCGTAATTTTGGGTCTAATTTACGACCAACTTACGACTCGAACACAATTAGTCGTAAGTTAGTCGTAAATTTGCAACTAAAAATGCTAGTCGTAAATGAGTCGTACATTTACATCTAATTTACGACTAGTATTTCCTTTAGTCGTAAATTGGTTGTAAATTTACGACTTATTTACATCCAAACTTTTACATCTAATTAACGACTAATGTACGAGCAATGTAGTTGCACTTTGGTAGTTAAGATATGATTAAACGTAAATACTTTACCTACCAAAATCGAAATTTCTCTATAAATATGATGTTCTCCTTCATTCTTAAGATGCACCAAAAAAAAAAAAAAACAAAAGAGTAAAAAAATGTCTGGAAATATTTATGAGGTTCGAGTTGGATGTATGCATAAAGATTCAAGGGAAGAGTAATGACGAATTTCTCAACGGAGAGATATTCATGTACCAGGCGGACAGGCGCCTCTCACAAAGGAAACGGGTAAAATGTTCGTCCACATGCGTAAATGCAACAATCTGAAGTTTGCTGCTAGTAAAACCGTTTGGAAACATATAGTAAGTAGAGGATTTACTCCACATTACTATATTTGGTTTAACCATGGAGAGGGTGATAATAGGAATGAAGCTAGTAGTAGTAATCAGGTTGAAAATGTTCAGTAGAGATGAACCACATTTGCCTTCCGAAAGTGTCATTCAAGAAGATCATATGGTAGATCATGATAGAATGCATGATATGGTTGCCGATGCATTTCGTGAAACAACATCAGTAATAGAGGAGGTCGAAAATGTAGAGGGGCCTAGCTTGGATGCAAAAAGATTTTATGAAATGCTAGCAGCAGCTAATGAGCCAATTTATGAAGGTTGTAGAGAAGGTCTTTCTAAATTATCATTGGCAGCTAGGATGATGAATATCAAAACTGATCCTAACTTACCGAAGTTTGTATGGATCGTAGGCTGAGTTGTTTAAAGAGTATTTGCATGAAGAGAATTTGTGTGCTGAATCTTATTATGAGATTCAGAAACTTGTTCATAGTCTTGGCTTACCTTCAGAGATGATTGACGTGTGTACAGAAAACTGTATGATATACTGGGGAAAAGACGTAGAATTGTAAGAGTATAAATTTTGCAAGAAGCCACGATATAAACCGCAGGGCGTGGAATAGGTGCCGTACCAGCGGATGTGGTACTTATTAAGGATAGATTGAAGAGATTATATCAATCTGCGAAGGCGGCATCGATGAGATGGCATGCAGAACATGATCGAAGGAAGGAGAGATCAATCATCCCTCGATGCAAAGCGTGGAAACACTTGAATTGGTGTACCCTGATTTTGCAAGCAACCCCCGCAACGTTTATCTTGGGCTCTGCACATATGGCTTTAGTCCATTTGGAATGTCTGGAAGAAAATACTCGCTTTGACTAGCACATGATTCATAAAATAGTTTTTTTTTGTATAAAAATAGAATATACATAATAAATAAGGGTTGAACTATAGACCATATCACCGTATGTCCATCTCCCCTAGTAAGCTGGCCCTGCTCGCCGAGCTAGTACCATGGTGACCATACACGTTGTATTGGCACACATAAGAGAAAAAAAGTTCTTGATTTGGTCCATATATTCTTCTTCTTAAAATACATGGACAACCAACGATACTTTTCAAGACCAATTAATCATTGGTTCACATGAAGAGTTCCAAAGCATTTGTGAGGATATAAGCTTCCACATTGGGAGTTTAGCTAATACATGAATAATTTATAAAGTTTTATGACCAATCCACTAATACCAATTGATTTTAAGTTGGAAGTTTATAATAAACTCGAATTTAATATAGTATCAGAGTTGAACACACCTGAATCTTAGACTGGGATATTGTTGAAATTAATGGTTATGAGAACCATTATTTCGGTAGAAGATGTGAGAATAAAAGCATATAAAATCCCACATCGGAAGTTTAATTGAAACATGAATAATATATAAAGATTTAGGACCAATCCACTTATCACCTATTAGTTTCAAGTTTGAAATTCATAATAAGCCCGAATTTAATAACTTTCAATCATATGCTAGGTTATCATATTTAGCAAGATAGATTGATTAGTTGGAAAATGCAAATTACTTCAAACTGCTGTTAATTCTATACAATGCTTCAAACAAGTGACGGAACCATATATTCTCATTGTGCCTACATTCGAATGGCTCCAATATTCGTCATCTATTGGATTTTGATTATATATGGACTAGATATACCATTTACATGTTTTAAGTGAGGACCGGCCCAAAGATATTTATGGGATAATGAAAAACAAACGATATTTCAAACTTACTAAAGAATACAAATTTGCGATTTTCAGTAAGTTACGTTGTTTTATTTCCTAGTGAATCAATTTATTTTTTCCATGTTCTACGAATCATCTAGGACTTGGGTTCTTCAAAAACCCTTTGGCATGTTGATGATTACTTGATGTTTGTTGCATCTAGTGTCCTAAGATTATCCATAATTTAGTTTCTTTTATTTCTAAAACTTAAAATAAAATTAGAAATTTTAAAGATCTTTTGAATCTAAGTTTGAATTTTTGTTAAAAAAGTTTTTGGAACTTATCAATATTTTGATTAAAAGAAACATAGTTTAAATATTAAATTGATAACAGTTTTAAAGTTAGTGTATTAAAATGAGAAGATAATTAGTTAAATTAAAATAGTAAACTAGATAGCAGAAAAATTGGAATATTAAAAAAAAGTAGTTGAGATATTTTTATGGTATTTTCATTTTATTTTAAATTAAAACATGATGATTTACAAGTATCCCCAACAAAATTTACTAACATGACAAACACAACAAATTATACATACATTTTGACAAACTGACTACTTAACTAGAGATTTACATTGAGTATCCTATTAACCGATACATTCAAGTTTTAGAACTAGTAAAGTACCATTCAAGTTTTCTATAAGCCTAAAAATCCACAATAGAAAAAAAAAACTAATACCATTTCCCAAAGCCTTGTCCTGGTAACCAAGTGAAGTATTAAAAACTATTGACAAAGTCTTATCCTGGCTAATCTAGTTTTCCGTTTTTAGATCTATGGTGACTCCGGTTCCGGTGACGGCGCGTGACGGTCTAGGACATCTTCTCCAGTGGGTATCTTCGTCCCCTTCCCAGGTGAGACAACCATAGAGGAGTTGGTCGGACTGTGGTCAGAGGCATGTCTCTCGGTTCTCGGGAACATCATGTATTTAGGTGAGTGCTGAGGGAGTAGTCAACCGGAGGTGCTCGCCTCTCATCAGTACGTGGCGGAGCTACTACATCCCAGCGTCGGAGATTCATGGTTTCCGGCGGTATGAGCTCCACACTCTGGAAGTTTAATTGTTTGAACCGTCAGCTTTGGTCACCGAACCCGCTTTTCATTCCGGATCTCCGTGTCTGGTTTTTTTGGCTGAGGACCGAACATCGAACAGCTGTGGTATGAGGTTATCTCGAGAACGCGCCTTCGGTGAAGATGCATTTGAGTCACGTTCATCAAGTCTATCATATGGCACCATTTGCTTGTATATGAATTGTTCTCTCGTGTTTAGTCCTGTGTTTACAGTTCTTAGTAGATGTTGTCGTGTCTCTAGGTCGAATCTAGGAGATTTAAGAGATGGGTCACTTCGGGTAGTGGGGTGATTTCATTCTCATTGTGGTCCAATATACAATGGGGGTGTCAATTAGGTAGGATTGAGTCGTGATTCAACTCGATACTAGATTGCCTCATTGTATTAATGGTATAAATACTTGTGGTCAAGTACTTGTATCTGGATCTTGGTGAAATGAATGTTGTTGATGAGTCAAAAAAAAAAAAAAGTCTTACCCTGGCTACCTAGTGAAATCAAGTCACGCGAGTTATTCCCTCGACGTGAGGCCAACTTTTATTTTCACTTGGCATGCAGTTTCTCGAACTGTTTAAGATTTTTGTAATAACTGTTTACTGAAGCGTGTATTTTTTTGCGAAACATGCCATTTTGATGTGAAACATACTTTTTGGGGGTGGGAGGTTGTGTTATGACATAATTGACTATTCATGTTGGACGTCATACATATGAAGATGGATCACATGCTGAGAACTTCGCTACAACTTTATATAAACATTTTTTTTGGTAAAAACTTTATATAGACATTTGATCAAACATATGTGCACTTGGAGTTGCTCTCTGTACTCTGCTAGTAGCCTTATCCTACAATTCTAGTATTGTTCAAGATTTAAAGTTTTTTCAACTAATTTAAAGGTATGAGTCTACAGATTAACTTGTGTAAGCATCATTAGGATGTCATAATAAAAATGAACATGTTACCAATGTAATAATATTCTTGCGGTTGTTGAAGTTTGGTAAAATCGAAGGTTTGAAAAAGAAAGAAAAAAAAAACACAAATGACAATGTGTTAATTAATAAAGTAAACATTATGGCAAACCACTTATTCTAAGAAGGATTAGGAGTCAATAATAAGATAAAAATTTATAAAGATCTTTTGCAACTAAGTTAACTGCATGTATTTATTTTGAAGAGTTGAGTATGAGTCTATAGATCTATGCAACGATCACTAACTTATTGAAAAGAATCAAATCTTTAGAATGTCATAATAAAATGTAGCATTTTATTACCGTTGTTGAGGTTTGAAAAAGAAAGAAAAAAAAACACAAATGACAATGCGTTAATTAACAAAGTAAACATTATGGGCAAACCACTTATTCTAAGAAGAACTAGGAATCAATAATAAGATAAATTTCAAAAAAAAATCTAAATATTCGAAATTTTCAAATTTTGGGCCTTTTCTTTATATTTTTCCGTGTTGTCCTTTTTCACAACGGTTGGATCACGGATTTTAACAACATAACGGCTCAATATTTAACGCCGTCATCTCCATTCGCGTGTAACAAGTCAAACGACAGAGCGCCTGCCGTAACGTCTTTGTTTTTTTAAATAAACCTTTTATCAAGCGTCCGTCTTATATTCTTCTCTCTCACCATCGCCACAAATATTTTCGAAAACGATCCGAGATTGCTTCGAAGAAATCAGAAACAAAATCTCCATCGATTCTTTTTTTCCATCGGTATATCTTTTCACGTTTCCTCTTTTCTGGTGATTCCAGAGACGCATTTTAAGCTTTTAATCTTCCATTCTCGTTTCTAATCGCAGTTTCACGATTCAACGCATGATTCGTCGGTAGAAACTTCGATTAATTGATAATGCGGATTCGTTTTATGTTTCTAGGGCTTGATTCGTTGACTCCTTTTGAGTTTTTTGATCGATTCATAAGATTAGGGCGTGATTTGTTGACTCATTGATATCATTGATCGATTCGCGAGGTCAATGGAGCTTTGATTGCGATTTTAAAACTTATTAGTGTGGATCCTTCCTTTGACTTACCATGGCGCTAGAAGCTGATTCTGTACTTAACATTTGTTTCTATTGATGCAGTGATACAGAGATTGTTTTTGTTGCTTAAGAGCTATAAGAACAAGAAGGCGAATCTATGGATGCTAACAACTCGAAGAAAGGAGGTTCGTTGAAATCTCCATGTCAAACTCCACGTTCTACTGACAAGTCCAACCGAGATCTCCGAACAGCTGACGTAAACTCAAATTCGTTTAACAAGAGTGAGAAAGAAAAGGGTGTGAATATACAGGTTATTGTTCGTTGCAGGTACATTGTTTCAAACTATCCTTTTTAAAAGGCAGGAAGATTAATAACACCTTGTGTGTATCTTGCTTTCTTAATGGCTTAATCTTCACTACGGTTGGTTGGTTTTGTAATGATTTCAGACCATTTAACTCGGAGGAGACGAGGTTACAAACGCCTGCGGTGCTTACCTGCAATGACCGGAAAAAGGAAGTGGCGGTAGCTCAGAATATTGCTGGGAAGCAGATTGATAAGACATTCTTGTTTGACAAGGTTTGATCTTTAAAGGCTTTTTAGATTGTTTTGCATGATGAGAAGTTTGTGTTGCTATGCTTACAGTTTCTTGGATTTGAATCTTTTAGGTTTTTGGACCAACGTCCCAACAAAAGGACTTGTATCATCAAGCAGTTTCTCCCATTGTTTTTGAGGTGCTTGATGGGTATAACTGCACCATCTTTGCATACGGGCAGACAGGGACTGGGAAGACATACACAATGGAAGGAGGAGCGAGAAAAAAGGTAAGATAAACCACCATTTCAAGAACATGATTTGAATGTATCTTCACTGATGTTAACTGAGTCCTCGTTTTGATTTTCTTGCTAGAACGGTGAAATCCCAAGTGATGCAGGTGTTATCCCTAGAGCGGTGAAACAGATATTTGATATTCTGGAAGCACAAAGCGCTGCTGAATACAGTTTGAAAGTTTCGTTTCTTGAGCTCTACAATGAAGAACTTACGGACCTTTTAGCTCCCGAAGAAACAAAATTCGCAGATGATAAATCAAAGAAGCCTCTGGCCCTCATGGAAGATGGAAAAGGTGGCGTTTTTGTGCGAGGGTTGGAAGAAGAAATAGTGTCTACTGCTGATGAGATTTACAAAGTCTTGGAGAAAGGGTCAGCCAAGAGACGCACTGCAGAGACTCTTCTCAACAAACAAAGTAGTAGATCTCATTCAATATTTTCGGTTACGATACACATCAAGGAATGTACTCCAGAGGGGGAAGAGATTGTCAAAAGTGGGAAGCTAAATCTAGTTGATCTTGCTGGTTCAGAGAATATTTCACGATCTGGTGCTCGAGAGGTATATAACAATACATAATTTCTCCTCTTACATATACTGATGCTGTGAAGACATGTACAGAAATGAATATCAGGGTTGCAAAGGATGCCTGGATGATTTACTAATATGAGTCTGTCTCTACATTGCAGGGAAGGGCAAGGGAAGCTGGAGAGATCAACAAAAGTTTGCTCACACTCGGACGTGTCATAAATGCGTTGGTTGAACACTCTGGTCATATTCCATATAGGTAAGAATTTAAGCCTTCACAGATACCTTCTCTCTATAACATTCAAGAAATGATCGATAGGTCTCTAATCATTTAATTATATGCATCAAATTTCAGAGAAAGCAAGTTGACAAGATTATTGAGAGACTCTTTGGGAGGAAAAACAAAAACATGCGTGATTGCTACAGTCTCACCCTCTGTTCACTGCCTGGAAGAAACACTCAGCACCCTTGATTATGCACACCGTGCGAAACACATTAAAAATAAACCAGAGGTCCGTAAACACATGCCGATCTTTTGTTTCTGCTAGTTTAGTTATGTAATACTGCTCCTTCTGCATTCAGGTTAACCAGAAGATGATGAAATCAGCTATTATGAAAGATTTGTATGGAGAGATTGAACGTTTGAAGCAAGGTATCTATTGGTAACAACATATTTAGAATCCTCCTTCAGTTATCGAATACTGATGCGTCTGTTCTTGGCTGTTCAGAGGTCTATGCCGCAAGGGAGAAAAATGGAATTTATATTCCAAAGGAGAGATACACTCAAGAAGAAGCCGAGAAAAAAGTACAGTTCTTATTACGCAAAAAGTACCTCTGTCATTGAAAATTTTTAGAAGATAGACTCAGATTTCATTCTTTATTGGTTGGTGCAGGCTATGGCTGAAAAGATAGAGCAAATGGAAGTAGAGGGTGAAGCTAAAGACAAGGTAAGCAGAATTTGAAAGGATTATATTGTAGTCGGATCTTTTCAACCTACTCAAATATTTCTTACTATTGTGATTGCTAAATGTAGCAAATAATTGAGCTTCAAGAGCTGTACAATGCGGAACAGCTTGTAACTGCTGGACTAAGGGAGAAGCTTGATAAGACTGAGGTATATATCACAAGTTCTTGCTCTGGCTTGTTGCCAAGCCCATTTCCCTGTCCACTGGCCTGCAAGGATTTAACTTTTTGTACTTATTTCTTCTGTGAATTTAGAAAAAGCTCCGGGAAACGGAACAAGCATTGTTAGATCTCGAAGAAAAACATAGACAGGCAGTTGCAACAATTAAGGAAAAAGAGTACTTGATATCCAATCTCCTTAAATCAGGTAAATTGGTTTTCATCTGTCTAATGGTGTGGCTACGAGATGAAATTATTTCTTCAATTCATATATGTTTTGTTCAGATGGAACGTAACTTAACTTATTCACATTTCCTCAGAGAAAACACTTGTTGACCGTGCTGTCGAGCTTCAGGCAGAGTTGGAAAATGCCGCATCTGATGTTTCTAACTTGTTCGCTAAAATTGGTTTGTAACTCTCTTTCTTCTCTCCCATTATATTGCTAGCACACTCTGAAAACTAACTAAGCGGCTATTGATGGATGATTCCAGAGAGAAAGGACAAGATTGAAGACAGCAATAGATCGCTCATCCAGGAGTTTCAGTCACAACTGCTAATGCAACTTGAAGTCTTGAACAGCAGTGTGGCAGGTTCAGTGACGCAGCAGGAAAAACAATTGCAAGACATGGAGAAAGTTATGGCATCCTTCGTATCTGCAAAGACAGAGGTAAAACATCCACTGTGAGAGTCTTTTTGTCTGCTATATCTATCTTGAATAATATTTACACATGGTGTTCTTTGCAGGCAACCGAAACTTTACGGGGAAGTTTAGCACAGTTGAAGGAAAGGTACAACTCAGGCATCAAATCTTTAGATGATATAGCAGGGGATCTGGATAAAGACAGCCAAACGACATTGAATGACTTGAACTCGGAAGTGACAAAACATTCTTGTGCACTGGAAGATGTAAGAAGAGAATCTCAATCATGTATTCTTCTTTGATATTTTGATTTTTGACCTTATGAACTGGTGTTGAATCAGATGTTCAAAGGGTTTACATCAGAGGCTTACTCCCTACTCGAAGGGCTTCAAAGTAGCCTTCACAATCAAGAGGAGAAGCTCTCTGCATTTACACGGCAACAGCGCGATTTGCATTCCCGATCAATGGAGTCTGCTAAGTCTGTCTCCGAGGTGATGTTAGACTTCTTCAAGACTCTAGACACACATGCCGCTAAGCTAACAAAGCTAGCAGAAGACGCTCAAAACGTCAACGAGCAGAAACTATCAGCATTCACAAAGAAATTCGAGGTTGGTTTTTGCTATTCTCCTTATCTAACTAATTCTACAACACAATAACGATTATGGTTTTTTTTTTTTTTTGGTCATGCAGGATTCAATTGCAAATGAAGAGAAACAAATGCTTGAGAAAGTTGCAGAGTTGTTAGCAAGTTCAACTGCAAGGAAGAGAGAGCTGGTTCAGATAGCTGTTCAAGATATCCGCGAAGGATCATGTTCACAAACCGGTGCGTTACAGCAAGAAATGTCTGCGATGCAAGAATCAGCGTCCTCCGTCAATGTCCAATGGAACGCTCACATGGTCCAAGCAGAGTCTCATCATCTCGATAACATCTCTGCAGTTGAGGTTGCTAAGGAAGATATGCAGCAAATACTTCTAAAATGGTAATGACTACACACTTTTATTCAATTAATTCGCCCAAAAGATTCATCTCATATATACTTTATTAATCCTTTAAGCCATGATTTGATTTTTTTTCCCCAGCCTGGAAGATTCAAGAACTGGAACTCAACAATGGAAGACTGCTCAAGAATCCTTGGTCGATCTAGAAAAGAAGAATGTTGCAAACGCAGATTCTCTTATCCGGTAACATACTTTTTCATTATAAATGGTGATTACTTACATCCTTCCAAACATTCAAACTAATCTTCTCCATATATATAATAATTAAAACCAGAGGAGCCAAAGAAAACAATGAGAAGCTACGGTCTCAGTTATCTTCTGCAGTCTCGAGCACTCTAAGCGACGCTGATTCTGCAAACAGAGTTATCCTCTCATCCATTGACAGTAAGTGATTCGATTTGCATTATATACTTTTTGATTCTATCAACTGATTTAAATCTTTTTGGTTTTGCAGACTCGTTACAGCTTGATAAAGACGCTTCGGCTGATATTAATTCCACCATAGCTCCTACTTATGGAAGCTTGAAAGAGTTAAGAACTCACCATGACAACAATGTTGTCCAAATCAAAGACAACACAGGGAAATGTCTTGGTCACGAATACAAGGTAATTATTTTTTAACTATACATGGTTGAATTTGGAAAAAGATTTTTTAAATTACATATACATATTTACGTAGTTTAAACCATATATAAATAATGCGTGATTAAATTTGGAAAAGGATTATTGAAAATTTTGATCATATAAATATGTACATGTTTGAACTTGGAAATAGATTATTTAAATTACGTTTTTTTTTGGACAAAATTTAAATTACGTTTTATGTTTACTTTTAGGTGGATGAAGCAACAAGCTCAACGCCGAGGAAGAGACAGTACAACATTCCAACGGTTGACTCGATTGAGGAGCTTAAAACGCCGTCGTTTGAGGAATTGTTGAAGGCTTTTCATGATTCTTCCAAGTCGCCCAAACAAATGCAGCAATCTAACGGAGAAGCGAAACTCGTTAGTAACGGTGGTCGACCTCCGTTAACGGCCATCAACTGAATAAAAAACAAAGGATATGTCGTCTACGGTGAGATTATTAATAGGAACACGAGAAAGAGTTTGTATAGCGACAAACAAATATCTCCATTTGTTTCTTTTTTGAACCCGCACTTTTAGTTATATTTTACGGCTTTTTTTTTTGTTCAACCGTTTTTTATTATTATAATAACAGATAAGTTCCTGAATTTGATCTCATCTATCGTTCAAAATAACAAGTAATCTTGTAACAATATAATGAACGTTTCCGTGAACACATTGCAATCCAAAATAGCTGTAAGCACATAAGTATATTGTTGAACACTCGAAATATAGTTTGTTACTTTCTTTGCAATCTTTACACCATATGAACAAGCTAGAAAAGGAATACACTTTTCTTAGCTCAATTTCATATGTTCTAAAAACATGATTCATATGGTTTCAGGAGTCTTTTTTCTGATGTTGCCAGAGCATAAACTATCCCACATTTTTTAATATTTTAATTAAACCTTGTAGGTTTGTATAGCTTTTTTTTGTCACTTGGTTTGTATAGCTTAAATATCAGTTTCTTATAATTTCCTTGGCAATATGACAACATACCGAACTACAATACCACTCATAAACCAGCTAGCCATATAGAGCATTTTGAAGGAAGGTTCTAGAAAATATCTCATCATTATTGTTATGAAAAGAGAATATGAACCTGTTTAAAAACTGGTTATAGATTCTAACACTACATGTGATTTCATATATTGGTTCAGTTTTGTTTATTTAGCTATATAAATTAGTTATCTTAAAGTTATTGGCATTATATTGATGAAATATTTTTGCTATTTTAATCATTAGAGTTGCTTTTATACACCTAATCGCACATGATCAGTAATTCGCTTTATATTCAATAAAATACAAAAAATCTTTATCAATTCATTAGAGTACCTCTACTTTCTGTCGGATTATTTATACATAATGCACATGTTTCAGTAAAGAGAAGTTTGTATAAAAGGAAGATCTTGAAGAAGTCTCAGTAAGAAAAAAAAGATCTTGAAGAAGTTAATTCATAATTTTTTTCTTACACTATTTTCCTTTCCTGTTTTTATTTAAACTATTTCTTATTTGATTCTAATAACACTAATCTCTTTTGAAAAATATCATCTAATAATAAACCCGAAACATGTGTTTACACATAGGACGGATATATATACGAAAATATATTAACATGATGTGAAGCTTGGCATCAATTAGTTTATCAAAATCAAGAAAGTTTGTAATCACTATTTTTTGTCAAGAGTTTGTAATCAGTATTTCAATTATTATTATCATGGGAAAGTAAGATACAAAAAGCGAAGAATCATGGTACACATCAAAACGAAAGGTAACCACATCAAAATAAAGAGTGAAGTTACACATTAGACAAAGGAGAACTTTCTCATTGTTTAGTCCTAAAGACAATAGCCTACACATGCATGCAATAACAGAAACCAAGATACCCAATTTTACAACTCATAATAACTCCCAAGTCCCAACTCCATCCAGCAACTTGTAAAAAAACATCTTTCTATAAATTATTAAAACTTCCTATTAATTCTACTGCTGAGATAGAGACATAAGAAAGAAGAGAGAGAGAGATGTCATGTAATTTTATCCAACGGCTATTACTTTACCCTCAAATACACGTGTCCTCGTAGTAGCCTTTGACGCATCATACATGAATGAAACACCTGCAGGTTCTGTTTTGTTGTTGTCTTTTCTTTAAAGTTTGGAACTGTCTTGTTTGGAGTTGATGGATGAGATTGGGAAGAGTTCAAGGGTTTTTAGTGGTATCTTTGGACTGTTCATCATCATGTTGCAATATGGAACGGGTACTGATGATGATGAGGGATATGATGGTCGTGGGCCCATATCCATCATCATCATCCAATCTCGACCGTACGAAGTGTTTTCACCCATGATTGGTCTTTGAATCAACATATCCTCACGTCCATTTTTGTTGCAGTAATGTTCACTTAGTATTTTGCTTGGAGCTTCTACTCCAATGCCCTATATTTTCCATGATATCATTCTAAAACTTAGCATCATATGTTGCAAAAAAAAAGCTCGACATATGTAAGAAGCTAGGCCAAAAAAAATACCTTGTTACATTCTCATTTTGCGCTTTCTATGTAAACTATTTAAGTAGCAAAAATATATGAAATTCTAAAGCTTTGTGCGCTTTCTATGTAAGCTATTTAAGTAGCAAAAATATATGATATTCTAAAGCTTTGAGCTTATTTATCGGTTTAGAACTATCACACTTTATAAAGGAATTATTTTATATATTAATAAGTTAATAAACCAGATTTTATGCTCAGATTGGTTGTTGTATAATTTCATATACACAAGGCTGATTTTGTTCAGAAACATTTGCATCCAATTAAAATGTCTAACAAAACGTCTACCCAAAAAAAGAGTAGACAATTAAGAATATTACATACCTGATGAGAAAGACAGATGGGAGAAGGCTGAGAGCAGCAAGCGAAAGACATATGATCATAAGGACGATGATGATTATGATGATGATGATGGTAATGATTATGATGATCGATGATGTTACTAAGTGGTTGAGACATCATCGATATTGGTTTGGGCTGGATTTGTTGGAGCTGGAGTTGGAGATGATGTTGTTGTTGGTGAAGTTGCTTAGCGAGTTTCTTTCTCAGTTTCTGTCTATCTCTCGCCTTATGGTTCTGAAACCAGTAAAAGACGTTTTTGCCTTCGATACGTCCATAAAATGCTAAGTGAGCTGTGATCTGTTGTATTTGTACCGCATTAGGAGTCCGTATGCCGCTCCGGTACATCTCCTCCAAGATCATCAGTTGCTCCGGCGTCGGGCACCACCTCGTTGCAGCCACTGGACTCATTCTCTGTTTAACAAAATAGTGCTGCTTTGTGTATGTTCTCTACTTGTTATGATACCTCTCCAACTATTGATGCTTTGCGTATTGATAAGGTTATTTATACCCGGAATGAGATTATATGTTTAGCAAGAAAATGGGAAAAGTTCATTTAATTTTAAAGTGCATTGGAAAGGGACGCAAGAGAGCAAAGGGTTAGACAAAAAAATAAACATAATAAAGAACATTGTACTATATTGTTTCTTATGTTATGATGCATTTTGCATTGACACTGTCCCATTCCATATGCTCCAAATTATAACATACGTACTTTGTGAATTTGAAAATAGTACTTATATGCATATGGGGGGTATTGCTTTTTCAATAACTATAATTTTCACTTTAAATTTTCTTTTCTGTCGGGAGCTTTCACTTTCAATAAACAGCAATATATACGGTAATCTATTAATGATGTCAAGATATAATAATACATATACAAAAAAAGAGACAATAATACCAGCGGGATTTGCCATCTATAATCGAATGGCACTCAACTGTGAACAATTCTGTTTCGAAATGTTTTGCAAATAATTGAAACATCATTGGTTTCAAATAAAGAATAACCGTTAGGTAACTTTCTGTAAAACAATATTTTCACTCTATTATAAATAAATCTAGGCATATTACTCTGAACTGAAAAATTAAAACCGAATTAAAAGGTATCGAACCAAACCAAATAACCATAAATAGATGAACATCTTCTATATTTGAAATATTTTTTACCAAAAAATATATTTGAAATATTCAAAACTGATATGAAGCTACCGAATGAGTAAGTAAATATTTAAAAATAAGATTTATACTTACAATAGTAGATATCTTTAAATTTAAATTAATTAGATATTTAAAATAAAATTTATAAATAACAATAGATATGTTTATATTGAAATAATCAAATAACCAAACTCAACTGAATATTACCAAAAATAGAAAACTGAATTACTCAAATGTTTTTATTTGAAATACCTAAAGTTATTAGATACTTTTATTTAAACCTTTGAAATATTTTTATTAAAATTACCTGCTATTAACTTAACTATAACATAGATAAACTCATCAATTTTTATGATTCCTACTTCAACTAAAAATAAAAATTGAATCAAACTAATCTAAATTCTTAAATACATGAATGGTTCTTAGATTTTTATATATAAATAAATAACTGAAAGAATGAAACCGAACAAAATATTCAAAAGCCTAATATACATCTTAGTTGAAAATCTTACGGCGACATCTTTCAATTAATAATATACTCCGTCCGGTTTTATATATAAATAATTTTGAAGATTTTTGGTTGTTTCACAATGTAAGTTATTTTAAAAGTCCAATGCAAAAAGTAATATAATAAAATTATATTTAAACATAAATAAAAGCAAGGTTAGAAGTGTAATTTGTTATTGGTTTTTTTTTTTCTCCCTTTAATTAAATGCTAAAGTTGTAAATGTGTTTTTTAAAATACTTGTGCTTTTAGGTAAAACTATTTATAATTGGAAACAGAGGGTATATATATAGGACTATAAGAAAAGAGAAGCATGTTAGCAAAAAAAAAAAAAAAAAAAGAACAGAAAAGAACAAGAACAAAAATCAAAGAGGGACAATGAGGTGCATGGATTCTCGAGATGGATCATTCAATACGTTCATATAATTAATTAAGACATTGACTGATCCGTCATCCGTGTCTGTGCGAACAAGAAAACACCTTAACTAATCAGTTGTATAAAGGTTAGAACTGTACAAGAAAATGAGAGTTCTCATTAAGTAATAAACTACATTTTCATAGGTTATAAAACTTTTCTTTTTCAAAAAGTATAGTTTAAAAAACTACCATAAAAGATAATAAACGATAAAGAACCACAGAATGTGATCAATCATATCAAGACCTAGAATCGATAAATATGTGTATATCTGTGAATGATACGCATGTTTGTAGAGAGAGGATGGAAGTAGAACGAGGAGAACTTAAATGATTATGTCATAATTACTTTATTATGATTTACTTCGCTCAACAGAATGACGTTGACTCATCATATTAAAAGAAAAAATGGGTAAACTTTCTCCAATCTTTACATGGACAGACAAGTAAGTAAATCTGTACAACCATGTGAAAGGAAGCATGCACGTTCTATGTAGCCAGTAGCCAGCCATATATGTATTGAACTGTTCTCATGATCTCTACGCACACATTATAATTTATAGCCTAATCCCTTTAATACTAAAGTAAGAGCATTTTAACAAAGTAACCTTCTTTTCATGTGTTAATAACAACTATGTCATTTCCTACGTGGCATCACCATAGTTCTTCTTAACTCATTTAACTAAAAACCTTCCTTTGACTAGCTTAATTACAAGCATTGTCATTATTATGGACCAGTTATTAGACATCTTAATTTATTGCTATTTCCAACTTATATAGCAATATTGTATCATGTAAAGTCTCATAACAACTTATATAGTAATACCATATCATGATACAGGTATTATTTGACGGCCAAACAACAACGTACTGCTTCCTTATTGTTTCAATATAAAATATGAAAATCAGACTTGCAAGGTTGCATCGTATGTTTATTTGTTTCTTTATTCATACTTTGTTCTCAAGATAAATTCCAAAGTTACATAGATCATACTTTTCGAGGTATCATTTTTAATATTATTGTATTTTATTATATGTTCTTATATAAATATATAAATTAAAGTATGAATATAGTTATAGTTAGTCTAATAACTTTAAAATCGAAAATCCTTATAGTCTTATAAATTTAGTTTATATTTAATTATATTTAAAGTATGAATATAATTAAAAGACTTGACTTGTATGAGTCTCTCACAACTATGCTTTATTATATATAAATTATTATAAAAGCGTTTATCTAAATTATTATAAAACGTTCAGAAGCTTTACATATTCTTAGCATTATGTGAGTCAATATTCAAAGTTGTTTAAAATTTCGTTTCTTCCGTTTCCATATTTACAAGGAAAATTCCAAACTTTAAAATTTTCAGCCCAAGATTAGTAAATATCCATATAATTACGATTTTAAAAATAGAAGTTAATTGATATGACAAAATCGAGGGCTTACCTTGAAACGGCAATTAAGTATGTATAAGGATAATTTGATTATTTTTGAACAAAATTGTAAAATTGGCACATTATGAAAGTTAATTGGCGTAATCATTGTAATCATCGATTTTCTTTACCTTATTTGGCATGTTTCTATTAAATATATTTTGGTTTAAAGGCAAGTTATAATTACAAATTGTAGCGCAAGTTTAGAAAGTAATTATCAGTAATTTCGTATAATTAGGGTGATTTGATTTTATCACATTAACTCCGATGATTACTGTCAACTATACTCAGACGTATATATATATATTTGGTCTTCGACACATCTCCTCATCACGCTCTTATTCCTTCTTAAGATCAAAAACCATTCTTTCAAGCAAAACACAAATTGTTGGCTTCAATTCCGTTGCTGATTTGAAACCTTTCGAAAAATATTTTTGAACCCAATGATGTGCCACAAATCGATGCTTTCAGAAAGAGGTATATCATTCGTTTTCAGAGTTTGGGAAATAAGTTTGTTTAGTTTTGTAAGCTGATTATTTATTATTTTTTTATACAGGACTGCAAATCAGGTGTTCTGAAAAAACTTTTATTGGTTGTTGTGTTTTTATCCCTTTTTTGTTGTTTCTTTTATGTTTTATTATTCTATTACCTTTGTTACCTTTTATATTTTAAACATAATTTATATGAATGAAATAATAATTCTATTGCATATGTTTTATTTTATCTTCAATCCATAATAAATGTATTTTAAGTCTTTGCTTATTCTTAAAAAATTATTTGAATATAATATATGTTGATTATTCTTAAACAATTATTTTTAAAATCTATATAATCAAAATAATATTCTTTTTTAATCCATCGCTCTGCGCAAGGTGTGGGTTATCACCTAGTTGTTTATTAATTTAGAAGCATAACGAGTACGTATACTTAATTATTTGTTACTGACTCCAAATCTATATTATGTATGCGTTGACATGTGTTAAAATTACAACTTAATATAAACTATAACATACAAACGTACTTCAAATATCACATAACTTTATAATTGTCTGTTTAGAATCTCCAGAACCTGAGCATTTTGACTTTATAACGTCTGCATGCAAAAAGATTGCATGCATTAGCACTCGCACCTACTAGTTGTCTGCAGGCTCTAAAGCCTTGTCTACCTCTCTCTCTCAATGCTCACTGTCAACATTCTTGATTCTGTATTTAAATGTTTTGGGGCTAATAGATATTTTTTACGTTAAAAAGTTCATTTTTATCATCAATGTTTAAAAAAAAGGTTCAATTTTATCAACAATCTTTTGGTATCAAGACCTTTGAACGTTTAAATTAATATAATCATTTATTGTTTAAAAAAAATATCAACAATATTTTGTTTTTGATAGAAAATTACAAAAGATAATTGTTGTGGCAAAAACTACAACAGTTACGAAAAAAACTACAACAAAAATTAGGGCTTATCGGAGTAGGATCTTAAATTATTTTGGTGGTTTTTATATTTGATGAAATTTGTAAGGATTTTGAGAAAATTTCATTACATTTTGTGGGACTTCAAAAAACTATCAATGAATTTTTTTTCTTTAAATTTTAAAATATCCTGAGTGAATTAAAATGACTAATAAGTAAAGTGATTAGAAATACGATAATTTTAATTGGTCTATATTTTCTAATAAAATATTTAATATTTAAGTACATCTTAGTTTTTAATATTCCAAAATCAAATTGATGTATTATCACAATCTCTTTATTAAATTTATTATTCTTTTTGTTCATTTTGTTTTGTAATAAAATAATGATCCATCAACCTGCTACTTTACTTTATGAGAATTTATCTTGGAATTGGAATCGGAAAAACTACTAAAACTTCAAAATCTTAAACGTGAGGAGTAGAAATCTCATTCCTACTAAAGATTATTGTGGTTCTAGAGGATCGAGTTACAAGGAAACTATGAACTTTTCGAAATCTTAAAAGGGCGTGAAAACATTTATGAACTCATGAATGAAAATAGAAAATAGATGTAAATCTAGTTTTTGTGGAAATAGAAAGTTCTTTGGTTCGTATTATGTTGACTTAAGAAAGAAATTTGATTTAAAAAAAAATTGTAGAAATTGTTTAAAATGATATAATATTTTTGTCAGTTTTTCTATATATATAGTTGAAAAGATGATCTTGAAAGTTTTAAATTTTGATTTTCAAATGAAAGAATTTTGATATATATTTATATATATTTAATATTGAAATTAAAAATAAACTGAAAATTTTATTAAAAATCAAATATCATCATAAGAAGTGGTAATAATTAGTCAACTATAAATTATTTCCAAATCCTTTAAAATTTTATTTGATGATTTATTGGTGAAATTTTTTATTTTTAATAAGCTGGAATTTTTAATTTTGTGTACAAATTATTAATTTAATAACCATTGATTTGAGATGATTTTTAGAAATGCTAAATCTAATAACTCAAATTTGAAAGAAAAATGAAATCATTCCAAACTCCTAATCCAATAAGATCTCCTTAAACACAATTGTCCGATCCTTTTCTTTAACCTGCACTTTAGAACCATGTTAAATTCGTGAGTATGATCAACTCGGTAAAATTTGGCTTGCCCAAAGCCTGATTCAATGTGGTTGGTCTTTACCACACACAAACCTGCGAAAACAACCTAAATTCAATAGTAATTGCAGAACTAACACCACCGATGTCAGCCCATGAACACCACCGATTGCACCAACACCCGTCAGATTAGCATGACACCACCTTAGAATTATGGGAACTTTCCATGCGTTTGGCTAGAACTCTTATTTAGAAAGGGAGAATTCGTTGAGAAATACCACACCACCGACTCGCACCAAAGAACCTAGATTAAAAAATGGATATTTTTTGGTAGAAAACTAGGATGTTTCTATGATCTATCTCACATAACTAAATTTGATTTTATTAGTCGGCTTTGCTAATGAATATATAATATTATGTATCTAAATTCCGATCGATTATTCAACAACAAAAACACAACTGTCAGTTGATTTATATATAATCGAACTTAGATTAAAAACTTTTTCAAACATTCATAACAACCACAAGGTTTTGATCTGATCATTGCATGTAGTTATTTGACCATGTGATACCAACCTAATTAACCGATATGATTAGTACAATTAAGTTAAACTAATACTTATATGCTAAATATGTACAACATTCTTTTTAGATATTTTTCTCTTTTCCTTTTTGTAGAATGTAGAGGACAACAAACTAAGACTTTGAAAAACCTTTGGCAAAAAACAAACAAACAAAGAGACAAGACTATAAATGCATGCATGCAGACAAATTGCAATTTGCCTCTGCATTTCTTTTTAACAGTCTCTTTTTCAGTTTTTCATTTCAGAAATAAATTTTATAATATCAATACACATAAATGTGTAGTGTTCTGTCAACATTCTTATTAAATCATGAACTGTTGGTAAAATACCAAACAGCTCTTTTGCTGTTTGACATTTCCTCTCTTTTGTCCCCACCTATTTATTTTCAAACTAAAGTTCTATGAAAACACTTCATTGCACAATGCAAGATTTAATTTCATTCACGTACAATCACGAATATATACTAATCTTTAAACTACTTAAGATTCGTAAACCTACAACAGCGACGTACCAATAGATGAAGTAATTGAAAAGATGGACCATATGAACTGTAATCTTAAAAAGAATGTCAAACTCATGCAAAATTTTTTAGTCCAAGTTACAAGTTTTTACCACGACATGGAAAATATCACCTATTCAACTCAAGATGCTAAAACTATATGTTTCTCGAGTTCTCAAAAAAGTATATATACTTTTGGGTAATGATTTTTTTTAACTAATACTTTATTAACTAAATTGGTATTCCAGTTTTTACCGAATGACTAATTCCTCTAGGATTAGGTAGTCGTCGAATATCTAACTTACAAAATTTCTAAATCGGTTTAAAGCTGATATTATTTCAAATAGTCAAATGAAAATAGGTGAGAACCTCAAAAGAGTCTCACAATATATTTTAATACTTAAAAATATTAAACAATAAAAGAGTGATATTGGTAGAATGAGTTTCTTACAAAAAAAAGTTAGTCTCTCAAAGTTGTTCAAAAAACACTACAAGAAAACAGGACTTTAACGACTACATTATTGGTAGTAAATTGGTAGTTAAAAGGGATTTACGACCAGATTACTACCAATTGCGATTGGTCGTTAAACACTGGTCGTAAACACTAATTGGTCGTACATTGGTCGTAATTGTACGACTCACAAAATTGGTTAAATCAGTCGTATTTTACGACTACGATGGCTGGTCGTAAATTAGATGTAGATCTAGTAGTGTAAATCATTAAACCGTGGTCGTATATTAGATGTAAATAAGTCATAAATTTACGACTAAAGTACATCGACGTGGAGGTAAAGTGGTCGTAAATTAACGACTACCTTACATCTGCTTAGATGTACTTTAGTCGTTAGTTTAAGACCAATTTACATCGCACAATAAAATTTAATTACGAAATTTAATTATTTAAATAAAATTAAAAATAATTAAATAATTAAAATTCATAAAATTAAAAAATACAAATTTGATAAATTCCATAAAACATAATATATAACATTCATAAAATTAAAATATTCAAAATACAAAATAATTAAAACCGAAAACTAAACATTAAGGTTTATATCATCGAAGAGATCGAAATCCTCTCATCCATGCCGTTGCATATCTGCTGCTCTTCGGAGTAGGGTCGGGACCGCAAAGCTCGAGCGTATGTTCGCCATTGATAACCGACGGGTTGACATTTGGGGTTGAGCCTAACATCATGTCGAATATGCTTGCCATAACCTTAAATTTTTATTTGTGGTCTGACTCGGTCAGCCGAGAAAGGTACTCCGTAAGAGGTCCCTCCGCCAGTTTCTAAGTCTCTTTCTACCGATCATAACAATATCGTCAATCTGAAAAATTAAAAAAACATGGATGGTTATAAACAATTCAAATAATTATTTAAAAATAATCTAAAACAAATAATCTAATTTCATCTTAAACTAATTCCAAACCTAAACTAATTACATTCTAAACTAATTCAAAACCTAATCTAATCACCTAACTAACCACCTAGAACTAAAAAAAACTTACCTAGAGATAAGTCGATTGGTTGTAAGGGAGAGGGAGTGAGATGTGAGTGTGCAACCAAATGGCTACGATGGAGATATATATAGGATTTTAGTGGTGGTGAAATTGGTAGTACATGTGACCAAGTAGGGACTAGTGGTCGTACAATGGTCGTACATGTACTACCAATTTACGATCAATCTAGTATTAGTCGTAAATTGGTAGTACATGTAAGACCATTTACGACCACTAGTCCTACTTGGTCGTACATGTACTACCAATTTACTACCAATGATTTGACCATTTAGTGACTAACATGGTAATCTGAAAAATTTGAAGTGATTTATCAAAATTTATGATAAATCTCTATTAACAATTAGAATAGTAAATTTTAAATTTTAAGAAAAATAGAAGAAAGATCTGGAACCACAAGTGGAAATTGAAAAGACGAAATCTTAAAACTCGGTCTGTTTCCACTTATGATTCTAGATCTTTCATCTCTTTCTTTAAATATTTAAGATTTCTAAATATTTTAAATATTTTTATGATTTGAGATTTCTAAATATTTTTATGATTTAGGAAGATAACTAGTGGGTATATATAGGAAATTTAGAGGTTTGGGGTTTGGGGTTTCGAGTTTTATGACGTTTTGGATTTGAGGATTGGGGTTTGGGGTTTGGGGTTTCGAATTTAGGGTATGCTGTCACTATTGGTGGTAAATTGGTCATAAATAAACAACCAATTTACTACCACATTGGTAGTAAATTGGTTGTTTATTTATGACCAATTTACCACCAATATGGCATTATACCCTAAACTCAAACCCCAAATCCTAAACCCAAACCTCAAATCCCAAACGTCATAAAACTTATGATGTTTGGAATTTGAGGTTTGGGGTTTCGAGTTTAGGGTATAATGCCACTATTGGTGGTAAATTGGTCATAAATAAACAACCAATTTCGACCACGGCATTGGTAAATAAATGGTTGTTTATTAATGACCAATTTACCACCAATAGTGTCATTATACCTAAACTCGAAACTCTAAACTAAATCCCAAACCCCAAACCTCAAATCCCAAACGTTATAAAACTTATGATGTTTGGGATTTGAGATTTGGGGTTTGGGGTTTTGGATTTAGAGTTTAGGGTATAATGCCACTATTGGTGGTAAATTGGTCATAAATAAACAACCAATTTACGACCACACGTGGCATTGGTCGTAAATTGGTTGTTTATTAATGACCAATTTACCACCAATAGTGGCATTATACCCTACACTCAAAATCCCAAACCCTAAACCCCAAACCCCAAACCTCAAATCCAAACGTCATAAAACTTATGATGTTTGGGATTTGATGATTGGGGTTTGGGGTTTCGAATTTTGGGTATGCTGTCACTATTGGTGGTAAATTGGTCATAAATAAACAACCAATTTACTACCACACGTGGCATTGGTAGTAAATTGATTGTTTATTTATGACCAATTTACGACCACACGTGGCATTGGTCGTAAATTGGTTGTTTATTAATGACCAATTTACCACCAATAGTGGCATTATATCCTAAACTCGAAACCCCAAACCCTAAATCCCAAACCCCAAACCTCAAATCCCAAACGTCATAAAACTTATGATGTTTGGGATTTGAGATTTGGGTTGAGATTGGGGTTTGGGATTTGAGTTTGGGGTTTGAGTTTAGGGTATATTGCCACTATTGGTGGTAAATTGGTCATAAATAAACAACCAATTTACGACCACGTGGCATTGGTCGTAAATTGGTTGTTTATTAATGACTAATTTACGACCAATATTAACATTATACCCTAAAATCGAAACCCCAAACCCCAAACCAGACCTCAAATCCCAAACATCATAAGTTTTATACACTTTCATACCCCAAAATACAAAGTTTTATTTTTAAAACAAAATTTCGTATATAATTGAGCAAACATGATGATAAGTTATATATTATTTGAAATGCAATACAAAGAGTTTAATAATAGTAAAACACAAATGTTCTAACATAATGAAACTTGATCACTCGTCATCGAAACATCATCCACTTCATCATTTTCTTCAAATTCTTCTTCGTTGGCCGTCCGTTGCATCATCCGGAAGTTCTTCATATCCGGATATTGCGGATCAATAAGTAAGATAGCATATGTAGCTTGTTGGTACTTCTTCATTCACGGCATCTTCTTGTAAAGGCCGTTGTTCATCGATACTCAATACTGAGGTGTAACTTTTATAGCGGTAACCAAGATATTCCAGTTGTCGATTCTCGGTATGGAACAAAACAAACTTAGTCTTGAGAAAGCCAATATGTAAGGTTCAAATTTGTTGTACCTTTGTGTAGCATTTATATCAACAACACCAAACTTGCTATACCGAACACCTCTATTGACTGTGGGGTCAAACCAGTCACATTTGAAGAGAACGCATTTCAGCTTTATTACGGAAACTCCACTTCGATGATCTCTTGTAAGATTTCATAGAAATTTGTTTCACCTTTACACAAACTCCATAATTCATTGTTGCTCGACTTTCATATTCGTAAGTGTGAAAAGTGTATCCTCGTGTGAAATACATAGATGCTGTGGTGACCTTACCGACCGAACCTTGTATCAATTCGTGAAACCACTAAGGATAAAATTGATCATCATGTTAGGTGACAATGTTACAACGTATTTACGTGTGATGATATCTTAACTACCAAAGTGCTACTACATTTCTCGTAAATCAGTTGTTAATTGGATGTAAAAACATTGGATGTAAATAAGTCGAATTTACAACCGTTTCGACTACAAGAGATTGTAGTCAGTAAAATGGTTGTAAATTTAAGACTAAATTGACTACATGTATTAGTTGCAAATTTACGACCAATTTGACCAATTGTGGTTTAGTCGTAAATTGGTCGTGGATCCAAAATTACGACCACGAATATGTGGTCGTTAATATTGGTCGTTAATGCCATGTTTTCTTGTAGTGAAAAAACTTAGAGTCTCTCAAAAGACTCTCTCATTTTTTTTCCTCTTTCTTTTTATTAGTATTTTTATTATTTTTACATGAGAAATTCTTTGAGATATCCACCTTCTAATGTTATAATTATTTAATACCAGACACTAAATAATTATGTATAATTGTTGTGTAAATATTACTTATTACTAAAAATAGTAGTACCATTAATAATAATACAGTTTCATAAATATATCACAGTACGCAAATTGGTAATTTTGAAAGTTCATTATTTTTGTTGTTGGTCACAATAATTATTTTAGTTATTTTTCTGAGTTTATGATTTATAAAATAATATTTCTATTAAATTATTTTATTATATTTATTATTTTATGTAATATCTTAAATATGTTTATATATATTATAAAACTTCATTATTTCATTATATGAATAAAAACTTAACTAATATTAAATATCTAAATACTGATTACAATTTTTAATTTTAGTTTTTAAACTAAATATTAAAAGAAAATTATGAAGCTTTGTTATAATAAAAAGAAATTATAGATTTATATTTAAAAAGAAAGATATTGAAATCGTATGTTAAAATAATTATATAAGAATATCCAGTGAAGGAGGTAGTAACAAAATGTAATGTGGGTCAAAATTATATATGTATGAAATTATTAGAGAATTCACAAACAAACAAAGGTGTCAAACATTTTAAAATGAACCAGTTAATCAATTTATATTGAAGTTATATGCTTATATTAAACTAAAATGAAGAATTGGTAAGGATGAGCTGTCTCCAAAATATTATTTTTTGTTATTTTATTTAAGAAACATTTAAATATCTTTGTATTTGGTGACCAAACTACATGAATATAAATTTATAAAAATTATAAGGTACAAACAAAATGTCAATACCACACATTGTAATATCCTATGTAAATACAAGCCTTATTATTGTTGATATTTTCATTTTTACAAGAAGTTGAAATTTAGTTGTGGAATTAAAGGAAGGAAAACAAAGTGAGTTGAATTTCAGATGCAGCTTCTTATATGAACGACGTTGAAAAACAATTATATTAAAATTTGTTAGTTATAGAAAAAAAAAAGAAATAAACAATCATATAGTTACAGAAAAAGATGACAAAAACAAAAAGAGAAATTAACAACAAACAAACAAATAAAAGAGATGATTTGACGAGTGACTGATCAAGTTATGACAGACTGTCCGTACCTTTCTTTTCTAATGTCTGAATTGCTGACTTTTCTGTCCTTCTTTATTTTCTTCCCACAAAGACAGTTAATTACCAATCTTGTGGAGTCAATGCACTTATCCTTTTCAAATCTCAAATCTCCATACCAATACACTAATCACTCTTCTCACACATTCTTTGTTACACATTTACAGTGAGTTAATTACCAATCTTGGAATATTTTTCTTGACTAGTATTGTCTGGTCTTGAAACTTTGTTTTGATCCCTATTTTTGACATTTTTTAGATGGGTTGAAGCTCCTAAATTACAGAAAATATATTGCTATTACAAAAGTTTAAGAAATATTTATGATCTCAAATTTTCAGATCCGATGTTTACCTTTAAGTACGAATGATCTATGTGCTTTCTATTTAATGCCTCGTGAAGATTTTAATGTCCTTGAGGAAGGACTCCATCATTTTACAATGTATCTATATAGCGTTTTAGAACCAAAATGTTTTATTTAATGTAGGGGATAATTAAGTATATAAAATGAAATTCAAGTGCAATCTACTGCTACCACTAACGTTTAAGAAATTTTTGTTTAAAGTATGTAATAACACTATCAAACGGTTTGAAACTTTGGCCTTGAAATCAAAGTTTTTTTTAAAAAACTTTGGCTTTGAAGTGTTTTATTAAACATTATAACCTCATAATTACTCATACACGATAACCGATGTTTACAAAAAAAATGGGTCAACTAATTGAAGATGTGATAGTATAAACACCAGTTAAATATTCCGAAATATCTTTGTGCAAACCCTCTTTTCACTCTAGTAGAAACTTGTGACACTCGATTGCCATTTTATGCGCTAGACGAGGTGTTGTATTGCTCAATTGATGCAATGATCTTCAATTGATATCATAAAACATGTGTCATCGTCGAGTAGTTTAATTACTTTCTTTTTTGTATTCAAATTTAATTGTATAGTCAAATTAGAATTTCTAAGAGATCCACAGATAGAAATGCTTTGATGCTCCTACTGATGTTGTAACCGGTTTTTAGGTCACTTTCTGGAGCACACTCGTACAATATTGGGCTATCTATTGACCACTCATTTTGCAGGGACCTAAAGAAATAAGAGAAGATCATTGTATTATCAGTTACGTACATTACAACATCTCGTCTACGATTCTCCATATATCTTAAACTCGTGACACAGTAATAACCCACAAACTGTCTTTTGATGTATACGAGTGATGTGGCATGATCGATGTAATAGCGTATACTAACCTCTCCACATTGCATGCATTTATACGTTTTTTTGCGGTAAAAAAAAACACTAGGGAATTTATTGTTTTCGATAGCGAAATTGAAGAGTTTACCTCTGTATGTCTACTTGGTGAATTATTCAGTGTGATTATTACCATAATTATTATCATCTATATCATCATCATCGCTGTGCAAAACTAGTCTCCTCTCCTTAGTTACTGTTGATTAACAGAAAAATAGACCGTAATATATTATAATTCTATCCTAAAATTAATCAATTTATCATAAATAGCCACTTTTCACATGTGCCATTTAATTTTTCAGCACAATTAATAAACGGTTGGATTTTGTTAATGAGATTCGTGTGTTCTGACTTCTGAGTCTCAAATAAATTACATACATATGGGATAAAAGTCCATACATATAGGAGTATTTCAATTGAAAAATATCTAATCATAAATGACGAGAAGATTAAAATACTCTTGATCATCTAAAAATAAGACAAGTAAATAAATAAAAGTGGAGAAAGAATGTTTTAACCATAAATAAAACAAAAGACAATAGGCTGAAATCTCAAACTTATTGGGTTTAATAGATCGATACATAAGCCCATCAATCCAGAATAAGCCCATATACAGAAAATGGGCTTTACAAGAAAGATGGTTATGTAAGAGGTAAAGCATCGAAGGAGTGAAGAACTTGTTCTAACAACAACCTCGTACTAGAATCCAATGGATTCTCTGGATTGTCTGAATGAACAACGTTCAACAGATAAAGCTTCTTAGAGCTCACGAATGCAGCCGAGAAAACCCTTTTGATACCTCCTCTCGTGCTATCAATTTTGTATTCAAACTCATACACTTGTCCTTGTCCTGATCTTTCTCCTACCGATACAACTTCTGCTTCCTTTGTGCTTTCCTGATTACAACACCAAACAAAGCAAGTCACAAAAAGCTTGTATTGAAAATCTTTCTTTTTTTGATTTTTAATTACCTTTCGCTTTTCTGCGTTGATGAGCTTATCAACTACAAACTGAGGAGAACCAAAGTCTTGAAGACTCTTTATGCGGACAGGACTGACCACAACTCCTATGTTGTTGCTTCGTTTGTCTGGTTCTTCAAACAGAGCATTGGCTCCTGCTTTCTCCACCTTTGATTATTCCATGAGCCACAAATGTGCTATATCACTTATCAGCATTTTAGGAATAGGTAGTTCGAATTACCTTAATCCAAGAACAGGGTACGAGAAGAGTGAATCCATCCTTTGGATCAGTGTATCTTTGAAGAAGATCTTCTGATTCTGAGATGGACTTTGCCGTATCCAGCAAGAACCCACCATTGAACAAGAGCGTGAGAATCGAGATGTTTAAGTGTCTCTTGCTGAAACTGATCCCAGCAGCGGACGAGGGATTTTGAGTGAAGCAGAGGAGAGTTTGGATCTTTGGATGTGCGGGGGAGGAAGAAGACGATGAGGACAATAGTGAAAGTTTGGGAGGAGAAGCTAAGAAGCTTGACGACCACATTTTTGCTTTCCTTCCCCCTTATCACATGTTTGCCGTTAAAGTCCATATTTTTTTAGAGGAAAAAGATTTTAAAAGATTATTTTCTTAATTAAATTTGTTCGGTTCGGTTTTCATATATGATTTTCTTAATTCGGTTCGGTTTGATTTATTAAATAAAAAACACCGACAAGTCATATATTTTAATAGCACCTACTTCTTAAGTTGATGTTCTAATTTATCTTTTGATTATCATTAGGAACTTGGAATATTCCCGCATATATTCTCACATTTCTTCTCATCCTGTAAACCTTTTTTTCATATAAAGCGGGTTTATTCAACAACCAATTGTTGTTATGATTTTCTTGACGTTTCAACAACTAAACTGATTTGATATGAGTCTTTCATTCTTTTGCGTATTGAAAATGGTTCTACTTTTTTCTTAAATTATATTGATATTTTCCAACTTATTCACTTATAAAGATGATTAATGTTTTAGTTTGGGTCTAGGGGTATGTGTTGCACATATTTATTATATGATTTGTCCATGTTTCCAAATATATTTTCAATAACATATTTTGATGTACCTTACATAATACATACTACTATTTAAGGAATTTAAGAATTCTTGCTAAACTAAAACAAAAAATATGTCTATTTTTTGCCATAAATTGTTTTTGGTCGATTTTAGAATTTTGATATCCTTAGATTATTTTTAAAAAATCATAAGAAATATAATATGACCAAAAGTATGAAATTACAAATAATAAATAAAACATACAAGCACACATGGAAATATATATATATATATATATATATATATATATATATATATATATATATATATATATATATATATATATATTATCTAGTTCTTATCAAATATTATTATTTTACGAAAATCAGAATGTCCAAACTACCCTTCTAGAGTTTAGTATAATGTAATTTCAACTAATTAAACAGTTATCTACAAATGTAGAATACACAATTATGGTTTTCTCTACAATCTAAAATCAAACATTTAACTTTTATAAAGTTTATTCACAAATCTATGGTAACTGGAATAATATAAATGAGATTTGAATTTGAGTCATTTGAAAAGAATCCAACTTTATGATTTAACATATCCTTAACATATCTTATATCAAAGTATATCCTATGTTACTTTCATAATCATAGTCATATTCATATGGAAAGGACAAAAGAAACTAATAGAATAGAGCAAAAGTGAAGATGGCTGGCTTGGCCATCGCACTTTTAACCTAACTTATCAAACTAGGTCCCATCACCACCACGCACAAACAAAATTAAACAAACAAAAACCAAAAGAAACAAAAGGACAGATTTATTAAATATAAGTTTTGTTTTTCATAACAATGTCTACTTTTGAAATGAATTTTATGTACGTAGTCGTTGATGATGGTTGTTTGATATTTGTAATTTTTTGGTTACTAGTTATGGATCTATTTGCAATTTGTTCTGAACATCATGGTTTATATATGAAATCTTTAAAAGTAAAGATTATACAAAACACGCTTAATTATACATTGCATTTAGAATACAAACATAGATTTAAAAACCAAACTGATACAGGGTGATCAAACCAAAACAAACCAAAAACAAACAAACATAAAAAAATATCTCCCAGAGGACATCATTACTCCACTTAAAAAACACGTAGAAACAACAGATTAGGGAGATACTTTTGTTTAACAAAGCAAATTAACCACACCGTAAACGTATTCCCAGTTTAACCCACAAAAAAACCGAAATTAAACCGGGCGTACCACACGAAATTAAAACAAACCACAAAACAAATTATAAACCGAACCGGATCTTGAGAAAGTTGCGTTCTGTTTTCAAAAACGAACAGAACCGCATAGTAGTGTCATGCCATGGTGGTGAAATAAACCAGTGGCACCTTCGTAATTAAATCTTTAAATGTTTTCTTGCTTTAAGTGGTTTCGCTGTTCTGGTCGGAGGTGTATCCGCTCGGAGGAGTTGCAGTGGAGGAAGAAAAGCCACCACCACCACCTCCGACGTTCTTGCCGAACACTCCACCGGCCCTCCCTGCGGCGGAAATGATGGAACTGGCCAAAACGCCAAAGATCTCTCTCTTCACCCTACCGCGGCGAGGCGGAAACTCTACCTTCTTCACGGTGGAGGATTTGCTTGTCGGAGAGTCCATGGGCGAGTTTCTCTGCAAAGGAAAAACATGAGCGTGTGTAAGAATCAAATCTACAAAAAAAAAAACTAGAATATTACTAAGAATAGTGAATTCAAGAAAATCTCAAACAGAAAATCAAAGAAAATGAGAATCTAAGGAAGAAAAAACAGAGGGTTCTTTAATGGCAGAGAGAAAGGTACAGATAAGGCCAGTCTTGCTTCTTGCTAAAGCAATACAACAAAAACTTCAAAAAAAAAGATCAAGGAAAAGGAAGAAGAAAGTTAAAGTAGAAAGATAAGAAATGGGAGAGGAGTTGAACTTATAGGCAAAAAAGAGTGACGATGCTTATCTCCAGAACCTGAGTTGATTAGTATAAGAAAGTAATTATGAATTGGTATTGTGTAAGTAATTTATTCAAAAGTGTTATGGTTCGGTGGTTATCATAATGCATGGTGGGTCAATGGTTTTGAGGGTCTCTTATTATATATTTCAATTTGTTTGTCAATACATTGTACTACAACTTTTGTCATGGTTTGTGTAATACGTTAACAAGCGTTTTTGAGACTATTTAATGTTTGATTAAATAATATGTTGCGTCCAAGTCTAGGTGGGAAATGGTCTTGTAGCATAAACGTGTGGAATCATATGTATATATGTTTATAGATGAAATAAAATAATCGTATTTGTAGTATATATTTGATATTTACTGAAATTGTGATTTGATTCATCCTTTGTTAGCAATTAGCATAAATTGTAGAGGAAATCTGTAAGATGAAGGAAGGAAAGAGTTGAATAATTGTCAATTCAATTTAATCTAGTCAGCTTTTAGATGAGATGAAGGAAGGAAAGTGTTGAGCAAGTTATGAGTTGACTTCGTTAGAGGGAAAGATTTATTTCGTTTTCTCTCCTTTTTTTTTGACAATTCCTTCGTTTTCTCTTAATTACTATCAAACCAAACTGTTAAAATTATGTAGAACTAACTAATTTCTACACGTTTCAAATATTTAATTGCAATTGTTGAGAGGCACAATACATGCGTGGAGCATCAAATGGTGCTCGTTTAAGTGTGACGACACTGTGTTTTTGACATTGAATTTTGTAATTTTAGTTAGTTTTCATTAACTTTTTTTGTCAGTATCTTGCCTTGTGGTCTTCATCAAATGGTGCTCGTTTAAGTATCTTTTTTTTTCTAACCGTATTTCATTAAAACAACTAAATAATCCCCATTAGTAGATTTTCAGCACAAAGTTGTATTAATATTTGAATATAAACATAAAATTATACAAGAATATTAATGGTGAATATCTTTAAAGTTCAACTGAAAAATGTTGGATAAACTTGAAGTTACTTGAGATAGAAGTAAAAGATTTCCTACCGAGATATGGATTAGGAAAATAGGATATTTAGGAGTTATCTAAATATCATATGTGTTGAGGATTTAGGAGATTTATTTCGATATATATGGAGGTGTCAATGTGTGATACAACATATGAGTTTTGTGACTGAGTTTTGTGAGCTTTAGTTTTGAGAGATTTTATAAAGCATCGAGAGATTAATAAAAGAGCAAATTCTTGTTAATTGTGTTTGAGTTTCATACAATCGATTTCTACACTTGGTATCAGAGCATTCAGGAGTTGATCTGGGTGAGATAACAAACGATGGGGGACATCACGACCTTCTCGGCGAAACCTAAAATCATGGGCCTACTTCCTTTAGCTGCCCGATGCTGAACTCTACTAACTATACAGTATGGGTAATAAGGATAAAGGTTCTGCTCAAACTACATGAAGTATGGGAGGTTGTCGAAGAAGAATCCGACGATGTTAAGAAGAACAACATGGCGATAGCACTGCTCTTCCAATCCATACCTGAGACACTTATTTTGCAGGTGGGAGAATTGAACACTGCAAAGAAGGTTTGGGAAGCAGTGAGATCGCGACATATGGGTGCAGAATGAGTACGAGAGGCTCGCCTACAAACTCTTATGTCTGAGTTCGATAGATTGAAGATGAAGGAGGATGAGAAAATTGATGATTATTTGGGAAGAAATCTCGTCCAAATCAGTTGCTCTTGGAGAAACAATTGAAGAGACTAAGCTGGTTAAGAAATTTCTTTCAAGTCTCCCTTCGAAAAAGTACATTCATATTGTAGCTTCGCTGGAACAAGTCCTTGATTTAAAAATGATCACCTTTGAGGAAATCGTTGGACGCATCAAAACGTTTGAGGAACGCGTTACCGTTGATGAAGGAGAGACACAAGATAACCAAAAACTTATGTATGCGAACTCGGACTCTACCTCTACAAACCACGACTCCAATGGATCTTATCGCGGCAGGGGACATGGAGGAAGATACTACAACAGAGACAGAGGAAGAGGACAATACGGTGGATGGTATAATGAGAGATACAATGATCGATACTACGGTGATATTGATCTCACGAAAATCACATGTTTCCGATGCGATAAGAATGGACACTATGCATCCACATGTCCTGATCGGCTGTTGAAGCTACAAGAAACCACAGAGACTAAGGAGAAGGAGAGTGATACTGCGGAGACTGAGGAACTAATGATGAATGAGATCGTGTATCTGAACGAGAAGCACGTCAATCCACAAGAATTTGAGGCCAATTCTGAGAATGTTTGGTACTTAGACAATGGGGTAAGTAACCACATGACCGGGAACATAAGTTATTTTAAGTCGATCAATGAGTCAATAACAGGAAAGGTGCGGTTTGGAGATGACTCACGTATCGACATCAAGTGAAAAGGATCAATTATGTTTTGCAGCAAAGATGGAGTTAACAAGATTCTAGCTGACGTATACTATATACCAGGCTTGAGAAGTAATATTATTAGTCTTGGGCAAGTTACCGAATCTGGTTGTGATGTTAGAATGAAAGACGACTATCTTATTTTAAAGAATAAGGATGGATGGCTCATAACCAAGGCCAAGAGGTCAAGGAACAGGTTATACAAGGTTCTCATCAATGAAGTTGATCCATTATGTCTCCATGCTGGTACCTTAAGTGACTCAGCTCGATGGCATGCACGCCTTGGACACATTGGAAGAGATTCAATGGCTAAGATGATCAAGAATGAGCTCGTGATTGGCATACCCAAGATCGATATCGAGAAAGATACATGTTCTTCATGTTTACTTGGTAAACAAGCAAGGCATTCATTTCCTCAAGCAACTTCTTATCGAGCTGAAAGGATACTTGACTTAGTACATGGAGACTTGTGTGGCCCCATCTCGCCACAAACACCAGCTAGTAAGAGATATATATTTGTGCTAATCGATGATTGCTCTCGTTACATGTGGACCATCTTGCTCAACGAAAAGGGTGAATCATTTGAGAATTTAGAAAATTCAAGGCTGCTGTTGAAAAGGAAACAGGAATTGCGATAAAGACGTTTAGAACGGATCATGGAGGAGAGTTCACCTCATCAGAGTTTCAAGTATTCTGTGAGACTTCGGGCATTGTTAGACATTTTACGGCTCTTTATTCTCCGCAGCAAAACGGAGTCGTAGAGAGGTGTAATAGGACTCTAATGGGAATGACGAGAAGTATATTGAAGGCTATGGAATGTCCCAACTATCTATGGGGAGAGGCCGTACGACACTCTACCTACCTTATCAACAGAGTGGCCACCCGGGTTCTGGAGTTCAAGACGCCATATGAAGCCTTAAAGGGTAAGAAACCAAATGTCACCCACATACGCGTCTTTGGCTGTATTGCTTATGCTAAAGTAGACACACCACATCGAAAGAAGCTTGACAGTCGATCTCGTGTGCTTGTGCACCTTGGCACCGAACCTGGATCAAAGGCATACAGATTATATGATCCGACTAGTCGACAGATAGTTGTGAGCAGAAACATTACTTTTGATGAGAATAAGATGTGGAACTGGAGGAAAAGTTCAGGAGAAAACAGAGAAAATCTCAGCGTGATTCTTGGACCTTTTGGTAACAGGGGAATTGATAGTGAAGATGAAACTGATGGCGCAAAAGATGGAATCAATTCCGCCATAACAGACGTAGTTGCAGAAAGTCCAAGTGGTGATGAAGAAGAAGATATGGACGTTGAGAACGTGAGTGTTCTAAGAAGATCTGAACGGGAGAGGAGAAAACCAGCCTATCTCGATGATTACATACTCTTAGCTGAACTCGACGGTGAAAGGCTTCTATTGAGTATAAATGATGAACCATGGGATTACAATGAAGCAAAGGAGAAGAAAGTGTGGTGTGATGCTTGCGATGATGAGATAGCTTCGATTGAAAAGAATAAAACATGGGAACTAGTTGATCTACATATCGGAGAAAAAAGCCATTGGTCTCAAGTGGGTTTTCAAGGTCAAACGAAACTCTGATGGGAGCATAAACAAGTTCAAGGCGAGGTTAGTTGCAAAGTGCTATATACAGCGGCATGGTGTAGATTTTGATGAGGTTTTCGTACCTGTTGCGCATATTGAAACCGTACGGTTTATCATCGCTTTAGCAGCATCAAAGGGTTGGCAAGTCCATCATCTAGACGTCAAGACAGCTTTCTTAAATGGTGATCTAAAGGAGGAAGTGTTTGTTTCCCAACCAGAAGGCTATGTGATTAGAGGACAGGAGAACAAGGTCTACAAACTAAGAAAGGTGTTGCATGGTTTGCGACAGGCTCCACGAGCTTGGAATGAGAAACTTAACAAGGTTCTCGGGAGTTTGGGTTTCATCAAGTGTTCAAAGGAACCAGCCATATACCGTAAGGTCGACAAAGACGATATTCTCTTGATAGCAATGTATGTGGACGATCTATTGGTTACAGGGTCTAGTCTTCAACGCATAAACGAGTTTAATATGGGAATGACTAAGAACTTTGAGATGAGTGATCTAGGAAACTCACCTATTGTCTTGGGATTGAAGTGGTACAGCATTCAAATGGGATTACTTTGCGCCAAGAGAGATATGCTGTGAAAATACTCAAAGAAACAGGGATGAAAGACTGTATGCAGTTCATGTGCCGATGGATCCAAGCTTCAAGCTGTCTAAAGCTATTGAAGAAAGTAATATGGACGAGAAGGAGTACAGAAGAACTATAGGATGCCTGAGATACTTGTTGCATACTCGGCCAGATCTCTTGTTTGCGGTTGGAGTTCTTTCTCGGTATATGCAGACACCGAAGGTATAACATGAGGCAGCCTTGAAGGTGATACTACGTTACCTGCAGGGAGCACTCTCGTACGGATTAAGCTTCAAGCGATCAATGGATTGTAGAGTCAAAGGTTACAGTGATAGCAGCCATAATGTAGACGAGGATGATGGGCGAAATACGACAGGGCACGTGTTCTACTATGCTGATTGTCCTATTACTTGGAGCTCTCATAAACAAGAAATTGTTGCACTATCATCTTGTAAAGCTGAGTTTATTGTTGCTATTGATGCAGCTAAGCAAGCTATCTGGCTTCAAGAGTTATTGGGGGAGATACAGGGAACAGAGTGTGAAAGGGTCTCGATCATGATAGACAATAAGTCGGCCATAGCCTTGACAAAGAACCCTGTGTTTCATGGTCGAAGGAAACACATTCATCGCCGCTATCACTTTATTCGCGAGTGTGTGGACAACGAGCTGATTGAGGTGCATCACATAGCCGGCACCAAGCAGAGAGCAGACATACTAACTAAAGCGTTGGAAAAATTGAAGTTCAAGGAAATGAGAGAACTTATTGGAGTAGAAGATGTGTTGAAGAATGACTTCAAGCTTAAGGGGGAGATTGTTGGATAAGCTTGAAGTTACTTGAGATAGAAGTATAAGATTTACTACCGAGAAATGGATTAGGAAAATAGGATATTTAGGAGTTATCTAAATATCATATGTGTTGAGGATTTAGGAGATTTATTTCGATATATATGGAGGTGTCAATGTGTGATACAACATATGAGTTTTGTGATTGAGTTTTGTGAGCTTTAGTTTTGAGAGATTTTCTAAAGCATTGAGAAATTAATAAGAGGGCAAATTCTTGTTAATAGTGTTTGAGTTTCATACAATCGATTTCTACAAAAAACTTTAGTGTATACCTTTTTTGAACGACTAATTATAATGTTCTAACAAGTTCATCACATAAAAATTACAATCCCTCTAGAGCTACACAATTTTAGGGTTAAACCAAAAT
Source organism: Brassica nigra (assembly GCA_016432835.1). Classification (NCBI taxonomy): domain Eukaryota; kingdom Viridiplantae; phylum Streptophyta; class Magnoliopsida; order Brassicales; family Brassicaceae; genus Brassica; species Brassica nigra. The sequence continues at coordinate 9,176,027 of CM028245.1, read as the reverse complement.
GTTCATCCAGAGAAATATAACAAGAATAAGTTAAGAGACTCCCCAATTTTAAATGGGGTCATAAACAATTTTAAAAATCATAATTTTTATGTTGATAAAACTATATTTTATACAAAATGATAATTTTAGAATATTTTATTATAGTTTTATAAATTAAAATTTAATACTAATATTTGTTAAATAAACATTTGATCGGAACGTTGAAAATTTATTTGAACTTTTTCTATAGGTATAATTTGATTATATTGTATAAGTAGAAGATATAGAGTAGCTACTAATACTTTGGCATGAGCCAATTTTTAATTTATTTTTATATAAATCTGGAAAAATAATATAAAAGTTAAGAAAAAAATCATAACAAAATACTTTATATGGAGAAAAGAGATTTGTAATCTAATTACTAATTTAAATACTCTCCATGAATAAGATGAGATTGTGGATTGGACCCATATAAAACTAAAAATAATATTTTAACATAAGAATAAGAGATGAAAACGGTATATACTAATTTCCATTGGAGTCAATAAACATTTAACTTCAGAAAATACTGGAGTCATTAAGGGGGGTGTATTGAATCATGGATTTTAAAAGTTTTAGTGGATTTGAATATATTAGAGTTTGGAGGGATTTGGACTAAATCTCATTTATATGGGTGAAATTTTAAAAAAGGAAAAGAGATTTGGGTGGGATTTTTTTTTAAAATTTCAGAGTAGTCTAGATCTTTTGATCTTAAATTTCAGAATACTCTTCAAAGTCCAATTATTTAACGTGAAGATTACTTTTACTAGTAAACTGTTCCAAAGAAACTATTCCAACGTCTGGCAGTGCATCATCACTTTCAATCAAGCCCATCAGATCTTCTCTCTATCCATTGATGTGGTCATGAAGCTTCTCTTGCAGGTCATTACTTACAACATCTGGCGCCAACGAACTCTCGCATCTTCCGGAACTCAGCTGTTTCTGACGCAGTCTTCTTCTCTATGGTGGAATGTGCCTTGCGAGACTGGCTCCTCTCGCTTTCCTCTGCTACTATCTCTCCTCCGTCTCTCCTTGAACTGTACTTACGTTTCGTTGTTCCTTCTGGTTTTCAACCAAAAAAAGCTTGAACCTGTCTATGGTTTTCAGAGTTCTGAAGTCAATCTCTGGTATGCTTGCCTTTCTACAGAGAAAAAATGACCTCTCATCAAGCTTTTCACATGCAGAAGATGAAGACAGAAATATCATAAGGGTTTTGAGAGATAGAAGCAGAGCGTGAGAAACAGAAAACAGAGCGTGAGAAACAGAAAACAGAGCGTGTTTCCCGAACACAAGAAAGGTCACCAGCAGTCACCTCTTCCTTTGTCTTGTTCCATTGGTCTTCTACTTCTTCTTATTCACTCGCTGCAACAAGTTTGAACATCAGACTCTTGACAATACTCAAGAAAGCTCAAGAGCTTACTAAAATCAAATATAATAAATCAAAATTGTTTATCAAAAAGTCAAATTCATAAACGCCTACATGAAATATAAATTTAAAAACGTAACATAAAAGAGAACTTTTAAAAACAAATAAATTGTTGTTGCATCAAGATCCCATATGCATAGCATCTGTCCACATAGTTGCTGCTATATTTGCTCTCCAATTATTAGCACTCACTCTTTGTTGTTCTTGAGTACCATTCTGAACATCATCATCCATGTTCTCATCTTCATCTTGTTCTTGAACACCACTTACGTTACCATTAGTGACAACAATTTCTTCAGGAAACACGTCTGAACGGCATTCTTTACGAAGATAATTATGCAAAACAACACATGCAAGAACCAACTCTGCTTGTGTTTATATGGAATGGTGGAGCAGACTTGAAGATGAGGAATCTTGACTTGAAGATGCCAAAAATTCTCTCAATCACATTTCGCAAGCTTGAATGACGATGATTGAACAACTCATTTTGATTCACATGATCTTTGCCTTGTCCCCTAAAGTCTTGAAGATGATAGCGAGTACTTCGAAATGGAGCTAGAAAGTTACAACGATTGGCGTATCCACAGTCGACTAAATAGAATTTTCCTGAAATCGTATAACATATTCAAATAATTTTGAGAAAAAAACAAAAAAATAACACATCAATGTTTTAATCATAAAAATAAGATGAGCGGAAGCTCTGGTGAACAAGACAGATAGAGGATAGTTAAGATAGCAACATGCAAGATACATTAACTCAACAACAATACTACTAACCATGGCCATCCTTCCAAACAAAGAAGTCGCAGCAGGTGGCTTCTTGCTTTGTGCTGCTCCACTGCCATATTTGAACACCTTGAAACATATTGGACACTCATGACCTCGACGGACAACAACCAAGTCCCCGGAAACTAGACAAACACCACTAAAAGCTAGAAGTTTACAGACAACAATTAGGGATCTATCAACACAATACACTGAGAAGATTAAACAATATTAGAAGGGTACAAGGAGATAATCACCAAGGATCGAACTTTATTATGATGTCCAAGCCCTCACACCTTATTCTGTTCCAAACCACTTCATACCACTTAGGAGACACGGGTAGGAAACCTGACACGGCCAGGACGACGCAGAGAGGAGATCGGTTTGTCTGACGCCTCCAACAATCTGATGAGAACAGAGGAAATCACTAACGAATAGATCTGAGACAGAGGCGAAGGTAACACAGAAGATCAACGATACAGAACAAGCACCAAACCGCCAAAGCCACAAAACCCAAACGATACAGAACAAGCACCTGGCTGAGAAAGCCACCGACCCGGGAAAGAACACGAAGAAGAAACCCAGAAACAAGAGAGAGGAAGAAGAGAGAAGTTGATGAAGAACAGAACTTTGTCGCAGGTTGGGGAAACCAGGAACACGAAGAAGAAACCCAGAAACAAGAGAGAGGAAGAAGAGAGAAGTAGATGAAGAACAGAACTTTGTCGATATGGGCAATAGTGCATTTGAACCACTTTAGTCATAAACTACAATGAAAATATCGAAGTTTATATATTTAAGTGGGGTCAGCTGACCCCACAACCACTTACTTGGCTCCGCCCCTGCTCAAGGCTGTCCGATTGGGAAGCTTTATGGAAATTTAGTTCATCAGATATTAATGGTGTTTCATAAATTAAATAAGTAATGCAAGAGTCTGCTCTCACCCAAATTGAGAATGACAGAGCTTAGGTAGATAAATTATAATGCATGGAATGGAACTCTTACATCTATATGTTAAAGAAACTTTCATCACGTTTTGATAATCTTATCAAGCCTTTAATTCCAAGTTACTAAAATACAAAAAAAATTACTAAAATACACAAATTCTAGTAAAAGTTTTAAATTATAGATTCTCTTTTAAAGTAGAGTCAAGAAACAATTGCCTTTTCATACATTTATGTGTTTCGATTTTCAGCGACACCACTAAGGTAACATATATTCCAGGAAATTCAGATTCAATGAGTCAGAAAATCCATAAAGATTGGTCAAACAAATATCCCAACTTCATCCACCGCCCTTATTTAATTCTTTTGGTCCCACATAAAGCACACGATCTCTTTCAAGTGGAATATCTAAAAGAAAAAGCGCATCTAAATTATTATTAATATGTTTGTATGATGATATTATTCGGCTATTCGTCAAAAGAGTGTTAATGGCAAATTAACCGAAATAACAAGCTAAATGATAAGTACTTTCCTATCAGGTTCTTTTGTCATCATCAGTGACAACACTACATTTAACTTCGATTAATGCCATAAAAATAAAGGCTCTAACTACATACACAACCACATTGGACCATATGTCAATATCTGATCAAAATATGAAACACTGTACCGCCCTTGCATTTACCATCTTGAACTAATGTATACTTTTTATGTACTACAATTAAGAGCGCGATTACTGGATTGCAGGAATTCTAATACATAATTTGCTGAGATTTTTGGTAATTTTCTACTATTATACTTGATTCCCATTTTCTTGTCTGGTGTTTTGTGAACATTGTTTAAGCTATTTTGTTTTTGTTTTTTGACTGGCCCATTTGTTTATGCTTGCTTGCTTTAGGTCTCAATCTACCTTACACCATATTCTTTTTTTTTTGAATAAACACCATATTGTGTTAAAAAAAAAAAGAATGAACACCATATTCATAGGGTCAGATCATCTGCCTGATTAAGAGAAAATTCATTTAATTATATATATATATATATATATAAATTGAAAGGGTTATTTTGCTGTATATTCATATGAAGGCAAAAAATGAAGAATATAGCCATGACTTGGAAATCGTGTCTTTTTACACCATAAATAGACATTGAAGTCCTTTGAAGCGCGTGAGCGTTTGTATCTCACACAGAACAGGTCATACTATTCTATTTATATTCTCCATATAGAATAGACATCTCAAACATAATTTCAATAATATAAAACAATTTAATTGTTTCAATATTATTTATTTATAGTGTTTAATGGAATAAACATAATGTCTAATATAAAAGAAGAACATATTTGCTCATAATACATATGGTTTAGTATGATATAGTATATGAAAAGGTATATTTGATTGAAATAATATAAATTAAAATATTTTACTATTCTATATGTGATGGTTGTATGGGATAATGGCCTATTACCCTATGAACTAATTGTTCTCCGCTTTTTCACACACAAATTTTTAAACCATGCCAAAAACCACATGAATAAAGGAAAAATGGCTTATTTCTCTATGAACTAGTTGTTTTCGATTTTTTCACACACGAACTTTTAAGTCATACCAAAACCACATGAAAAACTCTATTTTTTGAATTACATACACAAACTATCAGTTTTAAGCTAATTTTCCTAAAACCGTAAACGGTGTTATTTAAACGTTAATTTGGTTTGTCACAGGTGGAGAATCGGTTTAATTTGGGTTGATAAAGAAGAATACTACGTCGGTTTGTTCTTTTTTTTGTCAACTGCACTTCTTCTTCAGAAATCGTTTCACTCTTCATCATCAATTGGGGATTGATCAGACTACTTCGGAAATGTGCTTGCAGTGTTATTATTCTACTTATACCGGGTTATTAGTCGTGACCGCACCATCAATGAGAGGTGAAACTCAGTCGTCTTGCCTTGAGTATTTTCATTAGAAAAGTAAGGAGGAGGAAAGAAAGTGGGAGCAGCCGATGTGCCAATACATATGTCGAGATATCTTAACATCCAAGCTAGGGTCAACCAATGACTTCAACAATACGGTACAAAGAAATTTAGCTGTTACCGTTAGATTGAGCAATATGAAACAAGACTATTAGATTCTAGGATATATATGTAAATCAACGTACCACATACAAAGACTTTATCCCCAATTGATATGAAGAGTAAAACAATTTCTGAAGAAGAAGAGCAGTTGATGTAGAAAAGAAGAAGAAGAACAAAATGACGTAATTTCTTTTTATCAACGTAAATTAAACCGTTCTCCACCGTAATAAACCAAGTTAACGCTTAAATAACACTGGCTTTAGGGAATTAGTTTAAAATCGATAGTTTGTGTATGTAATTGAAAAAATAGAGTTGTTCATGTGGTTTTTAACATGGCTTAAAAGTTCGTGTGTGAAAAAACCGGTAATAACTAGTTCATAGGGAAATAAGTTATTTTTCCGTTATTTATGTGGTTTTTGGTATAGCTTAAAATTGTATGAAAAGCTGAGAACAACTAGTTCATAGAGGAATTAGCCATTTTCCATGGTTGTATAGTATATTATGTTGAGAGAGAGAGAGAGAGAGAGAGAGAGAGAGAGAGAGAGAGAGAGAGAGAGAGAGAGAGAGAGAGAGAGAGAGAGAGAGAGAGAGAGAGAGAGAGAGAGAGAGAGAGAGAGAGAGAGAGAGAGAGAGAGAGAGAGAGAGAGAGAGAGAGAGAGAGAGAGAGAGAGAGAGAGAGAGAGAGAGAGAGAGAGAGAGAGAGAGAGAGAGAGAGAGAATGTATAACTACAATTCTATTCTATATTTTCTAAATAGAATAGATTACAATAATTTATTGTTTAAACATTACAAAAATTGAAAGAGAAAAAGAAAGAAAGAGAGAAAAAGAGACACATAAAAAGAAAAAAAGAAAAAAAGAAGGAAAAAAATAGAAATTGAGATTGAAAAACTAAATAGAAGAAAAGTAACAACAAATACATATTATATAATTTCTATTATATTCTATGTCTCGTAGATAGAATAGATAAATAGTTTATTATAACTGTAAATATATACTTTATAAATATATGTTAGTTTTACAAAATTCAAAACTTTTTATATACATAAAAAATCTATAGTTTTTATAGTTATGTAAGAAATTCAAATAAGTAATTTTTAAACTTATAAAATTAATTAAAAGAAAGAAGGAAAAGTAAGAAAGGGTAATATAGAAAATAATTCATAAATATCATAGCCTAATAAATACTATGGTTATACAATCAATATAATTCCTACTATGTGTATGAGTCCAAATTTCCCAAATTGAAATTTGGATCATGTGCTCAAGCCTCAAGCTATGTTGATACGCGTCAAACACAATGTATGCTCATATTGCCATATATACTTCAAATCAGGTGTTGTAGGTTTGCATATTTTCAATATTTTCATTGTTTTTATATCTTTCACTGAAAAGATAAAATAAAAATGTTGATTCGACCAAGAAGAGAATCCTCTCCTTGTATGTCGTCTTTGCAGTCCTGAAATGGGTTTCAGAGTGAATACATTTCTTTCTACGAACAAGAAGAACATCACAACAAGATGTTACTCATACTATGAACAAAATTATTTTAGGTTTATAATTAATTATTTTTATTATTACTATTATAATATATTAGAAAAGTATCAAAATTTAAAACCAAATAAACTATTTTAATTAGTTTTTTTGCATTTTTAAAAGTTTTCTTATACTATCATGTCTTGCATATTGTGTAACTCCAAAACTATAAGTGTAAATAAAAAAAATTGGGCCCTTGTTATATAGAAATATGGACCCTTAATCATTAAATCTATGCACTTGACACAAATATTTACATTGAGTTGAGTGTGTAAACTTATTAAGTACAGAGCAATGGCTAGTAAATGTTTTTGAAACATTGGATTTGGATATATTTTAATGTAAAACTCAAGAGCATTTCTATTCTGTGAAAATAAATAATTCTTAGCATATATATATATATTATTTTAAATAGCATATTTTTTTTTAAAAAAAATTCTTTATATGATTCCTTGGTACAACGCTTTTGATAAGTTTTTCTAATTTGAACCTAGATTACTACTATTATTCTAGGGACTTTCAATAACCACAACTTATTTTTTTAAATCAATTAATTAAAACTATAACCATAATTTATAAAATATATTTGAATTCTTATTATTCAATTCTCTTGATCTTTTTTTTTGTTAAGCATCATGATATATTACGAAACGTGGTAGCATTTGGGAACTTGCTATAACAAGAAGCCCTTGGTGGAGAGGACTTTATTTTGATCCATGTTGATCGTTTGCGGAACCGTCTGCAAACCGAGAAATTTCTACCGTCTTGAGTGCGGTCATGCTCGATCCGACCTCGAATTCTTCTTCGAAAAATGAACTAGATTGAACGGGCCTTGTGGAGTGTATCGTTTGGATACCCATAACATGGAGTCTGCAATGCTGTGAATAAACCATCAATGAAGCTGGTAAAGTATCTCTCGAACTTTTATCAAACACATTGTAAGCATCATTGGTGATTTGCTCGGAGAAACCTCTACTACCTTGGGGAATGTCAAGAAAACAATCCTTGGATGAGACGTTTTTGGAATCGTCATATGCCGATTCCAAAACAGAATGAATAAAGAAAATAGAGGTTTGGGATGGCTTAAAACTGAACTTTTGGATGGAAATCAATGTATGATAGCTCCATTTTCAGTTAAAGACTAAATACAAACATGACCACGTTAGACACTAGCTATATCAAATTGTCAAATATCTAATAAACCCATGAAAACGTTGACCGCCATTCCATTTAATTAATATATCTATTTTTAATATTGTTTACCATAATTTTAAATTACTTTATATATTTATGTGCATATGATTACTGGATTGCAGGAATTATGATACATCATTTACAAGTATAGTGACAAATTGGTTTTCACTTTTATATTTTGAAACCATAAAATTAGTCAGCAAGATCTGATATTAATTGCATTTATTCCAATGTCAAAACATTGAAAGACTTGTGAATAATATTTTGGATTCAACCGTGTAGATAGGACTGTATCATTCATTTTAAATGCATTTGAGTTCAAGTCTTCCATTTCGATTATACTTTTTAAGCTTATTTTACATTTTAATTTTTTTCGTTTTAATGGATTAATTTCTTGGATTAATTTTAATAGCTAAACAATAAGATCAACTAATGATTATGATAAAGTGATTGAGTGACTTGTTTTGAAATCTAGAATATAAATGTGAATGTTTTCACTTTAATATAATCTCGGTGACTGATTATGCTATAGTTTAAACACCAAATATTTTACATATTTGTAAATGGGCCAGTATTATTATTTTCAGGCCCAAAAGTAGTTGGTAAAGAGGCTTCTCTAATCTCCACCTGAAGAAACTATCCCGACGCCGGAGACGGAGACAGAGATACAAGATGGCGAACAAGCTCATCGGAGAAATCGGGCTTCACAAGAGAATCTCTAACATCTTCGCCGCGCGAAACATCATCACCGCCAAGGTTTCCCTCCGATACTTTAATAAATCATATCTTTCCTCCGATTAAACTAAACTAGCTTCAATTGCTTCTTAGGACGCATTGTCTATGACGGAGTTTGAGTTGATGGAGCTTCTAGACGTTGGTATGAAGGAGATACAATCAGCTGTTAACCTCATCAGCGAAGCTGCCTCTCCTCCATGTCTATCAGTAAGCAAGCTCTTTGCTCCTTTGTTTGCTACACATGTCCTTAATGTGAATCTTTAATTGGTTGTAAAGGCTCGATCTTTGCTGGAGCAAAAGGTCGAGAACGAGTATCTATGGGGTCATCTTCCTACCCATTTGAAAGGGTTGGACTCAGCCTTGTGTGGTGGAATACCTTTTGGTGTTCTCACTGAGTTGGTAGGCCCACCTGGTATTGGTAAATCACAGGTTTCTTTCTTCACTGCTTTATGTTGTTTTAAGAGATTGAAGACTGCACAATGCTAAAGGTTCTCTCTTTGTATTGGTGCAGTTTTGTATGAAACTTGCTCTGTCAGCTTCGTTTCCTAAAGCTTATGGAGGTTTAGATGGTCGTGTGATATACATAGACGTTGAGTCCAAGTTTAGTTCAAGAAGGTAAAACTGCTTCTTTTCTTTTTTTTTTTTTCTTACATCTTTCTGTGCTCAAGATTGTGTATTCGTCAGGGTGATAGAGATGGGATCGAAGAGCTTTCCTGAAGTGTTTCACCTTAAAGGAATGGCACAAGAGGTTATGTGGTGTTCCTTTTTTTTTGGTAAAAGTCATCTCATGTTCCAGATTTGCTTACGTAACTATTGGCAGTGCAGATGGCAGGAAGAATCCTTGTTTTGCGGCCAACATCTTTATCTGACTTTACTGAAAGGTGTGTTAGACTTCACTTATAGGAAATCTTTATATGCTAGGAACTAGTATCATGCTGCTCTTTCTAATCAGCAGTATACAAGAACTCAAGGAATCGATTATTAAAAACCAAGTGAAGCTGCTAGTGATTGATAGTATGACAGCTCTTCTTTCAGGGTTAGTCTAATCTCTATTTCTTTCTGACCTTTGTAACAAAGTAAATGTTATTTTGACTAAATAAATGATTGATTTTCAGCGAAAACAAACCTGGAGCACAGAGACAGCAGCATCAGTTGGGTTGGCATATTTCTTTCTTAAAGTATGAATTGTAGTCTCGAGCCACCACAAGGATTTGAATGTACCATTCACATGAGCACTTCATCTTTAACATTGATATTGATTCCCTGACATTTTACAGATCGCTTGCTGAATTTGCACGGATTCCTATAGTGGTGACTAATCAAGTTAGAACTCAAAACCGAGATGTGACTAGTCAGTATTCTTTCCAAGGTAAAACAGTAAACAGAAACTGAAGGGTCTTTTTACTGTTTTGTTGGCTTCATGAATGCACTCTACCACAGTCATATGTTTTTCTATGTAACAGCTAAACTGAAAGATGGATTTCAAGAACACACAAGGACGTATGATTCTCACCTTGTTGCTGCTTTAGGGATCAACTGGGCTCATGCTGTAACCATCCGGTTGGTTCTTGAAGCCAAGTCAGGTACGTTTCGCATTTGTAAGGTCACAGTAACTAGGAAGAATGTTCATTCATGTGGTTTTGTTTTCACGTTTTTAAAGGTCAGAGAATAATCAAGGTTGCAAAATCTCCTATGTCCCCTCCACTAGCCTTCCCGTTCCATATAACATCAGCTGGAATCTCACTGCTCAGCGATGACGGGACTGAAATGAAAGGCCCAGGAATCAACAACATTCATGCTCGAGGTATTACTGATCCCGGTTATGTCGCAGAGTGACTTTTTTTTTTGGTCAACTGTCGCAGAGTGAGACTATATTTACAATATAAAAGGCCTAACACTGAGAACAATGCAGGGCACAGCGACATGATTAACTTCAACGGGGACTGCCCGTAATGAATAAAGCAGTTTAAGAGGGCGAATCAAAGGCCTGTTGATACAAAAACCAATAGTAAGTAGGCCTTGTTTTTATGGTGAGATAGTAATGACTATTTGTCTGACCAAAATACACTTATTAATTAGTAGTCAACAGGATCAAGTATATACCAATGATGACGGAGAAGCCTTTAGTGGCCACAAATTGAGACAACGTGAAACAAGCACACACAAAAAGCAAGCCAGTTTTAATAAATTAGTAGTTCCTTTTCATAGAGTTCATGTTATTATAGTCAAGTTAAAACTTGGTGTTAGTAAAAAGTTTTTTTAAAAAGAACTCCAGCTGAAGACAAAATCCTATGTACCCTACCCTCTTAACTGAAAATAATATTTGACATATTTGAAGATCAAATAAAATGTTAATGGTGAAATGCATAATAAACCAATAAAAATTCCTAAAGCTTTTTTTTTTACAACCACCTATCTTTTGGCTCAGCTACTAAGTAACCAGATGCTAAGATACAAGGTCAAGGCGATCTAAGCAAAGTTGCTAGACCAGACAAGTGATGGCTCACTGACTGATTCTGACATGGTGGTGTTCAAATCCTGAAAGTCCCATTGTAACCATTCATCATACGATTTGTTGACCCAGTAAATCTCTCATTCTGGAGCCTGTTTAGACTTTGGATCTCATTGCTCAACCCATCCCACTGGCCATTAGGCAAGCCCAGGTTCCTAGATAGTATGTTACTACTACTCCCTTGAGATTGATGATCTACAAACCTAGACGCCATTCCCAAAGAGTCAGTGAGTCTACAGTTTTGATGCGAAGACAAAGGGCTCTGCACAACTGCCTGTTGTTGTTGAAACTTTGCAAACATGTTTGTGTTTCCTTGAATGTTTGATCGGTAATCTAGGCTTGGATTCTCAAAGCCTTGACCTCTTACAGCCATTATCGCAGGATCCATAAACTGAACATCTCTGACACCACCATTGTTTTCAACCGGAAGTGACTGATGATATGTGTTTATGTACAGTGGTGAATCAGAATAACGGTGGTTTCCTACACAAAAATAACGGCAACAGACTTTCAGATTTCTAAGAGCAAACATATCTGAACAATAAGAGGGGAACTACAACATATGTATATATATAAACTACCTGAAAAGCCATTAAATGTCTGCTGTTCTCTCCCATTTGACGCGAAGCCTGGAGGAGGAGGTCGACTTGCAACTGAAAATCCAGGTGGCGCTGTAACCGGACATCTTGGAGCAGCTACAAGACATAAAACAAAGGAAATTAAATTTTCACACTAATGGTAAAATACTATAAACACCTACAAGCTTGAAATTAAAGAGTGAGAAATCACACTCACAAGGAGGTTTATAAGACGAGGGCAAAGCTGAGTTTTGCGTGACATAATCCATTCCTTTGAGATAACTGGACGAAATACCATTATACATCCCAATCATATCCAAATCAGAACTCTGTTGTTCTGAAGAAGTCTTGTAGTAGTCACTGCCTTGTGGTATCTGGTTGAAGACGTTATAAGATCCAAAAGCTTGATCCTTTGATTCATCTTGCCTTGCAAAAGAAAACCGGGACTGATTGTTCTTGACTTCGCAGGAGCTGGCTAGCTTGCGAGACCTGGCCTCTGAGTCGCCTGCCCCTAGTTGGTTCGGTAAGTTATGAGGTGATGTCAAGTATTCATCAAGATCTAGAGACAATATATTTGCAATGCTATCATCTATTTCACTCCTAGAGTTTCCATTCGATTGCGTCTCCCTTGCTCTGTCAGGAAAACCCATAGAATGATTAAGACTCCCATTTAAAAGACTGGGCTCGCTCTCTGAGATGGAAGCTATATTAATTCCTCTGCTTTCAGCCGAGGAGGAGCCAAACAGACTCCTGGTTTCATCATGATCAGCCTTATACTGGGATGAAGAAGGCTGCATAGTGCGTAGGAAACCAGATCTATTGGTCGCATTGGGCTGACAGCTAAAAACTTCAGGATCCTTGAGTTTTTCTCTAATGAACGATGATATATCTGTTACCAAAGGAGACGTCAAAGCACTAACTTCTTCTCTTGGGACAGCGACTTCATTTGTGTTAGTTAGACCAGTCTTCTTTAATGGGCGGACTTCTCTAGTTTCATCGACAAACTGCTGTAGAGAGTCTCGGGACACTTCTGTATGAGAAGGTTTTAAGAAAGCTTGATCAACATCTGAACTGTCAGATCTTCTTAGCCCCCCATAGCCATCCACAACACTATCTGCATCCACTGACTCAGCATCGCTGCAGACACTCTGAATACCTCTACTAATCTTTTTGTCTCCTCCATTGGACAGCATGGATCCACACGACTGAGAAGTAGCCACTGGAAAATCTGTGCAAGTTGATGGCACACTAACAGTTCTAGTAGTATCCACATGTACAGAAACTAATGCCTTAGTATTACTGGTCTGGGGCCTATTAACCAAGGAAAGCTCTGGAAAATCACTCTGACTATCCAATAGTTCCCCCGATGAGACTGTGACTGCTTTATCTCTTAAAGGTTCCCCAGAGCACGGTGTACTTGGTACCGGAGACTGGCTTGAAGCATGCATTCCCCTGAAAAAAACAGTTACAAGTTACAGACAAAAGCAGGCACACAATTAACAAAAACAATCTATACACAAGAATTCAGTGTACCACAAGGCTCCAGCAGGGAGAGTAACAGATCGGCCGTTGCTACTATTAGGGCGAGAAGTTTTAGCACTCTGTGAATTCTGCAAAGGAAAAAAAAATGCCAAAAGTAGAATATATCATACATAAACGCATCATGAATATGCTGACACTGACAGCAGAAAAAAATATCAAGAGACTCCAAGAAGAGCTGGCAACTTACATTCGGAACACATTTTGGAATCTGTCTATCAACAAAATCATCCACTGGTGGAGGTAACATGTATCCTGAACGCCGCGGAAAATTAGCCACCGCACTAGTAATTTCGTGAATAATTTTCCTTTTCAAATAACAAAAGAATCAGATAACCACCTATCAAAGCACAGCATATAAGACCAGATTGATGCAAAATCAAATCCCTGTCAGCCTCAATAAAGGATGAAAGGTAAAAAAAACAGATAGTGAACAAGTTAACATCTGAATCTAGTAAGGTTAATTAAAAGATACTTCACTAAGATATATCACCATCAGCATCAAACAACCACAATCAATTGAGTTTAACTGAAACAGCAAAACAGTTTCAGGATAATTGATGTTAGTTTACCTCATGTGCACTGATATGGTCTCATCTTTTGAGAAACTATCCTCTGGGGCACCGATCTCATGCAAATAAAGGCATTCTGCATTGTTACAAGGCTGCAACAACCAAAAAGACACAATTAGATTGTATACAAGTCTTTAGAGAGAACAAGTGGGGCGCGGCGCAAGAGAGTATCTGCTTACCATGTTTCTTAACCACGCATGACAGTATTTCATGGTCCCAAAACATGCTCTAATGACACCAATAAATTATTAGAAACTGAACCACAGCCTACCGTAACTAATATTTAAAACAAAAAAAAGGAAACATCACATACTTGAGGATTCTACCATCCAAAACAAATTGATGTACTGATCGGATACATCGAATAGCTTCCTCCTCTTTGGAGTAAGTAATGTATCTGGTTTTGGAGACAGAAGAAAGGAAATGTTAGTTCAATGAAGATTGTTAGAAGTAATCAACCTCAGAAAGAAAGAGAGCTCTGCTCAACTTTATGGAATCATAACTAACTATTAACGAAAAGGGTAAGGAAACACGGATACATACACACTGCAGGAATCGTTTGGAAAGAGTTGGATATCCCCTGCTTGCGTTCGAGACATTGCTACCTTCACGACTTTCCCATATTGACCAAAGTATTCTCTCCTCTGAAAACGCTGCTTTTACATATTAAAAAAAACTTAGATTAGTAAGAGGGAAAAAGGAGATTTCTTTCCAGAAAAAATATAGAATGCCAAGGAGGCTCGTAGAATTACATCTTCATCAGCCAGATCGAAAGGCAAGCTCATAACGTAGACCAAGTTTCTTTGGATGACTCTCACACCAGTTAGATCTTTCTTTCCCTCTAAAGCAGCTTTAGGCTTTGCCTTCTGTGATTTTTTCCGGTCATTGTTAAGTTCAGCAACCAACCTGGTGAATTATCATCAGAACAAAAAAAAAGGGATCAGTCTTCGCAGGTTTAAAATGAAACAAAAAATAATTGCTTTGTTTTGTTCAGGTTAAGATCTACCTTTCACAGCTAGCAGTCATTCCAACAGTCTTTTCCTTATCATAAGGGGTTCGACATGCAGGACAGAGTCCCTGTGTCTTATCTTTCTCCGCCATCTCTATAATATGATGCCAACACCAAACACACATCTGCACCCAAACACAAATCATTTACAGTAAATGAATCAAACATTTAAGTCTGGGTCATGTAAGTCTACAACCAAGATTCTAAGAAAGGGTGTGATTTGATCCTCTTTCAGCAAAACATTTTTCCACAAAAGGCATGTATGAATGAATATACTATACAGAACTAACAGAAAGGACTTTTTGGTGCTCAGACTTCAAACAACAGGCTGATAAAAAACCTCAGCTTACACACTAAAAGAAGCATAAAACTGGAAAATTTGGTTTCAGACAACTAACAAGAACACAAAACGAACACATTGTTGTGGAAGAGTGAGAAGAGGAAGAGTACCTGGTAACCACATTTGCAAGGGTTGAGATGCTGGTCAGTCAAGTCCATCTCCTCAGCACATAGAGGACAAGTCTTTTCTCCTTTGTCATTATTCATCCTTTTACCTAAAATCATTTAGATGGGAATAGTCATACTCCATTATCTTCTTCCAAATAACAAGTTTAAATGAGAATTTTATCCAAAAAAAAAGGGAGAAACTTTGAGAGAATCTTCGCAATGCGAAACCTTGAGCACTCAACAGGAGTAGAAATCTGCAGGTTTCTACGGCGAAAAACGGTTAATAGATCGAGAAACAAAACCCTAATTGCCACGTTAGGGTTTGAGACACACACACAGGCTTTCGAATTCGATGGAGAGAGACGGAGGAGAAGAGAGGATTACTGATGGTGGGAAATGAGAAGAGATTTGCGGAGAATCGAAGACGAATGAAGAATTTTGTGGCGATGAATGTTGGTTTTGTTTAGTGTGGCTAAAACCTTTCGCCAATGGATGGTGTTTTTTCGAAAAGGTGCCAAAAAAATTATTGAATTGCGAGGCGAGAAGAAGCAGATAATAAAGATGAATTCCTTATTTATCATATTCATGTTTTTTATTTTATTTTGACGGCTATTTATTTTGTTTTTCATGTTAAAAGTAGTTTTCTAGGTTTTTCCAACCCAGATTTAGTTGGTTTATTAAAATTTAATCTGAATTAGAAAAATATATCTCAGTCTCAAAATTTAATCTGAATTAGAAAAAAATTAATCTGAATTAAAATTAGAATTTTCCAACCCGGTTAAGTGTTTTTCTCATTTTTTGGATATATGATATTTTAAATTAAATATGCATATAATTAAAGATACTTTGGTCTAAATCAGGTTTTTCTTTTTGGTTTACTTTGGATATATTAAAAGAAAGTTAAATTAAGTTAATTGGTTTCGCTGAATATAGTTTAATTTGTAGGTTGGTTATTTCAGTTTGACTTCAGTTAAGTTAAACCAAATTATAAGCATTTGCACTAATAACTTTTTTTTTTGGTAAATCTTTTCAGTCAAAAAATATTAAATATGTCAAAAACGTATCGGTACTAGAAGTTAAAAATTCATTTGTGGTAAAGAGAAGGATAAAATACGTAAAATTAATGTATTGAAAGTTAATTTTCAATTAGATTTTGATATGTACTTTTAAAATGAAATTTATTTTTTGTTTACAAATTTTTTATGTAAAGTTATAATTTTTCTATATAATTTATTAATTTATAATTTGTTTATAAATTATGTTTAAAATCATTTAAATATTCTTTGTATAGAAACTCATGTTTATTAGTAACAACATAAAAATTATATAATAGTAAGAATACTAAATGTAACTCGATCCACCGTATTTATATAATATAATATTAGTTATTTTAATTTTTGATTCCACTGAATAAAGTTATACTTCTCTAAGTTTTAATATTTAAAGTTTAAAAAGATTATGCTTAAAATATTTTTTTATTATTAATTTTAAATAAACTATATTATTGAATTCAAAAATTTGTGAATCATTCATTCCAATTTTAAAAAGAATTCACTTTCCTACAGGAATCAACGTGAGATGAATAACAAGATTCTTATGGATGTCTTAGCCCAGATACATGAAATTCATGTTAATATTTGTCTCATATCGCGTAACATGGATAATTAGCATCTCCAACCTTCTGCACAAATTGATGATGAAAAGATCATTTAATATCATCTTAGGAGCAAGTGAAGATCCACCTTGTGATGTGTTTCGAAAGGATACAACACGATTTAGCATTGGGAACTTTTATCCATTGGAATGGTGTCTTTGGAAATTCCAGAAGTGGAGTCGCAGAAACATGCAACCGACACTATACATAAGATGGTTTACTTTTTTAAAAAAGAAACACATTGTTATAAACAGGTGAAAGTATCATCAGTGAAGATCACAACAGTTTATAGCATGGGTTGTAATATAATACTAGATCTTGATCCGTGTATCTGCACATGTGTTTGCTTTAACTTGTAAAAACATTAAAAATTGGTAATTATTAAATTTTAGAAATTATGGTCTACGTTGCATTGATTGTTATTATATTTTGTGTATTTGTAACACGAATAAAGAAATATTAATACATTCATATATTAATTTTTTTTTGTAAAAGGAATACACTCAAGAATCAAGCAATATCCAACTGATCAGATTTCAAAAATTATACCTAACGTGCACACTAATTTAAATTTCATTTTTTGGTAAGTGTTTTACTAATTATAAGACATGAAAGGTACCCGGAACTTTATTTGATTATCCGAGTTATATTTTTGAAAATCTTAAATTTTACTTGAAACCCAAAGCCATATCCGAAAACTCAAATCTGAAACTTAAAAAATATCCAATACCAAAAATATACTGAATTAGCCATATGTACCTAATTTATATTAGAAGTTTTAGGTATTTCAGGTACTCTATTGGGTCTCGGGTTCGGGCCGGGTCCAAAACGCGCAGATCCTCCACAACAAATTATAATAGAGTAAAAAGATCGGTATGAGAGAACAAAAAGAAAATTATAAGAAAGATATGCTTACACTATTGAGAAATAAAGTTGTATTGTTATTGGGAAGTAGAGTTAAGAATGAAAGAACTATATAGTGTAAACGGAATATCATAATATAGTGTACAAGAATTGTTACAGAAAAATTCACTTTTTCATTGGAGAATTGTTATAACAAAAACTGTCAAATAATATATTGTATTCAGTGTCAAACATTCATTCGCTAATTAGAAGTTCTTTTCTATCTATTTATCAAGTTTCAATTTTGAAAAAATATAGTATAAAATGTCAATTACATGTTATTCTCAATTGTTCATCTTTTACCATTGTTCACATATCACATATTTTATTCTTTTTACCACTACCAAATAGTGTATCCGTAGTGGACCATATTTATTCACCAATTACAAGGTTTATTTCTATTCTTTTATCAAACCTTAAGAACAATAAAATAAAATAACATGTGAGGTAAAATTACATGACATCCATTTTTTATTTTCTATAATTTTTCACATTAATCTCTTCCTCATAAATACCTTATTGGTACTTCTACCAGTGCCAAATAGTGTACCATAGATTGTGGATTACATTTATTCACCAATTGCAAGTTCAATTTCTATTGTATTCATCGAGACTTAAAACAATACAATAAAATAGCATATGAAGATAAATTACTTGTCATTCTCGTCTATTCATCATCTATATTGTTCAGATTAATTTATTTACTCGCATTTCTCTCAATTCAACACATTGGAAATGTATCGAACAAATTAAGTCTTTTAATATTAACACTATAAATCAGTACCATTCAATTAGACATCTTCACCCTTTTTTCAACCTCTAGTCAGTTGATAAATTGGAATTAGGAATTGATAAAAGAAAAATTAAGCTTTCAAAGAGAAGATACATAATCGATTTAGATTTAATATCGAGTGCATGGATTGACGGGAACAAATTCTGAACTTTTTCAAAGTGATGGATACATAAAAGGAATAGTTTTACTAATCACGTCTTAAAAACAATTGAGTTTTGAAGTGACTAATTACTTCCATATTATTAAACATTATTTTGTTTCAGATCAACTGTTGTACTAACTCTGTAGAGATCAAGCATATTATGTATTTGAATTTTCTATCTTATGTTTAGAAATGTTACATTATCATTAGTTGTCGTTCATTTGTAAATGTAAGAAAATAAAACACTCCAAAATTCATAAGTTAAAAGCACTTCCATTGGTTAAGATACTCTCCATGGTTGCTGAGGTTTTTTATTAGTACTTTAATAACATTTTTTAGCTAATTGGAATAACATTTTGCTATATAATTAAATTTTAATTTATTTGAAAAACAATTAAAGCAATAATAGAATGGCATGTAGAGCTGGAATCTTTTATACTATAAAACAAAAGTCAATTGACAATTCTACGAATGATATGTATCTTTTATCATTTTTTATTTTTTATTAAAAATAATTAATTTTTAGAAATTGTTTTAGTTGCTAATTTTTTCTTTTTATCAAAGACAAATAAATCGAGGAGCAGTTACACGCCCATGATTTACGTCACTTCCCCCTTCCACGATTTTTAATGTGTTATTTGTTTTGTTCTAATCATATATCCCCCAATATTCGAGAAATTACCACTATCGCAAAGCAAAAGGTCAAACTGAAGATGGTGAAACACGAAGATAGAGGAACTGAAATCAAAGAATAATTGAAAACAACATTCTTTCTCCTTTGTCAAGAGTGAGTTAGTTTTTTATTTGGTAAAATGAAAAGTGAGTTATTTTGAACTTTTGTTTCATCTAACATTGATAACTTAATGATTCTAGAGTTTTGTTGAGGTTCTTTATCTATGGTTGACAGCACATCGTTGAAAGGTGGAGCGACTTGAGGAAGATGGAGATGTATGATCGTTTACATGTTTACTCTTTTTATCTTTTCATTCCATTTCATCGTTGTAGAGTTGCTAGGGCCGGCCCTGAGAATTTGGGGGCTAGAGACAGTTTAAGAAGAATTTTATAAATTTGGGGCTGAAATTTTTTTTTTTATAAATTTGGGGGCTTATTTATATATAAATTTTTTAAAAAATTTTGGGGGCTTGAAGCGAATGTTTCATCCGGCTTGGCTCAGGGCCGGACCTGAGAGTTGCCAGTCAAAAATCAATCTTACATGTTGCTTTGACTTCTATATGCAAGTAATTTTCAGTGAAAGTCAAACCAGCATACGAGCCATATAAAGATTGAAAAAATAACGACGAAGGCTGGTTTGAAAATAAGAAGGTATATCGTCTAGGCACCAGATTCATGAACGTTAATGGCATCTTTTAACAAATCGGTGAGTTGTCGTTTCCTAATCCTATAACTTTTTTTTTGTTAATCATATAACTATTCATTCTTACATTTTGGTTGATTTTACTGAAATTTGTATAAACTATTTCAAATTTAAAACTTTTAACCTTAAATATTGTTTGTTGATTTTATTGTGAATTTTGTCTGGTTAATGTGTTTGATTGCAAAAAGTAATAAGGTATATGTGTATGCTTTTTTAAAAAACATGTATCTCTAACTATTTTACTTTCTACAAATATATAAGTATTTTTATACCTAAGCAATCAACTAATACTTAGACTTATATTTTAACAAAATCATGTATATTACACAATTCTTATACTTTAATTCTTTTAGTTACCATTTTATATTGATGAATTTTTTTTTACCATTTAATATCAGAAATATAATGTGCTCCTGCATAGCAGGGACCATAATACTAGTATGTAATAAGGCTTTATCTGAGAAACGACATCCCTCTCTCATCTGATTCTGATATATCACTTTTATAATGCTTGGCGATTAACGGCAAACTAATCTATTACTTCACAAGAAGGACCTAATATTCAGTAAAACCATAAATTAGTACCATGATTGTGATGTACCAACATTCTTACAATCACACCCAAAAAAAAAAACATTTTGACTAAATTTCTCTCATATAGTCATCCTTTATCATCTGAATCCCATATTCAAGTGTACTTATCAAACATGGTTACGTTAGTTGAGAGAAATACATACTACTTTGTCATTGCCATTACCATTTGCATTACGGATGATAAAAGTTCTTGTATGTTTTTCATTTACCAAACATAAACTTCTCATTTATCAATTTAGCAGAAAAAATAAAAACTTCTCATTTATCTCTCGCTTCCAAAAATCCATTACAGGGATATATATATGTATATGTATTTTGAAAAAATAAAACTCAAAATGATCTAATTTGTTCTCTGTTTTTAGGGGGAAACAAAGACATTCTCCACTTTTGACAATAACTACAAATACCAATTTCCAAAGATTCTGTTAAATGTATATATATAAATTTTTAGGTAAAAGACGAAGCAACTGGGTGTTACCGTATAATTTTTTTTTTTTTTTGAGTGAGGGGAAAGTGGGATGTGCAAATGGCTGGCTGAGGAGTTTAGGGTTGAATTTATTCATCGTCATCTGAGATCAAAGCAAAAGAGAAAGGCTTGAACTTGTAACCATCTCCATGGAAGAACTTCCCCATGAATTCCACCCAGTGAAGACGCAGCGCATGAAGAAACGCACTTAGTGTTTCCATCATCAGAAGTATAAACGCTGTTGCAAACGCAAACACCACTACTCCGATTAACCGGACCAAAATGTTCTCATACCTGTTAATAAGCAAAAAATGTAACTATTCAATACATATAAAAAGTGAGATAATTAATTTTAAGAACATGTAACTAAGCCTATACTAACTCACCCCCAGGCAAGAAGCAGAACTTTCTCATAGAAAACCGTCGACAATTCCGAATGAGCCAAACTGTAATGAGTCAAATACTATATTAGAAACCAATAGGAATCGTATTAATTGGTTATAAACGCTCACTAAGATTTACCTAAGTGCCCAGAGACGAAGGTAAGATGCTGTGTTAGATACTGAACCTAGAACAAACTCTATGGAGTGAATCAACTGATGTACAAATATCTCGCTGAAGTTGAACTCTTCCTCCTGATGCCCTCTAGCTGAGTCTGGTTCTACATCCAGATCCACCTCCGATGTACCAAGAACGCCGTATGTTCGACCTTGAAACCTCTATAGAACAAAAAAAAAAAAATCATCCCTTGATAAGCCAGACACCACAAAAAGAATATAGTAAATCAAACAGATGCAGTGGATATACCTCCATGTGAATTTTCCTGAGTGCAAAAGGTTTTGGAAAAAGCATCCATGGAACGGCAATGAATGCCATAAGCAATAACAGAATCTGCAGAATGGTGTCAATCAAAATGAGTAAGGATGAGGCAAAAACTTATGTAGCTTTTTGTATATAAAGAATGAGGGAACTGTGCCTGAAGTGGACGCTGGCCCCAGAACAACTCGTTTTCACCAAGTTCTTCGGTTGGACTTAGAAACATGTAGATCATCACATGATACAGGTCCGCTTGTGATCCAGTGCACCACTTGATGATGATCAGTAGCGAAAGGTAACCGAATAGGCTGTTCAGAAATATCATCTGAGGGATGAACTGATACCTAATGACACATCAAAAAAGATGTAATTCCCCGCTGCAAGAATCCAGAAATTTGGAAGAAAAAAATAAAGAGAAGAGCAAACCTTATGTCCAATGAAGAGCCGAAGAAGCGAGCATTGAAGAAACTTAAGATTAGTCCCAGATTCATCTGAGCAATTCCCAGTAGAATCGACATCTTCATCTTAAGCGAGTTCAGGTAAGGCAGTTCTGTACGGCTTCCACGCCAACTAGGATCTACGCCAAAAGGGTATGGATCACGGTACTTGACTAAACCAACCGTGTAAGCATCACTAGACAAAAAAATAATAACCTTATCAGCAACAAGTAGAATAATAATAAAAGACATGACTCCTCATTAAAGAGAACAAGAATTAAGCATAATACATACCTACAAGTAGTATCTCTGCATTTGTAAGCTGAACCACCAAAGATGTGGAAAGGAACAGAGAAGAACTCATTGTAGATAAGCCCACAATATATTGAGAAAAGTGCCATTAGTAGGATAACATAGCGGCCTCCAAAGAGCATCTCCATAAAGCTTCCGAGTTTCTGTAGATATGAACCAAGAAAAATCATACCACACGGTACAAATTTCACAGAAGGCCAATGATACTCTCACCACAGAAGTTATCTTTTTTTCAAGTTAACCTTAATAGAGAGTAAAATAAGTGTAATTATCCGTAGCTTCTATACTAGTTCTAAATAACTAAAATCACCATTTCTCATGCGTAAAACAAAAAGCATATCAGACCAAATAAAAACTGTAGCAGAATCTGAGAGAAGGAAAATGTGACATAAGTCGCATAACTATTGCTGTAGTTCATCAAAACAGAGGTAACAAATCTCTATCAGCCACTAACCAAAACAAACAAAATTGTCT
This sequence comes from Brassica nigra, assembly GCA_016432835.1. Lineage (NCBI taxonomy): Eukaryota > Viridiplantae > Streptophyta > Magnoliopsida > Brassicales > Brassicaceae > Brassica > Brassica nigra. Next base: position 9,152,717 of record CM028245.1, on the reverse strand, counting down.
GTTATGTATGTTATATTCTTTTTGATAACTAATCATCTCATTCTCAAAGCCAGTATGTTATTCTCATTCAACTATTACAGCCAAAAAATTAGGTGACAACCATACCTGCGTACTCAGCTTCCTTTCACGAGCAAGAAGATACAACGCTCCTAGCAGCAAGCATAGACCATGACCCCAATCGCCAAACATAACAGCGAACAAAAAAGGATATGTGACAACTGAATAAACTGCCGGGTTTGCCTCTTGATATCTTGCAACACTGCCAAGCAAGCATGAAGTCAAAGGTTCAAACTTCATTAGATACAGAGCAAATAAAGTTCAGCTATTGTTAGAAAGCAGCCAGTTATTCTTCTCAACACATGTTTGTGTGATGTGGGAAGCACGAGTCCAAATACTTGCATCTAAATGATGAGGGTTTTTCATGCTCGTGGAGCATTACGATAGTGCCAGGTAATTCTCAATAGTGGAACTAACCCGTAAGCATCAATAATCTCCTGGAACGCATTATTAAGTTTGTTCGTTCTGAAATAGGTGGGAGGTGATTCTACCGCTTGCATTACATGAAATATAACGCCCACTTGCGAATTGCTGTCAAAAGTGGCTCGCTGAAGGACCTCATGAATCTGCACACACGTTGTTGATAATAAACTGAAAACTTGCAAGTATATGATACTGGTTTATGTAATAGGGAACAAAACATTGTAGTATACCTGGGTCTTCGCAAATGTGGGGCACCAACCTTCGCCAACAAGGCATTTTTTGGTTACATCAAAATTTAGCATGTTCAGAGTATCATAAACCGCTTTTTCTCTCCGCACCTAGCAGCAAGAGGGCAGCTAAAATCATGACTGTTTCCATACTTCATGGCCATACAATCTCCCATATACTTAACCATAAAGATAATTACAAAACGAACTAACTGCAGATGCTATTTTTTACCGTGGTCATCCATTTTGTCAAGCTGTAACCAACAGAATTAAGAGCATTATTCCGATGGCGAGTTCCAGCATCTAGCGTGGCCTCCAGATCAGAGAGTCGGGATAAAACCTATACACCAGATCTATCAATATTATAGTGTGATGCAGTAAATAGCAGTCACTAGCGCTACTGGTCGCATGCAAATATCTTGGAATAGCTCTCTCTGAATAGACATAGAAGAACAAGTTTTGGAATATCCAACTCACTTCTCTCGTAAGCTGCCTCTGCTTTGTTGTATCCTCGGGGACAGGATAGCAATTTGCACCAAATGCTTCACATATTTTCAATATTTTTGTCCTTGCTTGCTCCCCAGAAAAGAAAACCACAAATACAATTTTCTCCACCTATGAGCACAAAACCAGTTAGTTATAAGCATCTTACTGATTTAAAATATGATAATTATCGAGATAAAGACAATATGCTTTGTGAGAAAATAAGAGATCAGTATCACTATTTCTGATGTTGAAGGATCCATGATCTCCTCATCAGAGGGTGTTTGGTTGAAAAGCATATTGCCTCTTGTTGCACGAAACAACATTCTTTCAAACTTAAGAAGTTTGTCTTTGTTAATGATTCCACTAATAAATCTCAGTCCTGATTGATTCAAGGGTTCATGCCTCATTTCCTGAGAAGAAAATACTGAAATTTTAGAAAAGATAACTTTGAGTTTCCGGATAACGACAGTAAACTGGAAACTTTGGCATGCATTCACCTGCTCTAGTAAAGAGGAACTCTCAATAAAACCGTTATTTGAGTAGGTGCTTTCATGCAGTTCTGTTTCATCTCCAATTCCATGAGCATTACTTGGGCCAAGGAAACCACTTGCCTAAACAGAGGTAAAGTAGCAATACAAGAGATTAGAAAGTAAATGCATAAACAGAGGAAGATGAGCGCACATCTTACGAAACAAAAATTTAAAAATTGAGCAACCTGCACAATATAACCTTTTGCCAACTGATAAAGAAATTCTCAGGTGAAACGTTTTCCAATTACTAGATACAAAGGCGAATACACCTACCTTTTGAAGAACTATCTTGAATTCAAGAAGTTCGTTATATGTAAGCCGCAGCTTTTCACTGTTTGAGTTCATTTCCAGTACCTCATGCTCGTGATCAGCAAGTTGTCTCTGCCGAAGAAATCAATTTAAAAAAATAAACTACGAAGTGTCATAAAAAATATCATGCCTTCTCCCCCATTAAAAGAGGCTGTACAATAGATACCAAATACTTCTCAGCAGAAAGAGCCTTAGAAAATTCATTTCTTACCTCTAAATCTCCAAGCTCAATGTCCGGTTCTACTTCACGGCGGGGTGAACATCTTAGGCCAGCTTTGTCGATTTGATCTTTAAAGAAGCGAAGCTTCCTTGACATCTCACCACATCGTTTGACCTGTTAAAAGGCCCCGAAGAATTTTCATAAGCAGAGAAGCTCTGTGCCTAAGGAATTTTCACCACATACTGCTTTGATATCGAAAATAAATGTGATTCATAAGTTTAGTATCTTCGTCTCAGAGTTGTATTACATAAAATATATTTCAGTGCAACAATCAAGTAATGCCCACCCCATATACACTCACTCCCAGTCTCTAAGCGACATCCAACTCCTAAAAATTAGGCGGTGGTAATTAGCTTGAATAGAAAAAGATAACATATAAACTAAACTGTAACAGTAGGACTATATGGCAGAGAAAATCTACCTGCGTGAGAGAGTTGATATAATACAAAAGATAAGAGGAATCTACGATAATACTTCAAAAATAAATGAACTCGTAAGAAGAAATTCCTTAAAACAAAGTTAAATAACCACCACCATTAATCATCATATTGTCGACGAAGTTTCTACCAAGCCTAATATACTTTATGTGAAGCCAAACTTTCCCACCAAATCAGTAAACTATATAAACTATCTGCATTGAATCACACACACGCTTGAATCGAATGTAGCAGAACAACAGAGAAGGTTGAGTTGATACCTGAGTAGCAAACGTGCGCTGAAATGGACTTTTATCGGCATTTAGCTGTTAATGAAACGAAGATAAGAGAGTGTATCAGCTTCTTCGAATTCACTCATAACACTAACGGAAATTCGTTAATGCTTAAATTCAATTATCAATCCAGTTCCACAGAACATGAACAAATTTTGCAACGATCATCACTGAGCATGTCCACTATGTAATCAGTGGAGAACGGATCAAAGAATAATGATCAAATCCCCTACATTGTGCATCTCTCAACGCTCCACTGATTTCTAGTAATCTAAACAGACGAAAAGCAACAGATTCCGATCGATTTGTGTAAAACAAAAGGAGAAGAAGGCGGATCTGAACACACTCACGTCGCGGAACTGTAAGAGGCCGAGTTCGCCGAGATAAGTGACGCAACGATGAGCGGACTCGACGGGGATGATGAGCTGGACGAGCGTCATCTTCTCGGAGCGCATCAGATCCATCTGCGGCAACTTGTCTAAGAAATCATCCATCTCTTCTTCTCCTCTCCGATCGGATCTGAGATTTTGTTTCCGTCGAAGATCTTTGGGAGCGGAGTTCAGTTTTTGTTCCCGTCGGCAACTGCCATGAGAATACGAGGATTTGGCATCTCCCAATTAAACCAGAAAAAAAGTTTGGTGGAAATTAATTTTCTTTATTGGTTGAAAACAATTAAATAATCGGAAAACAAATAAATTGCTTACGAAAACACTAATTTCATCTATTTATTTATTATCGTTTATATTTCATTGTTTATTTCAAGTCGGTTTTCCTACAGTAATAAACAAAAATTCCGTGAAGTGGTTGTAGCAGAAGATGTAAAGAAAGGTGTCAAGCTATAATGATCTTCTAGGATGGCACTATAATGATAATTGATCTATCGGTTTAATCAGATTATTTGGCTAAGTAGCCATCTTCCCATAGCAAAAGATTTATCTTCTACCTATGGTAATATTACTCTGAAGCAAAGGATTTGGAAGATAAAAATTTCCCCAAAGATAAAACATTTTCTTTGGCGCTTAGCTTCCAGATGTAACGGCTACAATAATCTTCAAAGACTACACATACTAAATGAATCAGAGTGTCCAAGATGTTGTCAAGGAGAAGAAGAAACAGAACAACACATCTTTTTCTGCATGTCCTTATGCAATGAGAAGATGGAGGGCTTCAGGGATTCCAAATGCAATTATCAACAGCTCTACTTCTTCATTTGATTAAAAACTAGAAGAATGTATTGCATGCTCTACATCTTCTTCCCTACATCATTTTCAGGACCTACGCTCTTATGGATTCTTTGGAGAATTTGGAAGAGCAAAAAATATTTTAATATTTCAACAGAAACAAGTTCCATGGCCAAAAATTCTACACCAGAGTCGGCATGTTCTAAAGAATGTGATGCAATTGTTAAACAGACGGAGACTCAATCACCATCAAGACAAATCAACAATGTTAATCATAACCACATACATTGGACAAGACCTGAGGCTGGGTGGTATAAATGTTATGTGGATGGTTCTATCACTAATTCAATCTCACTAACACAGGCAGGGTGGATTGTTGGTGATTCAAAGGGTTACTACCAAGGAGCTGCTCAAAGTTTAGGAAAAACGGTCAATAATGCTTTTGAAAGTGAGTTCCAAGCAGTCATAATGGCAATGCAAAATTGTTGGTCAAAAGGATATAAAAAGATCACAATCGAGGGAAACTGCAAAAAAGTTTATGGATATTCTTAACAACGAGATACTACATTTAGAAGGATATAATTGGACTCGTGAAGCACTATGGTGGAAATCAAAGTTTGAAGCAATACAATTTAGGTGGATTCGACGTACCGGAAACAGAGTTGCAGCAGATAATCTAGCAAAGAAGGCATTACCTCCAAATATTTCATTCTATTTATATACCTTGTTTCGTAACAGACCATCTGCATAAAGACTTCGTAAACTCTTTTCAAAATTAATAAAATACAGTATATTATTATAAAAAACGAGACTAGTGGAACAATTTTATTTTTAAACAATTTAAAAGCAAGCAAAAAATGATACCCGTGCTAAGCACGGAATAATAATACTAGTTTGTAGGTGGAGAGCCAACAAAGTGCTTTTGGAAAACGAGACTAGGTAAAGTGTCCATAGAGTATTATCAACAATTCGAAAGCTTTCCCACCAATGTAATACTTTCTAATAAGAACGAGACTAGTGGAACAATTGACTGAGGACGACCGAGAAGTTGACTACAAAGTCATCGGGACTCTGGAGGTGTCTTATACTTTGGAATATGAAGTTGTGAGCCAGTGTCGTAGATCCCAATTTGGCTCACCATTCTTCACAGGAATAAAGACAAAAGAGATTTTGCACTTGCTTCTTCTCACTTATCTGCAAAAAAAAGAAAACATGAGATGGTTTCTTTTATTTTCTTTTAGTGCTCTCATGTTACTTGAAGCATATGGTTTTAGTGATGAAACTGATAGGAAAGCATTGCTGGACTTCAAATCTCAAGTTTCAGAAGACACACAAGTGGTCTTGTCCTCATGGAATAGCTCATTCCCTCTCTGCAACTGGAAAGGAGTTACATGCGGCCTCAAACACAAGAGGGTTACTCGTTTGGACCTCGCAGGGTTGCAATTGGGCGGAGTGTTATCACCATCTATTGGTAATCTTTCGTTTCTCATAATTCTCGATCTCTTTAATAACTCTTTTGCTGGAACCATCCCTAACGAGGTGGGAAACTTGTTTAGACTTCAGTACTTGTACATGAGCTTTAATGATCTGGGAGGAATAATTCCAGTCGGCATATTTAACTGCTCTAGATTGCTGGACCTTTTTGTAAATTCAAATCATCTTCGAGGAGGTGTTCATTCAGAGCTAGGGTCATTGAAGAAGCTTGTTATGTTGAATCTTGGTGAAAACAAGTTGACAGGGACGCTCCCTCCATCCCTTGGAAACTTGACATCACTCGAGCAAATTACTTTTAATCTAAACAGTTTAGAAGGAGAAATCCCGGGTGACATAGCTAGACTGAATCAAATGGTCTATCTTAGTTTATCAGTGAACAAGTTCTCTGGTGGTTTTCCTCACGCGATATACAATTCTCATCACTGGAAAATTTAGTTATAAGTGATAATCATTTCTCGGGTTCTTTGAGAACTGATTTTGGTAAACTGCTACCAAACCTAGTGGAGTTATCTATACGAAGAAACTATTTCAAAGGAGCCTTTCCAGCAACACTTGCCAATATATCGACTCTTCAGTATTTGTTCATCAGTGATAACAACATGACAGGAAGTATTCCTTCCAGCATTGGAAAATCACAGAACTTGATATCTTTGTTTCTTTCTAATAATTTTTGGGTTGGAGATCTTCAATTTCTTGGTGCTTTAACTAACTGCACCCAGCTATTAGCTTTATACGCTAGTGGAAGTAGGCTTGGCGGTCAATTGCCCAGCTCCCTTGCAAATCTCTCCACAAACCTCCGATTTTTACACCTAAATAAAAATTTCATCTCTGGAAGCATTCCTCACGAAGTTGGGAATCTCGTAAGCCTACAAGAGCTCACTTTAGGAGAAAATCTGTTAACAGGTTTACTCCCGACCTCTATCGGTAAACTCTTACGATTACAGTTATTGGGTCTCAGACTGAATGGTATATCTGGAGAGATACCATCTACTATAGGAAACCTCACTCGATTAGAGAAAGTATACTTGGCCAACAATAGCTTTGAAGGAACCATTACTCGGAGTCTCAGTAACTGTACTTCACTACTACACTTAGTGATTGGGTCTAATAAGTTGTGTGAGACTATACCTCAGGATATTATGCGAATTCAATCCCTTCTTACACTAGATGTGTCAGGTAATTCTTTGACCGGCTCTCTACCGGAAGATGTTGGACGACTTGAATATCTTGTTGAGCTATGGGCTGCACATAATAAATTATCCGGACATCTTCCACAAACTTTGGGAAACTGTCTCTCGTTGGAAACACTTTTTCTGCAAGGAAATAATTTTGATGGAGTTATTCCGGATATACGGGGGTTAATTGGTCTTAAAGAAGTTGATTTCTCTAGTAACAGTCTATTTGGAAGTATACCTGCATATCTTGCAAACTTTTCTGCGTTGGAATATCTCAATCTATCTTTTAACAATTTTGAAGGGAGCGTTCCAACAGAAGGAAAATTTCAGAATGTTTCTATAGTTTCTGTCTTCGGAAAAAAAAATCTCTGTGGAGGCATCAAGGAGTTGAAACTAATGCCATGCTCAAGGAGATCAAATCATTCCTCTGGATCAAAGCATTCCTCTCGTTCAAAACATGTAAAGATTGGAGTCAGCACTGGCATATCGTTTCTCTTGCTGCTGTTGTTTGTAGCTTCAGTTTATATATGTTTGTTCAGAAAAAGAAAGAAGAACCAGCAGACCAATAACTCAGCTACTTCCACATTGGAGGTCTTCCATGAAAGGATGAGTTATGGAGATATCCGAAACGCGACTGATGGCTTCTCTTCAGGCAATATGATTGGATCAGGAAGTTTTGGTACCGTGTTCAAAGCGGTGTTCCCTGCAGATAACAAGGTTGTTGCTGTGAAAGTTTTAAACATGCAGAGATGTGGAGCAATGAAGAGCTTTATTGCAGAGTGTGAATCTCTCAAGGGCATAAGGCATCGTAACCTTGTGAAACAACTGACGGCTTGTTCGAGTACTGATTTTCAAGGAAACGAATTCAAAGCCCTCATCTATGAGTTCATGCCTAATGGAAGCCTTGATATGTGGCTCCACCCGGAGGAAGTGGAAGAGACTCATAGGCCCTCAAGAGCCTTGACACTTCTTGAGAGGCTCAACATTGTCATAGATGTGGCTTCTGTTTTGGAGTATCTTCATGTTTATTGTTTTGAAGCTATCGCTCATTGCGATATTAAGCCAAGCAATGTCCTCCTCAACGATGATATGACTGCGCATGTTAGCGACTTCGGTCTCGCTCGTCTTCTCAACCTTGATCAGGAGTCATTCTACAACCAACTGAGTTCTGCTGGCGTTATAGAGGAACAATCGGCTTTGCTGCACCAGGTGCTACTATCACACATCTCTTATGTTTTATGAAGAAAATTAATGAAATTTATATTTGTTACACTATATATTGCTTACGTGAATTATATGGTGCAGAGTATGGAGTGGGAGGACAGCCATCAATACAAGGTGATGTGTATAGCTTTGGGATTCTGCTTTTGGAAATGATCAACGGTAAAAGACCAACAAGTGATTTTTTAGAGGGAAACTTTAGCCTACACAGCTACATCAAATCTGCATTGCCAGACGGAGTGTTGGATATTACAGACGAATCCATTTTTCATAATGGTCTCAGAGTCGGCTTCCCTATTGCTGAGTGTTCTACGCTGGTTTTGGAGGTGGGACTACAGTGTTCTGAAGAATCTCCTACGAACCGATTGGCAGTGAGTGAAGCTAGAAAGGAGTTAATCTCAGTGAGAGAGAGGTTTTTTAAAACCACAAGAACAGCAAGACGTTGAAGTGTTTATGATTTCTTCTACAAACTTTGAAACCTACTTAAAAGCTCATTTTGAGGCCTCTAAAACATTGTTTTCGCAATGTGTGTTTTTACTCTTTAGGAGCATCATCAACTGTAGATGCTTATTTTAGGGTGTTTAAATTTTTTTTTTCTGACTAAAAAAATAATAAAAAAGGACCAATCACGGATCACCACGTGTCAATGGAATCCACGAAAAGAGCAAATACCGACGCTTAAACAAGCACCAGAAACACAGCAGCTTCCTTTTTCTAGGATCCACTCATTTATTTAACATTTTTTTTAAACATTCTCCCCTAAGCTCTTTGCGTTGAGGATGTTCCATGTACTCATGAATACAGAGTATTGTTAGTGAATGCTTGTTATTTGTAGACAAAAGATAAATGTTTGGTTTTGTCCATCGGCTATTATTTTGTTTTATTTTTTGTTTCTATTCTTATTGGTTTACCTTGTTTCTAAGATACTTTTTGCTGTTTGTATTTTCAACATAAGTAGTAAGTTTCTTATTGTGCTTTCAGATTCTGTTTTTCTTTTTCTTCTTTTTTGACTCTGATTGTGTAATTAATCTTCCGGTAACATAAATGCATGATTATCTCTGAAACCGTTTCTTATGAATTTTTTTTGTTTTTTTTTTGTCTGAAAAAAAATTAAAAAGTGAATCAATCGCGGACCGCCACGTGTCAGTGGGGTCGGGGTCTACGAACAGTGCAAGGATCCAACGAAAATCGGTCCTTGTTTTGTTGTTTTTATTACCCGTTTCTTAGTTTTTGGTGGGACCCCTATAATTTTAAATATTTTTTTTGCTAAGGACCCATGAATGTTGATGGTGTAAGAGGTTTGGCAAAGATTTAACCTGCTCTTGAACAGTAGTAGCGCCTATAACCACATACTGAAGTCATATTTTCGTAGTCATGTCCTAAACCGGTCGTTTATGTATATGTAGCTTCAAATATCCCTTGACAACGGAAAATATAAAGCATGTTTACAAAGAAACATTATATCTTGCATAAGGTTTGTTACGCTTTAAACACCTTCAATCGCCTTGACAAGATTCCACGACCAGAACAACGGACCAAGATCATGAATTGACGAACACGAACAACTGAACAAGTTAACCTAGTTCATTGTGTTAATTAACCGCTACATCTGGTATGCGGTCCCCAAGTTCAATAGATAGTCCAGAGTAAAACTACGATTACATGGGACGCTCACCACCGACTACAACCCAGTCGCTTTACAAAGAAGAACAAGAAAGAAGGAAAAAGATAGAGATGTAGAAGCAGTGCCGGCTCAACATCATCAAAATCTTTTAGACAAATAATTTTTGACCTTACAAAGTAATAAAAAAATAAATTTAAAACCAAATGTTTTTAGCAAAATATATAATTCTAATAACTTAAAAGACAATATTGTTCTATCACTATCCAAATTTAAAACATATATAATTTATTTTTATGAAAAAATGGGCTCTTAAAATTGTTGGACTTTGGTGATGGACCTAGGGCGGTTGCACCGGTTGCCCTATATGTAAAGCTGGCCCTCTCCTTCCTCTCTCCATTATAGAAGAGTAGAAGACGCGAAGTCTTCTAACATGAGTTATATAAACCCATGTGTGACTGCATGTGCAACCAAACCATCTCATTATGAAACATTCTTTTCGCTTGGAGGCTTTCAAACACTTGGGATTCGCCCTATTCTTCAATATACTTTCCTCGTATTATCTTTCTTCAAGTTTCAGCTCCAGCTTCTTTGTGTAACTCCATCAACCTAATTTAGATTCTTATTGTTGCAATTGAATTTCCAGAAATAGTGGAGATTCGTTAATTTTAAATTCAACTATCAATCCATCAAAGATCATCACTAGGCATGTCCACTCGCCGTGGAAGTAACACATCAGTGGAGAACAGATTAAAGATAATAATCAATCCCCTACATTGCGCATCTCTCAATGTTCCAATGATTTCTAAATAATCTACACAGACGAAGGCAACAGATTCTATTACTTGTGTAAAGATCAACGAAAGAAAAATGATCTTTATTCATTTTCTGTTACTGAGTTTGTTACAACAGTTACTCTTTATAGAACAGAGTAAACCGGAACAATTGGTTCTTAACCGGAAATGAATTAACAACATTAACCAGAATAAACCACATTCAATCTTCATGGTTGTACTCCAATATCCCCCCTCAAGATGGCATGTATATCGAAAGTAATGACATCTTGCTGATTAGAGAATGGAATTGACCCGGATGTAGAGCTTTAGTGAACACATCCGCTAGTTGGTCCACTGTTCGTACATGAAGTGTTTTTATCAAGCCTGAAATCACCTTGTCACGCACCTTGTGACAGTCACGTTCAAGATGTTTAGTTCTCTCATGGAAGACCGGGTTATTAGCAATGTGAATCGCAGCAGTAGAGTCACAATAGAAGGCAACAGATTGGCGTTGAGGACTTCCAAACTCAGCCAATAGATTGACCAACCATTCAACTTCTTTAACAGCAAAGCTCATTGCTCTATATTCTGATTCTGCAGAGGAACAAGAAACTGTGTCCTACTTCTTAGACTTCCATGATATAAGAGAACCTCCAAGGAACATGCAAAAACCAGAAGTGGATCGTCTCGTATCTCTACATGAACCCCAGTCAGCGTCTGTAAACGCTTTGAGAACCAAGTCATTCGTTGCAGAGAAAAATAATCCAAGACCAATAGTGCCTTTGAGGTAGTGAAGAACCTTGTGAGCTGCCTGAAGATGAGATTTTCTCGGAGCAGAGGTAAACTGACAGAGTTTATTGATGGCAAATGTGATATCTGGTCTAGTGATAGTCAGATACATCATTCTACCAATCAATCTTCTGTAAGCTTCAGGTTTATCCAGTAAAGGTTCAGTAGCATCATCAGAACGCAATGTAACATGAGGATCCATGGGAATGGAGGAAGGTTTACAAGCCAGAAAACCAGCATCTTAAAGAAGTTCCATGGTATATTTCCTCTGACAAAATGATATCCCTGAGCTTGAACGAGCAATCTCGAGGCCAAGGAAATACTTCAAGGGTCCAAGATCACGTAGTTTGAAGAATCGTTTAAGCTATGTTTTCAGTTTGGTAACTTCATCATCATCATTAGCCGTGATGATAATATCATCAACGTAGACAAGCACAACAATGTACTTTCCATTGATGTTCCTGATGAACAAGGTATGATCCGTGTATGATTTCTCAAAGCCAAGATCCATCAACGTTGAACTGAACTTCAGAAACCATTGGCGAGAGGCTTGTTTTAAACCATAGAGGGATTTGCGTAATCTACACACCGGATTAGGAGGTAGAACGACGCCTTCTTTGGGTGTATAGCCCGGATGTAGTTGCATATATATTTCCTCTGTTAGATCTCCATTGAGAAAAGCATTAGAGATGTCTAACTGAGTGAGACTCCAAGCTTTAGCTGCTGCAACTGCAAGAATGGTCTTGACAGTAGTCATTTTTGCAACTGGCGAGAAGGTTTCAACAAAATCTATTCCTTCTTGCTGAGTATATCCTTTGGCTACAAGCCTCGCTTTGTATCTCTCAAGCGTCCCGTCTGCATTTAGCTTCACCTTGTATACCCATTTACAACCAATAGCATGTTTTCCAGACGGCAAAGAACATATCTCCCATGTGTCATTAGCTTCCAAAGAAATGAGTCCTTCGTTCATAGCTTTGATCCATTCCTCGAATTTCTTTGCTTGAGTAAAAGAGGAAGGTTCTGAGAGGATAGATACTGAGCAGATGTACGCTTTATAACCATCCGAGAGTTGGTTATAAGAGAGATAATTGGCCAGTGGATAGGGTATGTCTGTCTCAGTCATATTACAGTAATAATCATGTAAGTATGAACTATGAAGGAGGTTTGGGTACCCTTTTAGCCTCTTCGGAATCAGACTGACGTGATGTAGAAGTACTGGCTTGTGGTGTCTCAGTCACAAATAGGAGAGACAGTACTTCTTATGTCAGGAACTACTCGGGGATGTTCCATCATAGAGAAGAAATCCGAAGAAGAATCCTTATCAGCAGAAGCAAAAAGAAACATATCTTCGTGAAAGACCACATTGCGCGATATATGAACTGCATTTGTTTCAAGATCCAGAAGTTTATAACCTTTGTATCCTGTAGGATAACCAATCATGACACAAGGTTTTGCTCTGGATTGAAACTTGTGGCGATTCTTGGAGCTTGTAGAGCAGTATACAAGACAACCAAAGACTCGTAGACCTCTGTAATCAGGAACCTTCGAGGTCAACATTTGAAACAGTGATTTATTCTTCAACAGCGGAGTAGGGATTCTGTTTATCAAGAAGACCGATGTGAGTGAAACATGCGACTGAAACATCAAGGCTCTGGCTACATTGAGGATGTGCTGGTGTTTGCGTTCTACCACTGAGTTTTGCTGCGGTGTTTCAGGACAAGAGTGAAAGGACTGTATTCTTTTTGATCGAAACAGCTTTGTAAATCTCAATTCTGGAGCATTGTCTGATCTCACTGCTTTCACCGTAGTCTTATATTGATTCTCAACCATCTTCAAGAAGTCAGGAAAAACTTGTAACACTTCAGACTTAGTACGCAAGAGATAAACCCAAGTAACTCTTGTATGGTCGTCGACTATAGTCAGAAAATGCTTATATCCTTCTGAAGTTGGTACTGAAACGGACCCCAAAGATCAATTTGTAGCAAGTCAAAAGCATGATCACGCATGTTATTTGGAGAGACATAAGGAAGATGCTTTTGTTTTGCTAAGGGGCATATGGCACAATGAAAAGGTTCTTTATTCTTTTGCTTAAGACCAAGTACATCTGTTATTGCAACAATCTTTTCGACTGATGGATGGCCTAGCCTATTGTGCCATAAGGAGTATCAACAACAACATTAACAGAGTATGTCAAATCTTGAGCCGAGGTTCAAGAGATTGAAGCAGCTTCCAAGACATATAGATTTGAGATCTCTTCACCCTGACCAATCATCAATCCCCTGATAGGATCCTGTATCAGACAAGTAGAATGATCAAAACTGACACGGCAACCCAAATCTTTTGTGAGCTGACTGATACTCAGAAGATTCAGACGGAAATGAGGAATGAATAAGACGTTCAATATAAGATACTCATTCAAACGTATTTGTCCAATGCCTTTGATCAGGACATTTATTCCAGTAGGAAGAGTAACTGATCTATCAAGTGAATCAGTTAAACTCAGGAACATGTTTCGATCATGAGAGACTGAGAGGTCAAGCAATTACCAGTAGCTCTCAATATTCCCACAAAGCATAGTGAAGAATTAGAGAAAGCCATACCCGGTAATGCTGTGATTGTTCCCATTGAAGTAGAAGGCGTGGATGTAGATGCAGAGTTCCCATTTAACTGGTTGTTGAAGTAAGCAATGACACTCTGTATCTGATCCTTGGACAATGTGTTTATCATCTCTGGAACATTGATTTCGGAATTCTGCAGAGCAAGCTGAGCAACCACTGGTTTAATTTGTTGTTTGTCAGAATGAGGAAGCTTCGCAGATTGCTTTGTCTTGTGCTTGAAACCAGGTGGATATCCGTGAATCTTATAGCACTTGTCCACAGTATGACCATTGTAACCACAGTGTGAGCATATAGGACGTGATTTCTGGTTGTTATAAGCTGCATTGATCGAAGGTTGAACATGATCTTGAGCAGTCATTTGAAACGCAGTAGCATTTTGAATCGGGTTGATGTTGCGTTGACTGTAGTCTTGATCAAGCAGATTATAAACTTCACCAAGATTAGGAACGTGCTTCTTCATGATAATCTGGCTTCGAGCATTAGAATATGACTCATTAAGGCCAGCGAGGAACTTGATGATCTTGGCATGCTCTATTTTCATAGTCATAGCTTTGCAACATTCACAGCGTTGACATGTTTTAACACAATCTGCTCCATCAAGGTCATCCCACAGAGTCTTTAACTTCGTATATTATGTTGAAAGATCTGTGTTTCCTTGCTGAAGAGACCAGATTTGTTGCGTCAATTGATATGATCTTGGTAGGTTTGTGATGTGGAATCTGATTGTTAAGTCTTTCCAGATCTCAGAGGTATCCTGAAAATGCAATATGCTACCATAGCTCTGCTTTGTTATAGAGTTAAGTATCCAAGATTTGACCATACTATTGCACCTTGACCATATACGATAATGAGCATGTGTTTCAGCAGGTCTGGGTAAAGAACCATCAACAAACGCTAGCTTGTTCTTCGCCTCTAACGCAATCGTAATAGCAATGATCCAAGTGTTATAGTTTGTGCCATCAAGTACCTCAGATATAAGCGCGGTTCCTGGATTGTAACCATTCGTGAGGAAGTATGGAGAATACTGAATTCCATCAAAATCGAACGGTTTGCGAGGAACAAGCGGTGGTTCATCGCAGAAGTCACCGAAACAGGTTGATCTTGCGCGAGGTTTGAGATCGGAACATTTGAAGAAGACGGATTCGCCTCGAAGGTCACCGGAACAGGTTGATCTTGCGCGGAGGTAGATCGAGTAGAACGAGCTGCAGAAGAAACGGCGGAATGACCGAAGAAGCTCAGAGATGATGAATCGATCGGAAGAGACATTCCGATCAACGACATAGACGGCGGAAGTGATGAAAAATGACGGAGGATCGTTACGTTGATTGTAGTATCAACGCTCTGATAAGATCAACGAAAGAAAAATGATCTTTATTCATTTTTTGTTACTGAGTTTGTTACAACAGTTACTCTTTATAAAACAGAGTAAACCGGAACAATCGGTTCTTAACCGGAAATGAATTAACAACATTAACCAGTATAAACCATATTCAATCTTCATGCTTGTACTCCAATAGATTCCGATCGATTTGTAAAAAAAGAGAAGAAGGCAGATCTGAACACTCGTGTCGCGGAACTGTAAATGGCTGAGTTCGCCATTTTTGATCTTTCTTTTATATCTATTAACCAATTGTATGATTTTTTTTTACAAGTAAACAGAGCTCATGCTCAAACCCCACTATTGGTCAACAGTTTCTCATTATATTGGGTGATATAAACGCACCAAAAGGGATAATGAGACAATTGAATATCGCTCTCACTCACTTGCTCTCTCTGTCTGAATATCCAACTTACTTCTCTCGTAATTAAGCTGCCTCTGCTTCGGACGTTATATAGCAATCAAACGCTTCACATCATTTCAATTTTTTTTTTACTTGCCTTCTTCCCAGACACGAATGCTACAGTCACAAATACATTTTTCTATGATTACAGAACATCATATGAAGATAAAGAGATTGTGTACTCTGTGCGAAAAAAATAAGAGATCAATTACCATTTTTGAGAAGGATCCATGATCTCCTCATCAGATGGTGTTGGCGTTGATTCTGAAATCGGCATAGTTGATAAGAGCATAATTTTGATTTGAGGTTTCAGAGAAGTTTTCGTATTGAGTTTGGAACTCGGCGAATGAACATAAATTTTTTTTATTATGTTATAGTTGAATCCAGTTAAAGACTGCATAAGTATTCTTTGAATATGAATCCAGTTAGAGACTGCATACGTAGTTAATTGCAAGAGGTTATAAGGCCAACCGCATTAGAAGATATTAATGAGGTTCACACGCTTTTCGAAAAGAGAAAAAACAATATAATAACAAAAAGGTTTTGAACCGGGCCGCAGAAGTTCATCCCACTGATACCGTCTCGTCACTATTCTGCGGGCCCCACGACACGTGGAGTTCTGCGATAGATACGATTATAATTTTTTTTTTTTAAGGAAACGAAAAAAAAAAATTAAAATAATAAAAAAAATACCTGGAAATTCGAGAAAGAGAGGATCGCTGATGCTCCTGCCCTAAGTCACCCGAATGACGTTGAGGTGAGTTTTCGTTTTTTTTTTTTGTAGAAACGTACTGAAATGCTCATAGATGATTTTGATGATTTTTAGATTTGAGCAGCGTTCTTATTTATATAAGGTTGAAGATAGTATATTTTTCTTTTCCTTTTAGTTTTTATTTTTGTCTTTAAAATATTTTGTCATTTATCACCTACAGATTTATAAACTTGTGATTAGCCTTTATAGTGGATATTCCCTCTTTCTTTTAGCTCTTGCGACAGACACCTCTCTCGAATTCTCTTCATTCACTTCAGCAAGTTACCAATTGTAACCGAGTTCATCTTTTACACCATCGCTTTTACTGCCTTTACCAAATTTGCTATTTGATAAACCACTTTGAAATTTGAAATTTACTGTTAGGGAAAATATTTATAAGTTTTCAATTTTAAGCTTTTTCTATTGATTTTAGAGTGTTTATGTGGAGTTTTTAATTAAAATAAAAAAAATTCGTAGTTTTATATGATATTTAGAGTGGTTAGTAAAACTCAAAATAAATTTTCGTTTCACCAAATATCATTTAAAAACTTATTAAACTCAAATTACTTAAATTGTAGATATTGAATACAACTTTATCAAAAACAATTAAGTCAAGAATACATAATTCTTGTCCCTTTTCTCCTTTTAGCGTTGATGTATTGCTTAATTTGGAGAGGCATTTTTAATTTTTTTAGTAGAGTTCTCTCATATAACAATTTTTGAACTGGTTGATGATAAAGATATGAGTAGATTTTTGAAAGCATATATTATACCAATTGCAATTAAAATCAACATATAAAGTATTCATGAAATAATTTATTGTGTTATATATATATATATATATATATATATATATATATATATATATCATTCCTTAAAAATTAGGTTATATTTAATTTATTTAAGATATATTTTAATTTGAAATGTAAAAACAAGATTAATATTTTTATTTTAAGATGATGGTATTTTTTTATTTGATAAGAACTTAGTTTTCATTAAAAAAATTTGAAAAATAGATTAGTAAAGTTATTTAAAAAATTATGAATATTAAACCAACATTCCCGTTAAATGATCATAATAAAATTAGTTTAATTTGTTCTATTTTTTGTATTAGTGTTTGGTTTACTTCCAGCCCCAAAAAAGCATTCGCATTAAAGACATTTGTTTCTAAATAACAAAAAAAAACATCATCTCTATCATTTGGAAAACAAAGATAATTTCAATGTTTGTGTACTTTCTCCCCAGAGAAGAATACCACAAAGGTATACAAAACCCAGTTGGTGAATAAGCATCTCACTCAGAACAGCATATGATTAATTATTATAATGGAGATAAAGAGATTATGCTGTGTGAAAATAACTTTGTTAATGATTCCACTAATAAATCTCCATCCTGATTGGTTATATTAGAGGGTCCATGACTCATTTCCTGAGATTAAAAACAACTGTTATCTTAGTACACTACAAGAAAACAAGCTTATATTGACGGACAAATTCGTCAGTTGGTCATCGGAATAGAGACATTTTGACAAATTTCTGACGAAAGCGGTCGTCGGTATCATTTCGTCGGAATAAACAAATTCGTCGGAATTTCGTCAGAGTCATCCGACGACTTTCTGACGAATACCGAGAAACCACATTCTGACGAACTTTCGACGTAACTCCGATAACATATTTCGAGGGCATGATTCATCGGAAACACTATATTCCGACGACATTATTCATTTTTTCTAATTTTAAAACTTTCTGAATGTTTTTTTTTTTAATTTTAAAACTTTCTGAATATTTCTTTTTTCTATTTAAGTTTGTATGAATTTAAATTCTATAATCTTATTAGTTTAAAATTTCAGATTTGTTTATTTATTAAATTTTTATATAAAAATTATTTATAAATGCAAAATTATTTATATATAAAATGGTATATTCCAACTAGGTCGTCGAATATACCGACGAACCAGTTCGTCGGAATATAGTGACGAACTTAAGTCGTGGTATATTCCGAACCTGGGTCGTCCGAATATACCGACGAACCAGTTCGTCGGAATATAGTGACGAAGCAAGTTCGTCAGTATATTCCGACGAACCAAGGTCGTCACTTAATTCCGACGAACCGAGGTTCGTCACTATATTCTGACGAACCATGGTTCGTCGGTATATTCCGACGACTTAAGTTCGTCACTATATTTCGACGAACTGGTTCGTCGGTATATTCGACGACCGGTTCGCCGGAATATACCATTTTATATATAAAGAATTTTTGCATTTATAAATAATTTTTTATATAAAATTTAATAAATAAACAAATCTGAAATTTTAAACTAATAAGATTATAGAATTTAAATTCATACAAACTTAAATAGAAAAAAGAAATATTCAGAAAGTTTTAAAATTAAAAAAACATTCAGAAAGTTTTAAAATTAGAAAAACTAAGAACTCGAAACAACCGATCTAGCCTCTCCATTATCTTGGCGTTTTCCTTCTTCGGGATTCGAGCTGAGCAGGATAAGTGCATTCTCAGAAAGGATAGTGTTGTTTTGGTCCTCCAATGCCGCGATCCGTTCATCTTTGTTCGCAGCTGCTCGAACCATGGGATCGGTATACGGAACTTCCAAGAAGATGCGAATCTGAAGAAGCACGGCAGGCCAACCAACTAAACGGCCTCCTTTCCTTTAGGAACCGCTACAAAATAATTAAAGTTAGTAAACTATATTAAAATAAATATATTAATTAAAAATTTACCTGCTCGACCATCTCGTTAATTTGCAATCAAACATGTTGGTTGAAGCTCCAAGAATCACCGTCATTAGAGACAGGCTGAGAAGCTATAAGAGCTTTTTTGAGTTTGCACAAGTCAACGACGGATCTAATCACGGATCCTGAATTTGACCCGCCGTCTTGTTGGTGTGAGCCTCCTTGATGAGATCGAGACGATCAACGAGATTACCGTCATTTGCTTCAATCTAAAAAACATACATTAGCCAAAGAATATATAAAAAAAATTATTTAAATAAATATAAAGATAAGAAAAATAGAACTTACAAGCTGATCCTCTTTGGTAGACATAGAGCAAGCGCAAGGTTGTGCACATACATACCTTGCCCGCCACGATCGCTTCTCGGTTCTTGGAGTTCTTACGAGACGTCGCTTCAGTTTCGTCCTTCCCCCAATGGTCTATCAACTGATCCCACACCGTCCCACTGATGAACCGTGGCCTCTTGTTCTTCTGTCATACTGACTTCCACGAGTTCATCTGCTTCGTATAAGAATCCATGGCCTTTTCGTTGAATTTCTGACGAATTGTTTCCGTCGGACCGACTCCCAGTGAATTCTTGCTACAAAACACACATAATTTAATAAGTAGAAATATATTAAAAAATAATAAATAATTCTTTAAAAACTGAAGATTTACCGCAAACTGACAAAACCACAACTCCCGCTCGTCGGGAGGGATGACACTCCACCGGATATCCGTATGGAGCATGGAATACATCATGTTGTTGATGCTCCTGCTAATGCCATTGCCCGACTTGTTAAACCTTAAAAAAGCACATTAGAAACTTAATTAATAAAAAACATAATGCTACAAATAAAATAAAAATACTAACCAAGTTGTATGTCCGCCGTGGGTGGGGACTGAGAACCAGATGCTCTCGACCGGTTGTTGAACCAATTGTTCAACTAACATGACCCCGGTTCTGCTGAGCAGCGGAGCTGGAGCGGGAGCGGGATCGAGTTTTGTTCGTGAGACGATCCCGATGCACGGAACTGCTCGAACAACCTCGGCAAGTGCGGACTCCGAGTGTGGAACGGGTGCTTCCGACGACCTTAAAAAAATTATACATCAAAACATTATCAAAGATTTATATATATATATATATATAAGTGTAAAATTAATAAATTTTTGAAAAAAATTAAATATAGAAAATATTGTTACATATTATATTTTTAAAATATTTTAAAAGTTTATAATTATAGATCAGTTTGTTAAATATATAAAAATATAAAATTATAAATATTTTAAAATGATTATAAAATATAAAATTATAAATATTTTTAAAATGATTATAAAATATAAAATTATAAATATTTTTAAAATAATATAAAAATTATAAAATGTTTATTAAAATATTTAACAGGTTGCTAAATATTTAAAAATTATATACGTTTTTATATAAAAAAATATAAAATCTTTTTTGTATAATTTTTTTTATAAAACGTTTATAAATATAAATAAACAAAAACATTTTAAAAATACAAAAAACGTTTTTTAAATACAATAAACGTTTTTTAAAATACAATAAACGTTTTTTAAAATACAAAAAACGTTTTTAAAAATACAAATCCTAAGATCTAACTTTCATTCAATCCTAACTAATAGATCCTAACTATCCATTCAATCCTAAGTTTTCAATCAAACTAACACAAATCCTAAGATCTAACTTTCAATCAAACTAACTAACACTTACATGATTTGTGGTGTAGGGAGGGAGATGGGCAGAGAGGCAAACTCGCCGGAGAGGGGAACTCGCCGGAGACGCTGGAGTCGCCGAGTCGCCGGAATCACAGGGAGAGAGACGGATTCGAGAGAGATGAGAGATTTGAGGCGGAAATGACGAGGAAGAAAGGGGGCTAGGGTTTTATGTTTAATGATTCCGACGGATACGGGTTCGTCGGTATTCCGTCGAAATCATTAAATCTAAACCAATTGGCGGTTCACAAAAATTTTCACGCGGTTTGATTTCTCCGGTAATTTCATATGAATTCGAATAAGTAAAGTTCGTCAAATTTCATCGAATTAGAGTTCGCCGAATGTCGTCACAATATACCGACGAATTCACGGAATAAGTAATGTTCGTCAGAATTCCATCGGAATTAGAGTTCGTCGGAATGTCGTCACAATATACCGACGGATTATCGACGAGTATTTTCTACGGAATTCACGACATAGTGTTTAGGTCTTCAACAGAAGTTTCGAATGCAAAACCCAAATCTTTGATAATATTTAAGGTATTTGCATAAATATTGAGGTATAAAATATTTTCATAACACAATTTTACATAAAACATTTTGTAATGTAAGATTAGATGAATATGATTGTATAATTATATGTGTGTTAAGATGAGATGTTAAGAAAACAATGATATACATACATAACTATTTTAATGAGTTGTTATATTTGAACGGTTGTGCTCTAATACTATACTAAACACTTAATATGTGTTATTTCATAGTTTCGGTATCGATATTTGTATTTGTTTAATCTGAAAGTTTAAAACAAATGTCGCCGAAGTTCCTCGAATATACCGGACATTACGAACTAGCTAGGTTCCTCGAATGTCGCCGGTATATTCCGAGGAATTTCCACGACATTTGATTTTTGAATGAAACTACATTTCCTCGCTATGTCGGGGTATATAGTGACGAATACAGCGGACTTTAAAAAAAATTACAACTTATAAATACAGTCAAATAATAAGAATTTCTAATCGTAATCATCGAATCTTCAAAATCTTCATCAAACTCCCCAACCTGAGCTTTGTCCTCGAATGTACAACAGCATCAAGTCCAAACTCGGTAAAATTCTCAACGAAGTTCAACATCTGTCAAATCTTCAACTGCACTCAAGTTGCTGGGGACTGCAGGTTGTAATGGTTCATTATCGGGTTCCATCCACTCGCCCTCTTGGGTTGATTTGCGTACAGTGACCCATGGATCGCCTCTATACGCCACCGAGGGAAACTGATGTAGCACACCTATCAATTATACAAGGTATTAGTAAAATATAAACCATTAATTATGAATAAATTGACATATATACGATCAGCTTGCGGCAAGAATGAAGGGATCATAATATTGAAGTTTCGCCAAATGAACCGATGTAACACCAAACGATCAGTCTTCACCTCTATCTGGGTGGTGTCATACCAATCACAATAGAACACTACACACCGCAATCCAACCATACCAGGAAACTGGATTTCCAATATTTCTTCTATGTTGCCGTAGTAGACATCGTCACCGGAAGAAGACGTAACACCATCATCATATGTTGTCCTAGAATGACCTTTCCTTGAGAATGCATATCCTCATAATATTTGGATATGATTTGACCACATAGTTTGGTCCCCACAAATTCGCGATCCAATCATCGAACACAAAACCTCCGCCAAACCATCATTCACCTATAAATTAAAACATATATATGAGTGAAAAGTTAATTACTTTATATTAAATATAAACTAATCATATATATGACTCACATAACTAAGAAGTGATGCAGCAAATCCGTTATGTCTGAGTTGTTGAAGTTCATCTTCTGTCGCATGCCCGTGAGTCATACGCAACTCGCCATATAAACACTATATAAAAGAGATTATCAATATAAAATAAAATTATTGATGAATATTAATCAAAAATTTAAATGAATAATTATTTATACCTCTCATATTGTAGAAGATCTTCATAGTTAGTGAGCAAATATGTTTGCAAATGAGCGCTCTCAGAAGTCTCGCTAGTGGATTTTCCACTAAGTCGCCCTATTTCGTGAACATGCTTGGGACAGTAACATGATATCTCTCATGTCGCCAGGTCTTCGGTTTTTTTATGCACTTCGATGGAAAATAGTTTTCAGCAAAGATTGATGTTTCTTCATTGATAACCCGCTACTATAGATCCTTCGACCTTGCTTAAATTTTTGACCTTCTTCTTCGATGATGCATATACCGCTCAAAAATATACATCCATCGATATTGCACAGGACCACCAAGTTCCAATTCTCTTGCGAGATGAATAGCAAGATGTTCCATTACATCAAAGAATGATGGAGGAAATATCTTCTCGAGGTTGCACATGCTGACTGGTATGTTTGCCTTCAGATTACTAATACCCTCTGCATCACGCTCCGTGCATAAATCGCAGAAAAACACTTATACCTGCAATTGCTTCATGAACATTACGTGGCAATAAAGCGGAAAAAGCAAACGGAAGGAGGCGCTGCATAATTACATGACAATCATGACTCTTCAAGCCAGTAAACTTTCCTTCGCTTCTATCAACGCAGTTCCGCAAATTTGATGCATAACCGTCTGGAAATTGTACTCTATTTGTGATCCAATCAAAGAACTCTTCTTTTGCAGCACCATCCAGCCGATAAATGGGAAAAGGGCCATACCGCTCTCATTAACGTGAAGTTCGAACGATCACATATATCGACTAAATCTAACATTGACTTCAAATTATCCTTCGTTTTACCTTGGATGTTAAGGATTGTGTTCATCATATTGTCGAAAAAGTTCTTCTCAATATGCATGACATCTAAATTATGCCGCAACAGATGATCCTTCCAATATGGCAGATCCCAGAAAATACTCTTTTTGTGCCAGTTATGTAGCTCTCCAACCGCATCGACTCGAATGTTTTCATGTCCACCTACATCTGGCGTTCTATCTGCACCAAAATCCCTCAACTGCATCCACAAATCTTCCCCATTAACTTCCTCAGGTGGACCATCAAACATCTGCTTGTTCTTCGTAAACAAAGTCTTACTCCTACGGTATGGATGATCGGTGGTAGAAATCTTCGGATACCAAACCAACACGTTTTCCTTCCGTGCTTTAGTTGGAAAGCATCTGTGTCATCTTGACAATATGGACATGATAGCCTCCCATGTGTTGTCCATCCGGATAACATACCATATGCTGGAAAGTCACTTATTGTCCACATAAGTACTGCCCGCATATGAAAGTTTTCTTTGCACGAAACATCGTATGTCTCAAAACCATGCCCATAGTTGTTGCTACTCATATATCAGTGGTTGAAGAAACACATCTAGTGATCTCTTAGGATGCTCTGGCCCGGACGAGAATTGAGAGGAACAAAACTCGCCGCATGCACAAGCTCGGCGGTAAGTTGTACGGTGTCACAATAACCCATAGAGAATACTGCTTCCATGCTTTCCAAATGGACTGAAACCATCAGTACATAATCCAAGATAAACATTTCTTCTCTATTCCGCAAATTCGGATATGTTGACTGAAAATGTTTCCAAGCCTTCGATCAAGGATGTCTAATCTCACCATTTGTTGAATGCTCGCATGCCATCTCATTGCTTTTGCTGCGCCACACCGATACAACCTCTTCAATCTTTCCACAAAGGCAAATACCACATCCTTTTGAACGGACCGAATTCTTCCCTCGCCTCGATAACGAGGTTTCCTACAAAATTTGCATTTATCCCGTTCCTTATCAGCTCCCCAGAGATCATGCAGTTGTCAATACATACATCTATCACTTCACGGTAGTTGAAGACCCGAAAGTTTCGAACCTCGTAGTATGAACTCGGTGCCGATTATCCTCGTAGAATACCTTTGACAAAATCCGTATCGCGTCCACATTCTTCACCAAATTATAGTCGTCTTAATACCCATCAATCTAGTTGCAGATGATAAGGGTGAATGACCATCTCTTCAACCTTTATACAAAGGTTGTTTTCCTGCATCCAACATGTCAAAAATCTCCTAGATTCGATTTGGTTCTTCTCCTCTATAATGATCATGTACCATCCGCCAGCACCTACACTATAATCTATATCCGTTCTAGGTTCTTCTAACCTAATATCAGGAGGTTTGCTAACAGGCTGAGATTCGCTAGTACTACCATATTCATAACCAGTTTTCCCATGATGATACCAAAATTTATAATTACGTGAAAACCCTCTCATATACAAATGAGTCCAAACATCAAATTCTTTTATAATTCTATTATTATTGCAAGTAGAAGCAGGGACATCTTAACATACCGGTTTTATATCCGTTGCTGTTGAACAAGCCTCATGAATTCTCCAATCCCTTGAACGTATTCATCCGTAAGAAAATTGGTGTTGGGATCCATATGAGGTTTATCCATCCAAGAACGATAATAAACTCCCAAGACATGATTTTCTCGGAAATATAGTGATTAGAGAGAGTGATGAGAGAATGAGGAGTGAATGAGTTGAATGAGGAGAGGTTGAATTTATAGGAAATTGGTTCCGACAATCCGACGACCAACGGTCATGTTCGTCGGAATTCCGTCGGTGTTTTCCAATCTCAAACGGCTATAAAACGGTCATATCTATTTCTCGCACGGTCATAAAGTTCGTGAATTTCGTCAAGATATAGTGACGAAATTCGACTAACGCAACATTATATATGATCGGAAAGTCGTCGGAACTTCATCACTATATACTGACGAAATGCCAACGACCTCAACGGTTATATATATGATCGGAAAGTCGTCAGAATTCCGTCGGTATATTGTGACAGAATTCCGACGACCTCAACGTATATATACTATATCGGAATGTCGTCGGAATTCCGTCACTTTTTTCCGACGGGCACTGTTTTCTCGGAAAATCGTCAGAATATTCCGACGACATTCCGACGACTTTGTATTTTTGACATTCGTCGGTATATCGTCGAAATATCGTCAATAAATTCCGACGACTTTCACTCCGTCAGAAAGTCCGTCGGAATATGCTGTGTTTTCTTGTAGTGGTAAATGGTTCAATTGTTGTTCTAGACGTCTCTCATCTCTTCTCGATTGTTGTTTAAGGTGGACGGATTAATTAGAAGATGAAACTATGCAAAAGCTCGAAGCCTGTGGCGGTGATTGATCCTCTGGTGCAAGGCTTCTTTCTTCTCTCTTCTGTTCAAATTTTTAGCTATCTCATGGTGGTGGCAGTTTGGAGTCCAAACTGCGTGTTGGTGTAACTGTCCATTATAAGTTTCCATAACCAATTTCTGTGTCAACTTTACAAATTCACTATGAGTGTTGTGTACCCTTTTTTTTTACCATTTCAATTTTGCGGTAGTGTAGGTTTTATTTTGTTCTGATCGAGTGTTTTGGCTTGTTGTGTTGTGATTTTTGCTATTGGCTTTGGAGAGAGAGGGTATCGTCGCAAGAACTTTTATACATACAGTGAACTTTTGTAAATTACTAATTTTAAAACTAAAATAATTTATTAATTTTAAAAATATATTTTGTACATTTTAAAATATATTTTTAAATGGGAAAATATTTTATTTTATAATATTATATATTTGCAAATTTTTATAGATTTAAATTTCAGTTATTTTAATCAAACTATTGATATATTTAATATATGTAGAATGTCTACGATAAAATAGGAATATATTTTTATACGTTTTTATAAATTAACATTGGATATTACATAAATCATAAAAACAGAAATGAAATTATTTTTTTAAAATAAAAATAAATGTTATGTTTATTTAATAAACAATCATTTATAAAATATAAATGTATAATTAGCTAAATATTCTTTATATTATTATTTTATTTATTGAATTATGTTATATATTCATTAATTTAGTTTAAAGTTGGATAATACATTAATTTATAATATTTCTAAATTCTCTAATATTTATTTATAGAGATTTTATGTATTTCTCCTTCTAATTGTCCACGATAATAACATTTATAGTAAAAAGTTTGGAAATATGCATTATAATTTTATTCACATAAATTGGGAATAGCATAGCTACGTAAGTTACTTTCCTCGTAGCTCTGAAAATTATATTCGTGTGTCGGTAGAAGGTAATGAGATGATGCCACATGTGAGATCTATCGATCTTTGTCGTAATAAGAACCACACCGCACCGACTGGTTGATGGTGTAAGGCTGTTCCATTCAAATGTCCTAATCTCTCTCTCTCTCTGGACCCCTTTGGGATTTTCATGCACCTATGTGGTTCCCACCAGTTTTACCTCTTGTCATTTCTTCTTCCTTACGTGATGTGATATATTGCTCCTTACATATTTGATTATTTTCCATCGCCAAACTCTACTATGAGTTGCTTAAATTTCTCAATATGATTTAAGATATATTCAAAAGAGAACACGCCATTAAATTTTCTAATTCTAATCTCTTATTTATTATGAATGATAGATGATATAATCGAATTACTCATAACAATAAACATATCTCTTAATCCCTAGTTTAATCACGGTGTATGTTTTACCAATTTTAGCCAACAGGTAGAGTAGCAAGAAAATTCAAAACAACAGATATATATATATAATTATATATAGCGTTTTACATTAGAAAACAGAAAATTATGATTTAAGATATGTCAGTTGACAAACAAGTTTGTATATTCGTATCTAAATTAAGATTAAAAACTAGTGACAAACGAATAAAATCAGGAAAAAACATATTTTAAGCTACAAGATCATCGTTTTTTTACATCTCATATGTCTAAGAGCATTTCCAATGTAAAATTTCATTTTTTTCCTTCAAATTAGAATAAAAATAAAATATGGAGTAAAAATGCTCCAACCCTATTCCATTCTTCACTCTCTGAACAAATAAAAAATTAATTATTCCATTTATGGAGTAAACTAGTGAGATATAGAGTTGTTAATAATATATTTGTACTTCATATTCACTTTTAGTTTATTTTGGAGGAAAATATGGAATTGAATTAGAGATCTCCTAATAGCATGAAAAAGTGGAGCGGTCGAAAAGAAACCGAATCTAAAAATATAAAAAATTAAGAATTTTTTGGAAGTAAATATATAAATTATAATTTAAATTTTTAATTTTAGATATATTATTTAATTTAGAACTTATAATTTTTTTTTAAAAAAACGTCAAATATACATATAAGTAAATTATAAAACGCAATTAAACAGGAAAAAATTGACACAAAAGGATTTTACCATACATAAAATATTGTTCTTACTTTAGTTAGCTATACAATAATTACAATTTTGTCGTTTTCTTTTCAAATTCCACAAAGTGTGACTTATTGTTAAATATACAAGGCCAAAAAGGTAGATAAGATAATTGTTATATTTCTACTTTAGCAAATAAAAATGGTAAACGAAAATGTTTAGATCATGTGTTCCGAATGATACAAAACCCTTCCACGTACCAAACTAGTGTCCAAATCAACCATCAAATAAAACAATTAAAGAAGAAAAACATAATGATGGCATTGTTTTGTTTTCCTTATCTACGCATAGAGATTCCTCCGCATTATTTGCACACATACACAAACATCATATCATTGTCACTTTCATTATATACGGTGAAGATTCTTTTCTTTGCACAAACTGCTTCCCCACTTCAGAGAACACTGAGTGGCCCATTCTTCCAAATATCACCCAAGTTGTTCTTTTAAACCATTATACTGTTTTCTTTGACAAAAAGAGCAAATTGTTTTGATCACAATCAAATGGTTTGACCAGTCAAAGAAACAAAGGTTGGCCCATTTCACTGACTTTTTATAATCTAACTAAAATGCATCCCAAGGTGATCAGAAGCTTTCTTTATCATCCTAAATGTGTTTTACTTATAACAATCTTCCCATTAATTGAACACTAAACTTTATAGACGAAATACCATAAATATCCAAATGGCTGACAAAAGTAAGAAAATCACATTCAAGATATATGACCTCTGTACTTCACCAGTTTGGAATTTGAATAAAAAGCAAATCACACATACAAATTCCCACATACGCCTTTTCGTAGATGTGGTGATTCCAGCATATATAATTTGATGCCAGAAAGACGATTCACATATTTGCTATAAAATATTGTTATACTAAAAAAAGTAAGCGATTTAAATTTTCGCAAAGACGATTCAAACAACTTTCACATTACCTTTACGCTTTGAATTTAAAATTATGGTACTTATATATGTAATACCTTTTTTTCGCATTTAAACTAGAATCTCGTAAATTCAATTTAATTTAATCTTGTCTTCTGGATTATGCAGATGAAAATTATTATATATTTGATTTAATTTTGATTAGTACAAGCACCAAAAACAATAGAAATGAAAAAAGCTCACATAGTGAATACGAGTTAAAAATATAAGTAAACTTTTTTTTTATTGTAAATTTTATCATCTGATTAGTCATTGTTAGATTCGTCAGTTCTGTCATCCAACATTTTTAAAAAATATATGGTTCGTCTGTTAGATCATAGAAAAAATAATATATGATGTTGTAGATGAAAATATAAAGATTAAGAAAATTATTTTTCTATAAAAATTATAAATTAAAATAATTCGACCAATTATAAAAATTGGAAAATATAATCAGTCAAATAGTTTATAATAAAATTAAAATTGCATAACCCAATATAAAAACATTTTATATTTCGAATCAACACAAATTTTCTAAAAGATCAAGTATTATGAAACAGAGTGAGTGAGTAATATAAAACATATCTTATACATTAGTTTGGATATGCTTTTCATTAATTGCGTTAGCCGTTTGGAAAATCTCGACTAATTTTCCGATAAAATTGCAAAACATTTCTCACTCAAATGTTTTTTCTAGTGTTAGCTTATAAAAAAAAGCTAATGAGTTTCTCGATTACGGCTTACAATGAGAATTAGTTATTTCATGTGCAGATTTTTTCAAAAAGTGAAACAGAATATTTAATAATTATTTTTTAAAATAAAAAGATAAAAAATAAATAAAAATAGTAGTAACTGAAAAAAAAAAATTTTTTTTTAATATTGTTAAAATCGTTTATACGAAACTCTAAATCTTAAACCCTAAACACTAAACCTTAAACCCTTGGATAAAGAGATATTCCAAGGGTTTAGAGTTTACCCAAAAATTTAGGATTTATCCAAGGATTTAGGGTTTACCCAAGAGTTTAGGATTTAGTGTTTAGGGTTTAGGGTTTAGTGTTTAGCGTTTAGGATTTATTATGAACAATTTTAATAATGGATAAAAATAAATAAAAAATAATAGTAGCTGTCAAAAAGAAAAAAAAATAACATTATTAAAACTGTTCATAATAAACCCTAAAAACTAAAATCTAAACCCTTGGGTAAACCCTAAACCCTTAGGTAAACCCTAAACTCTTGGGTAAACCCTAAACCCTTGAAATATCTCTTTACCCAAGGGTTTAGGATTTATCCAAATATTTAGGGTTTAGTATTTAGGGTTTAAAGTTTAGAGTTTAGTATAAACGATTTTAACAATATTAAAAAAAACTCCAGCTACTACTATTTTTATTTATTTTTTATCTTGTTGTTTAAAAAACAAATTTTAAATATTTTTGTTTCTTTTTTTGAAAAAATCTGCATATGAAATAACCAATTCTCATTGGTTGGTGAACCTATAGGTCGACCTAAGAAACCCAAGAATTTCTCGCTTACAAATCAAGCTTTCAAAATTATTTTAAAAAGAAACTCAAAACTAAACTACCTCCATAAGACCATAATTATAAGAGATCAGTATGGTCATGTTTTTTTAAAAAGAATTATTTCTATTTCACATTTCAACTGATACAAGTTAGTTAGTTAAGGATTCATCATTGCTGAAGTCCCTGAGCTCCAGCATGATGCTTGTCGAATTGTATCAATCCAATATTATTTAACTTAGACAATAGCCATTGTGGTATTAAATTTATTTAAATTTTATAAGAGATTAATACTGGTATATTTGTAAAAGAAATGTATTAAAATTCTAAAATGATATTTTGTAACAAGAAAAAAATATAAAGATGAAACTCTTTATAAAATAGAATGAGTATAATTCAATCGTGACCTGATAAGCAAAATTAAGAAATTGAAACATAAGATAAATTAAATGAGAGATCTTTTGCTAGTATGAACTGAGAGCTCGTCTAAATCAGTAGCGTATGAAGTTATAATATTTTAAGGTCGTTCGAGTAGTCTTCTAAGAGAAGAAAAGAATAACGAAGCTAGCAAGTAAGCCAATAACGTCATTGACTCATGACGAAACAAATAAGTAGCACTCCACTACCGTGAAATGTAATTCAGTGATTGTGTTAAAAAGATTAACTGATTGTGCATACAGTTATTTTTGATTATATGATCAAAGAATATCTTTAATTTATTTCTATTTCTATTTTAGAATTTTTATAATAAATGAACAAATAGAGATAGAGATTTTTATTCTAATGTATTACTCGATAATAGAAAATACTATATTTTCCCTATAAATACAAAAATACTATATTACCTCCATATTTTTTTTTTGAAAATAACATTTATTTATGAACAGAAAGGTACAGCATTCATCTGTGAAGAATACATTGAAACAAGAACTCTTTCTTTATTGTTGTTTCTATAAATTTGAGATCCTTAAATTTGAGAAGAGTCGGAAACAATTAAAAATTCTGTTTTTAATATAGTGAAAAGTAGCTAATAGAGAAAAGACATTAGATAAGTGAAAACAGGAATAAGTTTTAGTCAAAAAAAAAGAAGGGATGAATCAATCAACATTTTCTTTCGATTCCGTGTTCTCTAACTAATAGGCCCTACGCGCTATGCGCCGAGTACCATATAATTGTACAGCCGCGCCGCATCCGATTCCTTTTTTTTTTTGTTGATAGATACAGCGATCTCTTATTTGTTCACTTGCCTCTCCCCCATTTTTATATTATTTGTTGTATACAAAAACATTGCAAAATCATTCTTTGTTTTTGTTTTGTTTTGTTTTATATTGTTTTTGTTTTGTTTTGTTTTATAGTAAATGGAAATTGAATTGAGAATGGGGTTGGATAGGTCTGTGCACGGATCGGATATCCGGATTTTTGAAGGTATTTATGATTTGCTTCGAATGCTACGGATATCTAATTTTTCGATTTGCTTTGCTTCGAAAAAATACGGATATTCGGAAAAACGGATATTCGGAAAATAAATAAATATTTGCGAATATTTACGAATACTTACGGATATCTAATCTATTTTGATTAATACAAATAATCTTAAAAATTCGATACAAGTTTGTTTTATAAAATATTTTTTTGCATGATATATAAAATTAAAATTAAAATAAGTAGTGAATCTACATATTTTTTAAAAAATTTAAACTTACTTAAAAATTATAATAACACAAAATTTAAGAAAAAAATATAATTATCATAAAAATTTTCTCTTTTTTTTTATGTAATACTTGTATATAAGTAATAATGTGAATATAATTTGTCAAATCATATGTTAGAATAATAATTATATACTTTTATACATTTAAAACTTTAAAATATAATCAAGATATACATGTATTTATATATTGCCGGATCGGATCAGATATTCGCTTTCCAAAATTTTAATATTTGTGATTTGCTTCGATTTTAACGAATATTGATTTTTAGTATTTACTTTGCTTCGAATATTTACGGATATTCGAAATTTTCGGATCGAATCGAACCAAATAACGAATCGAATCAAATTTAACGGATAAAATGTCCAGCCTTAGTTGGGGTTGGGGTGGGTTGATGGTATGGCAGGGTCCACATCTACTTTGAAACCACGTCAGATTCGATCATTTTCACTTGGCACTTGCTCTAATGATTTTCTATTTTTTTTCTCAGAAAGTATATTTTAAATGTATTTTATTATTAATATTTATTACTAATTCTAATAATTCTTAGTATCTAAAAATTACAAACTTGACTCAAAAACTGTTTTAGTTTTATTTTTATTATATAAGTATAAAATTATCTATATAAACTTATAATTGTATTATGAAAATATTAATAATTTTTTGAAGCAAAAATCAAACTATATAACAATTGAAAGGCCAATTTATAAATTAAAAAGTTCAACACTAAAATAAGTTTATGAATGATATTCACTTAAATTTAAGAAAAATATTAGTAATAATGTTTTTCTTATCAAAATGATATTTCATTGGATAAGGTTTTCTCTTTTATTTTCTTCTTTTTTCATTCAAAAAGAAAAAATAATTGAAATAGTCTTAGAGTATCTCTAACACATTTCATAATTTACGGTAAAAAGGAATAGAAAATGAAGTAATGAGCAAACAAAAAGTGATTATTCTATTAATAGAATAATTTTTTATTTTTATTCATACTATATTTTTTACTCTATTTTAGAGTAAATTATGGAATGGAGACGAAGATGCCGTAATGATGTATATAATATGTTTTATGCTTATCTGTTTGTACGACTAAAATATAACTATCTCATCTGTTTTTTGTTTATTATTATTATTATTCAGCACCATTCATTTTGGAGTGAGTAGATATATAGAATTTGAAAATCGTATGCATCTGAGTGATAAAATATCGTATATATAAGCATATAGGCTATTCTAGGCATTTCTTAATTACACTTTTACATATTTCGTAGATTTATTTATATCCTTCGGTTATTTATAATGTCTTTTAATTCTCATCGATCCATCTTACTTGAATTAATCTCAGGGCTTTGATTCATCCACCATTGTTTTTGTTAAGATACTTTTATCATCAAGGTTGTCATCCTCCTTTTACTTTTATGTCTTTTTGCTAAAAATTCTTTTATGTCTTTCATCCGTTAATATTTCTTTTAGATCTATTGTGTGACATCTTTGAACTACATAGGCTGTAATTGGTGAATCCAAAAAGGAATAAATAGAATAGAGATGAATGAAATAAGAGGAATTAAATGTAGTAGAAAAATGGAATAGATTCATTCCATTTATTCCTTGACAAAATTGTTATGGAATGGTTTACGTTATATTTTGTTGATTTTTTTTTGGAATTGATGGAATAATTATTCCATTCCATTCATGTCAACTGGTAAATTTTTATGTGAAATTACGGGAATTGATCATTCCAAAACATTTCATTTCAAAAATAGGCAATCCAGTTGCAGCCATAATGTATGTTTTAAGCGATATATTACATTTTTAGACTTCTGAGTTTGCACCAAAAGAAAAATTTCAACAATAAAAGTATCAGCTACGGTGAAATTGCCGAAGACTTTTGTCAAAAAATTTAGGCTTAAATGTAACTGAAATAACAAGTAGCTACAAAAAAAGAAAGAAGAAGAAATGAGGTTTTTGTAGAAGTAACCTTGTTGACAGAATTTGTTTTGTTTTGTAAAATTAAAATTCATAGAAAATAAGTTAGCTTATTTTATGTAGCAATATAAATTTTTGAATAATATTCCCTCCGTTTTAATTAAATTATCGTTATACACAAATTTTTTTTATTTCAAAATAAGTTTTGTTTTTATATTTCAATGCAAAATTTATTAACTGTATATGCTATATGAATCTTTATATTCTCTAATCTATATTTCTATTAATTATAGTGTGGTTAGATGTATAAATAATAATATTTTTATATAGAAAATATACAAAATTAAATATTTTTATAATTTGTGTACAAAAATATAAAACGATAATTAAAATGAAATAGAAAGAATAAGTTACAATTGCTAGAAATTTGGTAAAACTATAGATATGTGCATTTCTCTTTTAAAATTCTTCAAAATATTAAAATCTGTAAAAACCCACACTATAAATATAACATTAATTTTAATTTCTAGAATCTGAACTATAAAATCTAAATTTTAACCCTAAAAGCTAATATATATTTCAAAGAGTAGTAAAATCAAACTGATTAGTGTATAATATATTCATTAGCTTGGTCGATTTTTGTTAATTAACTTTAACCTTTAATTTTTCGTAGAAAATTTTAAAATGATTTTAAATTTCTGGAAATTTAATATGTTAATAGAAAACATCATGTGTTTATTTCTTAAAATACTATTCATTATTCCGTTTGATATATCTGTTGTCACGTCTAAGAATATCTCCAATAATATTTTTTATATAATTTACTTTATTTTAGAGTAATTTTTTTGTAGAATAACTTTTGTTTCAATGGAGATGGCAGGGGTATAAGATAAAGATACAAAATGAAAGAGTAGTTATATCCACACTTTTTTGGGTGTTAAATTTACATGTTTTCCAGAAAACATGAGTTATTTTCTATAGTTTAAAAAAACGATATCTTAAAAATGGACCCACATTATCAGTTTTGCTTTATATATTACCGTGCTCTTCTCGATCGTCTATTCATATCTTGCTCAACACTTCTCTGCAAACTCTCTTTCTCTCCCTTTCCCTTGCTTTTTAAGAATCTGAGTAAAATAACGATCATAATTGTTAATTACTACTAGGAAACTAAGTAACCGTTCTTCTTCTTTGCATGGATGGATCCTCAACAGGTAATTTATTGTACTATCATCTAATTTTATGAGACTTATCTCTTTTTGTATATAGTAATTTTTAGCTATCTTTGTTCTTCATTCCCCCTAAAAACCAAACACTACAAAATCATAGATTTTTTTAAAAGCTTCTTCTATCAGCTTAAAATATTCGTCTAACGCCTATATCTTTGCTAATTTATTGACTACCCTAAACTTATCTCACTCAAACCCATTGATCGAAAACAAATTTTTTTTTAGCAATTGATATAGACGAAAGGCTCTAAAAAATATTGTCGGTAAAAGAATCGGCGCCACGTCATTCCATAATCGGTTATACAAAGAAAACTATCATTACTCATTCTTCAGCAAAATTTAATTATATTTGTTTAAATGTGCAGGAAATGTCAAATGAGACATTGGAAACCATATTGGCAAGCTCAGCAAAAGGAAGCAACTATAAAAACATTAAAAAAATGGAGGAGGAAATGAAGAAGAAGCAAGGAAAAGGAGAACTAGGAGGTGAAGCGCAAAAATGTCCAAGATGTGAATCTCCAAACACAAAGTTTTGTTACTACAACAACTATAGTCTTTCTCAACCTCGTTACTTCTGCAAATCTTGTCGGAGATATTGGACTAAAGGTGGTACTCTCCGTAACGTCCCCGTTGGTGGCGGTTGCCGTCGAAACAAACGATCTTCATCTTTCTCCAAGAACATCAATAAGCCTATCAATTTCCACAATGATCCACTTCACAATCCTTTAGTTACGGGAATGCCATCTTCCTTTGGTTATGACTCAATTGATCTCAACCTCGCTTTTGCTGCTCTTCATAAACATCCCCCTTCTCAGGCTACACCTTCTTTTAGATTTGGAGGTGAAGTTTCTTTTTATGGAAACTCGACAAACACACACTCTGGTGTATTAGGAAACGAGTTGAACTTTGGAGGGCAAAACGGTAATTTCAACAATGGTAGTTTGTGTTATGGTTTCATGTCCGGGAATGAAAATGAAAGGAAGACAACTTCCTCTCTGGGGATTTATCTGGAGGGAAACGAGAGAAAGCAAGAGAATGTGAACAACAACAACAATATCTTAGAGAATCCAAGCAAGGTTTTACTGGGATATCCATGGCAAATGACCGGGAATTCTGCTGGAGGTGTACCGGACATTGATCCGGGAAGGGAAAGCTGGAATGGGTTGGTTTCATCTTGGAATAATGGTTTACTTAACACTCCTTTGGTCTAGATGAAGATATGTAATAAATAAATAATATTTACTACTATATATTGAAGATTATGTGAGCACCGATGTTTGTACACCACTGCACTATATGGGGGATGTTTAGTTTTTCAATTTCGAGGGTTTCTATCTTTTTTAGTTTCCCACTTTTCTTTGAGATAAAAGACCAAAGAGTTCGTTTTAAGAAAATGGTTTCTTCTTCTTTCATGTTTTAGTTTGAAATTTTTTTGGGTAAAAGTTTTAATTTGTAATTTAAAGGTGGCTTGGCTGGTTTTAATTAATTGTTTTCTTTTGATAATTTCGTTAGTTACTTATTATTTAATGAGGGATACATTTTTCTGTCTTATACTTTCATCTTATTATGATATGATAATAAGCTTATTAGCTTGTTCGCAAGTTTCAAAAAAAAAATTTGTTATCCATGACAGCACGATTAATTGAGAGTTCTTAGGGTGGAGTTCTTAGCGGAATATTATTTAAGAACCGGTTTTTAATTTTTTTTAGTTAAAAATTAAGAGATAGTTTCTTATATTAAGCTAAAAATCCCACCCTAAGAACCTTCCATTAATTATGTTCTTATGATGGGGTCATCCGTTAGTGTTGGCTCATAATATACCGCAATTTCTTCTGCGTTATCATTAATGCCATCTCTTGTTATACACTTATGTAATATGATTAGTGTTGGATATGCATCTATGTTGGCACATAGAATAAAAAGGTCTGATATAGTTTGATTAGGTTAACATGTCCATCGACATTCCACTGGTTTATGTCAGAGAAAAAAACATTGGATTTTGAAATGTGAGTGGTGAGTTTCAAGATATTCTATCATGATTGCGTCGCCCATTTTCCAGGTAGATATTTTGACACTAACCAATTAATTTTAATTATTTTCTATGCAAATTTGTACGAGTACACGTTAATTATTATTAACTGATTTGAATATAATTGGTTGATGATAGGGCCATACTGGAGGGTTTATATAATCCTCTCACGAATTTCTTGAATAGAATCAAATCTAACACAGAGATCTGAGCGTGACGACCTAGGGCACTTATATTTAACGAGTCTACATGGATGCACTTCTATTTTCTTGGTTTTAATTATACATTCTCTGTAAGGTCCAAATAAAATAAAATAAAACATAACAATTATAAGAAATCCATGAGTTTGAATTTTTGTACGGTGGAAAAAGTATCGAAATTTTGGATTTATAGGTTGTTACCTCCCGACAAAAGAATAAAAACTGGTACGAGGCAGAGAGCCGTATTTCATTTTAAACTTTTGTAGCAAATTGGATAAGTCAAATTGTTGGTTTCTTCTTATTTACATTCCTAGCAACGAAGAAATGTTGTTTTTCATTTTCTTGTCAAGATTGTCAAATTGTTGGTTTTGCATGTCTAACTAGTTATTTTTATTTTGTAATGGTTAAAACAATTTATGAGCTGAAATAATTACCTAAAACAATTCAGCTATTCAAACAATTTTTGAAGGAAAAAAAATTGAACATTGCATGTCGATTTATCTGTTTTTGAACTTTTTGCACGTGAAATAAGTTTAATAACAAAAATGTTTATAAACCTCTTGCATATATAATTTTTTTTTTCTAAATGTGATGAGAAAATAGACTACTCTGTTAATGACCAAGCAGTACACAGAGAATTTTTGTGAATTAAGAGAAACAAAATAATTAGAGAACTAGACATCAAATTTTGGATTAAGAACATCTGGTAATATACAATTATAAATATAGTTTGAATTTTGAGAAAGTTACTAAACCAGGAAATAATTCGGTTTTACTATGGTTACTACATTGTCGAGGAAATGTCAACTTTGGTTACTATTTTTCTGTAAAGCTTGATGATCAAAGACTGAAACAAGGATTGAAGCTGAACAC
Organism: Brassica nigra; assembly: GCA_016432835.1. Lineage (NCBI taxonomy): Eukaryota > Viridiplantae > Streptophyta > Magnoliopsida > Brassicales > Brassicaceae > Brassica > Brassica nigra. The sequence goes on along the minus strand of CM028245.1, from coordinate 9,114,216 downwards.
AATAGAACATCCATCATTTATACTAGTAATTAATTATTATAAACATATGTCATAATTACATACTGAAGATAGAACACATGGGTACAAAACTCGTCATTTAGGTTTTTGCAGTTCTAAGAGCAGCTGCAACGCTGATCGTTACAAAAAATACTTAGCAACAAATTATTTTTATAATATGTGGGAACCAAAAAAATTAGGAATTTGTGCTATAATTGTGTCTTGCAGTCCGTAGGTAAGGACCATTTCGCTGCCGGGCTTGTCACTGTGCGTCGGTCCCATCGTCGCGTGGGAATCCGCGATTGATCCTTTTTTTTTAAACTGAAAAAAATAAAAATAATAAAATAATATAAAAAACTTACCTGGAGTATCGAGCCATGAATAACACGGTCGCGGATGCCCTAAGGGATTTGGGTCTCTTTTTTAATGGAACTTGCAGTCTTGGTCACACGATGAACCAAACACATTACCATCCCTAAGACAAGAAGTATAGAGTTGGGCCCTTAGGTAGAAATGATGTCAAGTACGTTTTGAATCCTAAAGCCCATTTCAGAAAAAAATCTTAAAGCCCAATAACTTTTAAGCTAGTCCAGTTCTGCCTATGATGACTCTAAACCTATCTTACCTCAAATCGAAAGCAGGGACGTGAAAGCGGAATCGTAGGGAAGCGTAAAAGCGAGTTTTTTATAAAAATTTAGGAAATGGATACGTGTTGGAAGCGTATATTCAAATATATATATATATATAACATAAAAGTGATTTTATAAAACTCATGATTAAAATAGATGATTTCAAAATAATAAAATCACTTATGAATTTAATAATTTTATTTCATTAACTTGACTTCATATTTTAACTATAAAAATACTAATAGATTAAGCTTATAAAAGATATTATCAAATTAATGATTTTTAATAGTTCACAAATATCTGTTACAATATATTTAAATATAAATGCAAGATATCTTATATAAAATTATTATGCAAAAAATAATTAATAATATTAGTTTTGATATTTGCATATTTTGTATTCTCTCTATTTTAATATTATTAATTTGAATTTTATATAAAATTAAAAACATAATTTTATATTTTTTACCTTATTATGACACTAAGGGGGTGGTATTCAATCCTGGAATTTAATGGAATTTGAAAGAATTCATAAAAACAAATTTTGATGTATTTATATAATTCTTATGTTTACTTTTTCTTGTAGATTTTAAGGGAATGTACATAAATTTGATAGAATTAGTAATTAAAGATAAGGAGAAATTATCTAGACAAGCCATAGAAAAGCTGAGAGATTAGTTTCACACGACGAACAAATGCTAAGATTTTTCATTTGTTTATTTGCAAATATAATTTGATCGATTAAATTCACAGTGTATGTTTCTCTTACAGTCTACATGTGAGCTTTTTTTAAATCATTTACATAGTTTAGTGTGATATTTCGTATCGGATTGATCAAGTATACTGTAAACACACAAAAAGCTTTTTCAAAAACAAAAATATGACACAAAAAAAGCTTGGACCCTTTAGTAATGGACTGAAACAAAAGAGATTATTTCAAATTAGAAAAAACTAAAAATGACTACTGTTCTGAGCACACTTATTCAAATTCATATTTGAACTTTATAGATGCATAGCTAAACCCTAAAATAATATCCTAAATGTAACGACGGATCCAACCCAAGCATTCTTCAATGGACATGCTAAGAAAGACATATATAGTAGAAGATCTAACAAAAACTCTTTAAAAGAGACGATAGTTCCTATTCTGTGGAGATTTTCTGAAGTGCAAGATTTTATAGGTACCATTTTAAAAATGATAGGTACAGCTTGACAATGAGAAATATTTGAGTTATTTCAATTTTATCATTTTTTGTTTTCAGTTACTAATGAAAAGCAGAGAAGAGAAGAGATGAAAAATATTTGTGTTACATGCGATTATCTACGTTTGCAACCATCATCACCTCCTCATAAGAGGAAGGAATTGGTTGTTCATGTTTTTACAAACATTTTCCATTAAATTCTTTTGAAATAACATTACTACAAAATCTACCAAATATTGAATAACACTAGAATCCCCTATATATTAATAGAGAAACATTTGAAAAGATGTAACCTCAATTTTTGTAATAATTAAAAAAAAATCTAATGCTGATTTGTCAATCAGTTAGGTAGTTAATTGAAAACAAAAATGAGGTCCAATTCAGTTAATATGTCATGCTAGAGACATTAAAGCATTAACTATATAATATAATATGTTATGAAACATTATATTAACCCAAAATATTAAAAAAAATATACCTTCCTTATATAATAGCTATATAATTAACTAATATGATTACATATTTATGACAATTAATGATTATAGATAATAAAGATTTGATAACAATTTGTGTATCATTTTTCATTTTGTTTAATTTTATATTATTAAAAGAAATTAAATAATCATATTAGCCATATAATAAAAATCAGATTTTTTCTTACATGTTATATTTTGAATTTTTAAAACAGCTATAAATTAAATTTTATGATCAGTGTCTTAATTGTTTTAATTATAACAAGATACAAATGATCATAAAATCGTATTAATATGAATTTTTATGTAATAGACATTCACATTAAATAATATATATATATATATATATTTTAATACCGTTTACATGTACCATTTAAAATACATAAATAAGTTAATTTTGGAATTTGCATTGAAAAAGTATTGAGACCTTAATATTTAATTTTGAAATCTTCATCGAAAAAATATCACATCAAAAATTCTGAAATCAATGGCTTAAATTTTTGTTACATAGAATATACAAATGTTAATAAAACCATATGAGTAGGAAATCTCAAAATAAATGTTTATAGTCAAATATACTATATATTTATGTTAGCATCATTGAAATTTAATTATATACCATATAAAATAAACAAAATGATTATTTTGATTTATTTACCATAAAAATATTGTAAATAAATAAGATATATTGTTTTGATTAATGTGATTACTCTAATATCCTATATATTAATTGAGAAACAATTGATTACTCTAGCAAGTGTAAGATTTTATTAATTAATATTTTTCAAAAATCTTACAACAGATCGATACAACAAAGATTTATTTATAAGCTATTGAAATCACCTAACGAGACATGGAGTGCCTATCAGATTTGTTTTCCTAAACCTGGCCCCCTTTCTATTCATCACAACACCAAAATGGAATATTTGGAAGTGTCGATTGATAATCTGAAATGGTAATGTTTTTTTAAGTTCGGTCCATTGTTTTCTTCAAATTGACATATAACAGTTTTTAGTGATTAACTAAATGTGTTTTAGTTTAAAAAATTGCTGCATACCCAAAATCAATATGAACCATCATCATTTTCGTTTAAAATTTCGTTACAATAAAATAATAGGGTTGGGAAAAAAATCCAAATCTAAAAAATGAACCAAGTCTGATCCAAAAATAGTATTGAACTTTAACCAAAACTGGTTAGATATCCGAATGGGTTCAAAATTTTGGTATCTAAAGAACCGGAACTGAACCCAATCCCAACAGAAATATTCAGGGTATTCGAATATATTTGAACCAGAATTTTAAACTTAAATATATTATTTATTTTTAAATTTAATATCTAAAAGAATATACACAAAATATAAGATATTTTTAAGTTGTCTAAAATATTTGGAAATATATACAAATAGTTATAAGTACATGTTTAAAATAACTAATTGATACTTAAAATACCAAAATAAATAAAATATCTTTTGATTTCCTATCTAAAAAGTTAAGCTAAACCAATTTTATGTTAAATTTAAGTATTTTAGCATACATTATTCAAATTTATATGATATATTATTTTGATTTTTAGACTTTGAAAAATTTAAAACATATATGAACTTTACTTTTTGAAACTTTTTAAAATAGGTTATCTGAATTCAAAACCGAACCAAATCCACGAAATCTGAACCGAACCAAAACCACAATGATCCGGACCAAACCAAATCAAATGGTCCTCAAATGTCTACCTCTAATAAAATGTAAAGAATGTTATTGATAACAAAATGTATATTCTTTATAACATTTAAATATAATATTTTAAAAATATTCACTCAGCGGTAGTCATCATCTAGTTTAAAATAAACTAGACCTTGACCCGTGCGACCGCACGGGTATTAAATTTCTTTTTTAGTTATTCATTAGCTATGGAGAGAATAGATTAAACAATGCCAACTTAGTTTAATAGATGAAAATAACAAATTTATTGGCAGTTTAAATGTTTTAGTTTTCGACCCAAAACCATGGCTAGTAAATCCGGTGATCCGTAAGTAATCCGATTAGGATTTAACAAAAAGTTCAAAAACATGATAAAATCTGTAAAACACAAAAACACCGACACCGTTAACCCAGTAAAACTCTATAAAATTATTAACATTTTACGTGTTTGATAAAATAAACCCGTTAAAACTATAACATAAAATATCAACTATAACAAAATCTATCAGATAATTAAATAATATTAAATATTAATGAAAACATCAAATTATGATTCATGTAAACATTTATGGAAAGAAAAATAATAAGAGTAAGATGTGTTAAATTTATTTTAGTGTTTTAAAATCGTGTAGTGTGAATAGACAAATATGTTCATGTAATGTTATTTATTGGATAGTTAATAATTTTATTGCTATTGATAATCAATAATATTTTCAAGCGGAAAAAAATAAAGAAATAAATTCAGTCGAATTCAAAAATAAATAACTCCCTCATATAAATGCATCCATTTTAAAATTATAAGGAATATAATATAAAATTCAAATGCCATAAATGTAGGAGGATGTCTTTGGAAATAATATTTTAAAATTGTAGTCAAAATTTGGCATTGAATTTGAAAATATCTTGTTTTTTGTAGATATTGATTGAGAAATGTGAGATATTTTTCTATAACTATTAGTATATTTAGGTTTATCCAAATATATAACTTTATCATATTTTAATGTAATAAAATTGTGAAATTTGAAATTGCTGACTTATGAAAAATAATCAGACAATATGATATAATTCATGTTCAATATTTTTAGATATGGGTAGAAAAAAGTGCAGAAAATATATGATTCATGTTCACTAAGAATCTACCTTTTATTATAACTATATTTATTTAAGGTAACTCGTATATATAAATATTTAATATTCTAACGTTTTTTTATTTTTTGTTAGTTTAAAATAGATCTTTAAGACATGCATTTATTAATCTGTAAAAGACAAAGGAAACTAAAAAATAGATTCATTAATTGTCAGTGGCATAGTAGTGTAAATAAGTTGAAAAACTAAGGGGTAATTTCTAAGTGTACTTCTATTTTAATAATATAGATGGAAAACTGATTACAAATATTTAATCCAATAAGATAGAAATTTGAAAGAATTGATGGACTATGAAATTAAATAACAGGAGAATTTAATGGAAGCTATCTTTCCTTCAAATTCCATCAAACTTCTAGATCCAATACCTCCACCTAAGTTTTTAAAATGGAAGCGTGATTCCTAAATCGAAGTGTAAACTTTCAATGTGTTTTTGAAGAGATATTTTTAGAAGCGTATTGAAATCAAGATTCCGAGAGCTTCCACAAATTTCCGCTTCTGATTCCGGTTTCGAAGCGGGAAGCGGACGTCTGACGAAACTTAAAGCAAGATAGCTCTAAACAAGCTCCTAATTCGAAGAGTCAAGAAATTTTTGAAACAAATAACAAAGTGTACATCCCATAAAGAAAAGCGTATAGTTTATCTTGTCTTTTTTTTTTCTTTGGGCATTTTTAATTGCACTTGTAATCCTGGGCACATTGCATGTTTCAGTATCTATCACTTAGATGCGGATCTCATTTGGCATTGTAAACGCAACAAACGAGAAGCTCGAAAGCATGAAGGACACTTACCGATCATTTTGGGAGTATACAACTAAGATTTGGTTTGATTAGTCTATTTTCCTTCATCTTTTTTGACTAATTTTAATGCAAGTGACTGAGAGAAATATGAAAAGATACAAACTTTCAAAACAATATCTAAAGTCAATTAAAAAACTTGAATACAAAATTTAAAATGCTAAATGATATTCCTTCCGTGCCACAAAAATAGAAGTTTTAGGCTTTTCATACAGTGTAAAAATAAAATTGTATTGCCAAAAGCAACCTTTATTTAATACTGTAATTACAAAAGTTATATTAATTTCAAAAGTAATTGTTTTCATTAATGAGTAATCATTGAAAACAAAAAACTTTCATCTTTAAGAAACAAATCAAAACTCAAAACTCCTATCAGTGAGATTTATTTGTTTCATAATATAATAAATATCTCAAAATTTCAAAACTTCTATCAATTGAAAGTTTTTTTAATTCCAAACTCTATTTTGTAGTGAAAAATGCAATGAAACTAAAGATGTTTTTCGTCTCAAAACTAGATTAAGATATCAAGTAAAAACCAAAAAAATCACAACCCACACACAAATGCATCAAAACACTTACTCATCCAAATAATAATCCAATTGGAGATCAACCAGATCCGGGGGAAACAGATAAAATCAAGAAAAAACCCTACATTGTCAAACCAACCAACAATAGAATGGGGAACTACAAGGCAAACACTACAAGAAAGACGCATATTTGCAAGAGAAAAAATTATAGCAATTCACTTGCAAATGACAATTTGTGAGAAAATTTCAGAAAAAAAATTTATTCGAAAACCAAAATGCCTTGAAATTCCTTCAAAAAATTAGTGGCAATTTTTTTTGAAGCAACTAGCTTGCAAACATTTTTCTCGCTATTCCTTAGCAAATATTACAACTAATTTGCGAAGGGAAAACGTAGTTGCAATATCTTTCCTCACAACATCCTATTAAGTTTTCTAATATTTTGCGAGGGATTAATCAACTATTGATGCAATTCTCTCAGAATTTTGCACTGGAGCAATCAGAAAATCAATTATTTTGCAAAAGTAAAACTAAAACAATGATAATTTTAAATATAAATTTTAAATATTAATATTTTAAAATAAAAAATCTAAATCAATTATAAAAAAAATGAAAATATTTTTGAAAATGAAAAATAAAGATGGACTTGACATTTTTTAAAGGGAGAATTTCAAATTTACCTCATGTTTTGTACCACAATTCATGTTTACCTTCATTAAAGAGATACTTTCACAAATACTTTCTTCATTAAAGAGACAAAAGAAATTTCTACCATTGTTTTATAGAATTATAGATATATAAATATCAATAATTATTTTTAAAAAAATCAAAAATATTTTTTTATATTTTTCGAATTATATGGTTTCAAATTAGACCTTTTATATATTTTTTAATAAATTTATTTTTTTTTGAAATTCGAAAAATTGAAACTCTTTTAATTTATTTTCTAAAAATTATCTATTTATTCATATATTTTTTAAAATCATAAACTTCACCCATCAAATCTAAACTTTAAGTGTAGATTAGTTAACCTTAAGTTTATAAGTATTATGAATATAGTTAAAATAAATATGAAAAATGGTATTATGAATGTGGTAGTTTAAGCAATTTTATTTTTTTAAAGAAAAGAGTTTTTGACTTGTGTGTATTTTCCATTGACAAATTTAACATTAAAAATTGTTTCTCTGTGTGGGAAATTGGATGTTAACATTAATACTGTTTTATTCCGTGTGCATTTTTTTAACATTTTTTTTAAAAGGTGCAATACGAAAAATTTCTAGAAAATCATCCATTCTAATGCTACTCTCGCCCAAACACGTTGGAATTTTGATGGGATCCAATGCATCTCTTAATATCTTTTTTCATGAGAACAATTCAAAGCAATTAATTATATCTTCTAATGAAAACTCTTTTTATACTACTATAATATAAGACAAGGAATAGACTAGAATTTGACTAGTAACATTGTAAACTACCAGTAGTAAAACCATAGTGCCTATCTATACTTTCACAAGTTCCATCCTTTATTATGAGTCGTATGTAACTTCTAGGCTTCTAGCTTCAAAAGCGTTTGTAAGTAAACTTTTGTTTCTTTTTGGTATAATGTTATCACTTTATCAAAAAAAGTTAGTGCCAAAAACATATTTACGGTGATAACATTATGATTAAAAGTGGTAATGACATAAGAATAGCATAACATGATAGTATTTGTAATACACGATAATACTAACGAGGCCACTAAAAATCCAACTACTGATCTTCAAAGTAGACTCCTCAACTCAGCGGTTCTAAATAGACGAATAGGATTTCATCCTCTTTGTGCGTCCATCAAGCTAACACATTAATTTAAGCTTTGTGGATGATATTATGGTTTTCACAAATGGTTCATCTTCTTCTCCGGAAGGGACTTTTGAGGTGTTTGATGAGTTTGCTAGAGTTTCAGGGCTTTGTATAAATATTGCAAAGTCTACTGTTTTTGCGGCTGGGGTAGGAAAGAATATGCTTCAAGAGAAGGCTGTTTCTGTTGGATTCTCTGTTTCATGACTACCGGTTAAGTACCTTGGCCTGCCTCTTACAACAAAAATCATGACAAGAAATGACTATGAGCCTCTTCTGGCTACTCGTTTTCAAAGCTGGACAAGCCAATCTCTCTCGTTTGCAGGGCATCTCGTGCTCATAAAATAAATCATTGCTAGGACAACAAATTTTTGGTGCTCAGCTTTTGCTAGGGATGTCAATTGGGCTGTCCGGATGAAATTGGACGTGTCCAGATGGGCTTTTTTTTTTCTGGGCATTTTTGGTCTTGGTGTCCAAATAGCACCATGTCCAAATAGTCCATGTCCAAATAGGACCATGACCAGTTGGACTGTCCATGGAGTCCAGACATCCATTTAATGTTAAAAGTCTATTTTTCAATTTTAAAAATATATAGATTCTAAATTTCATATATAACAAAAAGATACTTAGATCTAAACTCCATGTTTTAGGAAAAGGTACTTAAGTTTAGGCCTGGGCATCCGGGTCCTCGGGTCGGGTCTTATCGGGTTCTGATCTTATCGGATTTGGGTCTTTCAGGTCCTGAAAATTTAGACCCATATATGTACCTATAATTTTTTGGGTCGATTCCGGATCGGGTTTTGTCGGGTCCGGATCGGTTTGGATCTATAATTAAAATACCCAAAATTTTCGGATCCGGGTCGGACTCGAGTATTTAGGATCTAAAAATAAATAGAGATTCGTAAGATGAAATCACGAAAAGGAGGAGAAATAGAGATTCAACTCGGATCGTGGCACGGAGAAGCAGGGATGATGATTTGGTTGCGACTTGCAAGAGAACAAGCAGAGAAGAAAAGAAACAGCGTGATTTGATTTTTAAGATTTGATTTTCCCCAAATACTGATTTACTAACCCTAAATATTTTTAAGATTTGGACGGCCCATGTCCATCTGGTTTTGTCCATTGGGCTTTGGGCGTATTTGGGCATTGTTCATTTGGACAAAAATTATTTTGGACGGATTTGGGTGTGTCCATATTAGTCCATATCGATTTGGACATGGGCCGTCCATGCACAGTGTGTCCAGTTGATATCCCTAGCTTTTGCCTCCCGAAAGCTTGTATGGATGAGATTGATAGCATATGTTCTGCTTTTCTTTGAAGTGGGTCTTTCAATGACACTACTAAAGCGAAGATGGCTTGGAAGGAGGTATGTAAACCGATGGAGGAAGGAGGTATGGGAGTTCGAAGCATTGGTGAAGTATCTATGGTTTTCTCTCTAAAGCTCATATTGCGTTTGTTGAATGGTAATAATTCTCTTTGGGCGGATTGGGTAAGGAAGCACCTACTGCGCCAAGAGTCTTTCTGGGACATAAGAGATACTGGTTTGTGTTCATGGGTTTGGAGAAAACTGTTGCAGCTGAGGCCTATTGCAAAACAGTTTGTTCGCATGGAAGTTTACAATGGACAGACTGTGCGATTTTTGGACAGATTTGTGGCATCCTATGGGACGACTAATTGAAGTTGCAGGTGAAATAGGCACCCAGAAGCTCGGTATAGCGAGGACAGCCCTGGTTTGTGATGTGTGGAGCGAAAGGGGCTGGATGTTCAGCAGATGTCGCGATAGACATATGAGGTCTCTAATCCAAGCAGTTGAAGCTCATAACTTGGTGGAGGATCGTACTAGTTCAGACATTATTCTTTGGAGAAGAAAGGAAACTGACTTTGGCAAGGTATTCAGTACTTCTTAGACTTGGCAGCATATCCGAGTGCGAAGTCCGCTGATGGCGTGGAGTAAGGTGGTTTGGTTTTCACTGGGAGTGCCAAGGTTTGATTTTATCACTTGGCTTGCAATCAGAAACAGACTGTCTACAGGTGATCGTATGCGTGCGTGGGGTCAGATCCAAGGATGTATATTTTGTGGTGAGCCAAACGAAACGAGAGATCATATGTTCTTTGCTTGCCTTTACACTTACACATAATGGATGGAAGTATTAGGTACGCTTCTGGGTCGTCCCCCTGATCCTGACTGGGATGACACACTGATCATCTCGTCACTCATGACTTTGATCGTCTAGTTTACATATTGCTGAGATTAGTGTTTCAGACTATTGTCTATATGATATGAAGAGAAAGGAATGATAGAAGGCATCTCAAAAAGCCTAGACAAGTCAATCAACTGGCGAAGGTGATTAGGAAAACAATCAGGAACCGTATTCTGTCAATGAAATACTCGGAGAAGCCGCACCTTCGCGGTCTGATGCAACTCTGGTTTCGTACACACACGTAGTTATAGTTTATTTTTAAACTCTTATGTACATAAATATTCCTTAGCTGATGATTAATAAATTTAACATTTCATCAAAAAAAAAGTAGAAAAAACATTGGTTGGCCGTTTGGCCCTATGAAAAATTTAAACCACTCACGTGGTACACTCTAGGCTTTTGCCTCTTAATAACAGATGTATCTACTTATACTCATGGGCGGACCGAGAAAGCAACGTACAGAGTAGCGTGTTCTCAGTGGCGGATCCATTAAGAAAATTAGAGTATTATGGGTGTGATTGTATAAACCTTTCAGAGTAAAATTAATAGAGTAAAAGTGTTTTACTCTCATTTTTCTATCAATCAGGTTAAAAAGAGAAGAAAAGTTGTTACTCCATTTTACTCTTAACTTTTTTTGTCTTTTTATGTTTTGCGAGTAAAACTTTCACCCTCTTATTTGTAGTCGAACTTGGAGTAAATGATATAAATAAATAAATTTAGTTCACTCTCATTTACTCCAATTTCCATTTCTTCTTTTCCTCTCTTTTACTTTATTAAAGGGGTGGGCGTTCGGGTACCCACTCGGGTTCGGTTCGGGTCTATTCGGATTTCGGGTTTTTGGGGTTTCAGATTTCAGCCCCATTCGGATATTTCTAAATTTCGGTTTGGGTTCGGTTTGGATCTTTACGGGTTCAGTTCGGGTTCGGGTAACCCATTTAAATTATTTCTAAATTTTTAAAATTTATTATATACTTTAAATTTCTCAAAATCTATAAACAAAATAATATATTACATATAAATTTGAATAACATATGTCAAAATACATAAAATTAACATATAAGTTGATTTGGTTTGAATATTTGGATAGAGAATCAAAAGATATTTTAAGTATTGTTGGTGTTATAAGTATGCTTTCGCTATTTTAGACATATATTTTTTACTATTTGTACATATTTTCAAGTATTTTGGACAACTTAAAAGTATCTTATATATTTTGAATGTTTTCAATATACATTAAATCTAAAATAATTGATATATATAGTTATATAAATCTAGTTCGGATATATTCGGGTACCCAAAATACTTCGGTTCGGGTCGGGTTCGGTTTCGGTTCTTTAAATACCAAAATTTTGAACCCATTCGGATATTTAATCAATTTCGGTTCGGGTTTGATACTACTTTTTCGGATCGGATTCGGTTCTTCGGATCCGGGTTTTTTTCCCAGCCCTACTCTATTTGTTTTTCACCTAATAAATCTAAAATATAGAACTTTAATTGTATGTAAAATCTGTAAAGAACCTGTCTCAATTTGGGTAAAACCTGTCTCCTGGCACAACCTAACCTAAGGTCGATGCAGTCTTGACCCTTTTAATTATTCTTTTATTTTTTAAAATTAGTATTTGACACCTTCTTAAATTAATCCCTAGTTCCGCCATTGCGTAACCCTGTCTAATTTTTATATCTTTTTAACAAATACTGTAAAGTCAACATAAATGCGCCTAACTCAAAACTTAAATATAGTGGGAAAAATTTATGACCCCAGTTAAATTTGTTTCTAGATCTGCCCCTTCTTATAGTATGTTCAAAATATACAGTTTTATCTTTGATATGCTAATGACAAACAGTTCTTTTTATACCATACTGAAATTTTTTTTGACTTCAGTAATCTGCATCAAAATCAAACTACATAAAATAGTTTCTAAATATTTAACCAGGTATGGCAGATAAACTTTTGACGAGAGAACGAAACATTTGACAAGTATTTATACTCAAATGAGTATTACTATATATGTAAAAGTATTACTATATATGTAAAAGAAATCTGAAAATAATTGAGGGTCCGAATGGTAACGGCGGATTTGGTAATAAAAAAGATATGAAATTAAGGTGCGGTACGGTACAATTGCGGTTCAAGCGGAATTAAAGTACGGTATCGGTACGATACAACTGAGGTTTTATGTAAAAATTGGTATGAAATATTGTTTAATTGGTGACAATATATATTTGCAGTATTGAATAATTATTTAAGTTATAAAATAATAATAATATATTATATATTATATAGTTAATGTTATAAATAATATGTCAATATAATAATATATTTTAAAATTAAAAATTTCTTAAATTTACATACTTCAAAAAAATAAAAATAAAATTATATTAAATCATTAATTAACAAAATAGTTAAACACAACACAATTATAAGTAAATTTTTTTAAAACTCAAAGTAAAAGAGAAATTGCCAAAAATACCACTTTCATGATACCACTTTTCATTTATACACTAACCAACTATACCCTTAAAATTTTAATAGGCAAAATACCATTATACACCTAACTAATTAGATCTAAAACTACTCTTTCTTCCCCACGATTTCTTAAAATTTCAGATTCAAATTTAACGTGATCAAATCTGGGAAGAGTTTCCGGCAATGACGAGTTCTCCGGCCTGATCCGACGACACTGACGAGTTCTCCGGCCAGATCCGACGCCACTGACGAGTTCTCCGGCGAGATCCGACGACGTTGAAGAGTTCATGGCAAGATTTGACGAACACTGACAAGTTTCCGGCGAGATCTGGCGACGCTGACGAGTTCTCCGGCGAGATTTGACGACGCTGATGAGTTCTCCGGCGAAGCTGACAGGCCCTACAAGCTCAGACGAACGAGACGATCTCTCTTCCGACGACCGAGACGATCTCTCTTCCGACGACTAAGAAACACTAACAAAGGTAAGAGGATAATCGATGGTGATTTTCGTCTCTTTCTGTAATTGTGTTTGGTTTATCAAAATCGATATGTTTCTGGGAAGGAAGACAAAGTTTTTTTCATGAAGTTTTCAAATCTCAAATTTATAAGACCTTATAAAATGGGCCTTTCGAATCTTACTGTTGATCTGTTAGCAATCAAAAGACATAGAGTTTAACATATAACTAATTCATGAGAAAATACTAACCTAAGAGTAAGATTATTCCATGATTACTTCTTCTCTTGGTTGATTTGGTAATGTTGCAGGGAATTACAAAGGTGTGCTGTGAGCTTTTGGATTTTAAGGATGCTGTGGAGAATATGTGTGGTGATATGCATATCAAGTACCTCACTTTCTTGAGGTAATACAATGCTACTATTTGTAGTTTGACTAGCAAGGTTTAGTACGTGCATTATATGGTGGAAGGTTGGTGTTTTGGTAGTGTAACATTCTGTTTGGTACTTTATGAGATTCATTTTTATGTCTTATTTTATGTATAATATCTAAAGAAGCAGTGGAGATGGAGCATGAGTTTGTTGAGTTATGAAAGCATATTATTTTTGAATCTTGTTTTTGAAAGTGAGTGCTGATTAGGAATAATATGTGATTGGCTTGCGTTCAGATTTTGATGATCGACGAGGTTGGTAAGCTGTTTGAAGAAGCAAGAGAGACTCTGAACAAGAACGTGGTTGATTTGTGTGATCAAAGAATCACATATTTATAACGCTTTATAAAAGTTTCAGAGTTAGCTTCTTAATACACTCTTCTCTCTCATCTTCTTCAGATATCTCTTATACTAAATCAATTGTATATCTCTCTTAGGAGTTGCATAGTTGAAGAGATTAGTTGGACGTGTAAGTGAGTTTGGTTCCAATCGTTTCTTTTATAGAAGAGTGAGATATGGAGAAGCCTTGATGTTCTCAGATTATGTTAGTAATAATGTCCTGTTATTTTGGTTCCAAGTAATTATCTCTAATGTTTTGAAGTCGTCTTAACTCATAGTCTTGCTCTTTCCATGAAATGTCCTGTTATTTTGCGGCTAAGTAATTGAGACTACTCTTTTTTACCACATTTTGTTTCTTGTTACAGAAATTAAGCTTGGTTAAGTTGACATTGAATGATTTATATTTTGTGCAGATACTCATGTTACCAAATGAATTACATGAAATGAAACTTTTACGAAAGAAAGAACAAGAAGGGGAATAGTACATTATAAAAATCAACTTATAATCCTTTATAAATCTTTTTATAAACGCTTATAAATCATTTTGAGTTCCTTATATTCATTTTTCCTAGCTTTCAGTAGGCTGGATATTCACCCTATCAATATTCATAAATATTATCACACAGTTAACAAAAATCACTTAAAATCAACTTATAAACTCTAATAAATTAATTTTAAATACCCTTATAAATCATTATTTACATACCCTTATAAATCCTTATAAATTATCATGAAACCCAGATTTATAATAATATTAGTTTTAAAAGTGACATAAACTGATTTATAAACTATTTAAAAACCCTTATAAACCCCTCATAAATTTGTGTATAAACTTTATAAATTGTTTTCATAAACTTTATGAATGTTTTATAAACCCTTATAAATTATGTATATATCCTTAAACCCCCTTATAAAATATTTTACAAACCCTTATAAATTCTTTTATTAGACTTTCTCAATGGTTATAAAAATTTTAAATGATTTAGAGTTCTTCTAACTGGTTTATTTTACCTTTATAAACCCTTATAAATTGTCTAAGAAGAGATATTTTTTTTTTTATAAACCTTTATATATATATATATTATTCAAATACTACTTTATAAAACTTATAAATTTTTTGATGTATTATCAGAATATCATAAAACCCAGATTTATAATAATATTAGTTTTAAAAGTGACATAAACTGATTTATAAACCATTTAAAACCCTTATAAACCCCTCATAAATTGGTGTATAAATTTTATAAATTGTTTTCATAAACTTTATGAATGTTTTTAAACTTTTAAATGATTTAGAGTTCTTCTAACTGATTTATTTTACCTTTATAAATCCTTATAAATTGTCTAAGAAGAGATATTCTTTTCTGAACCTTTATATATATATATATTATAAAACTAAAGAACACGCAGTCTTTGTAAAGAGATGATGATATGGCAGATTCGAGGCACATGTGGACAGCAAGCAAGGCTCCACCGCTTCATAAATTTTACATACATTTATAAATTATTTTATAATCATTTATAATGGTGTATAAACTTTATAAATTGTTTTATAAACGCTTATAAATTATTTACATACCCTTATAAATCCTTATAAATTATCATGAAACCCAGATTTATAATAATATTAGTTTTAAAAGTGACATAAACTGATTTATAAACCATTTAAAACCCTTATAAACCCCTCATAAATTGGTGTATAAATTTTATAAATTGTTTTCATAAACTTTATGAATGTTTTATAAACTTTTAAATGATTTAGAGTTCTTCTAACTAATTTATTTTACCTTTATAAATCCTTATAAATTGTCTAAGAAGAGATATTCTTTTCTGTTTAATAAACCTTTATATATATATATATATATATATATATATATATATATATATATATATATATATATATATATATATATATATATAAAACTAAAGAACACGTGAAGGCTTTGTAAAGAGATGATGATACGTGGTAGATTCTGAGGCACATGCGGACAGCAAGCAAGGCTCCACCGTTTCATAAATTTTCCATACTTTTATAAATTGTTTTATAATCCTTTACAATGGTGTATAATCCTTTATAAACATTTATAAACCCTTATAATTCTATATAAAATCTTTATAAACACATGTAAGTATTTTGTGAATCCTTTATAAATTCTTATAAACCATTATAAACATTTTTAAAACCATGATAAACCTTTATAAATGGTTTATAATATATTTAAAAGTTCTTATAAACCTTGTAAAATGATTTATATGAACTCTTTTAAATGATTTTGAATATATCCTTATAAAGATTATTTTACAAACGCTTACAAAATGTTTTATAAGTCTTTATAAATTGTTATAGCCTCTTATAAATAATTTAATAGACTTTCAAAGTGATTCATAAACCAATAAGCCTTATAAACTGTATGCATATCCCTTATAAATTGTTTATAAACTTTTCTAACGTTTTTAGAAACAGTTATAAATGATTTATAGACTTTACTAATTGTTATATAAACCTTTATAAATGGATTAGAGACTTTTACAAATAATTTATAAACCTTTATAAATAGATTATAAACTTTACAAATTGTTTTATAAATTTTATAAATGATTTATAAACTCTTATTTGCTCTTCATCTTTCATTTGCTCTTCATTTTATCTTCTTTCATGTGTTATTGCCTTCATTTTATATCCTTGTTGAACTGTCA
Source organism: Brassica nigra (assembly GCA_016432835.1). Lineage (NCBI taxonomy): Eukaryota > Viridiplantae > Streptophyta > Magnoliopsida > Brassicales > Brassicaceae > Brassica > Brassica nigra. The sequence continues at coordinate 9,097,329 of CM028245.1, read as the reverse complement.
AGATCCATGTCATCAAGATCAGGAGGTGTTGGGTTCACGAAATGTTTGTATTCCTTAGGGAATCCAAACATTGTATTAACCACAAGATGTAACAAAGAATAAACAATGTTTTATAAGTCTCTACAAATCTCTAATTTATAATTTTATAAACCCTTATAAAACTACATTTATAATTTCTTATAAAACACTTCACATTATTGACAAAGACACCGATTGGATAATCACTTTTGGATTGTCTACTGGTTCTATTCCAGCTTCATAAATCCTCAGAGGCAATCTCAAAGATGTGCAAAATTCATTGTTATCTAACTGCAAGACGAAATAAAAAAATGATGTTAACTTTTAATCATGGTTTAAAGATACTTGTTCATGTATTTCGATAACAACCTTTACAAAGAATAAAGGATAATAAAAGACGAAACTTCTCAAATTCACACATTTATAAGTTTTTATTGACATATATGATCGACTCTTGTTTACAAACTTTCTTTATAAAACTTTGTAATGCATTGAATTGTACTATCGACAATATTCTAAAACCCAGATTTATAAGAGGTTATAATTCTTTAAAATGCAATGTTGACTATCCAAAAATCTTTCTCCTAACCAGAATTATTCAAATGACAAGTCTAAATCAATTTTATTTGTTTTTCGGATAACAGAGAAACGAAAATCATAAAATCACTTGAACCCAGATTTATAAAGGTTTATAATTTTTTGAAAACTCAATGTTTACTATTGAAACTCTTTCCCTTAGATCTACATGTTCTAAACGATTTGTTTTATATCAGAAAGAACAAATCCAAAAAATTACTTGAATCCAACAAAAAAATACAAATTAGAAACATACATGTGTGAATCGTGGTGAGAAGCCAATATCTTTGAGGTTTTAATCGTGATTCTTGTAATCTCTTGTCGCTGGTTGTGTGAGAGTGACGATGGATCTTGAGACGGCGACAGATCTCGACGGAGACGACGACAGATCTCGACGGAGACAACGACAGATCTCGACGGAGACGACGATAGATCTCGACGGAGACGATGATGGATCTCGGCGACTGTGGATCTCGACAGATTCGATGACGTCGACGAGAAAGACGACGGCGGCGAGACTGGCGACGCGAGGCTGGAGAGACGTCGACGATGAGAAGCGAGAGAAGAAAAATCTGATGGAGGAGAAGATAAGGTAGGGTCAGATTTGTCTTTTATACATTAATAAAAAGTGTATTTGTGAAAATGTCCTTCTATTGGTGATATTGTTGAATTGTGGTACCACACAAAGTGTATTTATGAAATTTTCCCAAAGTAAAAATACACAACTTTTTACATAAGTACAGATTCTTTAAATAATATTAATAATGTAGAATAATATGTGATTGGTAAAAATTATATGCAATTACTAATCATTAGTAAGATAGTATTAATAAAATTATAAATTTAAATTATTTACTTACTATTAAAATAATATTGAGTCAAATTATTTACTATAAATATATATGTATATATATATATAATTTAAATAATATATTTAGAATGTGAATATAATAATTATGTTAAAATGTGAAGAACATACCTAAAAATTAGAAAAAATGGATATATACTATTTTATTATAATTTTTTCTTTTTGTAAAAGAAAAGATTAAATCCGGGTATATTAAAGACACATATCTAACCGGGTAGGAGGTGCAGTCCACAACAGGTCTTTTCCCGGGTATTCATACGGACGTATTCATATAAGCAGAACAATGTGACTTACTTTCCGTAGCAGGAAGATCGAATCTGGAATGTGTTTGTATCCAAAACTCGTCCACTACCACTGGACCACAAGGCAACTATAGAGTATAATTAATTATAATTACAGTGAGAAAGTTTACATTTAAAAAAAAAAAAAATAGAACATAAGCGTTGATGTTTAGGAAGGAATGTTGTTTAACGTAGCTTTTATTATTTAATAGTAAGAAATATTTTGCATAACACAAGTGACTTTAAAGAGAAAGTATAATATAGGTGCGGTTTTCAACTGAACCACTATCTTATGATGAGTTTCTTATTCACTCTATCGCAACATTTATTTAGCAATCAAACATGCTAATAATGACCAGTTTGAATTTGACCTAAAAAAAAAGACCAGTTTGAACGGACCGACGCCGTATCTCTCACACACGCTGCTTTTGTCTTTACAAATTAAGTGTGCATGGGCCGAAACACAATCTTTGAGTAGTGCATTAAAACGCCATTGTTATCTAATGGATCACTCAATCAGTTAGTATGTACAAATGGGCTTAATTGATTGATTAGATAAAACAATGGAATGATCAAATCTCATAATATACACGTTTAATAATCTCAGAACCTCTATAAATTAATATTCGATAAATTAATATACACTAAAAATCTCTATAAATTAATATAATTTTATAATCCCAAATTGAGTTTTTGGTTCAATTAGTTTCTCGATAAATTAATATTTCTATAAATTAATAAAAAAATATAATTTTGGTGTAGTCCCAACATTATTAATTTATAGAGGTTTCACTGTATGTTATCTATGTTTTACAAAAAATATCCTTTTGGAAAAAAAATTCTTCGCATTATAATTATAGAAAGAGTTCCAATTGTACCCTCTACCCTGAACTCACTATTAATAAATCATCACCATCTAATTAATTATTAAATAAAAAAGCATATATGTTATTATAAAGTTGAGTTTCCTTACTCCTAAGGCATGCCACATGAGCGTCCACATCACTAATTCGGTGTTTGTGGTGGCGACATGTGTTATGGTCAATCAAAACTTAATGTTTTATTAATTCTTGAGTTTAAATGGTTTTATGTGTTTATTACAATCCAAATGCATCTTCTTCAGAAAAATGTATACAAAACCTAGAGAAAGTGGCCATCGTGCAACAATTTCCGTTCAGTCAACTTTCAATCAAAATCTAATGGTTTCACCGGTGACGAACGATTCCGATCAATGTCAGTTGGGAGCTGAATAGACTTCTTTCATCTGGCGCCGTTACGGAAATTAACTTGGTTTCACCGGTGACGAACGATTCTGATCAATGTCAGTTGGAAGATGAATAGACTTCTTTAATCTGGCACCGTTACGGAAATTAACTTGGTTCATGTATCTTCATTAACATTTGCATTAATACATATTCTCTACTTCTCACACGACCTTACATTCAATGAATCCCTTCATTCATTCTTCTGTGTTAATCTTCCATTATAAATATGAAAGTTTTCTTCCAACAAGATCATCAGTTCATTTCTCTTAATAAACAAAACAAAAGGTGATGAAAGAGATATGTTAAGTCCATGGTTGTGCTTAACGGATTGTGATATAAAAGTGATAAGAAACAAAAGAAATGAGATGAGAAACAGAATAAACAAAGAAGAAGATAAATGAGGAGAACGATAGAAGAGGGAAACAGAATAAACAAAGAAGAAGAGAAATGAGGAGAACGATAGAAGAGGGAGATAACTTTTTTTTAGTGAACCATTTTTAAAAAATCTATTTCTATTTAACTCATAATAATTTCCAACATCTTGATGTTGATTTTTCATTATTGTGGCTCCCTAAAAGGTTGTTGGCCTTGATCTCAATGATCAACAGTTAGTGCAGACACTTATGGATAAGAATCTTGTGTGAGTATGCATGATTGTGATTTGTGAGTATATTTCAATTACATCTTTTCCATATCAACTACTGGACTGTGAATTCTATTTAAATTGGCTGCTTCTGTGTCTCCAAAATGGGCTGAATTTTGATATATACGTAGAATGCATTTTTCTTATTATACTTCTAAGTTTGAATATGCATATATCACAATAAAATGAGGATGATGGACGAATGAGCTGAGTGTGGAATACTAAATATGTTCTTACATGAAATTAAAGCGTTTTAGTTTTGTCCAAACATTAACTTATGTCTTATTTAGAACACTCACTTCCCATAACATATATACTCTCATCTCGACAAATTGACACCTGCTAACCTAATAAAAAAACAAAAGTTTCAAATTTAATAAAATTGAATCCTTTATTTTTGTGATGGCATTTCATCAACAAAAATTGTCTAAAAGTTTAACACTATAATTTTTTAAATTTTATTAAGTATTCCACATTTTAATCATCTTTTGTTTAAACCAAATTTATTAGTAAATTATTTAATAATCTAGAATTTATTTTTGATTAATATTTTATTTTAGGTCTAACAAAACATTTGATATCAATCTAAAATAATATTTTATCACATAATTAACAATATAATATCAAATATGTAAGTTTTTAAAATATTCATAAGAAAAAAAGTAATGTAAGATTTTTGTATCAAAAATTATTTTACTTATTATCAAAAATTATCATAATTACAGTAGAATAAACAAAGATAATATGTAAAACTATTATGTATCATGAACATTTTAACATTAAGATAATCATAATCTATGAAAAGAATAAAAAAAATATACACGATAAAAAATAATATCACCTTAAATATACTCTTTAACTGGTATATTTATATATTTTCGGTTATTAACACACCCGTAGAGTGAAGAGAGAGAGAGAGAGAGAGAGTAAATTATGCTAATAGTAAAAATTAGTTGTTTGGTTAATTCTAAATTAAGTAAATAGTATATCTCATATACATCGCTTGCAAATGTAAACATAAAACACAAACCATAAATCATATAAAAAAAATAATCTTGATCACAAGTTAAGTATATCCCGCCCGTAGGGGGGGCCGACCCTAGTATTATTATAAAACACAATTTCTTTCACTTCCAGGGGATCCACATCAGCTGCCAGCGCATAAATTCGTCGCACGACGTGCTGACACGTGTCCAATTAATAAAACGCTATGTCTCGCGTGTAGGCTTCCGTCCGGCTTCTCTTGGGCTTTCACTCTCGCTTTGTTTTGCAGCCCAGGGACCACATAACTTTACATGAACCCTAACCCGTGGTGATTCGTGTTCTTCATTTCACTTCGATCGGCTGAGACGGCGACGATCCAGAGTCTTATCCACATCTCTGCTATTCATCTCTCTCATACTCATTTAAACTACCCATATCCACGATCTCTCTTTCTCCTCCGCCATGTCCCGTCGTCAAATTGACACAATTTTCAGGTGAAATCTTCGTCCCCGTTGCAGTTCCCGGTGACTTCTCCCGCTGTTGGTTTACTTAGGTGGAAGCCGCATTTGATGCTTTCAGGTGAAAAAGATGATTTCAGTCTCTTTAGTTATGCTTGAAGACAGTGTCAACAAGCTCAAAAGTCTCAACACTTGGTAGACGCAGAAATAAAGCTAAGGCCCAGATGATATCGGCGTTTGATTCTCCATCCGATTGGGTATTTAAATCTAACGGATTTGTTTTATATCGGGCCTAGAGCATAATCTCATCCATTTTCCTGTTTGATGTTTGTTTCTTTGATGCTTCTTTTGGATTGCAATTGCGCATGTGGTCATCTACTATGTTTCAGGTGCGTGCATGTTCCCATCTGTATGTTCACTTTCCCATTGTCTGCCAATAGCTTCATTTCCTGCTCAAAAAAGTTATACCCGCTTGCGCATAACAAGAGAGAAGTACAAGTCTGAGTGAGTTCTTCGTTGCCAACACTTTCTCTTTGTTGTTGGGTTTAGGTGTACCTTTTGTTGATTAAAATTTGTTAACGGTCATATATCAGAGGATGAACAAGCACTAGACTATTTCTCACCTCAGATTGATTAACCAAAGACTAAGGGTGAGTGTGTGTATTTGGCGAAGGTTTTCTAAATTTCTCTGGTGAGTGTGATTACACATGAGATCCCTTATTCTTTCTGAGTTTTTGAATCTTTTCTCTTTCACACAAATTGTATTTAGATGAGCGGAATGTGAAGAGTTCATCACGGAAATATTGGAAGTACGAGGATATGGGACACATGTGGAATCACAACAGCCTAGGATTTTTGTATAATGCTGAACTGGCTGAAGAGATAGCTTCTGGCTGCGATTGCATCAACGGAAAAGAGATTAGTGTCCATCATAAATAAGATCGATGGGTCAAGAGCTTCTTCTAAATCAATCAAAAATGCAAAATTCCTTCGTGGGCACCAACAAGCAATAAGGTTCTGCTTACATTCTTTAAAGAAGGTTTCACTCATTCTTTTACGGAAACCAAGTGCCTAATTTTATTGTGATGGTTACATGTCCGAGAAACTACGGTGCGGTACAGTACAATTGCGGTTCAAGCGGAATTAAAGTACGGTATCGGTACGATACAACTGAGGTTTTTTGTAAAAAGTGGTACGGAATATTGTTTGATTGGTGACAATATATTTTTTCAGTATTAAATAATTATTTAAGTTATAAAATAATAATAGTATATAATGTATTATATAATTAATGTTATAAATACTATGTCAATATAATAATATATTTTAAAATTAAAATTTCTTAAATTTACATACTTTTAAAAATAAAAATAAAATAATATTAAATCATTAATTAACAAAATAGTTAAACACAACAAAATTATAAGTAAATTTTTTAAAACTCAAAGTAAAAATACACACAACTTCTTACATAAGTACATATTCTTTAAATAATATTATTAATGTAGAATAATATGTGATTGGTGAAAACTATATGCAATTACTAATCATTAGTAAGATAGTATTAATAAAATTATAAATTTAAATTATTTACTTACTATTAAAATAATATTGAGTCAAATTTATTTACTATAAATATATATATATATATAAAATGTGAATATAATAATTATGTTAAAATGTGAAGAACATACCTAAAAGTTTGAAAACAAAATGGATATATACTATTTTATTAGAATTTTTTCTTTTTGTAAAAGAAAAGATTAAATCCGGGTATATTAAAGATACAGATCTAACCGAGTAGGAGGTGCAGTCCACAGCAGGTCCTCTTCCGGGTATTCATACGGACGTATTCGCAGTCATGATAAGCAGGACAATGTTACTTACTTTCCGTAGCAGGAACATCGAATCTGGAATGTGTTTAATAGTAATTATAATTAATTATATTTACAGTGAGAAAGTTTACATTTAAAAAAAATAGAACATATGCGTTGATGTTTAGGAAGGAATGTTGTTTAACGTAGCTTTTATTATTTAATAGTAAGAAATATTTTGCATAACACAAGTGATTTTAAAGAGAAAGTATAATCTATAATATAAAATTTTGTTTTTTTTCTGAAAATATTTATCTCTTACAAGGTTTTCTTTATCTTTTGAATTTAACCGAAGTATTTACGGATTTACACAATTCATCATATTCTTAATTCATTTCATTTGAACATGTTCAGAAAGAAACACAAAATACTTTACCATTAATATATTGTTAAACGAGTTTAACTTTATCAAAATAATGGAAAATGGTACATATGCATCCTCATAAGATCACATTTACTGAAAAGATGGCAAAAAATTTAGGCATTTTAAAATACTGGATACTACTTGCCTATATATATATCGTTATTTTAGTGTAATGTATCTTTAATTATTTCATTTCACAACTCAAGTTAAAATAATAAAACCTTCAAGAAAATCCTCAATTAATAATTAATATTGACTCACCAACCAATATTTTAGAAAATAAATTTGAACATAAATAACAAAATATAACCAAATAAATTTGCTAGAATTGCCTCCAAAACAATTGAATGACATAAATTGCATATGTAAAGTTATTGTATCTAATAAAATATCTACAATTTAGTCAGCTCTTTTTCAATGAGTAAATAGATATAACATCGTAAATCAAAACTCATATATTATTGACACCTTTAAAAATATACACAATATATTAGCACATACAGAAAAACGAGTGAGAGTACATGTTAAACCCATTTTCAAACTTAGAAATATACACATTTAAAACATGCAGCCAACAAATTAAAATTATTAGAAGGAAATGACATAAAAATGTGACAAAAGTTTTGAAATAAATAATTTGCAACGACGTGTTGTCTTCTCTAACGACGAACATCTTTCCACAAAGTTTCGAAGTAGAGAGTTCACTTTAACAAGGGCGGTCGCGAATAGGAAGATGGATCTTCTGAAAATTTGAAAAATAATGATCAACTGAAAACGCAAAACTCAAAACTACAATAATCCTAGCAAATATTGAGATCAAATTCTGTCCATAACCCCGCGCTTGCGGGGAGGGGGGGGGGTGGGGGGCTAAGCACCTAGTATTAATATAGGTGTGGTTTTCAACTGAACCACTATCTTATGATGAGTTTCTTCTTCACTCTATCGCAACATTTATTTAGCAATCAAATATGCTAATAATGACCAGTTTGAATTTGACCCAAAAAAAAACAAATTACCAGTTTGAACGTACCGACGCCGTATCTCTCACACACGCTGTTTTTGTCTTTACAAATTAAGTGTGCATGGGCCGAAACACAATCTTTGACCAGTGCATTAAAACACCATTGTTATCTAATGTATCACTCAATCAGTTAGTATGTACAAATGGGCTTAAATGATTGATTAAATAAAACAATGGAATGATCATATCTCATTATATACATGTTTAATAATCTTAGTTTACGTGAAACTACAATTTTGTTATCAATCATTATACTATATGTTATCTATGTTTTTATCCTTTTGCAAAAAAAAAAAATTCTTCACATTATAATTATAGAAAAAGTTCCAATTGTACCTTCTACCCTAGACTCACTATTAATAAATCATCATCATCTAATTAATTATTAAATAAAAAGGTATCTATTATTATAAAACACAATTTCTTTCCATTCCAAGGGATCCACATCAGCTGCCAGCGCATAAATTCGTCGCACGACGTGCTGACACGTGTCCAATTAATAAACGCTATGTCTCGCGTGTAGGCTTCCGTCCGGCTTCTCTTGGGCTTTCACTCTCGCTTTGTTTTGCAGCCCAGGGACCACGTAACTTTACATGAACCCTAACCCGTGGTGATTCGTGTTCTTCATTTCACTTCGATCGGCTGAGACGGCGACGATCCAGAGTCTTATCCACATCTCTGCTATTCATCTCTCTCATACTCATTAAAACTACCCATATCCACGATCTCTCTTTCTCCTCCGCCATTTCCCGTCGTCAAATTGACACAATTGTCCAGTGAAGTCTTCGTCCCTGTTGCAGTTCCCGGTGACTTCTCCCGCTTTTGGTTTGCTTAGGCGGAAGCCGCATCTGATGCTTTCCAGTGAAAAAGATGATTTCAGTCCCTTTAGGTATGCTTGAAAACAGTGTCAACAAGCTCAAAAGTCTCAACACTTGGTAGACGCAGAAATAAAGCTAAGGCCCAGATGATATCGGCGTTTGATTCTCCATCCGATTGGGTATTTAAATCTCACGGATTGTTTTATATCGGGTCTACAGCATAATCTCATCCATTTTCCTGTTTGATGTTTGTTTCTTTGATGTTTCTTTTGGATTGTAATTGCGCATGTGGTCATCTACCATGTTTCAGGTGTGTGCATGTTCCCATCTGTATGTTCACTTTCCCATTGTCTGCCAATAGCTTCATTTCCTGCTCAAAAAAGTTATACCCGCTTGCGCATAACAAGAGAGAAGTACAAGTATGAGTGAGTTCTTCGTTGCCAACACTTTCTCTTTGTTGTTGGGTTTAGCTGTACCTTTTGTTGATTAAAATTTGTTTCACGGTCATATATCAGAGGATGAACAAGCACTAGACTATTTCTCACCTCAGATTGATTAACCAAAGGCTAACGGCGAGTCTGTGTGTATTTGGCGGAGGTTCTCTAAATTTCTCTGGTGAATGTGATTACACATGAGATCCCTTATTCTTTCTGAGTTTTTGAATCTTTTCTCTTTCACACATATTGTATTTAGATGAGCGGAATGTGTAAGAGTTCATCACGGGAATATTGGAAGTACGAGGATATGAGACACATGTGGAATCACAACAGCCTAGGATTTTTGTATAATGCTGAACTGGCTGCAGAGATAGCTTGTGGCTGCGATTGTATAAACGGCAAAGGGATTAGTGTCCAACACAAGTAAGATCGATGGGTCAAGAGCTTCTTCCAAAACAATCAAAAAATGCAAAACTCCTTCCCGGGCACCAACAAGCAATAAGGTTCTGCTTACATTCTTTAAAGAAGGTTTCACTCATTCTTTTACGGAAACCAAGTGCCTAATTTATTGTGATGGTTACATGTCTGAGAACTCATTGTATTATATCTGCCTTTTCAATCATCTTAAAGAGATCAAGGAGCCTTGGTTATACCAAGGTATATTATTAATCTGATATTCTTTTTTTTCAATGGACAGGCGTACAAAACAAAGAAATGTTGCAAGTATCGATCAGGCATGGGAAGAAACTTGATATAGACGAGCTAGAGAGCATCGCGAATCTGAAGCTAGTAGATGCTTCCAGCTTAAAGCTAACAAAGCATAACGGGAGGCTGAGAGGTTGTAAAGAGTGTACTACGAAAATGGACAAGTTTGAGGAGGAATGCGCAAGTAACTATCAGGAACAGAGGTTTACCAAACTGAGGCAGAAAAGCTGTATATGTTTCAGAAGATTGAGCTAAAGGAAAATTCAAGGATCGCATCACAAAGCAGTGGTGGTGGAGGAGACCTGTCACATGTGCTTTATAGATGTATGTGCAGATTTTATATCCTAAAAGGCTAAAACTCATATCTTTGTGTTTGTGAATTGAGTGTTTTATACTCTTAATCAAAACTAGTCTTTGACGCGGATGTCTTTCAATAAAAATGAATAATTTATATATTTTAAATACTATATATAATTTGGTTTAGTTTGGATCGGTTTAGGTTTGGCTCGTCGGGTGTTAATATTTATTTTTAAATGTTTTAGAGTATTTTTTTAGATTTATAGTAAATATTTTAAATATTGTTTATATTTTAATGTTATAAATTATGTACTATTGTTATTGAATTTATTGTTAGATTTTTTATTTGGCAAAATTTATTGTTAGATATTATTAATATATTAGTGGTGTGTCCGTGCTTCCCGCAGAATATTGAAAATTCTGTTGTTTTTGTTTTGTTTTACATAACAATGTTTATGTTGTAAATTGACTCTTAGAATTGTTAATTGTTTCCTTAATTTTTTTTGTTTAATTTATATCAAATTATTAGTACTCGCTTATGGTGGTGCTAGCTTTTGAGAAAAAGAAGTTAATGTGCAATATGGAGTTGAACTTTGTATATTGCTTTATAACGCGTGATTGTATTGTGTTTTTTTTGTTGATCAAACGTGATTGTATTGTGTATACTACAAAATATAACATAAAATGGCTGAGCAAATGAATTTGCTGACATACTTATCGAAATAGATGGATAATATATTTTATTAGATGTTTACGTAAACAGTAAACAGGGGCTTATTAAAACTCCAATTTTTTACAGAACTCCAAAATTTAATATGTATAACAAAGAATACCATAAAAATGAATCATCTCAATGACAAATTATTGGCAGGTAGCTGGAGATGATGGAGGCATTTACGGTATAATTATTCTTTAAAAAGATGGTGGAGGCATTTACGGTAAGAAAAACAACGAAAGAGTTTAGCGGTGTTGTTTCTCTGTTAGTGTGCAGTGTGTATCTCTGTTATCGTCTTTTTAATATCTGATTTTCTTTATGTATATATATATATATATATGTGAATGTCCAGTGGACTATTTACAATGAGTTCAGCGGTGAGAAACATCTGTTACCAAACAAAAGGATAAGAAAAACAACGAAATGTCCTAGATGTTGGTGACTTTGTAGAAATCTATCTATAAGCCTTTATACTGTTTAGTATATATTTAAGGGGAGCTTCAGTTCCTCGAAGCTTGATCTATGTTTCTCTTTCCCTGAGACTAAACAACAAAAAGTGTCAAAAACTTTAACTATAACAAAATAAACAAACATAGTATTATTTCTCTTAGAGTGGAAAATAAAATTATACTAACCGCCGTTTCATCTCCCAAGATCATCTCTAGAGAAGGTCTACCATAACTGATTTGTTGCCCTTCATGAGTGAAGAAACTTAACCTGGACACGCCAACCATTCTTGAACGGCTCAACATCTTTGAGTAATGGTATGCTTTTGTTCGAAGTCATTTTCGGATGCTATTGCATATGTGAAGAGTCGGTGTGTTTCTTATATATAGATGTACGTAGTTAGCTAATAGAACCGATATTTTTGCAAAATAAATTATCAATATCTTTTTGATTTAGGAAATCAAAATTTGTATGACGTGATTATAGGAAAAAAAAAACTGCTTTGTTTTATAAAGCTAGCGTGATATTAGGTAGATACCGATGGATACCGAAATTTTAGGATTCGTAATTTTAGTGTTAGTATTGTTAAGGTTTAGTTATGAGACATGAACTAATTAATAATCCAGTTTGTAATTGGATAACTCAGACTTTACAATCAAGTTTCGGTTAATTATTTATGAGAAACGAATTGAATTCTATACCAATATTGTAGTTATCGGTCTAGATATAGACCTTGTCATGGTCTTTAAAGTTGAAAAAATCTAAGCGACCTGAATTCTATACCAAGATGATTGTATGTAACGGAAGTTGTTCTCATAACTGTTATCGCAATGAACTATATACAATGTGAATTTAGAGTTCTTAATTATCAAAATTTTGGTTTGCTAACACAAAATAGCCGATTTATCAATTTATTTTATACAACACAATTGCTATGAAAACAGGTTAAGGGCAACAAATGATAATATAGATATATCCCGGTTTGTGAATGTACATCATTTTGTGCAAGAAGAAGCTTCGGTCGTCGGTTGGGAAAACAAATTTATTGTTAACAGATTCTTCTAAAATAGTGACTAACGGTTTGGTTTAATTTTGATTTAGTTTATTTAAAAATCAATACTATTAAAACAGGAGAACTTTTTATCGACTATGTTTTGGACTATCAAAAAAGTCATAACAGTCCAACTAAAATAATTTCATTAGTTATTATCATATAATATTTTTCTAATCTAACAAATATCTATTAATATTTCAAGATTTGTAAAATATAATTAATTTAACCTCCTATTTTTTTTCTTACAAATAACTTAATAATATTTTCAAAATAAGATATCTAAAAGATATTGTCAAGTATCCTTTTCTAAGATTTTATTATAAAAATATCTTTCAATATCTTTTATTTAAGATGTAAACATAAATTCTTTTAATATTTATTTTAAATAATAAAATTCGTAATTAATATTAAATAAATTATTAACGAATATTAATTCTTTCATAATAGAATAAGAAATAATATTCCCATAATATTTATATTCATAATTAAATTAATAAATCAACTAATAAATATAAAGTAACTTAATTCATTTATTAAATATTTTATAAATCATAAAATTAAAGAATAACATACATTCATGAATTTTACCACATACTTCAACGTATTAAAATAAAATATTAAAGTAATATATATAAAATAATAAATAATTACATATTTAAATTTGAGTATTAAAATAATTGATATAGTATGATACGGGTTGAATGGAGATGTTTTATTTATATAATAATAAAATAAATTTTGACCAATATAAAATTAAAAATATTTTTACTATAATTTACAGTTTTAAATATAAGTAAATAATGACGGTTTTATAAATGAATTATTTTTTTGTCAACTATAAATTAATTATCTTACTTTCAACAAATTATATTTATTAATTTTAATTTAGGTATCTATTAAAACATTTTTAATAAAATACATGTATGAAATTTCTAATTTTCAGTAAATAAATTTTGGAAAAACTAATCCCATAGATCCGGTCGGGTAAACACAAGTATAATTATATTAAGTTATTTCATAAATAACTGAACGGTTTATATATCTCTTGAACCAAAAAGAAAAACTATAATCAAACTGAAACCGAAATCCAAAAAGAAAGACAACCTAAAACAAAAACCGAAAACCAAACATTATATTTAAACATATTGGTGAACAAAAGGACGGGTTAATAAATTTGTTGACTAAACTAATTTCAAACATTTAACAAACGAGGAAGATCAATACATAAGATGATGACAAAAATAAAATCTTGCCCGCCCTTTGAAAGGGCGGGTCAAACTCTAGTGAAAATATTAATTCAGTGGCATAAGTTGGTAATTTTTGAGGAAAACTAAAGGCTATTTCTTTTTTGTACTTCAATTTTAATAGATTAGATTTGTTCTGAAGACTGTGTAGTACACGGATAAAAATAATAAATTTGTGTTCTAAGTTTCTTTAATTTTGTGTAAACACTAGATCTCTTAACAGGAGTATAATTAGCAATGTGGAATCTTTCTCTGGCCAAGAAGCATTGCTTAAATTTGGAGAGTCATGGTTTAGTTTAAAGTATTAAAAGACCACAACATAGTTATGTTCATACTCTGCAACATTTGATCTCGGAGACGAAACAGTCCCTGACAAAAAGAAAACAAGCTTCTATAAGTTCTCATGTTTATCAAAGAAGATGTGTATGATTGAAGTACGGTTGCTAGCTCCTGTATTTTTGGCTGTAGATCCAGGTATCTATATTTATTTGTATATATAAAATTCTATAAAAGAAAATTGTAGTGAATCATTTATCTTAATATTTATTTGTATGCGTACCTAGATTGGTTAACTTACTTTATGTTAAGAGAAATGTTACTACTTTCTAAGGTTCAGATGTTTGTCGATTATATTGCTTATAGATAGCAAATTATATTATTGTTTGATTTACATTTTAAGTAACAAAAGGAAATTACATTATTTCCATCTAGAAAAACATAAAAAAATGTTCAAAATATGGGTTACTTTATTTTTACCAAAAAAATTACTCCCTTATGAATACATTCCTCCTACCAGGTTTCTGTTTAAGAAGAAAAACATAAAAGGCAAAGTAATATATATTCATCAGTAGAGACGAAGCATGAAACAGCTATTATCTGTGGTCAGAGTTCCATAATTTTAACTATAGTGTAGCTACCACCTATTTGTCAAATTTCAAACTAAATCAAATGATATATCAAACTCGCATACATGCTTCACAAGAACAAATGTAAAAATATAAAAAAATAAACAAAAAATGTTTATTAAACAATATATCAGGCTATCATACATGCCTCACAAGAACAAATGTAAAAAATATTAAAATAAATAAAACAAACAATGTTTATTAAACGTATACTCTAACTGTTGAAATAATTTTAAAATTTACATTCCGCCCGTAGGGCAGGCCGACTCTAGTTATTTTAATAAAGAGTTCTTTTTTGCGTGTGGGAAAATCGCTAAGTTCATCGATTTTCAGATAATTTATGTGTTGTTTTATAATCACTTATTCAAGTAGTTTTCTTTTTGTACGAATATCCAAGATAGTTAGGCAGAAAAGATATATACAATCTAATATAATATTTATTTTAATCTTTAATTTGAGCATTTAATCTGAAGAAAATAATTGTATATGTGAGAATTTCTTAACAAAAAATTCGGTTCATCTATATCATCAAATGACATAACTTTCTACAAAAGCTTCAAGATTGAAATGTGATATATTTTCTAATAGATTTTATTACACTGAAAGACACTTTTTATCTTTTCAATAACACCCAAAGACACATGCCACTTGAGAGACACATTTTTGTTGTTGTTTGTCTTTTTTATCCTTTAACTACATTTGATTTTCTTTATTTTTCTTTCACTCTTTATTTTGTAATTTCTTCTTTCTCCTTTCACTGTCTTCTCTCTCTTACGATGTATGGTCTCCATTTAATTTAAAGATGTTTTGACCTTACTTATTAAATATTTCTTGACAATGATGAAGAATCTCAATATGAAAAAGTGCAGATTAAATTCCGGTGAGACAGCCATGGATTCCGAACTCAAGGTTTTCGTGGATGGTCAGCGGTGTTTGTTGTCTTCTGGGGGACAATAGAGAGCAGCACGTTGCAAGCTTTCTCCTTCTGATCTCCAAGCATCTCTACCCTTGAACAACTCAGGAACTCTGCAACTAACGGTAACATCTCTATCTTTTATGTGAGTTTTTATTTTAAAATTTATTTTCAGATCTGTGCTTAGTTTATGTTATCTTTATCATCTAATTATTCAAAGTTTGAATCTTTTGTTGATTAATTTCAATTTTCAATGATATTTCATATTTGGTTTTAGAGAGAGTGTATGTAGATGTGGTTGTCTTGAATTTGCAAGAAGTGGATGGTGTTGTTGTGGACAGTGGACTTGTGGACGTGGTTATCAACAAAAAGCGAGGTGTGGATGTGGCTGCTAGGGGTTTCGGAAGTGTGGATGTGAGATTGCTGTTATGGGCAGTGTGGACAGGAGATTTGGGGTAGAGGTGCAAAGAAAGATAACTTGCAGACGTGGGATCCATGGAAACTGCACAAGCCTCTAGCTTCTCGACTATATTATCCATAAGCTGGATTGACAAACGAGGTGGAGAGGACCGACTACATATGAATTAAAAACACACAGAAAAAAAACACAAGTTTCAGGGTCAGTAATCATAATTCCTCAATAGAAAGAAAGTTGAGAATTACCTTTTCTGAAAAAAAAATTTGGCTGTTTTGAAGTTTCTGGAATTTTTTTTTTTTTGCTGTTTGAAGGAGATTATAATTTTTTTTCTTGTTCGTATGCTTCCTATGGAGGTACAAGATGTCTCTTCATTCCACTCACCTATTGCAAGCCAATATGCTGTTGAACGCTACTCTAAACCAGTCCAAAACGTGAGTGACCAAAACCCTCTGCTTCCTCACCTGTCCACACATCACTCCTCCAAACATTACCGTCCACACATCAAATGTCCACATACCATGCATCGCCAATATACACATCACCCGAACAAAATTCACTCTAACACAATTCAACCGACCACAACTCAGCCATCCACAAGGGCAATTTTGCACCTCAACACCGAACACAAGCAATTAAGTCAAATCCTGGTCAAACTAACCTATTCTCCAAGATTCAATCTCATCCATCAGATTTAATAGTAACCATTTTAATCCAATGGTGAAAAGCTTCATCCATTCAATTTAATAATAACCTTTTTAATCCAACGATGGAAAATAGAGTCTTTTTTCCTATAAACCTAGAAACATAAATGCAACAAAAATTATTTAATTGGAAAAGTGATTAAAAAAACAGGTTGTTTTTCCAACGAAACATTACCATTTCTTATAAGGGCAATATTGACAAAACAACTCATTGGTCTCCCAATATAAAGCAAAGATAAACGGTGTCTTTCCATGTAAGGAACTCTTTCTGATATCTTGAGTGAGGACATGAGCATTGGCAGCTCTTGGAGGGGGTTCACACGCGGCCCGAGAAAAAAACAATATTAAAATATGCTACAATAACGAACCTGGCTCGTCACGCCCCTTCCGGATGAACCCGGGTTGCCACGTGGCGGCCCATCATTGGTCAATCTTTTTTTTTAAAAAAAAAAATCAAAAAAAAAGTAAAGAAAAATAATAAAAAAATTTATTTATGAATCCCATGGAGGGTTCATCAATGCGCGTGCTCTGATGAGATAAAAATTCAAAAAGAATTCGTAGGGATATCTAGTAGCCTAATATCTAGACGACTTAGATTTTCTACGACATTACCTTTTTCATTTTCTTGTCTAGATAACAACCATTTCTTGTTGTGGGTCTAGTATACAAGATCATTTGAAACTATACTGAATTTCTGTGCAAATTTTAAATAAAATCATGCAGTAATTAAAGAACCAAACCTTTAATTTTTAACATATTTTTCTCTGATAAAAGCTGTGTGTCAGGTCTAATCAACATTTCAGTGAACTACGTATGTGTGAGGTAATATATGAGTGTTAACCCTTAAACGATATGCTCAAAATGAAAACAGTATCCCACATATGGTCTCGAAATATCGCCAATATCATAATGCCACTTTATATTGACATTTGATCTTAATCACTTCTAAGGAGTGGAGAGTTTGATAAACTCTTGTTGTGGATTTACACCTATATGATAAATAAATAAATTTGAACTGACCTATACAATAAATTTGCTAACGACTGTCACTGCAATATCATAGTTATTAATTATTACAAAAGCATTGGTTTATCCTGCGATATGTAAATATATAGTCATAGTAATTATTTATTACAACACGCATGCATTTTAATATCTTTTCGCCGTACATGCATATTATCTATTTACCTTCAGATAACTGATAATTCTAACACGCAGTATTTGTTTTTACAATTAACACACATATTTGATTGGCAGAGCATTAGCATAAGCATTATACTCGTTATTATACAATCAACATTTATCACAAAAACATTTACAAGAATATTTAGAAAATGCTAATGCTCTCCAAAAATGCTCTTTTTTTAACACAAAAACTTATATTAAGAAATCAAAGCAGTCGAGTGTTAACCAAAGGAGGATACACCATTACAGATAGCAGCTTTTGCCAATGAACCTGCATCAGAATTTAAAGAACGAGAGATGAAATAGAAAGCATGAAATTCAAACATAGAGGATAGGATGTCGATGTCCCGGGCTATTCCGTAGAGTTCAACCGGTGAAGACTTCGACGATATTGTTTTGATGAGCAATTGGCAGTCTGAGTAAATGCATGAGATAGGGCCAAACGAACTGCTAAAGCTTCCGCGATCAGAACCGAGGGAGTATAGTCGACGCACCTTGAACCATGCGGAGTAACCATTTGATCAGAGTTTCGAAACAGCCATCCACAACCAGTAGCGCCATCTGATTGTCGCCAAGCAGCATCTGTGTAGACGGAGATCACATCATTTCTTGTAGTGGTGGTTGATGAAGCCGGTACTAGAGCTGGTTAGTTATAGGCGAGGGTTGTCTAAGCTCCATTCTCTTGCACTTCTAATAGCCGTAGTCAAAACTTCCAGGACCGAAGCCGATTTATTCTCAAAGATCAATCTGTTCCTTGCTGTCCAAAGGCTCCAACAAACCCACATAAACAAAGGAGATGACACTCCCGTAGGAGGTAGACAGTGCTCTTTTAGACCCGCTATCACTGCTTCTTCCAAGGAGAGGAACCTGGCGGGATCGAAACCGTGATGGAAAGGAGTCAGAGCCCAGACCTCCTTGGCGAAATTACATTCGAGGATAAGGTGACAAGCTGTTTCCTGTTCTCCACATCGCTTACATAGTACAAGATTGGCGCATCCCCTTCTTTCAAGGTTTGCACCTAAAGGAAGAGCCCCTTGGAGCAATTTTCACATGAAGAGCTTGATTTTAGGTAGGCAGGGGGATGACCAAAACTTTCTGGTCCATTCTAAATCTGGTATAGGAACTGTCCCATAGTCGAGCTCCACTTTCCTCTTAGTGGCTACATAATATCCAGATTTTGTTGTATAGATGCCAGCCCTGTTCGCAGTCCATACAAAAGCATCAGATGCGCCGAACTTGCTTGGTAGGATACTCAGTATTTCTTTTTTAATGAGGGGGAAGAGAACATTTACTTTGCTGGTGTTCCAGTTGCAGGAGCCTCTGGTCAACAGATCAGATACCATGAGGTCCTGATCCGCTTCATTTGGAGGACCAACGGGAGTTCCAAACTCTGGTAGAGTTCCCATCCCCTACAGCTTTACCTAGATGGGTGATAAGGATATCCTTTCCCATAAGCACACTCCTCCACCCATGTGATGCATTAGAAATCGGGGACACCTCTAAAAAATTAGCATTTTGACAATACTTTCCTATCAGCACACGAGATAACAAGCAGTCCGGAGCAGAAACAAGTCGCCAAGCTTGTTTGGCCAATAAAGCAATATTAAAGAGCTGGATGTCTCGAATCCCAAGCCCTCCCATCAGCTTGGGTAAGGTTAACTTACTCCAAGAAATCCAGCAGATTTTTTTCTTATCCGCAGAGTCCCAAAAGAATCTCGTAAGAGCTGATTGAATCCTTTTACAAAGGCTCATAGGGAGCTGGAAACAGGAACTGGCATGGGAGGGGATGGCAGTGAGGACTGAAGTAAGCATAACCAGCTTACCTGCTGGTGAAAGCTGTCGCGATGACCAGCTGGAAGCTTTAACCTGAATGCGGTTCACGATCGAGGTGAAGAGATCCTTTTTCCGCCTTCCAAAATGTTCGGGCAATCCCTAGATGTGATTTGACACGAGATCATGTCTCCTGGGGAGTTTTCGTCGAGAAGGTGATTGAGGATTTGTTGACATTTATCTTCTGTCCCAATGCTTGCTCGTATCTGCGAAGAATATCCATAAACACCGAACAGCTCTCCTCATCTGTCTTCAGAAAAACATGGTATCATCCGCGAAAAATAGATGGTTGATTCTAGGAGATCTATGAGCTGCCCGGATTCCTGCTAGATGTCCACTAAGTTGAGCCAGTTTGCATAGGCCAGAAAGCACCTCACTGCATAGAATAAATAAGTACGGTGATAGGGGATCTTCTTGTCGTATTCCTCTCGTCGGGGCGACTTTCCCATGAGCAGCGTTATTTAAGAGGAAGGAGTATGAGACCGAGCTGCAGCAGTGGGTAATCAGGTCAGTCCACAGAGACGAGAATCCCAACCGCAGTAACACCTTCCGGATAAAAGACCACTCTAAACGATCATATGCCTTGCTCATGTCCGTCTTTACGTGAAGTATTTTTCACCGCACCAGACTGTTTGAGGAAGTGAAGCAGTTCATGAGTGATCAAAACATTGTCTGTAATGGCTCTTCCCAGAACAAATGCTGACTGGTTTTCGGAGATGATACTATGGAGGACCGGCTTCAATCTCAAAGACATCAACTTGGATATGATCTTATACGAAATATTGCAGTGTGCTATAGGACGGTAATCTGACACCAGTTTAGGTCCCGTCACCTTAGGGATCAAACGAACATGAGTTTCGTTGACCCGATGCGGGAGTAGTCCCGTGGAAAAGAAATCCACCACGTCCTTTTGTATAGCAGCAGCAACAGTCTCCCAGTTTGCTTGAAAGAAACAGGCTGAAAAGCTCTCCAAGTGTTCTTTACTCAATGCTTTCATGTGGAACTTTTGGTAGAGCATTTGGAGTTAGAATATATAAAAATTTAAAAATAATTTTATATAATTAATTTATTTCATTATCAGAAAAATGAATTTACATTTTTAAAAATAAAAGTTGTGATTAATTACTTAAACTTTTTAAAAGGAACAATATTTCACATTTTAAATATAATATAATTTATATAATTACACATTTCATTCACTTTTAATAAAACATAAAATAATATATATTTATATATTATATATTAGAAAATAAACATATCTATATTATTTATAAAAATAAATTATCCATCATATATTAAGTTTTATGATAATATTATATATGAATCATTTAATGTTCTACCAATAAATAAATAATGATAATTTATATATAATTAGTTTATTTTATTTAATAATATCAAAAATTATTTTATATCCAAAATAAATTTATATTTTAAAATAATATTTACATTTTTTTTAAATAATAACATTTAAAATTTAATCTAATTTTATTATTAAATAAGACTCATTATTTTAATAAAATATATATTATTAATATATATTATAATTTAATATATATTATTTTAAAATAAATGTATTATATATTAACTTTTATGATAATTTAAAAATTGTATACTACTGCTCTACTAATCATTTTATTAAAAATTTTAATAAGAGCATACAGCTTCTATAGGATATTGTTACTACTAGGTGGAAAAATTAAATAGTAGAACAAGTGCTTTCTCCTTTGGAAGCATCACAAAGGTCCACGCGCATTCGCGAGTGACAACACTGAGAGTGACAGAGATACACACCTATATGTGTATGTTATGTATACACAAGTTTGTATATACCAGAGTATTGCCATTTTTTACGTGTGGAAAAATATCAGCATAAATACAAAATTGTAAATGTGATAATTAGTGGGGGCAGATGGAGATTATGGAATATATTACATCTAATTAACTACTGCCACCTTAATCGCATATTTGACAAAAAAAAGTTTGTCGTTTACTTCTCTTATTCATTACAGGATGTAACTACAACTACGATGGAGAAATAAAGATTTCAACGTTTACCTTTGAAAGATGCCTAGAAACTAATTTGACACCAATTCACAGTCAAGTTGGACACAATCTGTCACTCCAACTTTGGTTTTGCATTCCACAATGAAGAAACTTTGTTTGTTGGAAGTAAGATTGAAGATAACTTCGAGAGCAAATCGTCCTAATCTTATTTGAGTGTGGACTACTAGATAAATTTAGTTTAGGAGTTATCTAACTAAGTTATGTGAGTTTAGGAAAATTATAAGATCTATACAAGGAGATATCAACTTGTGATATCACTTAATGAATTGTGAGAGATCTTTGTGAGAGCCTAAGTTTTGAGAAAGTTTCTTAAGCTAATAATAAGAAGTGAATTTTTCTTATTGATCTTTAAGGTTCATATATCGAGTTCATACGTTGAGATTGATACAATAATTGGTATCAGAGTCAAACCATGGGAGAAATTACACCGACCTCAATCTCGACTTCGTTGGCAAAGATAAAATATGGAGGAGGAGGAGTCATAAGTTGTCCGATGCTCACATCATCAAACTACACTGTATGGACCATCCGAATGAAGCTTTTTCTTAAAGTACAAAAGGCGTGGGAAGTAATAGAGACAGAGTCGACCGAACTTGAAAAGAATGATATAGCAACCGCACTTATCTTCAGCTACATACCCGAAACACTTGTTCTTCAGATTGGCGAGTTAGATAATGCAAAGAAGGTCTGAGAATCTATCAAATCAAGACATATGGGAGCCGACAGAGTGAAGGAAGCACGATTACAGACCTTAACTGCAGAGTTTGAGCGATTGAAGATGAAAGATTCAGACACAGTTGATGGCTTTGTGGGAAAGCTAGCAGAGATCGCTTCAAAGTCAGCTGCATTAGGAGAGAACATTGAACAAGTTAAGCTGGTGAAAAAGTTTCTTCATAGCCTTCCATCAAAAAAATACATCCATATAGTGGCTTCAATCGAACAGCTATTGGATCTCAAAGAAACTAGTTTCGAAGACATTGTTGGACGTCTAAAGGCATATGAAGAAAGAATAAATAATGAAGAAGAAGCTAATAACGACCAAGACAAACTAATGTACGCTAACATGGAACCTCCACAAGCAAACTCAAACCGAGAATACGGAGACTATCGAAGCAGAGGACGTGGAGGAAGATCCTATGGCAGGGGACGCAGTCGTGGAAGGTCATACAGAGAGTTAGATATGTCTAAAGTGGTTTGTTTCAGATGTGATAAGATGGGACACTTTGCCTCAGGATATCCGGATCGTCTATTGAAACTTGAAGAAGCATACGAAAACCGCAAAGAAGATGAGACTCATAAAGCAGAGGACTTACTAATGCATGAAGTGGTATACTTAAACGAGAAAAACATCAAGCCTGAAGAGTTTGAAGCCTGCAACAATCGAGATAATCTATGGTACCTAGACAATGGAGCTAGCAACCACATGACCGGAAATTGCAGTTACTTCAAGACACTTGACGAGACTATCACAGGGAAGGTGAGATTCGGCGATGAATCACGTATTGATATCAAGGGAAAAGGATCAATCGTTTTCATAGGCAATGGAAAAGACCCTAAAACACTCGCTGATGTATATTTCATTCCAGAACTACGAAGCAACATCATTAGCCTTAGTCAAGCAACTGAATCCGGATGTGATGTTCGAATGAGAGAAGATTATCTCACTTTGCATGATAAAGATGGGATCCTGATCGCTAAAGCCAAGAGAGCAAGAAATCGCTTATACAAAGTAACCATGGAGATCATGGACACAAAGTGTCTGCAACTGGTGTGTCCCGACGAGTCTATAGTATGGCATGCGAGACTCGGCCATATTGGAAGAGAGACACTAAAGATGATGGTGAGAAAAGAGCTAGTTATCGGCTTACCACAGCTAAAGGCGGAAAAGGAAACATGTGCGTCATGTTTGCTTGGAAAACAATCAAGACGACCATTCCCGCAGGCAAGTAGTTATCGAGCTGAAGAGGTACTAGGTCTCATACACGGTGACCTATGTGGTCCCATCACACCGTCCACTGCAGGAAGCAACCGCTTTATATCTTGATCGACGATTGCTCTCGATACATGTGGACCATACTTATGAAAGACAAATGAGAAGCATTCAAAAAGTTTAAAACGTTCAAATCCATGGTCGAAAGCGAGACAAGAGCACAAATCAAGACATTCAGGACATATAGAGGTGGAGAATTTACTTCCACAGAATTCAATGGGTTCTGCAAAGCATCTGGTATAGTCAGGCATCTCACGGCTCCGTACTGACCGCAACAAAACGGCGTAGTAGAAAGGCGAAACAGAACACTCATGGAGATGACGAGAAGCTTGATGAAACATATTAGCATGCCTAACTACCTATGGGGATAAGCGGTGAGGCACGCTACATACCTTATCAACCGTGTATCAACTCGTGCACTCCCATCTAGCACACCCTATGAATCGTACAAGAAAAGGAAACCGAGCATAACACATCTAAGAGTGTTCGGCTGCGTGTGCTATGCCAAAATTGACACACCGCACCTCAAGAAACTTGATGACCGGTCTCGAGCTCGTGTTCACTTGGGAACTGAACCAGGCTCAAAGGCATACAGACTTCTTGATCCCACTCATCGAAGAATAGTTGTGAGCAGAGATGTAAGTTTTGATGAGAAGAAGTGTTGGGAATGGAACGTTTCAGCAGCAGAGATGAGTGAGGAACAGCCTGGTATGTTCAAGGTAATGATTGGAGAATTTGGAAACAATGGAATACGAGAAGAGGATGTCGATACAGAGCCGGAGGATGAACAACCTGAAACAGAGGAAGGAGTACTCGTCCCAACAACAGTAACTCATGATGATGAGAATGAAGAATTACCAAGAAGATCTACGAGAGTTACAAAGAGACCTAGTTACTTAGATGACTATGTGTTGCAGAGGAAGACAGTGAGTACTTCTTGCTTCTACTTGATGAAGAACCATGAGATCTTAGCGAAGCACTGAAAGAAAAGGTTTGGAAAGAGGCATGTGAGGACGAAATCAGTAGCATAATCAAGAACGGTACATGGACGTTGGTTGATCTTCCCGTTGGAGCAAAAGCAATTGGTTTAAAGTGGATATTCAAGATCAAACGCAATGCTGATGGCACCATAAACAAATACAAGTCAAGGCTGGTTGCCAAAGGTTATATCCAGCGTTATGGGAAGTTTTCGCACCAGTGGCGAGAATAGAAACCGTTAGGTTTATCATAGCCTTGGCTGCATCGAGATCATGGGAGGTACATCACTTAGACGAAAAGACGGCGTTTCTCCACGGTGACTTAAAGGAAACCTTATATGTTAAGCAACCAGAAGGTTTTGAGATACAGGGAAGTGAAGGGAAAGTATACAAGCTACACAAAGCTCTTTACGGTTTAAAGCAAGCGCCTAGGGCTTGGAACGAGAAATTAAACCAAGTTCTTCTTGGTCTCAAGTTCACTCGGTGCCATAAAGAGCCTTCTCTGTACAAGAAGACCGAGGAGAAGAATACACTCTTAGTGGCCGTATACGTAGACGATCTTTTGATCACCGGCTCTAGCCTCAGTCAGACACAGAGTTCAAAGGCAACATGTCGAAACAGTTTGAGATGAGTGATCTCGGGAGACTAACTTACTACTTAGGAATTGAGGTGACTCAATGTGAAGAAGGTATTATGCTCAAACAAGAAAGATATGCAAAAAGAATTCTTGATGATGCAGGTATGAGTGCGTGCAATCCCGTGCAGACTCCAATGGAATTTGGACTCAAACTTTCTAAATCGCCTGATGAAGAGGACGTTGACGAGAAGATTTACAGGAGAATGATCGGGTGTCTCAGATACTTATGCCATACACGCCCAGATCTTTCATTCTCTGTAGGAATTCTGAGCAGGTATATGCATAGCCCAAAATCATCGCATGCTGCAGCACTGAAACAGGTCTTACGATATCTGAAGGGAACAACGTCTTATGGTCTTGTGTTCAAACGCTTCAGTAGTATGAGTTTGGTCGGAGATAGCGACAGCTCTCATAACATAGACAAGGATGTTGGACAAAGCACCACTAGTCATGTTTTCTATCCCAATAACTGTCCAATAAGTTGGTGCTCACAGAAGCAGGAGACAGTCGCTTTATCATCGTGTGAAGCAGACTTTATGGCCGCCACAGAAGCTGCAAAGCAAGCTATATGGTTGCAGGATCTACTTGAAGAAGTGGCTGGCGAATCAAGTAAGAAAGTGATGGTAAAGATAGAAAACAAGTCTGCTATCGCTCTTACAAAGAATCCGGTCTTCCACGGCAGAAGTAAACATATACATAAAAGATATCATTTTGTTAGAGAATGCATAGAGAATGAGCAAGTCGACATACAACATGTACCTGGCAGTGAACAAAAGGCGGACATCTTCACTAAAGCATTGGGAAGAATCAAGTTCAAAGAAATGAGAGAACTAATTGGAGTTCAAGACTTGGAAGAAGTTAAATTCAATCTTAAAAGGGTGAATGTTTGGAAGTAAGATTGAAGATAACTTCAAGAGCAAGTCGTCCTAATCCTATCTGAGTGTGGACTACTAGATAAACTTAGTTTAGGAGTTATCTAACTAAGTTATGTGAGTTTAGGAAAATTATAAGATCTATATAAAGAGATATCAACTTGTGATATCACTTAATGAATTGTGAGAAATCTTTGTGAGAGTTTAAGTTTTGAGAAAGTTTCTTAAGCTAATAATAAGAAGTGAGTTTTTCTTATTGATCTTTTCTTATTGATCTTTAAGGTTCATACATCGAGTTCATACGTTGAGATTGATACAATATTGTTACGGGCGATTTTATCAATGACATGTCTTTATTATATGAAAATGTTTCTTACATATATATACGAAGTATATTAAGATCAACAACGCATATTTATCCTTCCTAAATATAGTCTCGTCTTTAAATGTGTTAAATCAGTTGAGTTGACGGCCGAGTTTGAATAAATGTGTATTCTGATGTCACTAGCTTTTGAATTCGCTTCGCAAGCAACATTGGGATTATCTGTTCCAACACAGTCAATCTATCAACTATGCCTAATGGCCATAATCTACGAAAACATCAAGTTTAAAGCTCTTTTTTTAAAAAAAAAAAACGGGGCAGGGCGAGTTTAAAGCTCTTTTGTTTCTTCTATTTTCTCCAATTTCATTTTTGTGTTTATATAAATAAGAGACATCAGACATGTAGCATATTATGCGGAGGAATCTCCATTTTCTACAAGTTAGAAATTTGAGAGTTCCTGGATTGGAATAGTCTAAATAGTTGGATTAGTGTCTAACAAAAACATACAATTGGATAAGTGTTTCAGTTTTTATATCTGTCTTTTAAGGTTAAAAGTCAGTAGTTTGACAATATCTACTCCCGTCTACGTTTAGTGTTATTTATCAATAATAATTGATAGGCTCACTATATATGCTTATTGTTAATCTTAATTCTTAAAAGCATTATTATTACTTAGCCTTTTGTAATTGACTCATTTTCTCATACAAACATTACAGTGACACCTATATAAGGGATATAATTTTAGTAATATATAAAAGGGTAAGGGTTAATCTATTTATCCCCAATTAGTTAATTTCATGATAAATCTGGATCTAACATGAGATCATAACCCATATCCTAAACATTTTAAACCCTTAATTAATTTAACTCTCCGACCAAGTATAACTATCACTACTATTAAAACAGGAGAACTTTTTATCGACTATGTTTTGGACTATCAAAAAAGTCATAACAGTCCAACTAAAATAATTTCATTAGTTATTATCATATAATGTTTTTCTAATCTAACAAATATCTATTAATATTTCAAGATTTGTAAAATAGAATTAATTTAACCTCCTATTTTTTCTCTTACAACTAACTTAATAATATTTTCAAAATAAGATATCTAAAAAGATATTGTCAAGTATCCTTTTCTAAGATTTTATTATAAAAATATCTTTTAATATATTTTTATTTAAGATGTAAACAGAAATTCTTTTAATATTTATTTTAAATAATAAAATTCGTAAGTAATATTAAATAAATTATTAATTAATATTAATTCTTTCATAATAGAATAAGAAATAATATTCCCATAATATTTATATTCATAATTAAATTAATACATCAACTAATAAATATAAAGTAACTTAATTCATTTATTAAATATTTTATAAATCATAAAATTAAAGAATAACATACATTCATGAATTTTACCACATACTTCAACGTATTAAAATAAAATATTAAACTAATATAAATCAAATAATAAATAATTACATATTTAAATTTGAGTATTAAAAATAATTCGATATAGTATGATACGGGTTGAATGAAGATGTTTTATTTATATAATAATAAAATAAATTTTGACCAATATAAAAATTAAAAATATTTTTTACTATAATTTACAGTTTTAAATATAAGTAAATAATGACGGGTTTTATAAATGAATTATCTTACTTTCAACAAATTATATTTATTAATTTTAATTTAGGTATCCATAAAACATTTTTAATAAAAATACATGTATGAAATTTCTAATTTTCAGTAAATAAATTTTGGAAAAAACTAATCTCATAGATCCGGTCGGGTAAACACAAGTATAATTATATTAAGTTATTTCATAAATAACTGAACAGTTTATATATCTCTTGAACCAAAAAAGAAAAAACTATAATCAAACTGAAATCGAAATCCAAAAAGAAAGACAACCTAAAACAAAAACCGAAAACCAAACATTATATTTAAACATATTGGTGAACAAAAAGACGGGTTAATAAATTTGTTGACTAAACTAATTTCAAACATTTAACAAACGAGGAAGATCAATACATAAGATGATGACAAAAATAAAATCTTGCCCGCCCTTTGAAAGGGCGGGTCAAACTCTAGTTGTACTTAAACCTATCGACTTAATATAAATGTCTTAAATAACTTACTTCACTTATACTGTATATACAAACTTTTAATTTGGTAATTGTTTCATTGTTATAGCTAACTAAGAAGCGCTACATAATGCCTTTTTGACTCATTATTGATGAGTCAGTTTCCTCCCCGCAATTATATATGGATGTATTTGTAGATATCATACAAGTTATTACAACGTATAAAGTAGTGTAGCAAGAAGCATAATTATAAGAATGTGGCCGTGGAATATGGCTCCATAATTATCTTATATAATAAAATTGAACTATCTACCTGATTAAGTTGTCCACGTCAGCAAGGAGGGTTGGGGGTTTTGCGCCACGTCAGCAAAATATTTTTTTTGTTATCAATAAATAGAAATGATTAAGAATAACAAAAAAGTGCATTTACGATTTTATTTTTCGACTTTTCTCATATCTTTATCAATTATTTTATTTTCTGTATAATATGAATCAATATGTTTAAAAGAAAATGTATAAGAGAAACTAAATGTGTCAATTGACTAAAAAAATATTATATAAGGTAGAAGTAATTTTTAATTCACATGTTAAATTTGAACTATAATTTGAGTTAATTAATGTATTTTACTCACTGATTATAATAAAGATAGAATCAACATTGAGAAAATGTAAAATAATGACAAATGGATCATATATTTATAAAATTTAACAAAAACAATTCCAACAATAATAATAAATAAATCAATATAATGTTACTTTAATATTTAGTTTAAAGTAAACTAAATATTTTTAAATATATTTTACCAATTAATCAATGAAAATAATATTTCAACTATTCTATAAATTAAATTAAATTTAAAATAGAATAATTTTCTTATAAACTTACCCGCCCGTAGGACGGACCAACCCCTAGTTTATTAATATAGTTCATTTTGTGAATGGATAAAGGCAAACGAAAAGACATTTCGTTACAGAAAAATAAAAATAAAATAAAAGAAGAGAGCTTTACCTCAAAAATCAAAGAAGTCCTTTTTCATTGCTTAATATGTCCAATGAGCTGACCAAATTTCACCAAACTCATCCCTAATATGTCCACCAATTAAGTAATAAATTAACTTCAAAATATGAGCTAAATTAAATAACGAATATCTTTACAAAAAGGTGAATAAGTTGGTTGAGAGAAGTAGAAAGATAGCGTTGTCTTGATTGTGGCATCAAAATATCATCAAACAATAGCACACCCAATAAATCCTTAAGAACTGGCTTGCTCGATCACTGACTACGTGTGTCCTTAAACTTCTCGGACGACCGGTAGTTGTAACGTGCAACTCGTGATTTTTCTTACGTAGTTTGATCACCAGTGGCAGTCATCCATGCATCATAAATACTCCCTCTGTTTCTAAAAGATCTATATTCTAGAGAAAATTTTTGTTTCTAAAAGATCCATTTTTTATATTTTCAATGCATATTTTATTAAATAATTACAAATTTCAAAAAACTTAATTGCATTTATTGGATTTTTATTGGCTTAAAATTATGGAAAAAAATAATAACAAAAAACTATGCAAATTTAATGTGTTTTCTTAATATATGTGAAAATCTTAGAATATAGATCTTTTAGAAACAGAGGGAGTACAATATTTTATACTCGTTTGATCACCAAAACATTTATGACAAAGCTGTTACATTAATGACCAATTTGTTACAAAGAGAACGCAGACACGTTTTATAAATATCAAGGTATGCCGTCCATCATTAGAAAAAAAAAAATCATATTCATTTGATCATCCGCAAAACATTTATATGAAACAAGTTGTGTTTTTACATCTAAATGTAGCCACGTTTCATAAAGTCACTTATATATAAATTTGTGAAGCTAAGAGCCTAAGACTAAGTTAAGCTGAAGTTTTTCCTAAATATAACAATTAAGTATGTTGTATCTCAAAGAAAATGTTTAAAGAAGTGGGATAAATCTATAATTCTCATAATAAAGACAGAAAGACTTTAAAATTATGCTGAAATTCTTTTCTTTCTTTTTCTTCGTCAAGTTGTTCCAAAATTCTTTAAATATTCAGTCTTAAAAAATGTTTATATATATATATATATATATATATATATATATATATATATAAAGAAGAAAAAAGGTTTGTAAAGACTTTGTTGATTTGAATATTTCCTAGCACTTCCATAGAAATCCTTACTTTAAACAGGAAAAGTCGTACGAAACTGTACAAACTCAAAAAGTATAAGTAAAGGTAATATATGAAGACATTTCTAATTCCACAATTAATAAAATCTAAAATTAAAAATTGGATTGTTGTATTAATTTCCTAAAATCATTTTACTGTCATAATATTTCTTTTTATGAGTTTTTTCCATTTATGAAATGATTTTACAAGCTGTCTGTTTTTTTACAAACTGTCTGTTTGCCACTAATATACTCCAAAGAGCCAGAGATTTGGTGGTGACATTTGAGAACTTAATTAATAAAATAATAACTATATAAAATTAATATGATAGCAAAATAACATTTGCTGACAAAAAAATAACATTTTATAATTTGTTTCTAAAGTACCAGTGTTTGCTGTTAAATTTTCAAATTCTATTACATGTATTTATAAAAATAAGATTTTATAAAATTTTATCATGTTATGAAGTGTTTATATACTTTTATTAGAAACACCATCACATATTCAAATTTTTTATTAAACTAAGAATATTAAATTCTATAACATGTTGATAATGAATTAATGATATAAAATAGCAATGAAAAATTAAAAAAAAAATACAAAAAGAAAAATATACACTTTACAACATAATATATAAAATATTTTTTAAAATAATAATATTTTGAAATTAACATCACAATTGTATTTTATTGTTGGAGGTGGCTGTCATAGCTGGTCTTATTGAAATATTTACAAATACATATTTACAGATAAGTATTTTTAATAAGAAAATTCTGGATCTTTTTGTCTATTAACTCTCTCATGCAGCATATAAATAATTGTATTTATATAAATCGTATAATTATGATAATTACATATAATTTTATCAATTGGTATCCATTGAATAATCTGTAATACATACAATATAATATTCTCTTCTTCATTTTGCCGAAATTAATATTCTTACAAAATGAGAAAGAAAACATCTCTATAAATACTGCAATTTGTCTGCGTTGAGCTTTGATTTAATTTTCTAGTATTATTAATTCTTTATATAATGTTATGACAGTTATAGGACAACGAATACAAATAAAAATTACCTAACGAGCAAAGTAGATCATATTACCTATACCACAAAAATTTATGATACTTTCTCTGCGACCATCTTGACTTGGGGGTATGAATGAATTTTACGACAGCTTTTAAATCATCTTACGGATCCATGGGATGTTTATCATCAACAAGGCTGCCAAGCAGAGAAATTATGAATATAAGCTTTTCTCTTGAATATCTGCATGTATTTATCCACCAGTTTATTCCGTATCATACCCACTATTTCAACTAATGATGGAGTTGCTTGGTGTGATCTCGAATTAGCTTATTGTAAAATTTGATGCAAGCGTGTTCTATGCTTCAAAGGAGGAGATGGCGCTGGTATTCAAATGTACATGTTCCATTGTTTCGATATAACCAAAGTCAAAAACCAATAATAATGGCGATGTACATGAGGCGATATTCTTGGTATTTCCAAGAAACATAGACAGGATTGGAAACGTTCTTATTGTCCGTCGTAAGGTCGAAAGGCGGAGAGGGCTTGATTTATGGATGAGCTTGATGCAGTTATATTTTGTCTGATTGTTTCAAGTTAGGTAACTTAAAGATGATTGTTTGGTCACGCCAAGTCATTTTAGAATCCATAGGAATAAGCTTTTGAAACCATGAAGAAAATGGTAGAAGATGATATAATTGTATCAGAGTTGCATTAATAGATCTAGTCATGGAGATATATACAAAAGATTCATATCAATAGAAAAAATCGAATAATAACTTAATGATGTCATATCTTCAATGCTTATGAAACACCTCACCAGCCATTCATCCCCACATTTCTAGAAGCATCGACGAATCTTGTCTCAGTCTATGATAAAGAAGACATAAGAACATAGTTACATAGATGCAGTATATTTCCTTCTTGTAACTATCGACATATTAATAGTTTCGAAAAAAAAAAAAAAACTATCGACATATTATTTTTTTGTTTGTATTCTCTCACAAGTCATCTGATAGTGAATTGTTGTAGAAACTCCCTGTTGAAATTAGCTTGCTTTTCACATTGAAAATCAATTAAACTCGTTAATGCCCTTTTGCAATATTTTCACATTAATAGTTAGAAATTTAAGTTACTCAACAGTGTAATTAATCTATATTTGTGTGCTAAAAACAAATTGATTATCTTGTCGCTACTATCAAAGAGATAATAAGGAATGAAGTTGTCCTTCTTCACACAGATTAATAAAGAAAAAAAAACTATGAATATACACTGGAAATGTGAAAACGGGAACTGATTACTCCCTTTAAAGACTACTTTAAGGATACATTATAATTGAAATACAAGTAGTTTTGTCTAAGTGCGAATGTGGAAATAATTTAATTGAGCTGTCTAAGTTAATCAACCGTTGGAAAGGAATAATTTAGGAGCCACCGTAAAGGGGTATAAAATTAATTATAATTCCAACAAAGTATTACGTCATAACTCGGATATATGACATCACATTAATTATCCTTCTTTTCTGTCTCCCTCCCTATATATACTTTCACAACCTTCCTTACCATAAATCACTTCACTCTACACACAACACTTTTGCTCACAAACTACTTTAGTCTGAACTTATTTCCAACTAATTGACCCAAAAGAAGATAAATTATCAGTTTAGTCCCCAAGAAATCAAGAATCATGCTAAAGATGGAGATTAATGGTGGCACTTCGGCTGCTACACCTACAGCTACCTCCGTGGCTATCTCCGCCGTGAAAGAAACCACAACTCCCGTCAACTCTCCTTCTCCCACTTCTTCACCTCCGTCGCCGACCCTTTCGCCGCAGCAGCCGCCACAATCCCCAGTGGTACTAAGCCCTTGTGCGGCTTGCAAGATTTTGCGGCGGAGGTGCGCTGAGAAATGCGTTTTAGCGCCATATTTTCCTCCGACAGATCCGGCGAAGTTCACAATAGCCCACCGTGTCTTCGGAGCTAGCAACATTATTAAGTTCTTGCAGGTACTTTTATTTTCTTGTTTATTACTTGTTACACGTGCGTACAGTATGTTTTCTATGTAGATGGATGATATCGCCCACGTGTGTACATGACCAAAAAATCATACTGGCTTATTAATATTTAACGTGAAAATTAATACAAAACAATCTCTGGTGGTTATTAATATAATATTTTTACAATATAAAGCGTTTTTGTTTTGTATTTAGTAGTTAATACTTAACACCAAATGTTTTTATTCGTTGTATATAAAGTAATTCAACTTTAATTTCTTAATTGTAAAAAAAACTGGTATCGAAAATGTGAAAGGAAGTTAAAGTGGTTAAAAGTCTAGTTGGTGAACAATAATGGGTTCATAATGATAAAAGTCATGTTACCGGAACTAGGCCCTACAACTGCAATGAAAGGTCAATAACAAACTTTCCTCAAAGCTACATCCAGCCTCTCACTATTAATATATCTAACCCTTTACAAAAATAAAAAGTTTTCTGCATTATATGTCTTTTTCTAAAATTCCTTTTCTGCATTAACCTTTGAAAAATTCATGTAAGATTTCTTTACGGTCAAACATCAAAACACAAATTCACAATCAACGTTAAGTGCAAAATTTCAATCATTTTAACATTAAAGATTATGCCACAATCCACAGAATGTCCAAGACTTTTATTCCCTCTTCTAAAAAAGCATGTTTTAGTGAAGGTGATTTTGGTTTTTAATATTTACATGTTTGTTTTCGGTATCAGGAACTTCCGGAATCTCAAAGAACAGATGCGGTTAATAGCATGGTTTATGAAGCAGGAGCTAGGATGAGAGATCCGGTTTACGGTTGTGCGGGTGCGATATACCATTTGCAGAGACAAGTGAGTGAGCTTCAAGCACAACTTGCGAAAACTCAAGTAGAGCTAGTGAGCATGCATCTCCAAAGATCAGATCTACTGGAATTGTTATATAAAATGGAAAAAACAAAGTTAGCAGCACAAGAGCAAGGACAACAAAATATGTCCATCGAGAGTTCATTTGAAAGTGGTGACGAGTTCATTAGTAGTCCCGACGACGTGACCAATGCTTTGGGATTCCTTGAGGACAATAACAACAATAATTCATCAATGTCGTGGTGGGATCCTCTTTGGACATGATCATAACTTATGGTATTATTAGCTTACTTTAAAGCGCTTTAGTGGTTACTTCCATATGCATATTAAAGACCTAGGATATGATATATGCAGAGTTTGTTTTATATTTTTGTCTAAGTCAACCAATCATAATATAAGCACGTAATATAATTATGTAGGGATATCAAAAAAAGAGGTTGTATTAAGATTCTAAGAATCTTCACCTAACGCTAATGAGAATGAGTTAATTGAGATGCATTTTAAATTTTATGGCTAGACCGTTTTGTATGTTTGCTTAATATATTTTTGTTATCATTTTTTTATTCTATTTGAAAAGATAATATGTGTCTTAACGACATCGAACTACCGAGTAGAACAAACCCCAAACAAAGTTTCGGTGAATGTGACATTTTACGGATGCTTCGATTAATAATCATTACTGTGTTGCTTAAGATTGAGAAAGATGTAATTGTTAATCTTTCTTATGCTCACTGGGAAGCGACTAACGTGCAGTATCTTTTTCTTCTGACGTGTTTTTTGTTGTTGTGTGTTTTATGAATAATATAAATACGATTATACGAACGTATTCAAGTTCTTGAAAGCATTCAATCTGAAAGACGAATTAACTCCATTAGCTAAGAAACCGACAGTTGCACAAAAAGCTAAGAAACCGATGAACGTATGACAGGTCCCTGTAGACTAACATCGAGTACAAGACATTGCGTTTGCTCCATGTGGCAACATGTAAACATATGTAGACGATCTATTTATACGCACTCACCATGTATGTGTGGACAAATAAATTGCAATAAGGTTATTTATGATAATTAGCTGACCAAATAAAAAAATGTGTTTACCGACATTGTATCACAAAATGTCCACGTTGACTCAAACACTATAAATCTCCTATTTATATGAACGGTTTAATTAACATTCATAAAGAACAAAATCAATAGTGGTCCAAAACTAATGTATACATTTACCGACATCATCCCGCGTGACAAGCTAAATAATATTGTGTGTGCATCGTTTAGTTATTTGTCCGGCACGAATAACCTTTGCACATTTACTCAGAAGAACATACGCTGAACCGTACCGAACCAAAATATCTAAAATTGAATTCGAATCAAGTTTCATAAATATCCGCAATATTTGAAACCGGAAACTAAACTTAAATTGATATTAAACCAAAATAAAAAAACGAATGAATATCTAAGGGTTTTTAAATAAAATTTATTTATCTAAAATATTAGTTATATTTAATTTACGGTAACCAAATATCTTAACAATCTATCTATATATATATATATATATACACTATATTAAAAGTATGATATGAAACCCTTTCAGCGCGTCCACGTCAGCTGGAAAAATCAGCCAGTAATATTGCATCAAACTTCCATGTCATCTTCGATTTATTTATTTGTGGGCTTGGTTTGTTTTCGGCCTGTTAGTTCTGCAGTTCATCCACGTGAGGTATGTTATTTATTTCGGCCTGCAAAGTAACCTTTTTTCAATTAAACTTTTTTAACATCTAACAAAATACCCTAATATCGTTCATCGCTTACCTTTTGACTCCTACGATTAATCTTCTCTCCAAATCCGTTTCAACATTTTGCTTCTCACCATTATCTACTCTAATCAATCCTTTGCTTCAACTCATTCAATGGATTCCTTTCACCTTCCTCTCCATTTGTCTATTGTCTATTTATACATCTCTTCTCTTAGCTTATGTCTCGATTACAGTTGATAAGATTCTCTCAGACAATCATCCTGATGGAAGCAAGAGGTAACGCTCCAGTTTCCAGCGACCGCAAGACCACCAAGAAGACTGTCGCCTCTTCTGCAACTGCAAAACCAAACGGAAAGTCAACTGCGCAGGATATGAAGCCCTTTCAGTGCGTCCACGTCAGCTGGAAAAATCAGCCAGTAATATTGCATCAAACTTCCACGTCATCTTCGATTTATTTATTTGTGGGCTTGGTTTGTTTTCGGTCAGTTAGTTCTGCAGCTCATCCACGTGAGGCCTGCGATTTATTTCGGCCTGCAAAGTAACTCTTTTTCAATTAAACTTTTTTAACATCTAACAAAAATACCCTAATATCGTTCATCGCTTACCTTTCGACTCCCACGATTAATCTTCTCTCCAAATCCGTTTCAACGTTTTGCTTCTCACCACTATCTACTCTAATCAATCCTTTGCTTCAACTCATTCAATGGATTCCTTTCACCTTCCTCTCCATTTGTCTATTTATACATCTCTTCTCTTAGCTTATGTCTCGATTACAATTGATAAGATTCTCTCAGACAATCATCCCGATGGAACCCAGAGGCAACGCTCCAGTTTCCAGCGACCGCAAGACCACCAAGAAGACTGTCGCCTCCTCTGCAACTGCAAAACCAAACGAAAAGTCAACTGCTTCCTCCGTGATTGTGATGTAACCTAAAGGCAAGACTCATGTTTCATCTGCTATTCTGGTAAAGCCAAACGCAGCTACCGCTCTCTCCTCCGTGCATGGCGACCAAGTGATGTTCTTCAGAGATGTTTCACTCAGCCCACACAAAGTCGAGTTGAGGTTTCGTCTGATTCATTACTGGGAGGCTCGAAATCCTCACACGAAAACCCTCATTGGACGGGAGATGCTCCTAATCGACGAAGAGGTTCCTCTACGAAACTTTTTCTACTTTAATATTGCTCGATTGAGATGGTATTTGTATTAATCGTGAATTTCAAATGATATATACGGAACTGTAATTCAAGGTTTTGTTCCAGCTGGACGGGTTGGTGTTTATCCCAACAAAATATATGCGAAACAAAAAACAAAACAAAACGAAGGTGCCTCTATTCTTTCGACTTCAATAGGATGAACAAAGCAAAACCTGACGTACCCAAGTGACTTCAGAGTTCAGAATCAAGTCCATAAATTTCCGATGATGTTGTGGATCTTAGATTAGTAGTATAACTGATGAGCAGGCAATCTGGTAGGCAAAGTGAAAAGATATAAATGGCAGCACAGAATGGAAAGGCACAAAAGCTTGCTTTACAACACTCTCGCTTGAGGCTGTAAGTTTATAGAGATACTAACCTCGATTCTGAGTTCCTTTTAATTTCTACTTTTTGGATTGAGCCTAATCTGATTTAGTTTATGCACTTTGTTGCAACATATTGACCCCTAGACATCAGTATGGACACAATATTTATTTTTACTACAAGTTGCTCCGCTGTCAGAGTAGAGACCCTTACTTCTACTGGTTACTTCTAACCAACTCCTATTCCCCATTTATGACAAAAGGTTTGAGACGAATCAAGAAAAAAAAACTTAGATGCGTGCTTGATTGAAATGTTACAGGTTTGATATTGACGAGGGAAAAGAAGTAAACATTGTGGGGAAGTGTCCAATTTAAACTTAAACAACAATGCATCAATTACACTGGTCTGGTTAGTATCTATTTCTTTTACCTGCTCCGATAAATTTGAAACCTATTTCTTTTTGTTGTCATGTTTATGATTTGTGTATATGGAAAGGAAATCTTCGGAGGTTGTTGTGGAAGACAGGAAACTCTTCTACAAAAACAGTGGAGAAATGCTTCAAGCTTCTTCTATGGAAGATAGCGATTCCAAATGGATTTTGGTGCTCAGCACATCGACAGTGTTATACATTGGGGAGAAGAAGGGTCCGTTTCAACATTCAAGCTTCTTCACTGGAGGAGCAACTGGTGCTGCATGAATATTTGTTGTTGAGAATGGTGGTCTTAAAGGCTGCTTGGTGTTGGTGTCAAAATCGGTCACGACGGAATCAATGACTAAAAGTCTCTAGAAAGTATTTCTTGAAACAAAAAGTCTCGGATAATTTGAAAAGAAGTTATACGAGATTTTCTCAAATTAGAATATCCACTCTCTGAGAGATCGGAAGACTACGGCGTGGCGGACGAGTCCCGGAAAGATCGGTCCGCTTCGCCCAAGGACATCAAGATTCGATCACCACAAAAACCCTAAACACAAAAGAATCTGCCTTGAAACTTCGAAGAGGTCGTTCTCTCAAACCGTGAGGAACCAGAAAACGATCAAGATATCAAATCGAAGCCCTCGCCGAGATCTTCAGCCTGGCGCCGGCGGCACCGGCCTGGCGCCGGCGGCACCCGTCACGCAGGCTGGACTGGCGCCGGCGGCACTGACCTGGCGCCGGCACCGTGGCGGGCGCCTGGCGCCGGCGGCACCGCCTGGCGCCGGCGGCACCGGCCTGGCGCGCGGCCGTGACCGGGCCGGCCTGGCGCCCGGCACCCCCTGGCGCCGGCGGCACCTCCGCCAGGCTGGCTGGCGCCCGGCGGCACCGACCTGGCGCCGGGCACCCACGTGGCGGGCGGCCTGGGCACCGTGCCGGGCTGGCCTGGCGCCGGCGGCACCGATGGCGCCGGCGGCATCCGTCGCGTGGGTTGGCCTGGCGCCCGGCACCGACGGCGCGGCGGCACCGTGGCCGCCGGCGGCCGCGGCACCCGTCGCCGCAGCTGGCCTGGCGCCGGCGGCACCGCCTGGCGCCCGCGCACCGTCGCGTGGGTGGCCTGGCGGCCCGACCTGGCGCCGGCGGCACCGTGGCGGGCGGCCTGGCGCCAGCGGCACCCGTCGCAAAGGGCTGGCCGCGGCACCGCCTGGCGGCGGCACCGTCGCCGCAGGCTGGCCTGGCGCCGGCGGCACCACCTGGCGCCGGCGGCATCCGTCGCTGGCTGGCGTCTCGCGGCACCCTGGCGCCTGTCGGGCCCTCGTCCTGGTCTCGGTCCCATCGTGTTCGGTCTGATCCCATCTTGGCTTGTTTGGATCAATCATCATGAGTTTGGGGCGATCACGGCTCTGGAATAAACATCCTACGACTTCGATTGGAATCGTCCTTGATGTTTTACGACAAAACTAGAAGGATTGGATTTCGTAGAAGATATCGTATAAAACAAGGTCGATTAACTTGAACATCGATCCTTTAGGTTATACGGTTTATTTTACGAGAAAGATAGTCTTGCCGAGAAATCGTATAAAACGTTTAACGACTTAAGACAAGTCCACGGACTAACTTACGATTTTAGGAATTCAGGCCCAATCAGGCTATGACGGTTTGTCCGATATCCCGAACATCGGATAAACATCAAGTCACCAAAACTTCGAGGATAATTACAAAGATCGACCAAAATGGAATACTTCCTGAAGAGATAAGCTTGGGCCCAAAGGCGAGGTCCATCATCCTAAGGCAAACCGACCTTGGAGTGGATATATAAGGAGAGCAAGGGCAGAAGAGAAAAGAATCCGAAAATCCTAGATTGGAGACTTAGAGCACCCTGCTAGCTTAGAGAACTTAGAACTTAGGCGGTTAGGCCAGCGAGGCAGGACTCGAACGTCTGGCCGCCTCTTGTTCTAGTTTTATCTTCTCCGCAGACCCACGTTCCTCTCGGAAGGATCTAACTATACTTTTACTTAGAGCTCCGCACATAGAAACCCTAGGCATTATCTTCGACATGCCCGCTTCTATGACCAACGCTCATATTAGACGAACCAGGCCCTAGAACGTCTGGCCGCCTCCTGCTCGCAAATCTCCGCTCCTCTCGGAAGGATCGGACAATTCTTTTACTTAAGAGCTCCGCACATAGAAACCCTAGGCGTTATCTTCGACATGCCTGTTTCTATGACAACGCTCATACTAGACGAACCGCCCAGGCGGTTCGATCTCTTGTTCAATTCTTTCTAACTGAACTACGTCCGACTTGATCCTCGAAGAGTGCGGGCAGCCTTTCTTAAGGTCCAGTCTCAAATCTTAACAAATCTTTTTCGCATTTATTCGGTCACTTGTCGTTGGCTGTCGCAGAGAATCCGGACCTTCAAGGAAAGTCGGGTTAACTTGGCTTTCCTCCGCAATCTTATTCATTAAAATTGACGGTGTGAATTTCGGTTCCCAGTTTGGCTAGAAGGAGGGACGGATTACTCTTACTCATACGGCGCTTGATCGAACGATGTCGGAAATATGAAAGAAAAAGTTGCGTTAAGTCAACAATGGTAAAACAACTCCAGCAGCGGCTGTTCCTACGGCGCTACGCAAAGCCATGGTGCTCAAGCAAATCAAAACCTAGCCGCGGCTTTCCGCCACAGGAAGAGCACAACGAGCTCGCAATTTCTCTATCTAAACAGAAGGGCAACGATAAAATCTATCAAACCCCAAAAATTCGTCTTGTTACCAAGTTAGAGAAATGCATAGCAAGGTTTCTAAAACGTTTCTTTCGAGAACCTCTGGGAAAAATAAAACTTATTCTCCTCGAAACCATGGGGAAACCCTATATTACTCGTGGAACAGAAGCCGCGGCAAATCGGTTCACCGATTCCCGCCATACTTCTTACAAACAACTCTCGAGGAACAAACGGAAAAAGCGAAAGGAGGTCGGAGCTTGATCTTACTGGGACGACTTGCCATAAGGTAAGATCAGTCTTCCCAGTTCGCCTTAGTAAGAGCCCACTTTGTTCTCCTTTGTGTCTAGGTCAAAATGGTTTTCGTTTCGTCTCAATCGGAGTTTCCGTTGAGATTTCTGAAGGAACAAAATCACTCTCCCACCACCTCGCGTGGGCGAGAACAACCATCACCAAAGTCACCTCGCCTGTGGAAACCTCACTTTGCTCTTGTTGGGGTCAAAACGGTTATCTCGAAATCTGGCTAAAGACCTTCCCAAAACTCAAAAGATTTCCATGAAGCGACTAACGAG
Organism: Brassica nigra; assembly: GCA_016432835.1. Lineage (NCBI taxonomy): Eukaryota > Viridiplantae > Streptophyta > Magnoliopsida > Brassicales > Brassicaceae > Brassica > Brassica nigra. Next base: position 9,055,297 of record CM028245.1, on the reverse strand, counting down.
GGAAAGATCGAACAACGAAAAAATCCACAGACGGCAAGCGCCGGCACGCGGACGCTGGCTGGCGCCAGCCGGTGACTTCCCGCTGCCAGCAGAGGGCTGACTGCTGGCGCCGCGGCACCCGCCGCTCGCTGGACACGGGCTGGCTGGCGCCGGCGGCATGCGGGGGCTGGCTGGCTGGCGCCGGCGGACCTGGCACCGCGGCCACGGCGCGGCCGCTGGGCTGGCTGGCGCTGGCACCTGGGGCTGGCTCCGCGCACCACCGGCGCGGCACCGCCTGGCGCCGGCGCAGCTGGACGGGCGCCAGCGCCGGCGTTGAGCTGGCCTGGCGCCGCGGCACATGACGCTACTGCCCTAACGCCGGACGACTGGCTGGCTGGCGCCGCAACTGGCGCCGCCCGCCTGGCGCCGGCGGCACAGCAGGGCTGGCCTGGCGCCAGCGGCACCCGACGCGGCGGCGGCGGGCTGGCTGGCGCCGCCGCCGACTGCGCCCAGCGGGGCAGACGCTGGCGGCGCGGCGGCAACCTGGCGCCCGGCCGCCGCAGCGGGGCTGGGCCTGGCGCCGGCATGGCGCGGCATGGCGCCAGTGCACCCCGGCCTGGCGTCGGTCGACGTCCCTCGTCCTGGTCTCGGTCCCATCATGCTCGGTCCAATCCCATCTTGGCTTGTTTAGATCAATCTTTGTGAGTTTGGTACGATCACGGTTATTCTAAACACCAATCGTCTCGACTATCACGAAATGGGATTCGCCGAATGCGAAACCTTCAAAAGACTATTTTCGAAAAAATTTTGTAAAGGTTTTAATTCTTTGTAGGACAGGAACAAAAACGTCTTGAAAAATTTCCGTAGAATTTAGGGAACTTAGGACCTAGGTGGATAGTCTAGCAAGCTAAGTCTTAGGCAAAATTTCCAGTCTTGTTCCATCGTTCCTTGATTGTCCAGGCAGAACATGCAAACCGATCCAGTCTCGAAAACCGAGAAACGATGCCACGCGTTCTAAAAGCATACTCATCCCGCTTCTAAAAAAGAAATACAAGCATTCAGAAGAACGGCTAACCCGTTTTCTTTAAGTAAAAGAAAGGAAGTAATGCGTATACTATATCCGTATAATCCCATCTTCGAAAACTTTTTGCTTCAGCATCAAGACAACGCTTTTGACAAAGCAAAACTCTGCAGCAATAAGATTCGTCTAAAACGCTAACGGCATAGCCCAACCGTTACAAACATAGTCTTGAAAACTCTATCGTCTCTCGCAAACTTCGCGACTAAGCGTGTACCAACGTCGGACTAATAGCACGACGGTGAACTACTGAAAATAACGAAATAACCTTCGTAAAACTCCATAAGTAGTTGGCAGCTTTCGTCAAAGGTCGAAATCATAGCGGAAACATCTCCGTGTAATCCGCGGAAACATCGCTAGTTTAACAATCTGCGATTTTCTATCTCCATGAAATCGGTCATCCATTACTTTCATTATAACAAAAAAAATTTATACGAACCATTCATCGTGTAACTGAAACCTAAAGTAGAAGATCGTTTCTAAAGCCATCAGCCGTAACTCAGAAAACTCCGCTATGCTTGGCATGTCTATCTCGGCAACGCTATTTGGCCCTCGCCAACTCTTAAAGCCGGACCTGAATTCGCATCCCCATTAAGGACAATCGTAAACTAACATGACCTTAATAAGGGTCATGGGCTGATTGTTTACCAACAACTTCCTTGGCGATACGGCTGAATCTAGCCTCCATGCCAATCCAAAGCTACTGGCGAGCACCGCTCAATCACTTAACGGCTAAAACAACAATCCACGATTTGTTCATAGAGCGCCAGTGACTATTACGCAAGCAATTTGTCGCATAACCCAGAATCGGAAATCATACGATAAACTCTTCATAACAAAACTCAGTCCTAACAACCATATGGTTAACGGAAGATTTAAACTTATCGTCAATCGATTAAGTTCTATGTACGCCACGTAAACACGGCATGAAAAGCGCCGTGACAAGGCTCCAAGAGTTATCTGAGTCATCCTTAATATATACAATCAAATCCCGGAAGGCCAACACTTCACGAAGCACTGTGAATGTAGACGCTTCTCCCTGGGTCAAACTTACGCGACCCCTTGGTCCTGCGTCCAAACCGAAACAACAGTTTCTGGCTGCGAACATTCGCAAAACATCTCCAAGCCCGATAACATTTCAACCACGAAATGCGGCACAAGGAAAACTCGACCTTCAGCACTGCGAGACGTCGCTAACGCTCGAAGGACATTCTTTTCCTCAAAACGTTCCAGATGAAATCTTCGTCTCTAGAACTCAAAACATACAAACACACCTCTAAACGGTAACATGCCTCTAAACTGGCATCATTTCGTTGTTGCTGATCACAACAAACGAACTCTAACGTCCTAAACAGACAAATAGCCACCTTTAAAAGGGTAGGCTCTCTTGCATCCGACAAGGATAAACATAGCGCGCTATACAAGAAATCCAAAATTTTGGTCTAGCTCTTCGTAAAGGAAGTAGCTCGACTCACGCCCAGACAAATCATATAAGCCGACAACAATTCGCGGATTTTAAACGGTACGAGTCAGGTTAAAATCGCAAACAGGCAAAACGAAAGCCGATTTGTCATCGCAAAGCCTCAGTCCGAGAGTAAACCTAGGTCTTGCCCTAAACCCAGCCACGCTGGATCTTGACATCTCACAGACATAGTATGGTATACGAGATCCAAAAATTTGTCTCTTCACTTAAGCCTATTCGTTTCACGAACTTTCGCGTAAATCGGTAAACCGCGGAAAATCTCGCTTTATGCAAACAATAGGTACGGTGATCATCAGGAACTAGGAATGAGGCGACAACTCACACCCTCTTTCTCATACTGAAAAAACTGAAGTTCATAAATAATCGAAAAACAAATACATCAACAGCATCATGCTCGAAAGTCTCTCATGACACATAACCAGACCATATAAGTCTCGCCGGAAAACAGATCACAAGGGTCTTAAACTCCAAAACGAACTACGGAAGGCTTGATCCCTACAACAAGGGTACGTAGGCAGCCTTCGAAGCGCAGCCCCAATCTTACTACTTTCAACGGAGCCTTTTAACCATTAATTCCGCCTATCTTACCTGACATGTCTTATCGCCGCAAGAACATCGCAAAGGTTCTAACGAGCTGGGGCTAACTGTTGGTGTCAAAATCGGTCACGACGGAATCAATGACTAAAAGTCTCTAGAAAGTATTTCTTGAAACAAAAGTCTCGGATAATTTGAAAAGAAGTTATACGAGATTTTCTCAAATTAGAATATCCACTCTCTGAGAGATCGGAAGACTACGGGCGGCGCGGACGAGTCCCCGGAAAGATCGGTCCGCTGCAAGGACATCAAGATTCGATCACCACAAAACCCTAAACACAAAAGAATCTGCCTCGAAACTTCAAGAGGTCGCTCTCTCAAACCGTGAGGAACCAGAAAACGATCAAGATATCAAATCGAAGCCCTCGCCGAGATCTTCAGCCTGGCGCCGGCGGCACCCGCCTGGCGCCGGCGGCACCCGTCACGCGGGCTGGACTGGCGCCGGCGGCACCGACTGGCGCCGGGCGGCGGCCGCTGGCGCCCGGCACCGCCTGGCGCCGGCGGCACCGTGACACGGGCGGCCTGGCGCCGGCGGCTGGCGGCACCCGGCACGCGGCTGGCCTGGCGCCGGCGACCTGGCGCCGGCGGCGTTTCCGCTGGGCGGCTGGCCGGCGCACCGTCGCCGCAGGCTGGCCTGGCGCGGCACGCCTGGCGCCGCGCATCCGTCGCTGGGTTGGCCTGGCGGCGGCACCGACCTGGCGCCGGCGCCGTGACGCTGGCCGCTGGCGCCGGCGGCACCGTCGCCGGGCTGGCTGCGCCGCGGCACCGCCTGGCGGCACCGTCGCGTGGGTTGGCTGGCCCGGCGGCTCGACCTGGCGCGGCACCGTGACGCTGGCCGGCTGGCGCCGGCACCGTCGCAAGGGCTGGCTGGCGCCCGGCACGCCTGGCGCCGGCACCGTCGCACGGGCTGGCTGGCGCCGGCGGCACCAGCCTGCGCCGGCGGCATCCGTCGCTGGCTGGCCTGGCGTCTCGGCACCCGGCCTGGCGCTCGGCGACCCCTCGTCCCGGTCTCGGTCCCATCGTGTTTGGATCAATCCCATCTTGGCTTGTTTGGATCGATCATCCTACGATACTCGATTGAAATCGTCGATGTTTAAAAAACTAAGGATTGGAATATCGATAAAACGATCGAACATCGAGGTTATCGGTTTATTATTACGAGAAAGATAGTCTTGCCGAAATCGATAAAACGCTTAACGACTTAAGACAAGTCCACGGACTAACTTACGATTTTAGGAATTCAGGCCCAATCAGGCTATGACGGTTTGTCCGATATCCCAACATCGGATAAACATCAAGTCACCAAAACTCGAGGATAATTACAAAGATCGTGAAAATGGAATACTTCCGAAGAGATAAGCTTGGGCCCAAAGGCGAGGTCCATCATCCTAAGGCAAACCGACCTTGGAGTGGATATATAAGGAGAGCAAGGGCAGAAGAGAAAAGAATCGAAAATCCTAGATTGGAGACTTAGAGCACCCTAGCTAGCTTAGAGAACTTAGAACTTAGGCGGTTAGGCCAGCAGGACTCGAACGCCTGGCGCCTCTTGTTCTAGTTTTATCTTCTCCGCAGACCCACGTTCCTCTCGGAAGGATCTAACTATACTTTTACTTAGAGCTCCGCGCAGAAACCCTAGGCATTATCTTCGACATGCCCGCTTCTATGACCAACGCCATATTAGGCGAACCAGGCCCTAGAACGTCTGGCGCCTCCTCGCAAATCTCCGCTCCTCGGAAGGATCGGACAATTCTTTACTTAAGAGCTCCGCGCATAGAAACCCTAGGCGTTATCTTCGACATGCCTTTCTATGACAACGCCATACTCGAACCCGCCCGGTTCGATCTCTTGTTCAATTCTTTCTAACTGAACTACGTCCGACTTGATCCTCGAAAGGGGTACGTAGGCAGCCTTTCTTAAGGTCCAGTCTCAAATCTTAACAAATCTTTTTCCGCATTTATTCGGTCACTTGTCGTTGGCTGTCGCAGAGAATCCGGACCTTCAAGGAAAGTCGGGTTAACTTGGCTTTCCTCCGCAATCTTATTCATTAAAATTGACGGTGTGAATTTCGGTTCCCACACTTGGCCGTGGTCCATGCTAGGTTGCAAATTTTAAATTTTTAGTATAGTAGATCTTATAAAAAAATAGATTAAAGTTTTCAGTGTGCTGCGAGTATTTTTATATGCTAATAAGAAAATCCTGAAAAATTGTGTTACAAAAGCTTAAGAAAATAAATAAGATATTTTTAAAAAGTACATTACTCTTATTTGGTTTCAGTTTCAGGTATGGGATTGTAATTCTCATGGCATGAGGGTTGGTCTAGGAATAACATCAATCATCAAACTATCATTGTAAATTCTGTGTACTAAAAGAGGTCTTTTAGTCAGAGGACTCACGAGTTTGATCACCACAAGGACAACGAGCGTCTTGAAGAGTGGTATAATAAGTACAAAACTTTAGAAACCAACACCGACTGTCTTAATAAACCATACGCAGAGTGATAATCTTATTTGTTTGCTAATCTTATTTGTTTGCTGCAGATAATTTTGAGTATCTTCAGGATAGTTTACTGCATTTGAATGACTTCTCTTGGTTTTGATTATCTTAGGAAGGAGCGAGCAGACTTGCACCTGTCTGTAACTTTGCTACAGGAGACTTCACTGCAGCAGTAGGGAAAATATAAAAATATAAATGATCATAAAAACATATGAATAGAAACTACTATTTAATAGATATCCAGATTAAAATATATATCTAGTTTAATATCAATTAAATTAAACTATACATCATATAAAAATCTATAATTATTTTAATTTCAAAACTTTAGAAATATGTATCATACTTAAATTGATAAAAACTAAATATTTCTTAACATTTACACCCAAAAAAACGAAATATTTATACAATTTTAACTTGATCACATTTTTAAAATATATTTTACATATTTTTGTTATTCTTTTTAAAATAAATTTTAAAGAAAATTATATTTATTTAATAGATATTTATAAAATATTTCGTTCTACGAAGGATGCAGAATATTACCTAGTTAACTTATAAAAAACAAACAATCATCTTTTTCTAGTTTCAGTTTAGAAGTGACCATGAGCTCAATCAACTGTTTCGGGTGAACATACAGGATATGACGGAAAAAGGAGAGTTTTCCTGACAAAATTTTGGCAAATTACTGTGGCATTTTCTAGCTTGAATATGAGAGTCTTTAGGATAAAAGACAATGTTATCGACTTATGAAGGATTGACCATCTCCAGCCGGAAACTGAACGATGAGGCCTGAGCACAAGCCTGAATAAATATGAGCTGAGTTCGCTGGTAATGATATAATTATTTATTACCCATGCAACACTCACCACTGATTGTTAAGCAAAAAAAAAAAAAACACTCACCGCTGACCGAACAAAGACGCCGGTCTCTCGCACTTAGATAAATTTAAGGACTTATTGGTGTACTAGCCATATTTGGAATAGAAATTAATTAAATAACACTGATTTTGACATAATATAGAAACTAGCATTTAGCACCATTTTGACCCGGTTATATCCTTAATAGTAGTAAGTATCATGTTGCATTTGGGTTGAGTGGACAATGTCGATGTGTTATTGTTATAGAAATAACGTGTACAATTTTAATATCACATCACATAAAAAGTGAACGTCAGAACATTATTTACCACATACTTAATCACTTATAGATAGTAAAATATATAGATGACATAGAAAAAATTTTAATAAAAAAATATATTTCAGACGAAATAGTATAGAAATCTAATTCCACTCACGGCCACTAAATATTAAATCCAATCACAATTTTTAAATACTAAATTCTAAACCCTAGTCTGTAGATGCTAAACTTTATCATAATCTCATCCCAACTCTTAAATACTAAATTCTAAATGTTAATCAGTAACCTAAACCCAAACATAAACCATAAACTCAAATATAAGCCCAAATATAAACTATAAACTCAAATATAAACAAAATCAAATATAAACTATAAACTCAAATATAAACAAAATAACATAGTACATATTGGTAAAATTATGAATTCTCTATAATTGCATGGAAAAAGTTAAACTCTAAACCCCAACCATACCCTCACTAAACCCTAAACCTAAATATAAATCCTAAACCCAAATATCAAAATTGAAAAATATATAACATTATATAATATTAAATTATATTATGTAATATTAAACTATAAAATATAGGTTATAGTACGATTTTACAAGTTCAAAAACATGTTATGATAGTTAGAACTTAAGCACATTACAAACTATATTTCTAAACGAAATAGAACACTCCTTAGTAATCGTCAAATGGAATGGAACATAACAAAATAGTATAGTAACCGAATGCAGTACATAATATGAATAGAACCAACATAATACAAATTGTTTTACATTTCTATTCTATATACATAAAATAGAACATAACACAATAAACAAAATTCTGTTCATCTTCTCTGATCAAATTTGGATATTTTACAGTGACAAAATATAAGTGTATCTGACAAAATCAGTGGATATAATACATGTAACCGCATTGGAGAGAAGAATGTTGTACTTGATATAGTAGATGGAAGGGATGAACACACTGTCGTAGAAATTAGGGGGAGAAGGGCAACTGCGGCAGACGATGAGCTTTGGAAATAAGTTGGAGGAGACGGTGTAGATGAAATCGTCGCCGGAGACTGTTCGAGTTCGAAAAAGGAAATAAAAATGAAAGATGTGAAGTCAAATAGGCCACGAATTATTTTTGTTGGGTTAATAATTTTTTTTTTAAGTTTTCTTTTTGCAAGTTGTGCCGGTTAATGTCAAGGGGCATTATAGCATTTATATGTATATATGACGGTGTGTATGTGTCTGTTAGGGAAAATGGCTACTTCGTGTATTATGGATTTTTCTGTGGTTATAGGCTCTATTTTCCCTAAATTTAATCGTTTGGCGGATGCAAAAAAAAAAAAAAAAACTCAATCTATCTAGGAAGCATTTTTACATATATATATATACTTTTTTTTGTTTTATGAATCTAAACAGGTTTTGAAAACTATCTTTTAGAAAGAAAAAAAAAAGACTAAAAGAGGTAGCAACTTGTATTATTAGAGCATTTCTAATATAAAACTCTAATTTTTCTCAAAAATAGAGTAAAAATAAATTTGGAGTAAAACTCTCCAACTCTACTTCATTCTTCACTCTATAACGGAATAGTGAACAAGTAAAAAATTGATTATAAACTTTAAAACAGAGTGAGATATAGAGTTGAGTTAGTCCATTTTAGAAGAAAATACGGAGCTGGGTTGAAAATGCCAGCTACTATATGTGGCCACGTAGTCACATGCAACGACTCAATTTCACTAACTAATTAGTTGACATACTTCAGTCAAAAAAATTGTTGTCAATCAGTCGTAACTTGTAACTAGCCAAGAAGTTTAGAAATTAAAAAATTGAGACGGATGCTGTTATAATAATTTTCTCAACATTCAAAAAATGAATATAATAAAAATGCATGAAAGAGAGATGGATATCTCAAATGAAAGATTTTTTAAATGTTTGAGAAATTCTTGGACACTTAGTTTTATTTCGAAGTTTTTTTTAAAAAAAAAAGAAGTTTAAACATTTTTAACTTTTAAATTTAAATATAGTAAAATATTATTAGTATACTGGCAAAATTTCCAGATGTGTTTCTTATCACTGTTGATGTTCTAATAATCTATATGTCTCAATGGTGACAAATAAATAAGTAGAGATGCTAAAATTGTTATCAAATATTCTTCTTCATGTATACGTATGCAATTGGTAAATAAATACTTAGACCGAAATATATTTACAATATCAAACTTGTCGCGATCTACACTGAAAACTAATTCGCGTCATATTTGTGGTGAGTACAGTATCTCTACAAAAGTCTATTTCCATTACGGGGATAATTTGTTGGGATTTATCTTCGTACTTTAATTTTATTTATTTTTAAATCACTAAATTTTATCAATCATGTTGTAGCTTTATCTTTAAAAGTTAAAACCTACATTATGTTTCTACTAAATTTTACCAATCATGCTTTAGTTTTATTTTTAAAACTGCAGCAAAAAAGCAAATTTTGTTTCTAATGAATTTTAGGTATAAAATCTACATCCTTATTTTTCATACTGTAGAATCTCTAAAATAAAAAACTATCTATAATATCAAATAAATTATATAATCATAATAAAAACATCTATAAATGTTTTATTTATTGTATGGTTTTTAATTATTGAAATATTATAAAAATAAATATTATTTACATATCACATTTTAAATAGTAGTAAATTTTGATAATTTATTAAAAATATTAATATACATTATTTTAATTGATAAAATAATTGATTTATATATACATCGCATATTTGACATATTTTATTTTAAAATATCTACATCCAGTAACTTACAGGTACAACAAATTTAACTACAGTAAAAGTCTTTGCAAAAAATCTACAGTAACAATTTTACAGCTACAACCAACTTAACTATACCAAAACTTTTACAGCCAAATTATATGATTTAGTTTTAATGTCAAAAAAATAACTGAACTAATGAAACAATGACAGCTATAATATTAGGTTCTTAACATTGTGTCAGAGTCTTATTCGCAGAGAGACGATTATTATATTTCTAGTCTTTCTCTTATACTTTTCATTTTCTTAAGAGATTCTCTCGTATTTATATTGTTGCGAGTGTTCTAAGAGCAGTCTCAAAGATAAAATTTTCTTTTTCTTAAAAAATAAATATATTAATTTTAATTGTCTTTAAGAATTTAACGAACACACAACTGACATCTAGATTCTAAGTTTTTGTGAGTTTTTCTACACCTGTTAATTAAAAACCTTTTACTTTTCTCTCTCTTTATTTCCAATATTTCTCTTTATTTTTATTTCTAATATATTCACCCAAATTATATCGTTGGAACTGCTCTAGGGTTATATTCAAAAAAAAAACTGCTCTAAGGTTTTGAACGGAAAGTGGGCTAAAACAGATGCCACACAAGCAAGTGTATGCTACACATCTTATTCCTCCATTCACCAATTTGTTTAAATTCAACATATCCACTTTATTAATTAATAAAATATTGATAAATCACGTATAGTTTAAACTTGCGAACAGAAATCGTGGACCGCTTATTACACAGTATTTATTCAGCAAAGTTAAAGTGTTTTTAGTGGTTCTTGTGTTACTATATATAGACATTTTCTTAATAACTTTTTATTTTGTTGTGTTTTTGGTTATATAAAAACTCAACAAAATAAAAAGTTATTATTTATTTCAGAAACTAAAATAATTAAAAGTAGCAGATAAAAATTCTTTAATATTTCAGTTCAAAAATTAATTTCTTTAATATTTTCAAATATATACATAAGTAATGTTTTGTATTATTTGAATCATTTTTGTCAAATGAAAATATTATATATTAAAGATTTTAAAATCTAAGTTTTACATACAAATATTAATAAAATTTAGCTTTTTCAAAATTCAGCTGAAGATTATAATTTATAGTATAATACTTATTCATATTTAACTCGTATTAGCTAATATAATTTTTATAAATATGATTGATATGTTTCACAATTATGTGTATTCATATGTTTTAATTCTTCTAAATTATATTCGTTGATCAAATGTGTTTGGATGTTAAATAATTAAATGATATGCTAAATAAGTCATTAGTTGTTTGGTATTTTTTTATAAAACTTACCATTTTCAAGTATTTTTGTTTATAAAATATACAATTTAGATTATTTCTGTATATTAATACATATTTTCTGGCTAAATATATTAATACATATATGTTAATTAATTTTTTTTTCAAAATTTCGAATTTTATATGTTATTCATTTACATTGATCGTAATTTATTTTATATCATGTTTAGTTATAACACTTGTAATATTTGATTAATTAAAAATCAGAAACCATAAAAGATACGATATTATTAGACAATGTTTAAAACATATTGTAAATACAATGTTACTAAAAATAAAAGGTTTTTTTCAAAAGTAAAAATAAAATTAAAAGGTCTATCTATTTATGATTTTAATGTGGTAAATATAATATTCCTATTTTGACTGACATTGCTTAATATCAGTGTTATAAAATACGCTATACGGTAGTCGGACGGTTGACTACTGTATAGCGCTTGAACGGACGTTAATGTGGGGTATATATGGTGAATATTTTCTTTTGATTTTTTTATACATACTAATATATATGTGTTATATATGATAAAAATTATTGTAAGACACCAAGTTAGGCAAATTATAATTCTTATTTAGGTGTATATTAAATAAATTTTGTTCATGTATTTTTGGCTGGTTTAGTTTTAGAATTCATGAAGATGTGTTATATATGTTTGGTTCAACAGAAAATGAAGCTTAACAAAAGCTTAACGAAAAAAGCACTTACGCTATCACTATCTCTGGTTTGACTTTTGTATTTAATTTAAGACCACACACTAAATGTCATGTCATAATTGAAGAAATTTAGTGTGGATTCAAGCGGTTTATTAACAAACCGTATAATATAACTGTACATGTAAAAATGGTACAGTGACTAACCGTTCAACGCATTGTCACCGTATAAACGTTCGTACTGACCAAATTTTAGAACAATGCTTAATATTGGAATAGATTTTCCTTGATATTATCATGATTGTTTTTCAGAAACTGTTACAATCACGAAATTATAGGATTTTTATACAATATGATTTTTAACTTTTGAATAATATCGTTGATTGATAAAGGAATATACCCTTATTTGATATTTAATATATTTGAATACACCAACTTCATCTTTACCAAATGTCCTCTGTATTTTAGTACATCAAAGAAAATCACATAATACAAAGATAAGATATTATATGTTTTAGAATAGGATAATTAAATGTGATGATTTTCTAAGAGATGGTCCAAAATGAAATATCATACATGGAAGAAGTCATGACTTCTGTTTTAATATATAAGATATTATATATTTTAGAATGGTATTAATTTGATAAAAATTGTTAATAATATTAAAGAAATAATCAGACGTTGTGATACTTTTTGAAATCATAATAATAATAATAATAATAATAATAATAATAATAATAATAATAATAATAATAATAATAATAATATGTTATGGTTGCATAACATAATACTAAAAATAATGTACACGATCATATGTATATATAATCGTATATTATGATTACATAACATATGAATTTTTTGTTATTGATGTGACCTACAAAATAGTTAATGGCCTACAAAATAATTATGTATGTTGTTAATAATTATTAGATTAAAAGATTAAAAAAATTTATAAATCAGTTGGTATATTTATTTATATTTAATTTATTGGTCTTGAATACAAAATTTTTAATTTAGCATATATTAATAGTAAACAAATTTGAGATTCTCTATAAAAATAGTATATTGTTGATTTTATGAAGATATTAATAAGATATATCTGTGATTATATTTATTATAAAACAAAATGATAGGATAAGTAAATGTGATGATTTTCTAAGAGATGGTCCAAAATAAAATATCACACGTGAAATAAATCATGATTTCTGTTTTAATATATAAGATGAAACAGATGAGACTCTTTTGTCAAAGTATTCCACAAACGGCTTGACAAAAGAATACACTAAATTAGCGGTCAAGACAATTTGTTTGGTCTTTATATAGCAAAACATGTGGAGCCAAGATAAAATATGGGGTGGACAAAACTAAAAGCCTTTACAACTTTATTAGTTTTATTATGTCTTCATAATTGTTCTTAGCTTGAATATATATCCTTTAGTGTTAAAAAAAAAAAAAGACAGAGTCCAAAATTCTACGTTTCTTAGAATGTTGTTTGATGGATATAAGGAAATATATAAAGTTATAGGCCAAGTGATTTGAGCCATCTAAATAATTTATTAAGATATTATATTCATATTTATTTTTGGGGCAAAAATTCAAGTTTCTTTTAAGTATAGTTTTCCAAGTATAATATAAAAACATTCAAAAATTAAATTTGAATTTAAAGAACAATATTTTCAAATAATAATTAATACTTCTATGTAAAATAATAATAAAAACTAACAAATGACTCGATTTTGAAATTAGTTAAACTCCATCAAAATTTAACATTATTCATTCAAAACAAAAAATACTATATCTAATGGTAGTGGAGATAGATAATTTTATCACGGAAACTAAAATAAAATTTAATTTACAGAAGTTATTAAGAAAAGTATATTATAAATGTGTGCAGAAAAGGCCAGTTTAAACAAATATATTCATCAATTCTTTTTTTCTATTTTCCAATCAATTCTTATTTAGAATCCGTCATGTTACATTTCATGAGTTTAAGTTTCTAATTCCTTAATTTATAAAACATCTTAATATGTTTTATATATTGTATCTATTTATATAAATAAGTAAAACTAAAATATACTGACTCAAAATTCAACAGAAATATATTGAATATCTTATTTTGCTATAATCTGTTGTTGTTGAATATTTAAAAGCAAGATAAATTTATGTCTATTTCTAATAAATATAAATATTTTAACATAATTTTACTAATAATATGTTCTTTACCAACTGCAAATAAGTTAGGTTTATATGTATATTTATAGATGTTAAAAATATTTCTGACTGAAGTCATAATTGTTATTAATAGAACATATATCACTTTTTATTTTAATTATATGTTTTGGTTATTCATGTTTATGTATCTCAATTAGTAAAATTCATAAGGGTTAATCAACTTTGTGGGCCAAAATTTAAGAAGTTTTGAGTCAAATCCCATTATCTCGTTGGACCCGTGACAAAAACATGTTCTTAATCCCTTTTTTGTAACTGTTGAAACTCAAATCTAGCACCTCGATCATTTGAAAAAATATTTTACCAGTAGAGTTTGTATTTCTGGGTTCCGAAACAGTCTTCGGATATTGGCAAAACGATAAATTTCTACAAAAAAAAAAACTGGGGGCTATTATATAGAACTACTTTTTATCAGGATCCACAGCTGAGTTATAAGTGCACATATGGATGGCACCTGCACACGGTTTGCGTAGTTTGTCAACATGTTAAATAACTAAATAACAAACAAACAAAATTCTAGAGTTATTATAATAAGTTTTGATAAAAGAATTAAAAGATTATCAGTGGTTTTCGTTTCTTTTTTTTTTGTTGAAATGTTAACTTTTTTCGTTTCTTTTTAGCTTTCTCACTCTTTAAAATAGATATAGTGAATGCATGTGGAGATGTATAAGAGTGTGAAGGAGACAATGCTAAACTTGAATAAAATGGCGCAGTCTTTTCAGTTTTCGCATGGTTCTTTTCTCATTGCATCCAAACCCACATGGTTCTATTCTGTGACTTAGAAAAAAATTTACTCGTTAAATAGATAGTTAAGTGTTTTCTGGTATATATATATATATTATTATTTTTGTGAGAAAGTTTTCTGGTATATTGTATTACCAACTTACAATGTTACCACATATAATGCATGCTATTGATAGAAAAAACAGATATATTGGTTGCACAGAACAAACTAAAATACAAACCATTTCAACTATATATAAAAACTACATATTTGCAGAATTTTTTTGTTTATTTCTTTGATTGTCCAGAGTGTTCAGCGGATCGAAGTCCAACCGTCTAATCTCCTAAAAGCCTACACATCAGTGTCAGGTAGATATGGTTGCTCGCAATAGAATTAAGTACCTATATCATCTAATCACACAAATAGATATATTGAAATGATATAATATTAAATCTAGAGTGCTTAGCACATTTTCATATGCACCCTACCATTCGACCACACTTCTCTGGTTATTTGCCTCATTTTCATATTATTTGGTTATTTGCCCTCTACCATCCATACTAACATTTTGTCTTAGCAAATTCATAGACAATAAAATAATATGAAACAGGTTACGCTTAGTCACAACAGAACAGATTCAGCAAAAGAAAAATCTACCAATCGAGTGATAATATACGTTGTCATCAGGATCAACGAACTCTATTTTCTATATGCGCTACAAGTGTATATCCAAAATAGTTTTCATCTCAGATATACCCACATAGAGGCAGAAATGTTTTTTTTTTGTCTAGGAGAGAGCGCGAGACTGAGACTTGTTACTAGTGTCCAAGAAGTGAAACAACGCGGTTTCATTCCTTTGAAACAATCATAATAATTAATTATCTCACTCTTCTAACTAGATAATATTTGTGACAAAAAAGCTAAATAATATTTATCTCTTCAAATATTCTTCTGAGTGTTTTTCTTCTGTCTGCATTTTGAAACTTACATATGTGGATTGATTTCCCCACCGTACAAAATGTCATTTTGACGATCAGCTGAACTTTTGTTTTTGATGTAGCATCTTAAATTGTTTTGACCAAGGGCAGATTTATAAGTTTAATAACTGAAGACATAACATCAAAAATATAATGAAGAAATAACTAAAAACATTTATCCCAAAATATAAAAATTGGATATCACAAAATAACATTCATTAAATATAATTATTAAATTACTTTAGATCTTAAACACTAACAAGCTCTAAACCTTTAACCCAAAGATAATATATGCATATATTGTATAATTTAATAATATTTTTTTACAAAAGTTCCAGTTTATTATTATTTTTGGTGTTTATTAATTTAACATATCTATTTGAAAGTTTAGTTATAATTAATGATATAATTGTATAAATTTTGTTTTATTTTCAATTTGTTTGTTATTTTGGAATAATTTTTAATAATTTTTTAATATAATATCACCGAAAATGGATTCTAACACTAGGTAGTTTTGAGAAAATTTTATTTATAAATAACTTAATAAGAAGGCTTTCTTTCAAACATTTATAAATTAGGATATAGTTAAGAATATATTCTATTAAAATAAAAATACTTTTTGAAATTAATATTGTATTTAAATGTGTTTTATAGGAAATACAACTGTTTTCTTATTATCTTTAGAACTTTCCTTGTAAACAAATTAGTCACTATTTACACATAAAACCATTTAAGTAAAATACATTATCACATATGAAATTTTATTATCATTTAGAGAAAAACTTATAATGTCTTATTTAAATAATAATTAAATTCATAATTATTATTAAATTATTATAAATAAACATTTTATCTGTTCTAATTTTTGAAATAAAATTATATTAATTTACAGAGTTTTTCTAAACTATATATTAGTTAAATATCATTCACCTGTCGCAATATTATGTTGAATTATTAAAAATTATAATGCATTTTGAAAATTAAAATGATCAGTACATCTTACATTTTTATATCTACAAGAGATCAAAACTATACAATATATTATATGAAATGATTAAATATAAAAGTCAAAATATTATTTAAAAATAATATTTTATATTAAATCGTGGTTCAAAATCTAATAACAAATTTCAGTTGAAACAACAAATATCATTTAAATACATTTGCTCATTTTTTTACTAAAGATCCTTACATTTGTTCTTTTAAGACAATAAATTTAATTGAGAGCTAAAAAGAAATAAAAAGAATATTGGAGCCGTATTCAATCAACTCGGCATAACGGGGACATAGTTTGCCGAATTAGGCTTGAAGTTACAACTATAATTTTTCTCAAGAAAAAGTTACAACGATAATACAAAAAAATCAATAATTCACTGAGCACGTGTACCTAGGGCTGGAATTATTATCCGAGATCCGGATCCGATCCGAGATCCGATCCGGATCCGCTCCGAAAATAGGATATCCGGCGCGGATCCGATCCGATAGTAAAATCTCGGATCCGTCGAATCCGGATCCGGATCCGGATATCTAAAATTTTAGGTCCGGATATCCGGATCCGGATCCGTTTTTAATATATATAAATTTAAATTTTATTAATAATTATAGTTGATTTATTAATATTTATACATAAAATTAGTCTTATAATATTACATTTTAATTTTAATAATATTATATACATAAATACATTTATAAATTTTGTAAAATATTTAATTTATATAATATTTATGGATTTTTTGTATTTTCAAAAATATTTTTATTATTTTTAATTATTTTGACGGATCCGGATCCGAATCCGGATACTCGCGGATATCATGATATCTAGACGGGTATCCGGAATCCGGATATCCGGAAGGCAGGGATCCGGATCCGGATATTAAAATCACGGATCCGACGGATCCGGATCCGGATCCGGATACCCCGAATATCCCGGATATCCGGATCCGTCCCACCCCTACGTGTACCCATAGTTTCCAACAAGCTGAATCAGCCTCTGATTTTGACTATCTAATATTTTAATAAATTGTGGAACATAAAAATTTCTCAGCGTAAAAAGGATTTAGTCCGCCGAGAAAAGATGATTTTATGTTATTACTGTTTTTTTTGTCAGAATACTAAACTTAGTAGTTGTTGAAGAATGCTATTACTAAGTTTTATGTGAACTATATATATCTATATACCCGTGTTATGCGCATGTTTTTGTTTATTTTTTCTTAAAAATAAGGAATTGTATATTTTAGTTTTCTCATTTTTATGTGAGATAATTTAAATTGTTAAGATTAAGGGGTTTATTGAATAAAGGATTTGAGAAAATTTAAGATTTGAGTAAATCCAAAAAATCCGAGATTGAGTAAATCTTAAAAAGATTTGTTGCAAGTTTTTATGGGTTTTTGAAGAAATATCAGAACTTTTTTTAAAAGTCTTTTAAATTTGAAATATTTATTTAAAATAGTATTTTTAATTACTTAATTTGATATTTTATCGTTTTCTGAAATATATAAATATATACAAGTTTTTAAAAAACAATTTTCAAATATTTTTTTATTATTTCAAACTGTTTGTTTTTCTTTCTAAAAATGTGAAGTAAATTGTTTGTATAAAATTTCAAATACCATCATAGGATGTGGTATTTCGATTTATTATTTTCTCAATATAAAATACATCCAAACTCCACCAAATCCTATTGATAGATTTATTAACAGAATATTATATCCCATGCTAAAAAAAAAGTATTAATCTTAGTTATGTCATCCAACTAGGTCTTTTTGTTCTGGTATCAAACATATATTCGTTATGTTCAACCTAATATCCATCTTTACCACCTTTAAAAAATGTTCACTACCTCAAGAATATCAGCCTCTATCATATGGCAAGAATGTTAAAAAAAATAAGGTTGTCATTCCATCCGCTCCTAATGTCTTTTCTAGATGCATCATGAATAACGCTCACCGAACTTCTCCTTTTCTGGTTATCGCTGTTAATTGTCAATTCATATAATCCTTATACACAAAGGAATTTCCCGTAAGAAACCTTCACAATCCGATAGGGAAGTGGATTTAAATAGATCATCAAAGTATCCCCACTACCACTTTTTCTACTCCTATCTCATATGTTATCTATTGCCCCTTCATGATCTAGTCCAATAATCATGTTCATTGCTCTTCTTTGTTTAGTTAAAGTAGGATCACCCGTTAAAGTATGATAGAAATTTGAATTTGAGTCTCCCACTATATGCCACATGTTCCTACTCTTATGATTTCATTAATCTCCTTCATCTCTGTACACCTCTTATAACTTCCTCGATACATAAAGAATCTCTTCTTGCGTCTTGTTATCATCACTTTAAACTTCTTCCAAAGTCTTTTGAAGTTCATTTATTTTGTCTTGCTCATAAGGTGGATTACTTTTCTCCATCTATCAATCTCATGTCAAAAATTACTCATATTTGTAACAAAGTCTTGATTAATCTTCCTCCCAAAATTTTCCATCCTTTAATCTCAAATATTTTGAAAAAAGAAATAGTTGACAGGATGTAAGGTGGCAAAAATAGGTATGACGATATCTCACTTTCTATTTGCAGATATTAGTATTTTCTTATGTAAAGCGCAAAAAAGTAATGTCAAACTATCATGTAAATTCTGGAAGAATTGATGTACGGCCAACAAATAAACTTTGCTAAATTTTCTATACAATTTGATTATATGATTGAGGAAATGATTCAGAAAGAAATGCATAACATTTTAGGGATTCACAATATAAGAGGGGTTTTATTTTTTTTATTTGGGTATTTCAGAATGTCTAGGAAGACCAAAACACACAAATTTTTGGGTTTTCACATAATGAATAGATGGACGATCAAATTTTGAATAAAAGGAGTGCAGGAGGGGCTCAATAAAATCAGTTGCAAGTGTACTACTGAATCATGTTATTTCTTGTTTCAGATTGCCAAAAACAGTAACGACAAAATTAACAACCTTGGTATTCTAATTTTGGTGGAACTCAAGGGAATAGAAGTTTGCATTGGTTATTATGGGATAAGCTATGTTATCATAAAGATGAAAGAGGAATTTACGTAAAATATACAGTTCGCTGTATATTATGAAGTGATATAATTTCCATTAGTGAGGCGTCAAAATGGAAAACCAGAAAACCAAGTAGTAAACTCTTAGAAACAAAAGTGTAAAATATTCTTAACATTAGTACCCAAAAAAAAGTTTTAAATATTCAAAAATGGAAATAACAAAATCGGGAAAAAGACAAATCAGGAGAGTTAACAATTACCACTAAAGTCTTTCCTGTATAAAATATGTGCATGAATGATAAAGAAGTTGCACTGTGTCTCAAAACCTAAAAAATATTACTCGATCACCATGTCTTTCGCAACCAGAATGATGAGCGTGACACTCTTTCTTCAAATCATTGCAGCTTTTCTCTTTATTACCGCCACAGCCTCATCACCTCCCAGCAGCTTCACCGTGGACCTAATCCACCGTCGCACTAATTCATCTTCTCCTCGACGCTCTAATACTGATGATGATCAACTCCGATCATCTCCTTACGCCGACATCTTCTTTGAAACCTCCGAGTATCTTATGAAACTCAAAATCGGTACTCCACCTGTCGAGATCGAAGCAATCGTAGACACAGGAAGCGAAGTCACATGGACACAATGTGTGCCTTGTCTTAATTGCTACAAACAACGCAATCCAATATTCGACCCTTCCAAGTCCTCGACCTACAAAGAGCAATTAAATTGCAATAGCCCTAACCCCTCTTGTGATTATACTTTGATGTACGGAGACCAAAGCTACTCCAAAGGAAGATTAGCAACCGAGACCGTCGCCATCCAATCCACTTCTGGCCACTCCTACGTAATGCCTGAAACCGTTATTGGATGTTCTCACAACAGCTCAGGCCGGTTTAGAACAACAACCTCTTCGGGCATTGTTGGTCTAAGTTGGGCGTCTTTATCTCTAATCTCTCAGATGGGCAAAAGCATGCACGGTGCCTTTTCTTACTGCTTTTCGCCTGAGGGAACGAGTAGGATCAACTTTGGAAGTAATGCTATCGTGTCCGGAGATGGGACTGTATCAACACCTATGTTTACGAAGAAGGAGAAATCCGGTTTCTATTACCTAAACCTAGACGCGGTCAGCGTTGGGAAGACTCGCATCGAAACATTGGGGACACCGTTTCACGCCGTAGACGGTAACATTGTCATAGACTCTGGAACAACTTTGACCTACTTGCCCGCTAGCTACTGCAGCCTAGTGAGGGAGTCAGTGGAGAAGGTTGTGACGTCAGCGGAACGAGTAACTTTCCCGGACATCGACACGCTTTGCTACAAAACGAACACGATGGATATCTTTCCAGTGATCACAATGCATTTCTCTGGAGGTGCAGATCTTGTTTTGGATAAAAACAATACGTATATGGCTAATGGAGGAGCCATTTGTCTGATGATTATCTGTGGTCCGTTATCACCAATTGCTGAAAAACTATCTCTCTTTGGCAACAGAGCACAGAACAACTTCTTGGTTGGTTATGATCATTCTTCACTAAAGGTTTCGTTTAAACCCACCGATTGTGGTGTTACACAAGACAATATGCCAAGAGACTCAATTTCTGCAGCGTTGGGTTTACAGTTTAACATTAAGTTTGTTTTATTTATATTTGTCCTTTCATTAATTAGACTATAGAGAAGGGATTTTTTTTATTTATATATGTCTTTACATTAATAATACCATAGAGAATGGATTTGTTTTATTTATATTTTATTTATATGTCTTTTGATTAATAAGACCAGAGAGAAATAGAGAATGGATTTGTTTTAAACATCAGTATGCGAATGAGTAGTTGAGTCGCACTCAAACGCCAACTTTGTAATCTGTCCCTCGTGGGTGCCTGTTACGAATCAGAATCTAAGCTAAGAATGCATGTTTTGGCTCAACCAGGTTGATCTAAACCTGGTTCAATTATTTTTCAAGAATTACAAAACCAGTTCTAGTGAATTTTAATATTCTTCATGGGTCCGGTACATTCAGATTGATGATGTTGGTCATCTAACACCCAATCAGAGTTTTGGTTCGGTTTGACATCATTTTAAAACCGGGTTTAGTCACAATTACACCTATAAAGACAGGACGTACCAACTTAAACATAACCAATGTAACCTTACTCGGAGCATCTTAGACCATGATTATCGGGGTTGCTTAACCCTGGTTCTTTGCTTAATTATGATTAAAAGAAAAAAATTACCTTTTAATGCAAGGGACGTCGCTTTATTAAGCTACAAAAGACCGTCGCTTATGGACACGCGTCATACGACGAAGGCTCTATCTCTCTCTCTCATCTCTATCTCTCTCACGAAAGGAAGAAATCTGTCGGTCTCGATTCCGAAACTTCTCTCGTGATCTCTCCTCGACGGATGATTCAGTCGGCAGTTCCGCCTCTCCGTCTTGATTTCTCTTCGACGATGATACAATCGGCGTCTCTTTTGGCTCTCCTCGAGGACTCCACCTCTCTTTCGTGATCTCTCATTGACGACTTCGGATCTCTTTGGTGATCTCTCATCGACGATGAATCACTGGACGTCTCTCTCGGTTGCTCTCCTCGACGAATCCGCCTCTCTATCTTGACCGTCGATTCCAATACCATATATCTCTCTCTCAGTGACCGTTTGAGATTGGTCGAATCGAAAGGTAAAGCAACGATTTTTTTTTCTTTTTAGGTCTGAATCCTTCATGCATGTCTTAGATTGTGCTTCTTATAATTTATTTTGATTTTTTTGTTGTGTTGGTTTGTGGGGCGTATGAAGCTGCAAGTAGAGAGAGAAGAAGAGATCAAAATGAGAATGATATTTTCAAACTAGCTCATGAGATCTTCTTCAACAACCACAAAAAAAAAAAAATCAACCTTGAACATGCGTGGAAGGAGCTTCGAAATGACCAGAAATGGTGTGACCTTAATACTTGTAAAGCCGATAGAAGTGCAAAAAGGAGGAAGCTTGATGGGGTGCAAATTTATCAACCTCTAACGCGTCTGAAACCAATAATGGTGAAGCTGATCAAGCAGCCACTCGTCGCCCGGGTGTTAAGGCATCAAAGGGGATGCTAAGCAAAAGACTAAGGCAGAGGCGAAGTCGGTGTCTGAGTTTCAGAGCATGTAGAGCATCAAGAAGGAGGATTTGGCTATGAAAGAGAGGTTGTAGAAGATGAAGCTGCTGGATAGTCTAATTGCAAAACCAGAACCGTTATCTGAGTGTGAAGAAGCGCTGAAGAAGAAGCTTATTACTGACTTGTTGTCTTAAGCTTTGATGCTCTTAAGTTGATGTTGTCTAAGTCTAATTAGTTTAAGATCAAGTCTAAGTCGTTGTTGTTTTGTTCGATTTTAACTCTCTGTTTGTTGTTCTTGTTATGGATGATATAAATGCCTATGTTTGTGTTTCTTGTTCTTGATTATGGATGATATAAATGCCTATGCTTGTCTTTCTTGTTCTTGTTCTGGTTATTGATTATGGATGCATTTCTTGTTCTTTTTGTCAGATTAAAAATTATTAAAAGAGTGCTCAAGTGTACTCTCGTCTGAAGCTAGTGTAACGGACTTACTTCTGTAGTCTTCTCTAGTCGTCTGAAGCTAGTGTCACGGACTTACTGAGAAGCTGTTTGTGTCACGGACAAGCTGTTCTGTAATCAGGTAATCTTGTGTACTCTCGTCTGAAGCTTGTGTCACGGACATTACTCTCATCACTTGTTCTCTGTTCTTTATGTCAGGTCATGGAAGAGTGCTCGAGTGGACAAGCTATACTCTTGCCTGGTCACGGAGAAGCTGTTTGTGACATGGACAAGCTGTTTGTGTCTTCTTGTCACTGTGCAAGCTGTATACTTGTGTCTTCTTGTGTAATATTTGACAAGCTGTAAAGTTGTATATAAATGTTGTATTGCACAAAGATTTTATTCACTATCTCATCTTGTCTCTTCTCGTGTGCTATATAAATTTGGTATTGCACAAACATTACAATCTCGTCATCTCTTCTTCTCTCCTTGGTCTCTATAAATTTTGCACTACAATCTCACCTTCTCTCCTTGGTCTATATAAATTTTGTATTACAATCTCATCTTCTCTCCTTAATCTCCTTGGTCTTGTTCTATATAAAGATTGTATTGAACATTGTCTTTTATTCACAATCTCATTCTCCATTCTCTCCTTCATTCCTTCCTTTTCATGTTCACAAAGTAACCAAAAACAATTTCTTCATTTTCATTACAAATTTAATTCACAAAGTAATCTACTTTTTGATCACATATATGGCAAAGTAATCTCCTTCTTATAACACTTTCAAGGGAGTAGATGATGAATTCGAGAATTTTTCCATTGATTCTGGTGATCAAGAAGAAGAAAGGAAAAAAAGAAGAAGGAAAAAACAAATTTATATAGAAAGAAATCGTGAAGAAGGCGATGAACGTTTATGGAATGATTATTTCAGTGAAACTTCAACTTATCCTGATAATCTATTCCGACGACGATTTAGAATGAACAAGCCATTGTTCATGCATATTGTTGATCGACTCTCCAATGAAATTGGATTCTTTCGCCAAAAGAAAGATTGTCTCGGAAGGCTTAGTCTCTCTCCACTTCAAAAGTGTACAGCAGCCATTTGTCTCTTAGCATATGGTGTGCGGCTGATACTGTTGATGAATACCTCCAACTCGGTGCAACTATTACTCCGTCATGTTTGGAACATTTTGTGGAAGGAATAGTATATTTATTCTGCGAGGAGTACCTAAGAAGACCAACACCGGCTGATCTTCAACGTCAAGTTGATATTGATGAACATTGTGGATTTCCCGGGATGATAGGAAGCATCGACTGTATGCATTGGGAGTGGAAGAATTGTCCCACCGCTTGGAAAGGTCAATATACACGTGGTTCGGAAAAACCCACGATCATTTTAGAGGCGGTTGCTTCGTATATTCTATGGATATGGCATGTGTTTTTTGGACCTCCAGGTATCTTAAATGATATCAATGTTCTTGATCGCTCTCCTGTTTTTGATGACATAATAAAAGGTTAAGCTCCGCAAGTCACTTTCTCTGTCAATGGAAGAGAATATCATTTGGCTTACTATCTCACTGACGGTATTTATCCGAAATGGGAAACTTTTATCCAATCTATTCCAATACTACAAGGGCCGAAAGTGGTTTTTATTTGCTCAACATCAAGAAGCTGTCCGAAAAGATGTCATGCGTGCTTTTGGAGTCTTGCAAGCTCGCTTTGTCATTGTTAAAAATCCAGCACTTTTTTGGGATAAAGTCAAAATTGGAAAGATTATGAGAGCATGTATCATACTCCATAATATGATAGTAGAAGACGAACGAGATGCATACACTCAATATGAGGAGTTCCAACAAGGAGAAGACACCGGAAGTTCACATGTGGATCTCACGTATTCTACATATATCCCTACAAATATCGCCAATATGATGGATGTTTGAACTAGAATTCGTGATAGACATATCCATCAACAACTGAAAGCTGATATGGTTGAACATATATGACGTAAATTTGAACATGATGAAGACAACAACTGAGATCGTATGTTTCTTTCAAGTTATTCTCGTTTTTTTAGTAATCTATGTTTTATGCTTTTTTTAAATCTATGTTTAAAGTATTGTCTTTTATTTGATAATGTTTTATGTAATAAATAAATTTTATCTTTAATTAAACAAATTTTAATTTTTTTTAAAAAAAAAAAACCCCTAAATAAGAGATTCCTATTGGAGCACAAAAATATAGGCGTTTCTTAACTAGGTTTCTTAACTAACTTTTAATAATTAAAAATCATTAAGAGGCCCAAAGTAGGTATATAGATTAATCATGCTTAGTATCCAATGTAAAAAGATGCCTGCTTCTGAACCTTTTAGACCTATCAAAGCTTCGGCCGTTGAACTCTTTTTCACACTGACTACCACGGCCGGTTCTAAACACAGTCTAGTGAAACATGGGCTTCAACCTTTTAGAAGTTAAATACTAGGTACGTAAACCCAAATTATGCAAAAATAAAAAAAATTTATGAAAACTCTTGAGATATGTTTATAACCCCCAAAATTTTAGATCTAATCCTAACCACTGGGACATGGTAATGATCCTTAAGAGGTAATATATAATAATATAAACTCTAAGAGATGAAATATTCATCATGTAGCACCACCAAAAAACAACAATTTAATCATATATGTTTCTTAATCCAAAAAAAAAAGAAAAAACAAGAAAGCAGTTTAAAGAAACTCTCCTTGGAAGTAAGTGTAACGAGCTCTGGTTAAGTTATCTCTACGCTTCTTGTAAACAATAGCTCCCATTACAATCGCTCCGACTCCAAATATAGCTCCAATGGCGATCCCAGCTTTTTCCAATCCACTCATCCCG
The DNA here is from genome assembly GCA_016432835.1 of Brassica nigra. Classification (NCBI taxonomy): domain Eukaryota; kingdom Viridiplantae; phylum Streptophyta; class Magnoliopsida; order Brassicales; family Brassicaceae; genus Brassica; species Brassica nigra. Next base: position 9,029,424 of record CM028245.1, on the reverse strand, counting down.
CCGTTATCTTCTTCTTCTTTCTCGAACTCATCACCATCCTCGCTTGCTTTGATGTCGTCTGGTTTCCTCTCTTCTGGAGCAGGAGACGGCCTTGGAGAAGGGAAATACTCTGTCTCTGGCTCTGAATCCTCATTGGAAACGTCCACAGAGGGATTAGGCACAGGCGCTGGTCCAGTAGATGGAGATGGTGACGGTTGAAGAGGAGGTGGTGGTGGAGAATCCGCTAGGGGTTCATGTCTTGGTGATGAAGCTGGTGGCGGAGATGAATGTAGTTCCGGTGGCAGAGGAGAATCACGTCCTGGCGAGATAGCCGGCGAGGGAGACACCTCCTCAGCGCGCGTGACTTCGACAGTTAGAAGACACATTGATAGAATAACAATGAAACAGAGCCTCTTCGTCATGGCGATTCAATATAAGCTTTCTATTGTCTTTGAGAAAGCTACGAAGAATAAGGGAGAAGGAGAGAATGAATGTGGAATAAGATGAATCATTGCATGTTTCTTGTTAAATTAAAACAGTTGACAAATACTCAAAACTAGTTGAATTTTTAATTGATATATCATTTTATTTTGTTTAATGATGTTGCTGCTACCCATGTCGAACGCATGAAGCCTGCTTCATTATTCAAACATGGCTGCATATCTTTTCTTAATTAAAAAAAAAAACAACACTGATGCATGTATTTGTGCAACTTGCGTAATATTGACCGGGTGATTGTGGTCGGGTGGTAAGGAGGCGGGATTGGGACGCTAACACGTTTTAGGTTCGATCCACCTGCTGCACGAAACTAAGTCACAATTATCCTGGTCACCAAACACGGATACGGGCCCATGCTTTAGGGCCCATTTAAATACTCGGAGAGAAGGTCTATCCGTGGACTGCAACTCTTCTTGGAGATTAGTCTGGACCTCTCCATGAGTCTGGGATACCCCAGGTTAATCAAAAAAAAAAAAACTTGGGTAATACTCTCGTTCGTTTTTAATATATTGTTTTGTTCGTTGATTAAATCAAAAGAGTCGTGATATGTAGTTTCTTAAAATATCGTAACCCAAATTTGAAAGTCTTGTACCAGTGGCGTGTCAGACCCTCCTAAGGAAGGAAGGTGTCGTGTATGTCTTGGAAAAAAATAGAAGATCTGAACTCAGATCCGGTCTATAGCACATAGTAAGCAGTGGCTTAGGATCCAAAATAATTTATGAGTTTGAGTCTAAAATTTTATAATTATTTATTTATAATAGAAAAGGAACACATTTCTTAAATTTGAGTGGGATCTTTTAGTAGCATGGACCGTCACTGAACCAAAAAACTTGAATCCATTGCTGAATCAAGCTGTAATATAACAAGATATTATCAAAATATACTTAATATATATATATATTCTAAATAAATAATTAAATTTGAATATAATATTTAAATATAATTATAAATTATATGTTATTAAATTTTAATTTAAAACGAACAATAAAATAATATTTCTATACATATATAATAAACTTTTTTGGTAAAAAAAGAAAAGATATATATATAATAAACTTAATTAACCGATTTTAAACACTAAACATTTTATAGATAACTATGATTTTACGGGTATTTTTATAAAATATACACGATATTTTGATCAATATGAAATGAATTTAGACAGTTTATCTCATTTTGATTACAAAAAAGTATTACGTGATTGTGCAGATAAAAAATCTATAGTATTTTTTTTTGTTTCTTCAGTAAACTCTATGAGATATCAAATTAAGTCCCACATCAAAAATTTAGAAAAGGAGTGTCTAATATATAAAGAGAAATCCAACTCTACGAGGTCCGATTAGTATGATATTGTCCACTTTGGGTCCGAAGGCAAAGCTCACATGTATTTGGTTTTAGAATCCTTCCCAAAAGGTCTCGTATTAATTAGAGTTGAATTTCTCTTTATATATTAGACACTCTTTGTCTAAATTTCCTATGTAGGACTTAGTTTGATATCTCACATTCTCCCTTTCAAACTAAGAACCACACTTATCTCATGTCCAACAACTGAACTTCCACGATCTTCTGACTTGATCTCTGCCACACACACACCTCTTATGCCTAACTCATAGGATACACCATTCATCTCTTGAAGAGTATTTATGTTTTCTTGCAGATAACTTCAATTTTAAATTATCTTTCTTGTAGAGTTGGACATGGAGTCGAAGGAAGCCTAACATACTCACCTTCCAGTTGAACGTACAAATTTTTAATATGTCAGTTCATCCTGTATAGAGAGCTACACTTCGAATTCCGGATCCGTAGTTAAAAACAATGAATATAGAAAAGATTAAATTAGTACTACTGAAGTATTCAGGAAGCTGTTAACATGTTTACTCATCTCATGTGAAATTCGAGTTTATGCCAAAGTAAATATGTTACTATAAAACAATAGTTACATTTATATATTTTGTGATAGAATGTATACACATGACTATTTAAGTCTTCAATATAATATAGATTGTTTTTTTGAATGAATGTTAAATTTATCTAAAACAGAAAAAAAAAACACTTTTGTTCATTGTTTGAAAGGATTAAAATTGTAAAACTACTCTAGAAAGAAACTTTCATCTAGTAGCAAACGACTATAATATAGGTTGCATCTTTTGAACAAAAAAAAAAAATTGACCAAATACCTTTTTCACAAGATGCAGCACCTATATTATAGTCGTTTGCACCTATATTATAATGGGCTAATAAGGCCCATAGTTGCCCCCCCTCTTGTAATTCTCGTGATTCGTTCTCTCTCATATTTCTTTTTTCCCAGAAAATCGAAGCGAGAGAGAGAGTTTCAGGATGATCAGTATTCTCGCTCAGGTTCTCTCCTCTTTCATCTCAGAATTGATCTCTGCTGTATTTGACATTGTAATCTGTTCCTTCGTTATACAGGAGCGTCTTCTTGGCGCCACGCTGGGTAGCGCCTTGACTGGATTCGTCGTTCTTGAGCAGCGAAAACTCATCCATCAATCCCTCTCCCATCCTAAATCTCAATCTCAGGTGTCGATTTGTCACAAATCCCTGTGAAATTTTTGGATTGCAATTTTGAGAATGTAGCACTGATATGTTATTCTTTCTAGTTCATCTGCCTAATTTTGTTGGATTTGTAGCGTTCTTATATGAACTTATGGTTACGGTTTAGATAGAGATGATAAGTTGCAGTATGTTCCACACTTTTTTTGCAATTTTTATAAGCTAAAAACTTGGTTTGTTTCCAGGTGAGAGATGCCATGTTCGGTAAGAAATATAGGATGGAATTTGCATCTCTGTGGAACAAAGCTGTGGACCAGACCTTTGAACCTGCCATTCAGTATCTTTGTTCTCGTAAATGGTAGAAGCTTTGATTCAACTACTTCTTTTGCTGCTAATGTGAAAACACTTTGTGGCAAGCCCTCGTGTATTTCGATTCTTGCCCCTTTTCCTATGAATCTTCGGGGCTTTGTCTTGAATACAGCACTATCTCTGCTTTCCTGAGAAGAGAGTTGTTGTATTTACTGAAAATGTGTTTATTATTCGTTAACATGGTCTGTGTCTCGGTTCGTTAAGCAGTGGCAAGACGCAGAGCTCAGACTCCATTGTTTGTGGTCCAAATAAAACATTAAATAATATAGCAGTAGCTTTAGCACAATATAAAGAACAAGAACACACGAAACAGACTCTAGCTAGTAGCTAGTATTAAGAATTGATCCGCACGGTCTGATCGTGGCGATCACCGGGGAGATGTATAGCATCAGCTGAGTTACGCGGTTTAAGCTCAAGATTCTCGCAATTACAAATCTCGACAATGAAACCATCCGGGTCATTAAAGAAGAGCTGGTCGATAGCCGCGTCTTCCTGGTCACCCACCGTCCTCTTGATGGACTTGACATTCACTTCCTTGAGCCTCTTCTCCAAAGCTCTCATGTCTTCGCAGTGGAACGAGATGTGGTTATCCATGGGTTGCAAAGTCAGTGTTCGAAGGCAACTTGTCGTCGTCTTTGACTTGCACCAAATGGATCCCAACACAAATAGCCACGCACCGTCGAAGTCAAGCGAACCCCAACACTTTTATACAGAACTCCAGAGACTTTTTAACGTCTCTGCAAAGTCGTGAGACATGGTTTAACGCCATCAGTGGCGGCCTTGATTCATCGCTCTTCTTTTTCTTCTCCATTAGATCAAAAAGCGGGATCGGTCGAAGGTTGAAAGTTGAAAGTTGACGTGTGGTTGAACAGGGAGCTTGCAAGTTTGAGCACAAATTGGCTCACGTGTCACACTCAAGATTGGGGAATTTATGTTTTTAATATAAAACAAAACTCTTTTTAAAAAAGTTTCCTAAATTTTAATCAAATATGTCTGAGATTCGTAGCCACGGTTGCTTGCTCATTACTCTAAACCGGGCTTGATGGTAAATAGTCAAATACTCTGCTTTAAACCACTGCATATAGAAATTTAGATACAAGCTTCAAGAAAAAGTGAAGAAAAAAACACAAATTTCGACTCGAACTCTAGCTATATAGCTATATCATAATATCAGCTCAAAACACTAGGTTGGATGGAGTTGTAACGGTTCACATCAGCATGGCAAACACAAGTCCAAAGATGATCATGACCGCACCACCAGCTCCCATCCCGCGTCTGGAACCAGTTGACATTGTTGCTATCTCGCTTTGCTGTTCTTTTGCAGAAGCTCCTTGAACCTTCGCAGCCACGGGGAGAGGCGAGCAGCCGGATTCAGCGCAAGGGTCTAAAGTGGCATCAGGGTTTTCTGGTTGTGCGTGAAAGAAGTCAAATGCAGAAGGTGAAAACGCCACTGGGGTCTCGTAAACTAACCCGTGAGGAGCTCGGTTTTGCGCTAAGGCGATGTTTGTGATGATTAGAGAAGAGAGGAAGAAGACGAGGCAAGTCTTTGTATTCATTTCTCTCACTCACCTTCAGTCTGTTCGCTGATAATGTAGAAGGCTATTAGTTTTTGATCAGGTGGGGCTAGTGTGGTGTGTTTGTTGAGACTTTGTGGTAAGGTTTGGTATTTATAAGGTGATTGTGTAACAAAGTGGTTGTTGCTTGGGACTAGTTTTGGGTGGTGAGAAAGATTAAAAGATTTACAGAATTAGGGAACAAAATGATTTCTCATGATATTCTCATGAGACCTTTCCCTAACTTATTTTTCTTTTTTCTCTTTCTATGGTCCTACAATCTTTTGGTTTTCCTGTTCTAATTTCTAAACCCAAAAAGTTGCAAGATTTTGTCAAAACCATCTTGTTTTTAACCCAATAACCACAAGATTTGTGTTATGAAGGTAACATGCTGAGTTTATGCTTTTAAGTTTTAACTAAACTACTAATTAGAAATTATGAGTATATCTGGTCCTATATAAGATACTTAATTACTACCATTAGTTGGTAGCATCATCGTCTTTTTAATTAAGGCATAATTAGGAAGTAGAAGAATGAAAAGTAGGAATCATCATTAAAACTTTGGCATCCTATAATTATATTCAAGTTCTTCCCTTGAAGGATCAGCAACAACTTTTATTGTGGCTAATATATGAGTGAGTGAGTGTAATAATAACACACCTGCCTTGGAACACAAAATCGATCTCTTATTTATAATGGCACAAGAGGGGTCAAGCATGCATCTTTTAGCTTCACGCCTTAATTTATGTTGTGAGTTTCGTTCACGAGATTGAATCTTGTAACTTACGTTTGCTTATTTGATCTGATTGGGGATCTTAAGAAAATTAGGTTTTAGTCATGCATTTATATGAAATAATCACCTAAAAAGAAATTAGGATTCGTTATCGTGTGCTTCATAGATTGTGAGCTTGTTTATTATTCCTTGTTAGTTTTTTATGGAGTTGCGTTGATTACAAATAGTAGTATTTCATCTTTATCATTTTTTTAATGTAGTGTTAAATTAAATTCAAAAGAGAAAGATGTTCGTTTCTTACAATGAGGTGCAGCTTTTTTGGAAAGTATTAGTGTAGAGATTTTTGGAAGTGATCCCAGAAAAAAACGTCTAAGAACAGATGCGTGAACTAGGTCGTTGCTTCCAGCCATTTTTGAAGTCTTCCCTCGTATCTCTTATCGTCCATTTTTTGGACTATCAACAGTCTAATTAAGACGAACATGTTTATCAATCCACTTGGTCATCCTTATCTTTAAATGATGTTTTACCAAATTTTTGTTGGTTGCTTTTTTTAAATGATGTTTTATAAATTTACAATATAGTTAACAACAGCCCCCTGGAACAAGGAACCATGGAAAGACTAACACAACTTTCTTTATCTGCCTGAAGTCGTGTAAACTAAAAATGAATTAACAATAATGAAACAAATCTATTTCCTCACATCTCAGGAATAATTGAAGAAATGTATCTCGAGTCACCAATTTCAAAAGATTCTTGTTTAAAATTGCATATAAGTGGTAGAGGTCGTGTTATTGGTGCGGCATAATAGACACACATGATTGTCAAGTGCAAAATGCATTCTCTATTCATGGGAAGCAAGTCCCTATACATAATGAGATATAAAATTAGAGCCATACTGCCGATAAAATTAATGAGTAAAAATATGTGCATTAAGTAAAAATATCGCTTAATACGAATAGAAAAAATATTCAGTAAAATGTTTCTTTATCATAATAATATATTGTCTACATTTTCTATTTCTATCATATATTATGTGATCTGATTTGATATTTTCTTGATTACGGTATGTATTTGTATTATTGATGTGCCAATGCTTACTAATAACTATACTGGAGATGAAAGAGAGAATGAATCGTTTTCCACAGGTTCATTGTGTGTGTGTGTGGAGACTGGATAGGAAGATTAAATTGGTTATGAGTTTAATTGCCTTCACATGTATTCGTAACGTGACTCTTTAGTTTGAATTGTTCACCGCTGCTCTTTTGGTTCACACTTCACAGGAATTTCCCCTCTTCTTACTTAAGGCATTTTAGATTTTTCAACTTTGTATCGCTAGTAAATTAATTTAGTTTTATACAACAACTTTTGCAAATATTCTGTTTTTGGATGTGTTATAAACAATAGTATAATATTTTATTAAATGACACAATATTTTATAATATTGTGTTATTGATCCAAGAAACCTTTTACGATTTTGCTACTACATTTTTCATTATATTAATTTAATATTAAGAAGGGTCACAGCCTCTCGGATGAGATATGGATAAATTTCGCAAAGATAAACGATCCAGCAAAAACTAGATTCTTAGTTAGAAATTTTGCGAGTATGGGGATAATTTCTGTTTGCTATGAGTGTTCTACACCACCAAATTTTTCTTTAGAATAGTAAAATAAACTAGAGATTGATCCGCACATCCGCGCGAGTATTGATTCTTACATTTTTTATATAAAGATATTTGTTTTTCTTAATTAGTGCTATATATTTTAGATGTTTAGTATTATAACTAATTGTATTCAAAAGACCTTTGACCGAATCGGTAATATAGTTATTTTTGGTACAAATATCCGAATCCGTTTTAGATATATTTATTGTTTAGATATTTTTAGGTTCCTATATATCAGAACCGAACTCATCCAGATCTAGAAGAACCCAACTCAAAACTCACACATAAATTTATAATATTTAAACGGGTCTAGTGTCAAAGCAAAAAACGATATCCGAAAGGAACACCCGTACCTAAATGGATAGTCAATGTTCATGCCTAACTGATTTTATAAACTAATAAAAATGATTCTTTCTATGTATTTGGATAAACTAATTGAAATAGAAAGAAATTTTAACTTAGTAAAATAATTAAATGGAGTAAAAAATTAAGTGACTATAAATGTAATATACTTTTATTATTTTGATTTCAGTTATTATTTTATTCTATTTTTGGATGTGTTATAAACAATAGTATAATATTTTATTGAATGACACAATATGTTATAGTATTGTGTTATTGATTCAAGAAACCTTTTACGATTTTGCTACTACATTTTTTTATTATATTAATTTAATATTAAGAAGGGTCACAGCCTCTCGGATAAAATATAGATAAATTTCGCAAAGATAAATGATCCAGAAAAAAAATAGATTCGTAGTTCGAAATTTTGCGAGTATAGGGATGAATTGTGTTGGCGGTGAGTGCTCTAAACCACCAAATTTTTCTTTAGAGCAAGTAAAATAAAAGTAATCAAGCTTTACTAATAAAAACCAAAGTTAGAGCCCCAAATCTTTAAAAATATTAATTCTTGAAATCAATTTTTCTACAGTTTTAAGGTTAGTGCTTTTAAAACTTTGAAATAAACCTACAGCAATAAAATTTAAAGCTAAAACGATAAAATTTACAGCTTAAATTCTAAAGCAAAAAATTCAAAGCCACAACAGTCTCTATTAATCAACCCCTATTGCCACATAATTAGTATCTCTACAGATGAACTTAATTAAAGTCACGGAAGGGTGTCTTTATCATGAGAACATCCTCAAGGAAAGTAAATATCATTAAATGATGCTGTAGAATTATTTTTGAGTAACAACAGAAAGTTACATATCTCTATCCCAGACCCCAAGTTGCTTCACTTGAAAAAGTACGGCCATGCACGGCCGGCCTCGAACATGTTTAGACTACCAGCCCCAGAGATATTATGGCCGAATCTTAGCAAGTGTTTTAAAGAAGAAAAAAAGGAGTTGCTGTAAGCCTTTCCTATACGAATTCCAGCAGCTATACATAAATAGCTGCATGCCCAATTTTCTAATTCATTACTCGTTATACAAGGACCATCAAAATAACGAGCTGGGTCTGTATATTGAAATACTGAGCGGGCCGGCCCTGTATGAATTAGAAAATTGTATTGGTCCAAAGCCAATTATACGGCAGACGCGTTTGCTTAAAACAAGCTGTGTCGTTTTCCCCGAAGAGATGAACAGACCATACCGTTTTCAGATATTAATGTTGCGTTCTCCAATGAACTAATTTTGTCGTCTACCGAGTTATCTTAGGGAGGAGAAAAGCTTTTGCAATTCGCAGCCTGCAAAACGACGCCGTTATGGACCAATGAACTGGAAGCAATCACGTGCGTTCACGCCACGGAGTCGTACACGAAAGCTCATCTCTCCACGTGGATCACGACGGTGGAACAGCCACGCGTGAACGCTTTGGACCACTTTTTATAGTTTTGTCTTTTTCTACGAAAGGATGAATTTGCTTACGGTTCGGACCAGTGTTTTGAAAACCGGACCGGACCGGCCGATCGAACCGGTCCGACCGTGACTCGCTGAAGAAGCCGGTTCCGGTTCAGTTTAAAACTCGGATTTGAGAAAAACCGGTAAAACCGGTTAAAACCCGGTAAAACCGGTGACCCGGGTCAACTTTAAAACCCGGTTCTAAAAAATTAACATATAAATAATGTTTTTTAAATTGCTTTTAAAATTTAATATTTCATAACTAATGTTTAGTTATCATTATTTAAAATATTTTTATTTTATTCAATTTTCTTAAGAAAAAATATGAAAAATCTCTTTTGGGTCTCATAACTATTCGATTTTCCCATATTCATAAAGATTGAGATTTTACTTGTAAAATAAATAAATATGGCAATTTTAAATGTAAATCATTTAATTTTATCAATTTCAATTTACATAGTATTCACTTGTTCACTTTATATATAGCTAGATTTATTTTACGTTTATTTTTCATTTAATGAAAAGAATAGAGAAACATGTTATATGTAAGTAATTTTAGATCCATATAATGTAAATATATGATTATTTACATTTAATTTTTAAAATATAAAACCGGTTCGACCGGTTAAACCGGTTCAACCAGTTAACCAAGATGCACCGAAGTCAGATCCGGTCCGGTTTTCAAAACATTGGTTCGGACTAGTGAACATCAGAACATGAACCCACCTCTCATCTCATCGTACAATAGTTTGTCGTATCTCCTGGGACTTTTTTTTATCTTTTTTTTTTGAGCAACTGAACTTTTTTAATCTACATTCACTGTTTTACCCTCTTGTCTTGGTTTAAGGATAACTAGAGTTTTGCTCGCCACGCTGAAATTGGTTTTGTATATATTGCTATTAGAATTAAATCATTTAAAATTGGGTTTTTGTATATATTAATATGATTATTTTGGTTGAGTTTAACTTTACTAAATAATTTTGACATTTTTGTTTTAGTTTTATCTTTAGAGTTATATTATATGTTTAAGTCCTCATCGCAATAAAGTGAGTAGCATGACTTAATTTCCATTAATTTAAAATCAAAATTAAATAGCAATAAATTATTATTATTATAATATATATTTACTTTATAAATATTTATATTTGTGCATGAGCACGGGAAAATCACCTAATTTGTAAATAATACCAAAATAATAATACCTTTTCTGTCTTCTTTTATTTCTTTCATAATAATTCTTTCATAATGAAATCCTATAACGTCTTTTTAAACAAAATGGGGGCGTAGTACTTTTATAAAAGACTATTTGCTTTAGAACTTTAAAAAAAAAAAATATTTTCTATTTTGAAAAAAATATAGAAAATATTACTTGGTAAAAAAAATACATTGGAAGATGGATATGTCATGTTTGATCGACTCCCAGAATAAATAGTTTTAAGATATATTAAATAATACTTAGCAAAAAGAAAAACATTTACGTATTTATTTTAAAAATCACCATATATAATCTTCTAATACTAACTACCCGAATAATAAGAATGTACATCATTCTACACTTTATGAGATATGCCACCATTACGCATATGCAATAATCGCTTGCTTAGAAAAAGATGAACCTTAACCCATCTAATTTTCTTAAGAAGTTATCAAGAAGGAAACTAATTTCTTCTATAACATATAATGGGAGCGTAAGAAAACCAGTAGGAGTAGTAATACCAACGTTTTGTCCAACTACATATGAAGTAGCCATACGGTTAAACTGTGTTTATCTTAATGCTTTTATCCACAAAACCCATTGTAAAAGCTTTTTAAATATAAGAACAATATGGGCCAAAATTATTCAAAATCGGAAGAAGCGTTTTTAAAATGACTGTTTCAAGTTTTTAATGCTAAACGGTAGGAAAATATTATCGCCTTTTCTCTGCTTTTATCACACAGATTAATGCACCCAATACAATAGATTTTTGTATCCTTCATTAGGTAACTATTTTATTTTAGAACTATATTAATAATTTCCATACGTAAAAATAACAAAAATACTATTTAAAAAAAAAAAAATTGGTTATACTATGTACTACATATTGGCTTTCTTATCCATATTTTTCATATTGTTATATGAAAAGTTTCAAGTAGAATGAAGTACCGCAATGTCTTTTAAATCAAACTGGTGGATGTAGTTTTGTAAAAATATTATTTGTTTTAGAACTATTATAATCAAAGCTGAGAATTCTATAAAAAATTTATTCCCATATATATAAATTATAACTAAGTTAATAAAATAATTATGTGTCTAAAAATCTAACGTGACTGAATTAATAATTTCCATATGACAGATAAATGAGCATTTAGATTGTAATATTCCATAATATTCCACAATATTCCATAATTTGTTTTAGACCTATTGTAATCAAAGCCGAGGAAAATAAAATATTTCATTTCCATATATATAAATTATAACTAAGTTAATAAGATAATTATGTTTCTAAAAATCTTACGTGACTGAATTAATAATTTCAATATGTATAAATATAAATAATAATCATATAAAACTCAACCATTGTGTTACCTAATAATTCTAGAAATGAAAACGTTTTTAAGATATTATATTTGGGATAAATATTAAATATTACGAAACTATTATATCAGTTTAAAGTTTGGTCATACTCTGACAATATGATAAGTGGAATAGTTTATGTAGTTTTTTTTGTATCCATAACAACAAAATTGCAAAGGTGTTAGATTAGTATTGTCCTCAAAGGTTGAAATAAGCTTCTAGCTCCTCTGTTGAAATAAGCTTCTTTAACCTAATTGATTGCTAATTTGATCGTAAGAACAGAGGAAAATATAATATTAAAAAGTCTAAATTTTAACACTACACAACTGAATTACAGAGCAGTGACTAAAAGATAATCTGTATGCAATTTTCTTCTTAAGCAGATACAAACTACATAACATATGTAGTCTAAGATCCTTGTCCAATTCCGTCTAATTATTTAAAATTATTTGATTGAAACACATAAGTAATTATTTGTCTTACCTCCGGTGTCCAGATTGTTGGTTGGAGGTGGTTTCCCCATTTCGGCCAAGGTGCAATCCTTAGAACGCAATCAATAGAACAGAAACACGTTAAACTATGGATCTTATATGGAGAGGTTTGGATGAGTTTAAAAACTTACACTTTAGGAAGAAGACAGATTCTGGTTCTGCAAAGTCGGTAGGTTCTTTCTTGCTGTGAGTTTCTTTTTTGTAGGGAGAAGAAGAAGGACTTGATCTTTCCTTTGATACTTGACTTTTATGAAGCAATGAATATGGGTAGTAGATATTCTCTGTAGTATTATATTTGACGAAAAATAAAGTCGTTTGACAAACGTTATTTTTGAAATCGAAACTCTGATTTGTCCAATGCTAATCATGGTCGCCAGGTTAATTGATTATTGCTAATTACATTAAATTCTGTAGATTGATACGTATCAAGTTAGCACTATTATTTTTAACATATGTGTTTTCAAATTAGTATAAGAGAGTGATGTGTAAGAATCATGATCTTCGTAAAGAGGAAGTGTTTGCTATAATAGCTTATATTAGAAATGTAGCCTTAATAAAGATGAAATCATTATTAAACTGTTTAAAGATTAAAAAAAAAACTGAAAGGAAAGCAACAAAGACGTTTGTGAACAGAGAATAGTAGTCTAAGTTGTAGACTCAATATGTAGAACAATTTCATGTCTCTGGAACGACGCCGTTAACTATTCCTCGTATACTGTCACAAATTCTTATTCTGCCTCTGAAGCCACTGATGTGCTTAATATTTTCATCAAAGAAAAACCGAGTTGCCGATGACGAAGATAGCAATAGTTTCCCTGTGAAATAAAGTATCAGTATGGATGTTTTAGAAGTTGACTTAGTTGTGGTTGCTTATCACCTTTACATATATTTGGGATAATGCTTGTTACTAAAACAACTTTGTATTTCCGATTGCTCTTGCTTTGTAGCTGCCGGAAAAGAGATGCTTCGTTTTCCCATAGTGTGAGCTTTACCATCGTGAATCTGCAATGTATTTATCTATTAGCTAGAGTTTATGTTTGACACATGAATTGTGATGTTGATGTTACCTGTTTAAAAGCAAACCAATTATCAGCTTTGCTTTAGATTATGGGTAGTCCAGTTTGATATCTTGCATAATACGTATTTGACCAACTACATCTGTCCTAGTAAATGTGAGCAACCCACAATTATTTATCTTCACACAGAGGTTTTGTGATTATATACCTGGAAGATAGTAGTTGCTGATTCTATAAGCTCCTTTGAGTTGAGAGGGGAGAATTTGTAAGTAGGAAAGCCTGGGATCGTGGGTTCTATTTTTACCACTCTTGTTTTTTCATTGATATGAATCATGCACGGCATCGGAGTAAGCTTGTATTTGCGACTATTTGGGAGGACCATATAATCTGAGAGCTGATATACATTCCCTGCTGATAAGAGGTTAGGATTTGTAGTTGATAACTGCTTGGAGAGCCGCCCCTCTAGTGTTTCTCCCTGAATTGAAACAAAATTGTTAGTTTTGTTGTGTTGAATATCAATAACCATAGTTAAACAACAGACCTTGAAGTTAAAACATAAGAAGGCGGTGCCGAGCATGTCGTTGGTTTCATTTATGATGGGCCAAATCTTACCAACACGAACTACTATTGGTGTTGATGAGATTTTTTCTTCATATCTGTTGGTAAATCCACTAATGTGCAAAGGTCGTCGTATCCCTATATCTCTGTGTATGCACATATGTACGTATAATATCAATTCAGTGGATCATTATCTTAAGTACGTGCATAAAGATGGGGAGTGCTTATGAGAGAGACAATATTACCTCTTCATTGGTGATCTACACTTCGAGGATACCATGATGGTCTTGACTGCTTTCCTCACGGTTCGCCTGAACGTGATGTTTGTCTAATGGGAAAAAATTGGTATTAAGGGTTTTCTTAGTTAAATGAGTATATTTCGCGGTAGGGTTCATCGGACTGGCAACTGAAACAGCGGTCTTCTCTTTAGGGTTCTCCACAGCGGCGGAGGAAGCAATAGACTTCCCGTTTGGTTTCTCCAAAGTCGCGGAGGAGAGATCGTCAGCACTGTTAGGGTTCATCGGACTGGCAGATGAAACGACAGTCTTCACAGCGGCGGAGGAAGCAATGGACTTCTCGTTTGGTTTCCCAGTTGCAGAGGCGGCGTCGGTCTTCCTGGTGGACTTGCGGACGCTGGAGACTGAAGATTTGCCGGTGGGTTCCATCGGGAAAGTATCTCAGAGTATTTTTGATTACAAAGGAGGAATAAGCTAGGTAAAAAGAAATAAGCTAGGTAAAAAGAAATAAAAAGGAAAACAGAGAAGAAGCTTAAACGAATCCATTGATTAGAGCAATTACTCGTGAAGTTAATCCTTGAAACAGATTGGGAGAGATGAGGAAAATGGAAGGGTTGGAAGTCGAAAGGTAAGAGATGAAGAAGATAGGGTTACGGCGCGTGGAGAAGGGAGAGTCAAGTGGACTTCAGGCGTGGGATCAGAAATCAGAACGGGCCGTAAAAATATAAGCCCAATATTGATAGATCACAAACTAAATGACGTGGAGGAATACTCAAATCTTATTGGACGAATTTACTGTCCTACGTGGATAGTCTAAGAGTGCTTCATTTGTTCCTTTTAATATTGTTTTGATGACATGTGTTCCTGCATCAAGATTACGTGACCTTATGAACGAGTAACACGTGTCAAGATCATGTTTTCCCAGTCCCGCTAAACAGATATATTACTCGTTTCCATAAACACATTAGCTTGAAATTCTTCTTTTTTTTTTTGTAAATGTTAAGTGAGCTTTAAAGACTTTAGCATCAGTTAGCGACAGAAAAGTAAAAAAAAAAAAAATTATTTCCTTCTTAAGCTAACTTATGAATTAGACAACCTTTTTATAAGTTGTAAACAGTATTCTCTCCAGAATCGGACGATATAAGATAATAAAGGCTCCAATCTCATCAAAATTTATTATAATTTGTTTTTAAATATATGGAAATGGAGAAAAAATTTTAACCAATGAAAATAAATATTAAAATATGAAATATTTTATGACCTTGTATGTCTTTTTTTTTTTTGCCATCTACTTTTATTTATTAAACGGACTAAAACCCACAACAAATTTTACAAAAGAACCAAAGTCCGAAGACCCAACGAGGCAAAAGACATAAACATAAAACGGGCCTAAAATCCAAATTTTTAAACCGGCTACAACACATGTCCAATTTTTAAAGCGTCTTTCTCCACGCGCACACACACGTAGACTCGAAGACGCCCACGTGTAGTAACCCACCATCCACCGAGCCACGCGTCGACTGATCCTTACACCGTGACCTCCACTGCCCAGACTTCACCGGAGAAAACGAGACACCGCGATTCTCGCCGAAACAGAAAATCATCACCATAACAAACTCCCGAGCGACCACCAGAACACACCGGAAACATGACGCCGAAGAATCAGAAACCGTCGGACGACTTTAGTCAATTAAGGCCCACAATACCAACGGAGGACTCCACCATCTAACGGCGTTTCCCCGCAAATCACCAGAGGCGAAAATCATCTCGCTTCTCCCTTCACACCACATCACCTTCCACGGATAAAATCATCGACCAATCGAGATCTCGTCCGGGAGTCATAACCACCACACTCATCTTCGTCGTTTGGCTCTTTCTAAACGGAGAGCTTCATCGAGACTATCCCGATATCTCTTCCCGAGCCACCGACACCACCTCTGACGACTTTATCGTCCCCAAACTTACCTTCTCACCACCTAAATCTCTTCAACGGCGAGCTTTCATCAAGGACACCATCGGAGAAAGAACCCATAAAACACCAAAATCAAACGTCGGCAATAAACGATACTGACTAAGTCACCATCATCCGGAAGCAAAAGCCAGCAGAGAAGATGCTGAAGAAGCCTCTCCTCCCAGAAGCAGGGTCGGACGACCACCACCACCGGAAATTAGCAGCATCGCCAAAGTCAAAACTATTTAAACCGAGATAAAACTAGAGAATAGCAGAAAGGAACACAAAACCGGATCGGCGGTAGCTAAGGGAGTCCACCCGCCGGCCGGAGTTATGATCTTGTATATCATGTTAATATATAACTACGAAATTTAGAAGAAAAGTTAAAGAAAAATCCGGTCTACTAAACATGATTCATGATTCAAATATTTACACTAATATTATTATAAACAAAACCATTACACTGAATGGACAAAAAAAAATACCTCCCTTGGTTTCTGCGCATGACAAAAACCTTTTTGACAGTCATCGTTTCGTTTCGATAAATCACAAAAATAATTTCTACGAAATTTATAAGGGTAGTTTAGTAATTAGTGAGTCTATCCATTGACCTTGCCTTCTATATAAAATGGACCAAACCATGAAACAAAAGAGAGTTAAACCAATATCATCTTCCTTCTTCTTCATCTTCCTTCCTTCTCAAATGGCGACGAGCAAATGCTACTACCCGCGGCCAAGCCACCGATTCTTCTCCACCGACCAACACGTCTCTTCCCCTTCCGACTTCGAGCTCGACGAGTGGGACCTCTTCAACACCGGTTCAGATTCTGCTTCCGGTTTCACCTTTAGTGACCTTACGATCACCTCCGATCGAACCGGAGCTAACCGGAATCCTTGCGGTGGTTCGGTTTCGAAGAAATTCGCCGGTTCAGCTGCGTCTTCTCTCCCGGTCAACGTGCCTGACTGGTCGAAGATCCTCGGGGAAGAGAGTCCACGGAGGCAGACTCCGGACGAGGAAGCCGACGGTGCATGCGGTGGAGAGACACGGCGGGTGCCGCCGCATGAGTTGCTTGCGAGTCGGAGGATGGCTTCGTTTTCGGTTCATGAAGGTGCTGGGAGGACGTTGAAAGGGAGAGATCTGAGTAGGGTGCGAAATACTATTTTCAAAATTAGAGGGATCGAAGATTAAATGTTTTAAAATATTGGGGTTGCAAATGGAAGAAAATGAGTTTTTTGGATTTTTTTTTTCTTTTTTACGTTTGTTTGTTTTTACTGTTGCGGCTCGACAAGTAGTGATTATTATAAAGAGACTGTTAATTTAAGATTGTATTGAAGTTTTGGGACACCAAATATGGAATCGACTCGGTATTTCTTTTTATATACTAATCTTTTACATTTCGTCAACTTATTTTATTTTTATAGTTCTTAATTAGATTCTTCTCTCCACTCAGTTATTTGAAGAACATATTAAACAAAGGATTAAGCTAATTATTAGTTAATCATGTGGCATGGATTGGGATTATCTGTAGAACGAGAGAGAGACATGGTGCGTTGTCTTTAATTATACAGCCGTAGGTCGGCATATGTTCCTTTCTATTTTCTTATGGACTAGTTTAATTATGTGATTATGACAGCTGAGAGTCCTCGACCGATAATTAAACCATTTATAAAGTGTGAAATATTAAAACCTGATATAAAAATGACACGTCTCATTTTCAAAGTCACTTTCTAAAGTCATTATCTACTTATAAGGTTTATATACTTAATTAACTAAGGGAATGCATTCGACTATTCGTAATGTAACATATACAAAAGTTTGCGTTAGTGTAAACACAGATCTGGTGGGTTCATTCTAATATATATATCTGAATCTTTTGTTTCATAGCAAGACGACTTAATCTTATGATGTTATAGTTATTATTACCTTCTGAGAGCATGTATTATTTTATTTGCTAGTAGACTAAAGTAGACGAGACACTAATATTGGATTAATGCCTTGGATCGAGCAAACAAAACACATATTTAGGCGTTTTATGTGGGTAAATCACTAGTTCGGATAAGATCTCGGTAATTATTTAGGTACATAAATATAAACTTTATTGTTTCAGTGCCGTGACAATTACTCCATCAGGTATATCTCAAAAACCTAGATCATGTGCAAACATAACAACGTATCTTTTTTTTCTGTCAACATAACAAAGTATCTAAACCGCAAGACTTTTTTTTTTTTTTGAAAAGAGCTTTAAGCAAGACTCTTATTTCTTTCTGTTTTTAACTATCAAACAAAACTATGCTTGATAGATGATTTAATGTATGAATTCATCTAAACGATCTTTAGATGTTCAACTGAATATAAACCTCTCTATTGCATTAAACGCATTTTTTTAAATTCACATTTACATGACGTTAAAATAACTACATATTCAACTATGTATTATTTTAAACAAAATATGTTCGCAGAGATGCAAAGGGGAAGTTTTTCTTCCGATTAAGTCCAAGACCATCTCCAATGGTTTATTTTGTTTTTCCCTATAAAATAGAATAATTCTATAATAAAATTAGAATTTACTCCAATAGTATTCTATTTTAAAGTAAAAAATAGAGTGATGAACAAAAAATAAACAAGTTATTTTATATTTGGAATAAACCTATTTTTCACTCTATTGTAGAGTGAAAAATAGAAATCGTTTGAGCATTTTTTACTTTAAACTCTATTTTAGAGTAAAAAATATGGTGGGGTTGGAGATGTCCTAAGAGGCGTTAACGAATAAAATTTACTAGGATAGTTAAAAGTTGTGGGTTCCCTGGTAACTAGTAATATATATATATATATATATATATATATATATATATATATATATATATATGATTATATTTATACATATATTATTTTAAATATAATCTAAAATAAATACAAATTTCATTTTGATTTCTTATCGGCCAAAAAATTCATATTATATATGTGGTAACTTGTAGCAGTTGTTCTATTAAAGTTCCAGTTTCCTGTATAAATTAGGGTTATTGTTTTTTTTTTTTGGGGAGGTAACTAGTTTGTTAAAGTATTATGAAAATACGAAAATATAAAATAATATTTTAATTGATCGAAATCTCTATAATATTATTTGATAAGTAAGTTTGCTACATGTCACATTCACGTTAATTCATAAAATGATTAATTACAAATATATCCTTAATGAATAAAGTTTATTATACATAATTGCCATTAATGGTTTTTCTATTCTAATATGATTTTTAAATCACTTTAACGTATATATCAATTTTCCTATCTAACAAAAACAAATTTTCTTTTATTTAAATTCAAATTTTATAAAAGTTTTGTTTATATTCTTTCCTAAATAACATTGCTTCAATTTTATTAGGATATTAAAATTTTTAATATCTCCTTTTCTTAATTGAAAAAGAGAAATCACATTAGTTAGAAAGATTTTTTTTTAATTATTTTTCTTATTTATATATTTTCAAAAATTCTATTTATTTCTACTTTCAGTAATTACAAAATTTCTTAAGTTCTCTTATTATTATACAATTTTGAGCTATAATTTTCAATCCAAATACTATATAATATGCCAGAGTTTTTGTTATTTCAAGTGTTCTTTTATTCATATATTTTATTTACGCATATATAATAGGAAAAATTGTTAGTTTTAGATTATTAAGGGTATCATAGTAATCAACCACCGTGAGATTAAACGTGAGCGCGACACCTAGGAAAGTGACTTAACAAATAATATTATAGAGATGTGACTTGTTCTTCAATATCGTAGGATTATGCTTCAAATAAGTGACTCTTAAGACCATCTCCAATGGTTTCCCTCATTTTTTCCCTCAAAATGAAGTAAACTCAAAATGAGGTTGTGATTTGCTCCAATGGTTCCGCTCATTTTCTCCCTCAAATATTATTATATTCATTCGTCAAATTCTTATTTATTGCAAATAACACTTTTTATTTCATAAGATTTTAGATTATATTCACTTATTTTTATATTTTATAATTTAACCAAACTTTTACTTATAAAAAGCAAATATTTTTTACATTAATAAAAGGTACATAACAACATACAAAGTAATAGTAGAATTTTACTTAAACAGTACTATTACTATATTTTTCCCACAAATGATCAATCAATTACTATATTTATAAAATTATAAATTATAAACAGTACTATTACTATATTTATAAAATTATAAATTATATTCTAATAACTAATTATTGGTAATTGCATTTTAAGAAGTTTAATCAGTATATACATATTGGATATAAAGTTATAAAAGTTATGTTTAGTGTTAATGTTTTGTTTATGCATAAAATAAAGATTGTAAAGAAGTAAAGGATCATTATATAAATAAAAAAGCTTGACATCAAAATGAGGTTGTGAATAGTGTTTCCTCAAATTTAAGGGAATACTATTTATATCCTCTTTTTTTTTCCTCAAAATGAATTACCATTAGAGATGGATTTCCCTCATTTTGAAACGCTATTGGAGATGTTCTAAGTCCTTTAAGATCATTGGGAGTATTCTATAATAGTCATTATAGATATTTGATGACAAAACAATTGCAGATATAACGTGGCAAGTTTGTTACATATTCTGATATGGCTGAAGTAAGTCTCGTCAACTTATTTGATTTGTATAGTCCTTGATTTGATTCTTCAACGAGGGATAAACAAAGGATTAAGCTATAATTATTGGTTAACATAAGGAATCGATTGAGATTATTTATAGAATGAGACAGGTGCGTTGTCTTTAATAATACAAAGCTGGTCGGCATATGTTCCTCTCTCTATTTTCTTATCTACTAATCCAGTCATGTTTGATCAAGAAAAATGAGAGTAGAGTACTCGACCGGCAATCAGACCATTATACAAAGCTGAGTTCTTTTTTTTTTGTAAAAGATTATTCATATTCTGAGTTCTGAAATATATAAATTCTTGTTTCCTAGCAAGACGACTTAATCTTATGATGTTATAATTATGACCACCTTCTGATGGTATGTTTTATTTTTATCTAGTAGTTTAAGTAGACGAGGCAATAATACTGGATTAATGCCTTGGATCGAGCAAACACAACATATATTTAGGCGTTTTATGTGGATAAATCACTTGTTTGGATAAGATCTCTATAATTAATTAGATAATTTAAACTTTTAATTAACGTTTCATTGTCGTGACGATTACTCCATCAAATCGATGTCAAAAATCTAGTTCATGTGCAAACATAAAAAAAGTAGAAATAAATTGCAGGGTTAGTACTCTTATTTCTTTTTGTTTTTAACTAGCAAACAAATTAAAGCTGGAAAGATAAATTAATATATGGATTCAGTTTACGCAATACGCTTATTTCTTTTTGTTTTTAACTAGCAAACAAATTTAAGCTGGAAAGATAAATTAATGTAAGGATTCAGTTCATGCAATACTCTTATTTCTTATTATTTTTAACTAGCAAACAAATTTAAGCTGGAAAGACAAATTAATGTATAGATTCAGTTAAACTTACAAGAATTTTGAGTTGAATACGGACCTCTCTATGGCCTCAAACGCAATTTTTTTAGGACTTTCAAAATAATTACTTTTTTTAAATATACATTATTCTTGAAACAAAATATGGCTTAAAATTGGCGGTAACAAATAAATTTTACTTAGAATAGTCAAAGTTAAGTATATTTTTAACAATATGTTTTCAATTATTATTTTTTGAAACAGCATAATATGTTCTTACTATAAATGTTTTTTTTCACATAATATGTTTTCCCTTAAAAACAATATATGTTTGCAAATGCAAATTGTTAAATATGTTTGTATATATACTATATAGTATACAAACAAAGTGCATGGTCATTTTAACAATGGTACTTAAACAAAGCAGAGCATAGCTGTAATATCCGGTAAATGTACCTGTCCGGTTAGCACCCAACAGATGCCGTAAGACTTTTGAAGTATTTAATTCAAGTATTTCCCAACGTAAGTGATGACTGAACGAGTCGTTCGTCGTTTTATGTGCGTTGGTCTTGTCGTTTTGCACTCATGTCCTTTTCTTCCTTTTAGCTTCTACCAAAGCGACGAGGAGCGAATAATATAACACATAGTGGGTATATTACCGGTACAATCCAAAGTAAATGTCAAATTTTTTTCTCTCTAATTTTTAGTCATTTTAGATAATAACTTTAAAATTTCCATCGTCTGGTATGACATCTTCGGCACGTTTTTTGTTTGGTTATTAAATAATTAATTATTTATTTATGCACCCTTCACATGTTCATAATATTGACCTTTGTAAATAAGCTGAATATCTGTTCTAAATGGAAAAGGAAAAGTTCTCAGAAATAAGGTTAGGTCAACTACGCACGGCCGACCAAAAATTAACTTTGATCAAGGTTATGGATCTAACTTTCTCTACCCAAAAACCCAAGACCCAATAAAAACCGTCCAAAACCGATCCAAATACACGATCATCCATCCATGCGTAAATTAAATTCTTATGTGGGCATTTTCCCAAATAACATTGACCATTGGATTTCACTATTGACCAGAAAACAGACTTAAAAAGGCCCACTGTTAGTGGTGAAACCCAACTCCTCCTCCAATCAGGAAAAGCCCAACGAGACGGGTCACCAAGCAGGTCGAATGGATCCGTTGGTAAATCATCTCCTCCTCAAGGCATGTGATTTTGCAGAGATCAATGACTTGCCGTTGGAGTACGAGACCAATTACTGGAAGTTCATCATAGTTAATGACTGTATGTTAACTATCAGGTTGTTAGTCTTTGCGGGTGCACAGAAAGCGTCTCTACATCCCTATGACTTGTTTCTACTCCCAAATTTCGTCATGTCATCAGACCAGGTTTTGTGGGGGCAAAGGAAGCAATTTAACCAACAGCTACATAATTCTATGTATCCTCAATGCACGTTAATTAAATCTTATATTATTGTGGCGGCAACTGCAGCCTTGCTGGTGCACGTAGATCCGCCACTGCATGTACCCTCGGTAAACCAAACATATTTTGTTATTTGTAACTTGATCAGAATCGTTTTCACCAATCTGCCTACCAAGATACAAACCTCAAGTCTTTTTGCATGCCTGTGTCATAATTTAATACTTGTAAATTTATAAATAGCTCCTTAACTCTCACCTATAGAGACTATAGTTGTGATATATTGACTTACCCAGTGATGTAGGATTGACACATATGTAATTTTGCTTACTACACGTTCAGATGCCTTCTATCACTCAAAGATTGCAGGTACAAATCGCTTTCATGCTTGATTGAACCTACTTGTTTTTGACATGACAAATCGAATATTGTCTTTCTTAAGCCATGTGAATTTAAGCTAGTATTGAAATCGACGAACTTGTATCTGTTAGGATTCGCATTGAGGCTGTTCTTCTTAAGTCAAACATACTAAGTACGGTTCCAAGATCAATCGCGGAAGGTGGACTGTCTGTTGTCATGTTGAGGATTTGCTAATAGACCGCCGGCTACAACAGAAACCATCATCTACTTCTAATCAAAGACAAGATACAGGTGTATCTGTGGAAACAGGAGGTCCCTTTGGACTTTGACATTTCATGTACTGCAGTATATACCTAGATCAATACATTTCATTTGAGTTCTCACCTCCAGTAACTAGCCACAGACAGCAGAAAAGGTAAAGTCATGAATCTCCATGGGACTATTATGCAATTTGAAACGTTACTGATGTAGTTATGTCGCATACCAAAAAACTCAATGCATGATAAGGGACCCCACAAAACTCAATATAGACGAGATGAGAAGGGATTGAGCCACACCAGTTTTTGAACTCTATGCAGCATTTGATCCACTTGCAGACAAGGCGGGAATTTTTTTTTATAGCTTGAAGACTGATAGTGGAGACGGGAGACTTGAATCAAAATGCTAAAGCCATGAGAAACCTGCAGAATGGGTTTTGTTTGTGATGATTAATTAATGTGGCAGGCCATGGCGATAAAGATATGCAATCAGGATTTGTCAGAGCGTAAAAGATGTGGAGAAATATGTATACATATGTACTTTTGATATTTCTACATTATATTTACCAAAATCCTGTACTAGCTAGCTTATCACGCCTTTCTCTTTGTTTTTTTTTTTTTTTTGCTAAATAATAATGCCTTTCTCTTTGTTTCTCCAATAATAAGACGGTAATTTCAGTTTTTGGTGTTGTTGTAGAAAGCTATTTCATGTTTAATGCTTCTATTCTTCTGTGAGGTCTTTGTAGTTGTTACTAACCGGACTGAATATATAGTCAAAGTTTTGGATGATTAAGACAAGTTTGATAATTATGAATACAGAGAAGCCTTTGAGGTTTTGATGGAATGATGGAGACTGGAGTTGGGTAGTGAGGACTGAGGAGTATGGGTTGTGTAGTGGTTTCAATTTAAATGCCCATCAATTTTATATTATCTTATCTAGTTTCCTTAATATATTTACGAAATAAAAAAGTTTTCTAAACATTTTACCAAAAAAAGAAAAAAAAATATTTTTCCCCAAATCTTGTCTAGCAAACTCTGGTTCTTCAGCATATTTTTGTCAAGTTTTTTATATATATATAGATATATATATATATATATATATATATTTTTTTTTTGAACTGAAGTTTTTATATTTAATTTTTGTTTTAGATATGTTATTTCTTATGACTAGGCGCTTAATCGAATCCAAGGAATCTAGATAAATGCATTTGGGACAACATTTGAATTTGTTTTATCTTCTCTAGACATTACGGATGGAGGAGGGTTAATACAGTGCTTCTAATTAAATGATCTGCTTAAATGCTCCTGTATTTAATTACTACTAGAAATAAAATATGACCAAGGTAGACAACATATACACATTAATTACGAAGGAAATATATATAGTACTAAATAATTCGCCATTAAATAGGTGACGAAGTGCGAGTATTCCTCGAACTCTTTCTTCTTCTTCTTTTTCCACAAAATGATTATATTAATCTAAACACCCAATAAATTTGAAGAGATACAATCGGAGTTCAACTGAATAGAAAGCTAAATACAAAAGCCTATTGCAGTGAAAACAAAGATAGATGTGTTTGACGAATAAAAGGATCATTTTCACTTAAGTTGAAATCCGAAAACTAATGTTCAAAAGAACATATGATAGTAGAATAAACAAATAATAGTATAATACAACGCAAGAAGCTAAAATATGGACCGACAATAACTTTTGGTGAGAAACTCCAGAAGTGCCGTAAGCAATATCAAAAGTAAAAAATCCTAACTGATTTGATTTTACACTGACGGTGAAGGTTATATGGACCTCTCTCTTTCTAATTCCTATATTTACTTTTATATGAGTTTGTTTCTCACATTTGTCTCTAAAAGCCAATGATTAAAGTACACACATTGACACATTATAAACAGAATTGTTCTTCTTAATTTAATATACAAGTACTTGAATTTGTAGAATTTATTTATCTCTACTAGTTCTATCGTCGATCCAAATTCTGTTCAGAATATGTGTGGCTGTATAACAAAACTTCAATGCATACATGATTTGTCTTCTTTGGTTTGACATTAATTACTACAACACGTATTTTGTTATCAAAACGTAATACAAACATGTATCCTCATGGTGATCATTGTTTGGACAAATTTTCTAAATCGGTTTACTACATGAGAGATTGTTTATCAGAGATCAGTTTCTTGCTAGTTTTTTTTTATTGATTATATATAGGTGATTAGACCGCTGATCGGAGAAAATATTGTCGTAGTTGACTAATATTTCGAGATTAACATATCATGTTTATGAGTTTAGACCTTTTTTTTTAATTTTGAAAATTGAAGAATTAAATGTCAATTTACCCAATTTAAAAGGTAAATTGTTGCATTGCGCAACAAATAAAAAGTAAATATTAGAAAAAAAGACTAGCAAGTACAAACTAATGGGTAGTGATCATCGACGAATGGTGATGTGATGAATAATCAGTCAAACTTCATCGACTTTAGGAGACTAAATGAAAAACAAAAATAAATTATAAAGTTAATGTTGGCCACTAAGCTTAACTATGATTATTAATCCCACCTTTCATTACTGCAAAACACTCACCTTGTATTTACTTACGAGACTACCCCTTATCTCTCTCAAAACTAAATATGCTTTTTGGTAATTTCAGGACCTGAGATCTAATTCAGCCATTGACTTGTGTGGACATATTTCAAAACTAAATCAAAAGCTAACAATATTCTTTAGAGGTGTGTGAACATATTAATTCAATACATGAGAAAAATAAATCAAAAGCACTATTTCTTAGGTCTGCAGCTGTATTTTGTAATTTGTTTTTCCCTTTTCATTTTTTTTTGCTTACAAAATTGAATTTTAATTCCATTCATCTTCATATACCTTTTTATTGGAATGCGACTTTCCACTAGTTCTCTAGTGGTCGAACGAACCGTTAAAATGCTAAAATCATATATAATTCTGGTGAGAATACAGAATACTTTTGTTCAAGTATAGTATTGCTAAATTTGGTATTATTAAAAAAAGTAATAATTTATCGCCAAATCTACAATGAAATAGATTCTCAAAGACATTAAATGAAGAATGAAATAGATCCTCAAATACATTAAATGAAATCAAAATGTCTTCAACTAAAAATTTGTAACTGGATCATATAAACTCAATCAAAATAAAAAGTAATTTTTATTTTCTTATAAATATTAAGAATATATATATATATATATATATATATATATATATTAGTTATACACCATTATGGTATACACATATCTAAGTACCATAACATGCAGAAGAAATAAATATAAAACTTCGATGCAGCACATAATAAACGTTAACAAATCAAAATATTCAACTGAAAATCAAACAAAGTAGAAGAAATACTTTTTATTTACTTTTTAGTATTTTGTCTATTGACCAAAAATATAAAATCCATATTGATATATAAAAAAGAGAGAAAAATATCATTTGACATTTTATTTATTTTCGTATATCCAGGTAAGTTAACACCCCTTTTTAATTTGAGATATGCTATACATTTTTATACGTATATAAGAAAAATAGAAAAAGAATAAAAAGAAATCACATCCATGCAGGGCTAACGTTCAGTTGACTACCAGCAAATAAAGCAGATAATAAATTCTCCATTAATTACAACAATTCATTAAAATCAAAAACCCCACTCACATCCTCTCTCCCTCTCTCTCTCCTCACTTCTCCCCCCTTCTCTCCTTCTGCAAAAAAAAACCCTAAATCTCCTCCGATTTCGTCTTCCTCATCATCATTCCGGCCACACCAGCTCTGTTCAAGCAGAAACCCAGTCCGTGATTCCACCGATTGGACGATTGATGGAAACAAAACCCTAAAAAATCGAAGCTTTTGATCTCTCTCCAAAACCAAAGTTTTGTTTGTTTAACTGTAGAAACAAAAAATGTACAAGAATCAGCTGCAGGAGCTTGCGCAGAGGAGCTGCTTCGGCCTCCCTTCGTACACTTGCCTAAGGGAAGGTCCCGACCACGCGCCGCGATTCAAGGCCACCGTTAACTTTAACGGCGAGATCTTCGAGAGTCCTCAGTACTGTTCCACCCTCCGTCAAGCTGAGCACTCCGCTGCTGAAGTCGCTCTCGGTGCTCTCTCGAATCGTGGCCCTTCTCACTCTCTCGCCGCTAGGATCTTGGTTAGTTGCCTTTACACTCTGTTCTGTGTGGGATAGCGTTGTTAGGGATTTGGTGTTCTTGATCTATGGATTGATCCAAAGTTTGAATCTTGTTCGTTTTTTTTTTTCTCTTTTCTGGTTGCATGCCTGATTATACTTTGTTTCCTGGCTGTGTCTGATCGTGTAGGATGAGACGGGTGTGTACAAGAATCTCTTGCAAGAGATAGCTCAGAGAGTGGGAGCTCCTCTTCCTCGTTACACAACCTTCAGGTCTGGTCTTGGCCACCAACCCGTGTTTACTGGCACCGTGGAGTTAGCTGGCATCACATTCACCGGAGATTCTGCTAAGAACAAGAAGCAAGCAGAGAAGAATGCTGCTATGGCTGCATGGTCTTCCCTTAAACAATGTAAGCCCTTTGTCCTCTTCAGTTTCTATATGGTTTTACTTAACGATGCTTAAATGGTGCGACTTGTTTGGTGACAGTGGCTAAAGAAACTTCAAGCGCAGTGCCTGAGCCTGAGAACGTTGACGAGCTAGAGCAGGTGATTATAGCTAGAGCCCTGATAAACTACCGTATCAAGGAAAATATTGGCAGCGGAAGCTCCTCAGCTGCGCCGGTTCCATTTGCGAAGAAGTTCTTCATGCAGAACCTTAGACCAACAAGTCCACAGCCTTCTCCTGCAACCACATCGAGAATCTTACCCTTCATCTGCCCAAAACCTTCCTCTAGAACCTCCAGAGTATCAGCAGCATCCGTCGAAAGAGCCATTGCAGCCGCTTTGGATAACCGCAACTACAGGCCGCCCCAGCAGAGATTCCCTGCAACTCCAGGAACAGCAGCAGCGCCTCCTTATGTTCCTATGAGGCATTTGAGATCACCATGCAACGGGATGGCTCCACCTGTCACGATCAGAAACTCTGTACCGGTCTTCTCTGCACCTCCAATGCAGCCTCCTCCACCTTGTACAAACACTCAGCAGCAGCAGCGACCTTCTGTGTATGTACCGTCGATGATGCGCACTGCACCGCCTGTGAGGATCGCGCCTCCTGTCACGATCAGAACTGCGGTGCCTGTTTTTGCAACTGCCCCACATATCAGAAAGGAAGAGCCTTTACCTGTTAGGAAAGTGAATGTCCAGACCTCTGTGAAGCCTGTGGTCCAGGAAAGAGAGGAAAGAGCTCCAATCTTGCCTGATAATCTTGAAATCGAGTTAGAAGGAAGCGCTAAACCAGTTTCAGAAACAGCAAAGGAAACGGATAGAGCAGCGTTAAAGGATTCTAAAAGAGAACATGAGATGGTAAAAGAGAGACTGGAGAATCTTAAAATCTGGTAGAAATACTATGTTTGGGTTTAGCTTTTTTTTTTGGAGGTTGGTCTCTGAAAAGTGGTTATTAAACTCGGTGGTCGAGTAGTTTGGTAATGAGAAGGATTTGTATTATAATGGGAGTCTTAGAAGGTATGGCTTGGCTACGTATGGATTCTAGTTTTGTATCTGTTTCACTTTCTTATTCAATCTGTTTCTGTCCTCTATTTCTTATGTTGCTTACAGAAGTATCATGCTCCTTTGTCTTACACAACTATGACAATCTGCAACCATTTGCATATAAAGTTTGTAGTAACAGTGATCTTAAAGTACTTGAAGCTACAAGAACTGAACTTTCCTTTTCAATCATAGATCCCAAGCCCACCAATCTTTTGTCAGTGTTTAACAAAACGAACAACAATTCCCAGTTTCCTGGTAATGGGTTTAGAAGAATGTTGGATCCAAACCCGAATAAGAAAAAGCAGTCACTATACACCGTGAAAAAACCCTCCACACATTTAACACACCGTGGAAACACATGAACGCGGAGCAACATCATCTTGTATCTGTCTTTTTATCAACGGGATGCGAGAGACCAGAAGTTGAAAAGAAAAGAGGGCAAAGCAGCAAACCAGCTTATGAAGGCTAATGCTGTTGATGTTTCAAACTGAACACAGTGATTCTGTGAGCAGCTATTCAGATCATTGTCTATCAGCACCGTTATGCCTGCCGATGCACAAGCCGCTGCAAATGTCAGTGTCGATGTCACCTGAATTTAAAAAAGAAAGAAGATTTGCTTATTTATCCATTGCTCATTGATAAATTAAGAGGCTTAATGAGTGTGTGATAAATCTCTCCCTCACCCCATCACCAATTGCAAACACGCTCACAAGCCGTCGGTTCTGTAGGGAACGTTTGACCATAATGGCATAGACATCAACGGCGGCTAGTGCAAGACTCCACAAGCTCTGCAGGCCAGTGGCTGCAACTAGGTAGCTGATTAAAGCAAAAAACAGTAAACCATCTTTAGCAAAATCTAACAGCCACCAAAAATCATATAAAGCATACGGTAAACCAAATATACAACCACACCCACACTCATATGCAATCGAGTAAACTATCACGTTATATATCCAAAACTTAATGCTACCACAAAGGCACATACATTCGTTTATCTCTACTCTAGAGAATTTGCAACAGAGGAACCAAAGACAGTCAGCGCTTGTCATTAAGGCAAACCACCGAGAGACACCATGTTTCATAACATGACTAGTTACAGTGACCGCATCAAGCGTGATCCAACAAGCCTTAATCAACGTTTAACTTCTCAAAGACAGCTCTTTTCTAGTTAAATGATCTTTGTTACCATGATATACCCCAAATATTAGCATCCTCACAAAATCCTAATACACTTTGTTTCAAAAAGGTGTTAAATTCGCTTCTGATCAGCCTTAACGATGTTAATAGACTAGCAAGTAGCAACCTTCATAAACCAATGACACTAAGCCAAAAACCCTGACGGTTAGTCTGTATCAAACTTTAAGAAAATAGAAATAAGAATCAAACAGACTCCAGTATATATAGCATATTGTGAGAGAGCAACATAATCCCTTAAAACACCAAAGCATCCATGTCAAAAGAAGAAGAGAAAACAAGAATGTTTACCAGAAGGCGGTGACGGAAGGGAAATCAGAAGTAGAAGCCATGACGGAAAGAGAAGCAGCAGCGAAGAAGAACTGGAAGAAACGAAGAGCAACGCCAAGTAAAGTGCCAGGCATCCCTTCTATATCATCCATCCTAACACGTGGCGGATGATTGTCTACTTGCGTCGCTGTAGCTGGAGGAGGATCTTCCACCGGATGCACCGATGCATGACTCACATTCATCTCTTCTTCTGTCCCCCCACACCAACACCAACAACAACAACACAGTTGAAATCAATTAGGTGCAAACCAGTTCAAGTTACACGGAATCAAATCCTGAATCGAGAGATATGAAGCATATACGAATCGAATCAAGGTCTAATCCTCGCTTTCTACACAGTTCAAAGATCTAATCCAAGTTCTCGAAAGGCAGATTTCAATTTTCAACTAGATTTTGTTCAGGAGAAGCAACGGAGATCTAAGAAGATACAACAAAGAGGAGCACGTAGATCGAGGAGTTGTGAGTTACCTGAGAGAGAATCAAGCAGAGAGGAACGAAGCCATGGAGCTTGGGGGTAGTGGAGGAAATGAGGAAACCCTAAGCTACCACCAAGGGGAAGAAGAAGAAGGAAGTTGAAAAGGAAAGATTTATGCGAGAGTGAGTCATTCGATTAAAGGAGGAATATACCGAACTGAACTCCACATCAAATGTGGTTTAACCAATTAAACCGAAGCATCGTATTAACTAACCGACCTGTATCTACTTTTTGGATTAACGCTTGATCAACGTTTTTTTCTATCCAATCCGACACTACTATTCCTTGGATCACCAAGTTATTGAATTGAATGTGTTTGAAATATAGTATACTGGATTTTGGTTTGGATCGGATTAATTTTGTTGATAAATCAGTTTTAAATTTTGTAAATGAGAGAGCTTTAAGGTGATTTTCATTTCAAGATAAATATTTGAATGGTAATAAAACAATAAGAAAGGGGTTAATCCTGCAACTAAACTATAATTTATCATAATTATCTTGGGTTTATTAACATCGGATTCCAAAAATTATTGTATGTTATTATATTTAGTATATATTTTAAAACCTTTATTTGCAAGACAGACAGCGTAGATATTTGAAAAAGGAGAAAATAAATAATATCAGGAGAAACTCCGATGCCCATTCTCTCTCTCTGGATCTCCATTGTTGACTAGTGATCGATCTACATAGCTCCCACCAAAAAATCTCCATCTAACGATTACTCAGGCTTCTAACAACAAAGCTTCACCATGTTCTGGAAGCTAGCCTCTCTCTCCGCATCCTCTCCTGTGAGTTTCTTTCTTTTAACAGATCCCATATGTCGTCCTCTTCCTCGCGCTTGTGCTTGTCTTACCCGATCTCTGATGATCCGATTATAAGTAGTTTAATGGTTTTCTCATCGTTTTCATTTTCGTTGTCGACGCTTTTAATCCTGAGATAGATTAGAGGAAGGTTTATCGGGGGATTAGTAGAAGATTTATCATTGCGTTTGGATCTCGTGATAATAGGTGGATTCGATACTAGACAAGGACTCTTACACATTGGAAGAGCTTCTTGACGAGGAAGAGATCATTCAAGAGTGCAAAGCTTTGAATAGCCGTCTCATTCATTTGTATGCCTCTCTCTCTCTTCATATCTTTTTTTTTTTGTTATTGGATAAGTTTTATAATGATTGCTGGTGTTTGTTTGCTTGCAGTCTAAGGGATAAAGCTCGGGTGGAGCAACTGTTGCGGTATGTTGTTGAAGAACCTCTGGAGGACGATGGTGATTCCAAACGTGCTTTCAAGTATTATTATCTCCTTCCATAGCTCTTTCTTTTTTTTTTCTTTTTATCTATTGAATGTTTCTAGTAATGCTTTACTTTTAACTAGTAATGGATTCTACTTTTCTTAGGTTTCCGTTTGTCTCTTGCGAGATATTCACTTGTGAAATTGAGGTTATTCTTAAGACTTTGGTGGAGGACGACAAGGTCTTTTTATTAACTTTTCATTCCTCAAGTTGTTTCGTTTTACTTGGATTTAGTCTATATTTATCCTTATACTTGATCTCATTTGTTGGCTCTGATATTATCTTGTAGCTGATGGATTTACTTTTCGCCTTTTTGGAACCAAGTCGTCCTCATAGTGCGTTGCTGGCTGGCTATTTCGGCAAGGTCTCTTTTTTTTTTTTTACTAATAACAAGTATGTGCAACTGATTTTGAGGTCTGCCAGATGTGTGCTTACGTCTCTTTCTTTGATTTAGGTTGTCATATGTCTTATGATCAGAAAGACCGCAGCACTTATGAACTATATAAAAGTAAGTAGCCACTTTATCTTAGATTGGCTGATTATCCTTTTCTTGTCTTTCTTTTTATATTTTATTGCATCAGTGTTTATCTTATTGCACTCTTGTAAATATCGCATCTCCAGAGGTATTTATCGAGTGTGAGTTTACTGACTGAGCTTTAGCTGAATGAAAGTTAGATCAAATAACTTTCTTAAATTATTATTACGGAATATGTCTGAAATGATGTCTGGATATGAACGTAGTAATGTCTAGAAAGGGTTTCTTTCTGGCTACTCGGTAGATTTTTGTTCCTGTAGTATGTACATTGTGATGGGATCAGTTTGGTGTGACTTAATGGTTCAATTAATTTCTATTTGATGCAACGACAAATCTTGATTACATTATCAAAATTTGGATTGCTTTTGGAGATATTTGCACTGGTTGTGTTTCTAACGATTGCTTTTGATGGTTTCAGGGGCATCAAAATGTGTTTAGCCAATTAGTTGATTTAATTGGAATAACATCCATTATGGAGGTAAACGGTTATCTGAGACCCTGTGCAACTTGGTGTGGCTTCATTGCTTATCTTTACAAATAAACTTCTGGTACCTTTGCGTAGGTTTTGGTTCGCTTGGTTGGGGCTGACGATCACGTCTATCCCAATTTTCCGGATGTGATGCAATACTTGGCTGATAGCGATTTACTTGAAATGATTGTGGACAAACTAAACCCATCAGTAAGTGATAAAAATTTAGGCTGTTCTTAACGCTTTATGTTTGATAAAGTTAGGTGGTCTAAAATTTAGTATAGTGAGAGGCTACCAAATGAAAAACGGTTTATTGGGATTTATCATTGATAATATTGTCGTTATTACAGTATTTTTTATGGTTCCATTTTCTTACAACCTTCTGTAACTTGAATCAGAGTCCTCCCGAGGTTCAGGCAAATGCAGCAGAAACATTATGTGCAATTACTCGAAATGCACCTTCAGCTTTAGCTACAAAACTCTCTAGCGCTGGGTTTGTCATCTTTGTTTTCATATTTGAGTTTCAATGGTTTGAGGTTCTGCGGATATATGCAATAGTCTGACATAGTAAAACTTCTATCTTCTTTCTGCAGCTTCGTTTCAAGGATATTTGGTCATGCTACAGAAGATTCACATTCAAAATCTAGCATTGTTCATTCACTTACTGTGTGCATCTCTCTGTTAGATTCGAGGAGATCTGCTGCTTCATCGTATTTCTTCAATTCTTTTAGAGGTCAACATATGTTTGAATCTCCCGCTCCAGTGTCACAGGAGACTATTGGTGCCATGCTACCAAAGCTCGGTAAGTTGGTTTCCCATTCTATTAAACACTAAAATCCTTTTGTTTTCTTCTTCTTTTGTTATGATATGGGACTGGATGCACAGGAAGTAATCATATGGACAACCCTCACCTTTTTGTTATTATTTGTCTAGTTTCTGCTTTCTCAGTTGGATTCTGTTGGCTCTGTTTCATTTTGGTTTATGTAGATAATGGGATATGGAAGTTCATTAATTCCATGGTTGTTGGGATTCCTTCCTACACTAAATTGGATATGTAGGATTTATGTCTTTCAAGTATTGTCGAATTAGGGGTTGTCTTTTCATTGTCTGAACAAAATTATATGTCTTCTGCTGCAGGTGACATGCTTATGCTTCTGAGTGTAGCGTCAGACAGCAAAATATTACCTACAACGTATGGAGAGCTGAGACCGCCTCTTGGAAAGCATCGTCTGAAGGTCAGATCCTAAATTTAAGCATTGCTGAGAAGGAACTGTCGGATTCTTGGATGGTGTTTTGTGCTTTTCATATGTGAATCACAATGCTGAATTTAGGGCTCAGTTAGATTTATCTTTTCTTTACAGATTGTAGAGTTCATTGCGGTTTTGTTGAAATCTGGAAATGAAGCTGCTGGGAAAGAATTAGCGAGCTCTGGGACAATAAAGAGGATTCTTGAACTATTTTTCGAGTAAGGGTTCTACTAAGCTTCAAACTCTTGGTCTGGATGTAGCATTTTCCTTGAAATGTTACCTAACTAAATACATTTAACTTATGAAGGTACCCCTACAATAACGCTCTGCATCACCAAGTGGAGAGTATTATACTTTCTTGTTTGGAAAATAAGAGCGAAGCCATGGTTAACCATATCCTTCAAGACTGCAATCTGATATCCAAAATTCTTTCATCAGACAAAGACTCGGTTCTTTCTGGTGATAATCTGGTATATACCATTTCCGATTCTTCTTTAAATGGATAATTGGTTATTGGTAAAAAAACTCAAAAAAGAGCCTTAAGACTTCTGGCTCGGATGGTCATAACCATATATGTTGAGCAAATTTGTCTGCCACGTTTTCTCTGTGATGCAGCCTACCGTAGCTACCCCTGGGAAAAAGCCACCAAGGGTTGGATATGTTGGACATATCACAAGACTATGGAATAAACTTGTCCAGTTGAGTGATAGCAACAGCTTGATAAAGGCATCTCTTCAGGTTAGTATTACAACCCAAACAAGTCTCTGTAGAGTGATTGTTCGCAAATTAGATTCCATCAGTTACATGCATAAAGAGTTTTATCATCATTAGTTCTCTCTTTTCTACTTTCCTTGTGTCGCTGACGCTACTTTACTCTCTCAAATCATCAGGAAAACAGTGAATGGAAGGAGTGGCAAAGTAGCGTTCTTCAGGAGCGCAACACTGTTGAGAATGTGTACAGATGGGCATGCGGGTACTCTCTCGTTAACTCTTCTCCCTTATCACTGTGTCATCCTTGGCCTCAAA
Organism: Brassica nigra; assembly: GCA_016432835.1. Classification (NCBI taxonomy): domain Eukaryota; kingdom Viridiplantae; phylum Streptophyta; class Magnoliopsida; order Brassicales; family Brassicaceae; genus Brassica; species Brassica nigra. The sequence continues at coordinate 8,993,758 of CM028245.1, read as the reverse complement.
TTACCAGTCATTGCATCCTCATAAAGATTGGTTCATAATGATGAAGTCTTCTAATTTCTCACGATGAGAAAACGAAGTAGTTGCATTGTGACCCTATCTTATTCACGTCCTCCTTACAAATAATAATAATAAAATCTAATGCGATCATACAGGCGCCCAACTACACTACAAGATAGAACAAGGGATAGTGATGAGGAAGACAGGGATTACGATGTTGCAGCTCTGGCCAATAATCTGAGCCAAGCATTTAACTACAGAACCTATGGAAACGACGATAACGAAGAGGTGTTTTTTTTTTTTGCTGCTTTTGTTTTTTTCTTAATCCAATGATTTACTCGAGACACCAAACTAATCATCATTGTGTTTTCTCTGTATTCAGAACCAAAATACTTGTGACAGAGACGATACTGTAAGTCCTTCTTCACTCTTTGTATCGGTTTTCACATTAATGTAAGAAGCCTGAAAGCATTTTTCTGTCTCTTCATGTTGTATACACAGGATGCTTACTTTGACGATGAGTCTGCTGAAGTAGTAATTTCATCCTTGAGACTTGGTGATGACCAAGGAAGGTGCGTTTTATTAATATCATGTTCTCATCGTTTCTTTTAACTATCAATTGATCTGTGACATTATTTGGCTGCAGCTTGCTCACAAATTCGGACTGGTTCACATTCCAAGACCACAGTTTCAGCGACACAACTATCGATGACGTGAACATGAACGGGAACTCAAATGCCAACAATAGCAGCAGCAGCAGTAGCAGCGACGATGAAGTTATGGTTGGAGAAGAAGAAGACGATGATCTGACCGAGAAACAGAAGGACATCATCTCTCCTGACAAATTATCAACATCAGAGAACATCGATGAATCATCTGAAATGCAAGTCACTAGCTCTTGTCTGAGCCCATCCATCGATGTACCAATGCTCGAAGTGGAAGCAGTTGTTGTAGACGGTTCACCAACATCTGGAAGCATAAGCTCGCCTCCTCCGGCTCCGGGGGTGGTAAGAGCATTGTTTGAAGAGGATGTGGAGTTTGTGGGAGTGGAAGCAGAAGGGACAGAGAAAGCAATGGAGCAAGCTTTGAAAGAAGGGATAGTTGGTGAAGCTGGACCGCTGAAGCGAAACATGGTTCAGAAAGTTCCGGGAAACGAAAGCCAGAAGGAGAACTCGGGAGTGAAAGAGTTCAACGATGCAAATTTTTGGAGGGTTGATCAAGAAGTTACCGTTTTGGAGTAAACTAAACGTCTGCATTTTTTTTATACCAAATTTTGTGTTTCGTAATGTTTGTTATTTCATATAAATTGATTTATATTAACCGTGGACAGTTGATGATACATGTTATGGTTGTATGCCATCATCATTCCTTTTATTTTCCACTCAAAAAATAATTCCTATTTAACTCGGGAATTTTCTCTGCTGTAATTGGAATTTATCGTCATAAAAACACTTTTCAGAAACATCAATTTTTTGTTGCGGAGTTATTCTTTACTTTTTTTGGGCAACTGATGCTTGATTAAATTAAAAGATGGGGCTTAGTGTGAAACTAAGTCCGAAACAGAGAGTTTTGTACAAAGTGAGACTTTAGCATATGAGTCTGCAGGCCCATTAAAAAGCCCATTAGACAACTTAGGAAAGAAAAAAACTTGAAACGACAGAAAAGAACAGCACATAAGTGATTCAATGTCAGCTAGAATTCCAAAGAGCTGTACAGATCTTTGATTCGCAATTTCGCAGTGATGGCCTGGATGACCCCTTTACAATCTGAGCGAACCCAGATGAAGTCGAAGTTGAGCGATATAATGCATGTTGTTGAGTGTTGACATTTATAAAAGGTGAGCAAAAATGATCATTACGAATTGTTATTTGCTCAGCAGAAAACATTCAATAAGGGTCCATTTTTATAAAAGAAAATGATTCATATCTAATCTATTAAAATAGAGTCTTATTTTTATTTACTGATACAAGTTGTCATTTAAGTTTGGACCCTTTCTAGAGTGTAACAATATTAATACATAGATGTAAATTTGCCACTTAATTATTAAACTGGAATAATTAAATCAGACCACAATCGGGTAATATAACAAAACCAGTGTCGATAGTCTATATTTAATTTAAACCAAACGGTCGGTTATGAAATATTAAAAGAACAACACAATAGACAACTCTCTGATATAAATTTATATATATATATATATATTACATCTTGCGTACATAGTCCCTAGGACTGCACGATAGTGCCTGATAAAACAGAAGAACATGTTTTCTTCACTTCATTTCATTACTTGCACCATTAAAAAATTTTCTGAGTCTGCTTCTGTTCAGATCATTAACTGGAACATAATAAATTTAAATAAACAAAATACTGTCCATTTGCAACATACTAAACATCCAAAATTTGAAAAAGTTCTAACGTTTAATGTGTTATATAAATACATTTGTATCTGTAATATGGCGTACTAGACGAAATCACTTTCTTATCTTATAAACTTTTAGAAACTCCAATATTTGTTTTGAATTATGTTCATTTTAAAATAGTAGATTTTTACATAAATAGTTATGTATTATTATCTTATTATTATATATTTTAAATCCTCATCTAGAATTATTTAACAATATTACGAACATATGTGATAAAATTTACAATAACATGTCTTCCAATCTAAATAACCTCTAGCAATTTAAATTTTGTCTCGACACATATTTTTTCATAATATATTAGAACACAACTAAAAGATCTACCACGTAACAATTTAACTAGATTTCAAAAATTTCTTTATTCTTTTATATTTGAAATCTAAATATATTTTTTCAGCTTCTTTAGTTCATGAGAATATACGTACAGCTTCAAGCACATGAGAATACAGCTTAGGTTTAAGCAGTTTCAGCTCCTTTAGTATCTTTTATTTTTTGAACTCTTTATACCTGTACATATATTATTTTAAGATGATCAATAAATATTCATTAAAAAAAACTTCATATAACAGTTCCTAAAAATAAACAAATTGATTAATGCTAACAACCCTACATCATATATGGCAATCAGAATATGCCTTTCGATAAAATAAGCAAATCAAATTCATCTGGGCTTATAAATTTTGGATCTTAACAAACTAACATTTATAAATATAATTATATAGAATGAAAAAATAACAATAGTAAATAATATATCCACAAACAATATTGTATACAAAAAAATATATTAAAAATATATTGTGAAAAAATAGAATTTATATATTCTAATTTTAGTAACAATTAAAAAGGTTTGTTTAAATAATATCCGCGCAGAGCGCGGTTTAGTATCTAGTTAGTACTTATGATGAAGAGTTAATACATACACTCTCGTGTACTGACTTTTTAGTCGTAGTTTCACATAATTTTGCATTGCGGTCTATTTTTTTATTCCCTCCACTCCAATAAGTGCACTTCACTCAACGATTCCTCATCTCTGGATTAAAAACAATTTAGTGCTAAATTTTACTTTTAAGAGAGGAAATTAAATGTAAGAATTTACACAGTTTTGTTTTTAACCTTTATAAATTTATATAGTTTATTTTTTTGGTATATATATACGTAGTTACCAAATGAAGTCAAAATAACACCACATTTGATGTAATTTTGTTGGGATCAAAATCCTTCCAAACATATCAATGACCAAAATCCCTAAAAAATTGTATCATTTACAAGAATGAACCGGAAATGTTGAGAGAATAATTCCACGTATACCATACCAACTTAAACAATGATATGATAGAACAAACTTCGTATATTTTTCTCCAAAAAGGAAATAAAATAATTTATGTCCAAGCAAGAACTATCCGGAAAAACGTTTTTTTCAGAAAGTCTTTATGAAACAAATTTCCGTAAATTATATTTGAAATTTTTTTACGAACAATCTTTTTTTTTTTTGAACACAACTTAAATTCATTCATAAACTCAACCTTTTCCAGTACAACAACAAGAGAGAATTATCCATCCTCTTGAACAGAAAGCATAAATTACAATAACATCATAAAATAAGCGAGATAGTTCTTCTAAAGAAGATGACAGCGAATTCGAGACGGAGCTTGAATGCGTCGATAAAGCTTTTTCGACTGAGTCGGATAGCTGGAAATTAGTCACAGAATGTGACGTTGAAAGGCAACCCTCACCTAAGAAATACCGAAGTAATCTTGATTGCATCTTCAGGTCCCGTAGAGACCGCTACACAAGATAACAATTCGGTGAGAAAGTTGAACCTCTTACTCGGTAATGAGACAGAGGGAACATCCCCTTTCACTGAAAGGAGGAATGGTGATGACATAATCGATCCTGGTGAATCCACCAATAAATTATTCGAGAAAGAGAGATATGACTTTACGTACAAATCAAAGGCCTCAGTGAATCCACCGAAAATCCTTCTAACCTTAGCCACAAAAATCAGACCATCAGAAACCATCTTCTTGGTTTTGAGGGTTGGTGGGCTGGACTGTGAGCTGCCACAGACAACCAAATCAAAGAGCCAGGCACATGGGCCTAACCATTCATGGTCTGAAACAGAATGGTGCTTGCAACGTGGGGGAGAACGACGACTATAGTGTTCGTCGGAGCTGGAGAAGAGACCGCCGGATGGGACGCACAAAGCATCGGATGAAGAGAATATGGCCTCGTCGGGGCAGTCTGAGCTCACGACAAAGCTTGTCAGAGATGGAGCAAGCTTCGTGTAAGTGTGGCGGATCTCACCGGATCCACAATAGAACCCTTCAGGACAGCGTCTTGACGGGATGGAAATGGTGGATTTGCAACGAGAAGAGCTCGTACCTCGCATACATTGAGGCGCCGAGCCTGAACGACGGGACAAAAGTGGAATCCCACATCCAGATGTCGTCGAGGCTTCAGGATCTAATGAGATGAGAAGAACTTGCTGTGGAGGGTGGAGTGAAAGCCGGTGATCGACAGCAGCCAGGATCCGCCTCGAAATGATGATTGAGGAAGTGCGACTTGAGCGGAAACTCTGGGAATCCCCGGTGTAGAGAGCAGAACCAATGGAAGACGACACCACCGGCGAAATTAACAGATCCAGTACAAAGAAAGAGCAGAAAGGAACGAGAAGCATGGTAGAGGTAGAGCAGCGGCGACGCCGGCGGGCTACGCCACCGCCGGCGTCGAGATCCAGAGTTATTGACGGCGCCTCGATATCTGAACCCGAGAGAGAAACTAGGGCGAACTGAGGAGTTCAGTTTAAAGTTTTTTTTTTTACGAACAATCTTTAGAATAAATCAAAACAGTTTTAAGAAACAAACTTCTGTTAAAATAATTTCGGAAAGTTTATACAGAAAAATTTTCGTAAAATGAACGGAACAGTTGTGGGAAACTGAGTGAGAACATGCAAAACCATCAATGGAGAAAAAAAGAGTCAGTACAATAGCTAAGAGTGAGAAGCATCAACCACTATGACTCCTCAACATCGACCATGTCTCCCTCTCTCTCCTCTAGCATCGTCCATGTCTCTCTCCTGAGCCACTATTACCAATCTCTTGCATCGCCCACACCTCCTCCACAACTCACCATCACTCACTCCTCCTCCACTCCTCTGCATCGTCACTACTCCATTCTTCGTTTTCTCGTTCGAGTCTCATCCGAAACGTTATTTGTTTTGTTGTAAACAAAGTTGCCGTTAAATTTTTTTCAGAAAAAGCGAGTAATCCTTTTTTCTGCAAAATCTGACCAAACCTTGAGTTGAAAATGGTTAACTAGACACCAAATATATTTTCGACAAAACAAAATAATTTTATAAACTAATGGCACAAAAAGCACCATTCAGAGTGAAACTACAATATTTCACGAAAAAGAAGAAACAGGATAATGAAAGATTTCCGAAAGAGATAAACCCGAACCTTAAGGAAAAATGGCAAGATATTCGATCTTAGAGGAGTATATAAATATGGACGGGATATTGGAAGAAAGGGACATAAATTTTGCTAAAGAATCTCTCTGCATCCGGATTTATCTTTAGGGAACTTAGTTCTCTGTGTTTTAGTCTAGCGAACATAAGTTAGACATTTTCCGCTATGCTTTGTTTCTCTATTGCTTGCAATTAACGACTAGACAAACATGGCGAAAGCATTTTGATCTCTTGTACAAAACCTGTAAACGAACTATGCTTGACATGATCTTTAAAAGGGGTTTGTAGACAGTGTTTCATAAGGTTCAGTCCGTAATCAATAAAAAAATTTCACATCTATTTTCTTTATGTGTTTGTTGTGGTTATCACAGAAACTTCGGTTTCCTGAAAAGTTGTATTTTTATTATATGGCGGTGATCACGGTACTCAAAAACACCAAATGCCTAATCGGAGAAGATCTCAACCACAGCTACCAGGATTACAATATCACTCGCAGAAAGGGAAAAGATAAATCTATCAAACCCAGTTAATTTGTCTAGTTATCAAGGTGATGAGATCTCGACGTAACAGGAGGATCAACCAAAAACGGTTTTCGAATTATTTGCTTTTTACGTCACCGTGGCCTGAAAGAAACCACTTATTTTTTTATAGGAATCGTGCCAAAGATAGTCTAACTTTTTAAATCACTTACTTGGCCAATTTTTTCTTATTTTGCTTTTAGTCTTTTGAAAGTCAAGACCGACGTTGTGAGTAGGTTAGATTGATATATATGTCGATTATGTAAGTTAGTTTTTTGAATGTTTTGTAGTAATAATATCAGATGGTTCTTGCAGAGTGATGAATGGCCATATCGTGTGGGTTCGAAGTAAACTCTAACCTTGAAGGTCATGTTGTGAGCATATTTATTCCAGGTGCCCTTGTGAGGTAATATTTTGTTTATAAAGTTAATTTTGTTGTCTTAATGTTAGTACTAGCATTTCTTTGATTTTTCAAGTTGTATGCGTCATGGACTTTGTGGATGAATCAGAGTGACAAAACTTTTCTTTATTTTTTTCTATGTTCAAGAATGAGAGAAGTGTTCACACTGAGTGGACGTAAGAAGTACGTCTAGTTATATATGATATGACAAACAAGACCACTCCAATATGGTAAGTGTCATGGTGGTGCGTGTGTGGAATATAAGATATAACACAATTTCCATGCACATCCGTTTAAAATTCATAGCTTTCTTTTTTTGTTCTATTCCTGATGGCACGACGTAAGAGCCAGGTCCAGTTATAATTACAGGAGAGATGATTAGAGGAAGTAAACATAACTCCAAAGCAATATATGTCTTTGGAGTTGCTAAAAACATTGTCGTAGAGGGACTGAGGGAGCTAGGCTATACAAGCTATTCTATTAGGAACATTTACACTGAATTTTTTTCAAAAAAAAAAAAACATATACACAGAAACTAGTTAAGCTTTTCTTGATTCCCCAAAGAAGGGCTGATGCAGAGGACCAGATATTTTGGTTCTTCACCTAGTTAAATCTTGATCTACAATACACAAAAAAAAGTCTGGGGGTCCTCGATTCACTAGCTATATACACACACACAACTTATATTCTTCTTCAGCACATTAAGGTCCCTGTATCGTATATCTTTGAAAATTTGAAATACGTCCTGATTACTGTGGAAAAACTATTATGGATACAGACCGCACGCTGATCTCTCTTCTGAAGCATATAGCTACACTTATTTCCCGCGAGTCTAAATTGCTGTGATGCAGATAGCTCACAAGCTAACACTTGCAAATTTAAATAATTTTCGTTTACACATTTTAAAAAAATTCATACAGATATGTAGGCTTCAGTGTACCTTTTTGTTTTACAAATTACAGATAGTTTTAGAAACACTTGCATAATTAAATCTAGGTTCTCTATTATTAGGTATATTAGACTATGTCTAAAGATATATATATCTCTCAAACAATCCACGTCTAAAGTCATCTACTTTGAAATTTAAAACCAGGAGATCAAAGTTAACATAGGTTGATTGACTTAGTGATGCAGAAGACTCTGCTTTTGTCTAGTAGTCGGTTTCCAAATTTCTCCAGCTACAATTGTGGGATCCACATTTGTATTTATATGATGACCACTGACTTCTACATACAATTTAACTGGTCCGTGTTTTGTCCCAAGTAAGCAGCTACCTATCTTGTTCGGAATATAGATTGTGAGCCACACAGTGGAAATTTCAACAATTTAAAAGTCGAGCAACGTGACTTTAACTCTTATCATCGTTTTGCTTTTTTTACTATATATATTAGTAAGTTGTTTTGGCTACAAAACCAAATCACACATACCAAGTTTCTTCTTCTATATCTTCTTTTGTTTCAAATCTTTATTTTCCAAATGGTGAAACGTTGTTTCCATGTTTCTTCCATCTCTTCTTTCTTATGTTGCCTCTTCGTCTCCAGCTTCTTTGTCAACAGTCTTGTGTCTCAACCATTTCCTCGTCCGGACCAAATTGAGATCCTTCTGGCTTTTAAGAACGAGTTTCCAATCCTCAAATGCAATTTCAGAAAGTGGCCTAACTCAAGACAAATAACAATATCCTGGACCAGGAATGACGTTAAATCCTTTAGTGGGGTGTTTTTTGATAGCGAGAGTGGAGTAGTGACGGGACTAATCCTACGTGGTGCATGTCTCAGTGGAACTCTCAATGCTAATAGTAGCCTTTTCAGATTACACCACCTTAGGTACCTTACTCTCTCTCAAAACTACCTTGACTCATTCCCATTCCTCGAGCTTGGAAAACTCACAAACTTAGAGTCATTGGATCTTTCTCATATGGGCTTAGCCGGTGAAATTCCATCCTCAATCAGTAGCCTAAGCCGTCTAAAGACATTAGACCTTTCAGATAACGAGCTTACCGGCACTTTTTCCCCTCTACTCAATCTATCAAGACTCTCTTATTTATCTCTTTCCAACAATCTCTTTTCTGGAAACTTTCCATATTCTCTACTCACCATGCCTTTCATGTTAAATCTTGATTTGAGCCAAAACCTTCTCATCGACTCTCTTGAAACTATGAATTGCTCTTCATCATCTAAGCTTGAAATTTTATACCTTAGCAATAACCGTTTTAGTGGTCGAATCCTAGAACCTCTCTCAAAATTCACCAATCTCAAGGAACTCTTCCTATCTTTTCAGAACACAACCGACTCAATCAACTTCGTCTCCTTGGGCTTCAAGTCTTTAGAGTCACTGGATCTTTCTGGAAATGCTATATCAAGGCTTAATACCGGATCACCAAATTTGAAGGAACTAGTTTTGAACAACTGCAACATCAATGAGTTCCCAACATTTATGCAAAATCTAACTAAGCTGGTAATTTTGCGCACTGTAAACAATAGACTCAAAGGAGAGGTGCCTAAATGGTTATGGAGTAAGCCTTCTTTGAATGCATTGTTCCTGTCTCACAATTCCCTCAGTAGCTTTGAAGGCTCGCCAAGAATGCTTCTCAATTCGTCATTCAGAACGTTAGATCTGAGGTCAAACGCTTTTCGAGGATCTCTTCCAGTTTTGTCACCGATATTGAGTTACGTGCTTGCATCAGATAATAGTTTCACAGGAGAAATACCTCTTTCGTTGTGCAATCAAAGCTACCTAAATCTCCTTGATCTAGAGTACAACAATTTCAGTGGTTCAATTCCTGGATGCTTGATTACAACAGTAGATGATTTTGATCTCCGAAACAACAATCTCACTGGGAGACTTCCCGACTTATTTTACAAACATGGCTTCCTAAGAACACTTGATGTTAGCAACAACCAAATAACTGGGAAGCTTCCAGGGTCTCTTACAAATTGCACAAAGCTAGAGTATCTAAACGTGGAGGGCAATAGAATCGCCGACACCTTTCCATTTTGGCTGGAAGAACTACCGAAACTAAAAGTAATTGTCCTACGATCGAACATGTTCCATGGTCCAATCTATTCCCCTCAACATCCTCTGTCATTTCCAGAACTGCGGATGTTTGACATATCGCGTAACAATTTCACGGGAAGCCTGCCACATGATTACTTTGTCAACTGGAGTACACCCTTGCTGAGTACTCCTCAAAAGGTAAGTCAGCCACTGTACATGGGAGATCCTTTCATGTATGATTATTACCCTTCCATGTATTTGAGAAACAAAGGAATAAACATGGAGCTGGAAAAGATCTTCCTGGCCTACACATCCATAGATTTCTCTGAAAACAAACTTGGAGGACAGATTCCAGAATCCATAGGCCTTTTGAAGTCGCTTATTGTGCTCAACCTATCCAACAATGATTTCACTGGTCATATTCCTTCCTCTTGGGCTAATCTCACGAGCCTCCAGTCACTAGACCTCTCTAGGAACCAACTTTCTGGAAAAATCCCGCAGGAGCTAGCAACCCTCTCGTTCTTAGCGTACATTAACGTTTCACATAACAAACTCACGGGCCAGATACCACAGAGCACACAGTTTGGAGGACAGCCTAAATCCTCTTTTGAAGGGAATCTCAATCTTTGTGGTCTTCCTCTTCAAGAGAGTTGCTTCCGGGACAAGGTACCATCAACACCTGAGGCACAAGAGGGGCCAGAACCTTCAAATCAAGAACAAGTGTTGAACTGGAAAGCAGCGGCAATTGGATATGGCCCTGGAGTCTTGTTTGGACTGGCGATTGCACAAGTCCTTTCTTCGTACAAACCGGTGTTGTTCTTCAAGTTCTTTCGCGTTTGAAATGAAGTTTGTGAATTGTGTGTTGTTTAAAATAAGTGTAAGGGTCTTTGTTATAACCGTTCCGACATAGATATGTATGTGTGTTGAGTGATATCCATAAGTTGTTATGTTATGAAACCTGCAAGTCTTTTGCTCTCTTGGTTCTCTAGATCAATTTCTGATTTTATAAACTGAAATAAGATCTCTGGTTGATAAATATGTTGTCTTGATTTGGTTCCTAAAGATTATGTATTGTACAATTTTGAAATGACTAATAGATTTACGATGATTAAGGTGTTTAGATAGAGCTTTTAAGTTAAAAATATCAAAAATCTAAATCATCTTAGATTAGATTCTAAAAATGTTTTAATTAAAATCATAACTTCCTAATTCACCTAAAATTATCTAAGGAAAAACTCTTTGAAATCAAAGTTACTTCAAATCTTCTCAGATACTATAATTGAATACATCTCTCTCCATATAATCTCTAAATCCTCAGGGATAAACCAGCAGGGTTGGTCATCCCGGTTTATCTTTCATTCTCATCTCTATGATCTTCCTGTGAGAATTCGAATGCAAGCTTGGAATGAAGGACGGGCTTGACGATGGACGGTACTCCGGAAGAAGACGGCCTGACCTGAACCGGACTCCACAGGCATTGCATAGCGTTTTAGGCCCACAGGGACCTTCCCTCCACTGTGGTGTCTTGGTTGCCTCGCAATGAGTGCACATGCGGATTGTCCCATCTGCATTGAATTGCTCTGGACTGTCGGAGACGACTGACTTGTTCTTCCTCTGGCGTTTCTTCGTGGCAGAAGAAGGAAGGTGGTAAGTTTCAGAGTCTGAAGCATCAGGAGCAAACTGCTGAACCATCTCTGATGCAAATGACTTGAGGGATCTGAACGTCGGCGTTGTGGGGCGTTTGCGCAGCTTGCTTCTGGTTCCTTTCACGGGGAAAGCCACTCTGTTTTGGTTTTGGAACGAGACAGAACCATTGGCGGCTGAGACTGCGCTTGAGGACTGGAATAGCGTTGAGACTTTGACATCAGGAAGGGAGCTATCAATGGTAGAAGAGACTTCTGAAGAACTCGACTGCTTCTGCACGCATTAAGTCAAAAGTCATATTCAGAAAAAAAAAAAACATATTCAATGCAACCAAAATGTGAAAACATAAATACTGAAGATTATTGTTGTTAATAATGAAGACATGATCTTATATTCTGCCAGTTATGGAACACAAGAGAGTTCTTCAGAATAAAAAGATTCATACTTAAAATTCAATCACTTAATCAAACTGAGTAGAGCCATAGAAAGCGTATACAAATAAAACAAGAACGAGAATGATTTCATATCAGATTGACAATGATACTATGCCTAACTCTTCTTGTTCTATATATACAGAATAATAGATTCAGATAATGACTGATACATAAACTAAACTACCATAGTAACTTATACACCAGGTCCTGAGTTGGCAACTATTCTTTATCTAACGGACATCTGACTCAAGAAAGACCTAAAGACACTTCACAATGCTTACGATCAGAGACTTGAACATATGCACTCTCCACTGCACCACAGGTTCTTTCCTAACTGGGTAAGCAAATAGGGATTTTGTTGCATTACCTAATCATATCCTCCTGCAAATGACTATTTTACATATGTAAATAATATGCACATGAATATGCATACACAATCTCCATATATATAAAAAAAAAAGTATGCATAAATGGTGCATATGAGCGTGGTTCTTTGACATTTACACACAGTTATAACATAACGCAGTAAAAAAAAGCTATAGAAGCTTTGAATCAATAAGAATGATTTAAGTAGAATTTATTTCCTAAAGAAACAGATACTGTAATCGTGTGAACAAATCTATCAAACTAACGTAACTGAATGAAGTTTGAATCCAAAAAATGATGGCACTTTTCCTATTCAGATGCAAAAATGTGTAAACACTTTATCAAAGTTGCATAAATGGAACAAATGAATACCCTATCTGATTAAAAGCTATTGAGGTTTGAATCCTAACATAATGCATAAATAAACGTACAAACTCTCACCAAAGTGTGGACGGGCTTCCTCTGCCTCTGGACTCGTTGTCCCTTGGAAGCAGCGCCACCATGACCGTGAGTGAACTCAGAGGACAAGCTGGTGAGGACATCCAAGGGTGGAGGCACGAGGTTTTCAAACTTGGCATCCCAATCTCCCTCCTCCTCATCATTGGCGGGTCCCATGTCCTCTTCAAGAGGCAAATGATTGATGAGATCATCAAAGAAGTTAGCCGATAAACCCTTCAAGTCCTCTTCCTCTTCCTCTTCTTCAGGTAACCACGAACCGTTATTCATTTGTCACACCCACTGTCCCCAACAATCCAAACCCAACATCAGTTTTAAGCTTTTAGTCTCAAACATAAAATGGCAAATTCTATTTCCAGAGACATGAAAGGGTTTTCACAATTGAACTGAAGTTTTATTCTTTTTAGGGCTCACAACAGAAACAGGGCAAGATAACAATCAAGACGATTAGACATCGTTTGTTACATTTGTCTCAACGTTTTCAAGAAGGAGACATTAAAAAGAGAAAGCCTCCACCTTCACGAAGAGTGTACGATGAAAAGGGGAAAGTGAGAGAGAGAGAGAGACTACACGAACCTTCCGATACAGCTGACTACACAGAACGCATTCCCCAAGCGCGCGAGACGAAGCAGAGAGAGAGAGAGAGAATCAAAAATTGTTTGAATTTGGGGTTTTAGGGATTACAGAACTGATGAGAGAGAGAGAGGAGAACGAAACGAGTGAAGGGAGGGAGGGAGGGAGGGAGAGAGAGGAGTTAATATACGGTCATTGCACACGGATTTTTCAGTAGGTTTTTCTTTTTGTTAAACATTATGCAATTTACATCATTTCATTTTTTTATATTTATGAAATGAAGTAACTTCTGAATAAAATTGACAAAAATGAAAGGAAATAACTTTTGTAATTTTACAAGGTTGCTGGTAATATGGACATATAGTAAATTATAGAGTCAATTCAAACACTATATTAAGCAGATACTTTGAAACTTTTCTTATGTATAATATTTAGTTTACCTTTTTACTAAATATCTTTTTCTATAAATGTACATCTCATACAATGAAAACTTATCTTATTTTTTTGAGATTTTGCACCAATGCTATATGTACGTGGTGGAACCTAGGAAATACGTACAAGTGATACAAAGCAATATAGATTTTAAAAAAATTTGGTTGGAAAACTTTTTAATTTAATTTTAGTTTTTTTTGTGTTTTATAAATCAATTAGTTAAAATACTTAATGGCTTAAATAACAATTGCAAGTAATGGAAAACTGGGATAGAAATCTAAACAATTAAATAAAAATTAGGATGGATCTTGTAAAGTTTAAATTGACAATTCTGTTAAAGTATTCAAGTTGTATATTTAAGGTTTAGGGTTGATTTTATGGTTTAAGGGTTTAGAGATCTATTATATTAAAACAGAAGTCATGACTTATTTCATGTGTGATTTTTCTATTTGGACCATTCATTAAATTTTTTTAAAAATGTATTTCATTACAACTAACATAAAATCTATATAACTACTTTTTTCATAATATCTTTTGATATTTTTTTATTTTAAATATAAATATATATTTAAAAAATTCTAACGATCTGTTGAAACAGATTTAACAAGATCTTAGTTTTCAAAAAATATTTATGTATATATTTCTCTAATTTCGTGATTAGTAATAATAATTATTAACCATTAATATATACATTCAATTATCATTTTTAAAATAAGAAATAAAAATTATATCCTATTTTATCTATTATATAATTACTATTATCTCATATTAAAAGAAATTTATTAAATTGAACTAAATATAATAAATTTATTTATTTTTATTTTCATAATATAAACATATATTTTTATAATACATTGGCGGGTTAACATTAATAAAATATATAATACATGTATAAAATTAACATATCTTAAATCTTTATATATACAATAATATATTCCAACATGATGAATATAAATAAATGCTAAAAGGTGATCAAAATTGCAACTTGGATCAAAATTCAGTATAAATTAAATATAAACTACTTTTGAAATATGATATTTCACGATATATTAATTTGTTTAATAACCAAATGCAAATTTAGTAATATAAATATATAAATTAATTGATTAATACAACATGTAAACTATAAAGTGAATAGTTATATAACATTTAAACATATGATGCAACAAAATATATGTTTACAAAAATGAAAACAAAATACGTGCGGTTGCGCGGATTAAGATCTAGTTTATTGTTATGACATAAATTTTAGTTTTTATAGCTTAGGGTTACGTATAAACTCATTAAAATCTAGACCATTTTTTTATCTTGATATAATTTTAAGATAGTTTCATAACTAATGATGGAATATAAATTTATGATGAAGATGTATTCATATATGTTTCCTATCTTAATTAGGACTAGACCTGGATTGATAAATAAGGTGTAGTAAATGATTCATATATAAAATTAGTATATGATATACAATTTGTTTATTTCTAAATAATATAGATATATTTATATTTCTAATATAGATATATATATATATTCTATATTAATATTATAAAAAATTTAACTTCAATATTCATGTTGATAACTGATCTAGTAAATTATGTTTTATTTTATCTTTTTATTTAAATAGTATAGATTTTGGATCAAAATATTCTCTCTCGTAATAACCAAACTATCATTAGGTCACTTGAATTTGAAATAACACACTTATTGTAATTGTGTAAAAAACCTTAATGGCATTGAAATCATTAAAAGCAAATACAATTTCTAAAATATCAACAAATTAGCAATAAACAATAAATATTATATATTACTCCCTCTGTATTTTTAAGATGCATATTCTAAGATTTTCACACTTATTAAGAAATCATATTAAAACTTAGTTATTAATGCATAGTTTTTTGAAACTTTATATTTCCTATATTTTTAAACCAATTGAATTTTTAGAAATGCAATTAATGTTTTTGAAACACACAATTTTTCATTATTAGTTGACAAAATATGCTTTGAAAATATGAAAAATACATCTTTTTGAAACAAAATTTTTTCCTAGAACATACATCTTTCTGAAACAGAGGGAGTATATATTATCAACAATTTGAATTTTAGAAACTGCGACAAAAAATAAGAAATCACTAAATATAAGATAAACCTAACTATAATTTATCTACATAATTTTTTAATATCTATTTATTAATTGTCAAATATCATAACAAATATATATTAAAACAGAATTAGTTTAATACTAATAAAATAAGTATAATATAAATTTAATTATGATATTAAATGATTCTTCTGACTCTTTTTTTACAAAATATAACCCATGTAGTTATCAATCTTTTTGTATAATCAATATCACATTTAAACAAAAACTATTATAGCTATAATTTGTTAATATCTATCTATTAATTATCTCAAATATCATGACAAATAGTAAGATAAATATGTTGAATATTACTAAACTAAATATAAAAAAAAATTAACAATGATAATATTGCTAGAAGTTGTTATACGCAAATTTTAAAGTGAGTAGTTATGCATTGATAACTAACCACTAAAATTATTTCCTAAAACTACTAACTTAGTCTAAAATCATGGAAAACATAATAAATCAGCAATTTTTTAAATAATAGTATAAATAAATAGCTTTTATTTTAATATTAAACATTATTCTTAAAATGTATAATTATATTAATCGCAAATTTTAGTTTTAATAATATAAATTTAAGTTTTATATATAAATATAGTTTTGATATTATCAACTATAATAAATTAATTATATACAATCCTTTTTAAAAATTTATCTATATAAATGTTAATGATCAACCAAATGCTCTATATAAAAGCATTGGACAAATAACATATGAAAATCATTTGCAGCCTCTAAATCCTATTATAAATTCTTTAATAATAATAGTTGATTGAGTAATAAAGATCTGAAGATTTTTACAATGTTCTGTCTATTAAACTCTATGCTTTGGCCCAAAACATTGGCCTTTGATTTTGAATAATTTCTGAGCTTTTAATTTTATACATTTTTGATTCTATTCTTACATCTATATTTTCATTATTTCTCTGTTGTTATCATTAGTTATCCCTTTGATTATTTATTGAATGTCTTTTTTACGCCTATAAATTTTATTGATTCCTTTGCTTAAATTTCTTATTTTTCTAACTTATAGCTCTAGTATTAAGATAATTATTTCACTTAATATTCATCTATCGTCCTTAGTTCAAAAATGACGAGGAAAACATACGAAAAACATCCATTTAAATCTTATATTATTCAATACTTATTTATTTATGGTGTTTTGAATTATAAAATTTAGTTTATCTATGTTTATGTTCCAATAAATTCTATTTAAAGTTACCAGTTTTGATAAATTTAGATGATTACATAAATAGTTTAACCTAAATAATCAATTGTATATTTTTATTTGTCAAAAATACTGATGTAATAACATAAAACGTTTTTCATATATAATATATTATATTTTATTGGTTATATCTTTAGAAATCTTAATATAAATAGAATTTTTTTATTTGGAGATTTATATGCTGAATAAAGTTTACGGAAATTATCTAATTTATATAGGTAAACTGTTTTTGGATCAACATATAAGTTTAACTGATTAAAAGTTAATCCCTAGCAGCTTTGGCTACATCAGTATTTATCAAACTAGGTTATTTTGCATATTTAATTGATTATGGATATCTCGTTGAGTGGCAATTGTTAACTCTTTAGACGTGAAAAATGTTTCTTCCAAATTTGTTTTTTTTTTAAAATATATATAAAGAATCTGTAATCTTATTTACAGATGCAATGTCTACGAAGATGATGTTTTGATAATCTATCATGTAAATATAGTTTTATTACTTTTCTAATTTTAACGACGATAGTGTTTTGCAAGACTTTTATTCGTTTTTATTAGTAGTTTGTACAAAACTTGCCAAAGTTTTTTGGAAGAACAAGGTTTTTATCAATTCCCTCATAGTAACAAACTTTCAAGCAAATAGTAATCCTACCTAGAATATAGTAGTAAGGGTTCCAAAGTATATCAGCCAAATCAGTAGAAACAAGTCTTCTCCAGCATTTGAGATATCAATTCATTGGTCTTTAAAATCCAGATCGTGTCAGATATAAATCTGACATCCTCAGATATTGCGATATGCAGGATGTAGAGAAAATGTTATACACTTCTCAAAAGAAAAGCGTATGAAACCCAATAATCATGTTGACACTGTTATATCTAAACAAGACAGTCATTAGAATGATGTAGGTATCCCAATCAGCATTGGAAAAAAATTAAAACAAAGGTAAATTATGGATGATCAAACAAAATTGAAATGGCCACGGACAAATAAAACTCTCACAGTTATCAGCAGATATACTACAGCACAAAAGCTTGGTACGAGTCAAATCTCTCATCAGCATGAAGCACACTACATTGCACTGAGTACTTTATTTCTTTCTTCTAAGTATATATATGAACAAAAAGTAAAAGACAAAATTGTTTTCTAATAACTGCTTGCCTTACAAATCCCCCCATCAACGTAAAAACCGTGTATCATCACGCAGCTCCTGATTGAAACCTACAAGGCAAATGATGATGATAAGAGAAGTGAAGAAACTTGATCAAAATTGAGAGATTAATCAATCTACCTGATGATGGTTCCTGAGGAGCAGGAAAGGTTTGAAGCAAGATACACAACCATCAGATCTCCCAAGGAAAAGGAAGCCATGCGATGCGGTGACACTGGTAACCTGAGCTTCGTTTAAGTAAGGTCGAACATCCACCACCACGTGGATCAAATGGAAGACTGATCCAGACTTATAGGCCAATGCATTTGAGAGAGAAAGGACGTAGACAATAACAGAAGGTGCGAGGGTGTAAAGAAAGAAGGCGAGAGGACCACTAGCACTACGCTGCAAATTTCAATTCCATTTAAAAAATAAAGAAAGAATCAAAGTGGAGAAGATGGCTAAATCTACCTCGTGGGCGATGGAAAAGCAAAAGGATAGAGGGTATAAGCAAAAGTGAAACGAATTCCTGTTAATGGAAATTCATATTTAGAAGAGAGCTGCAGAACCTTGAGAATGTTGGAGCTTGTTTGGTTGATTCTCCAAACGAAAGAGATCGGAGGTTCCCCAATCACACAGCTAGAAGCGTAGTCTTCTTCTGATGAAGAAGGAAGCACAATACATCTATTGTCCTCAGAATCAATGGCACAATACATCGATCCATTTAACTGTATTTCCGCCGCCTGCAACTGGAACCTCCATACTATTTTCCTCCATTTCTAAATCTTTCTTCACTCAGAAAATTGCAGACGAGAAGAAAGCGACACCCACGGTTAGTCATTTGATGACTCCGCCCACTAATGATTTTAAATGATCAGAGATTGTTCTTATTTTACCTAGTAACACTCCTGTAAAACTGGAACGATTAGTGGAACCTAACGGTGTTGTCACCTAACTCAGTATCTCATAAAACCCCACTCAATAACAATTTAGACCTCCAAAGATTTTGACTTGCACTTTAAACTTCGAACTTGATATCTATATCACAAAAACACCTTTAATTTCATTTATTTGTTCATCAAGTTAAAATGTGACCAAGACTATTCATTTACAGGTAAAAAGAATGATGTGTCAGTTTTTCTAATAAATAATAATAAAATAACTAAAAATACATAAAATCAGAAAATTAAAAAAATTAGAAAAATAAATATTTTATAGATTAATTTTCGAATAATTAAATTTTAATCTTTCTAAAACAAAAAGTATTCAAATAATTTTATAAATGTCCTAAAATTTTAAAATCGATTTTGTAAAACAATTGAACTAAAATTGTTAAATTTATTGTACTCAAAAGAAAATTCAAACCTTAAGTATTTTTTTATAAATTAAAAGCTTAGAAGTTTATAAATTTTTGAAATTACTTGATTTTTAAAAGACTTTATAATTTCTTGTGGTTTGAATTTTTCTTTTGAGTATTATAGGTATAATAATTTTACTTGTATGTTTTAAAATCTGAATTTTAATTTTCTTAAATTTTATAAGTTTATAAAAGTTATTGAATACTTTTAAGTTTTAGAAAGTTTAAAATTTAATAACCTGAACATATAAAAATCTTTTAGAAATGATTTTAGAAAATTATTATTTGTAATTTTTATTTACTTTTCTGAACTTATTTTTTTAGTTAGTTATTTCTTTATTTATTTATTATTTATTATTTATTATTAAAAACTGACACATCATTACTTTTTACCCATAAATAAAGTGTTTTAGTCGTATTTTGACTGTGTTTCAAAAAACAAAATTCATTTTTTGACTTGATGAACAAATAAATTAAATCAAAGGTTTTTTGTGATACATATGTTCTGTTGAAGATTTAAAGTGTTAATCAAAAACTTTAGAGTTTGAAACATCAGTGAGTACCACTTTAGAGGTTCTTTATACTATTTCCCTATTACATGTAGTCAGTCACAAGAATGAGTTTGGTAAAAATATTTAAGTGTTAGCATAAATGTTTTATTTCTCACAAAAACATAGCATAAACAGCATCAGCACCAACAAAACAGAGCAAGTACGTATTATAAAGTAGCAGTCTATAATTCATTTCAAACAGTTTAAATAAAAATTAACTACAAAAGCCTGTAGTACTTCTGTAAACAAACTAGGTAGTTTTATTATTGATGTAACTTTAGTTAAAATAGATAATTTATTGATAAAATATAAATCATTTCTGGCAATTATAACTACAGATGCATATCTTTTCTGTTACACTTTTACACTCTCCAAATGGGTTGAATCCCCTCCACTTTTCAGAACACTGAGTTGCACACACCATAGATTCACAGTTGTCTTCTTCTGTTATGTACTCACGACATACTTTCCCTTCTGTTTCATTTGCCACCATCCCTAATATACATATTTTGAAACACAGTTTTATTTTTATATATTAGATAAATGGTGATGAATAAAAGTAATTTAAATAAGAGAGAAGACTTATGGAAAAGATTCTTTTTATATTTGATGTTATATATAAAATAAACCAAAAAGAAGGAATAGAATTGAAGCTTGAAAACAATATGACAATGAGTGTAATAACCTAAAAAAAATTTAACTAGTAATCAAGTTGATGCCGTAAACGGAAGAAGATATAAAAATAAATAAAAATATATAGAAACTAACTAAAAAGAAAAGTAAATAAAAATGTAACCTCTGATCTTATAAGACCGTAACAATTACCTTCTAAACAGCTTAGACAATTAAAAAATATTGTATAATAAATAATTTATTATTTATAATCAGAATAATTAATATATTATACTATAGAATCTTATGAAAAAATATATATTTATTTATCATTTATGAATAATGATATTTAATATAAAACATTAAATATATTTAGTATATTGTTATAATTTATAAACCTTAAACTGCCTAACTAATAATCTATGTGTCTGATTAGTCGTTTTAAGCATTAGGCGTTGAATCATTCCCTTTTAGTGTCTAACAGTTTCGTGATGCATTAAAAAAAAACTAAAGATAATGAATGATTTTAATGGGAAAAGAAAATATATCATGATAATTATGTTCCTTGTGTTTTGTTTTTCATCATTCCTAACATGTTTTAAACGCACAATTTTTTATTTTATATAATATAAAAAGGTGATGAATAAAAGTACTATACATAAAAGAGAGATTGTAAAAATCTTTTGTTTTTTTTTTTGATGTGGAAACAAACCTAAAACGAGGATGATCATGAAGATAGCCAAAATATTGGTTTTCGTCATTTTTATGATACAATGAAAACTTGAAAACAAGATGACAATGAATGTAATAATATTGATAATCTATACGTGCATGTTATATATACAAGGATTAGAAAATATTATAAAAATATCTACAAAATCTACTAGTAATCAAGTTGATGTTGTAAATGGAAGAAAATGTAATAAAACAAAATAAAAGGATACATAAATTAGCTGAAATGAAAAGTAAATTAAAACATAATAAACCATGACTAATATTATATGATACATGAATCAAGAATTAAAATCAGTAAATCATTTTTGTTGAATATAAGGTTAAAATCATAAAATATTTATAAGAGAATTAAAAACTTCACTGAACTTGAAACAATAATTTGATAAAATTAAATTTTATTTTAATATTACCATTTTTACTTCGATATTCGATATGTCAAAAGTAATTGAAATAGAACAATGGAATTTAATAAGGTGGTGGTTCATGTTGTTTTTTTACAATTTTGTATTCATGTGATTATAATATAGGAAAAAACACCAAATAAATTATGAACTTTCAAAGTTAATCCAAAAAAAATTAACTTTAAAACGCACCATTTTAATCACCAAGTTTCAGTCAAATCATATATTTTTGTTGACCAAGCCATTTTAAACCCGTTGAAAGTTAACTGTTAAATATGTTAGTAAATATTGTAACGATTGACTTTTGACTGGTCTAAAATGGCTTGGTCAACGAAAGTATAGGATTTTATTGGTTTCAGTTTAAAAGTTAAAGATTAAAATGGCTTAATTTTTTTTTTTGAACACAGAATGGCTTACTTAAATTTGAAAAACTAATATGTTTAAAAGGTTAAATACATTAAGTAGAAGGTTATAATTGATCTATCCGAAAAATAATCGGTTATATTTACAAACAATTAATTATGTTATTACATGCCTTGGATTCGAAGCAACAATTAATCCATTGCGGTAAGAGAACGATGAATCTAAACCGTAGTAATATTCAGTGGCATAATAACCGGTCCTAGATATTTTAATAAGAATATGGAGAAAATAAAGGGACTAAATGATAGATAAAGAAAGAAGTTATATCAAATGACAAATGAAGTCTTACCCTTAATGGTATCAACAAATTCACTAATTGAATCTAAAACAATTTTAACGCACTCACAAACATGATCATATGTTTCAATCTAAACCCTAGATAAATCATATTAAAAATCAGTGGCAGAATTTAAACTGTTGCGTAAGAGATTCATCGTTGTTTCGAATCCAAAGCATGTAATAACGTAATTATTTGTTCGTAAATATAACTGATTATTTTTTTGGACTGATCAGCTATACCCTTCTATTTAATTTATTTAACCTTAAAAACATATAAAATGTTCAAATTTAAGCAAGTCATTGTAATCTTAGACTTCAAAACAGAAACCAATAATCTCATACTTTCATTGAACAAACCATTTTAGACAGTTTGGTCAACGAACGTATATGATTTATTTAGGTTTGACTAAAAAATTGGTGATTAATGTCATGTTTGAAAGTTGAGTTTTTTTTTTTGATTAAATTAGAAAGTTCAGGATTTGTTTGGTATTTTACCCTTATAATATCTTATGATTTTCATTTTAACTCGTTGGATATGGTTTCATTTGTAAAACCTATTCAGTTTCTAAAAGCATCTTTCACTCTACCCCATTTTTTACTATAATATAGAGTGAAAATAAATTATTATTGGAGCATTTACTTTTTATTTATCACTTCACTTTAAACTCTAAAATAGAGTACTATTACAATAAAACCCAATTGTATTACGAAATTACTCTATTTTGAAAAAAAATACTGGAATGAACCATTAGAGATAGTCACACGTTTTAGTAACACAATTCCTACGCTTCTCATAACCTTTAAATAAAAGGGGCACATTCTGCCCCAGTTTCCTCTATTATATAATTACTCTTTTCCATTATACAAATCTTTTTCTCTCTCAGTGGCTTATTCTTAGGAAACGAATGGACAACGGATTTGGCTGCGTATATAGATTTAAAACACCACACCTTAACTCGATTTGAAATTATGAACGTGAGTATTTTGACACTTTCTTTCAGTTAACCATGGAAACTTTCAATGTTTCTTTTTTTTTGAGTTTTCCAGCAAGAAGTTTTGATTTATTATCGTCAAATGAAAGGCTAGATGAAAAGTATAAACTCAGTATAGTACATGATCATTGCTTGCTGCGGAATCAGCCGTGTCGGTGCAGAAGAGATATCTTCTCAGTTTTATTTATTGGGGATAGTCAATCCCTCACATTGGTGTCACAAAATAAAACAAGCCAATCCCTCACATCAACTTCATTGCATTCGTGATTTTGAGATTTGAGCTAAAAATATATATTGTTTGTTATACAAAATACACATATGTATTCTAATTTTTAAAAATTAAAATAATAAAATTAATTTATCTCTTTTATTTTTAATTTGTTTTTATTAATTTACAACTTTTGTGATGTTACATATCAATTATTTCAAATAAAGAGTATATTTTAGTGGGTAATTGGTAAGGGCTGTGAGTGCTCTCTAGAACTCATTTTCTTTCTAAAGCCATTTTAATTTACCAATCATGCTTTTCTTTTCTTAAAAAACTCACAGCAAAAATATCTCTACAAAATCAAAATATGGCTTTAGAGAGCTTTATTTCCAAAGCAAAAAAATAGTGCTTTAGAAAGCTACAGCAAAAAAAGTTAAATCAAATAATTCTACAGACTAAATTCTACAACCAAAAACATAAAGCTACAGCCCTTACCAATCATCCCCTTAATTTCGAAGACTTCAATAGAATATATTTTCATATCAAATAAGTAAAAAGTCTATTTTAAAATCAAACTGATTTGTAATTCATGGGAATAAATATTGACATATTATTTTTATAAGATTCTTTTACTATAAGTACATCAGGCACATTTTCATAATAATCTTCAGCAACCTAAAACTTAGGACTGGACAAAAAATCTGAACTCGAGAACCGAACCGAACCGAATCTGATCCAAAATAATAGTATCAAATCCGAACCGAAATTGGTTAA
This sequence comes from Brassica nigra, assembly GCA_016432835.1. NCBI lineage: Eukaryota > Viridiplantae > Streptophyta > Magnoliopsida > Brassicales > Brassicaceae > Brassica > Brassica nigra. Next base: position 8,969,213 of record CM028245.1, on the reverse strand, counting down.
ATATCTGAACAAGTTCAAAATTTTAGTATCTAAAGAACCAGAACTGAATTCGATCAAAACCGAAATATTTCGGATATCCGAATTAGATTTTCATACATGAATAAGTTAGCTATTGTTAGATTTGATATCAAAAAAATATCTAAAATGTATAAGATATTTTGAAATTATCTAAAATATTTGAAAATATATTCAAATAACCAAAAGTAGATATCTAAAATAACTAATCAATACTCAAAACACTAAAAATACTTGAAATATCTATTGATTATCCATCTAAATATTTAAGCAAAACCAGTTTCTATGTTAAGTTTATGTATTTTGGGATACATTATTCAAATTTATATGTTATATATTATATTATTTTTGTATTTTGAGAAATTTAAATTATAATATGAATTTTAAATTTTTTAAAATAATTTAAATGGATTATCCGAACCTGAACCAAATCCGAAAAGATCTGAACCTAATCCGGACCGAAATTTTTAAATATCCGAATGAGAACTCCGAAAACCCAAAACCCGAATATATCCAAAAACTGAACCTTAATGGATACCCGAACGTTCACCCCTACTAAAACTTATTAAATTTCAACATGAAAACTGGGGGTTTAGCGGAGAATAACGATAAATGTATCTAATCTATTAATTTAGAATCCTATTTTTATCTACTGTTAGAGAGTTGTCATTTAAATTTGAAATGGTCCTACAATATATGTAATAGTATTTAAAGCATTATAAATCTAATTTACTAATTAAAGGTAAATATGATATCAAAACTAAATATTTAAGGGATAATAATTTGTTATTAGCAACTAAACAATCTAAAAGGAACGTTTGAAGGCTGATACTATAATCCCGGAACAAAATATTCAGCCAACAAAAACTATATTATTTAATTATTTTGTTTATCAGCTTAAAAGGAATCCAACATTTTTTTTTAGAACATGGAATTCTATAAAATATTTGAAAAATTAAAAACCTGTCACTAAATTACAAAATTTTCACGTTGTGGTCAATACAATATTAGTCACACTTTTATAAAATCAAAATGCATGTCAGTCACTCGCCGGTTTGGTCATTTCGACGGTTTGGTCATGATCATTAATGTTAGTTTTTAAAAATATTTACACCCAAATTTGTATGTCTACATGCAAGTTATAAATTTTAAAATCAGTTTCGAACAAAACTATATTTCACATATATATTTTTTAATGGACTGTATGCAAAACTAAAACAAAAAAAAATCTATATCTTTTAACAAAATAGACACTATTAGAAGAATTTCAACATGACTTTTTTTTAAAAAAAAAAATTAAAAATCTACAAATACATGAAGAAAGGTTTGTAAATGTTAACATTCATAAATAGAAAAACTTCATCTGTGTTTGAAACGCGGGTTGAATTCTAGTATATACTTGTATTATATTCAAAAGAGAGAGAAAATAGCTGTAAATATTTAACAAACCCCAAAAAGTAAGAGACAAAGGCCCATTGGTTGTTCAGTTTTTTCTTTCTCAATTACAAAACCTTTAAATGAATAGAAAAAAAAACAGAATTATAGAAGGAGACCAGAAAGAAAGAAAGAAAGAAAGAGAACTTGTACTTTGTATTTTATGCTGAAATCAATTATACTGGAGAATGCTTGTCTAATTTCTTGGCTTCATGGTTCTCTTTTTCTTGGCTCAAAAGCGGCGTTGTATCCCTGTCTTTTCCCTGTTAAAAAGGAACAAAACCAAAAAAATCAATTAACATATATAAACATTCAACACTCTTCATTTTTATCCTTTTACTTTGTTGGTGTGATGACGTACAATAAAAGCGGACTCGGAGGAGCCTTGTTTTGATTTAGAAGCAACGGAGCAGAAGTAGGAGTAGAGAAGCATGCCAAGGACCGCGATGAGGATTCCTGCGATGTTACGAGGAGTGAAAGGGTCGTGGAGGAGAGTGTAACCAAAAGCGAGCACCAAACACGTTTTGAGATGCCCCAAGACTTGGTACGTCACCGGAGATGTCTTTCCGATCACTAAAAACGTGCTGAAGTTAACGGAAACCGCTATTAAACACGATAGCGTTATGAACCCCTGCATGGATACAAACAAGATTCACCATTGTCAAGTTTCACAAACTTATTCTATCTAGGGTGAATCAAATCAATCCACCACAAACCACATATTAGTTTTATTTACAATACCAACTGACTGACAATGAACGAAATGAATATATTGATGTAAGATTACCACAACGAGAGGAGAGTAATGGAAGGAGAAGACGTTGAGGCGAGTGAGGTATTTGTCGACAAAGGGACCCGAGACAAATAGTATAGCGGCTTGAAACGGGGCCGATTGGTAAAGGAGTTGTGTTGATGTCACGTTCAGTCTCTTCTGGATCGTGTTTGTTAGCTTCACCACGAGATTTAATTATTCATTAATATTATGTATTAAATAATTATATACTGAGTATGAAAATCATACTATTTGGCCGACGCAAGTTGTGGCGATGGCAAGGAGAGAGAGAACAGAACCAACAAAATTGAGCTGAAGATCTGTGATTGATGCTATTCCAACCCCAACCAACAGCAAAAATAATGCGAATTTTATCTTCCGACTGCAAAATCAAATATGCCAACATTTGAGGGATGTTATATATATATGTGTTAATAATTTATAAAACATGAATAACTAAAAATAAATAAGCAAAGGTTCACCTGAACTTCTTGTTGAGGAAGAGAGTTTCCAATAGTACAGTGAATGGTATGATAGCAAGTTTGGTCATCTGCCGTAATTGAAGGACAAAAACATAAAAACTGGTCAATCGTATAAATGTCACATGATGAGAGTTATAAAGTTTATTCGACATAAATATACTTGATAGAAGCCGATGGAGTTGAAGCCGAGGCTGAGATTGAGAAGACCAATGGAGATGCCATTGAGGAGGCCAAAGAGAACAACAGTCTTTGTGTCTATTGGTTTATTTTCAAAGAAATTAAGTTTATATGCCACATGAAGTGTGCAATATGTTACCATCAAATGCCAACTTGTTAGTGTTGTTGCTGAAACAGGAAACAAATCAATTGGTACGAATAATTGGTGTTGATAAGCGTTATATCTACAACATATGTAGTCACGTTGTTGAATGATTTAATTAATCCATATTTATAAAAGGTAAAAATACCAAAAGGGAAGCCAAGATTGGTCATCAAAGCTTTGTTGCAAATGACAATGGAGACAGAAGATGCAACTGACAGAAACAAAGCTCCAATCACACCCATTTGCATACTCTTCATCTCTCCCATTTTCCTCTCTCTCTCTCTCTTTCTCCTTGCAACCCTTCAAATCTATCAGACGAGCAGAGAGGAAAGAGAAACTTATGTGCTTGATGAGAGAAAGAGAAGCTTTGTGAATGTGATGAGGAATGGAAATGCAAAAGAGAGATGTGAGGTTTTTATTCTTTGTTAGTCTAAAATGGTTGGTGCCTAACACCAAACTTCTAGTTGGTCAGTGTCTTCTGTTCTGTTCTTTCTAATTCCATATTTTCTTAATTATATCATTACTAATATATTTAAACACAAGATACATGAGAAAAAACTATTATGATGTTGCTTAATATATGGGTTTCCTCATACGAGGCTACTAATAATGATAGGAAAGCAAACTTTAAACCATAAAAAGCAATGAAAATTAAACTGCCAACACAGAAAATAATTAAGTATAGGGCAACATTATGGAATTCTATGGACAAATAATTGACTTGAATCAAAAGCAAAAAGGAAGGTGAAACTGAAATGTACAGACTTTTCTTCTGGAGAGAATATTATAACACATTAGAAAATATAAATAAATTGGATTTGGTGTGAAGCTTCACACTCACTCCAAACCAATGATATATACCCTTCTCCTCTCCTTAATTTCCCTACCAATTACGTTATCTATTATGAGCAATATATTAAATTGATCGCAAGTACTGTTAAATCAAATATAGCTGAGATGTTTAACCAGGATTTTACTTAAGTTTTAATTTTTGTGTGGAGATTTTCCAAATCCTTTTATAAATGAAGAAACTTATAATTTAAATTCAATCTTTTGCGTTTCGGTTTAAATTCTGCTTTTGGTTAAACAGGCAAATTCTTCTAAACCAAATAAGAATTTCAAGTTTTATTTAGATTTTATAGGTTAATGAATGGATCAGTGTTGGAATTAGATTTCACGTAGGGCTGGGCAAAAAACCTGGATCTGAAGAACCGAACCGAACCCGATCCGAAAAAGTAGTATCGAATCCGAACCGAAATTGATTAAATATCCGAATGGGTTCAAAATTTTGGTATTTAAAGAACCGAACCCGATCCGAACCGAAGTATTTCGGGTATCCGAATATATCCGAACTAGATTTATATAACTATATATATCAATTATTTTTAGATTTAATGTATATTGAAAACATTCAAAATATATAAGATACTTTTAAGTTGTCCAAAATACTTGAAAATATATACAAATAGTAAAAAATATATGTCTAAAATAGCTAAAGTATACTTACAACACCAACAATACTTAAAATATCTATTGATTCTCTATCCAAATATTCAAACCAAACCAACTTATATGTTAATTTTATGTATTTTGACATATGTTATTCAAATTTATATGTAATATATTATTTTGTTTATAGATTTTGAGAAATTTGAAGTATATAATAAATTTTAAAAATTTAGAAATAATTTAAATGGGTTATCCGAACCCGAACCGAACCGAACCCGAACCGAAATTTAGAAATACCCGAATGGGGCTGAAATCTTAGATCCCGAAAACCCGAAAACCCGAAACCCGAATAGATCCGAACCGAATCCGAAGGGGTACCCGAACGTCAAGCCTATTTTCACGTATGAAATACGAGCCGGAAAACCCATCAGCTATGATCACAAAGCGGGTCTGAATCTGAAACGTCCCAACCAGGTATTCGAGTTTTCGATTTGGATCGGTTCCGGTTATTTGAATTGTGATATTTAAGACATGTTTAAGGGTTAGACCTTTTTTGGTTCGGATCGTTTTTGGGTTGGGTTTCTACTTTTTTATAAAATCCGAAGGGGAACTGAAGTAGAAATAGTTCGGGGTTGGATTCTGTTTAAAACAAAAAAATTACCTGAAAATCTGAGTTAAACCTGGGAAAACCAAAAAATATCCGGTTAATTCAAGTTTTGTAGATATTTGTTCTGGTTTGATTTTGAGTTTTTTATTTAGAGAAATAGAAACCGTGCGGATATTTGTAAATTTTAGTCTGGTTTCGATTTTTGGATTTCGTATAATATGCCCCGCACTTGTCCCAACATCTTTCACTTCGGTGCCATCTTGGCAGTCAAAGCGTCAAGACAGCGAGCTGAACATCTCAAAGACTTTCTTACTTTTTCTGTTTTTCAAGAGAACATAATTTGATTATCAATAAAATCTAATTCCTTTGGTATAATTTATACTAAAGTTCTACTCTTAAGATATACATGGCGGTTGCGCTTAGATGAGGTTATTATAAAGCGAGATAAATCCTTGGGAATTTAGGCAGATTCTGACTAAATACATTGTTTGCTCTTTAACCTTTTGGTTAAATACCATTTTCTTACTTTCTCAAGAGATCACTGTACTAAAACACTAACTTCAAATATCTTAGACTAATGAGATCACTATACACAAAATTATTAGGTGTGGGTTTTTATATCCCACAATCACCTCAAACTTCACAACCGTAGTAGACATGCAAAATCAAGAAATCAAATAGAACACAATATTAAAGCTATATCAGAACTATAACTCTCATACAGTTCAAATAAAAAGGATTTCACACGCCCTATCATCATAACCTATATAAGGTAAAATTTTTGATATATAAAAAAAGTTTTTCTTTATAGAATAACTATAAACAAGAAAACAAATCTATTTTATTCTTTAACCACCATCCTCCCAAGATACTCCTTATCAGCTTCTGCTAATCGGTTCTGAAACATAGTCCATTCCTTTTTGCATCTCTTTCTCACTCCTTGCCAAGGAGCTTTCCCATTCTCTGACTTACCTTGACTCCCAAGCGAAGGTATCACTTTATGAATGATCCATTGTGAATCCACAACGCCAATCTTCTCATGAGCAGGCTGCAGCAAAACACACACAAGAGATTTTCATCATCAGTACCAATAACCTTAGCTATAGTGAAAACAGAGGGACATAAACTACTCACTTCAACGCATCTTCTGAGAGCAAAGTCCAGACCCCATCCATGAACCAGATCATTCTGCAACAGAAACAATTCCACAACTTTATTCCAAATCCTCAAGTAATACTCTGACAAAAGATCTGAGCTGCACACAAACCTGAATCATATGCCACACACATCGCCATGCTTCTCTAGAAAATACAGGCGCCATTATTTCTACAAACCTGTGGGAGGGGAAACAAAGCTGAGTACTGACAAACAACTAAGTCACAAAGATGGTAAGAGAAGAGAAAAGACATTTACGCAGCACAAGGAGGTAAATGTGGGTCGCTACACCATCCTGCTTTTTCTTTAGTGTCTCTGTTAATAAATACACATTCTTGACTCAGAACCAAAAGAGAATAAGGCAAAAGATGATCGTTTAGGATCTTACTTGTGGACCTCTCGGTCACCTCGCCTCTTTGTCATTTCCCATGTTAGTCCATTGTTGGGCTCTAGACCTGGTTGAGAAATCTCCAAACCATGCTTCTTGACTAACTCAATGTACCTGAAGTTTCAATAAAATTCAATTACAAAAACGTAATGAAGATGCTCTTGCAGGCAAGTAAAACTTACTTATCTCCATTGAAGTGCTCCACACCAAGATCTTCATCCCATATAAATATGTACTCGTAAGCAGAAACAACATCAGGATGCAAGAATCTCTTCGCGTACCACCTGCCAAAACACACACACTCGATCAGATTCCCCAGAGTGTTAGATGAACACTCCTATTTAAACTACTACATGACTCACCATTTTGTTTGCTTTCTTGTACTGATATGAATAGCAGTCTTCGACCACTCAAACTGGTCCCACTCAGTTGTCCGGCCATCATAATGGAAAAGTAAAATCTGAAAATCTTCAGAAAACTGACAAGAAACGACAAGAAATCTTCAGATATTTTCAATGTATCTACCAAAGAGAACATAAAGCCAATTGAAAACATGCGGAGATTGCAGAAACCTTCTTAACAACTGTATTAATATGGTTCCTCTGCTCAAACCCAACTGTAAATGTCACAAGATACTTTGGCTTCTTCTTCAAATCCTGCCAAAAGTTATTGCTTCATTATTTAAAAACTCCAACCATCATGTTTATAAATGTAGAAAGTGCATATACTTCATTAGGTTCTCCCCATAATCTGCGCAAGTAAAGATCAGTTTTTGCCACAACAATCCCTGGAGGTAGTAGTTCTGCACCACGCGGGTTGGTAGGAACATATATCTGCAATCACACATATAGACACAAATGATAACACTTCATCTGCAATGACATTATATAAAAAAAGACAATCTTTCAGGTCAAAACCCATAATCTTTCACAGCCACAAAACACATCATGTAATATTAGTTTCGTCTCAGAGGTCACTCGAACTGGGGACCTCTGACACAATGGCCAGAGTCATTTCCAGTTGAGCTAACTACCTCAGTAAAATAAGACAATATTGCAGAACTTCTCAAATATAGGAATAGTTCTATCAATGAATATACAATCTATCATATTCATAGATCAAAGAATTTGATACATTCGTGAATCTTTATTATTGAAGCCTCCCATGTTGAGAATGGCCTTGAAACTACAAGCCAATGATGTCATTCATACCTCAGGAAACTTTCTTGAGCCGAACTCTTCAGGGGATTTGTAACTAGACAACAAGTGACTATCTGATAAGGCTACGTCAAGAGATGATATAAGTGCCGAGGGAAAGTTAATCTGCAAGAAGAATACACAAAACGAAAAATCAAAACATGAAAAGAAGAATAGTGTGTATTCGAAGCAGAAAGATGTTACCTTTAAAGAAAGTGAGGGCAATGTAATGCCGATAAAAGTCCCAAACACGATTCCTAGAATTGTTGTGATGACAACTTTCGCGTTTTCATTTGTTCTTCGTAGAGCTAAACCACCACTGCAGAGAGCTCAACCACTTTGAGTTAAATCATTCAAACAGATTCAAAAAGGAAGCTACTTTGTGGTTTTAGAAGAAATACTACCTTCTGTGCATTGTTCCCATCTGGGTTTTGTAATATCTTCAAATCTTGAAATCTTGAGAAAGGCTTCGACTTTAAGCAATAAAACGAACCCACACTGAAAAGTACTGACCAGCGATAAGAAACGAGAGTTTTAGTGATTCAAACCAAAAAAGAATTGGAGAAAGAAAACCTGTAAATCAAGAAATGGAATTTACTTTTAGAGGTTTTAGATCTCGGAGATTAGAGCTCAGAGGAGATTTGTGTGATCTGCGGGAGCAAAAAGAGTGACAGTGTGTGTGAAAGAGAGAGATGAGAGAGGCCTATTCTCAAAGGCCCAAACTCTATGTTTGATTATAAATTCTAAATATACATAAAAACACTAAAAATCTATTTTAAAAAAAAAAACATAGACAGTACATAATTATCAAAGTAACCTCTATTATATTAGTGCACGCATTAGTTTACATTGTTTCATTGTTAGTGAAGACGTAATAACTAAGTCAAACTTAATTAATGTAAGGTGTTTTTAGACCTCTTAATTACTTAAGTCAAACTACATTATTATCGGGTAGAATATTAGTCAAACATAATCAATGTCATGTATTTCTGAGAAGACTCAGTTCACCTAATTGAGGACTGGATTGTTTTGATTAAAGCAAATATCTTAAGAAGATTGAGTAGTATAACAGGTTTTTATTAAATTACTATTGGTCAAAAACATTTGTAACAAATCTCAAATGGTTTACCTTTGAAAGTGCTAACGTAAATCAGTAGAGAATCAATACAATCCAAGATTGAGTTTAGTTCTTTATTGCATAATGATGCTAAGTTTTTTGTTTCTATCTTTTCTCGATTATTAAAATGTAAAAAAGTTAACTTCTTAGAAGACCAGAGGATTATGTGATAAGAAAATAAAATATTTTTTTTTTTGTTTTGTTTTGTTTTGTTATGATTAAAGTTTCTAAAACTAAATCCGTGTATTTCTCAAATTTATAATAATAATAATAATAATAATAATAATAATAATAATAATAATAATAATAATAATAATAATAATAAGTTGACAAAAAGTAACCAGATAATAAAACTAGAGCATGATATATAAATCAGTTTCAAGTATTACTTGATTTTTGTGAATTTTATATTTATTTTGATGTTTTAATTGAGCTAGCAATATTTTTATTATTAATAGATTATAGTTTGGGTTTTTAATATACATGCATAACTATCAGGTTTACGTTATTATACTATGAACCGAAACAAAGTTCTATAGACTAGTTTTCTATTCATTTTTCAACTTGGTTGTATGAAGGGATAGTTTCTGATGGTTCAAGTTTAAAGAAAACCCCATACATTTATTTATTTTTATTTTTTTGAAAGATCCCCCATACATTTATTCATTCGTGACTATGAGATTTTCCATCCAAATTGTCATATATCCATCAAATGTTTTCTAACGAGCAAAGCTTTATATCTATTAAATTTTAGTTGACTATATAACTGCATAAAAATAACTCCAAGGAGAAAAAAAATCGGTTTAAGCATCAACAACAAAAATAAACCTCGAAGATTGAGTTGTTCGTAGGAGAATATCAGAAATTACAAACCGAAACATACATTTTCTTTTTGGGAAAATCGCATAAAAAACCTTGAAAGTGTCACTTACTAGCACTTTAAACCTTGAAGTTTTTTCACTAACACTTTAAACCTTCAAACTGATATTTATATCATAAAACCTTCAATAACAAAATGACCGGTTCAACAGGTTAAAAGTTTTTCAAAAAATATTTAATTAATAAAATAAATAAAAATTAATAAAATCGAAAATTTAACAAAACTCATAAATTAAAAAATGAAAAACTAAATAAAGATTTAGAAAATAAAAAACGAAAAATTCAATAAATAAATAAGATCAAATTAAAATACAGAAAATCATAAATTTCAAAAAGTTGAAAAATTTAAAAATTTTTTTTCATTTTCAAATATATTGTCGGAAATTATCATTGGAAATATGCCGTTATTGTGGGTGATTGGTTGAGCTTTAACAAGTGAATTTAGCTTTAATTTCTATCTACAACCATATATGTTACCAATCATGCTTTATATAATTTTAAAGCTAAAGCCTCTGCTTTAAAAAATAGCTGTAGGAGCCTTATTTTCTAAAATATATTTTGATTTTATATTTTTAAAAATTGTTATTTTAAAATATATTTTTATTTTGTGGGTGATTGGTTGGGCTTTAACAAGTGAATTTAGCTTTAATTCCAAAAATTAAAATATATTTTAAAATAACAATTTTAAAAAAATATAAAATCAAAATATATTTTAAAAATTACAATTTTTTTATATACCATATCATCGTTCACAATAAAATTTCAAATATATCACCAATCATGATGATGTTTTTTACGAACCATTAACAATATAACGGCATATTTCCAATGATAATTTCCGACAATATATTTGAAAATGAAAAAAATTTTAAATTTTCAACTTTTGAAATTTATGATTTTCTGTATTTTAATTTGATCTTATTTATTTATTGAATTTTTCGTTTTTTTTTATTTTCTAAATCTTTATTTAGTTTTTCATTTTTTAATTTATGATTTTTGTTAAATTTTCGATTTTTATTAATTTTTATTTATTTTATTAATTAAATATTTTTTTTGAAAAAACTTTTAACCTGTTGAACCGGTCATTTTTGTTATTTGAAGGTTTTTTATGATATAAATATCAGTTTGAAGGTTTAAAGTGTTAGTGAAAAAACTTCAAGGTTTAAAGTCAGTACTTTCACTTTTATGCGATTTTCCCTTTTCTTTTTGTTTTTTCTTTTCCGAAATAAATAAAATACATTAAAAACAGAATCAACTACACAAATAAAGTCAATTTGTGTTTTCCAAGCAACAAGGTAGGAGCCCAATTTGGAAAAACATTCAATTGGGCTTTATCCTTTTCATCGTGAGATTTCACAAGTGGGACTCAGCCCTATTTGCTCCATCTCCCAGCTTTTCTTCGAGGCTACCTTCTCATGCCTTGGTACATATTCCTAAATTTGTAAACCACAAGGGAATCTAAAAATTATTTCTAATTAAAAATATAGTCAGCTAAAGAAGAAAAACAAATATATACCTCAAGTTTCTTGACAAGGTCTTTAGCAGAAGAAGCAGAGACAATGATATGACGAGCAGTTGGTGTAATGAAACCTTCTTCCACTGCTTTGTCTATGAATGATAACAATGAATTGTAGTATCCTTCCACATTCAGTAATCCAACCTTCACATTCATATATAAATTAAACAATCATACGTTAAAATTAATTATTTTTAATTATTTATATATAATATAAATGGAAATGGATGCAAAATGATTACTGGTTTATCATGGATTCCAAGCTGTGCCCAAGTGATTACTTCAAGAAGCTCTTCAAGTGTCCCATATCCACCTACGTATGACAAAATCTAGCATTTAGTTTTCGTTTACTAATCAAAATTTAAATAAATCTCGCTTTAATATTGCAAATCAAAGCCACAATTAATAGACTTGGGAATTGCAGACTTGGAAAATTGTGTTCAAATCGAGTTTGTAATTCAAACTGTATCCCGGTTATCCGGTTTGATTCTAATATATTTCTATTGAAAAAAAAGAAGCCACGATTAATAATTAAAAATGTGGATAAGAAAAATAAAGGAACCAACCAGGTAAAGCGATAAAAGCATCAGAGTGCTTAGCCATCTCAGCTTTCCTTTGGTGCATGTCTGCTACTGCCTTCACTTCTCCCACTGTCTCTCCTGTTATCTTTATTTACATTTACAAATTATTATTATTACCACTCACTCACCACTTGTGTGTGTCTTCTGTATATGTTCCAAAACAAAATGACAGAAGTCTTACACACTTGCACCACTTGTTTTATGGTATTTCTTCTCCAGCAAAAATCCAACAAAAATGTGGAGTATAATATAATCTGTGAATCTAATAAATGATTCGACATTGTGATCATATTTTAGCGCATCATGTTGTGACAAAGTATATATGTAATGATGGTTCAGTCTCTCGGTGTTTCTCTTAAATTTGTCACTTTAAACCCCTTTTCCTAATCATATTTTTTCGGGCAACATGATTGTAGACTATTGAATTGTTTTTACTAACTAAATTAGACATTTCAAAACATGGAGGCTACACATTTTTTTTTCTTTTTAAAAACTTAGCCTAACAAAAAAAAAGATAAGATAAAGGGAACCAAGAAATATCGTCGTCCAAAAAACTGGGGCTCTTTTGTCAGAATTGAAACCCTTTCTAATAAAAGACAAATCTGTGATACGATTTAAAGATAACATTTTTGAGGTTGAAGTTATTAAATTATCTACCACCAATATTGTTCGAATTATTTTTTTATGGAAGGGGTAAAAAACAATACATAATTATTATTATTCTGGGGTTATATTCGGACATACCTCTTTTGGCATTAGTGTCTTGGGGATAACCCTGAAGACAGTAACAAGACAAAAAAAAAGTTAGTTAACAAAAAGTAAACGTCACGAATTCTCCACGTATGCCAAAATTTTCCATTTTGTTAATTGTTTCTTTTAAAATTTAATGGTGCTAGAGTCATGTAAGAGTGACTTCATATTCGTTTTTCTTTAGTTTATTTTTTTCGATTTGAATTATTTTGTTAGTTTAATAAATTTTACTTTTATATATTTTGTAACGAATAAAGCTCAAAATTTCCTGCTAACAACTATTATGTTTTATAATCATAAACAAATTTTCATTTAATTTTGTATTTTTCATGTATTTATGAATTCCATGGGATCTTACAACAAGAACCAGTGCCACTTACCTGCAAAAGTTTTAAGTATTTTTATTTTTTTAGTTTCTTTATTTTTAAATAGTTTCTATTTTATGTTTAAGATTTTTACTATAATTACGGGTTATATCACCCATGTATAATGGATACACCAAACATTATATATAGTAGGCTATGATTGTAGTAAGGTTCTTACTATGAGGTATTTAACGTAATATAGATACCCTACCTAAAAACCCTGCAATAATCATGTCTATGCACTTGCTGAATCTAGCAATTTTCTATTACATGGTAGAATAAATTTAAAATGTAAAAAGCCTAACCCGATGACATGGCGACCTCCGTTGTAAACAGCTTGAGAAATCAAACCCATTAAACCTATGCTCCCTCCACCATAGACAAGATCGATATTTCTTGATACCTAGGAAAAAACATTTCGACCAGAAACATTGTAAGTTTTTATTTAGTAGTCGTTGTCATAGTTAATTAGTAAATACAAAATATTAGAGAGAGAAACCCATACAGGTAAGTAGATAAAGATATAAGGGATGAAACTCCATAATCACATTTTCTGGTAAAAGTACTTACGGAAGTACATGAAAAAAGATTGTAAAACAGAAAGAGTCAAAGAGGTATGAGCTTTCCCATCATAATCCAACAAAAATACTTATGATTTTTCATCCTCTTTAAGCATTTGGAACTATATTTCTACCAGTGACCAAAGTACAAATTGAAGATAATAATTTTTCAAAAAACAATATTATCTAAGGAAGATAATGGACAATAATACACATGAATAGTTGACTCCACTAAGTCTAAATGGCTAAACTGCTTTAGTAACGACAAGTCAGTTGAGTAAATCCATTCCCGAGCAAGTTGTAAACCCAACTTTTATTTGGTCAACGGAAAAAGATTAATAGAATACAACATTCTGCTCTCTGTTATTGCTAATGTATACTTTCTCTGCTCCGTTTATAAGATGTTTTAAGTGAATGGAGATTGAAAACTGCATATGTCTGTACATTTTTGTTTTTGGTTTCTTTTGATCAATGCTAATTTAACAGTAAAGAGGTAACTAAAAGGATATATAAAAAAACTGAAATACTTCAAATAATTTAAAAATAATCAAAATATTTCCTAACCAAAACGGAATTGTGTGATTTTGATTCATTTAGACATGAGTCTTCCAAAAAAAAAGAAAAAAAAAGACATGAGTCTTCCCCGGAACTTGGAACTCCAGTGGGTTTTACTTTTTAATTTTTCAACTGTTTCCAAACGGGAAGAGGAAAACCAGAGATTTTTTTGGGTTGCTAACAAACTGTGTGACAAAAAAAAAAAAACAGACCACTCTACATATTCAAAGTCAATACAAAACGATGTTCTAAGAAAAAAATACTCAAGAACAAGTTTCTAAAGATGAGAAAAAAGATAGAGAAGAAAAAGGAAAAGAAATAGAACTTTTACCAGTTCAGCTCCGAGTTCGATTGCAGCATCTCTGTAACTGGTTTTATTACCAGCACTACTTCCACAAAACACACATATTCTCTTGAACTTCGGTTCAATCTCCATCCCTCTTTCTCCTCTTGTTTCCCAACGCACAGAATTTTAATTTTAAGAATTTGAAAGAAGAATCTCTTTCTCGTTGTGTTTTGGTGTGAATGTTCGTTGTACATATATATAGAATATTAGATACACCATAAGCTCATACGCTTCCTAAAAGTAATAGCTAAAAAAGAAACTAGTAAAATGAATTAATAAATAAATGTTATCTATGACTTTGACATTCTTTTTTCTTTTCTTTCTAAAACACGAGTTTGACATTCTTCCATAATAAATACTTAAATAGATTAGAAATGGTTGAGAAACGATGGAATAGATCTTGTCTTATTCATTATGTTACTATGCACCGACTTGTTTTGATTAAAGGTTCACATTCATTACATCACATGCTATTTAATATTTCCCCAAAGTGCTTATGTGGACGAGGTGTGGATGAGATATGTTTCGAAATTGACGACTGGTATCTGCTGATTATTAAGATTTTAAATTTTAACAGAAGAAGACTCGGTATTAAACAATTAAACAAGCAAAATAAGTATGGAACTAACGAAACAAAGTTTCAATGTTGATTATAAACCCGTATAATACCTAACAAAGTTTTCTGTTCTAATTTTGTTTTACTTTTCGGAAACTGAACAAATTTGCGGATATAATTGTTTAAATTAAACTAAGCAAACAATTATTTCCTTTTCTTAAAAAAAACTTTAAATCTATCTTTAAAAAAGACTACTGTGTCTGTGTGTCACCCTTTCAGAATATGTGCTTTCACTCTTAATCCCTTATACATTCATAAGGAAAACAAACGTATTTGTGCCCCTACCAACAAAAATGGTCTAATGTGCGACAACTGCATATCTCTATTCATAGCCTAAATATCTGTTGGTTTAAGGTCTGATCCAAACCTTGTTTTCACACAGCTCAGAGGAAAATAATGTTTGAAGTAATTCATTGCCTCAAATTTCGTACCTGTATCTCATACAGAATTCACATATAACATTAGCATCTTATATCACAAACAATAAGATAAAATTCTGTAGGTGGAATGTAATGATAAAATTTTATCTTCATACTATGGAGTCGATAAGTGATCAGTATATGGTTCAAATTTGTGCACGATAAGAAAAGCCAAAATATTATATTCCACCTATAAGATGTATTCACATGTGAAACACATGATGACTTATTTAATGCTAATATGACTCACGCTCAGTATATACCGACTATTTAAAATTTATTATTTTGTAGAAATCCAATTAAATAAAATGGTAAATAGTCCATTTTTTTTTTTTGTTTTTGCGTTTTAAGTTAAAATCTATAATGTTTCTAGTTTTTGTCAACAAGATGCTATTTTTTCCAGAAATTATAATCCATTCATAATCTACCCACCATGGGGAAAAAAATCTTAAGAAACCAAAGTGAATGTTTAAAAAACAAAACTAAATTAAAATCCAAATTTCAGTTAAGTATCTATAAAAATAAATGGTTTAATTCAATATTTTTATAAATAGTGCAGAAACTAAGGAAATGCCATTGGAAAAATCTTATATGTGAAATGTGAGCTAATTATATATACAAAAAGAAGTTATAGAAATTATTAATTCCTAGCTTGTATCTTGTAATAGCCTAGTTTTAAACTGATTTTCAGAATATTGTCCATTATAGTTCCACAATTAAGCGCTTTAACCCCAATAAAATTCAAAATATCTTGATGATATACTTGAAAACGATTTTTGATACTCTGCAAATTTTAACAAAAGATGAAAATTATTCCTGGTGATTTTTAGGATCCAACGAAAATTAATTCCAAATTTTAAAATAGGAAATTTAGAAAAAAAAAGCTTAAAATAGGAATCGACCATCGGGTTAACGTAGATCACATACGCTTGTAATGGACCAATAGAAATGAACAGTCACAAGCAAAATTTGTCACGGACTTACGTTTCGAGCTATTCGATATGGTCTTATTCTTTGGCAAATATATATATGTATATATATACATATATATAGTAAAAAAGTTAAACTAATTTCTGAGCTCGGCAAATTGGGAAAGTGTAGCTGAATCCATTTTTCACTATTTCTTATTTGAATTACCACGAACTCAAATATATTAATTTTAATAGAAGGAGTTAATTGTAAATTTATTGATGTAGAATTAAGAATATAGATTTTTGGCTGTAGTTCTAATTCTTTATGCTATAGGATTATGTCTATAGGTTTGAGAATTTTTTTGATGTACTTTTAAATTTTTTTAAAACCAAGATATTAGTGTTCTATATATTTTATTCTCTATATCTAAAATAAGTAAAAAATGTAGCTATAAAAATCAGTATGAAACATAATTAAGAAAAAGACTTAATACTATTTCAAAATTATAGCCATGAAAATTTTCAAAAACACTTGGCAATCAAGTCCATTGCATTGAGCTAGCATAATTTTTCAGGAAGATGCTCCAATTAATCCTAGCATACACGTAGATCAATACATCAGGATGATATATATAAAACATCTGAAAATATATGGTTGTATTCAGTAGAAATTAGATCGTCCAGCCCTTATCTATAATCTTATGGATGACACGTTAAAAATTTATATGCATTACATTGAAACTAAAGTAATCTTTTTTTTTCTTTTTCTAATTAAAGTGGTCTTGGAAAAAAATATTCTACTTGATATGCCATACCGAAATGTGTATCGTTTACTTTCGAACTTGCAAACAAGAAAATTAATTGTAACATAAAATGTGCATTGTAGGGCGAAAATAAGTAGTCGAGCTCTTTTTTATTTCCCACCACCATTATTACAATTGTGGACCATTTTATGTATCTACAGTTCTGAGAGCTTTTACAACGACAACAGTCTTCTCTCATTTTGTTTGTTTTTTTTTTTGATTTCTAGAACATTAAGGTAAGAAATTTTGTTTTAAATTATTTGGTACATTTGAAAAATTAGAAATGATAAGAAAAACTAAAAATGATAATGTATTCAAGTATTCCACAAGCAAGCAACACAAAACAGATAACTAATATGAAGTTCTTACCTCTCTATTTTAACTTAATGAAATGCTCATTGATCTCTGTTAAACTAAATATATGTAAATTTTGTATCATGGTTTAGATTTTTGAACAGTTATAAGTAGTTTTAATGCCTTTAACTAAAAAATATTATGTATGTTGCCCAACGTTTTAAATTTCATTAAATTCAATAAAATTTTGAGAGTCCAATGTCTCCATACATAAGTTATGTATTCGGTTCCGGGTCTTCGTTCTGTTTTTTTTTGCCCAGCCTTGTACATAATAATGGAACTGAAAAAGAATAAAGTAACACCGAAAAACACAAATTACAGACACTTCTAATAAATTATTGAAAGAACCAATGACGGTTTGCCTTTTCTATTTTAAGACAATTCCAATATAGATGGACATTCCTTACTTGCCGAAGAACCAAAGATATTACGACACATATTTCATACACTACCCATTTGGGGCATACACTTAACCATTTTGGCCTCCTTACTTCAGGAAAGTGTGGTCTACCACTAGTTTCCACCATTTCATTTTGGTAGGTATAATAACAAAGGTTCAAAGTTTTTATAAAGAGCATTTTATTTATAATAAAATTTCCATGCTATGTTCGTTTGGCACACTGTAATACTCACTCTATTTCATAAAGAATATCACTTAGACATTTTTCACACATATTAAGAAACTGACTGAAATACATTTATATTTTCATTAATGTTATCTATTTAACCAATAATATTTTAGATAAATAAATTTATTTATAAGATCAATGCATTTTACAATTAATATTGAACTGAAAGTAAGTATAAATTACATTGAAAGTGTAGAGCGTCAGTTTTGGTACACTGTAATACTCCATCCATTTCACAAAGAGTATCACTTAAACATTTTTCACACATATGAAGAAAATGATTGAAATGCATTTTATTTTCATTAATGTCATCTATTTAACCAATAACAATTTAGATAAATAAACTTATCTATAAGATCAATGCATTTTTCAATTAATATTGAGCTAAAAATAAGTATAAATGCATTGAAATTGTAGAACGTCACTTTTTATGAAACAAGAAAAAATATTGAAATGACTCTTGATATGAAACAGAGAGAGTAGTAGTTTTACCTCAATAATAAATTGATAGACTTTTTATAATGTATGACTAGCTTCGAGAATTGATTTAACAATTAACAGAATAACACAGTATTCTTGGTTATTTATTGTACTTAAAAATCCCTTGATCTAATAATTTATTTTTAAACCCTAAATCACATCTGTTTTCATCATCACAAGTAGGCTGAAATTGCTCTCTAGATAAGGAAGGAGAGAAAAAGAATACTCTGCCTGCACACACACTTTTTTTTTAACACTAACTGCCCACATACTAAACCACCACTTTCGTAAGTTTTGTTTATGCTATTATTTTATTTGTTTTTATCAATGTTAAACTTAAATCCCTTTCACATGGATGGATAATTAAAGATAATAAAAATATTATAAACTTTAATAGAGTAGAATCTCTACAAATCAATACTCCATAAATTAATACTCGATAAATTAATAATCTCTATAAATTAATAAATTTCGTTAGTCCCAACTTAGGCTGATATAAAAGATAACATAAATCGATAGAATAATAAGATATTAATATTTTTTTAATATCTCATGTAAATATATAGTCCTATTAAAATCATAAATTAATAATCTATCTATATATATTTTTATATAAGTATAAACTAAACATTATATTGTTAGTTCTATATTCACAATGAAAATATTGCTATTTTTTTAACATTTCAATATATTTTGATAATATTTAGTAAACTTATATCGAAGACTACATAACAATTCCATGAAACATGAAAAGTTACACCAAATAAGATAATAAAAGCATATGAAATTCTAATTTATAAAATTTAAATAATCTATATATGGTAGAATCAAATATTTTCTTATTTTGTAAATAACAATATTCAAAATAGAAAAATCTAAAAAATGAAACTTTTGTAATTAATATCTCTATAAATTAATAAAAATTTAAAGTCCCAACATTATTAATTTATAGAGGTTGTACTGTATATATTTAAAATCTTTAGTTTACTTCCATATGAAAATAGTGGGATATATTCGTTGGATATCCAAAAACTGCTCAGAAACAGTCAAACTAATTTTAACCATTTATTTTTGCTTTTTTTGGTTCGAAACCATAAACTTATCTAATTAATAAGAAAATTTTCCTGCAAATGTAACTAATTTATATTCTTAGAATATTTATTTTCTTTTTTTATTATAGTAAGTAAAACTAAATCATCAATAACTGAGGTTGAGATTCAACACATGAATTAGAATTTAGGGCTTCTTTCAAATATGATCTAAAATTTCAAGTCAAACACAAAAACAATTCATGCTTTTTTAAAGCTTTCTTTTTCCATATTCACCCTAAAAATTTGAGTTATTCACGAAAATGTTATTACTTTATTTTTTTTATCTGAAAATGAGTCTTTTACCTTATCATCCTCATCTTCCCCAAATATTTACAATATTACCATTCCCATCAATACACCAACCACCATGAACAACCAATTTGAAGCTCTTAAGATACCAAAGTTTCAATTTTTACTCTTCATATCTCAATACTTATGCATACAAATCACATCTCTTTCACTTTCTCTTTAAATTCATCCAAAAAACCAAGATTTTGATTCCAAGCTTTGTAAGGTTCATAAATACATTGAAGCTCATGATTCTTGATCATTAACGAGTTGGTAGCTTTTGTAGTGAAGTTCTTGGTGCTTAGGGAAGTTAAGCAAGTCATTTCACAGGTTCAAGATATGAAATCGTTTTTTTTTCCAGATCTGGTTGTGAAGACTTTCAGAAGTCTTCGGAAAGACTTTCAGAAGACTTCGCTAGATGTGTTCTCCATCGAGAAGTCTTCTAACTTTCCTTTGTTAACAAAAAACTGAAAATCTCAGAGAAAACTTTTCGAGAAGTCTTCTCAGATAAACATGTTAGTTTTACAATTGACCGAAGTTTGTCAGAAATTTGACCTTTTATAGAAGACTTTTTATAGAAGTCTTTTAAAAGTCTTCCCCAAATCTTATCATTGTCTCTAGAAGTCTGTGTGGGTTACTTTTGCAATGGAAAAATAATAGTAAAACATTTAATATTAATGAGAAGACTTCTGGAGAAGTTTTCTGGAAGAAGACTTCTTTAGAAGACTTCTCAAATTTTATTCTGGGTTCTGGTCAAACCTTTGGTTACGAGAGAAGACTTTTGTAGAAGTCTTCTCTGGCATTTTCGAAAAAATTTCAAATTCAAAAGTAAGCCAATATTTACAAAGGAAGACTTCTCAAGATGTCTTCTGTAGAGTAGACTTCTTAAAAAGTCTTCCTTCGTAAATTTGCAATTGCAAAAATGACTTAAATGGAAGACTTCTTAAGAAGAAGACTCATGAGTGGAATTCATAACTTAATTTGTGATAATTATGAAGTTACAAACATTCATGTTTATTACTGATTCTAGCTAATCTGATAAACTTCTTCTATATTTTTTTTTTTTGTAAAATTTGTATTTTCAAGAGTGCTAAGTAACATCAAGAAATGTATTTTTTCAAAAGTGTCAAGTAACTTCAAGAATATCAGGTCATGTGGTTTAATGTGTTTTCTTAGATGATAAAATATACTTTTCAACTTTCATGAAAACTAAAATTTCAACTTTCACTTAAAATTTAAGTTTTCCGCTTAAATTTTAGTTTTCAGCTTAATTAGCGTTAAGTCTACGGAGAAGACTTCTTGAAAAGTCTTCCAAGACGACTTCTCAAGAAGTCTTCCAAGAAGACTTCAAGACGACTTCTTGATAAGTTTTCCAAGAAGACTTCTTGAGAAATCTTCCGAGAAGACTTATGGAGACTTAACTTGTTTTCTCATTAATTTTTAAACAATTATAAGTCTTTTGTTATTGATAATATTAAAGGAAGACTTCCCATAAAACTTTTAGTGAAGTCTTCCAAAAATTCTTCTAGTGAGACTTATGTATTGTTTGTTCTTTTGTGAATTTGACTAATTTTTTGTGTTGTTGTGTTTTGCTGTGACTGAGTAGAATAGTTTAAAATTTTTATTGGTGTATTGTATCAATAAGTTCAATATTGTCAAGTACTTTTGGCAAAACATGAACATATTTACCAAATTCTTTTGATTATCATCTTTTCATGTCTACAAAAGCATTCACGACTAAAATAGTACACATACAAGTCATAAAACAGAACATAAACAAAACTATTACACATTAAGCTAGATATCATTCCTCAAAATAGATAAGCTTAGATTCCACTTGACATCATCCCTTTGTACCACTTTGGGCAGAAGACTTCGTGGGAAGTCTTCTAGCATAAAAAAACTTTAGAAGACTTCCCAAAAAGTATTCTGAGAGTCTTCCAAGAGTCTTATGAGAATTCTTCCAAAATCTGACTCAGATTTGAAAAATCTGCATATACAAAAACATTCAAATGACTTTAAAACAGAGAAAACTTAAAAAATAAAATATTTATGCTTAAATAAAACTTTAGAATCTAATATACAAAACACAAAAATACATATCCAAAATTTGCACCACTTTGGGCAGAAGACTTCATAAGACTTTCTGAAGACTTCGTGGGAAGTCTTCTAGCATAAAATGCATTAGAAGACTTCCTAAGAAGTCTTCTGAAAAGTCTCTTGAGAGTCTTTCGAGAGTCTTCCAAGACTCTCCTGAGAAGTCTTCCAAAGTCTGACTCAGATCTGAAAAATTTGCATATTCAAAAGCATCCAAATGGCTTCAAAAGAGAAAAAACTTCAAAAATAAAATATATGCTTAAATAATAAAAAAACAGTCACTTTAGGTTGAATCTATAATTTTTTAGAATCTAATATATAAAATATAAAAATACATATTTGTTGCAGCCATTTGAGAGGAAAAAAGAATGTGTAAACTTTCTTTATATATGGAGACAAAATTCCAATTAGGTTAAATATTTTCAATACAGAAGACTTCTCAAGAAGTCTTCTAGAGTCTTGTAAGAAACTTCATTAAATATAAAATTAATTTTTAAAGTGTTTAAAATATACACAAAATTAAACACACATATATGTCAAACTTAATAGTTTTTTAAAGTTAATATATTAAAATGTAACCTTCATTTAGAAATGTTTATATTTACATTATTTGGAATTTTTTCCCTACCAAAATATATTTTAAATTTTTTATAAATTACTTTTAAGATCTAATACATGAGAAGACTTCCCCTGGAAGACTTCTAGAAGACTTCTAGAAGACTTCGATTTAGACGGAAAACCTAAATCTTTCTAAAATTTAGGCGGGAATCCTAAACTATACAAAAGTTTAAGTGGGATATATTAGAATACTTCCCAAGAAGTCTTCTGTGAGTCTTCTAGACCATAAAATCAAATCACTATGCAAAAAACACTTTCTTAAACTTAAAAGGAACTTAAAACGTGTTTAAATCAAGTTATTAAATAATAACTAAACATATATAAAGTCAAATTAAAAAAATATAAGATTTCAAAATCTAACCCCAAAAGATACTAACAATACTACAATATATGTTACCATACCCTAAACCAAAGACTTCATGACTCAATCTAAATTCACTCATCTATGTTAAAAATAATTTAATTTCAATAAAACTATATTTCCATCTTTTAGAAATGTTTATTAAACATGATTTCTATTTTTTTCCCTTTGAAAATATTTTTTTATAAAATTTATTAATTACTTTTAAGATCTAATCCATGAGAAGACTTCCTCTGGAAGACTTATGGAAGACTTTGATTTAGGCGGGAAACCTAAATTCTTCTAAACTTTTTAGGCGGAAACCCTAAATTAATTCTACTAAAATTTAGGTGGGATGTACGAGAAGACTTCTTTTTAAGTCTTCTGTGAGTCTTCCAGACCCTAAAATCAAGTTATTAGATAGATACTAAACATATATAGGTCAACTTGAAAATAAAAAAAATGAAGGTAAGATTTCAGAATCTAACCCTAAAGATACCAATAATACTATAACATATGTTACCAAACCCTAGACCAATGACTCATGAACCAATCTATATTGAAAATAATTCAATTTTAGATAAATTAAATTTACATCATTGAGGAATGTTTATTATTACATGATTTCAATTTTTTACCCATCGAAATATTTTTTGTTAAATTTTTAAATTATTTTTAAGATCTATTGAATGAGAAGACTTACAAAGAAGTCTAACGGAGTAAGTCTTTGTTTGTAAGTCTTCTCTAACGGAGGTTTATAATGGTAAAACTGAATACATGTTTTTTGTTTGTTGTTAAGGGAGCTGTTGTAATTTCACTAGACTTTTGGGTTACTTTTGCATTTGATTGAATTTGGAGTACACTTTTGTATTAAAAATCAAGGTTTGAGTCATTTTTGGCAAATCTCCCTAAAATTTATTTCTTTTTCTCAACTAATTTATTGGTATTTATTTTTCTTACACATTTTCTTTCAAACATATTGGTTTATATAACGTTAAAGGGAGCACTCGATTCACTTCAAAGATGTTTTTTGAGAATTAGTTAGATAGCATATCATTCATATACAAATATATACATATTTATTTATAACTTTTATATGACTAGCAATAGAATAGACTTCTGATGTCAAATAAAAAAAATTCTATGACTATAATTGTAAATCAAATAAACCATATTATCCAAACTGTTTAGGATTTTCAAAACAAATATTATTTGTTTTTAGAGTGTTCTAGTGATTGTTTAATATTATTTGATTGCTTATTGTATTTAGTTTTATTATTTACTTAAAAATTTATTATTTAAAATATTATATTATTTTTATTAGTTATTACAGTTTTGTTTTAAATGATATATATCATGTTTAAAAGATATACTGTGTATTATAATTTTGAATTAAGTAGGATTTATAGTGATAAAATACCTTAACTATTTCTAAATCGGAAGAAAATACATGCAATAACTTTTAATGTTTTAACCTCTTAATTTACAAATTGTTAATGTATATTACGTGCGTCTATAATTATATGATGGAGAGTGACATACATTAATGGTTTGCAAGAAACTCTAAAAATTATTTGAGAGATGTTTTCTGCTTCAAAAATAGTTGACGGATTATATTACTAACAATTAAAGAAATCATTTAAGAAATGAATAAAGAAAATGATTTTTTCTAAGAATAAAATGTTTTTTGTTACTTAGAATTGTAGACAGAGAGTAATATATGTTAACTATTTTTAAGTTAAATGACTAAAACATAAAAAAATTAATTGAGAGTTTTTTAAATTCAAAACAAGTTGGGGAGTTTATCACTCAAAATCCAATTAAGTAATTTACAATAAATATTTGATATTCATTTAAACATATTTATTTGTAGATTTAATAAATATAAAGTAGAAGATGTTTAGATTTTTTTTTTTATGAATTACTAAATAGTTTGTTAATTTTTGTAGGTCAAATAATAAGAAAATGGGAGATCTGAGTTACTTTACAAAAAAAAAGTATCGAGGTACAAATTTTTAGTGCACTATTTGCTTAGATGGTTTTCTTGAGATAAAAAAAAAAGACACATTTAACTTTAGTCTTTATATAAGTGAGGGGCTATCGCCAACATACTCCCGAGCGATAAAATTCATTGCAAAATATTTTCAACAAATTCATTGCGAACTGAACACGTAGGCCGAACCTTACGAGTCAGGTGGCCCAAACAAAATGGCTTAGTTCCGATTAGGAATTGAACTCATGCGCACTAAGATCAGAAGAGTGTAATTTACTTCTCCCAGGTCCTTGGCTAACTACCACTAGACCATGTTGCTTGAGTTTAGTTGATTTGATTTTGGCTTAGTTGTTGTTATTAGATATGCGTCATTCCACAATTGATTAAATTTTTTAAAAAATATATCACAGAAATGTACAAAACTAAGATGCATGATTATTAAAAGGAATAAGCAAAACCACAAAAATTTGAGAAGGTTATAAAGCGAGATATCACATGGAGGAAGAATAAGAGGGGGACCCTATTCCTTTTTTCTTCTTCTCAACTGGGGACCCCTATTCTACCTTCCCAGTGTTTGACAGAGTCAATATGTCTACAATTAGAATAAGTTATATAGTTATTGCTTGTGACACTATTATCAATTCTACCTGATTATTAATATCATTGTATGAATTTAAATTTGTGTGATATTTATGTAATTCTGTAATCTATATTTTATGTAATATATTTATTATTATACTGTAATCTTTAATTTGTATTGTATTGCTCAATGTATCATTGTTGTTGTGTAAAATAAATATTCTAATTTTAAATAATATAATTTTATATTAATAATACTGATTTTAATTTTATTTATTTATGTATTTATGTACATTCGAATATTTAAGTCAAATATAATTATAAGGATTAAAGTGATAAAAATTAATATTATACATATATATAAGTTATATAAACGTATGTATGGACTAAAAATGAAAAGTATATAATGTTATAAAGTTTCATTATTCATAATCTCAAAATTCAAGGGTTTAAATATTTGATAAACAGTAAAATTTTCAAAACTTTTAGAGACTGAGGGTGTTTTGAAAATGCTCTTAGATATGAATTATTGCTCTGAGTGTTTATAACTTTGACTATTGCTTCATATTTATTTACAACCTTTGACACCTCATGTTAGCGAATAGTAGGGCTAGGCATTTTATCCGTTAAATTTGATTCGATTCGTTATTCGTTTCGATTGGATCAAAAAAAATCGAATATCCGTAAGTCTTCGAAGCAAAGCAAATATTAAAAATCAATATCCGTTAAAAATGAATCAAATCACAAATACTAAAAAAATTAGGAACAAATATCCGATCCGCTCTGATTTTTATTTAAATAGTTATATATTTATAGTTAAATATAGTTTTAAATGTATAATCTTATATAATTTTATTTATAAATTACTTATAAAAATATTATATTAAGAAAACAATTATAAGATCTTTATAAAAACTACAATTGTTCTAACAACATTTAATATATAAGAAAATTTTCTTAATTTTAAGAATTTATAAATAAAAGTTTTATTAATTTTACTTTCTTTTATATTATGTAAAAAATATTTTTAAAGGAATTTGTATAATATTTTTGATATTTACTTGTATTAAACAAAGTGGAAAAGATATCTGTAAATATTTGTGAATATTCGCAAATATCCATAAATTTTCCGGATATCCGGAAAACCTAATATCCGTATTTTACCGAAGCAAAGCAAATCGAAAAATCAGATATTCGTGAAGGACGAAGCAAATCACAAATACCAAAAAATACGGTAATATTCGATCCGTGCCCACCCCTAGCGAATAGTGCTTAAAACAAGAAAGAGGTATCAAAATCTTGCATGTGGAAGCTTTAAAGGGGTGAATTGAGATTTTTCTTTTGCTTTGTTTTTCAGATTATTTGTTTCATCGTTTTGGAATTACTTAAAATGGCTGTTGCAATTTTCCATCGTAAATCTGGTGCTTTCTTAGTAATAGTCATTTTTTCCAAAGCAAGTTAGATACTGTTAACGGTATCCAAATACCAAATGAAGATGTTTGTCAAGACTTTTGTCTGTTTCTTCCTACCTAGTGTTTGTGGAAATAAAGCAAAGCTTTATCGTGATTGATGAATCCTATCTGGTTGATCTAAATTAATCCATAATCATATGCTTGTCTTAACGATCAAAGTGATGCATATGTAAGTATGAAGAAATTCAGCTTATATCCTTTTCTTATAAAGGCCTCGATTGGTACAGCTGATGAAGAAACAGTAGCAGTATGCTATAGAAACAGTGGTGATGATTGGTTCGACTGTGGCTGTACAAATTTAGCTGTAAAATTTTAGCTGTAGGTAAGTTAGTTGTAGCTGTAAAATTGTTACTGTAGATTTTATTGTAGAGACTTTTGATGTAGCTAAATTTATTGTAGCTGTAAGCTATATGCTGTAGATATTTCAAAATAACATATGTGATGTATATATAAAATAATTATTTTTTATCAACTAAAATAATTTATATTAATAATTTTATAAATTATCAAAGTTCATTGTTATTTAAAGTGTGATATGTAAATAACAAATGTTATTTAAAATATTTGAATAATTTTGAAAACACCCATAACTAAATTAAAATATTTATAGATATTTTAATTATGATTATCTAATTAATTTGATATTATAGATAGTTTTTTTATTTTCTGTTTCTACAACCTATAAAACAAAGATGTAGGTGTTTTGCCTAAAATACATAAGAATAAATTTTGATTTAATTTTTTGATGTAGCTTTAAAAATTAAGCTAAAGCATGATTGATACAAGTTAGAAATTTGTTGTAGGCTTTGACTAACAAAATAAAGCTACAACATGATTGGTAAAATTTAGTGCTTTAAAATAAATAAAGCTAAAGTATGAAGATAAAGCCCAACCAATCACCCTCAAGATCTTTAGCTATATGCTCTCATTAAATTTTTAATGAAATGATTGGTAAGCGAGAAGATACAATTTTAAAATTATTATAAAAGTTAATATATAATAATATTTATTTTAAAATAATATATATTAAATTATAATATATATTAATAATATATTTTTTATTAAAAATAATGAATCTTATTTAATTATAAAGTTAAATTAAATTTTAAATTAAAATATTATTATTTAAAAGAATAAATGTAAATATTATCTTAAAATATAAATTAATTTTGAATATAATTTTTGATATTATTAAATAAAATAAACTAATTATATATGATTTATATTTAATTATCATTATTTATCTATTGGTAGAACAGTAAATGATTCATATAGAATATTATAAAAGAAAATTAATATATGACATATAATTTTTTTTATAAATAATATAGATATTTTAATTTCTAATATATAAATAGATTTTATTTTCTGTTTTTATTAAAAATAATGAATGATATGTGTAATTATATAAATTCTATTATATTTCAAATGTGAAATATTGTTCTTTTAAAAAAGTTAAAATTATTAATCAGAACTTTTATTTTTAAAAATATAAATTTATTTTTTTGATTATGAACATAGTTTTATATTATTAAATAAAATAAATTAATTACATGTAATTATTTTTCAATTTTTATATATTCTAACTACAAATGATCTACCAAAAACTCCGTATGAGAGCATTGAGTAAAGAGCATTTGGAGAGCATTAACATCTTGTAAATGCTCTTGTAAATCACGAGTATAATGCTTATACTAATGCTCTGCTAATCAAACCCTAAGGCTTCCTAATAAGTTGGTTTGATTTGGTTAATTTTAGTTTGATCGAAATTCAGTGTACGAACCGGATAAGATAAAAATAATAAGATTTGAAAGTTGTATTGACTTTTTTATATGAATTTTTACTGGATTGATTCAAATTCCAGATGAAACTCTTTTGAATAGAACTTTCTAAACAATTCAGTTTATTACTTAGTTCCTGTTAGTTAGAATCTTTAGCAAATTTGATGTGTCTAGAATGGTAGTGGAGTTTTGACTAGTTTTTGGTAGATGAATTAAGATATAGGAAAATAAATCATGAAACATTGGATCTCTTTTATTATAATTGAAAAAGTTCCAGTAAAAAAAAAACATTGGATCTCTTTTATTCATAACGTATTTTCCAAAAAGGTATCATCTCTCTTTAACCTTAACTTGGCCAAGCAAGATTTATGTTCTACGTTATATCTCATTTAATCATTTATCTATACTTAAGAACACATAGATAGATAGAATTAATTCACTTATTGTTAATGTATTTTATCAGTTTGCCTATTTAAATATATTTTATCAGTTGATCTAGTTAGTGTGTTCGGAATACATTTAGTGTTACAGTATGAACTTTTTCTTAATGAGGCATTACGGTTTTTTTTTTGAAACTCGAGGCATTACATTTATAATCTGAATTTAAAATACTTTTTAACCAATATCAGAAAATAACTAAATCATATGTTACTATATGGGTGGAACGGATCTGTCATATGTTACTATATGGGTGGAACGGATCCGGATATCCGGGAAATTTGAGGTATTCGAATCCGGATTAGGATTCGTTGGATCCGTGAATTTAGTATCCGGATCCAGATTCGGAGCTTCCGGATATCCAGATTCCGGATATCCAATTAGTTATCATATATACGGATTTAAAATCAAAATATCCAGTTCTGGATTCGGGTGCCCCAAGTATCCTATTTTTGGAACACATTCGGATAGAACTCGGATCGAATCTGGATCCCGGATAATAAATCTCAGACCTACATTTAACAATAAATATGATGTTAAGCTAGATAAAACAGAAATATATTTTAAACTATGCGAAAAAATATGTTTTGTTCTTAACCATTAGTTGAAAGATTGGTGTAAAACAATATATTTGCTGGACATTCATCAACAGATCTTTTTCGCTAGATGAGACTTTATAGCTAGTTTTTCAATAGGTTATCCACTTATTAGTTGTTAGTTTTTTTGAACTGAATTATTAGTTGTTAGTTACACCCCATCCAAAAATATCTAGTTATTTGTTATTAATGACAACAAAAAAGCATTGTATCTGGTTATGCGAATGTTATAATTTTCTTTTAACAAAATAAGTGACCAACGATGGGATTCGAATAAAACGGAACATGTGTAAGAGACCAGAGAGACATTAGAAGTGGAGTTCCCGTGTCACACATCTCTATCTTTGCTCTTTTGTCTGAAGTCAAATCACTCAATTACATCAATTTACTTACACATATTAATGCAGTTTTTTTAACAAGAACAAAAAAGCTATGCAGAATGATTGAGAGATGTCAATCCAAGTCCCAGATTGGAGAATTAGACAAGGAGTGTCTAATATATAAAGAGATGTTCAACTCTAATAGTATGAAGCATTTTGGGAAGAAAACCAAAAGTAAATCCATGCGGGCCAGCCTCTTGGGCCCAAAGTGGACAATATCATACTAATCCGAGAATATAGAGTTGGACACGGGATTTCGCAATCCCAACAATTAGTATCAGAGCGGTTCGACGAAGATCTGCAAGAAGACCAAAATACTCTTCGAGTAGGAACGGGACCCTTCATGGTGGAAGAGGAGGTCTGTGGCAGATATTAGTCTAAAGATCCGGGGAGTTTCTATGTGGAAAAGGAGCATCCTCAAAGTACCTCAAAGTAACCTTGCGATTAACGGTACAAGATGGATACTGATTCGCTGGAGGAAAGGACACAAGGTGTGTGGTCCTTGAATTGAGTGGGAGAATAAGAGATGTCAATCAAAGTCCCATATTGGAGAATTAGACAAAGAGTGTCTAATATATAAAGAGATGTTCAACTCTAATAGTATGAAGCCTTTTGGAAAGGAAACCAAAAGTAAATCTATGCGGGCCAGCCTCTTGGGCCCAAAGTAGACAATATCATACTAATCCGAAAATATAGAGTTGGACACGGAATTTCGCAATCCCAACAATGATGATAGTTAAATTCTCACTAGCCTCTAAATTTATTTTTACTTCTTACACACGAAATTTGTGAAATTGATGAAAATCCCACTTTGTAGCCACCGAAGCAGAGGTATTTATTACTACGGACAGGTAGGGTAAATTGGGCAAAAATCGGCCTTAATTCAAGATGATGTCTCCTTTTAAGGTTATTTCCACTAAGACATGTTCCCACATGTAACATCCTTTTACATCTCTATGCAAATCACATCTTGTCCCTCATCTCGTTTGGAACATCATCCATCATCTTCACTTATCCCCATTTAAATGAAAAATAACAATAATAATTTACTTCCTTTTCTTTCTGTCTCATTTTAACTTGTTCTTGAAGTTCTTTTCTTTGTTCCATTTTATTTGATTTTTTCCAGTTTTATGCAAATTTAATACTTCTTTTTTTTTGTCACTGCCAGAATATCTTATAAAGTAGGTAAAGAAGTTATTTACTATGTTCCTCACTAATTTGCTTGCTAGTTAAGAGTTAACGATAACCCATTTGTTTTATGCAATTTTGTATAAACCTTTTATGTTCACCTAGCTTACTACTGCTATCTAATTTAACTTATATTAATTTCTTATCCACAGTTTAATTTAACTTCCTCATTGTTGAAACACGATGGAATCACCTCTGCCATAGACACACCTGACCTGTCACCAATCTTTTGCATTGGACACTATTCTAACATCTCTATTTATAATATATGTTGAAAATTTTAAAGAATTGATTTGATTATTTGTATCACTAGAATGCATTTTTTTTCAAAGGCGAGTCCATAAAAAACTCTATAGTTAAGTATACATTAATTAGAATAG
Source organism: Brassica nigra (assembly GCA_016432835.1). Taxonomy (NCBI): domain Eukaryota; kingdom Viridiplantae; phylum Streptophyta; class Magnoliopsida; order Brassicales; family Brassicaceae; genus Brassica; species Brassica nigra. The sequence goes on along the minus strand of CM028245.1, from coordinate 8,937,271 downwards.
TCAAAGAATAGGTGAATTATCAGGAAATGATTCGTTATATCGTGTGAGTAAGACCAAAACACATGAAACATAATATGGTGATTGTATAATCGGTAAATAAGACTAACGAACTTCTACAAAATTAACTTATAAATCGTTATAGGAATAAAATTCACGAACCGAGTGAACTGACAATAAATACCTATTAATCATGGACGATTGGGGCATTACAAATATTTTCTCAACTTTTCCAAATTTCCCCAACTTTGTAAATTTTAACTATTTTGGTGACTATTAATAATAAATTAATAATAATATTTCAACACTTTTGTAAAAACTCATTATTAAAAAATTGATTTACTTGACTAAAAGAACTTCATCAATATCGTGATCTAAACTAAATAAAAATTTGAGTAATTTAATTTTGATTTTAAGGAAAAATATTTTACTGTTCAAACTAAAAGTTTAAATGGCAATACTATCTAATTATTTTATAATCTTCAGTAATTGATTTGGTACTGTGCCCTATCTAACCGCATGCTCTATGACTTATGAAATACACATGTACTAAAATGGAAGAAAAGTAACAAACCCCGCCACTAAAAATCACTATGCCCAACGGCTCGATTGGTCAAGCTTATCGACAAAAAAAAACTTTTGAAGTAGACTGATTGCGATTAGAAATGCAGAATACAACTCATATGACGGCCTGATCAAATGGTTTGCTGCAAGTTAGTAAGGAGCTTACAGATCCCGAAAGTCTTCACTCTTTTGAAAACTCAACTTAACCTAAAATCTGTGTAAACAAACTGATGCATATCATTGTAGATTCTAAAATTAAATTTAATTTTATGAAAGGTAAATAATAAAACTGACTGAAATAATTATGGAGTTTGCTCTAGCCGTTTCCAAGCACTAACATCGTGATAACTTTTAGCTCCATGTTTTTGGGGCTGATAACACATTTTCTAGTAAACTTTTAGCTCCATGTTTTTGATGGCATACAAAGAAAGGTTCATCAAGTCGTGGGGCTGATATCAGTCACACGCCTTGATGAACCTTTCTTTGTATGCCGTCAGACATCTTCTTCTTTCATGACGATGTACCCTTTCACTGCATTTATTCTCTTCAGTAGTCGTGTTGTTCCCTCTGACAAATTGTTTCCGGTGGTATCTTCTCCACCGTCGAAGAAACGACCCATATCCATCATTTTTCTTACTGAGCTGACAGTTCTTGTTGGGTTGAATTGGAGATTATTTTGTGAATGGACTTGTTCTATTACGAATACAAAGAGCATCTACAAAAAACACTCTATAAAATCAAATATGAAATTTTTTGCTCTCCAAAAACGAATCCTAAAATTTCAATTTGAAGTTTTGAGTGGTGAAACTTCAAATATAAAGTGTCTTTACTTAAAACTTCAAATTTTAAGTTTCATATTTTTATTTGCATTTTGGTCTTTACAGTTTACACATTATATTTATAATTCTTAAATATTTTATCGTTTTATCATTTTAATCCTTAAATTCTTATTTCATAATTATTTCAAAATTGATTTTATAAATTTGAATTTTACACAATTTTTTTAACATTAAAATAAGATTTAAAATATTTTAAAATTAGAACTAGACAACAACAATACTACAAAATTTAATGTGGTATTTTGTTTGTAGTTTAATATTTAATTATGTACTTCTATTTATAATTTTATATTTTAGTGTACATTTTATTAATTAATATTTCTGCAATATTTTTTATATGTGCTACTTATTTTTAAAAATTTAATTAATTTAAATTAGTTATAACAAATATAAGGACTGTAGTATAAAATATAAATAGTTTTGAAGTTAAATTTGAAATTTTATTTTTAGAGAAGAAATCTATAAAGTTTTTGCAAACTTTAAAATAGAGAATCTTTCTAGACATTGGAGATGCTCTAAACATGTCTGACTTTATTCTAGCCCACCAAACCATTTTTCAAGGATTGAGTCATTGTAGCGTTGTTAGGTTTGACTAGTATTCTGAAGATTTTTGGTGGATTCAACGAATTCTCTCCTTTGTTTAGAACGTTAAATTTATTTTTATGAAGAATTTACCAGCATGTTCACTAGATCCGTTTTTTCCGTCATTCTTTTCTAACGAGGAGAACATCTTACCACCATACATTATTTCTATGAAAAAGAAGTCTTCTTAGATTCTTTCTTGAGTATAGTATCATTTTGCTCACCGATTTTTCATTTTGTGTAGCGATATATACACGGCCAAAAATGCAATCAAGACTACTTTGGCTTTTTCCATAGGTGAAGCTCTCTTGATGTCATGACTACTTATCACTAAATTTCAGCTGCCCGACTTTGTTATGAAGGTTTTTTCGATGCATTCAAGTTTTTCTCAGATTTTTTTTTTTTTACTTTTTATGAAAAATTTAACGTGATTAATTTATTTTTACTAATTCCATCCGTTTGTTGTATCCAAAATGTTGAGTTTTAATAAAAGTTGTGTTTAAAAAGTATAAAACTTACCAAACACTAAATTTACATCAATTATAGTAACCATAAATATATCTCAAAATAACTTTTAAACATAAATTTTCTATAACAGACAGCATAATAATAAATTCCTTTGAGTTTCAATATTAAATTAATCAACAATTCCATAAATAATTAATGACAGTCATACACTAAATTATGCTTTAACTTATTTTAATACAGATTTTTGTAGTATAGAAAGTACTACAGTTTGATTATGATTGTTTTTTGTTTTATAAAGTTATTATTTAATAAAAATTATGATTTCTACAGAATTTATGTATTTTTAATTTTTGTAAATACTTTATATTTAAATATGTGTTTAAATATATTTCATTTAATTATTTTATTTAATCCTCTTCAATGGTTTTAATTATATTTGTTATAATTTAACATTAACGGAATGGAGTAAAAAATTTCATATTAGGTAATTTTGTTCAATTTTTTTAAACAATTTAATATAATTTTAATCTGTTTTATATTAGATAAATATTGTACATGTTTAATAGAATAATCCGTAAAATGTCAATCATAAAAGCGAGTAAATTATGCTTTGACTTATTTTTAATACAGATTCTTTTTGTAATCTAGCACATAATTACGTAACTTAACCCTCATTTATATTTCAAGAATAATAAAATACTAGATTTTGATCCGCGCTGCTAAAACACAAAATATTTTTTGTTGTAAACATCTAATAAAAATGTATGAGATGCTTTGTTATGATGTCAAAATAGGTAACCCGTTCTATAAAACATTTTCAACCCAGACTGAACCGGCAGAAGGATCAGGTTAAACTGTAAACCGGAAACATATTTGAGTCATGGATAAAACAATGTTTGTTTGTAATTACTATATAAATCAGGATATTAATTGTTTTTGTCTTTAAATCCTACAAATAATTTTATGATTTTTATTTTAAATTTTCCATACTTCAGAGTGATAAGTATTTAAAATAAAAAATATTAATTTTATATTTGAAATCAAAATATTAATTTTAAATTTTGTTTCATAATTATCTCTATTGAAAAATTTAATAACTAAACCTAGTTATCGCTGTTAAATTGATCAAGAATAACTAACAAAGCATTTAGTTTAATTTTTTTTATTATATGATTGAACTGAATTAAATTTGGCTGATTTCAACTAGAGCTATAGTTTCGGTTTTAAAAATGTTCAGTTCAGTTATAGTTTCGGTTTTAAAAATATTGTACCTGTTTAAACTCGTTATTTTCTACCGATCCCCTTTAAATCAAATCATGTTAACTCTAATTTTAAGTTTGTATAATCAAATTTAAGAACAAATTTAAGATAGTGTCAATGTTGTTTAACTGAAAAGTGCAGTGTATTAAAAACCATCATGTTTTGAATGATTTGGCATCTTTTAAGGGGGTGTTAGTGGGAGTATGATTTAGAAGGATTATTAGAAATCTTATAATCTAGTGTTATTGGTTTATAGATTCTCGCATTTTTACTTGAATCAAGTATTGTTGGTTTGAAGATTTTATAATTCTACATAGAATCTCTTGTTATTCAAAATTTTGGATTTTAATGATTCCATAAATCTATCAAAGTCAGTGTTGTTGGAGGTTTGTTTTCTTAACAATTTAACTCATTAAACAAGATTTTGAGAATACACAAATACACAAGATTTTGAGAATACTAGTTATATCCCTTAGATTCTTAAAATCACTATAACAATTTATTTTCATAGATTTTCACAATACATAAAAATTTTCACAACTCTTTCCAAATTTAACAAATCTCTCCACTTTTACAATTAAAAAATTCTATATAAATCTAACTCCCACTAACACCCCCTAAGTTTTTTATTGACAGAGTATAAGTTTTTTCTTCTTCTTTCTGAATAAGTTAGAGATGAATAATTATTTATAGGGATGGGTTTATATGGTGAATACATTTATTACCTATTTTGAATAGTATATAGACAACGAGAGTGTAAAATTATGGAAATATATTTTATAAGTTAATGATTTTTTTAAAAAAGCAGAAAAATAAAATATTTTATTATTTTTGGGGGATATTAGTTAGTTTTGTTAATAAATAGAGGTATATTCTCTCATTTGTTTAATTTTTTAAAAACAAATTAGTAATTAAAAAAAAATATTCATGTAGAATAATAACATTTTTAAAATTTATATAGATCGCGGTTGAGTCCTTACGTTTTTAAATTATTTAAAAGTATTGAATACTTCTTAAATTTTGAAAGACATTTTAGTACATTTTCATTTTGTTTATTAGTATTGTTGAAATTGCATTAAATTTAGTTATATGCTTGAAAAATATAATTTAATCCATTTGTATCCAGTGCCGGTCTAATATTTTACATTGCCCTAATCCAATTTTTTAAATTATGCCATTCGATGTTTTTATCCAAAATTAAAAATATTAATATAAAAATAACTAAAGCTTAGATAAAAAAAATAAAATCACTTCAAATTTTAATAAAACACAGTAAACAAACTAAAAATACAATTGCATTTTTTTCAAAATCATTTAATAATTTAATAATCTTTAATCATATCAGTCTTAATTAATAGCAAAATCAATCCCTTTAATCTCATGTGTGACATAGTAAACCACAAATAAATAATATATCAATTAAACCTCAGCAAATGTTTTAGCTATAATAATCGATATTAGAATAGTTAACAATACACATTAAGCAATTTATGTGTTTGATAACAATCTTCGATTTTTCAACAAAAAAATACTTTACTAGGCTTTGTAATTTTTTGTTATTGATCTTCATAAAAATTTTAGTCATGTAAACATATTATCATCAATTATTTCTCAATGGATATCATTTTGAAGTTTTCAAGTTTAAACACTATGATTTCAAATTATTATAACTAAAAATGTTAGTATTATATTAAGTAAAAAACCTTATCAATTTTCTTTATTTATAAACATTAATAAGAAAAAAAATTTGAAATATGCCCTTTTATATCGGATGCCCCAATCGATGGCTTGGGTGACTTCCCCTCTGGGCCGGCCCTGTTTGTATCATCTATATTAAAGTTTTAATAAAAATTACAAGTAGTACATTTACATAACCTTTTACTATACAATTGTAGTGATCGCAACAAATATAAGTTAATATATCTATATTATAAATACATATAGCATAGCTAAGTGTATTAGTAATAAATTTTTCTTTAATATTTGATTACAAACTTGAGAACATTTTTCTGGTATATTTAATGAAAATTTTTTGCTTGTACATTTAAATACAATCATGTGAAGTTTTCGTGATGCCTAGGAATGGCAATTGGGCTCTCCCGTCCCGTCCCGTCCCGAACCGCTGCGGGTTTGGCTTCTGGCGGTACACGGCGGGCCTGTCCCGCGCGGGATGCGGTCCTCAAACTAGCTGCTCGATCCCATACCGCGAAATATGCAGGCCTTCACGGGCCGTCCCGCGGGACATCGAATATTACATTACTTGTTTCTACATGCACAAACAAACATAGACAAAAATTGAGTTCCAGCTTGCACATGATCGAACATACTCTTACAAGATCAATACATTAAGCTTATACAAAACAAATGTTTTTATTATCATTTATGATGGCATGAAGAAGCTCCACCGGTGCAGATCAGAGGCGCTTGGGAGACCGGAAACATCATCGACTCTGAAACTACCATCAACGAAACTCCATAATGTCTAATCCCCTTCTCTCTCTCTCTCTCTCTCTCTCTCTCTCTCTCTCTCTCTCTCTCTCAGGTGAAAGCAGAAATGGAGACTTAGGATTGCGGGTCTTCAAAATCCCGCGGTTTAACCCATCCCGCTTTCGGCCCGTCCCGCTTTGAGCCCATCCCGCTTTGAACCCGTCCTTTGACCCGTCAGAGGCCGCAATTTTGGGCTTATCAAATGGAGGCCCAATCACGAGCCTTTACGGCCATGCCCATGTCAGTCCTTGATTGCCATCCCTAGTGATGCCACTCAAATCCGTGATTCATAATTAGTTTTGTTGGTATCTTAAGTGGTGATATATCTTAATTGATTTTGTTGAGTAGTTTTAGGAAACTTTGTTATTTAGTTTAAATAAATAGTCAATACAATTTTAAATTAAATAAGGCAATGGTATAGCTGTAAATATTTTCAAAAAACAAAGGGACCTACAAAAAAGTCTTGTATTTCCATATATTTGAAAGCTCGGATTTGTCTATTTTTTTAATTGTATTTTATAACCTATAACTATTACATTATATTATTGTCTATGGATCATCATAATTATTTTTAATTTGTATGAAAACAAATATATGATTTGTGTTCGTGTAGATGTGTAAAATTTGGAAGTGTAAGATTTTTATTTACTATATTGAATCAACTTGCTGCTATAATGTTTCGTATAAATTTGAGATATTACTTTTTTTTGTGGTATACACTAATATGAAACACCATATATGTTAGTTTAAATGTCTAAAATTTGAATTTATAATTTTTATTTTCACAGTTTTATGTTGTTAATATTCTATTTTCATCAGATATTATAAATATACTTTTAACTATCTTATGTAAATATTACGCGTTTTTCAAAATTTAGTACCTAGTTATAACTATTTATATTGTTTACGTTTTAGTATTGTAAAGCATATAATTTAAGTTATGTTCGACTTAATAGAGACATCTGTCTTAGATTAACTTAGGTTATAGTGGATTAAATAAATGGGCTTCCAAAAAGGTAACATAATTCCAAAAAGATTATCTTCTATTATTATCTCTCAATTTTTTTTAAAAAATGATATGTATTTTATTATAAAATACTCTCGTTATTATAATATATTTATGATATGGATTATTTATTGCAAAATAAATTTTATTTTCTCCTACCATATATTTATACCATTGAGTAAACATTATAATGATTATAAATTCAACAAAATCTATATTAATGCTATTGAGTTTTTATTGTAAATAATACAAATAAGTTTATAAATACATTAACAATTTCTACGCTTTAAGGTGTAAGAGGAGTTACCCAAAAAGGTGTAAAAGAAAAGTGACAAAAAAAGCTAAATTCAACAAAATCTATATTATTTACGTTTTAGCTGAGTTTTTAGCGAATCCACAACTGTCATAGGCTCCAACAATGCATCATGGCCAATCTCTGATATTGGACGCACAGAATCTGGATTCACTATCAAACATCATTAAAAACAATCACCACAAATCAACCGCAACATCCCCAAAGAGTTAACGCATCCTTACATTACCTAAAAATCTAAATTTGGGAAATCTGCTTTTGTTCGTAAATGAAAGCTCTAGCCTTCGGCAAATCTCCTCTTGTTGTAAATGAAAGCTCCAAACCATCATCAAACTGTAAACCAAAAAAAATTATAATTCATTTATGACCGAAGCAAGTAGTGAACACATCTCGAGTGTTCAAATTCCTCAAACCTTTGACAAAAAAAACTTTGAACTAATGACCACTCCTCTGATTACTTTACAGAAAGCCTACACAAACAATGTTCTATTCATTTCTATGAACTTACATAAGCACATATGTAATGATTTAACAGAAAGTTCCATAAAACTTCACGTTTTATACTTAGTTACTGCAACGCCTTTGATGTATATAGCACCAGCGATACCTGAAGAAACCCATCAGTAAAGCTCAACACTTTCACTCATTATTTATACATCAAAGTTATAAAGGTGGACACTTTAACATGAGTATAATGCGTTAGACGATACAGAGCAAAACCCAAGACTTGTTTCAGAGATATTACAGAATTTAATAGACGGAAATGGTGGTCGAGCTAGATTTTCCCGAGGATTTAGATTTCGAACTTGGATGACGATTCCTTCTATCCCTTTTAAAGTCATTGCTAATGACTCGATTGATCTACTTTCCCAGATAATTCCCCTCGATTTCTATCCTCACCGCATCTGACTCCGGAAGCTCCGGCGTGTTTCCTCGTCGGCAAAAGTTTTGATAATTATATTGTTACTGTAGATTTTCCAAATAATATAATAAATAAATATCTCATAAAATTTCCTTTTATTGCTTCTCAAAATTCATCCCATCATCATAAATCCAGTAAATCAGATAAAATAAATAAGTCTGATAAAATCGATAAAAACATAAAACCGAAAGTCAGAAAATAATAAAATAACTCTCAAAAGCACCGGTCCAATAGCAATCACTCCTACTCGGCTCACCGAAGGAGAAGAAGGAGGGTGAGTAACAGGAAGTCACTCAGTGAGGTATGGGATGCTAATCCACAAACCACTGACTCAAGAAAAATAGAACTCCCACTATGGAAGTTTAGCTCTAACATGAACAAACAAGACGCCTAAAGCATCACACACAACAAGCAAAGCGCTGATTGTGCATAGCTAAACCACATATCCCGCATCTCCTCATACGGATATACATAATGGCGCCGCTAGATACTCTGTCTCTCCCGCCCAAACCGCCGGATGCAAACGTCTCGCACTGAGCACCACACAAATGCGCCGCTAACCGGATGTCTCGAGCCCCCTCCGATAGTTCGTCGATAGTGGCATCCCAACCCTCGCCGCACATAGTCCCTACTCATAACTATGTGTATGATATATATATATATATATATATATCATTTCTCACCATCACACAATCCAATCAATAGTTGAATCCTCTAGATCCCTAGTTCCGGTTTACAATGAATGAATTAACTACCAAACAAGGACTCAAGGAGACACATTCATGTTTCGAAATCTAAACTAACATAGAAAGAATTCTACACTAGTACGGGATTTATGGAGTAGACCCTCACCTTAGCAATGTGGAAAAGTAGTAGCTATGAACTCCAACTGCTCAAATAGACTCCAAATCTGAAATCAGGGCGAAAATCGAGTCAGAACGCCATTCGAACGGTCAAAAACGGATAACCGGAAGTCAGGTCAAAGGGTCAACCCGCGAGTCAAAGGGTCAACCCGGTCAACTCTGATCCAAGCCGGTCAACCCTTGACCGAATTGAAATCGAATTGAACCGCCGGTTTTCCTTAACCGGATTCGATTTCAGTTGGACCAGAATCAAATCAATTAAAACCCGGTTTAATCCTAACCAAAATCAATTTCCAATAACCGCCGGTTTAATCCTAACCACAATCCAATTAACCCAAACCAAAATCAATTTCCAATTTCCAATTGCCAATTAACCAACAGGTTAAACCGGTCAGCGAGTTGACTCGCTGAGTCAACTCGGCCGAGTTGCCGAGGCAACCGGCGAGTCACCGGTGACCGGTCGCCGGCGGCGAGAAAGGCGGCGGCGACTTACCGGAAAAGTCACCGGCGGCGATGGAGGCGCGGCGGCGATGCGGCGGCTGACTCCCGGCGGCGGACGGACGGCGGCCGGCTACGGCTGCTCCGGCGAACAGTGATCGGAGACGGAGGCGCGTGGACGACACGCGCGGCGGCTCTGGTGGACTGCGGCGGCGATGGTGGCGCGTGAATCTCACGCGCGTGGCTTCTTCCTGCGTGTGGCGGTGCGTCGCGGCGGCTCTCCGGCTAATCTTTCTGCTCTGTACTCCTCTCGACGTCACGAACACGATGGTGGCCTTGGATTTGCGAAATACCACACGGTTAGAGATATGATCGACTTACTAAACGACCAAAAATAAAACTAATCACTCTGGCGGTTCACGGTTACCTTTGGCGGTTAACGGCGGTTCAACGACGGTCTACCCTCGACGATGGTGGCTGCGACGGTACGGATTCAGATCTCAACGATGGTTCGGTTTCTGCAGATTCGACGTCTTAAGCTTTTTCTGAATAAAAAATAGGCAACCACTCTTTAAATAGGTTCATACCTAGGGTTTCCGCGATGGGCCTGGGTCTGCTGGACCAAACTTACTGGGCGGAAATGGGTCGCTACAATTCTCCCCACTACAAAAGAATTCAACCCGAATTCGCTCATGAACCGACTGTCCAATACCATCCTGAAAAGCTCGGATAATCAATCCTCATCTGAGTCTCGGACTCCCGGTTTCCTCCGATCCCGTCTCTTTCCCAACGGACCTTGACTTTACTGGTCATCATTCCCTGAACAGCTTCCACTTGGCGCTCAACAATCTCAACTGGCTGACAAGGTGCAGAAATTTTACCAAGATCCCTTGGCGGCTGAGGCAAAATGAGCTCTGCTCTCTCAACTTTCCTCGAACGGACCGTGGAACACATCGTGGAAGTCGACAATTCTGCTGATAACTTTAATTTGTATGCAACTGCTCCAATCCGCTCCAAGATAGGATACGGTCCCATATATCTCGGTTTAAGCTTCTTTAGCTTCCGAGTCTTAGATCCTCCCTGAAATGTCCTCATTTTCAGGTATACCAAGTCTCCCACCTGAAACTCCAAATCTTTACGGCGCTTATCTGCATAACTCTTTTGACGATCATGGGCTTCCTTAAGCCGAGTCTTAAGCATCTCTACTTGCTCTACCGTTTCTTGAACCATTGCTGGTTCTAAGCCTCGTCTCTCCCCCACTTCTGTCCAACAAAGTGGTGTACGACAAGGCCTACCATAAAGTGCCTCATATGGTGCCATCCCAATATTCGAGTGATAACTGTTGTTGTAGGCAAACTCTACTAGATGTAGACACTTCCTCCAACTTCCTTCCCAATCCAGAACGCAAGCTCTGAGCATATCCTCCAATGTCTGAATAGTCCTCTCTGACTGCCCATCTGTCTGTGGATGATAGGCTGTACTCGTATGGACTTTTGTCCCCAGTGCCTTTTGAAAGGCTTTCTAAAAAAGCAGATGAAAACTTTGTATCCCGATCGGATACAATGCTAACAGAAACTCCATGCAATCTCACAATCTCATCAATGTAAATCTGTGCCAACTGTGCAGCTCCATCTGTTTTCTTAATCGCTAGGAAATGAGCAGACTTGGTGAGTCTATCCACAATCACCCAAATAGCATTCTTCCCACCACTAGTTACCGGAAGTCCTGACACAAAGTCCATAGTCACCATGTCCCATTTCCATTCTGGCAATGGCAGGTTCTGCAGTAATCCGCTAGGCACCTGATGCTCAGCCTTAACCATCTGACACGTCTGACACTGCGATACAAATGTAGCAACATCTTTCTTCATACCAGGCCAATGATAATAGCGCTTCAAATCTCTGTACATCTTGGTGTTGCCCGGATGGACTGAGAATCGTGAGTTGTGTGTTTGCTGTAAGATTTCCTTTCTCAACAGCTTATTATCTGGCACACAAACTCGGTTCCGATACATGTACATCCCATTCAGAGCTGTATGATATCCAATACTCCCAATCTCAATCTGTTTAACCAATGCTTTATCATCATCCTGCACTTTGCGTATCCTCCATAATAAATCTGATTGCTCCAAAGCAACAAGACCCGATGTCTCTCCCTCTGCATTAACTGCAAATAATCTGAGACTAGCAAGTGTCCCAGTCAGCTCCCGAACCTCTTTGGTTCCTGAAACATCGCTCATGCGTCTACACAAGGCATCTGCTACATGATTAGCCTTACCCAGATGATAAGTAATATCCAAGTCATAATCTGCTAACAGCTCCATCCATCTACGCTGCCTCAGATTCAAGTCTGCCTGAGTAAAAACATATTTCAAACTCTTGTGGTCTGTGAAAATTTGCGCTTTCTCCCCATACAAATACGATCTCCAGATCTTCAGCGCAAACACAACTGCTGCTAACTCCAGATCATGAGTAGGGTAGTTGACCTCGTGAGGTCTCAACTGACGTGATGCATAAGCAATAACATGATCCTCCTGCATCAATACACAACCCAGTCCAGTACCTGATGCATCTGTATAAACCTCATAAGGTATTCCCGCCTCGGTAGTACCAAAACTGGCGTATCGTCAACCGCCGCTTCAACTCACGAAACTCTCCGAGCACGATCTGTCCAAACAAACTTAACATCCTTGCGTCAACTGAGTCATCGGTTTGGCGATACTGTCAAAACCCTTAGCAAACCTCCTGTAATATCCCGCTAGACCAAGAAAGTGCGGATCTCGTAGCGATCTTAGGTGTAGGCCACTCGACATCACAGTAATCTTCTCGGATCTACTGCAACTCCTGCCTCTGAAACCACATGACCCAAAAATCCAATCTTTCTGCCAAAGCTGCATTTACTCAGCAGCAGCTGATGCCCCGAGCTTATCCAAAACAATCCGCAAATGCTCGATGCTCCTCTCTCGCCCGAATAAATCAAGATATCATCGATGAAGACAATCACACACTTATCCAAATGCTCACAAAACACATCATTCATCAGCTTCATGAATGCCGCAGGTGCGTTCGTCAGCCCAAATGGCATCACTACAAACTCATAGTGCCCATAACGTAATGAAAGCTGTCTTCGCACATCCTTGTCGCAATCGCAATGGTGGTAACCGATGCCAAGTCAATCTTAGAAAACCATGAAGCTCCCTGCAACTGATCCAACAGCTCGTCGATACGCAGAAGTGGATACTTATTCTTGATTGTCACCTTATTCAAAACTCTGTAGTCGATACAAAGACTGAAACTTCCATCTTTCTTCTTCACAAACAATACTGGTGCTCCCCATGGTGAAGTACTAGGCCTGATGAAACCCTTACTCAACAGCTCCTCCAACTGCTTTTTCAGCTCTGCCATTTCTGTTGGCGCTAAACGGTATGGAGCTCGTGAAACCGGTGTGGTCCCCGGTTCCAAATCAATAGTGAGAGCATCTCCTCTGGCTGGCGGCGGTCCTGTTAAGGCCTCAAAGACATCCTCAAACTCAGCAACCACTGGGATATCCTGTAAGTCCTGATGTCCAACATCCTTAACCATCTCGATAGTCGCCAGAAATCCCTCTGCTCCTCTCTCTAATAGATCCTCAGCATGCAACATGGAGACAATAGGAATCCCCCCGAGCCTGAATGCCCTCAAATGTGATTTTCCCATCCTCTCTAGGAATATGAACCCTAGCTCTCGGGCAATCTAACACCGCGCGATGACGTGTCAGCCAATCCATCCCAAGTATAACATCGTAGTAATCCAACTCCATTTCTGCTAAGTCTCCGATGAAATCGACCCCTCCAAGCACAACTGGTACTTCTCGATGAACGCCAATGGTTCCCAACCTCTCTGTGCCGGCTGTCCGAATCTGCTTAGCTTTTGGCTCAAAAACACCTTGAAAAGGCCAAGACTTGGCCAAACGAGAACTCACGAAGCTGTGGGAAGCTCCGGTGTCGAAAAGAGTGTGAGCTGACTCACCTCCAACAGATACCACTCCTACAAACAATTTCTTTTCTAACTACGCATAAAAACCACCAAAGCACAAAATACTCAAAAAAATAAACAAGTGTGACAAGGATACATACCGGCTATCGGCTCAGCTACACTGCCATCTCCCAAAGCATACACCCGCGGAGCGATGGCCTGGCACTTGGCTGGAAGTCCCCTGCTCGGGCAATACCTGGAGTAATGACCAAACTGGCCGCACGTGTAGCAAGCTACTGGTGCCACCCCTGTAGCTGCTGGTGCTTTCTGTGCTACCGGTGCTGTCTGTGCTGCTGGTGCTGTCTGCGCTGTTGATGAGCCACCTTGGGCAACAAATGTCGTGCTCCGACAATTCCTGGCGATATGCCCCCTCTTTCCACACTTGTGGCACTGGACGCTCGACTGATCCCAAGTCCTCTTCTGTGGCTCTGCACTCCTCCCAGTCCTTGGCTGAGTTGCCTTGGATTGTTTCTGTTCCTCAACGAGACATGTCTCCTGCACAACGGCCTTCTCCACCAGATCCTCATAACTGGTGTAATTAACCACACTGCATCTGCCATGGAGGTCCACCCGCATCCCATTAAGGAACATCCTCATCAAATCCTCCTCATCCAAATGGTTACCAGCAAACATACGAAGCTCCAGAAACTCATGCTCATACTGCCTGACGGTCTTGCCACCCTGTGTCAGATGCTGGAACTCATTCCTCTTATGGTGTAAAGCTTCCCTGGCGAAGTATTTCTTGTCAAACGCGAAAAGAAACTCAGTATAGGTCGGATAATCCTCAACCTCACGCATCGAGCACACTCCCTCCCACCAAACTGTTGCATCATCACGCAGATATAACTCTGCAATATTCAAGCGAAGGTGATCTGGACACTTGATAGTCCTCAAACACTTATTCAGTCTGAATTTCCACTGAATAGTTGTTGTAGCATTCACTGTTCCCCTAAATTTCTCCAGCTCCACATGCTTCATCCACCCCATCACCCTCATGAGGTCCTCATCAAGTCCCTGCTGCTGCATTGGAATGACAGGTGGCGGAATGACAGGTGGCGGTGGTGGAACCTGAAAGACTCCTGGGGCCGGCGGATTACCCTGAACCTGGATCGGGACGCCCTGCTGCACATTAATCTGTGGCCCGTGCTGCACCTGAATCTGCGGACCACGAGGCAACTGATGTGCCTGACCCTGCTGAGCCTGTCCCTGCTGAGCTGCAGCCAACTGCCTGGCAACCTCCTGTGCAGCTACTCTAGCAGCCTCCTGGGCAGCCTGTTGAACTACTCCCTGAGCAGCCTGCTGCACCATCTGCATGATAGCAGCCTATTCGATCCCTGGAATCACTGGCGGTGGAATCACCTGCGGTGGAGGCGGTGGAATCACCTGCAGTGGAGGCGGTGGTGGCACATGCTCACCTCCACTCTCTCGAGCAGATGGTGGCGAGTTACTAACAACTCTCCTACGCGGCGGCATCTGAAAGGAATAACACAACAATTAATCTCTGATGAACTGAATACTAACGATTTAAAGACAAGGCCAAACAGGAAGGTGCTATCAATTTTTATTTTTAAAATCCCAAAATTCAAAATTTCAAAATCGTCAAAACCGATTAAAACCGCGTCCCACAAATCGCTATCCTGTCGGAGCTGGACGGAACCTTGCTCGATACCAAATTGTAATACCCTGATTTTCCAAATAATATAATAAATAAATCTCATAAAATCTCCATTTATTGCTTCTCAAAAGTCATCCCATCGTCATAAATCCAGTAAATTGGATAAAATAAATAAGTCGATAAAATCGATAAAACATAAAACCGAAAGTCTGAAAATAATAAAATAACTCCCAAAACACCGGTTCAATAGCAATCACTCCTGCTCGGCAGTCTCACCTGAAAGGGGGAGGGTGAGTAACGAGGAGTCACTCGAGGTATGAGATGCTAATCCACAAACCATCGACTCAAGAAAAATAAACTCCCACTATGGAAGTTTAGCTCTAACATGAACAAACAAGACGCCTAAAGCATCACACACAACAAGCAAAGCTGATAGTGCATAGCTAAACCACACACCCGCATCTCCTCATACGGATATACATGCGTGGCGCTAGACTGTCTGTACCCCGCCCTCCAAAGCTGCTTCGATGCAAACGTCTCTGCACCAAGCACCACACAAATTGCGTCGCTAACCCAGACGTCTCTGATCCCCGCCCTCCAATAGTGGCGTCGATAGTCAGGCATCCCGAACCCCGCCGCACATAGTCCTACTCATAACTATGTGTACGTATATATATATATATATATATCATTTCTCAACATCACACAATCCAATCAATAGTTGAATCCTCAGACCCCTAGTTCCGGTTTACAATGAATGAATTAACTACCAAACAAGGACTCAAGCAGACACATTCATGTTTCGAAATCTAAACTAACATAGAAAGAAATTCTACACTGGTACGGGATTTATGGAGTAGACCCTCACCTTAGCAATGTGGAAAAGTAGTAGCTATGAACTCCAACTGCTCAAATAGACTCCAAATCTGAAATCAGGGCGAAAAATCGAGTCAGAACGCCTTTCGAACGGTCAAAAACGGATAACCGGAAGTCTGGTCAAAAAGTCAACCCGCAAGTCAAAGGGTCAACCCGGTCAACTCTGACCCAAGCCGGTCAACCCTTGACCGAATTGAAATCGAATTGAACTTCCGGTTTTCCTTAACCGGATTCGATTTCAGTTGGACCAGAATCAAATCAATTAAAACCCGGTTTAATCCTAACCAAAATCAATTTCCAATATCCGCCGGTTTAATCCTAACCACATTCCAATTAACCCAAACCGAAATCAATTTCCAATTGCCAATTAACCAACCGGTTAAACCGGTCAGCGAGTTGACTCGCTGAGTCAATTCGGCCGAGTTGCTGAGTCAACCGGCGAGTCACCGGTGACCGGTCGCCGGCGGCGAGAAAGGCGGCGGCGGCTTACCGGAAAAGTCACCGGCGGCGACGGAGGTGCGGCGGCGATGCGGCGGCTGACTCCCGGCGGCCGGTGATCGGAGACGGAGGCGCGTGCACGACACGCGCGGCGGCTCCGGTGGACTGCGGCGGCGACGGTGGCGCGTGAATCTCACACGCGTGGCTTCTTCCTGCGCGTGGCGGCGCGTCGCGGCGGATCTCCGGCTGATCTTTCTGATCCGGACTTCTCTCAACGTCTTGAACACGATGGTGGCCTTGGATTTGCGAAATACCACACGGTTAGAGAGATATGATCGATTTACTAAACGGCCGAAAAATAAAACTAATCACTGCGGCGGTTCACGGTTACCTTTGCCGGTTAACGGCAGTTCAACGACGGGTCTACCCTCTGACGATGGTGGCTGCGACGGTATGGACTCAGATCTCAACGATGACTCGGTTTCTGCAGAGATTCGACGTCTTAAGCTTTTTCTGAATAAAAAAATAGGCAACCACTCTTTAAATAGGTTCATACCTAGGGTTTCCTGCAATGGGCATGGGTTTTGCTGGACCAAACTTACTGGGCCGGGAAATGGGTCGTTACAGTACTCCGAGACTTAGATGAGATCCTTCCTCTGTCGACCTAATCGCGAAAGAGCCACAAGGGAATTGAAAATCACCATAATCCCCCCCACTGTTAAACGGAGTTTATTCTCAGACACCCTCGTCACTCTTAAAAAATGCTCAATTCTCCTTTTATTAAAATAATAGTAATTATTTAAACATTTTTAAATATAAAACTGAGCTAAATACCTATCTATCCCCATAGAAATAGAGATATTACGGTGTCCAACCTAAGTATCCAACCCTGACCCAAACCAAACCGGGTCAAACCCACGAATTTAACCTAATACCTAAACGACGCCGTTTTACATTTTCTCATTTTCTTCTCTAAATCAAGTCGACGTTCTCTCCCTCTCTTGGCGATAGAAACAGCGACGGCTCCTCATCGATTTCTCATCGGTTTCCTTCAAAATCGAACCTCAATCAAGTCTCCATCAACGTTCTCTCTCTCTCGACGATATAAACAGCGACGGCTCCTCATCGATTTCTCATCGGTTAGTGATTCCGCTTGATTTTGTGTGTCAGTAATGTTTGATAATGAAACTAGGTCAAACAAAATTGAGGAAAAGGTGTATGTTGTAGATGAATTTTGACTAGGGTCTGGAAAAAACGTATTAGAGGTAATAAGTTGAGGAAAATGTTGCTGAAATCTTAGATATGATTCTATCATGGTCGAATGAGATTTGGGACCGAAATGGGTTGCGATTTTGTGGTTTATTTGAGTAATTGGGACCAAAATGGTTAAGATGATGTATTAAAACTATAACTTTAAATTATAGAAAAAATTAATGTATGAATCGGATGTGTAATTGGGATTATGTTGTTTAATTTGGTTTGTTTGTATTATGATTAAATTTAATTAATTTTCTTCAGTTTTGTGTGAGTTTTGTGAATATGGTGTGTATGTAACTGAGTTATTGCATTTGAATCTGTTTGTAGAGGATGGTAAAGAAGGCGAAGAAGGCTAAGGGCAAGGGTTCGACCAAAAGCAAGACCGGGCAATCTGTGAGAGCTAGAAACCCGATTGTAGAAGAGGTTTCAAACCCAATCCCAGTTGCAGAACCGACAGTGCATTCGCTCTCAGTCTCAGATGGGTCAGAAAGTGAGGGACAGTCTACATCATCTCAGGTATGCGTTTTATAATCATGAAAGAAATGTTGTTAATGTTTGATGACTAATAAAAATGTATGTGATTTCAGGAAAGGCAACCAACACAACCTCTTGAGATGTACTTCGACACTCTCAGTTCGTCAAAATTTGCAAGATACAGATCAAATGTTTTGTGACCGAGACTGTGAACGTCATCAAGAAGCTCAAGCCCAAGGTGAACTGTTTCACCGAACACCCTCAGTTTCATTATTTCTTTCACATGCCACAAGAGCCGAACCTGAAACTGATGGGAATGTGGATGCTACTCTTGCAGACCATTCGAATTGAAGAAGAGGATATAGCATGGTTTGGGGTTAATGGTGTGCCCATCCGTTACTCAATGAGAGAGCACGCTCTCATTTCTGGCTTAGATTGCCATGAATATCCGAAGAGATATTTAAAGCTGGGAAGCTACAAGTTTGTTGATGCTTACTTCCAGAATAGAGGGAAGATCACTATAAAAGATGTGAAGCAGAAGCTGGTGGGTATGAAGCCGTGTAGTGATAGGTTGAAGATGGCTGTTTTGTTCTTCCTTGGTCGGCTTATCAGAGGAAAGGCGAAGGATAGTGGACCTTTGGATCAGTTCATTTTGAGGATTGTGGACAGATTGGATGTTTGCCAAACATTTTCTTGGGGACGTCTAACTTTTGAGGATGCTCTTAAGGGAATTAAGCACATGATGGACCTTTTAAAGGGGGAACCTAAACCGGCAACAGGCTTTGCTGGATTCATTATCTCTTTAGAGGTAAAGGTTATCTTACATCATCAGTTTTTTGTTATATAAGATTCTAATGTGTGACATTTTTTTGTAAAGATATTGGTGTTTGAGTGTATTCCAAGTCTGGCGAAGGAATTTCGAGATCCAGTACCTGACTGTCTTGATGAGTGTCCTAGGATGTGCAAGAGTCGGTTTAAAAAAACTAACATGAGGGGTTATCCGTTGAAAGATATTTATGCTGCTCTTGGTGAAACAAAGGTATTTTTTTTTTCTGTCGCCAAGACACAGATATATGCTTGTATTATTATGGGTTGTAATCTGATTTTTTTTCAGGTTATTGACAGTATGTTGCTGCCATCAGTGAACGAGGAAATCATGTTGGCTCGTATTATTGATGTGGAAGAAGAATATGAGAGAGAAGGCGGCCAAAGTGACACTTGGAACTACTGGTTAAATGTGAAAGGAAAAACAATCTGATGGAAGAAAATGTATGAGTTGGACATCGCAGCACGAAAGTTTTCAAAGAAGAGAAACAAGGGCAAGGGGAAATAGGCTGAAGCATCATCCTCTAATGCTGATTTGGAGTCCACTTTGAAAGGCTTGGAAGAGAGGATTTTGCACTCTATGGGAGAAGGGTTTGCTGGATTGAAGCTACAAGTGGAGACAAAGCTTGAAACCATGGACACTAGGCTGAGTGGAATGGAAAAGACCCAGCGATATCTGAAGAGAAAAGCAAGAAAGATTGATAGGCGAGTAATTGCTCTCGAAGAAAAGGGGAATGAAGACATGGATTTTGATCATTGGGAGTCAATGAATTATGATAAAGGAGAAGCTGTGGATGGTGAGAAAAGTGAGAAAAATGCTCAGGATGATAATGAGAAAGATGATGCTGAGAAAAGTAAAAAAAAAAGGGATCAGGATGATGAAGAAGAAAATTGTGAGAAGGGAGAGAAGGGTGAGAAAGACGAGGAAAACGTGGAAGAGGTAGAGCAAGAATCTGAAAAAGACAAGGGAAACGGTGAGTCTGCTGAAGAAGGCGAAGAAAACGTGGAAGAATCAGATGAAGAAGATTCTCTAACAAGAATTAGTGAGAAAACGAGAGTAGCTGCGGAAGCTTTTTGGAGGACAGTTGATGATGAGTCTGACGCTGAGAAAGAGGCGGAGAAACGAGAGAAAACTCCTATACTACCAGAAAAAGAGGCTGAGAAAAAAGCCAAGAAAACTCCTACACCACCACGTGGTAGGACTAAGGCAGCAGCCGCGAGGAGACCATCCCACACACCACCATGGAAGTGGATAACGCCACCAACAGTGGAAGAACCTGAAAAATGTGAGGAGATTGCTGTAGAAACAGAGAAGAAAGATGAAGAAGTAGTGGAAAAGTACACTGAAGAAGAAAAGCAACAGTGGATCATGGTCGTTTACAAGGCCACTGAGGAGAGTAGAGAAGGGACCAATGAGGAAAGGAGAGATGGGACTAATGAGTGTGGCAGCAGCTACAGCATGAACACATGGGTATTTGTCTTTATCAAATTGTTCACAGCTGCAAGTCATCATAGCCATATCAATGGTATAAACCTTTCCGTCACTACCTTTCACACTGTACTCAAGATGGAAGCTATTTAACTCTTCAACCTTAACAAGCCCTGCATCAACACATCTTTTGGACATTTCCGCTTCCACAATTGGCACAAGCTTTATTGTGGGTGGTATTTCAGCTGCCTCCTTCCTATGTTTGTTAAACCATTCAGCCATTTTCGCAATGATGACATCAAACATTGGTAGCAAGGTGAACTTTCTTGCGTCTGCAATTACACCATTAAAAGATTCTACTGAATTGGTGGTGTCAACGTTGTACCTATCTCCTTCAAAGTAACACCTAGCCCATTTCCTCTCTTCAACATTTTTGTCAAGATACTCAGCTACACTTGGATACTTTCTGCGAAAAGCATGATAAAGATTTAAGAACTCAGCCTCTGTATAAGCGTGTGCGCACTCCATAAACTTAAATGCACAAGTATCTCTGTTGTTACGGACGTGGCCCTTGACATTACATTTTGAGACAAATGCCATATACAATACCCATGAGCGGCCTGAGGGAACACTGCAGCTACTGCATTGAGCAAGCTTTTGTTTCTATCTGAAAGAAACACCAATCCCGGGACATCAGATATCACTGATTTCAACTGTTCCATAAACCACATCCAGCTATCATTTTTCTCACCATCTGCAATACCGAAAGCAATTGGGTAGGTGTGATGATCGGGATCCTGAGCAGCCGCAACAAGTAAAACTCCACCATAAACATTCTTGAGGTGTGTTGCATCCACAATGAGGACTTTCCTCATTGCACTGAACCCTTCTATGTTAGCTCCCAAGGCAAAAAACAGATACTTAAATTTTTTGGCCTCGTCCACTACCACACGAGTTACTGTGTCAGGATTCGTCTTCTTGAGTATGTACATGTAATTGTGTAATAAAGAAAAGCTCTCTTCTGGACTTCCTCACACTTCGTTAGCAGCTTGTCTTCTTCCTCTCCATGTTGTTGGGTATGATACAGTCACACCAACCCTACGATGAACCAAATCGAGAGTATTGGGAACAGGTGTGTCAAAACTACCGGGATAATCTTAAGCCAACATAGCCGCAAAAATTTGTGGTGTGCCTCTCCTTCTATTATGAAGTGTTCTTGTAGTAACAACAGAACACGTATGCTGCTTGATGTTACTTCTAACCGTCCAACGATCCGTAGCTTTGCGACTCGCACAAACCACTTGCAGCCGTCTTTCCGTCCTCGGCACTTTATCACATATCTCACTCTATCCGTCTTAATTATCTCATACTCAAAACATTTCTGATGAGAAGCCGTCTGAATATGAACTTAAGCTTCCTCCTTAGATCTAAATTCTTGACCTAGAACCAAATCCATACCATCATCCCGAGTTTGATAGACAACAGGTGTGACTTCAACTGAGGGTCTTACTTCTGTATCTCCAAACACATGCCCATCGCTTCCGGTTAAATTCTCATGCATCTCAACGTCATCGTACAATGTGAGCACACCATCTGTACCATCTTCCTCAGTACCATATTCATCACCAGCCTCTATATCATGAGCCTCTCTATCAGTAGCCTCTCTATCAGTAGCTTCTCTATCAGTAGCCTCTCTATCAGTAGCTTCTCTATCGGATAGACCGACATCAGTTTGATCGTCATCTTTTGAAAGTTGCACTGCTTCATCCGTTTTGTATATTAACTCCACATGTAGAACACTTCTACACTTCTCATTATTTACTTGCAGTAGATAGCCAAACACGTCTTCATCATTCCAGATATATGATGGCTTGTTCGAATTCAGCACCATTGGAAAGTAACTAATCCTCGCTTCCATCTTAGATTCATTTACCTTTAGCTTTCTGAGAAGACGCTCAACCAAACAAGAGTATGTCACCTCCTCCACTGATTTCTTTAACACAATCGTGTGAATTTCATCTTCTCCTTCACCATCTCCCGAGATCCATTTTGTTTCAGCCCCATCCTTCATATAATATCCCCCATAATCAAAACAAATGAATGTGCAATGCGGATTTTGCATTTTTCCTGAAACAAAATGGAATTATCATTATAATTATCATTATTAAGTAAAATAATTCATTCTTTTCCCCTATGGTCTTCTCTTTCTAATACTAATTCTTTCAAATCCACAAACATAATAAAACCAGTAATACTAGTATAACTCGTAAACATAGTAATATCGGTAATACCAGTAAAACCATTTTGCCTTAGTAAAATTAGTTATCTTAGTAGTACCCATAAATTATCCTTCCACTAACTAATAAACTTTTAAAGACA
This sequence comes from Brassica nigra, assembly GCA_016432835.1. Classification (NCBI taxonomy): domain Eukaryota; kingdom Viridiplantae; phylum Streptophyta; class Magnoliopsida; order Brassicales; family Brassicaceae; genus Brassica; species Brassica nigra. The sequence continues at coordinate 8,914,226 of CM028245.1, read as the reverse complement.
AACTTGTTCGGATTTTTCAGTACCCATGATATATACTCTATCGTAATGAAATTACACAAAGAAAAATCATCAAAAATGTACGTAAATATATATATATATATCTCTATCCAAAACCTATAAACATAGTTTTCAAAATCTTCCTTTTAAATCTCTCTTAATTTTCATCAACAATTATTTTTCTGCACAAGCCGAGTTATACACTTATAACCAATAATATTCCAGTAATAATTTCATCAAAAAACACATAAAATATACCTGAAATTTATAAACACAGTGTTCATATTCGTCCATAATATATCCATATTTTCATGAAATCTTACATTTTTAACATTACCCATCATATACACTACATTTAAATGATATTTAAAAAAAAAGTTCATCAGAAAAATACATAAAATATGCCTAAAATCAAATAACACAGTATTCATAACCGTTTATAAAATCTCCATTTTTCACGAAATCATATATTTTGAACACTAATCATGATATACTCTACATTTACATGATGTTTCTTAAAAAATTCAGCAAAAACGGATTTAAAATACCTGTTTTAGAACTTGCAAAATTGCCTATGGAGAATGGAGAAGAAGAAGAAGATCTGTGATGTGGAGAGGAAGCTGTTGGAGAGAGTGAAGACATGTGGGTCATCTTCTATTTGATTGGTTAAGGTTGTCTTGTGGGCCATGGGGGTGGGTGATTTATTTAATTCAAGAAGTAAATGTATTTGAGGTGGATGAGATATAATAAATAAATGGAAGGTTAGTTTAGTATTTGTAAAAGAGTTATTCTTGGGTTCACTCCCTAGGGTTCACGAACCAATAAAATTATGTTATTTCAAATTTGATATCTTTTAAAAAAGAAAACAAATTCTTGTTAAATTATATTATATTTTTAAAACAAAAATACAAAATAAATAAATAATAATAATCATTAATAAAAACGAAAAATAATTCTTTAAAAACATATTTTAACACTAAATCCTAAACTCTAATTTTAAACCCTAAACCCTTGGGTAAATCATAAACACTAAACCTTAAAATCTAATCCTAAACCCTAAACCCTTGTATAATCATAAACACTAAATTTTTAACACTAAAACACTAAACCCTGGATAAATCATAAACAGTAAACCCTAAACTCTAATCCTAAACCCTAAACCCTTGGGTAAACCATAAAATAAAAATACAAAAATAGTAATATTTGCAAAAAAACAAAAAAAAAATCTTTAAGAAAAACCCTAAACCCTAAATCCTAATCCTAAACCCTAAACCCTTGGATAAACCATAAACCCTTTGGATAAATATTAAACATTAAATCAAAAATTAAATATTAAACATTAAATCAAAAATATTTTACAAATTATTACTTTATTTATTTATATTTATCTTTTTATTTTAAAAACATAATATAATGTTACAATATTTTTTAAAAAGATTTTTTCGTTTTTTATAAATATATTTTTTGTATTTTTATTTTAAAAACATAATATAACTTAACAAGATTTTGTTTCCCTTTTTAAAAGATATCAAATATGAAATAACACTATCCTATTGGTTGGTGAACCTCTAGGTTCATCCTAGGAGGTGAATCCAAGAATATGTCTTTGTAAAGACAAAAGAGTGTTGAGAATAAAGAGGAGATGTGGAGAATAGTTTTTTTCCCATAAGGGTGTCTGAGAATAAACTCCCTGTTAAACCAAAGAACTGTTAAAAGATCTCAAAGCTTAATAATTCTATAGTTGTTATGGCCGATTTTGTTGATTTTATAAGGATATCCTCTTTAAATGAAGGGATTCTCAAAGTATTCCAAATCTGCGATGATCTCTTGTAACAGATTGCTAAACTCATGGATAAATTTTAATTATGCCAAAATAACGTGTTGTTTGATTAATATATGTTATCAATATATTAATTTAATTAAAACCATAGCCTAAAAATATGTCAATTACAGAGATTTGTAAATACTAGTGAAACAAAAGGATATATAAAAAAGAAAGATTTTCTATTTTAATAGTATTGATTACTATCAGTCTGGGCCTTGTCTCAACTCAAATCAAAGGAGTGTTATCCAAAATTTAGAAAGATGATTTTCTCACGGAACAAATGTCACAACGAAAGTTCGAGCAAAGCAGTAGCGGTCCTGACTTTATAAGGAACATAAGCTATTTTAAAAAAAAAGAGGTTGCTATGACATACTCATGAGTCGAATTCTGGGGACATGGGTTCCTACTCCACTAGTAATGCCACTAGACTAATGAAATGTCTAGGAAAAAATGGCTGAAAATTGTAAATATATTTTGAGGGCTGGAAGCCCATACTTCTGCAGCTTCCTATCAAGGTTGGGCCTGAGCAAAGCAATACAGTGATTGACCAACAATAAGACCAAAAGAACCAATAATAATTTAACTTCCGAATAAAAAAGGTATGGCACATTCAATTGTTAATAACTATAACTATACTAATAAAGTAGGCTTTTTTATCTCCTTGGGGGGAAAAATGCCATGTGGCATTATCTTTTTAATAATTAAAATATTTTCTCAATTTAAATTTAATGAATTTTGGTATTAATTGTGAAATAAATTGGGGGTTTAAAACTTTCCTTCATACAGGTTCAAACTTTTATAAGAGTGTTTTGAATCTGACCCGGACCCGTAGTTGAACCGATAAATCCGGTAATCCAATATAAATCGGATTTGGGTTTTGTGAAAAACTCATAAACACACACAAAAACTCACTAATACCCGATACATGTTGCAGCACTGGTTGAATCAATAAATAATTTTTATGTTTTACTAATTTTAGTTCATGTTATGTTTTAAAATTATTTTTTATATTCTAAAATTTCTAAGTAAAAAATTTAAAATTTTCAGTTTTATTGCCGTCTTCCTCTTCTACACTATAATTTAAGTTTGCAAGAAATGTGAGTCATGATTGTGCTTGAGCCGCAGTAAAACAGACTAAAGCACGATGAGACTTATTATTCCTCTACACTACAATTTACGTTTGCAAGAAAGGTGAGTAAATTATTTTTTTATTTTTTATTTAACTTAGTTTATAACAAATCATTACATTTAGTTTACATATCAAAAAGAATAAAATCATATGATCATGTGAATTACAAAACAGAGTTTTGGATTGTTGAAGAAGAAAAACTTGGAGCTTGATTATAATAAATTAGAGAATGCTCTTGCTGAAGAATATCCTAAAGATAATGAAGTGTCAAATTTACAAAATTTTGTTGGTAAGTTTTAAAATTTAGAGAAAACCAAAATTAGTTGATGTGATCTGGTGTTAGTTTATTTTTGTTATTGAAAATTTATTACAATGATGTTTTAATTTTGGTTTATTTTGGATTGGAAGTTTAATTTTATGTCTTGATTTTTTTAGATGTCATAACTCTTATGTTACAATTTTTTTAAATAGTCTAAACTATTTCTTAATATTTTGTATGTACACTTAAGATACTTTTTTAGTTTTTATATATATTTGTTTTGAGAGCTAATATATTATTATCTAATAAAACTAATTCATTTATTAACCCCCGATTCATCCGCGGTTGATCCAGTGATCCCGTAAATCATCCGATTCAGTGTCCGGATCGGGTTTGAAAACACTGGTTTATAGGAGTTCTTTGTATTTGATGTTGACGATGGAGAATATAGCCTCTACAATTCTCCTTCTTTAACGCAATCGACGTAATCGTTCATATAATCAATCCATAAATCCCACTCATCACACTATCTCCTATTGAATGCTTCTTCAGTTCCTGCTTTCTCAGTTTCATTGTATATGTATAGACGGTATGAGAGTTCGGACGATAATCCCTTTACTTTTCCCAATTCAATCATTGTCGAATTCCCAATACATTGCTCGGAGTTGAAGACAAATCGGTGTAGAGATATTCAGACTAAGCTACTACAATTTTGGCAAGCCTAAAATGTTAAGAAAGGGGGTGAGATATTGGGGTTGATATGTTGTTGATTAATAGGAAGGTACACCGGTTTCTTATTTCAGTTTACCAGTTAATTATTGCTTACTTTTAAAGTAGTAGTTTTCTTATGCATCATTTTCTTTCTCAGGTGGTGCTTTTAAATGCGTTAATCAACTTTCTCGGTTTAACACCTTCAAACATTTCTTGAAAGAAAGCTCAGTGTATGACATGAGTATTTAAGATTCCAACTAAATTAACTTTTTTTAAGACTATCGATTTTTATTCTATTTTTATTAATCGATTAGTAACAACTACTTATGCTATTCTACTTTGAACTAAACAACTTCAAACAAAATAATATACTATGGTCGCTAACCACTATAAAAAGATCAGAAAATATCATTTTTTTACATATTTTTATTTTACATATTTTTAACATATTTTTTTTACTAAGACCATATAATGAATTATAAATTTAAGTAAGAATACAACAATACGAATCCGGCGGAATATCACTAGTTTATTATACACTAAGGTGAATGAAGTGATTATATAGACGTTTTAGATGAAATTAATAGATATGTGTCATTATTAGAGACATTTTCACATCTACGTCGACAACTTCTAGGTTCACTATCTTTTACTTGTGGATGTTAGATGTCATAATCCAATAGTATTAGGATCTTATCCTCATTTTAATTTGCAGAACAAAAATTTAATAGTATTATAAGAAGAGAATTGACTTTCTTTCCATTATCCTACTCCCTTTCACTTCATTTTTGTCTGCTATAAAATAAAGTTTGTAAGGAAACGTATATTGACCAACAGACTAATAATGATGAATTGGGTCTCGAATCCACTGGTGTTATTGTGTAAAGCAAACCTTTACGTTTGTGGGGAGTTGAAAATATCTCTCATCATTTTAGATCCGCTAGATGGACTAGCTAACTTCTGAAAGGTTGATAGTTGACGCTCCTGTTTGAAATTACGCTAGGCGTAACGCGTGCGTTCGATCTGGGTCTAGCGCCGAATCAATTAATCGGAGTTTACGCGGGGATTAAGCAGGACCTAGTTTTAGCACTGTTATATACTACTTATATCTGTATATACGAATATATACCTTGTAGTTTTAACAATTACCAAATATGCTGGGTAGTGAAGTGGTTTGACACTGATTTTCCCCTCGAATAGGTTTATGGGTTCGAGGCGAAGGTTAAAAATTTTTAGAGATTTTTTCATTTAAATGTAAGGAAGGACAAAGAGGTCTTTTTTCTGTCATCTTCCTAAAAACCCTACTAAGAATTCTGTATTTTTTTTACTGCTGCCAAGTATTCTTTTTAGATTAAAACTATTTTTGTCAATTTCTTTTGATATTTTGCATTGACGGTTGGTGTTTTATCTATCTAAACACACTAACGCAGCTTTTGATGAGCTTATTAGTGTAAATTACATTTAAGAAATAGTCAGTTGTTGAAACAAGAACTAAAAAATCCTTTAAAGCAACAATGGAGATACAGAGAGATTGGCTGTTTAGGAGCTAGGGAGTACGCCGGAAACATGATGGGACCACCGTAGACGACGACAGCACCAGCTAAAGAGAAGAAATGACCAGATATCGAAAATTTTAGATTTTGATTGACCAGCGTCCGACAATTATAGGCCGCGTTTTTCTTATTCTATGCTCAAGGCGGAGATTGCGCGTGATACTAATCAACACAACCGAATTGATGATAATCGCCATGTTCATCAACCGTGTAGCGTGGAGGTGGCCGCAAAATCGGCTAGGCGGCCGCAATTTAGAACAGGAGTTGACGCCAAGCTCCACTCTACACTATGTGAACTTTACAAAAGAAACATATCAATATAAATTCTGACATGTTATATTTTCATCTAATCAAACTTTTGAGAATAATATTTTCAATTTTCCACATAGGAATTTAGATGACCGTCTGTACGCAATCAATTCGTGTTCGTCGCGACCAATTTGTAAGTTATGTGCCTAAATTTATTGAAGCTCTGTATCATGATAGTTAACTTTTTACTTATTCCACAACCTTTTATTTGTTTATGAGTAACAAAACTATATATCAGCTAAAAAAACTATCAGCTGTTACCAGTATTGGCTGTTTAAACTAAAATGTAACAATGAAAGAGATACATTTTTGTAAGAAAGAATGGAAACATATACAATGTTAAAAAGAAATACTAGCCTAGCAGTATATAGAAAGTATTACAGGTGTAAATTATTATAAAATTCAATCCTATCATCTATTGTATCTTAAGAAGTAGGGAGAAATATGAGTGGATAACACAAATACACACTTTTGTAGTCTCATATATATTTTAAAAAAAAAATTAACATGAAGAGCTCTTTATGGTGTACTTTTTTTGTATTTTGGATGGAATTGTATACACATAAATTATAAAGACTCAAAAACTAATAAAAGATTCGATAAATATTTGAAAACAATTTAAAAAATATTGTTTGAAATGTCAAAAACATGACGCATGAGTAAACTTTAGTTGTATTACAATTAAGTATATCCCAACAAAAAAAACTACGGTTATAGCTGGTACTTATATGTAGAAAAATTGCAAAACCAACAAAAAAATTATAGTTTACATTATGCTAAAAATTGAATATCTAAGCGAAGAAAAAATAAAGTAATTAATAATTACATAGTAAAAAAATATTTTTGAATATTTATAATTTTGTTCCCACGGGGTAGAACGAAAAAGTCTTATTGTAATCAGTAATCAAAAGGTTACGAAGCAATTTGCATTTGGTGATGATTCTTTATGCTTTATATAATGTTTGAGATCCTCTATATACTAAATTGCAAGTCACTTAAGCAATCAAAAACTGACACATATCATAATTTTAAAATCTAAAAATCAAAATTGTATCACGTTCTTTGTTTTAAATATCTACGTAACTTCAAAAAGTAAATCTCTATTTTTTTCTCTAACTGTTGTCATTACAAGTTCTAAAATTTTTAGTAACTCCTAATATCAACGTTCATCTCCTCTGTAACATTCAATCAGTTTTAAAATTTTCTATAAATGTATTCTCCTCTTCTTCTCTATCGTTCCATTTTCTTTGTCATTTTATTTGAGTTTTGAGTATAGCAAAGATCTTTATTCAAACAACTTCTTCTCTTAATCTGAAAATTATTCTATATCATTCCTTTTGTACAAGTGAAATTGAAGGTTTCCTCAGATTATTCATCTATTTTATAACTTTCAGCATAATGGAAAATCTGGGTTTTATTTCACAGGGTACTATTACCAGAGACATGAAGTTATTCTTAATGTTAAAAGGGATAAGAAGGGATAAGAAGAATGGTTTTTTTTTTCAATAGGGGCCTATTGAGTTAAAGTCCAAGCTATATTCTTGTGGAAAAAGGTAAACACATTTACATTTATAATTATGATAGATTAACTTTTTAAATAGATGAAACTCAGCTTTGTCTACATTTTTTTTAAAGCAAGGAAATGAATTTCAAGCTTTTCTGAAACAAAACTTTTTGAAAAATCTTTTGTGGTAAAACATGATAAAAAAAACTTGAAGGGAATTAGAAAATCAGTGTGCGATTAATTTCTACTAGGTGCTTAGCCCCCGCGCAAGCGCGGGGTTATAGACAGAATTTCATCTCAATATTTGCTAGAATTATTGTAGTTGTGAGTTTTGCGTTTTCGGTTGATCATTGTTTTCAAGTTTTCGAAGATCCATCTTCATATTCGCGACCGCACTTGTTAAAGTGAACCCTCTACTTCGAAACTTTGTGGGAAGATGTTCGTCGTTAGAGAAGACAACACGTCGTTGCAGATTATTTATTTCAAAATTTTTTGTCACATTTTTTCATGTCATTTCCTTCTAATAATTTTAATTTGTCGGCTGCATGTTTTAAATGTGTATATTTCTAAGTTTGAAAATAGGTTTAACATGTACTCTCACTCGTTTTCCTGTATGTGCTAATATATTGTGTATATTTTTAAAGGTGTCAATAATATATGAGTTTTGATTTACGATGTTATATCTATTTACTCATTGAAAAAGAGCTGACTAAATTGTAGATATTTTATTAGATACAATAACTTTACATATGCAATTTATGTCATTCAATTGTTTTGGAGGTAATTCTAGCAAATTTATTTGGTTATATTTTGTTATCTATATTCAAGTTTATTTTCTAAAATATTGGTTGGTGAGTCAATATTAATTATTAATTGAGGATTTTCTTGAAGGTTTTTATTATTTTTTAACTTGAGTTGTGAAAGGAAACAATTAAAGATATATTACACTAAAATAACGATATATATAGGCAAGTAGTATCCAGTATTTTAAAATGCCTAAAGTTTTTGCCAATTCTTTTTAGTAAATGTGATCTTATGAGGATGCATATGTACCATTTTCCATTATTTTGATAAAGTTAAACTCGTTTAACAATATATTAATGGTAAAGTATTTTGTGTTTCTTTCTGAACATGTTCAAATGAAATGAATTAAGAATATGATGAATTGTGTAAACTCGTAAACACTTTGGTTAAATTCAAAAGATAAAGAAAACCTCGCAAGAGATAAATATTTGCAGGAAAAAAACAAAATTTTAAGTGGGTGACAAAGATAATAGCAATTTTAAAAACTACACATTGAAACTACGGTTGACGGGCTGATAGTAATAATAATTTCCTATCACTCACTGTGGTGCTTTCGGATGTTTTCAACGTCCTCAATCTCTGGTGAATTTGTTGCGCTACATTTTATTCATACCTTCTTCCCCACATGGTATTATTGGCTTGCTCTTGGTAGCGTCTCATAATCGGAATGATCTGTTGGCTTAGTTGCAGCCGGAGTGTGACTCATCATCCACCACAGCTAGATAAATCGTGCGAAACCATTTGATAAATCACTGAGAATGCCAACCCAATCAGTGGCGTACCCAGAAATATTTTTTTCGGTGTCATCAAATAAATAGATTATTTAATTAAAATATATTTAAATAATAATAATTTAAAATTAAAATTTTATTATATATTGATTATATATAATATTAGATTGTCAAATTATTGATTAAAAATAAATACAAATCTTCAATTTGGACTGAGAAACAAAAAAAACAATAACTAAATTAAATTGTTTAGCCCAAATATTAATGTGGATCCAAATAAAAACGTAAAAATATATTGGACTTTTGGTATATAACAAAAAGAAACAATATAAAAATTAGGAAAAAAAGAAGTAAAAAAAAGGAAAACAGATGCACTAAAGAGTGTTGAACCCGGATTGGGAATTTTAGGGGTGATAGAAAATAATTTAACCAACTGAGCTAAGATAGATGTTTGTACATGTTTTACAAAGAAACTATTTATTATTTAAGAAGTACCAGTGGGACCTACAAAAATGTTGACGTGTCGGCTCAAGAGGGAGTGAAGTCCCCCATTATATTATAGATTTACATACCAAGTATTTATGTATATATTAATTAAAGTTTGTTAACTTTACCAATCGAGCTATAATTTTTTTGTTTTTGCAGATATATAATTCAGATATGAAAAGCATGTAAATATTCATTTAATAGATGGTCCCCTTAATAGATTTACATATCTTTATAGATTAAACAAGTTCTGTGAAATCTATACTTTTATACAATGTATTAAGTTTATGTAGATTTAGAAAATATGTGATAAAATAAAAATTTATTTTGATAGATTAATAAGCTTTACAATTTTATGATTTTTGCAAACAAAAATATAATTTTAGTTCGAAAAAAATGACAGTGAAATTAATTGATCCGTGCGAAGCAGGGGAGGTAACTAGTAGAATATAACTTTTGAATATGCTTATGTATTTAGAAGATAAAATCCAGAATTGTCTTGCTTCCTGTGATCTCCATGGGTGTAAGCTAATGATGTGTGTGCATCGATTTAGGCCGGGTATCTTCCCACATCAGCATTAATGATATTTCAAGCTTAAACACCCATACAAATTTTGTAGTCTGATCAAAACTGACAAAAATTATAACAACAGGAAGTTTTGAACAATAAATTTAACTAAAGATGAGCTTTAATGAGATTTATAGGCAGGAGTTTTTTTTTAAAAGTATAATTATTTTTCTTTTGAGTTTTGTTTATTTTACACTATTAATTTGTTGGTGATTACTAGATGTTTTACTATATTTTAACTTTAGATTATTTAGACAAGAGATAAGCTTAAAATCACAAGAAACTAGGCATTTGTACACCTTCATTTATATTGCGACAGAAGCGTAGTCATGTTTCGGAAAAAATAAAAAATTTGAACTGGAAAAATTAAGTGATATAGTGTGGACAATGGAACTAATGCCTTCCAGAAAAGGAAAACTGGAAAACAGAAACCATGGCTAAGTGCTTACTTGAGCGAAAGTGGTAAAATTGTTCCGTTTCCACTCATTCTGAGAATCTTAGAGGCATAGTTTGGAGGTATGAAGCTAAATTTACCGTTTATCCAAGCGATGATGATTAATCAATATACTTTGGAGGTATGTAATCATCACCAAATATATTATCTCGAAAAATATATGTTTCCAGTGTTCCTTAATAACAATGCTGATGCATATATACGGTGATACTGCTTGTAATTATCACCAAATATGATACTAAGCTGTGGCTGTTTTGGTGATGCTATTTAAAATGTTAATCTTAAAAGAGTCGAACATTGAACAATTTCGATGCATTTAGAAAATTAGATGATGAACTTGTTGTATACAGGAATCCTGCCTCTTGTAATCTCAATCTTAGTATTGTAATCAGTCACCGAAAGGGTTATGGGGCTATTTGCATTTGGTGATTCTTCATGCTATTTACAATGCTTAACATAGATGAGGAACTTTGAACAATGATTATGCATTTAGAGGATTGCCTTGAATCTTGTGGTCTAGATTTAGAGCTGTTGGAAGGGTGTGTGTATCGGTTCAGATGGAGTATCTTCCTACATCATCAATGGCAAAGACGAGAAAACTGATGGCGGAGATATGTCTAAAAGGATATGTTATGCGTTTATGAGTGCGACTCAACTACTCAATCGCATTCTGATGTTTAAAACAAATCCATTCTCTAAAATCTTATTAATAAAAGGACAAGTTAAATAAAACAAATCCATTCTCTATGGTCTTATTAATGAAAGGACAAATTAAATAAAAACAAATCCATTCTCTATGGTATTATTAGTGAAAATACATATATAGATAAAACAAATCCATTCTCTATAGTCTTATTAGTGAAAGGACAAATATAAATAAAACAAACTTAATGTTAAACTGTAAAAACGATGCTGCAGAAGTTGAGTCTCTTGGTTTGTCTTGTGTAACACCACAATCGGTGGGTTTAAACGAAACCTTTAGTGAAGAATGATCATAACCAACCAAGAAGTTGTTCTGTGCTCTGTTACCAAAGAGAGCCTCTTCAGCAATTGTTGTCATCGGAGCACACATAATGGCCAGACAAATGGCTTCTCCATTAAGAGCCACATACGTATTGTTTCTATCCAAAACAAGATCTGCACCTACAGAAAAATGCATTGTGATCACTGGAAAGATATCCATCGCGTTCGTTTTGTAGCAAAGCGTGTCGAAGTCCGAGTAAGTAACTCGTTCCGCAGTCACAACCTTTTCCACTGCCTCCCTCACTAGGCTGCAGTAGCTAGCGGGCAAGTAGGTCAAAGTGGTTCCAGAGTCTATGACCATGTTACCGTCTACGGCGTGAAACGGTGTCCCCAATGTTTCGATGCGAGTCTCCCCAACGCTGACCGCGTCTAGGTTTAGGTAATAGAAACCAGGTTTCTCCTTCCTAAAAAACATAGGGGTTGATACAGTCCCATCTCCTGCCACGATAGGATTACTTCCAAAGCTGATCTTACTTGTTCTCTCAGGTGAAAAGCAGTAAGAAAAGGCACCGTCCATGCTTTTGCCCATCTGAAAGATGAGAGATAAAGATCTCCAACTTAGACCAACAATGCCCGAAGCGGTTGTTATAAACCCTGAGCTGTTGTGCGAACATCCAATAACGGTTTCAGGCATTACATAGGAGTGGCCAGAAGTGGATTGGATGGAGACAGTCTCGGTTGCTAAGCGTCCTTTGGAATAGCTTTGGTCTCCGTAGATCAATGTATAATCACAAGAGGGGTCAGAGATATTGCATGTTTTCTCTTTGTAAGTCGAGGACTTGGAAGGGTCGAATATTGGATTGCGTTGTTTGTAGCAATTAAGACAAGGCACACATTGTGTCCATATGACTTCGCTTCCTGTGTCTACGACTGCTTCGATCTCGACAGGTGGAGTACCGATTTTGAGTTTCATAAGATACTCGGAGGTTTCAAAGAAGACGTCGGCGTAAGGAGATGATCGGAGTTGATCATCATCAGTATTAGAGCGTCGAGGAGAAGATGAATTAGTGCGACGGTGGATTAAGTCCACGGTGAAGCCGCTGGGAGGTGATGAGGCTGTGGCGGTAATAAAAAGAAAAGCTGCAATGATTTGAAGAAAGAGTGTCACGCTCATCATTCTGGTTGCGAAAGACATGGTGATCGAGTAATATTTTTTAGGTTTTGAGACACAGTGCAACTTCTTTATCATTCATGCACATATTTATACAGTATGAGCTTTAGTCGTAATTGTTAATTCTCCAAATTTGTCATTTTCCCAATTTTGTTATTTCCTTTTTTGAATATCTTACAATTTTTTTTTACTAAAACAATTTTGTTTCTAAGAGTTTACTTTGGTTTTCTGGTTTTTCATTTTTTTTACGTTCTGTTAATGGAATTATCACAATTATAGCGAAATGTATATTTTACGTAATTGTTAACTGTCCCTGACTTGACAACTTTTCCAAATTTTGCTGATTTGATTCCATTTCCGAATATGTAACAAAAAAAAAAATTTCTAAAAGTTTACACTGATTTTCTGGTTTTCCATTTTTGAAGTTCCAGTATTGGATATTATATAATTTTATTATAGTGAAATGTTATTTACCTAATCTTATTATATAAAGCTTGGTTCCTCAAAGTTACTAATTAACACGATCGCGACACATGGCAGTTATATATTTTAGATTGCGACATGTGTTAAAAGTTAGTAATTAACACGATCGCGACACATGGCAGTTATATATTTTAGATTGCGACATGTGTTAAAATATGAAACCAAATTAATAAAGAAAAAAATAATCTTAATAAAGAAATTTCGTTAAGATTTTAAAAAATAGTAATTATCACATTTAAAAAATAGTAATTATCATTTTTAACAAATCTCCTACTCTCATAATAAATAAAAAATACTCTTAATAAAAAAATTGAAAAAATTTCGTAAAGATTTTAAAGTAGTAATTATCGCATTTAAAAAATAGTAGTTGTCGTTTTTTTAACAAATCCTATATACTAAAATAAATTTGTACAATTTATTATATAAAGCTTGGTTCCTCAAAGTTACTAATTAACACGATCGCGACACATGGCAGTTATATATTTTAGATTGCGACATGTGTTAAAAGTTAGTAATTAACACGATCGCGACACATGGCAGTTATATATTTTAGATTGCGACATGTGTTAAAATATGAAACCAAATTAATAAAGAAAAAAATAATCTTAATAAAGAAATTTCGTTAAGATTTTAAAAAATAGTAATTATCACATTTAAAAAATAGTAATTATCATTTTTTAACAAATCTCCTACTCTCATAATAAATAAAAAATACTCTTAATAAAAAAATTGAAAAAAATTTCGTAAAGATTTTAAAGTAGTAATTATCGCATTTAAAAAATAGTAGTTGTCGTTTTTTTAACAAATCCTATATACTAAAATAAATTTGTACAATATTTAACACTAATTTTCCTATTTTCCTACTCTCATAATAAAGAAAAAAAATACTCTTAATAAAAAAATTTCGTAAAGATTTTTTAAAAATAGTAATTATCATTTTTTACAAATCCTATATACTAAATTAAATTTGTACAATATTTAACACTAATTTTCCTATTTTCCTACTCTAATAATAAAGAAAAGATAATCTTATTAAAAAAATTTGTAATTATCCTTTTAAAAATATAAACCAGAAAAAATGTCAAAGACTGTTTAATGTTAATTTTCCTTAATAAACCCAAAAAAATTTCACATAATAAAACGATTTTTTAAAAAGGTTAAAGTAACTTTAGTTTTAACAAAACCTATACCAAAACCAATTTGTACAAATAATTTGTTTAATACTAACTTTTCTTTCCTAAAATCATGAAAAAAAACTTTAAGAAAATAAAAAGGAAACTTAAACCAAAAAAAATGTCAAAAACTATTTAATGTTAATTTTCCTTTTTTAAATCCTAATTAAAAAAAACATAACCCAAGAGGACTTAAGATTATTCACACCTTTATATATAGAAGTAAGCTCTCACATATTTGATCACCAAACATAATTATTGATTCAAGAAAAATATAAGGTGATGTTCTATATCTTCTTTGCCGCATGTTCTTTTCTTCATAGAAGTGATTTTAGTTTCTTTTGTCAAAATTATCATGCTGCCCACGTTAATTCTATATATCCTATCAAATCGTTATTGCCACGTTAATTATTTATACTCCGTCCTTACCGACTCTCATACGTAATGATCATAACTGGTGTATTACAATAGGCGTATTAGGCGTTTTAATATTTTGCTATTATGATTGCTTATGTGTGTTTGTCCTATTATTATTTTCTAACTAAAATTGCAATTTATTTTGTAACCAGGAATTATCAAGAAACGATGACTTCGGCAAGTTATTTAACACTAGATCAATTAAATAAAAAACGTCCTTACCGTCGTACCATAGTTCGTCTTACTAGAAAGTGGGAAACAAGAAATTTAAATAAGAATAATGAGCTTATAGGAATGAATTTTCTCCTACTCGATGAGAAGGTAAATATTTTATTTTTATTTTTAAAAAATCTTATATAATTTTAATATTAAATATTATTTTTTTATTATATAGGAAAATACTATTCAAGGTTGTGTGCATCATTCTCTTATTGAAAAGTTTGGAGATGGATTACGTGAAGGAGCCGTTATTGAAATATGCAATTTTAATATGCAAGATTGCAATCAAAACTACAAAGTTTCAGATCATAAATTTCAAATAAGATTGACTGAGAGAACATCAGTTGCATGTGAGGTACAACAATTACCTCAGATACCGCTTGAAAAATTTCGATTTCGAAATTATGAAGATTTAGAACAACTGAAAGATTCAACATGCGATTTATATGGTAAGATTTTTTGGTCAGTTACTTCTTTATATCTCCCCTTTTGTCTACGCTTTATTCTTCCGCATGGTTAAATCTCTTGCCCTATCGAATGCAACGATTTGTAGGAACACGTAATATGTATTTTTTAAAATCGTAGCAATTTGTTTGTCGAGCATTGTATCTTTCTGTCAATTGATTGGGTATTTTTAATTAATTTTCCTTGAAATAACATTATTATATAACATGATTTTGTTACAGATGTGATAGGATATATCAAGAACATGGAGAAAACGGATGTTCGTAGTCGGACTAAACCTGTCCTCCGAAGAGTTATTCTAACTTTATTGTTAGGAAGGTATATTTCAGTTCCGATTCTATTAATCAATTTTGATTTTTATTTTATATTTTTTTTTGACATTAAATATTCTATCTTGAACAGTGGAATTGAAATACAAGCAACTCTATGGGCTGAACAAGCAGAACTATTTGAAGAAAAATATCGCGCTGTGGAAAGTAAAAATATTGTTCTTATCATGACAAGTGTTTTGGTGAAGACATATCAAGGTGTAATTTGTTTGTCGGCATCTTCTGGGACTAAATTCTATTTGAATTATGATTTTGATTCTGTTACCGACTTTCGAACAAGGTACTATTTAAAATTCTGTATGTTTATTTTATTAAAATTAAGCCTAATTAGTTGAAAACAAATTTAGTAACTCAGTTTTATATTTTTATATTAGTTTCAGCTTTGATGGTGGCTGTTTGGTTAATCTTGGCGACATGGTTGAAATTCCTTCAATGACTAATGAGATTTCTGAAGTCCAACATTCTATTAATGATATTTGGGATTTCATTGCATCCGATATTCCTCGGGTAGCGTAACTATATCTAATAAATAATATCTTCATCATATGAATATTTCTAATCTTTATATCTTTATAAATTTATAAACTGCAGAAAAAGACATTCATGTGTACGGCAACCATTACTAATATTGTCTCACATAGTGGTTGGAATTATATATCCTGTTCAAGTTGCTCAACAAAACTGAGAAAATCTGAATCATCACTTTATTGTCAAAAATGTGCTAAATCACAGTCTGTTGGAGTTTTGAGGTATTATGCACTAATTTATATATTTTAGAATAAAAGATAAATATTATATACATATATATATTTTTAAGTTTTAACGTTAGATCAAATTTTCTCAGTTTCAGAATTGAAGTAATAGTGGATGATGGAAATGATTCTGCAACTTTTGTTATATTTGATGAAGATGGTTCAAAAATAATTGGAGCAGCTGCTGAAGAAGTAAGTTTCTTATGTTGTTAATATAAGTCTGCGTAGATATAATATTTGTGTTGCCATTACTTTTATCTAATAATCCTTTCTGACAGATCAAAAGAAATTCACCTGAACAAGGATTGAAAGATATTCCCAAATGCGTGCAGTCAATTGTGGGGGAAACTTATTTGTTTGAGATAAAAATTAAAGAAAGAGATTTTCAATCCTCATATCAAAGTTTCACAGTTTCAAAAATTCACAAACACATAAAGGTAACTAGACTACATATGTTTGACAGATTTATTATATTATATTATACTTAACTTAATTAATTCTTTATTTTTTCCTATATAGCCAACTCCGGTGGATAGCAATTTGGGAAATAAACGTAAAGAACGTGAAGAAGAAAATCAAAAGAAGAAAGTGAGAATCTTCAGAAAAAACCACATGTTTAGGGTTGATTTTTAAGATATTAATTTTGTTTTTATTTATTGTTTAATTATTTAAATTAATTGTTTTCATATCTAAGAAACATGCCTAATTTAAGGATTTTTAAATTTAATCGAAATCAGTGTTCTCGGCGTGTTTGCATGATAAATTAGTTAGTTTTTTTTTTTTTCGCTAAAAGATTACTTAGCTAGGATATATTGAGAATTTTTTTAATGCAAATTAAAAGAGTTAGAAGTAACAGCTAGGAAATTAACCCACACGTAAGCAACTTGAGTAAATAAAAAAATGAATATCATTATTTCTTAAAAGTATAGAACGTAAACACATAATGACTATTAAGCTGAATAAGATTAGTGGTTTCAAACAGTAGTTAGTAATAACATTATAGAATAAGAAAGTAAATCGACTTATTTATGACAAAAAAAAAGAAATATGCCAGCTATTCTTTTTGGTCAACGTATTACTAACATAAACATATTGAAAAAGAAAATATAAGTATATTTATTTATTTCCTTTATCTACTAATTTTAAATTTATATATTCACGTAAATTAATGTGATCGTTTCTCAAATAAAACCCTAATGTGATAAGGAAAACTATAATCCATATTTTATCAATAAAACTTAATTTGGCCTAAAATACAATTGATTTATAACAATCTTATTTTCTTTCACAACAAAATTATGAAAATATGCACAAAATTGTTAAAAAGTAAATATGCTTTCTAATGCAAAAAGGAAGACATACCAAATCAACAAATTATAGAAAAGATCCAAAAAAACTCATATTTGTTGGGAAAAGGAAACATGCTTCTTTGGCATCGAAAAGAAATTTTATTCTTCGTTCCTTTACTCAACAAAACATAAGCATAGATACCTAAAAGTATTAGGAAACTGCAATCAGTATATATCAAAGGTACGAAACTCAAAACTCAGACAAGGTATTCGAACATGAACAACACACAAGAGAAAAGTGAAGCACAAGCTAATAAAAGAAAACGTTCTATTATGAACGATGAACAGATTGCTATGATAGAGAAGTTTCTTACGGATGAACCTCATATACGGCTAATATCATCCACACTTCAAACATGGATCGACAACCTAAATAATATTGTGAGTCTTAAAAGTCAAATTCTACTTCTTCTATATGAATTATTATTGTCTAACACAACTTTACACAATATAGGGTCCTCAGCTTACAACGGCGCAACTTAGAAGATGGTAACAATTGTCTTACTCTATCCTATTAAAAAAATTTGTCTAACAAAATAATCAACTCCTGCAAATTATTTTTAACTTTCAACAATCTTACAGGATTTATAACCGAAGATCAAAGATAGCTAAAACTAGCAAGCAGTCGAGCCCTTCAAATTTAAACACTGAAATTTTGCAAGATGATCTTACAGAAAATAAGGAATCTGAAGATAATTCTCAGGTCCATACATCTTATCGAGAAAGTACTGATAATCAAGATAAATGTGTCTTAGAAAAAAGACGCAGATGTTTAAGAAGAACACAAACGGCAAACAATCATGGTACAAAACTATTAAAAAGAAAATTAATATACTATATTTATTATATGAATCTCTACATGTATATTGGATTGACTCTTGCATTTTTTTCTTTCAGGAAATACTAAAGAGAAAAACAATGAATTGGTCACATGTACTCACTGCAAAGCCTTGGTGTGGAAATCAGAAAGCTTGAAAATGAAAGGCAAAGAGCTGAGATTTTCAATCTGCTGTCAGCAGGGACGAGTTATCCTACGACAATCCCGCGAACCTCCTGCTTTTTTAGATGAGTTAATATCCCAGTCTCCATCGTTTCGAAAAAATATACGAGCATATAATTCAATGCTTGCTTTTACATCTATGGGAGGGAAAATCGATTACGATATCAATTCAGGAAATGGTCCATTCACTTTTCGTATGCATGGTCAAAACTACCACAGAATGGGATCTTTACTACCGGCCGAAGGAGATATACCCCGTTTTGCACAGCTATACATATATGATACCGCCCACGAACTTCAAAACCGTCTCAACGCGTTATCAAAAGGAAAAGAAAACGACCTAGATGAAAGTATTCTGAGAGGGTTGATTAAGATGCTTGATGACAACAACGAGTTAGTTAAGGTGTTTAGAATGGCTAGAGATCGATATGAGTCAGGAGCAAGTGAAGAATATTCAATTAGGATACTCAAAAATAAAGAACGTGGAAGACAATTTGACCTTCCAGAAGGAGACGAAATTGCAGGACTTATTGTGGGTGACATGTCTTTCCCAAACTCTGATAGAGATATAATAGTGCATCCTAGAATGGATAAACCACAACGGATAAGTTATTTACATCCATCGTATATGTCACTACAGTATCCTTTGTTGTTTCCATATGGTGAGCAAGGCTACATTGAGAAAACTATTCCATATAGTTCAGAAGGATATGCTACAAAGAGGTCATACGTCACAATGAGAGAGTATTATGCATATCAAATACATACCAGATTGACACTTCCAGGAACAATGGTTCGTTCAGGACGTCTTTTCCACCAATACATAGTCGACGCATATACTGCCATCGAACAAGAACGCATGACCTTTTACATGCTCAATCAGAAAAAACTAAGAGCAGATTTGTATAACAATGTATGTGATGCAATTCAACAAGGGGATGCAAGTTCAAAAAAGATAGGCAAGAGAATTATTTTACCTTCTTCGTTCACAGGCGGGCCGCGATACATGGTAGAGAATTATCGAGATGCAATGGCAATATGCAGATGGTATGGAAATCCGGATCTCTTCATTACCATAACTGCAAATCCAAAGTGGGAAGAAGTTACTGATCATATAAGAAAAGCAGGAAACCAGAATGCAAACGATAGACCCGATATTGAATGTCGTGTATTTAAGATGAAGTTACAAGAACTTCTTAATGATTTTCAAGATGGTGTCTTCTTCGGCCCCATTACAGCAGGTATTAAAAAAATTAATAATCATTTTTTACTATTTAGTCACCAATATTTTTAATTAACGTTTTATGTTTTCCTATAAACAGTTGTTTACACGATTGAGTTTCAAAAACGTGGTCTTCCTCATGCACATATACTTTTGTGGCTACAAGAATCAAACCAAATTCCAACTGCAGAAGATATTGATAATTTCATTACCTCTGAGTTACCAGATAAAGAGACTGATCCGGAAGGTTTTCTATTGGTTGAACAACTAATGATGCATGGACCATGTGGACCAAAGTGTATGGTTGATAACAGATGCACAAAAAAAAGTTTCCACGACCCTACAATGACAACACAAGCATCAATGAAGCTGGCTACATTACTTACCGTAGGAGATATGATGAAACAAAATTTGTC
Source organism: Brassica nigra (assembly GCA_016432835.1). NCBI lineage: Eukaryota > Viridiplantae > Streptophyta > Magnoliopsida > Brassicales > Brassicaceae > Brassica > Brassica nigra. The sequence goes on along the minus strand of CM028245.1, from coordinate 8,893,938 downwards.
ATGAAAGGAGACGCAAAGCTTGATAACAGCTATGTCGTGCCTCACAATCTCCAGCTTCTTAAAAAATACAAAGCTCATATCAATGTTGAATGGTGCAATAGATCATCTGCCATAAAGTATCTGTTCAAGTATATCACAAAAGGAGTCGACATGGCTACAATGGCAATCGAAAAGAAACAAGACATGGAACAGAAAACAGAAGAAAGTGAATCAAAAGAAGATATCAATGAGATAGCGAACTACTTGGAATGTCGTTACCTCTCTGCATGTGAATCTGCTTGGCGTATTTTTGCCTTTGATATACATGAACGAAAACCTGCCGTAACAAGGTTACCAGTACACCTAGAAGATCAACAGAGAATTGTTTACCCTGAAGAGAGCAATCTCGAATCCATTATCTCACAATATGGAATTGAGAAAACAATGCTTACAGAATATTTTGAGATGTGCAAACGATGTCCTGAAGCAAGAGAACTTACATATGGCCAGTTCCCAACAAAATTTGTATGGGATTCAGATGCAAAAACCTGGTCACCAAGAAAACAAGGATTCAACATAGGAAGAATAGCAAACATTCATCCAACAGCAGGAGATTCATATTATCTGAGAATGTTGCTAAATATACTCAAAGGCCCGACAAGTTTTGATGATATGAAAACAGTTGACAATGTCAAACACAAGTCATTCAAAGAAGCGTGTTATGCAAGAGGATTGTTGAATGGTGATTCAGAATGGAAAGAGGCTATGGATGAAGCAGCACAATATGCATATCCTTTCCAGCTTCGCCATCTTTTTGTCACATTGTTACTTTACTGCGAATTAAGCAGTCCTCGCATTCTATGGGAGCATTGTTGGCGTCACTTAGCTGAAGACATAGCCAATAAACAAAGACAGACATTCAATTTCGAGAACCAACAGTTTACAGATGAAGAGTTACAAAGCTATACACTTATAGAAATAGAGAGGATTCTAGCACAGAATAATAAATCACTGACAGATTTTGAAGACATGCCAAAGCCAGACAGTGAACTGTTGAAGAAAATGAAAAACTCAATGCTCAGAGATGAAACGACTTACAATATTCTTGAACAAGAAGAAGAGCATAGCAAGTTGATACAAACATTAAATGAGGAGCAGAAGAAAGTATATGAAGCTGTTCTTGACTCGATTGACTGTATGAAAGGGAAATTATTTTTTCTCAATGGACCAGGAGGGACAGGAAAAACCTATGTCTATAAGACAATCATCTCAAGATTAAGATCACAAGGAAAAATCGTATTACCAGTGGCATCATCTGGAATCGCAGCTATACTATTACCTAATGGTAGAACAGCACATTCGCGTTTCAAGATTCCGATAGATCTGCATCAGGACAGTATGTGCAACATTAGCCGTGGTACCATGCTTTCTGAATTACTTGAAAAAACTGATCTCATCATCTGGGATGAAGCACCTATGTGTCATCGATTTGTTTTTGAAGCTCTTGATAGGACTTTGCGAGATTTACTCTCTGTGGCAGATCCAGCTGCAGCAACGAAACCCTTTGGAGGGAAAACAGTACTCCTTGGAGGTGATTTTAGACAAATTCTCCCTGTCATTCCACAAGGCACAAGACAGCAAACTGTTATGGCAACAATCAACCGTTCATATTTGTGGAATTACTGCTCCATATTCACTCTTGAGAAAAATATGAGGTTGCACCAAGCTGAGAAAGATTTTGCTAAATGGCTGTTAGGTATAGGTGGCACAACACCTACACCAGCAAAATACAAAACCTCGAATGAAGAAATCAGCGTAGTTGAAATAGACAACAAACTGCTTTTGAAAAGCAATGGAGATCCCGTTGAATGCATTGCAAAGTCTACATATCAAGATTTCCAAGTACATTTTAAAGATAAGAATTATCTCATCGAGAGAGCCATACTAACTCCAAGGAACGAAGCGGTGGGAAAGTGAATAACTACATGCTATCTTGCATAGACGGAGCAGATGGAGTATTTGAGTTCCGATAGTATTGGTGACGACAAAGAAAAAGTGGCAAATCAGCATGTTCTATATCCCACAGATTTTTTAAATACATTGAAATTTTCAGGGATTCCAAACCACAAACTTGATCTCAAGATAGGTGTTCCAGTCATGCTACTAAGAAATCTAAATCAACGGGAAGGACTTTGCAATGGTACAAGGTTACTAATAACTCGCCTAGGAAAGTGGATTATTGAAGCAGAAATTCTTACCGGAACTTATGTAGGAAAACGGGTTCTTATTCCTAGAATAAGTCTCACACCAACAGATGCAAGATGGCCTTTCAAGCTGAAACGACGTCAGTTCCCTGTAAGAGTTTGCTATGCAATGACTATCAACAAGAGTCAAGGTCAAAGCTTAAACAAAGTTGGTTTGTATTTGCCAAGTCAAGTTTTCTCTCACGGACAATTGTATGTCGCTATCAAGAGTCACACGGGACTTCAAATTCTTAAAACAGGGACGAAACATGGACAGTAAAGTTTTACAAAATATTGTATATCAAGAAGTTTTCAATAATATTTAAAATTTATGTTTTTAAAATTTATGTAAGAAAACATATTATTGTTATTTAGAAAGGTCAAACTCAAGCTAGAATAAATAAATGTAGTTTTGTCCCCAAACTCAATTTATTTCTAAGTAATTTTGGACAACAAAGCCTAATCGAAGTCACTCTTAGCTAACTGAAAAGCTGTTCAACAAAAGAGGTCAGGTTTTACCTAGATTAATGTCACCTATGTCCCTGCACACCAAAATCAAACTTGAAGTCAAGATTTTCAACTACATGGTTCGAACTACAAAACACAAAAGTTTTTCCATATATTGTCAACCAAAGTTCCAACGATGTTGACTCAAGTTCCACTTGCTAAGATTTCCAATAATGTATCCAGGTTAAGAATAAAAATCTCACACAAAGAGAAGAATCACGACCATTAGATTCATTACACTTAGGTTTAAGTTCCTTTTGCTTGAATCAAGAATGAGATTGTAACACAAGATGTATAAGCAAGTTAAAACAGTTTACCATTACCAATCCTAAAATCTCAAAGAATGGAGATACAAAGCGTTTTCCCACATCTAAAATCTGGGTAATCAAAACAAGTAAGAAATCACATTATAAAGAATTTCAAAGTTCCAACGGGTTTCAAATTATTTATAATTACCGAGTCTAACTATGGAGGACTTCAGTCGCCGACGACATCGGCTGGAGATCAGAGAGTCTTCGGACAGGCGGAGGAGTCGGTTCCGGCGAATGGTTGTCCGAGGTGGTGAAGTTGGAGGCGGAGAGAGTAGAGAGTAGACGTTTGGTAGCTGGGGATGGGCGACGATGAAGAGGATGAAGAGGATCAGACATAAGATGAGGAAGAAGACGGTGAAGAGGAGGAAGAGAAAGTTAGAAGACCAGAAATGTGATAATCAATCACAAACTGGGCTTTGGTAATATTATCGGCCTTCTAATTTGTGATTGGGAAGGTTATGGCAAGCTAAACTATTTATGGTTATAAATTTTTGGTCTTTTAAGTTTAATTATAATGAAACAAATTTCTTAAAAAGTTAACTATCTATAAAACGAAAAAATTATTCACTATTTTAAAACACATAACAGAAAGAATTTTAAATTATGTCAAAACATGTTTTAATTCAAAATGTATCTCATAAGATATACCTAAATTCTAAAATTGATGTAAAATATTATCATTCTTATTATGTTTTCTTAAAATAAAAATCAAACAAAACCGTGCATCGATCCATACCTAGTTGTTCATAAACCCTACTAAAATACGATACTCTTAGGTTATTTCAAAAAGGTAAGTTTATAATTTCAGTCATACAGAAGTTACAAAAAATAATTTCAGTCATACAGTATAATATCCAGTCTATTCTCTAACATTAAATTAAATGCGATTTTTCTGAAGCGACCAGTGCAACCGTTAGAGCATTTCAAAAGAAAATTATTATAGGAGATACCCTTTTCATATTTTCATATATGTAGTTTTATAACTGGTCTATTTTAATTTTGTTATTTAAAATTTAACTGCTAATTCAATTATCTTACAACTGATAATGTTTTTTTTTTTTTGAGAATCCATGACTTCATCTAATAATGTTAAACAACTAGAAACTCCTTCCCAAGATATTACCCAGGTCCAAATTTTAGCAAAAAAAATAAAGATATTACCCAGGGACCTAGGTAGATAAAGGCCACATATGGCTTAACATCAAGAAAACACGGTTTCTAGTACGAGCGTTTTTTGCAAATAAGTCCACTCGGTTATTATTGGTTCTACGTTCGTAAACCAGCTTTGTTGTTGTCTTGATGATTTTCTTATAAATCTGTAATTCGCTTAGCTTTATTGCAAAAGCTTACTTACCAGTCTTTAGATGTTGTTACCATTTTGACTAGTTTTGGTGAATCAGTAACAAAAATGGTTGCAATATATTCTCCGAATGTAGTAAATCTTAATATTTAAACTGATAAGCAAACTCAAAAGTTTATCTAAACTAAGCTTTCTGTATTTAACATTTATGGTTTTTTTACTAGGATTTTAATGATGTTGATCCGTACTGATGTTTAAAGTAACAAAAAGTCAAGAACACATTACACATGGTCATGGGACTTAATGTACGTCTCGGTGCTGGATTCACCGATAAAGAAAGAAGAAGAAAAAGTATCATGTGAGTATGTCATTATTATCCACCCTATACAATTTAGTTCTATGTTTTACTCCATATCGGAAGCATTCCTCTTCTCAGACACTCTCCTTACTTTGATGAAAAGTAGTGATCACGACTCATCATATTCTTGTATTTTAAGGCCCATACTACTTAGCCCACAAAACCTCCTGAAATCTCAGAAAACACCTCCGCTAATTCACACATCTCTCCACACGACATTACACAGAGCTAACGATGATTCTAGTTCCCTTAACTGATGATGATGGACTTTAGTGCGTGATACATGTAAGGTCTTCTGTTAGCTAAACCAATATATAAGTGACCACTTTGTCTGTGACCGTCTTTCACGTTACCAGGTCTGCAACTTAACACTCCACAAACAGTATGTGCATGTCGTATGCTAATCTGATTTATGTAGTTTTGAACCTATGTGAGAAATTCGAACACTGTCTTTCCAATCCAAATTTATTTTATTCTTAAAACTATTCCAATCCAAGTTATACACTAGAGTAAAATCAACTAACGTGGATTTCACTTCATGATTTGAACCTATGTGTGAAATTCGAATGGAGTCTGATGCGATAATTCGAGGAATGCCATCACAAAGCTAAGACTCAGTGCCTGTCTCATTGGAACTCTAAAGCCCAACAGTAGCCTATTCAGGTTACACCATCTTCGTTACCCACAGTCAAAACAACTTCATGTCATCTTCACTTCCTTCTGAATTTGGCAATATATCTCAACAGGTTAGAGTTCTTATCCCTTTCCGATAATCGATTCATTGGCCAAGTTCCTTCCTCTTTTAATAGCCTAAGCCTGCTTTCCTTTTTATCTCTCCGAAACGAGCTCACCGGTAGTTTCCCACCTGTAAGAAATCTAACAAAGGTCACGGTTTTAAGCCTTTCTTATAATCATTTATCTGGAACTCTCTGAATCCCAACAACACTAGCCTATTTTCAGTTACCATTTATTGAAGGAAAAATCATAGAGCCTATCTCAATGCTCATCAACCTGATCAACCATCTAGACTTTTCTTTCTTAAACACAAGCCATCCAGTTGACTTAAGCCTCTTCTCCTCGCTAAAATATTTGCTGCACCTTCATCTTTCCGGTAATATTCCATAACATCTTTATTTGCCTCATATTTTTTTTTACCATATCTACAAAAGTAATATGTCGGTATTCATCAAAATTCTTGTAGTACATATTATTCTTTGAGAATGATAGGGTCTAAGGTTGTGAAAATAACGTAAGGAGATGGGACACCAAAGAATAATCAAGAAACAATATTACACTTCTGAGTATCTTCCTACATATAATCAATTGAGAAGGTGAAAAATAAGTGATGAAGGAGTTCTTGGAGATATATATGTCATGATGAAGCGGTCAATTATTATTCGTTTATGAATGCGACTCAACAATTCATTGGTTCGCATATTTATGTTTAAAACAAATCCATTCTCTATCGTTTTATTAATGAAAGGAGGACATAAATAAATAAATAAAACAAATCCATTCTCTATAGTCTAATTAATGAAAGGACAAATATAAATAAAACAAAGTTAATGTTAAACTGTAACACCAATGCTGCAGAAACCGAGTCTCTTGGTATGTCTTGTGGAACTCCACAATCGGTGGGTTTGAAAGAAACCAGTCGTGAAGAATGATCAAAACCAACCAAGAAGTTGTTCTGCGCTCTGCTACCAAAAACAGCTTCTTCAGCACCTGGTATCATCTGACCACACAGAATAACCAGACAAATGGCTCCTCCATTAAGAGCCAAATACGTATTGTTTTTATCCAAAACAATATCTGCACCTCCACTGAAATGCATTGTGATCACTGGAAAGACATCCATGGTGTTCGTTTTGTAGCAAAGCGTGTTGTCCGCGTAAGTTACTCGTTCCGCTGTAACAAACTTTTCCACTGCCTCCCTCACTAGGCTACAATAGCTCGTGGGCAAGTATGTTGCAGGTGTTCCAGAATCTATGATTGTGTTCCCGTCTACGGCGTGAAACGGTGTCCCCAGTGTTTCAATGCGAGTTTCCTCAACGCTGACCGCGTCTAGGTTTAGGTAATAGATACCGTGTTTCTCCTTCTTCTTAAACATAGGTGTTGATACAGTCCCATTCCCTGACACAATAGCCTTACTTCCAAAGTTGATCTTACTAGTTCCCTCAGGGGAGAAGCAGTAAGAAAAGGCACCGTGCATGTTTTTGCCCATCTGAGAGATGAGTGATGAAGGCTCCCAACTTAGACCAACAATGCCAGAACCGGTTGTTTTAAACCCTGAGCTGTTGTGAGAACATCCAATAACTGTTTCAGGCATTACATATGATTGGCCAGAAGTGGATTTGATGGTGACAGTCTCGGATGCGAAGCTTCCTTTGGAGTAGCTTTGGTCTCCATATATCAACTCATAATCACAAGAGGGGTCATTAGGGGTATTGCATTGTTTCTCTTTGTAGGTCGATGACTTGGAAGGGTCGTATATTGGATTGCGTTGTTTGTAGCAGTTGAGACAAGGCAAACATTGTGTCCATATGACATTGCTTCCTGTGTCTAAGACTGCTTCGATCTCGACAGGAGGTGTACCGATTTGGAGTTTCATAAGATACTCGTAAGTATCAAAGTCAAAGACGACGTCGGCGTAAGGAGATGAACGGAGTTGATCATCAGTATTAGAGCGTTGAGAAGAAGATGAATTAGTGCGACGGTGGATTAGGTCCACGGTGAAGCCGCTGGGAGGTGATGAGGCTGTGGCGGTAATAAAGAGAAAAGCTGTAATGATTTGAAGAGAGAGTGTCATGCTCATCATTCTGGTTGCAAAAGACATGGTGACTGAATAATACTTTTGGTTTTGAGACACAATGCAACTTGATCATTCATGCACATATTTTTATACATTTATGAACTTTTGCTCGTATCAGTTACTTGTCCTGATTTGGCAAATTTTATTCCTTCCAGTTTTATTATTTCTATTTTTCAATATTTTACAAAAAAAAAAATTCTTAAGAGTTTACTTTGGTTTCCTGGTTTTTCATTTTTTACGTTTCTGTTAATGGATTTATCACTATTATAGCGAAATCTATATTTTACGTAATTGTTAACTGTCCTGACTTGACAACTTTTCCAATTTTGCTGCTTTGATTCCATTTCCGAATAACAATTTTTTTTCTAAACTTTTACACTGATTTTCTGGTTTCCATTTTTTATGTTCCAGTGATTAATGGATACTAGGTGTTTTCCTGCACTAAAATATATAAATTTATATTATTATATTTAAAATTAAATTTTATTAATATTGTAAATTTTATTTTTCCTGTCAATATTTTAATATAAATTTTATCAAATAAACATAAAAGTTATATTTAAATTATATTTAAAATATGCATGTATATATTTAAAATTATAATCTTAGATAGATTTTTTATCTATTTAATTTTATTTAATATATTAAATAAAGTTATATAAAATTGCATAATTATCAAAAATTTAAATTAAACAATATTCATAAAATCTATAGATATATAAGAAACTAGTAATTTTACGATTAAAATTTTATAATTTTCTAAGAAAATGTATACATTTTTGAAAATTCTAGAAATAAAACTGTATAGTTTAAAAATATAGAATTAAATGATATTTCAAAATTTTTAATGTTACATTTGAATCTATTTATTTTAATGATGATGTATGAGTTATTACCATATTATAAAATAAATTCCAAAAAATATAAATCAACAATAAATGTAATATATGAGTTATTACCATATTTTAAAAAAAATTACCAAAAATATAAATTAATACTAAATATAATTGTAAATGTCATACTAAGTTATAAGGCATGTCATAAATTTTAATAGACATATCATATTATTTTTGTGAAAATAATTGTAGAGAGACATGTAGCAAAATCTCTTATCAAATAACGTATAGGGGATTAGATTAATTTATTATAGTGAAATGTAATTTACGTAATTGTTCATAACCCATCAATTTATTATAGTGAAATGTAATTTACGTAATTGTTCATAACCCTACTAAAAATACAATACTTTTAGGTTATTTAAAAAAGGCAAGTTTATTAATAACTAGGTAAACCTTGGTGTGAACAAATCAATGAAAAAAATATATTAAAATTTTAATTTATTTTAACTAAAAAATTGCATTAGATTCATAATTATTCTACAAAATTTTTATCTTATTTACTATTCATTTTAGAAAATTTAATGACATATTCAACATAGCCAATAAAATCCCACAATTATATATGTTTTTCTTTTATTTTCACACATTTTAACAAAACAATGATTACTTTTATCTTATTTACACTACATATTAATCTCAGATCTCAAACTTTATATTAAACACGTCTTGTACTTTAGCATGAATTTGTTAGCAGAAGGTGGTTTATATATTGAAGCTGGTTTAAAAATGATTTACAAATTTTTTTTATAATACAAATCTTGAGTTAAGTGTTTTTATATTTAAGTTGGATGTTTGAAACCTTGATTGAAGTATTTGGCCATATATAGGTTGGTTACATTCTGTAACGTAGTGTGTATAGATGTAGATTACATATAAATGCTGTCACGATATCAAACGTGAATAAGAGGATTCTCCTTTACAATTGCTAAGTGTTCTTGACAGATTTGCAGAGCTCTCAACATTTATTGAAAAACAAAGAGAAAGACATCATAAAAATTTTGAGATTGATAAAAAAAATCTGGTCTGAGAGTTGGATTAATGATAAAGACACGTGTAGTTCCGGATGCCACTTGAGAGACCATCCCGATTCTCCATGATGGAGCCTCAACAAAATATCAAGCCCTCCCTTCGTTTTAATATAAATTGGTGACTGCAACTGATCTATTGATACATTTTTCTGCATTGAATCTTCCCTCTTACTTAATTCATCCTCTTTAATACTTTTTCAAGCGATTCAACTGTTTCTAAAGGGCATCACTAAGCTGCCATTGGAATCATCTCAGGAACTGGTTCCTTCTTATCAAGGCTTCTGATGAAGGAAAAAAAATCTGATAAAGTACCTCTTAATTAACCTCCACAATCAACAGAGTTCTCATAAAAAATCACAGGAACTGGTGCATTCTTCAGGATCTCTTCTGAAACAGATCAATGAATAAAACATGCTCCATCCACTATGAAGCAAACGGCTTCGTGGTTCACCTGCCAATATCAAAATCAGAATCAAAAACATCAACCATCATAGAACGCTTATGACATAAAAAAAAATCTACAAAACATAAATAAAGAAAGATACTCAATAATTTGTTTCCTATATCATGGAAATATGTATGGAACGTCACTCATTGGCAAGAAAAATCTTTGCAACCAACTCTTAATAGGAAGATTGACCCGAGATCCGAAAAAGAATCAAAAGGATGAATTAAAGACAATCTTAGAACAAAATTTGGGAAAATAATTTTTGGTTTATATAAACACCAATCTAAACACATAAAACCAAACGTGTGACTTTTGTCTGAAAGATCAAGGTTTTGCAGAAGGAGTGCACCTGGAATCTTGGGGGAGGAGGAGGAGGCGCCTCTTTCTCAACTGCATTCTCGTCCTGCTGCGAGAGAAACAGAAACAGATATCAGCTTCTTGAAGAATAAGATCATCATCTTATACTTGGCTAATACAAAAGAATTGGAAACAAATTCTATAAAATTGTTCTCGTCCGTGTCTGACTCTGCATATTAAATCATAGAACAAATCTATTGTTAGCTGACAATCCAAGACTTCTACAACAAAACTTTTCAAGGAAATGAGAGAAATATGCCTTTAAATATACATTAATAACTAGACAAAGAAGCTTGATGAAAGATCATAGAGGACATATATTGTTGAGTTGTTTTGTTAAATGGTTGTCGTTGACGTGACCTAATCATCAAAGAACGATAAAATTAAACAAAATAAATAACTCCTTGCAGAAGACATATATTTTCTTTACTGTCTTCAGGAGTTGAGAGGATGAAGTTCTAGGGGAAAAAGGTTACCTTTTAGAGGAGCAGAGACACCGCCTTGGAAAGGAATAAGCCACATTCAAGCGTGCTCGAAAGGGGTGATGGAGTTAAGGAATATAATAAAGGCGATGAATCAATAACTTGTAACGTTTCCGTTAATTAGCAGAGAAGACAAAACGTCGCTGATTGAAGATTCACAAAGCAATTCCTCACGTGGATTGAAATCTGGAAACTCTATGGCTGGTTTCAGAGTACTAAGGAGAAGACTCTTGGATTCAAGGACTGAAGAAGAACACGAACCCTAAAACTCAGTTTGTTGGTCTCATCTTTTGGTATTAGAGTTTCCAGCAGGCGAAGGGTCTTTGGACCGCCAAACATAACGACGTCGAGCCCAATCAAAGCCGGATAATAGAAATGAAGATACAATAAGTTTCATTCAGCGGAGACATAATTGTCTGAGTCACATTGATGATGTGGTAGCAGCATAAATGGGAGGATCCAAACTCATCTTTATATATAAAGATAAACGTTGAATTGTAATGCGACTGCAAGAAAAAAGTTATTAGAGAGCATTGGAAGCAAGGAGTGAAGCGATAGTGAAATCTTGTGACTGTTTCTGCTGTCACTGTTTATCTTTTCCTTTTCTAATTATTAGTATTTTTTTCTTTTCTACTTTCTGTTCTGTTAAAATAATTGTTAGTCCGTTATAATTGATTAAAATAATTTATTATATATATATATATGTTTTTTTTTTCGTTTTGGTCAAACAAATTCATAAACAACCCAAAAACCAAAGAGGAACCTAATCACGTCTATTAGTTGTGGTGGTCATTCTCCTGCCAAAACCTAAGCCGGTCACCACGTCCATCTCGTGTGTCCACTACCTTTCTATTTCATAAATTCATTTTGTGTACATATATCATTTTCCTGATTACTCAAACAATTTATATAAATGGATTCAAACACTCTTTAGAAAGTATGCCTATTTACAATTTCTTTTGTTATGAAAAGGGGAGCTGGAAAAAAAGTATTGTTTATCATAGCATAAATTCACAATAATCCACCATTATTTTTATTCATTACTATATACCCCTTTTAATAATATATTGTGACAGAGTTAATAATAACTTATTCTCAAACTAATTTTGGATCTCGAAAATGAGGTTTCTTTCGTACTTTGTCAAATTATTTTAGGCGACTAACATAAGAATGTAATTTCAAATGCCATTTAATGTATGCATTTATTTATACCATAAAATTATGAAATGGGAATGATAGAATACATCATTGGTTCTTATACATAATGTCATAACATCAGTATTTATTAAAAAGTAGTTAATGTAGTTTAAAGTGTTTCTTTTATAATCGGGTAAATAATAAGTCAAATATCAAATAAAGAGTAAGATTTATTTTTAAAAAAGTGGTAAACAATTTATTAAATATTATTTTCAACTACAAACGTTCAAAGTGCCTTATATGTAATTTATAATGTTTTACGCCTCTATTCCTCTAGAATGTTTATGTTCTGTAAATTTTTATGCCATAGCATATTTTGTTTGAAGTAGTAGAACACAATATAGCGTTGGCTGCGTAATCGTGGGGGAAAGAGGCGTCTACAAGCAATACAATGCTTGGTTCACATGTTACAAAAAAAACCCATAATTTGTATTTTTTTTGTTTAAAAGAATAATAAAATATACCTTAAAAAGAGGGAAAGAAAAGATGCCTTGGAAGTCACTTGCTTTTCGTGAATGAAAGGCAACCATGAACACAAACCACTTGCTTACTCAAACTATTCTTACTTCAACAAGTAGATCATCTAACTATCACACAACCCTTTACTTAACTCCTACTATTATTCCTTCTTTTTCATTATAACTTGTACATTTCATTTTCCTCGTATTAAATAAATCAACTGAAATTTAATTTGATTCAGTTTTTGGAAATGATTCCAATTCAACAATATAGTAATAGAAGAATTCACAAATATGATATCATGTAACTAAACATTCAACTTAATTCAAACAACTAGTAATGACAATCTATTAACGCTGGTGTGGTTGAGAACACTATCCCTTGAAACTTGGACTCTCTTAGATCGTCTTCTGGTGCCGGTAGATTAAGATCCAACGGTAAATATTTCCTCTGTTCAATGTAAGAGCTCAAATTCTCAGTCTCTTCCTCTGTACTGTTTCTGCTAACCTCAGTGGTAGCGACCGGTATTACCGCACTAGTGGCTGTCCTGTGCCGCCTCATGTGACCGCCGAGTGCTTGTCCCGAAGTGAACTCAGAACCGCAGATCGAACACTCGTGTACTTTGTTTGCCTTGCTGATGATGACGTTACTTGACTGCGAAGCTAGGGATGAACCAGACACTTTGAGATGACATTTTTGTCCTTCCTCTGACCCACTAGACGTTGCCTGCATCGGGGGCAGTTTAGTCTTTTCATCTATCGACACTCTAGGCTTCTTATGGCTCGCCCTATGTCCACCGAGAGCTTGGAACGACGAGAACGTCCGGTTACATGTTTTACACTCGTAGACGTAGAAACTCGAATTCTCTGCCGACGAAAGAATTTTGCCGGTTTTTCTCGAATTCTTGAGATCCGGCGATAGAGCCGCTCCGCGCGCAAGCATGATGAGACAAATCGCCATGTCTTCCTCCTCTTCGGTACAATCAGTTGTGGTTACTGGAGACGAAACCACCGAGTTGTATTCATCGAAAACTGTTCTTCCCCCGCCGCCATCCCCGGCCGATGAGCTTGTGGAGGTGATGGTGGTAGCCGCCGCCACCAAAAAGGCCGACGACAATGTTCTCTGTCGCTTCGTACGCTTACCCTTTATGATTTGCGTCTGGTCACTACCAACCTCGTGATCTTGACGCATCATGATTATTAACACTAGATATAGTAACAAGAGAAGACAGGCCGATTCAAGAAACCAATCAAGAACACAAACCTAATTCAAGAAATTTCGAAATTACGATAAGAAGAAATTAGTTTTTTTTTTCTTTTTTGGTGTTTATTATGTGGAGTGAACTAACGAGAGAGAGAAGAGAAGAGAAGAGAGGCAGTGTGGAAGATGATGGTGGGGCTGCTTATTTATATATATAACAAAGGGAGAGGTTATAAGGTTGGTGGTTGTTAATCTTTTTGGTTTACTCCACGAAATTTTTTACACATATCGATCCACTTTACATTATTATAATATTTCCAAAACAACCAATAACATTTTGACTGTTAACGCTGCTGTACACATGACCTGACACTGCTGCATTTCTCTGCCAAATTCCTTCAAAAAATTAAATCAACTAAATTTCTATTAATGATGATGGCAAAATAAAATAAATCTCTGTCTTTTTTTCTTCTTTCTAGTTTATGTTTTGTTGTATCTACTGCATTTCTCTGCCAAATTCCTTAAAAAAATGTAATCAACTAAATTTCTATTAATGATGATGGCAAAATAAAATATATCTCTGTTTTTTTTTCTTCTTTCTAGGTTATGTTTTGTTGTGTCTACTTTTAATCCATATCTTCTAATAAATATTATCTTCTCCTAGATCTATGTACCAGAAGTCAACCCTTCGTGACGTTTTATTTTTATTTGTATTAAATTAGACAGCTTCTAGTACATTTTTTTTGTCACACGCTTCTTCTAGTACATTTTTTTTTGAATTATACATCGATTTCTTTGACTCCATAGAAATAGTTCAGACTAGTCACGACTAGTCACGTGTTACCACGTATTTGTCCTCTATCTCTGGCGATCCCGAAATATTAATTTCTCAGTGACCAGGATTCGAATCCAGGTGACGGAACTCACAGCCGTGAACCCTTTAAAGAACAAACATATTTATATAACTGCTTAGACTAATCAAATTGTTAGATCTTGAATCATTCTTAGCTGCATAACTAACAGAGATGTATTATTATGCTTAGTGTATTAGTTCCAAATTATTTAATTTTATTCAAAGCAAAAATAAAAGTAGGAAATAAAAAGGAAAGTGAAACCCGTGAAGGGTTAACCACTGGATTAGGCAAAGGTTCATTAGTAGTGTTGAGTGGCATTTAGGTCACCAGTTCACGTTTTTTATTTTTATTTTGTTTATGTTAGTGTGAACATTCAGTTCTATCAAGAAGCAAAGGTTTTACTTTCACGCACTTTAGATCCACGTCATCAAATCGACGCTTTCAATGAGAACCGAAAATGGATAAAACTAAACAAAAAAAAATGTTCACGACAGCATATAATAAGTATATACATATTGTAATGTTTGTGACGACTACATAAAAAACCTTTGATTAGTTGTTTAATATATAAGACTATCATGAAAATAATGATTCGTAGACATATGACGGATCATAATTAGGAGGCGACATGCAGTGGCCGGTGTTTGCAGGAGTAGGTGCATTCATCGGTGGCATGTTAGGCTAAGAAAAATTGTAAGCATAGTCTTTGTTATTGTGAAGAGTCAAGACCCCCAATTTTATTTTATTTTTCTTATAACTAATATATTGAATAGGTAGTTGAAAGCTAGCTAGTGATCTTGACAAAAAAAAAGAAGCTAGCTAGTGATCAACTGGGTACCTTATGATTTCATACAGTTGTCCGTAAAATAGGCATATGTAGATGAAAACTTAGAACATATTTGAAATAAAATAAAATAAAGTAAGAACTTCGAATACTTTTGATGTTTTGGAGAAAATCCGAGTGTTGTTAATGTAGATGAGTTATCATGGTGAAATTTTCATGCAAGATTTTTGACTTTACATAGAAGGGATTTTTTGTTCATATATACTACCCCCCTTTATTTCATTTTAATTGTCATATTAAATTTCTACATACAAATTAATAAAGTATTTAATTTTATATTTTTTAAAATAAAAGCATTATTATTTATATGTCTAATTATATTTCAACTAATAGACAATAGACTGTATAATATAATAAAATCATATAACATATAAATTTAATAATTTATATTTAAATTCTAAAATAACATTTATTTTAAAACGATAATTTTACTTTATAACGATAATTAAAATGAAAAGTAAGGATAATATTTATGTAACTCTATTTGACAATATCTATATCGATGTATGTTATACCAACTTGTCACTAGATAGTAGATACCAATCAAATGACTACGGTTCTGCATAGTAGATACCAGTCAAATGACTACGGTTCTGCATTAGATATATGTATATATATATATATACTCTTCAGAATATAAAATGTTTAATCTTGCTAGGAAAAAGTATTAGTAAGTATAAAATAAATGCTACCATCAAGCTACGTATATAAAAACAAACCTAGCCATTTTCTTTATTAGGCACAACAATTCAATAACACGATGAGATGATTGGAAGGAGTTCTTAATCACGTTGGGCTATTTCAAACCTTATTGTCTTCTACTGTCGTACATAAAGTGCCCCTGGCATCCTTTACCGTGGATTCCATATACAATCCTTTCTTTTGACTGTCTGTTAATTGTGTTATTGTAATCTACATAAATATTACATATACAATTTTACAGTCGACAATTCTATTTGACCTGTGAGAATTCACGTTTCATTGCATCATCTTAAACTGTTTTAAGATATATATGCCTAACAGTACTTCTTGCACCATAACGAAATCTCTTGTAATCCATTTTTTCATAATTTGTATTTTGGGAATTTGAATTTCATACCTTTGAATTGAATATAGAAGTATTAATGAACTATCAGTGAAATCGCTGGATTAAGTGGGTATATACAATTCAATATTTATTTAGTGGTACAATCAAAACTAAGGTAGTGCACGGTGACACCAAAATTTGTGTAATTCAACTATTAACCATCTTTTGTTACTATTCACACTTAACTTTTATAATTGGCATTTTAAAGATTTAGAATCATTTATGTGTGTGTTTTTCGAAACAGGATAATAATTAATGAACTGTACCTCTCTTAATAAGTAAACTGAATAAAATATCAATAAAATTTACTTCAATTCGTTATCTATTTCGATTCAAACAAAAAAAAATTGAAAAACCATAACACTGCAAAACAAAACAAATACTAATATACAATATCCTAGGCTTGGGCATTTTAACCAATATCTGAATCCGTATCCAAACCCGACCTCGAAAACCCAAACTGAAATCCGAACAAAGTAGCAAAATACCCGAACATGTATTAAATTAGGAGAGATTGGATATCCAAACCCGAACGAGTAATATCCGAATCCGAATGGATATCCGAAGATAATCGAACATATATATAGTTAACCTCTATTTGATCAAAAAAAAATAGTTAACCTCATAATTCTAGTTTATTTTTCTTATTTTATTTAAAATAGTTATATTGATGTTACACATACTTTAAGATCATATAATATACCTATAATTACGGACAGAATGATTTACTACTCACTTAAAATGTATGTCAAATTTTTTTGTTTCATGCAATAACAAAAATTAGATCCCGATTTTTTTTATAAAAAAACCAAATTAGTGTCTTTTTATTTTTAAAATGTTACCTTCAAATCTATTAATCTTTCAGTCTATTAAAAAATCAGTTAAATGAAAACTATATTTTTATATACAAGAAATTTGAGAAATGCAAAGTTTAGTTTTTTTCGAAAATCCGAACCCGATCTGAAATAACCGAACCCAAACTAAAACTATCCAAAATACAGAATACCTGAATGTGTTCTATTTAACATTCCACAAATTAAATTTCTTATTTTAGTAAAAGTACAAATTTATAAAATTTTATACAATTAGTTTAAGTTAAAAAATTATATCCATTTGATTTTGATTCGCTTAAGATTCATTAATAGATTTCTTTTGAACAAAAGGGAACGGTCACACTTAAATATTGATATTTCAATAATTGTTGTCTAAAACCGTCCCATGCACTATTCACACTTAACTTTTGCAATTTGCGTTTTTTTTAATAACAGAAATAAAAATTGCTAATGAACCATACTTCTCCATATAACTATCATTAATAGGGGTGGGACGGATCGGGTATCCGTAGAATTTAGAGATATCCGGATTCTGATCCTTATCCGGCGGATCCATGATTTTACTATCTTTATCCGGATCCGGGGTTCTCGGATATCCGCGTGTCGGACATCCTTCTAAAATTTGTAATATCCGGCGGATATCCAGATCCGGATTTGAAACCTTAAAATAAATAAAATAATAATATTAAAATATATAAAATATTAACAATAATTTAAAAATAAAATGTATACAATGTTTTAATTATTTTTATATTTGCTATTACAAATTTTATATAAAAGCTATATATACTATTATAAAATGAAAATATAATAAATAAAACTAGTTTTTATATATAGATATTAGTATTTTAAAATAATTATTAATAAAATTACGGATCCGGATATCCATACTAAAAAATTTAGATACCCGGTTTTGACGAATCCAACATTTTACTATCTGGGATCCGATTCGATCCGGATATCCGAATTTTCGGAGCGAATCCGGATAGAATCTAAGATCGAATCCGGATCTCGGATAATAATTCCAGGCCTACTATCATATACCCAGTGGCTGTGGTCGACTTCCGGTGTTGGACAACACACAATTTTGTTTTCTCTTTTTTTTTTTATGTAACTTATGAATAGAAAGCAACTTAAAAATGTTAAATTTTTAAATAAGTAGTTGACGACAAAAAATATATTTAAATAATAATTATATAATAGACGTTTTCTTTACTTTAAGTTTGTAATAAATTATGTATAATCTATTCTTAAGTTTGTCTCTTAAGTAAAAGCTTAACATTATTGTTTTCATGAATTCCAATAATTGCATTATAGTAAAAGTAACATTTATAAAAATTAAAATAGTTATTTTAGTAAAATTTGGTACTTGTTCGATTGTTCGAGTATCGATCGGTTTGATTTCAGGTTCTAAAATAGTTATTTTAGTAAAATTTAGAGAATAGGGCGGCGTATTGGTTTACTCTATAGTCTATAAACATGCTTAACTTATATGAGAGAGAGAGAGAGAGAGAGAGAGAGAGAGAGGACCGCCGCATTAGTATCAACCACCAATTACACAACTCATTCCAACCATTATTCTTAATTAATATAGGTTTACACAAATATATCAAACAATATACACGACCTAAAACGACTGATTATATATGTTTTATTCAGTCAATCGTTGTAGTCTTGTAGAAAATTTTATGGTACAAAAAGTCTATATAACGAATTCTTAAGAATGCATGTATAGTTCAGTTAAACAATTTAGTTCAATATAATTAGCATTTTAATGCTTAATTAATATACCATTTCTGCATGATATAGTTGTATAGATGATATAGACGGCTTAAGACGACTGATTTTATACATTTTACACAGTTGACTTATCGTTGTAGACAATTTATACGGTGGAAAAAATCTACAAAACCAATTAAGTAATTTATATCTCAGTAGGGTCTAGGGTGTCTTTGCACGTTGTATCTAAATACTCGCCAGCTCCTTTTGTTGTTACGTAGGAGTCTGGTATTACATGTGACAAAGCTTCCAATTTAGGATTAACTATAGAGATCTTGTTTCTACAAAACTGGATCCAACCCACTCTTTCGCTTGCTTTTATTCACTTGCTGGTTGTTGATTTCCTCTGAACTTCCAATCACAATTTGTTTTTAGTCTATACGTGGCTTTTATAAAAATGTTTATAAATTTCTTAATATATATCAAATCATTTTTTAGTTGTAACCTAATGATAAAATTAAAACTTAAAAGAGAGAAAGCTATCTAAGATACTTTCGATTGAGTTGTCAGAAGCCTAAAGTTTTCGAGCAATGTTTTAATAAGATCGTTGGTTTTAAAAAAAAAACTATGAGTTTTTCTGCACCATGCGCAGAAATATTAATTTTAAATATAATATTTTTATTTTAAAATAAACTTTTAATTTACATTTGGATATTATTTTCAAATTTTAATTTTAACATATTGAAAAATTCAAAACGTATTTTTATAGTCTTACTAGGTAAATCCGCCCTTGGTGTGAATAAACCAATGAAAAAAATATAATAAAATTTTAATTTACTTTAACTAAAAAATTGCATTAAATTCATAATTATTCTACAAAAATTTTATCCTATTTACTATTCGTTTTAGAAAATTTAATGACATATTCAATATAGCGTCAATAAAATCCCACAATTATATATGTTTTTCTTTTATTTTCGCATATTTTAACAAAACAATAATTACTTTTATCTTATTTACACTACATATTAATCTCAGATCTCAAACTTTATATTAAACACATCTTGTACTTTAGCATGAATTTGTTAGCAGAAGGTGGTTTATATATTGAAGCTGGTTTAAAAATGATTTACAATTTTTTTATAATATAAATCTTGAGTTAAGTGTTTTTATATTTAAGTTGGATGTTTGGAACCTTGATTGAAGTATTTGGCCATATATAGGTTGGTTACATTCTGTAACGTAGTGTGTATAGATGTAGATTACATATAAATGCTGTCACGATATCAAACATGAATAAGAGGATTCTCCTTTACAATTGCTAAGTGTTCTTGACAGATTTGCAGAGCTCTCAACATTTATTGAAAAACAAAGGGGAAGACATCATAAATTTTTTGAGATTGATAAAATAAAAATCTGGTCTGAGAGTTGGATTAATGATAAAGACACTGTGTAGTTCCAGATGCCACTTGAGAGACCATCCCTGATTCTCCATGATGGAGCCTCCATCGTCAATAAAAATATCAAGCCCCTCCCCTGTTCATTTTAATATAAATTGGTGACTGCAACTGATCCATTGATACATTTTTCTGCATTGAATCTTCCCTCTTACTTAATTCATCCTCTTTAACACTTTTTCAAGCGATTCAACTGTTTCTAAAGGGCATCACTAAGCTGCCATTGGAATCATCTCAGGCACTGGTTCCTTCTTATCAATGCTTCTGATGAAGGAAAAAAAATCTGATAAAATGCCTCTTATTTGACCTCCACAATCAACAGAGTTCTCATAAAAAATCACATGAACTGGTGCGTTCTTCAGGATCTCTTCAAACAGATCAATGAATAAAACACGCCCATCCACTATGAAGCAAACGGCTTCGTGGTTCACCTGCCAATATCAAAATCAAAATAAAAAACATCAACCATCATAGAACGCTTATGACATAAAAAAAATCTACAGAACATAAATAAAGAAAGATACTCAATAATTTGTTTCCTATACCATGGAAATATGTATGGAACGTCACTCATTGGCAAGAAAAATCTTTGCAACCAACTCTTAATAGGAAGATTGACCCGAGATCCTGAAAAAAGAATCAAAAGGATGAATTAAAGACAATCTTAGAACAAAATTTGGTAAAATAAGTTTTGGTTTATATAAACACCAATCTAAACACATAAAACCAAACATGTGACTTTTGTCTGAAAGATCAAGGTTTTGCGAAGGAGTGCTCTGGAATCTTGGGGAGGAGGAGGAGGCCTCTTTCTCAACTGCATTCTCGTCCTGCGAGAGAAACAGAAACAGATATCAGCTTCTTGAAGAATAAGATCATCATCTTATACTTGGCTAATACAAAAGAATTGGAAACAAATTCTATAAAATTGTTCTCGTCCGTGTCTGACTCTGCATATTAAATCATAGAACAAATCTATTGTTAGCTGACAATCCAAGACTTCTACAACAAAATTTTTCAAGGAAGTGAGAGAAGTATACCTTTAAATATACATTAATAACTGGACAAAGAAGCTTGATGAAAGATCATAGAGGACATATGTTGTTGAGTTGTTTTGTTGATTGGTTGTCGTTGACGTGACCTAATCATCAAAGAACGATAAAATTAAACAAAATAAATAACGCCTTGCAGAAGACATATATTTTCTTTACTGTCTTCAGGAGTTGAGGGGATGAAGTTCTAGGGAAAAAATGTTACCTTTTAGAGGAGCAGAGACACCGCTTGAAAGGAATAAGCCACATTCAAGTGTGCTCGAAAGGGTGATGGAGTTAAGGAATATAATAAAGGCGATGAATCAATAACTTGTAACGCTAATTAGCAGAGAAGACAAAACGTCGCGATTGAAGATTCACAAAGCGATTCCTCACGTGGATTGAAATCTGGAAACTCCATGGCTGATTTCAGAGTTCTAAGGAGAAGACTCTTGGATTCAAGGACTGAAGAAGAACACGAACCCTAAAACTCAGTTTGTTGGTCTCGCTGCCTTTGGTATTAGAGTTTCCAGGCGAAGGGGTCTTTGGGCCTGCCAAACATAACGACGCCGAGCCCAATCAAAGCCGGATGATAGAGAAATGAAGATACGATAAGTTTCATTCAGCAGAGACATAATTGCTGTGAGTCACAGTTGATGATGTGGCATCCCATGTGGCATAACTTAGGAGAGATTTAGACTCATCTTTATATATAAAGATTTTAATTTGGTTTAACTATTTCAATTTGATTTTATTTAAATTTTAATAAATTAAAATTACATTTTATACAAAAAAATTAATTATATTATATTATATTTTATTATTATTTATTTTAAATATATCTATTATCGTCTAGATAATATATATATTAAATATGTGGATGTTAATTTATTAATTAACATGATGAACAAATAAAGTTAAATTAAATTTTAATCAGTTAGCTACCAAAAAATATTCGATTAATATTTCTTTAATTCTGAATTTGTTGATGCGCATTTACAATTAAATTTGGTAAAATGTATATATTAATAAAATATAATATATATAATTTGAAGTAAAAATTATAGAGAAATATCCTAGGATAACCCTGAATTTTTTTGTCACAAATATGGCCTCTAAGGATCAAAATGACCAAAATATTTCATTAAAAAAAATAAATATACAATTATATTCATAGGATTAACTAATTCTTTTTTTTGTTAAAACATGGTTAACTAATCTAGACTTAGTGTTTATAGTTAAGCGATGAGATTTTGAGAGTGAATTTAAAATTTTTAAAATAAAAAATAAATATTAAAAATTTAAAATATAAATTTTAAAACAGTTGCAAAAATCATTTTCAAATTTCAAAACGAAAGTTTGTAAAAAGAACTTTTCAAAAAATTTTGTAATAAAAAGTTTGAATTTGAAAACATATAACTGAAACTATAATTTTATTTATTTATTTTATTTATTATTTATCTGTATTTATATATCTAGGATATAAAGTTCTTTTCTTACTTTAATGAAATCTATTTTGGTCATTTTTTATTTAGAAATTTCTTCTATGACAAAAACTTAAAATGATCTATTTGAGAAAATTGACCAAAATCATATTTGTAGTTTTAGTTTACTTTTATTAGTGTAATATATATATATATATATATATATATATATATATATATATATATATATATATATATATAAATTTAGTAGTGATATATGAGTTATTAATATATTTTCACAATTTTGCCGAAAGTAAATATGTATAAAGAAAGTTAACCATTTCGTATGGTAATTAGTATCGGGTTGTATATCAGTCAAAAAGAATCTGCAAGCGAGAGGGTTGCAAGGAGATATATGTTGTGCGCGATACGGAGCTACAGAGGAATCAATAAACCATGTGTTTTTATTTCCTCCAGCGCGTCAGGTTTGGGTTCTTTCACAGATACCTTCAAATCCAGACATCTTTCCATCTCAGGCACTCTTTACAAATATAGATCATTTATTTTGGAGAGTGGACCCAAAAATGGATGATCACCAATTTGCTTGGATTTTATGGTACATTTTGAAAGAAAGAAATAACAAGGTCTTTAGTAATCTGGATGTAGATCCCATGGATACACTCAAATTGGCAGAAACAGGATCTACACTCTAGGCAGAGGTACAAATTTTGAACACACAAAGGACGGTGCAACACGAAGAAGTGGTCAATTTATCGACAATGCCAGGGCGATGGTGCTTTACAGATGGTTCGTGGAAGGATAACGATGTCTTCTCAGGCCAAGGCTGGTATAGTACTTTACCAGGTTTTGATAGTTTGATGGGTGCAAGGAACGTCCGAGCTAGTCTTTCACCCCGTCATTCGGAGGTAGAGGCTCTGATCTGGGCAATGGAATGTATGAGAAATTTACGGTAGTTACGGGTCACGTTTGCAACGGATTGTTCTCAGTTGGTGAAGATGGTGCCGGAACCAGAAGAATATCCTGCTTTTGAAAATTATTTGAAAGATATAAAGGCCCTGCGAGAAATCTTCCTTAGCTCAGAGATTATTCATGTACCAATAATGTAGAATTTTAAGGCAGACAGTCTAGCACGAAGCGTCAGGATACAACCGTCTTTCGTCGTTCACATAGATGCGGAGCTACCACTGTGGTTTACAGAGTCAGTTTGAGTCTGTTGTTCTAAGTTGATGTCAAAAAAAAAGTTAACATTAATGATGATATATGAATTAATAGTTGTCAGATTTAAAAATTCTAATCAAAAACTATAAATTTTTATATGAAAAATTGTATATGTCACAATTAAATTAATATCATGTTCTATTTTTTGTAAGTTATATTATCTTTTCTTGTTAAAAAAGAATGTGGTAATGATATGTGTCAAATCAATTTAGAAATAATGTATAGGGGAAAAGATCCGGTGTAACTCATTTTAATTGCATGTCTACCATGTTTGTATGAGTAACAGCAATATGGGCCTCACCGTAATGGCCCATCAGTGTGGTGAAACATCAAGCCCACGTCTTCCTCTGATTCAAAACAGAGTAAAGACAAAACAGAGCCGTTGCTCTGTGTACGGTGAAGAGGAGCTAGCGACGAGGAACCGTTTTGATACCTTATCCAGACTGGTCAATGTCGAGTCATAGACAGGCTGGCTAAAGGATAAGGTTGTGCTAAGGATCTAGATGGTTCTCATGAAGTTGTATATAAACACTGGTTTGTGTTCTTTGTAAAGCATCCGAAAGTTATAATAAAATTGAAGTAAAAGTTCAAACTTTGTCAAGTTTCTATATGGTATCAGAGCCATTGTAAGCTCTCACAGGCAAATCAATGGCCGATCCACCGTATCCGTTTCCCAGTAAAGTCCATGTCGTTAGCTCGGTCACGTTGAAGCTTAATGACAGCAACTACTTGCTATGGAAGACACAGTTCGAATCTCTTCTCTACAGTCAGAAGCTCATTGGGTTCGTCAATGGTGGAGTTGTCCCTCCAGAAGCTACACGACAGATTGAGAATGGCGGTGTCGTCACGACAGAGCCAAATCCTCTACATGCGTCCTGGTTCTGCTCTGACCAACTTGTCAGGTCTTGGCTATTCGGGACGCTGTCTGAAGAAGTCCTTGGTTCCGTACACAATCTCTCCACGTCACGGGAGATTTGGCTGTCTCTTGCTGAAAACGTCAACAAGAGCTCTCTGTCCCGAGAGTTCTCTCTTCGCAGAAATCTTCAACTCATCTCCAAGAAAGGTCGCACCTTGGCTGAGTATGGTCGCGAGTTCAAGGGTATATGCGACGCTCTCAGCTCCATTAGAAAGCCAGTAGACGAATCTATGAAGATATTTGGCTTCCTTAATGGTCTGAGCCGTGAGTATGATCCAGTGACAATTGTGATACAAAACTCCCTCTCCAAGTTCCCTCCCCCAACGTTTAACGACGTCATCTCTGAGGTGCAAGCCTATGACACCAAACTGAAGTCCTACGATGAAACTGCAGCTCTATCAACTCATCAAGCCTTTCAAACGCAGCAAGCAGGCTTCAATCCAAATGCACCTCAGTACAACCCTAACTACAGAGGGCGTGGTGGTCACTCGAATAGAGGAAGAGGAGGATACTCTAGCAGAGGACGAGGCTTTGTGCAGCATCAAGCTCAACCAGGAAACAACAACAACCGCCCCATCTGTCAAATCTGTGGTCGCGTGGGTCACACTGCAGTTAAATGCTACAACAGGTTTGACAACAACTACAATGGTGCTGTCAACACTCAAGCTTTCGCCTCTCTGCAAGTGGCTGATCCTAATGGAAAAGACTGGTTCCCTGACTCCGGCGCTTCAGCTCACATCACTGCATCACCAGCAAATCTTCACGCAGCAGCAACATACAACGGCACAGACACGGTCATGGTAGCTGATGGAACGTACCTCCCTATCACTCATGTGGGCTCTGTCACTCTCTCTAATCCATCAGGTACTGTCTCTCTCAATGATGTGCTGATATGTCCCGAGATTCGGAAATCGTTACTATCTGTCTCCAAACTGTGTGATGATTATCCGTGTGTTGTATATTTTGATGCTTCTAAAGTGTGTGTGATTGACTTGGAAACTCAGAGAGTAGTGTCAAAGGGACCACGTCATAATGGTCTATATGTGTTGAAGAATCATGAAGTGGAAGCTCAGATTCGAGACATTGCGTGCTGATGCAGACGCTTGGCACCGATTGGGACACTCCAACTATCAGATTCTTCAACAACTCAGAAGCAACAAGGAGATTTCAGTGAATAAGAGTAACATCAACCCTATTTGTGAGCCTTGTCAGATAGGGAAATCGTCTAGACTTCAGTTTTTTTTCTTCAGATTCTCGTGTTTCTCAACCCTTAGATCGAATTCATTGTGATCTTTGGGGGCCTGCACCTGTTGTATCGAACCACGGTTTCAAATATTATGTTATCTTTGTGGACGACTACTCGCGTTTTACTTGGTTTTATCCTCTGCAAGCAAAGTCCGACTTCTTTGCTGTCTTTAAAGCCTTTCAGAAGCTTGTCGAAAACAAGTTTACAACCAAGATAAAAGTATTTCAAAGTGACGGTGGTGGAGAATTCATGAGTCATGCTCTAAGACAACACTTTCTTGACAATGGCATTCATCATCGCATCTCTTGTCCACACACTCCTCAACAAAACGCAAAAGCAGAGAGAAAACATAGACATCTGGTTGAACTTGGACTCACAATGCTATTCGACAGTCAAGTCCCACTCCAATATTGGGTCGAAGCGTTCTACACTTCCACCTATATCTGCAACAGGCTACCGAGTAAAGCTCTTGCAGAGAAGAGTCCGTTTGAAGTCTTACAGAACAAGAAACCGGATTATGCCTCTCTACGAGTGTTTGGAACAGCATGCTATCCTTGTCTTCGAGCTCAGACACAAAACAAATTTGATCCAAGGAGCTTGCAGTGTGTCTTTGTTGGCTATCACAACCAATACAAAGGTTATAGATGCCTTCATCCTCCGAGTGGAAAAACATTCATCAGTAGACACGTTGTCTTTGATGAAAGTGTCTACCCGTTCCGAAGTCAATACAGACATCTGGTTCCTGCTTACAAAACGCCGCTGATGAATGCTTGGCAATCTATTCAATTGCCGACCTCTGTTTCTACTCCTCAAAGCCCTATATCTCAATCTCTTCTGCCATCTCTGCAGTCAGTAGCCCCTCCTCCTGCTGAACCTGTGGTGATCGAGGACAATCAGCCAGTACCTCAAGCAGTGTCTCCACCTCCCTCTCCGCCTCCTACTGTACCAGTAGATAACACCCACACCATGACTACTCGTTCCAAGGCAGGCATACACAAACCCAACACTCGGTATGCATTACTTGCATCCAAGTTCTCAACTGTAGAACCAAAATCTATATATGAAGCGATGGCTCATCCTGGTTGGAGATGCGCAATTATGGAAGAGATTGGGAGAGCTCATATGTTAAATACATGGACGTTAGTTCCAAGAACTGATGAGATGAACGTTATTGGATCACAGTGGTTCTACAAAACAAAACTGAAACCAAATGGTGATGTGGACAAGCTCAAGGTTCGTTTGGTAGGCAAAGGCAATCATCAAGAAGAAGGATTAGACTACCTTGAGACTTTCAGCCCAGTGGTCAGAACGGCAACTATCAGAATAGTACTGAATGTTGCAGTCTCAAGAGGTTGGAGGTTGAAACAGCTGGACGTATCAAACGCATTTCTTCATGGGGAACTTCAGGAACCTGTGTACATGACCCAACCGCAAGGTTTTGTAGACAAAGACAGACCTGATTATGTCTGCAAACTTACCAAGGCCCTTTACGGTCTTAAACAGGCTCCAAGGGCGTGGTTTGATACATTCAGTGGGTTCCTGATTCAGTTTGGCTTTATCTGCAACAAATCTGATCCCTCTCTGTTCATCTATCATCGCAATGACAGAAATATGGTGCTTCTTCTGTATGTAGATGACATTCTCCTAACGGCTGATGACGAGAAGCTAATGGATGAACTACTTCACCAACTGAACACGAGGTTCCTGATGAAGGATATGGGTTTTCCAGAGTACTTCTTGGGCATTGAAATAAAACAAACCCCTGAAGGCCTCTTTCTTCATCAAACATCTTATGCAGAAGATATTCTTCATCAGACAAGCATGTCTACATGTAATCCTATGCCAACGCCTCTACCAGCTACGCTAGATACTCATCAAGATGATCCTTTCCCTGAACCTACTTACTTCAGAAGTGTTGCTGGAAAGCTTCAATAACTAACGATCACCCGCCCAGACATTCAATTTGCTGTCAATTTTGTCTGTCAGAGAATGCATGAACCGACAACAGGGGATTTTGCCTTACTCAAGCGGATCTTGAGGTACATTAAAGGCACAAGTTCCATGGGAATGCACATACGTCGTCAGTCGTCTCTGATACTCTCGCTTCGTGATGTGACTGGTCGGATGTAGAGAAACCAGCGCCAACAACTGGATTCTGCACTCGATTGATCAAATCTCATCTCGTGGTCAGCAAGACGCCGTGACACCGTCTCGTGCTCATCTATCGGGCGAGTATCGTGCTCTCACAGCTACTGCTCATGAAATATCATGGCTATCTTATATTCTCCGCGATCTAAAAGCTCACCAACCTGATCCTACTGTGCTTCAGTGTGACAACCTGTCTGCGGTGTATCTCAGTACCAACCCAGCCCTTCACAAACGGTCGAAACACTTTGAAAATGACTGGCATTACATCGGGAGCAAGTAGCTCGGGATACATAGAGACACAGCATATTCCGGCGGATCAACTCGCAGATATATTTACCAAACCCTTGGCTCGACGTGCGTTTGAAGAACTGAGACACAAGCTTGGCGTTGTCTTTGCTCCCACGCCAAGTTTGCGGGGGAATATGAGTAACAGCAATATGGGCCTCACCGTAATGGCCCATCAGTGTGGTGAAACATCAAGCCCACGTCTTCCTCTGATTCAAAACAGAGTAAAGACAAAACAGAGCCGTTGCTCTGTGTACGGTGAAGAGGAGCTAGCGACGAGGAACCGTTTTGATACCTTATCCAGACTGGTCAATGTCGAGTCATAGACAGGCTGACTAAAGGATAAGGTTGTGCTAAGGATCTAGATGGTTCTCATGAAGTTGTATATAAACACTGGTTTGTGTTCTTTGTAAAGCATCCGAAAGTTATAATAAAATTGAAGTAAAAGTTCAAACTTTGTCAAGTTTCTATAGTTTGTACTATGTTAAATCAGTTCATTTCAAAAGCATCACACGAATTTAGGTTTTGTACATATTGGTTCATCATTATTACACTTTCGTTAGTGCGGTTTTTGTTGATGCTTATAACAACTAAATTTTCAAAAATCAGTATTGACTTCTACTTACAAAATGTGACTAAAAAGCTACATAAACAGACATAAACATACATGTATAGGCAGGGGCAGACGTACAGCGAGATGTACGGGGTCACATGCCCCCGTCTTCCTGCATCAGTCCCTGCGTACAAGGAAATAGGAGAAAAAATATTTAGATATATCAAATTTTAAATGATAATAAGGTGAAAAATGGGTGGCATACCAAATAGTAGAGAAATTATTTATATAAGAGGAAGAGGAGAGTGGTGGTGGAGCTTTAACACATTGTTTATATCTAAAAAAAGATTGTCCAAGAGGAGTGGATAGACACAACGCAACACAACACAACACAACACAACCCCTTCCCACACTTCAACACTACACCTACAACTCACTCTCACTACTCACTCACTCCACTTCACCACACACTTCATAACTAGCTGTTTCATCTATGTATTTCAACTTTATTTATTATATTTCACACTGTTCATTTTTATTTTATTAATATTACCAAATTCTTCAAACTATAGTTTGTATCATCTTTTTCTGCAAAATGATCATCGTTTTGGTTAACTATGCTTTTGGGTTAACTTGTTTAGTAGTTAAAGTAATGATTACTTTATTGCCGTTTATATATCAACACTTACAAATTAAAGCGAAAGTTCTAATGAAAACGAGACCACTTTGTTATATTTGATCTAATGCAGGAATATTGTTCATAATTAACAGTTCCATAAGATAAAATCCAATTGTCTTTATCTCTGAAAAGTTAAATTATCTACCACTACTCCAGGGTAGGGCTGGACATTTTATTCGTTCAATTTGATTCGATTCGTTATTCGTTTCTATTCGATCCGAAAAATCCGAATATCTGGCAAATCACAAATACTAAAAAAATTAGAGACGAATATCCGATCCGCTCTGATTTTTATATAAATAATTATATATCTATAGTTAAATAGAGTTTTAAAAGTATATTCTTATATAATTTTATTTATAAAATTACTTATAAAATATAAGATGAAGACAAGAATTATAAGATCTTTATAAAAACTACAATTCTTCTTAAAACATTTAATTTATAAAAATTTTATGAATATTTAAGAATTTATAAATAAACAGTTTCATTAATATTTTACTTTATCTTTTATAAGAACAAATTTGTATAATATTTTCAGATTTACTTGTATTAAACATAGTAGAAAAGGTATCCGTAAATATCCGTGAATATTCGCAAATATCCATAAATTTTCCGGATATCTGTAAAACCGAATATCCGTATTTTTTCGAAGCAAAACAAATCGGAAAATCAGATATCCGTGAAATTCGAAGCAAATCACAAATACTGAAAAATACAGTAATATTCGATCCACACACTTCATAACTAGTAGACTATATCATCTTTGTCTCTCTTTTTTTTTTGCAACTGATTTTATCATCTTTGTCTTTTCTAAATACTTTTTAAAATTATTGATTTAAATAATATATATAACTGAAAATGTAGGATGATTACTTTGCCATCGATCAGTTTGTATACTCTTTCTGAAAGATAAGGAGCACATCAATGTCAGAACCTAATATTTATATGTATTTATATACTTGACAGACACCTAATATAAATAACAGAAAGAGAAATATAACTTAAAAGGAATAAAAAGATACATAAAGAGGATGGTATAATGCAGCTAAAATCCAAGAAAAATAATGGCTACTTGTTGAGTCTTGAGCGTTCGTATCAAATACAATATGTGTGGGTGAATATTCATGCATATGCAATGTCCCTGTGCACTATATGTATATGTGAATTTGTATATCTCTCATGTAGTTATCAAACTTAGCTAGAACTATATCTATCCTGATTGCCAAAAGAAACTATATCTATCCTATTAAAAGCTTTTATTGATTGTCAGTAAACTACCCATTTTGTAACTACTTCGTATCAAGGGTTTGAGGGGTTTGAGGTTTAGTGATTTTGTGATCCACAGCTTAATGATAAAATTGGACAATCTGCTTTAGTAATTCTTATCAGTCTATTCTTTTCCTGCAGTTTTTTTTTCACATAATGTTAATCATTAGAAACGAATAATAACATACATATTTAGATTGTTACAAAACAAAACATAGTACATAATTAGAATTGTTTCTACTTTGATTAACCTGTTTTTCTATTGAAAAAAGAGTAACCTCGTCTTTATATTAAAGACATAGTGAACTCGTAAATGATAATGTACTATTTTCAGTTTCTTAATTTTTGACAAAGCGCAAGATTTTCTACGTATCGATTTGGGAAATTTAGGAACCAGAAATTAATATCCGAAACTCTTGAAACCCTTAAGTAGAAGTCACATCGTTTGTGTCAGAAATATCAACTTCTCTTTATCATTCCATTTTTAGGAAAACATCTGGTCTGGCATCTTGTTCTCACACAATGAATCAGCACACACAAACGTTTAATAAGATATTGCTCTTCTTATTAATCTCTTAAGGAAACTTTCACAAAACCTTAAGCTCATAAAACACAACACCCACGTCAATGCCCTTAACTCGACATTGATATATATATATATATATATATATATATATATATATATATATATATGAATACTTATCTCCTAATCCTAATAGTAATCACCTATAAAGATAACTCCTAACATCCATATTGATCTTTATCTCTTAAGATCTTGTTCTATTAAGATTAGGACAACTTCTTTCTTAAGTTAACTTCGAGCTTACCCCAACAATCTCCCCTCTAAGCTTGAAGTTCTTTTCTTCCACATTTTGAACGCCTATGAGTTCCCGCATTTCTTTGTACTTGGTTCTCCCAAGAGCCTTGGTTAGTATGTCAGCCTTTTGCGCAGTTCCAGGCACATGTTCGACCTCCATAAGACCCTTCTCAACACATTCTCTGAGAAAGTGATACCTTGTGTGAATGTGTTTGCTTCTGCCGTGAAACACCGGGTTCTTTGTCAAGGCTATCGCTGATCTGTTATCTATGCGTATAACTGTTCTTCCACACGGAGCTCCGAGGATTTCTTGAAGTAAATCTTGAAGCCAAATGGCTTGTCTAGCTGCTTCAGTACCTGCCATAAATTCAGCTTCACAAGAAGATAAAGCAACTGTATCTTGCTTTTGACTACACCACGTTATTGGGTTCTCTCCAAAGTAGAATATATGCCCTGTTGTGCTTCGACCATCATCAGGATCCACATTGTGGCTGCTGTCACTATAACCCACCAATGTCGTTGCATTCTTTCCTGACCTCTCAAACGTGATACCATAAGATGTAGTTCCCTTTAAGTATCTTATGCATTGTTTCAAAGCATTCCCGTGAGAATCTCTAGGACTCTGCATATCTGCTTAGCACTCCTACAGCATAAGAGAGATCAGGTCTCGTGTGAAGCAGATATCTGAAACAGCCAATGAGTTTTCTGTATCTCGTTGCATCTATCTCATTCTCCTTTTCCGACTTTTCTAACTTGAGACCAGAGTCCATTGGAATGTGCACCGCATTGCATTCTTTCATACCAGCCTCCTCTAAAATCTTCAAAGCGTATCTGTTTTGATTAAGCGTGATCCTGTTTGAGTGTTGGCTTACTTCAATGCCCAAAATAATAAGTGAGTTGACTGAGATCACTCATATCAAACGTTCTAGCCATCTCCTGTTTGAACTGATTTATCATCTTCATACATGACCCTGTGACGAAAAGATCATCGACGTATACTGCAACAAGTAGGAGCTTTCCCTCTGTTTCCTTCCTATACACCGATGGTTCTTTGAGGCAGCGAGTGAACTTGAAACCAAGCAGGATTCTGTTTAACTTATCATTCCAAGCTCTCGGTGCTTGCTTTAAACCATATAACGCTTTCTTGAGTTTGTATACCTTATGTTCACTCCCCTTCACCTCAAAACCTTCCGGCTGTGTCACATAGACCATTTCCTTGAGTTCTCCGTGCAAGAACGCAGTCTTGACATCTAAATGATGTATTTCCCAACCATTGGTAGCTGCAAGGTTGATTAGAAGTCGTATGGTCTCAATTCTGGCTACAGGTGCGAATACCTCTTCATAGTCAATCCCATATCTCTGAACATAACCCTTCGCGACGAGACGAGACTTGTGTTTATTTATGCTCCCGTCAGAATTTCTCTTCAGCTTGAAAATCCACTTAAGACCAATTGCCTTAGCACCTGGAGGAAGCTCAACAAGTGTCATGTCCCCGATCTTGAGTAGGATCGTCTGGATGGACCATTGTGCGTGGAGACGCACCAGACAGGTCATATGACCTAAAGACAAGTGTGTCATGATCCAAGAACGTGGTTAAGGGAATCAGACAGCTGAGACTTAACCAAAATAGGATGGAGACAAGCTTAAAGGAGTTGGTCGAGTGTTTCGGTAGCTGGACGAGGTCTGGGCGAAGCTCGATCAGCTAGGTGAAGCTGTGATGTAGTGCATGATCAGAATGGATCATGGAAGAACTAAGTCTAGTTCTGGAAATGGACCAAGGGACTTAGAGGGATTGAATAAGATAAAGATATCAAGCTGTACAAAGTGTATCACAGCTGGGTGATGCGAGCAAGAAGCTCGACCAGCTGGACGGAGCTCACTTGGAGCTCAAGTAGAGTGTGTCAGCTCTCTGAGATGGATGGACTAGCTCACTCAGCTGGGTCAGCTGGGTATCAGCTCAACTCAGCTTGACTGAGTGTTCGGGTCTCGGGCAGTTGGGCCGGGTCCGGACAGTGGTCGGGCCATGTGGGCAGCCATGTGTGCCGCTGGGCTGGTGGGCTCTTGGGATGGGGCCAGGAGCTTGGTATTCTGTTTGGGCTTGATATGGACATGTCCAGGAGTAGTTTGAAGAGCCCAGGACGTCCAGGTAACTGCCATAGGCGAATGGGTGTGATCTGGACCATTGATGAAATCAATGGCCAGAAATGAAACCGAAGGGATGCAATGGTTAGAAGTAACCATTCCTTCTTCTATATAAGGCAGGCCAGTCTGTCCCTTTACAGGCATGCCAGGCATTCATTTTACACCCTGAAACACAAAGCAAAACCATAGAAAAACATGGAGATGGTCGGATTCAACAATCCAAGACAGAGATGCAATCAAAGGCAGCAAAGAGGCAGTTTTGGTGGGCAATCATGGGGAGGGTTATGAACGACCCTCTGGTGAGTTTTGATTGTTTTTTGCCACGCCATGGGCTTCCTCTACATCCATAGAAGACACGCAAATAGCCAGGAGAGAAGTTGGAAGACCGGATTCCACTTCCAAGGGCAGAGATAGCCTTGAAGGCAGATGTGTGTAGAAAGGCAGTTTCATGGGCACTGAAGGGGGAAGTGATACACGACTCTTGGGTGGTGTTTGATCCTGTATGAACACACCCTAGGCTTCCTATGTGTCTTGGGGACACATGCAAATGGTCATAAGAGAATGGAGAAGGCCGGACTCCACTCTCAAAGGCATGAACAGCCTTGAAGGTGGATGCAGTGTAGAAGTGGTTTCATGGAAGATCAAGGGAAGGGATGTTGGTGCGGCCCATGGAGAGATCTTATCAATACTGGAAGTATATGATAAGGCTTGATAGAGACATGCCTTGGTGGGGCTTGGCCGAACCTGATATGGGAAGCACATGATCTAATAAGATCAAGTATAAGGTAACAGATTTATGTTTACTTTCTGGTTTATGTTTATGTCTCTTGAGGTGCGAATGAGGCCAAGTATGGCACGCCCTTGGAGACCATATATTGTGATGTATTGTAGGGATACAGGACCTTCAGGAAAGGGGCGGATCTTAGTTGATCTAATTCATCCATGTGGGATGATGGTTAGATACCACACATCGGTTAGCGATTCATGGTGGATCATGGGTGAACCGGATCTGTGGTCTTGCATTGTCTATGAATCCAGGCCGTGTCACTATGATATAGTGACCATAAGGCATGCTAGTTATCAGCCTTGGTGTTGGTAAGCTAGGTGTGAATGATTGGCTAAGAGCCATGAGAAAGAGTATAGCCAATACTAGGTGGTGTAGACCACAAGTATTGTGCTGGGTGTGTTTATACAAGGAAGGACGTGTGTGATCTGATCATGGGCAAGGATGGACGACCTGATCCCTGGATGGTGGATCAAGGTGTCTGATCTGATTGATCAAAGGATGCACCGGTGGTAAGAGCAACACTAATCAGGTTCAGTGTGACAGGGTTCCATGGCCGGTTAGGAAGTGTGAAGACTCATCAGTTCTGAATCATGTGGGGTGGTTGGTTGATTGACTTAGGATCTGATGGTCCTTGTTAGTCCATGAAAGGACTTGGTTCCAGGGGAACACACGCCTGAGACATGGTGGTACTAAACCAGGCCTTGGCCGGTTCAGTGGAACTCTCCATGGCCTTGGTTGGGCAGCTAGGTCCGGATCTCATAGTTCTGGATGGAATTGATGGGATCCGACCATGGATTCCTCTTAGTGAGGATTTATCATGATTTATCATGTGATTTGATTGGATTTATCAGGCCGGTTTGATGGTGGTCAGTTATGGCCGGTTTAGTGGGATTTGGCCAAATTCTATGTGAATTAGGCCGGTTATGATCAATCTGATTGTGGATTTCTCTTAGTGGGGAATTATCAGTATTTTTCATGGATTTTAATTAATTTTTGGAGCATGTTTGCTTGAGGTCGTTTTTGCAGCTGAAGACTTCCCGAAGGTACTTAGTCTGTGGGGATGGTTGGCTGAATGACTAAGTACCAAAGGGAAGAGTTTATGCAGGTATATGAAGAGTTGGACGAGTGGACGGGGAGCTAGGCAAAGCTACCTCGCAGCTTTATCAGCTAGAGGAGAGTAGATGGAACCTCAAGTGAAGTGGTTCAGCTCAGCTAGCTGGATGAGCTAGCTAAACAGCTAAGTCAGCTGGGACAATGAGCTAACAAGCTCCGTGGACGTGGAAAAGGTATGATCTATCAATATTGCATAGATCTAGATAGAATGGTTAGGTGAATGGAACCTCAGATTTGGTATGACTTGGTCTAGGTTCAGGATCGACCTTGGAGCTAGCTGGCAGATGTGTTTACTGACCAGTAGCTGAGGTGATCTGACCAGACAAGTGTTAGATTGGTTTTAGACCAATGGTTGGTAGATAATATTCCGCTGTGCATAAGTTGAAATGATCTAAGCTAGGAAATGACTAAGGTAGTCTTGAGCTAGGATCTGAGTTAGCCTCCGCCTATGGGCGATGTTTTAATTAAAGGGCGAAATTTTTAGAGGTTCGGTCAGGGTATGGACCGAACGACGTGAGACATCGACCGCGGCCTGAGAGGCCGGGTCGGGGTCTTACAACAAGAGTCCATGAATCGAGCTTGGTAATTGATTCTATCTCATCCTCGCATGCTCTCATCCATTCCTTGTGTTTCTTGGCTTCTTCAAAACACGTAGGCTCATTTTTCAAGCACATAAGCAAGCGTTCCCCTTCTTCTTCACTCATAAGCAACACGTAATCCTCTAAGTACTTGGGTTTACTTGTCACTCTCGTCGATCTTCTTGGACCTTCAGCTTCATGCTCATCGTTCAGATCATATTCTTCTTCACTTTCGTTATTGTCTTCTTCTTCTTGTGCTGGTTCCTTTTTCCCTTCATCAATTGCTTTCTGTTCTGTTTTACTTTCACTTATCTCATTGTCTTAATATATGTCATGATTTCCAAAAACTCCAATCGTAATCTTGAAGCTACCAGCTGTCTTGATTCGTTGCGCCTGAGCTCCAATTCCATCCTTTTGCTTCATCGAACACTACGTCTCTGCTTACAATAATCCTCTGTGTTTGTGGATCGAACAATCGGTATGCCTTGGAACCGGGTTCTGTCCCGAGGTGAACAAGCATGACCTATCATCCAGTTTCCGTAGCAGATTTGTGTCTATTTTAGCATCCCCGATGCAGCCAAACACTTTCAGGTGGCTTATGTTTGGTTTTCTTCCTCGAAGAACTTCATATGGCGTTCTGTCTTGGTAGAGAGGTAACACACTGTTTCCTTTAATCCCATACGAACTTTATATAGTCGATTCTTCGACCTTGTAGCTTTGGCAATTAACTTCCCATCTCGATCATGCATAATGAGATCTTCTCCTTTCATTCTCACATCACAACCAGCTTCTGTAGCCTGACCAAGGCTAATAATGTTGCTTTTCAGGTCTGGGATGAAGTACACGTATGTGATTTTCCTTGGCTCACCATTCCTATCTGTAAATTCTATCGTCCCTTTTCCTTTGATGTCAATGCGAGAGTCGTCGCCAAAACGTACTCTTCCTGTTATGGAAGCATCGATGGATGAGAAATAGCGCCTATCTCCACTCATGTGATTGCTTGCCCCGTTGTCGAGATACCAGACGTTGTCCTCACTGTTATTTCCTTCATACTTGCTCGGCACAATCTTTCCCTCATTCAAGTAAACCACTTCGTGCATCATAAGTTCGTCTGCTTCTTGTGTCTCATTATGCTCTGTTTCTTGTACTTCTTGCAGTTTTAACAGTTTGTCTGGACATTGAGCAACGTAATGTCGGACTTTGTCGCAGCGAAAACAGGTTATTCGACTTGCATCTCTTGTTCCATTATATGCTCCGTTGTATCCTCCGTTGTACCTTCCGCGACCTCGTCCCCTAAAGTAAGGACGTCCTCCTCTGCCTCTGCCTCTGTATTCATTATTATATTCTCGACTTTGCTGCGGTTCGGTACGTGTAGACTGTGACTCATTGCTTGCGTACATCAACTTGCTTTGATCCTCTTGTGTTTCTTCTTTCACAGCAACTCGTTCTTCGTACGCTTTCAAGCGTCCAACAATATCTTCAAACGGAGTAGTTTTAAGATTTAAGACCTGTTCCAGAGCAGCTACTATTGTAATGTATTTGTTCCGTGGCAAGCTCTTGAGAAACTTCTTAACGAGTTTAGATTCTTCTATCTCTTCTCCTAGAGATGCTGATTTAGATGATATCTCTGCAAGTCTTCCCGCAAACTCATCTATTGTCTATGTTTCTTTCATCGTGAGATGATCAAAATCAGCCATTAATGTCTGCAACCTTGCTTCCTTAACTCTTTCTGCTCCAACATGTCGAGTTTTAATAGCCTCCCAAACTTTCTTAGCAGTACCAAGTTCTCCAACTTAAAGTACGAGTGCCTCCGGTATCGCCTGAAACAATAACGCCGTTGCCATGTTGTTCTTCTTATCATCGATTGCTTCATCTTCTACGATATCCCAAACCTCATGTACCTTGAGCAAAATCTTCATCCTCATGGCCCATACCGTATAGTTTGTTGCATTGAGTATCGGAACCTTGATTGAAGACGAACCCTCTTTAGGTTTAGAGCTCGACACAACTAAATCTCCCATCGAACTGTGCTCCGATACCAATTCTTGTTCTCACACAATGAATCAGCACACACAAACGTTTAATAAGATCTTGCTCTTCTTATTAATCTCTTAAGGAAACTTTCACAAAACCTTAAGCTCATAAAACACAACACCCACGTCAATGCCCTTAACTCGACATTGATATATATATGAATACTTATCTCCTAATCCTAATAGTAATCACCCATAAAGATAACTCCTAACATCCATATTGATCTTTATCTCTTAAGATCTTATTCTATTAAGATTAGGATAACTTCTTTCTTAAGTTAACTTCCAGCTTACTCCAACATGGCACTAGACTAAAGCACATCAAATTTACAAAAAAAAATCAATATTATTTGCTATTCTAACAGAATTGTGTTATTAGAAAGGCTCCGAATGAAATGCAGAACATTTATGAGACATTTACATTATATGTTATTTTTACACTTCTTAATTATATCAAAAGACATTTTTAACTATCAACATACTTTTGTTTTTTTTAATACACTTTTCTCTTTCCAGCCTCTTAATCCACATGACAAACTCAACCTACAAAACTAAAATCTAAATAATGTTTTAGTGAAAATTAAAATTTTATACGTATGTATTTTTTATATTAATAAATTAAAATTTATATAAATATTATTTTATGAAAATAAAAATTCATTTATATAATCAGTCTCAGTATTAATTTTAATTATATTTTAAAACTTTAAAATTATAATATAAAATTATTTTTAACTTTTTATATTGGTCAAAATTTATTTTAAATAAAATACAATTAACTATATGTCATTCAATTCGTTTCATACTTGATAAATATTTACATGTTTATGAAATAATCCGCAAAAACTGAAATTGTAAAACATAACCTATAGTTCAATGTCTCAAATAGTATTGATCAACTGAATCTAGTATTTTATTTTTTAATCAGATTGAAATATATTAAATTATTTTTAATATTCTGATTTCAGTATGAATATTAAATATAAAACTATTTCTTATTTTAAATATCTTACTTTATTATTTTGCTTTAATAAGTTGAAGTATGTTGTAAATTTCATGGATATATGTTATTATGTATATGTAATTATTTAATTTTATAATTGATAAAATAGTTAATAAATAGATTAAATTATTTTATATTTATTAGTTTGTTATTAATATAATTATGTATATATAAACATTATCAAAATGTTATTTTCTATTCTGCAAATAAAAATGAATTAATATTCATTTACAATAACACTTAATATTAATTATGAATTTTTATTTTGAAAATATTTAAATAATATGTTTAAGGTAAGGTGTATATAATAATAACTAAGTTAGTTGTAAACGAATAATACAAAGTTAAATAAATGTAATGTAGATAGATATGTCCAACTATGATCTTTTGAAAGTATATTTCTTAATGATTCTGTTTTAATATTGTAGATAGAAGATATATATGAATTTTGTATATAAAAATTATCAAAATTTTATTTCTTATTCTACAATAAAAATAAATAAATATTTTACTTTAATATTTTTATTTTAATAAGTTGAAGTATGTAGTAAAATTCATGAATATATATTATTATGTATATGTAATTATTTAATTTATAATTTATGAAATAGTAATAAATGGATTATGTTATTTTATGTTTATTAATTGGTGTAGTAATTTAATTATAAATATGAATTATATATATATTAGAAGTGTTATTTCTTATTCTATAAATAAAAATGACTAAATATTCATTTATAATAATACTTAAATTAATTACGAATTTTTATTATCTAAAAGTTCATTAAAAAGAAATATATTTACATTCTAAGTAAAATATAATTAAAATGTAATATTAGAAAAGATACTTAAGAATATCAAAATCAAAACTATATTAAAAGCAACAAATGAAGGCTTTAGAAGCATGCCACATCAGTTAGGAAATTCGACCAATCATAATATATCATTTGGCCACGTCATTAAATGATGAAAATGGTATGAGCTTTCGTTTTTTGATGGGCTTGGGATGTGATTTAAATTGCTGCAGCATTTTATTGGGTTGGCTTCGATTATACCCATGGACCTAATTTTCCCTTTCATCCTCCATCGCCTTCCATCTTCCATCTCATGACTCTCCCGTTTCTCATCACTTCAGTTTAGAGGAGTAATATCCCCAGTAAAAGCTCCAATAAATATATTCTCTTCGCCTTCTCCATCGACGCCCATCAATCACGACGCCCTCATTGAATGATACTCATCCATGTCAGAGGCGGTGTTCCTCCAATTATAAATAGGTAAAGGAAATACTTCATCACTTCACCTTCTTCCTTGCTCCACAGGAGAATGGGTACTTTGTCTTGAATGATATGTTCCGATACATTGATGAAGCCACAAGAGTGCGTGGTAATTAGATTCCGGTGAATAGCAACCAAGCTCCTGTCAACATTCACCAGGGTAAGTTGAATCATGTATCTGCGTGCGTCCTTCGAGTTTCTCTTATAAGCGCTGTTAAATGTTTTTTTTGTGCCTTAGATCCACATGCTGCTCAAGACATCCCAGAAGACTTTGTTCAGGAGAAATATGCCAAGAGAATCATGGTGTTGAGCAGTCTGATGTGTTGTCCAAGAGCATTAACGGAAGTTTTCACTCCCACTGAAGAGGAACAGCTGTGACAGAAGACGCTCCTGCGCCTGGAATAGTTCATGAAGCTCCCGTTGACGTGCAGAAGGTTGGAGGGTCTGAAGTTCCAAAGAGATCTTATGCATCCATTGTAAGTAACATACCTTTGGGTTGTGTAATGTCTCCTCTTTATCAAGCTGATGTGAGATTTTGGCCAACTCTGTATGTAATCTTAATATGTAGGTGATGGTTATGAAAGAGAATGCTGCGCCGATGTCTGCTGCGAGATCTCCAACAAAGGTGGTGGAACCAAAGAGACAAGAAAGCCAAGCCACTCACGTCCCTCTACCAACACCGTTGTCTGAGAAATCAGATTCAAGAGCAAATGTGTAAATGGTAACGATCAAGACAATGAAAGAGGTAAATCCATTTTCTTTTGGCTCATGATGTTGTTAACGGTAAAGCATGCTGCGATCTTTGTTTCTTGACTTCCGTAACAGCTCCAGGTCATCCATCTATCTTAAGGGTTTGCCGCTTGATGCAACACCAGCCTTGCTCAACGTGTTCCAGAAGTTTGGAGTCATTCGGACCAACGGAATTCAAGTAAGAAGCCAGAAGGTAAGAAGACTCCCATCATAATGTAATACTTAACAGATATATTTATTATTGATCTGCACGGTAGTTATTCTTTTGAGTTTTGTGCTTTACAGGGATTCTGTTTTGGTTTTGTTGAGTTTGAATCCACGTGTTCCATGCAAAGCGCACTCGAGGTAAATAACATATGGTGTTACTAGATTAGACTCTGCTCAAACTGTTACTGAAATGTATATTTTGGGGATTTGTAGGCATCACCTATCATACTCAGTGGGCAGAAAGTAGTTATCGAGGAAAAACGATCGACGGCAAGAGGCAAGTTTGGCTTTCGACACTTAAAAAGAGGAACGAAACTCTCATGAACCTAAGAGATCTATTCATCATTCGTTGTTGAAACAGGGAATCATAGAGGACGCTCAGCGTTTGGTGTAGGAACAGGCTACAGAAACGAAGGTGGAAGGGGTCGTGGGAGCTTTGGTGGTGGAAGAGGCCGGAACGATTTCAATGGATATGGTGGTAACAGTGGAAACAACAATAGAGGAGGATATGCAAACAGAGCAAATAACGATGGTGGTGGGTTTCCGAGACGTGGTTCTGGTGGCGGAATCGATGCTAACGGAGCTACAAAACCTGTGGATGCTCCTCGCGTAAAAGAAGGTAAAATGCTTAGTTTAAGTCTTGACAAATTGTACGCCTTTTTCAAAGAACAAATTTAAAAATACTACTCAATTGTTAATCCTAATATGGGTTTTGTTGTTTATATCTACAAATGGTTTTTGTGTTGGTAGAATCAGGAGTTGATATCAATCTCTGGAACTACCGTGGACAGGTAACAGCTATCTACAGACGACTTTGATGCAAGCTCTCCACTGTCCAACAGTGGAGAGTTCCGGAGTTTGGTGGAGAAGCTACCGGAAAAGAAATTTCCGGACGGGATTCTGGATCGGGGACCGGTCAGAACCAGACACAAATAACGGTCGGAGGAGAGGGTCAAAGGAAGCGCGGGAGGACTCCGGCTGAGAAAGAGACCAAGCGGCTAAAGAGGTATCCAGTTTTTTACACTTTTTACCATTATTGTTTAGAGGGTGGTCAATAAAGGTTGGTTGTGTGATGGGGATTGTTTAGTAATTTGTGTGAATAAAAAGGATTGTTGAGGAACAGAGTTCCAGCACAGCAAGCAAGAGAGAGGAAGAAAGCTTACTTGGGTGAATTGGAAAACAGAGTGAAAGACTTGGAGAACAGAAACTCTGTACTTGACGAGAGACTTTCTACTTTGCAGAACGAGAACCAGGTGCTTAGACAAGTACGCTTTTTATCTATCCTTTTTATCTATCCCTCGCCGTTAGACTTCAAACATATCACATTGCTGGAATTAAACCATCAATTTTCAAGCCTTAGGGACCCATTCATCAAATTAAATACTAAGTAGCCTAAGATAAGCTTGAGATTAGTTCACAAATATATTTTTAGATTTCCAATGGTTCTTGGAATACGCTCATTGACTGTGATCTATGTGGATGGTTCGTTCGTGTTATGTATTTGGTTTTGCTGTTCAAGTGGTGAAGAAGATGAGAATGCAATGTTATGATTGAGAAGTTTCTACACTATTGATGCTAGCAATATTTGGAACCGAATAGAAAGCAGAACATAAGCCAGTGTATCGCACGACTGATTTGCAGTCTCTCCTTTATCCCCTCTTTCCCCAGGAACGCAGAGGTTCCTTCCCCTTATTGTGGTTACTTTTGTTATATGTGAGAAAATTTGCAGCAGGATCATGCGAATGTGACAGATGGAGAACACCATAGTTCATCTTCTTAATCCACGTAGCTTCTTTGGAAAAATCAAAGGCTCCTGGACAGTTGCAAAGTTTGCGGAGAAGCCTAGGCGACTTCTGAATTCATTTGATAGGCAAGATTACTAGAGAAGTCTCTTTCAATGAATCTAAGGCACCAAGGTTGAAGGATGAAGGTCATTGCATATAAGTGTTTGCTGAGCTTATGTGTTGGAAGATCAACCAGTTACGTATGCGCTCTCCACAGGATGGACGTTTGAATGTGCAGATTTTAAGTTGAAAATGTTGCTGGTGGTCTAACAAGATAATGGTATAAATTAGTTTCAACAGTTATATCTGTTTCCATTTACCGAACTTAAAAACATATTTGCCGAACATATGTAACTGTTTGTGGAATTAAAAATTAATAAATAATTTCATGATATTGTATCTTCGTCGTTTCTAAATAACATAAGATTGAAAACAACGTTGCTGTGCGTACTGCTATTAAATTAGAGTACCGAATCATATTTTTTCTCCGGAATATCAAACTATTTAAGTAAAATAGAATATGCTCAAGAGCTCACTAAAATATCTTTTACATGCCAAATACGAATTCGGTTTTATATGATTTTAATTTGTCCAAAAAAGAATTGTCCAAATAAAAGTTGTATATGATTTTAATATTTTGAGTATTGACAGCTACCAAATGAGTTTTTTCATCAAAATAGTAGAACTCTTTCATTCTCTCTTTATTTTTCTTCTCATTTTCATTTTGTTTGATTTTGTAATTATTATGATACTTTGATTTTTATTGTCGTTGAGATATTTTATGAGATGTTTACAAGGACCATTGATATCAATGGTTCACTATATTTTTCATC
Organism: Brassica nigra; assembly: GCA_016432835.1. Lineage (NCBI taxonomy): Eukaryota > Viridiplantae > Streptophyta > Magnoliopsida > Brassicales > Brassicaceae > Brassica > Brassica nigra. Next base: position 8,849,456 of record CM028245.1, on the reverse strand, counting down.
AAAACAGAGTTGTTCTATATAAAATTGGATCTACTACATAGTAATATATTTTAAAATTAAAGATAAAATGATCAATGAAAAATTAATGAGTTATTCTATTTATAGAGTAAGTCTATTTTTACTCCATTATACAATGAAAAACAGATTACAATTGGAGGATTTTTTACGGGAGATGCTCTAATGTAATGGGAAGAAAATTTTCAATAACCCCCATTTTATTTTTCATGTATACTTCTAAAAAGATTTTTTTCTTGGTAAGAACTTAAACTCTTAGCCACTAAATATAAAATATGAATCAAAAGATAGAATGAACAAAGGAGTTATAAAATCAACATTTTAAATTATTGAAATTTTAACCTATTTTCTTACTGTGATGTATTTTAAATAATTTATTTTGTCATTACTTTACGTTTTGCGTTCTAATAAAGTATACTTTATTTTAGTATTTATATTTATCATAGTTTCCAACGTATACTATATATTAAATATAATAACATAATATTTTAAAGTAAATTATTTTTTTTTTGAAAATAACCCGGGCGTAGTCCAGGAAAAGCTCTAGTCTTTTTTAAAAATCTTATTTTAAAAATATTTAATAGTGTGTTAAGTTAAGATGTGTATTTAGTAGTGACTAAATTAGATGTATGCAAAATAACAAAAGTTAAATAAATGTAGTGGTACAACTATGATTTTTTTTGTAAATATATTTTTAGTACTTACGTTTTAATTGTATAGCTAGAAGATTAAAACCTGATTATTTTTTCTCCTTTTCAAGTGTTTAGTTTTGTTCATCACAATAGCAGCTTGGGATAGAGGTGTTCGAAATTCATTTTAGGTTTACAGACATTAACAAAAAATATATGCTTATCATCCATTTAAAAAAACTCTGTTAAAATCAGTTAACCTCTTTACCTAAAACCAAAATCAAAGCATGAATCGTCAGCTTGGTAAAATGAAAGTTATAGCGAAACAATGATCTAAAACGATGAAATCCAGATTTGAACCAAAAGGAACAAACACGTTTACAATTGCACAACTCCAGAAAGAGAGTTTGATGCTATAGGAGGAACATAAACATCAAGAGCTTATTAAGCCAACATTATTTGACATATGATGATTCTATTTCAACAGACAAGACCAACATAGTAGACACCAAGGTACTTACTTAGGCCAGACTTAGAGCGGCGTCAAACCAACCACACCTGCGTTAGAACCAACGTAGCTCGTGAGGTTACCAAAACATAGAACCAAAACTTGCATCTTTAAATGAAACAATGGCAGCCTAAGTCATAGGGATCGAAAGTTAAACCATACCGCAAGCCAATCTCCCGCCTGCGTTTCCCGTGGTCAGGCTAAGCTCATGCCCACCTACATTTTGCCAAAATCAAAAGAAGAAGAAGTAATCAGATCACTATCTTTGCTTAAGAAACTTCTAAAAGCTTTTGGAAAGTGCAATAGATTATACCCTTTCCGAGGTCATCCTTCAGCTCGTGAACCACAAAGGCTCTTCCAACAACAGAGTTAGGACCAGTCAGAGGAATCTGCACAAATGAATTCACATTAAAACAAAAGCTTTTTATAAGAGAACATCTACGCGAAAAAAAGGTAAATAAATAACAAACCTGATCGTCCACAAGTGTTGTTTCTGCCACGCCTGTTGTTACAAAGAAAAACAGAACTTAGAGCAAAGAAATGGTGTAAACTTGAACCAATGGAGTAAAGCAATAGTACCATCGGCGTTGGCAATAATGTTTCCCAGGTCACCCGCATGACGGATCTCGTCTTCAGGAGCTCCGTGTGTCATGTTGTTAGGGTTGAAATGTGGCCCTATGATGATGCAAAAAAAAAAAAGACAAAAATAATGATATCGTATGGGTATTGCAAAAATGATTCGGAATTGGTATGGAAACCTGTTGAGATGCATCCATTTGTTGTATCACCAAACTCATGCTGTGAAAGAAAAAGAAAAAAAAGCAAACAGAATCAATCACACAAGAGACAGACAATACATAAAGACCAAACAAGAAGAAAGAGATAAGACTCACGAGGTGAAAGCCATGAGGACCTGGAGTGAGACCGGTGATACGAACATTCACTTTTGTAGGACCTGCTTCTTGGTGAAATTGAAAAATTAGATATGATGCAAACACTTACTAAGCAGTGACCTAATTAATACACATCAGAATCAGAAATTGAGAAAAGAGGACCTGTGTCTTCTTGAGTCAAAGTAACAACTCCTTCGACATCGGAGTTACCCTTGAGCACAGCGACAGCTTTCTTCGCGGCGGAGACGACCGTCAGCGATTTCTTCGAGGCGGCGGAGAAGGAAACAGATCGTGGACGGTGGAGGTCGAGAGAGACGCCGCCGAAAGAGGAACGGAGAGTGGATGAAGGAGAAATGAGGAGGCGCGGAGGCGAAGAGAAGGAGAGGAAGGTGTGAGCAGCCATGGGGATGATGATGATGTTTGCTGTCTTTTGGCGTTTGGAACAAGTGATTGGTCAAATTAGGGATGAGGTTTTATGTATGACAAAAATTGTCACATTTTTTTTTAACGGTGATACAAAACTGTTATGTTGGCGTGGTAACTAAATTTGTTTGCATCCTTACTCCAACAAAAACTCTATAAATTCATTATATATAGTACTTTATTAATTTAAAAATATTTTTAAAATTTATATTTTCAATTCAATTTTACAGAATTAAATACATTTAGTATATCAAAACTATTTAACTAATTTATAGTATGAGATAATTTGAAAAATACTCTATTATTAGTTTCAAATTTGAAAACTACACATTCTTTTCTATCTTTTGAAAAGTACACTTTATTATATATGAAAAGATATTTTTACCAAGATTAGATATTTCAATAAAATATGAATTCGAATCTATAATAATAATAATATAATTACTTATGTTTTAAGATAAATATATCTTGAGATAATAATATTATTTTACCATTTAACATTTTAAAATAAAAAGATATTGTGAAATAAATAATTTATAATTTGTTTTGACTTTATCATTGAAGTTTCTATATTTAAATTTTTATTTTTTCTTAACGTAATATAAACAAGTTGTATAACGTTTCGTTCTTCATACAAAAATCATATCCTTTTCTGCAAACATATTTATTCTTGCTACAAATCATTCTCTATCAGTTTTAAATGATTACAATAATTCTTGTTACTTTTTTATCTATTATTTTGCTATATTGAATAATGTATTACTTAAGCCTTAAAAAGGCCATGAAGCTAAAAGTTCAAGAGCACCAAAACCTGCAAAAAAATAAAAACCCAAAAACAGAGCAAAACATAAAAATCCACCTCTTTAGTTTAACAAAAAAAATTGTATCTAACTTCTTGTTATAAGGATTCCACGCAACAACAACAACGTAACTATATGATTTATGTTTTTAGATAAACATAAGAAGAACAAACACATAACAACAGTTTGAAATATAAACAAAAAAAAATGCTGTTGTTGCTTGAGATTATTTTCATATGTATACATGGGTGAAGAATTACTGAATAAGAGAAAGAATAAATTATAAAACAAGAGAAAAAATGATCAGCAAAAATGGAGAATAAAAAATCATGGAAAGGAGAAAAGGCACGTAAAAAATTAAAGTTAAGGTATTGTATATATATTTTTGTCAAGATATTTTATATATATTATAAAGATTTCTTTATTTTAAAAACAATCTTATATTCTTGTTGAAATTATATATTTGAATATTAAAATAAATTCTGATGATAAATATTGATAATGATACTAAATATTCAGATTGGATAATTTAGTAAATTCATATATACAAAAGTGTATTTTTCAAAAAACTTAATTAATTGTATAGTTTTCAAATTAAAATCTCATGTAAGTGTATTTTTCCAAATTTTCCCTTATAATATTAAGACTATGATATGACAAATAGGTATTACAAATTAAAAATATGTTTCTATATATATAATTCGATAAGATTATTCCAAATATTAAAATAAAATAGAGATAAATTTTCTTGTAAAGAATACATAAACAATAAAAATTTATCTTTATATAATTTTATTTTATTTTTATAATTATAGTGGTGTTATATATTTATTTAAGCGTAGTATAATTATTTTTATTTTTTCAAATTATGTTATATTTTTATACTAATCCAATTTGTAGCTGTAAAAATTATTAATTTATCATGTTTATCGTATATAGTTAATAGAACTTACAGTATAGTTATTATATAATGACTGTACTTTAATATGCGCAGTTCAACAGAGAACACGACTTTGATTATAATTTTTTTTTAATTTGTAGTTATATACTACTTATAATTTTTTTAAAAGAAACTCAAACATATATATACAAGTAGTGTTATTAAATTTTTAAACTGTATCATTCATTCTGTAAATATACTATTAATCTAACAATAATAAAAGGAGAATAAGATCAATATTTAGGTTATCCACGTCAGCTAGGAAAATCAACCAATGGGAGATTTTTTTTTGACACGTCACCTTTGCTGGGTTAGACTGGGCTTTCATATATGCTATGTTTATCATTCGGCCCATCTAAACTTTGTTCGTTTCAAGCCTCTCGAGTCTCTTCATCTGCTCCTATCTCTGAGTTTTTTCTTTGTGTTACCTTCTAAATCAATAATGATCTTAAAACTCATCTTGAATATGTTTCGTTCCACCTCCCATTGATCCCTCTCCTATATCAAGCTATATGTTTAAACCCTAAATCCACTCAATATCAAAAACCTACTCTGAAGAAGCTACATCCATGGCCATGAAATCCATGGAAAAATCTCAGCTCTCCACCTGCAAATCTCCAGTCGCCATCTATTTCAACGATATCTCACCAGGAACAGCCAAGTCAGAGATGCTAGGAGATCGCTTCAGAGAGTACCAATCTCATAAAGAAGGTCATGTCTCCTGTTTTAGTACGTAGTACCTTCGTTAGGTTAGTATCTCAAAACACTATATTGGTTTGTGGGGTTATATCTCAAATCTCTCCAGACTCATTAACACGGATATTACCTAGAGGAAATAATAATCTGCAATCGATTGCAAATCAAACGTCCAGATCAACCGGCATGGCACTGTCAGCTATGTTCTTCAACGAGATCGGTCCCGGATTGGGGCAATCGGAGGCTTACTAATTTCTGGGAATTTTTGGGAAGCAAGGTACACGGCAAGGGAGCATTTTTATTGGTTTAGAGCTCCTGCTTATTCAGGAACAGGTTAGACATGAACTGATGTGTTGATTAATTTTATTGCTTAAGATTTCATCGATTCGTTCCCATTAACTAATACCATTCTACCGTGTTTCTGGCCATAATCTAAAAATTTGTCTCACGCACAACTCTATCATTTCGTAGCTTCAAGACAACCGAGAGGAGATTGACGTATAGACAGGTTGAGGTTCCATTCACTTGAGAATTTTGAAGACAACTATGGACTCAGAGGTTATCTCTTTGGCAAGCATTGTTAAAGAAAAATTCTCTCTTCAGATGCGATTTCATATTGTGCTTCTCAAGTAGTTTTTCTTGCTTTTCTTTCACACAGCTGATCACAAGCTATGCGTGTTCACTTCAGCTGTTAAGAGGATTAGCATGCTCTAAACGGTCTGATGACAAGTTCCACTGGAAGTAACTAACCAACTTTTTTGTGGAGAGTCACTTATTTTGCTTCTCTTTCTCTCTATCTTATATTCTAGGCCTAGCAAGTGTACACATTTCTAACTATTGCTTAATCGAAATATTCCTTTGTGTGTCCACTGTCAATTTTTTTTGTCTGATTTTCAGGATGAGGCTGGTAATAAGATGATCAATGAGTATGTTGACCAGTGAATATTTGATCTGTAGCTAGCCAAGTAGTAAGTGTGTTACTCACATCTACAGTACCTAGCAAGATCCTTTTAGGTGTATCCCTCAAAAGCATCCAATAACTTCTTTTGTTGTTTTGACATTACAACAGATTTTATATCAAACCTCTGTAGATGGGCAATCTTATGCTATCAAGGTAATCTATTGTTTTTCCCATATTAAACCTTTTTTCCTTCGTTTAGTTGATGTTGTTCATTTGACATATGATACTCATAGGGCTTAAATATCTCCGACATATTTTGATACTTAAGCCAAGGTAAGGTTGCATTTTTAATCAGCTTTTAGTAGGCAGAAGTCTTGAAACTATTCATTGTTTGTGTTGCTCTTTTTCCTCTTTTTGTCGCAAATGTCTCTCTTATTCTATAGCTGGTTTGTATGGTTTAATTTGGTTCCATGTGGATTTTCCGTTATGTATTGTGATTAAATGGTTGTGACATTACTCATTGCATATATAAAGTATATGGGATCACACATGTGTGGAAGAGCCGAAAAGGAGGCCAGATAAAGAGCTGGTGAAGCTTCAAACCAACAAGAAAACAAACAAAGGTACAATTACAAATTTCACTATAATATACGATTATCTATCTTCTGGCTCCTCTTTGTTGTTGTCATGGAGTCAGAATCTAAGGAATCCAGCTTAGTGTTTCACAGTGTATATATACATATATATTGCAGTCTGATTTACAATCATTGCAGTAGGATTAATCTAATTATTTCATCAATTGGATATGGTCTATGATAGGTTCTCCATCAATCTTCATGGGTTTCGTGTGAGGAGTATCAAAATAGAATTTGGAATGAAGCAAAAACTTATCCGTGAGAGACGTCAACCAAGTCATCAAATCCAACTTTTACATTCATTGCTAGAACAATACAAACCAGCTGCTCAAGGATTTTTTTCTTCTGGGAACTACATCCTGAATGATCTTTATCATTGTTAGGTATCTACTGTCAAACATAGATATGAAGACCAAAAAAGTTAACTGGTTTGTTTATTTTACACTTGGTGTGCTATATGTGAGCACCTTATGACAGCCATTGTACATTAGTGATTATATATTTTCGAGTCTTATTGCTATGTAATTCAGAACCGACTTTGGTCTGAGTTTGTCATTTGGTTGACATGTCTATCATATGTTGCCGGAGCCAACAAGTTTTTTTGTTTTATGTATCATAGGAACCAATACGAGGGACAGAGTTAAGTTCCGTATACACAAGAAGGTAACCGACCTCTTCAGATCTTTGGATGTAGTGAAGCAGATCACTTCCATCACTATTGAGCCTGGTATTGAGGACAAGTTCAACACATCTGAATCTTAGTGCATGTGGTTTAGTTTACAAATTGTCTTTGAATTCCAATGAATTTTTGTTACAAGGTTCAAACTTCGTCTTCACTTCCTAGATCAATAAGTGGTCTAAGGCCATAGGCAAAATAAGTAAGAAACACTATACTATTCAGTACAACTTATAACTAGATTGACCAAATAAAATAAAACTATAAAGAACATTATAAAAACAGGTTTGAGTTGAACTTATTCATGGTCTGAAACAAATCAATGTTATATATAACCAACTAATTTAAATTGCGTAATTCTTAAGCATGCCACAATCATACAAAAATATACTAAACAATTTTTGTTTTTGAAACACAAACAGAATTATTATGTCAAACTTATTTCTAAAATTTGCTACACTATTACAGGCAAACTATTGTCCGCCTCAACACCATGAACGTGTTTCTACATTGACAGCACCACTGATATCATACAAAGCTTCATAAGTAGGAATAAACTAAATTCTCAATACATTGAGTCATCGTTGAGCTTTATATCAAACGATAAATAAAGCTCTCAGTAGCACTCAAAGTTTAAAAAATAAAATATTTCACGTACCAATACTCTACTATGACTAATAAACAATTTATATTGCCTAAGACTGATTCCTTTTAGTATTTAAACAAGAAATCACATTTAAAATCATATAGTCAACTATTTTGTTAAATTTCTTTCATTATTACAGAAAATTTTCCTCGCAACAACACTAGGAACTTGCTTCTACTTAATTTGACATCAATATCATATAAGGCTTGATATGGAGAAATAAACTAAAAACTTCCATACATGAAATCATCGCTCTACTTGGGATCCAACTAAAACTCTCAAAAATACTCAAAATAAAAACAATAAATTATGTTCGTGTAACCATCATGTACTATAAAAAACATATTGTATGTTTTATACAAGTCTACTTCCTAAATTTTTGGTATTCGAACAACACAATTTCTTTACAACAAAACTTCATAATCAATTATTTTATCTACCAAAATGAACTAGATATCTACCTACTTTCCAAGCTCAAATCTTATAGATTCCTTAAAAGAAAATTATCAAGTGAATTTATATATTTATACTAATTTTTTTTTAAAAATTATATAACCATATTATCCGTGCGTAGCGCGGAAACGGATCTAGTATTTTTAAAACTAGGCATAGAAATAACTTTGAGACTATGTATGCCAATATTATTTTGTCTATTTTTCTCATTTATGTGTCATTTCCTAACCGTAGAATACAATGGAGAGGAAAAATGTAAAACTTAATAATCGATAGAAAGTTTAAGCATGTAGCTCTGGTTGAATGAACAATGTGATGGCGGTTTAATGGCAGACGGCTCAGGTTGCTTAGCAGTCTGGGTTGAAAAGTAATCCACTATACTCTATGTGGCTATGTAAATATAGATTCATTGCTTAATGATTCATTTAAATATTTGTAGAGAGATCCATTTATGGGTTTCATCTTATTTTGAGAATTAGTCTGGACCATTTCATATGTCAACGACATCTCAAGATAATAAAAGGCGATTGCTATAATATATATTTCCTTGACCACTTCAAGACAGATCGATCTTAAGGTAGAAAAGTGTTCCTCTATACCAAAAAGAAAAAGAAATGTGATCTGATTGTGAATGAAATTCTACTCTGACCGCCAAAGAAGGGTTAAATCTTACTAAAAATATATTTTGTGCTAAAATACTGGAGAATATCAGTTGCAAAAAAAAAACACTAAACAATTTCAGAAAAATAGTTGGTCACATATCTATATAACAAACCTCCAAAATTATTGGGAGCTAAGGTCAAGGTTTCACTTGCCTATGTCCAGATCTGATCCCGAGTAATAGCAGTTACCTTCATCCACAACCATGATAACATCACGAAGTATCTAGGGTTGAAACATTTCAGCCAGATTTGATGATTATTTTTTCCCGAGAAGATGCGATTTTAAAAAGCTTACGGACGCTTCATTATCTTCTATGTTTAAAAAGCTGTTTTTATTTTCCATTTAATCTAAACATGGATCGCTGGCAGACAGAAAATTACAACTAAATATACTATCAATAGAATGTAACAACTTAAACCCTCTAAAACTACATATTTCTATAAATATATATATATGTGTTCCAAATCGCGTTTCTAAAACGGCATAACCTACTTAATTCAGATACAATTGTCCAGGTGTTTACATATGTGGATTTTTTTGTAATCTCAAAAGGAACGCAACTTTTAACAAGTTTCCTCACAAAATTTTTAAGCCATGAATATGGGGAGCGATGTAAACGATCCAGAATCGGCCATGTCTCCAGAAATGTTGCGTGAAATGGAATGGTTAAACGAACTGGCTTGGTATGGTGAAGCAAAAAGATATGATGGTTATATGTGCGAGATGTTTCCACCTAAGTTGTATTCAAATGGCATTTGGGAGAAAGTTATCTTGAACGTTACTGGTCTTCAGATTTGGCAATATCGTCTTCCGAATATAGAGCTTGTCATCTTGCTCGTGTTCGTCCTCTGGCAAGTCTTTGCTATTTTGTTCAAGAAATTAGGTCTTGCGATTCCGAAGTTCGCCTCTATGATGCTTGTGAGTTTCTTATTGTTTTTCTTTTTTATATCTTTTACTATGTACACAAAATCCTGACATATAAATCTTTGTTGCACTCATGAAGGCAGGGCTAATCTTGAACGTTCTACTTGCTGTTTCGGGAGACAAGTCCATTGTTCAGGAGATCTTCTTCCACGAAAACAGAGTCGACATTCCTGGATGCCTTGGATCATTTGGTTTCATGCTTTTCTGGTTCCTGAATGGTGTGAAAATGGATGTCAAGAGAATCTTCAAGGCTGAAACACATGCAAGGCTCACCGGATTTGCAGCGGCTACTCTGCCTATAACGGTTGGCTTAGTGATTTACAAATTTAAATCCGTTAAGAGTAAACACTTCGGAACCAATGAGTATAATACATTGTTGCTAATGGAGAGCCTCACGTCCTTCTCGGAGATCGCAAGACTCTTGATTGACCTCGGCATGAAAAACTCCTCTGTTGGCCAGGTCGCTTTATCTGCAGCTGTAATCTCTAACATGGTTGGACTACTGCTCTTCTTGGTAATGGTTCCTCTTAGTACGCCGTCATTGGGTACAGGTGTGACTCTGGTTGTAGAGATAGTCTTCTTTATCGTCATTGTCTTTGCTGTTGTGAGGCCAATACTGTTTAAAGCAATCAAACGGAAACGAGAAGGGATGCCTATCGATGACAAATACATCTATTTGATCCTAGTCTTGGTTTGTTTCTCGTGTATATATTGGAGCGGTATGGGGCAGTTTCCTGCACTTGGTGCTTTCTTTCTCGGTGTTGCCATTCCTAGTGGACCCCCTATTGGTTCTGCGTTGGTCGAACGATTAGAGAGCTTCAACTTTGGTATTATATTGCCTCTCTTCATGACAGGTTGTGTGCTCAGGATTGATCTCAGAGTTTGGAGAGACATCTTGACATTCAATATCAGCAGTGACAAGAAACTCGCTGTTGTGTCTCTCATCTTGCTCATCTTCTTGTTGAAGCTTTCTGTCTCAATGGTCGTACCATACCTCTTCAAAATGCCGTTGAAAGAGTCCATCGTTCTTTCCCTCATCATATCCCATAAAGGGATAGTAGAAATAAGTTTCTACGCTTTCTCTTTTGGCTTCGATGTTAGTCTCAGCTCTTCTTGATCATTTATTTTATTTTTCTTGCATGGAAAAATAATTTAACTTTTTTTTTGATATACAGTATATGAGCAGAGATACCTTCTCGACCCTTGTTTTGTCCATTCTCCTAAACTCGTTGTTCCTACCAGTGGCGATCAGATTTCTCTATGACCCATCAAAGCAATTCATGTGCTACCAAAAGAGAAGTTTAGTAAGTACCAAGATTAATGGAGCCATAAAGACTCTTGTGTGTATCCATAGACCAGACCACATATCTTCCATGATCAACCTTCTAGAAGCTTCTTATCAATCCGAGGAGAGCCCTCTTACATGCTACGTACTTCACCTCGTCGAGCTACAAGGCCAAGACGTTCCCACTTTGATCTCACACAAAGTCCAGAAACTCGGAGTCGGGATGGAAACAGAATCTTCGGAAAACGTCATCCTCTCTTTCGAACATTTCAACCGTTACGTGTGCAGTTCCATTTCCATAGACACATTCACATGCAAGGCAGAATCGACCCACATGCAAGATGATATCTGTTGGCTAGCTCTCGATAAAGCCGTCACGCTTATCATTCTCCCTTTCCACCGGACTTGGTCTCTCGACCGAACATCCATCGTGTCCGACAGTGAGAAGATCCGGTTCGTCAATCACAACGTCTTGAAACAAGCTCCTTGCTCTGTCGGTATCCTTGTCGAACGTCAACTTGCTAACAAAAAGCAAGACTCTCAACAAAACCTTAAGGTGTGTGTGATATTTGTGGGAGGAAAAGACGATATGGAAGCATTGGCCTTTGCAAAGCGAATGGCACGTCAAGAGAACGTGACGTTAACGGTTCTATGTCTTGTAGCAGCCGGAAAGAGCAAGGGATGGGATCAAATGCTCGACACAGGGGAACTAAGAGAGTTGATACTAAGCAACGATCCAGGAAACACAGAAGAAGAAAGTTCCACGATTTACTTGGAAGAGAAGATTTTAGATGGACCGGGTACATCAATGCTTCTACGCTCCATAGCGTCTGATTACGACCTTTTCATAGTAGGCAGAACCTGCGGTGAGAACCACGCTGCGACTAGAGGGATAGAGAGTTGGTGTGAATTTGAGGAGCTTGGAGTCATTGGTGATTTCTTGGCCTCACCCGATTTCCCAAGCAAAACATCAGTCTTAGTAGTTCAACAACAACGAACCATAGCCAATAATCACTGATATACGTAGTGACATATATTAATATAAATTCATTATGTGTGTGTGTTTTTTTTTTTAAGTTTTAATTATTTCGATTGTCTCAAAATGTCTTACATAGGAATTCGTATCGGAAAAGATTTCTAATGATATTAGGATTTCAGAGGAGTATATTTGTATCGGAAAAGATTTCTAATGATTTGATTCGTAATGAGTTCATAAATTACTTTACAACAATATAAGAAAATTGATATGGTCGTAGTTGTAACACTTTAAAATTTCTATCAAAACGTTTTAAAATCACATCAAATCTCCTAATATCCATCATTTAAAATATTTCAATAACATTGAATTTAAGAAATCTCCTAAAATCCATCATTTAAAATATTTCAATAACATTGAATTTAAAAAGAGAAATGACCTTACATAGCCTTATTCCAACTTTTTCTTCCAATTCTAGATCTCAAGGCCCAGAATCCCCAAACTAAGTTTCATTAATACGACCATTTACCATAATATTCCTCTCTTTATCTAATTATTAATCTTTAAAAAAATTGAAATCACGACGTCCACGGTTTCTCACATCTCCAATATCGACGACTTCTCACATCTCTGGCGTCGATCATATCTCGTCATCATCTCCGGCGTCGCTCATCTCTTGCCGTCATCATCTCACTGTCACTCATCACGTCTGTCTCCCTCAGCTCTGCTGCTGCGCCGCCGTCTCTGTTTCGAAAAAGTATCTTCGATCCATGGATTTTTTATTTTGATTGACATTTATCTTATACAGATTTCAAATTTCGTCGAATCAGAGGTATATGGTATCGATTTACTTTTCAATTTTCAATTTGATGAAACATTTATGCTATGACTTATTTTGATGGATTTTTGTAATTTTGGTTTAAAGGTATTTGGTAACGACAATGAGGAAGACGTAAAATGATTTCTAAGATACAGATACGGATCCGTGGTGTGGTCATTGCGAGTCTCTTGCTCCCGAGTACGCTGCAGTCGCGATGGATATCAAGAGCGACGGTGTCGTTTTGGCTAAAGTGGATGCGACGGAGAGAATGAGATTAAGCCTTACAGTGGACTGGAGGACCAAGTAAGTGGAACCTCGATTCTAAATCAATTTTGGTACTAAAAGTTCAAATATTATTATGTGATTTGTATTGCAAGTTCAAATCTTTAGTGTAGAACTGTGGATTGTATTGATGTTCCATTTGTTGGACTGATGAAATCCAGGGTTTCTGAAAAAGCAAACTAATTTGTGATTTAGAGAAACAATAGTGACGTGGGTGAAGAAAAAGAAAGGTCCTAGTAGTATATATAACCTCACCACGTTATAGATGATGCGGAGAAAGTGTTGACTTCTGGGAACAAAGTCGTCTTGGGTTACTCTTGAACTCTTTGGTGCTATGTATGGTTTCTCTATCCACTTGTTATTCTTGTTGCTTCTTCTAAAATTCGTTACAGTTGGGATAATAACCAAAAAAAATTGTGGACTTTTTAGGGTGTTTAGCATGATCAACTTGCTGCTGCTTCTAAAACTGAAGACGATGTCAACTTCTATCAGACAGTTAACAAAGATGTTCCACATCGATACTGAGTCTAAAAGGCATGCTCTTGTCCTAGTAATTATTAAGCTTTACGTGGTATGTTGTATTTGGAGTTTTTTCTTTGCCGGTTTTGGAAGACTTTGTTCAAATTTATGATAGTCATCCCGAAAAATGATTGCCTTAAGCTTGTCTTGTACGCTTTTTGAATTGTTTTGGAAAACTTTGTTCAAATTTAGGATAGCCATCCCAGAAAAGGATTGCCTTAAAATTGCCTTGTAGCTTTTTGAATTGTTTTGGAAGATTTTGTTCAAATTTAGGATAGTCATCCTGAACAAAGATTTTCTTAAGATTTTCTTGTACGCTTTTTGGATTGTTTTGGAAGACTTAATTCAAATGCCTTTGATTCATATTTAATTGATATTTTGAGATTTTTTTTGAAATATGGTTGATATATATATTTTTATGGAGATTGGACCTCAAAGAAAACAAACAGAGAGAGTAAAAGAGAAATCTCAGAATTTGAGAAAGGAAACAAAACATGGAATTTTGTTCTATATTTTAGTTGTTTTATAAAGCTTTTTTCTCACGTATCATTTAAATACTACAAACATGTTTTTATATTCTGATTTTTAATGGTTTATCGATGAGTACGTTTTTATATAAACAATATCTAGGAGTGGACATTGTAGCACAAATCTTATATGTAATTCAAATTCGTCCAATATTTGTCAAAATATTTTGGAAGCCTTCCAAACTATGTTAGAAGCTATCCTGAATACATGATATGCTTGAATACACTCATACTTTATTTCAGTAACATGAAAGGTTTGAACACACTCAAATTGAATTTAGGAAACCCATCCATAATGCAAGAAAACATACTCATTTTTGTCTTTTTTGAAACTCATCATAAAAGTGCCACAAGCTTTCCTTGATAGAATTACTGAAAATATTCCAAAACATCCTGAAACTTCTTTAATAACAACCTAAATGAAACAAAAGTCTCCAGAATTCATTACAAACTTCGTAGGAACATTCCATACTTTCCCGATTTAACATTAATAGCAAACAAAGTTGAGAAACATAGTCTAATCTAAATAGAAAATGAGTGTGACATGTTTTTTTCTCTAACCTTCCTTGAAACCTTTTCTTCTGATAGATTCGGCTTGGATGACGTCTCATTCGATGGCTCTGTGTCAGTCTGCAATAACCAGGAAGGTTATCATGATTATGTACAAAAGCTTCCAAAACTACTTGAAAACTCGTTATATCATGATTATACATCATAATTTGAAACTTTAAAATCTTGATATCAAATCCTTAATTTTTTTTAAATCTCATTTCATATCGGGTTAGTCAAAACTTTTGCTAGAAAATACTCATATACTGTTCTGGAAAGCCATCTTGAACATATCACATGCTATCCAACATCGACTATGTTTTTCCTATTTTTTCCTGAAGACATAACATGCTTTCCTAATACAATCTTAAATCTAAAAACGTTCAATAACCAATATAGCCAAGTAAACAAAAGTCTTCATCATTCCTTACAGTCTTCTTATGAACATTACATACTTGTTCAAGTCAACATTCATAGAAAATTTCATAGCCATACCCCACCATTTCGAAGAACGTGACTGGTAGAAAGCAAGTTATTCGAAGCCTTTTGTAATGGAACCAAGTAGCTTGCTGAATTCTCCTACAGTTTAGCATTTCAAATGCTGCATCTCTGGTTCTATGGATACTTGCAGATAACCACTTCCTTTCAATTTATTGGAGTCCCAGACGCAGGCTACAAAAAAAAAACCCAAAGAGCATAAACAAATCTTACAATAGCATATGGAGACCAATGACAGGTCAAATAATTTTTGTACACACAGATATCTAGACCATTAAAACTACAATGAAAAAACTGGCTTCTCTATCACTACATACATAAAGTTATGGAGTATTGCTGTATCATGCTACTCCAGCAATTCAAGAGTGATTGTCATGTTAGTAAAACAAACCGAACAAAATAAGCACAACCAACAAGCAAAACGTCATAATATTAACAACAATTACAAAAGAGAAAGCCTATGAAGATCAGTGACAGGTCAAATAACTGTGTAGTGTGTTCACAGGTTCAGATTTCATTTCACTATGGTCTCAGCAGACCATCAAAATGTTGCATATTTTTCTTATTGTTAAATTAATTTTATTTAATAATATTTTTATATTACCCATAAATTGCATAAAAATGTGTATTTTTTTTTAAATATGTGCAAAAACCTTAAAATCCACTTATATTGAAACAGAGAGAATATTAAATTGTATTAAAATCAAAGCTTTTGGTTTACATCCGAGTGCTTCAGATGAAAGAATCTGAGAGATAAAATTTGAAAATTATGTACCATTGTTTGACGTGTTTTATCGAGTACCAAACCAGTACCCAAAACACGTCAAAAAATAGCACATAGTTGATTCACCGAGAATATATAACCGTCATAAATAATACTACATTGTAACTCAACAGCCAGACACATGAATCGCTGAAAGAAACTAGAAAGACAAAACAACTAAATGACAGTCAATCTCTTATGGTTTAACTCTTGATATACTATTTATAGAGTGGAGAAATAGCTCGAAAACTACATATATCTATAAATGTCCAAACTGTGTTTCCAAAACAGCAGGACCTATATTAATAGAACATACATCTGTGAGTCCTCCTTGTTTACATATGGTTTTGTCTTTTTCAGTTTTAAAGGAATCCAACATTTCTTCGTCGAATTCCCCATTTTTTGTTTCCTTGTAACATATATCTCTCATAAGATTTTGAATTCAAGGAAACAATGGAAAATATGACGGATCCAAGACGAGGGTTGCCGGAGGCGGATTTTGGAAGAAAGGAAGATTTAAGAGGCGGAGGGGGCGGAGGAGGGGTGTTCCCAGGAATCGGGGGAGACCCTTTAACGGATAATGTAGATTGGGTATATGATATGGCTTGGTACGGGGAAGCTGTAAGAGGTGATGGATTTATATGCGAGGAGCATCCTGCCAAGTTGTCTTCCGACGGTGTTTGGGAGAAAATGATTTACAATGAACATGGTCTTCGCGTTTGGCAATATCGTCTTCCTAATCTAGAGTTGGTCATATTGCTTGTGTTCATCCTTTGGCAATTCTTTAACATCTTGTTCAGGAAAATGGGTCTTAAGATTCCCAAGTTCACCTCTATGATGCTTGTGAGTTTCTTCTTCTTCTCATTATTTGTACAGAGATTTTAATAATTATTATCTGCTCTTGAACATTAATCCTGACAGTACAATTTTTTTTAATTTTTTTTTCAAGGCGGGGTTACTATTGAACGTTCTGCTTATTATTTCCGGAAATAAGTCGATGCTTAAAGAGTTATTGTTCCCTAAAAATAGAATCGATATTCCGGGATGCCTTGGATCATTTGGCTTCATGATATTTTGGTTCCTAAAAGGTGTGAAAATGGACGTCAAGAGAATCCTCAAGGCTGAAGCAAAGGCAAGAGTAACTGGAGTTGCTACGGTTATTCTCCCTATACTAGTTGGTCTCGTGATTTACATGTCAAAATCAGCTGGGGAACGAACGCTCCTAGCCAAACCGTATGATACTTTGTTGCTAATGGAGAGCCTCACATCTTTTTCGGGAATCGCAAGGCTCTTGAGAGACGTCAACATGAACCACTCATCTATTGGTCGGTTGGCTTTATCCGCAGCCTTAGTCTCTGATATGGTCGGACTCTTCTTAATGCTGGCAATCGTCCCTTTTACGAGTCAGGTGGTGGTTGCTGCCGTTGCTTTACTTATGGAGATTGCTTTTTATCTCGTCATCTGTTTCGCTGTTGTGAGGCCCATCATGTTTAAGATAATCAAAAGAAAACGTGAAGGGAGACCCATCGACGACAAGTACATCTACGGGATCATCATCATGGTTTGTTTAGCGTGTATGTACTGGCACGATATTGACCAGTTTCCTGCACTTGGAGCCTTCTTGATTGGTCTCGCCATTCCCAATGGGCCTCCTATTGGTTCTGAACTGGTTGAACGTCTAGAGAACTTCAACTTTGGTCTTATATTGCCTCTCTTCATTACATCCAGTATGCTCAGGACTGATCTCAGCGCTTGGAAAGATTGTTTAAGCGACGACAGAAAATCCGCGCTTGCATCTCTCATCGTACTCATCTTCTTGTTGAAGTTCACGGTTGCAGTGATCATACCTTACCTCTATAAAATGCCACTGAGAGACTCTGTCATTTTTTCTCTTATCATGTGCCATAAGGGTGTCATTGAACTAAGTTTCTACCTATTCATGTACAGCAGCCGGGTTGGTCTCTCTCATCTTTTCCGTTTCTTGATCACTCTTTTTTTATTTCCTAAAAATAAAAGATTTATTTTCTGATATTCTTTTTTGATACAGTTTGTTAGCAGAGATACTTTCTCGATCCTAGTCTTGTCCATCGTCCTCAACTCGTTGATCATACCAATAGCCATCGGATTTCTCTACGACCCAACGAAGCAATTCTTGTGCTACCAAAAGAGGAACTTAGAAACTATGAAAAACACTGGAGAGCTAAAGACTCTTGTGTGCATCCATAGACCAGACCACATATCTTCAATGATCAACCTTCTAGAAGCTTCTTATCAATCCGAGGAGAGCCCTCTTACTTGCTACGTACTTCACCTCGTCGAGTTACAAGGCCAAGACGTTCCCACTTTGATCTCACACAAAGTCCAGAAACTCGGAGTCGGGACGGGGAAAAAATATTCGGAAAACGTTATCCTCTCTTTCGAACATTTTCACCGTTACGTGTGCAGTTCCATTTCCATCGACACGTTCACATGCATCGCGAACGTGAACCACATGCAAGATGATATTTGTTGGCTAGCTCTCGATAAAGCCGTCACGCTTATCATTCTTCCTTTCCACAGGACATGGTCTCTCGACCGAACATCCATCGTGTCCGACAGTGAAATGATCAGATTTCTCAATTTTAACGTCTTGAAACAAGCTCCCTGTTCTGTCGGCATCCTTGTCGAACGACATCTCCTTACGAAAAAGCAAGAGTTTCAAGAAAACCTCAAGGTATACTCAAGTTTTACAGTTTATCAATTTTTTTTTTTTTGTTAAAAACTAGATACACACAAAAAAGATTTTAATGAAAGGTTAATAAGAGCTCGCTCTGGTGGTGGAATCTCATCCGTTGTGCTTTTTCTATGGCAGGTTTGTGTTATATTTGTGGGAGGAAAAGACGATAGGGAAGCATTGGCCTTCGCGAAGAGAATGGCACGTCAAGAGAACGTGACACTTACCGTTCTACGCCTTGTAGCAACAGGAAAGAACAAAGAAACGACAGGATGGGACCAAATGCTTGACACCGTGGAACTAAGAGAGTTGATGCGAAGCAATGAACCAGAAACGCGAAACAATGAACCAGGAACGGTAAAAGAAGAAGTTTCAACAATTTACTTGGAAAAAGAGATAACAGATGGAGCAGATACGTCAATGCTTCTACGTTCCATGGCCTTTGATTACGACCTTTTCATTGTTGGAAGAACATGCGGTGAGAACCACGAGGCGACCAGGGGGATAGAGAATTGGTGTGAGTTTGAGGAGCTTGGAGTCATTGGTGATTTCCTGGCCTCGCCGGATTTCCCGAGCAAAACATCCGTGTTAGTAGTTCAACAGCAACGAACGGTAGCCAATTATTAGAGACAGCGCACTACTTTGTTCCATATCTGTCTTTTGTAACATTTACAATAAAGTTTGGAAAATACCAAAAATCATATATGAGCACATATCATCTTGGCTTATTCATTGTTACATGTGGGTTATGATATTTTGCAATTTTTTTAATTCAGCGAGACAGGAGCGATCGTGGACACATGCACACAAATTCCTTTATATTATTCATCAAAACAGCATTTTGGAATGATTCCCTTATATATATCCTAAATTTATTCATCTACCTAAACTGAATCTTGATCATTAAATTTTTTGCCGTACAGACAGTTACAAATCAATATGGGGTTTATATAATTAAATTTTGTTTTTACCGTACAGACAGTTGTAAATCTCAATGGGGTTGATATAATCTAATATAATCTAAATTTAATCAACATTAAAGAAAATAAGAGAGAGAGTGTCTCATTAATGGCATCGAGATACTCTTAAAATAATTATCTCACACATTGGCAATTTTTGATTGGCTTTAGTTTTCTTTTTAAATTAAAAATTAATCATATAAACAGATTACATTTTAATAGTAATTTTTGTTTTGTTTGAGATACTATATGGTTGGACATGCTTTAACTATCTACAACCAACCCGTTAGGGTGTAATGATCAGCAGCTGAAAGTGTGTTGCTTTGTATAGATTTGAGTGTAGCCATGTGGAGATATTTGGTTGAATGATTAAGAATTCGAGGAGAAAGGTGTTTGTCACAGAAGTTGAGGAATGGTTTGAGTAGGAAGCACCAAGCGGGTGTGGTCAAGTAGACAAGCAAGAGGATAAACTGGCTCAGAGCACGGCGCAATGGACATTCAGATTTTGTGGGTAAGGTAAGAACTAGTTGTTAGTTAGAAGGACTACTAACTATCCTTGTTCTAGATTGAATGTCCTAGGTAAACAAAATGTTCGATACGTAAGAATTGATGACTTAAACCAAGTCAACAATTGATCTATAAGCACAAGAGGTAGCCAAGTGAACTGACTGGGGAAAAGATGATCAAACCAGACAAGTGTTTGATTGGGAATGAATCAAGGATTAGAAAGGATTTCACTGCCTATAAGTATAGTGGATCTAAGTTAGAAACACTAAAGGAAATCACTAGAAACGATCCGAAATAATGCTCACCTCAAATAGGAGAATTGAGCTAGTAAAAGTTTAATGGTTCGACTAGTAATTGACATGAACAACATAATACATCGACCACAGTTTAGGAAGGGGTTCAGAGTGTTTCAACATAAGTTAGGTTCATAGAGTTATCGTACTGCTTTCTCTGTGTTAAGAAACCTTTATTAACCAAACAGAGAACATGATTAATAATCAAGTTGTGACATCAGTGGTTTTTTTTGTTTGTGACATTAGTGTTACGAATAGCCAATGTTCAAAAACTCACAAGGCAGTAATATTTCTTCGCTGAACAATTCTATAACAAGATGTCATCCCATAGAGAAAAAACAATCTCCATTACATCATCATAGAATTGACTTTAGATCCGTGGTAGTTATAAAACATACAGAAAGGAAGACAACCAATGGAAGCATAACAAGGTTTAATTAGAATGGAACATCGCATTACACTCTTACAAAATCAAGTGAATGATTTGACGAATTCAAAACCTTGGTTTAGAAGCGATCCAGTGATCCACAGCTTCAGGTTAGGCAAGTTCAAGCTCTGTTTGAAACATGTCCCCTGTAGCAAAGAAACAAGCAAACTCGGTAATTAGTAAGCGTATGTCTAGAACTTGAAGAAACCAGAAAAAAAATGAAGGTAGAAAGAGACAGGTTGGTTTACATCTAAAACATATGTTAAAAGGTATCGATCAGGAGAAGGAGAACTTAGGTTGGAGTTTTCCACTTCGAAACTTGTAAGAGACTCCAAAGACTTGTAGAGTGATGAAGCAACACCTACTCCTTTGTTACACACCAATCTCACATAAAATCCTTTCTCTTCCACTTGAATGACATCCATCTAGCACACAAAATATAAATTTAACAATTGTAACATAAAACAGCTGGAGAAAAATCAGCAGAAAAGTCTTCTTGGGAAATAATTTTCCTACTTTTGTTCTTGAAATTATTGCTATGCCACTTTGTAAATAAGGTTTTAATATTTTTAGAAAAGCTTGGGTTTAATACCTCAATGATATTCTTGAAAGGAGGCTTAATACTCTGAAGAGTTCGAGTCTTGTGAGCATCTGGTGCAGGTTCTTGGTACCCTCCAGTAGAGTTTAAAGAAGCTTCGAGTCCCGCGATATCGGCTTTGAGTTTCTTGGCTTGTGATTGCAAATCTTGAACATACAACACCGCATCTCCCACAATGGATGCTTTATCCATCTAGTGCCAAAGAAAAGAAAAAAAATACCCCATCAGTTTCATAAATCATATTTGTGTTTTTTTTTTCTTCATCAAATTAAATTAATATTAAAACGACCTTGATAACGGGAATTAGTTTCGATTAAATAATATTAAAACGACCTGATTAATCATATTCGTGTTCTGGAAACTGATATTACATATTACCTTAGTAATGTTGGGAACAAGAGATCTCAATGCGTAGAGCTTATCCTTCATACGACTTCTCCTCCTTCTCTCGGAGATCAAAGTCCTCGACCGATCCGTCTTCGTTTTACGGCTTCCATCATTATTCGTTGTGGTGGCCGAAGAATCGTCTCCGTCGTTGTAATCGTCATCGTCACCATCACCGCCAGGTTTGACACTCTCGTCCTCGAAGCTATGGAACGACTCGGTGACATTGGAACCTAAGTCAGGCAGTTCGTTGAACAGGTCAACGACAGGTGTTGGGACAAACTGGTTCTGGTCCATGAAACATGAGTTGTTTTGTAAAGGACCACCAAGATGGAAATCGAGAGGTGGGTTTTCGATGGCTTGATCATCTCCTCTGATGAAATTAATGAACTGATCGAAGTTTGGATCGACCAAGAAGTTGTATACTTCTAGGTCGTTTAGGTTTGAAAGAGCATTGACTCTTTTTTCCATCGTCTTTTTTGTCTGTTTCTTAGCTTTCTTGTCAAACCGAAAAGGAAGACTTCGAAGTTTCTGATAACGAAAGAGAGACAAAGTTAGTTTATATATACACTATAGACGACAGTGAGTTTTTTGTTTCCTTGTGCTTTTTAAATCACCGTACGAAAATTACATGTATATTAATATTAAACTTTGATCAGTGCACCCACTGAGATTATTGAAAATTGTAATTTTTACATTTTAAATTGTTTTGGTTAATACATATCTGTACATTTGTAATTTTGTTCATATAATATTTTTTGTTGATATATAAAATAAGTGGCATTAGACAAGTTATTTATTATTCAAGTGGTTGTTTAATATAAAACATTATGTTTTTGTAAATGTTATATCATTTGAATTTCTGTAGCATACAAAGCAAATTAAGAAACATAATTTGCAAATGATACGCTTTTAAATTTGCTAAATTTTTTTTTGGAAAAGTACATGTATAAATATTCACATTTATAATAAATGGTTAGATTATAAATAAATACAATAGAAAATAGTCTATGTAATTAAAAATGATTAAATGACAAATACCTTATATAACACACAACCACAATATGAGCAATTAACACATATATAAAAAAAATCAAAAATTGTCGATTAATAATAAATATTATTTATTACATATTGAGAAAACACCCGTAGTCCAGTACGGGTAGGGGTGGGACGGATCGGGTATATGGGGAATTTCGAGGTATCCGGATTCGAATCCTTATCTGGCGGATCCATGATTTTACTATCCTTATCCGGATCCGGGTTCTCGGATATCCGGGTGTCAGATATCCTTCTAAAAATTGTAATATCCGACGGATATCCAAATCAGGATTTGGAACCTTAAAATAAAAAAATATTAAAATATGTAAAATATTAACAATAATTAAAAAATAAAAGTGTATGTAATGTTTTTATTTATTTTTATGTATGCTATTACAAATTCTATATAAAAGTTATAAGTAATATTATAATAATGAAAATATAATAAATAAAATTAGTTTTATATATAGATATTACTATTTTAAAAATAATTATTAATAAAAATTACGGATCCGGATATCCGGATTAAAAAATTTAGATATCCGGATCCGGATCCGATTTTGACGGATCTAACATTTTACTATCCGGATCCGGATTCGGCCCCTTCGGATATCCGGATTTTCGGAGCATATCCGGATCGTATATTGGATCGAATCCGGATCTCGGATAATAAGTCAGAGGCCTACGTACGGGTCAAATGTTTAAAGTCTAGTTGTTGTTAATCCTCAATCAAAGAAAAACTGAATCTAACCAAATTGTCTGGTATGGGATTGGTTTTATGATTTAACCAAGTTTTGGTTGAACCGGCCGGACTGGAGTACATCTACTAAACCACATCAATCCAAACCGAGATATCATTTATGTTGGAATGTGATACTAATGCAATTGCTACATTTTTTGTTGGAATATTAAACCAGAACTTCAATACTAAATCTATCCGAACAGAGCTCATTTTCTATCTAACTTACCGAGTCCTAACCAAAACCTAGATGAAGATCGAACTGGAATATCAATTATACTCAAAAGTCAAAACCCGTATAGAACCTCAGATACCAAACCTATGCAAGCAAAAGCCAGGTCTAGGATTAGCCTTTCACATCTTGGGGTTGTAATCATTTACAAGCATAGCTATTAAGATTTAATAAGTTGGCTTGGTTTGGTACACTCTCATTTGACCAACAAACCGAGCTATTATGTAATGAGTCACATGCATTAATTAGGATGTATTTTGATAAAAGAGATATAATGACATGTTTAATAGAGATTCTTAGGATGGGGTTCTTAGCGGAATATAAGAAACCGTTTTTTAATTTTTAATTAAAAAAGTTAAGAGCCGACTCTTAAAGCTTTTATTTAAGAGCCGACTCTTAGCTTTTTTAGTTAAAAATTAGAGACGATTTTTTATATTCCGCTAAGAACCCCATCTTAAGAACCTCCATCAAATATGCTCTATAAGCAATCTCATTGATGTAATAAACTGAATTTCTCAACCAAAATATATTGTTATTTTAACATATTTTCATTTAACAGCTAATTTTTATTTTATCTTTTTCAAGTAACACTAATTAAAAGGTGACACATGGCAATATGCGATTCTAAAAAAGGTAAATTAGAGCACCATTAGTGGGAAACTCTAAAGCAGTCTCTCACCATTAAATGAAAAAAATAAAAAGAATTTAAGAATTAATGAAGTTCTATTCGTCTCCTAGAAACTATTTCTAAATGGGAAGAGACTCTAATACAACATGTAATCTTTCTATTGGTTTACTTTTCTTTTGTATTATCATTTAGCTATAAAACATAATAATACTATTATTATATATGGTAGATACTATGGAAGAGTATCTGACCACTAATGCTAATGCTGCTCTTAGTTCGCCGGGAATAACTTATATTGTTTCTCTTTCATCCTTTTTATATTTTTCATTTATTTTAAAATTTTAGGGCATCTGCATCAGTGAACTTCAGGGGGTTCACACGGATTCCCAAAAAAAAAATTAAAAATAATGAACAGTGTTGAACCTGCCTCTCCCCAGCTTTTCCTGGTGAACCTGCGTCGGGCGAGTTCATCACTGTTTCGCGGACCCCACGACATGTGGCGGCCCGCGATTGGTTCGATTATTATTATTTAAAAAAAAAATCAAATAGAAAAAAAAATAATAAAAAAAATACTTTGTGAACCCCTTCCATGGGATTTACTAATGCAGATGCTCTTAGATACTCTTTTGGAAGTGTTCTTTAAGAGAGATAAAAGTATATAGGTTTATATAGTTAGTGGTGGACATGTAGATTTTTAAGGGCTGGGCAAATGACTAAATTTCTATTAATGAGGGTGTTAAACTTTACAGTATATTTTAAAATAGTGACATTTTTGTAATATCCAATATAATACCAAAGTTAGTTTTATTGTGTACTTATGTCTTAATTTAGAGATATACTTTACCTAGTTTGGTACTTGATTTTTAACAACTTGTTTGTTTTATTTTAAGTTTGTTTTTTATAGAAAATTTGCATTTTTTATATTTTCCCACCCAGGGAAAAAAAAACTAATGAATTCTTTTCGTTTTTATTGTTTTATTTTTATTTTTTATTTTAAGTTTGTTTAGTTAACGTCTTCATAATGTCATGCATGACGATCAATTATATATAATCTTGCTAAATTGTTTCATACGATTGGTCTGTCGTGTTGCATGACAGTTATATTTCTGACTATGAAATGGAAGTTGAATTATAAAACAACACAAAACATGAAGAAAAAAGTTCAATCAGTAGGTAGATATTTTTCTCGTGATAAAGAGTGAGTAAGTAGTTCTAAAACGAAAGTGGAAACCAAAAAAGTAAAAAACTAATTGAAAATTTGAAATTCTCTTCTTCTTCTTTTTTTTTATGGGCGTGTCTAAATACTATTATAGCCTGTAAGCTAGGCTGTATGCAACTTGTTATGAAAATAGTTTTCAAATGTAGTTTTCAAATGTTTGAGATAGTCGATAACAAGTTTAAGTTAATAAACAGATTCATTGACTTTTAAATTATAATTTATAATGGTGGACAATACATAAGAGAAAATAACTGTATATATTTGAGCTTTTAATTCGAGCACAATCCAATTAAAAACAGAAAATATATTTAAACATGTATAGGCGGTTTGGTTGGTCTTCAGGGATCCAATCATATGAAAACAAATATTGTACGTAACAAGTAGTAGTGTTTAATAGGAGTATTTACACATGTCTGTATGTGAAAGGAATCAGAAAGGAAGTTTATCCATTCATTGTCAGTTACCTAATAACTTATTGAGAAATTAGGATGTCTACCAACAGTTTATACTCTATTTAGCACCATACCAAGAAACCACTTTTTCTACACTGTTAACAATTTCGGAGGACACTGATACCCCTATAGCTTCATATCAAGGTTGCCTAAACAAAAACTATCTAAAAGATACACATGATTTTTCACAAGATCTTCACAGGATTTTTCACAGGAATTGTCAGTCCAAAATTACAATCCTTATCCAGTTTACGATTTCAAAATTTTACATCTGCAATTTTTCTCTTTCTTCAATCATATCACTCACTAATCCAAAAGATCTCTCACATCTCTCCTCCTCCATCCTTTTTCCTCTCTAAAACACCTTCAATCATGTGACAAACTCTAGATTTTCTAACTTGAGACACTAAATAGAAAACGACGAACACCGAACTCCACAGCTTCCCATTCCAGAGAGTTCACCGGGCGTGAAGAACGAGTCGGAGTGAGGGTACCACTGTATCACAAACCCTATGCTATTAGATAAATACTAAATTCCCTAAGAAATAGAAACCATCCGAGATAGTGCCCAGCTCCAGGATAAACCTTACGGATGCTTTTCCAATGAAGCTCATGCCCGCTGCGTCTCCTGTGAATCGTGTAGACTCTGCATCTCAGGTCAAGATCTCTGTATCTGTGTCTCTGGTGAATATCTCAGTTGTCGTGTCCCAGCAAAGCTATCAAGATTGAAGTTATGGAAGCTGAAATAGATCATCACAATCAAGAGAAGAAAGATCATGAAATAGGTTTTTCTTGTCTCGAGGTTGAAGCTCTGTAATTAAAGCAATAATTATTGTCTATGTAGTATTTGGATAATTAAATTTATTACCAGCTCGAAAAATTGTTAACCAAAAACTTTATTCAATGAATAGGCAGAAAAATTATTGTACTACAAGAGTGAATTTCAGATAATTGAAAGTTAAATTTCTCATAACCATTAACAAGTTATCAAATAACTGTTAACAAGCTATCAAACAAATTACGCATCCATCTACAAAATTAACCAGCAATCTTTTATCAGAGATGTAGGAGATTGAGGGATTTTGATTTATGGTTGAAATGATAGAGTGTATAGGGGTATGATCATTTATAGCTAATGTTATTATTGACATGTTAATTAGTTATGTTAGTCATCCAAAAAATGTGTTAACAAGCTATCAAACAATTTAGCATATGTCTACAAAAAAAAAGCAATCTTCTATCATAGACGTAGGGGGTTTAGGGATTTCAATTTATGGTTAAAACTATAGAGTGTAGGGGTATGATAATTTATAGCTAATCTTATTATTGACATGTTAATTAATTGTGTGAGCCATCCAAAAAATGTGTTAACAAGCTATCAAACAAGTTACACATCCATCTACAAAATTAACAAGCAATCTTATATCATAGATGTAGGGGGTTTAGAGACTTTGATTTATGGTTAAAACTATAGAGTATAAGGGTTATGATAATTTATAGCTAACCTTATTATTGACATGTTCATTAATTATGTTAGCCATCAAAAAAATGTGGTAACTGTCCACATAAAAAATTGGATATATGATACTTGACTTATATTTCTTCTCTATCTACCAGGCCTTAGACTTAATGCAATTGTCTATACGATTTAGTGTATCGTGTTATAGTGTCAAGGGTTTTGATCAATGGTGTATGGTCTAAGGTGTTGTTGTTTAGTTAAGGCTTATGGTATTGATTTAGGGTTTGTGATTTAGAGTTTAGGATTTAGTTCTTAGTATATTTTGTTTAGGGTTTACGATTTTAGGTTCAGGGTTAAGCTTTATGATTTCGAATCATAAATTATTTTAGATAGCTTACCAAAAATATTACTGAACCTGTTTTACAAGACTAATTCACTCCGTGGCACTGGACAAAATATAAAAGAAGTAACTATGATCTTTGCGTTAGTTCACATCGCTGATAAGCAAATTAATATTTTGTTCATTTTTGTACTTTTTAATGTGTATGATATAAAATGTGAGTAATCATCATTTTCAGGAATAATATATTTGAATCATTTATAACCGGCTAAACTCCTCTATGCACAAGCTAAGTTTTAATACATACATCCATTATATATTGCAGCCGTCTAATTATCATATTATCATAGTATAGCTCTTTATTATATCGTATTTGAAGTCTTTAACTTGTTATGACAGCTCAAAGGTCTTCAAACGTAGAAATGAATCACGTGAAGGCTGGTGAAGTAGACCACGTCCATATTTTGATTAGCGGGCTAAACGAGTAACAACCGTATACACGACCAGGCAGCCAGCTAATTCTGAGACAATACCGTTGAAAAAGTTATCCGAGGAATCTTTGAACAATAGATGATGAACTCCTGTAGAGAGAACCTATAATCTTGTATAGAACTGTGATGATGAATGGTTGGATGCGCTCAAGTGATTATGTAGAGGAAGAAAATATAAAAAAGAAGCAAAAAAATTCATGACCTTCTTCGGTTGTTTGCAACTCGTGAACTCTTGAAGAAAATAGTAGAAATTCATGATCTTCTTTGATGTTGTTTAATTCTTTAGGAAAATTAAAAAAAAAAGAATAAGAAGATGATGAAAGAAAACTTGTATGCTAAATAGTACATGATTTTCATTGTACAAGCTTCGTATGTTATCGATGCAAATTTTTTAGTTGGATTCCTCTTTGTTTGGGCGCCAAATGTGTAAGATAATGAGAGGGAGAAGTTTTCACTGCAAGAGAGCATAGTTCATTCTCTCGGAACGAGGAAAATTTTGGAAATCTAATCTAAAATCTTTTCTATATTTTATTGTACTCACCAAGATACCTAAAGATACTAATTGTACTTTGCCTATACTCTTTGAAACAGAACCATCGCTATACTAAAGGTTACTCTCGACAATTTCACCTCACCATGTCACTAAATTTTCTGTTATTTTCACTGTTTTTGGCATTTAATTAATTTCACTATTTTTCTTTGTTTTTGAGCAAATTATCCCTAACTTATTGTATTAGTTAACCATAAATAATTATTATACAACACAGGAATAAATTATTCGTACAGATTTTTATATTAAAAGATCACCGTATTAAAGGAGGTGGGGCCAGTGATTAGTGTCTAACTGTCTACTAACTACAGATAAAGACAAATTATCTATACAATAGAGTTTTCATTTTTTTGGTTACAAAATTTACCGATAGATTCTAAGTGGCTTGGGTATTTACAGATAGATTTTCCTCTAGGTACTCACCTGTCATTGTTTGGTTTGGGTTACTCTATAAGACCAAATACAATGGTGATACTCTCACATGAGTCCTTAATCATATTTTAAGTTTATTTTTTTTTTTCCAATAGTTAAGGATTCGGATCAAAAATACTCGTCCAATGGTGATCCCGAAGAAGGAGTTCTTAGGAATAAAATAATATTTTTTAAAAAAAAAAATAAATTGAAATTTTATTAATTGCATTATTAAAAAAAAAGATACAATGATTGAATAATATTCCAAAGATACTAATTATTAATCTTGATTACCAAATTTATTCCAAATATTTTCGATCAAATCATTCTTCAATCGATCATGTATTTGCCTATCACGAAGATCATTGCGGTCGGGAAATGTATCATTGAACAATGTAGGAATTTCGTTTAGGACCTCGAGGTTCGGAAGATTCTCCTTCTTGAAAATCTGAAATATTAACCCGGTTTGTATAACCATCTCGTTCATCTTCAACTATCATATTGTGTAGTATGATACATGCTCTCATAATCTTCCCTATCTTCTCTATGTCCAATGTACGAACCGGGTTTTTCACAATCGCAAACCGAGCTTGCAATACTCCAAATGCCCGCTCGACATCTTTCGGGCTGCTTCTTGCCATTTAGCAAATAACGCTTGTTTGGGACATTGAGGGAGTGTGATAGATTGGATAAATGTTGACCATTTTGGATATATACCGTCTGTGAGATAGTATGCCAACTTATACATGTGTCCGTTGACCATGTACCTTACCCTCGGAGCTCGACCTTCTAAAATATCGTCAAAAACAGGAGACCGATCGAGGACATTAATATCGTTTAAGGTACCTGGAAGACCGAAGAAAGCGTGCCATATCCAAAGATCTTGTGAAGCTACAGCCTCTAAAACAATCGTCGGTTTTCCGGATCCACGTGTGTATTGTCCTTTCCAAGCGGTTGGACAGTTTTTCCATTCCCAATGCATACAGTCAATGCTTCCGACCATCCCTGGAAAACCGCGTTGCTCTCCAATATAGAGTAGTCGTTGAAGATCCTCCTTTGTGGGTCGTCGTAGATACTCATCGCCAAATAATTGTATACACTACAAGAAAATTAAGTTATTGTGACGGAATTTTATGACAAAAATTATTAGTCATAAATTTGTGACACAACAGATACGCTATTGTAACTATTTTATTATGTCACATTTTAGTAGTTATTTCGTCTCAATACGGTGACGATCTAAGTTGTAACAAAAATTTGTCACAATTAGCAACATTAATGTGACGGAAATATGTAACACAGAAGTAGTGACGTTATTGTAACTATTGTTGCACTAACTAATTTCGACGAACTTATTAACGTTTCTCTATGTTACAGTTAGATACAATGTAGCTACTAAAATTAGTCACAAACCATGTTAATATTAATATATACTTTACGAATATATATTTTTACTTTTCAATAATTATTCTATTTGTAATTTAAAATCACATTTTACTTCTTTTGCTATAATTGTAGTTTGTTTAAACTTTTAGTCAGTTATTATTAAATAATTATTTACTCCAATAATTTGGAGAAGATGATTAAGCTTAAGCATCAGTTTTCATATTTTATTAGATAAAATTCATAAACTTATCTTACCTATATATGTTAGTGACTTTTAGCTTTTGATTGTTTATCTTGTGTTCATGTAAAATCAAACAAATAAGTAAAAGAGATAAATTGTTACGAACTCATTTTAAACACCCACACAAGAGAGTAGTGAAATTGTAATGGGATTTACGTTTCTTTACGTTTTCCAGCCCAATAAAAGCCCAATTATCCTTCTCATTATTTATTAATCGTACTATATACACATATATGCATCACCCTCTTCATTATTCAACCCTAGCAGCCATCAAAAGAATTAGAGAGGAGTCGTCGTGTTTTTCACTATGTCGCCTCCTCTCATCTCCTTCTTCTCCATGCCTTTCTCCTCCTCCATTCGCTTCTTCTTAATATTTTGACGAGTTGGTATGCCGTCGGAGAAGACAAGAAGCATCCACCACCTTAGACATCATCCGAGTTTCCTCTGACCACCAGAAGAGACTTTGTTTCCTCTGGAACCACCGCACATCAATGGCCGTCACTTGTTATCATTCTGCGGATCTGAGAAGAATGAGAGGAGATTCGGAGCAGTCGCGTTTCACCACCACCACCCATCATAGAGCACCACAGGAAGTCGTTTTTGACCGGATGTGCATTTCACATCACCAGTGGTGGGTATCCACAAAGGAAAAGGTCTGATGAGGATAATTCTTCTTCAATCCACAAAGACGCATCGCACTTCACCGTTTGTTTGTTTATAATTATATATTTTTGTAGTTTTGTGTCAACATTCTTGTTTTTAGTAACAAAAAAACTATTAATGAATCATAGTAATGTATTACTGCCTACATAAACAGCACTTGTAACAAAATCTATTCGAAGTTTTAACATTGGGATGAATAAGAAATATGAGATCAGTAGCTTGTTAAGATGAATTCGTAGGGAATTTTTAGTAATAAAGTGTGACCGAGTTAATTTGTATAGTGGTCATAAATTAATACTGATTGGAGACAAATTATCAGTCCCTAATTGTTACAACTTTAGACTACTGTTCTGTCACAATAAGAGACGAAGCTGAAACGATATATGAGTCGCATAATATGATAATTTTACTACGTTGTTAATGGTCATTAATTGTGACCATTTTGTTACTTATGTATATCGTCATAATTTGTGATGAAATCATTACTATTAAGTTAGTCACAATGTTTGTTACGTTTTTGCTACCTAAAAAGATTTGTGACGATGGTATTGTAACCATTTATAAATGGTCACAAATATGTCACAATGGTTATATTGTGACGGAATCTTTTATATTGTGACAAAAAAATTAGTTACAATACAAATATTTTCTTGTAGTGATAACTGCGTCAGTGAAATGATGTAAACAAGAGTGTGCTGTGGTGTCAGCAAGTCGGAGATATTCGTCAACCGAGTCACCCGCTGTACCATAAGCAAGCAGACGAATAGCCGCCGTACACTTTTGTAGTGATGATAGACCCCACCTCCCGGTTGCATCTTTTCTCTGCTGAAAGAATATAAAGTTCTGCTTGAGGGCTCTGACAATACGCAGGAATAAATTCTTTTTCATGCGGAAACGTCTTCTAAATATTTGTACCGAGTATGTCGGGTCTTCACTGAAGTAGTCATTCCATAACTGATCATCTCCTCCTTCACGGTCTCGTTCAATATAAGCACGGTTCGCCTCATCATCAGGCTGGTCCTCCACTATGTCGTTGTAGTAATCTTCAACGATTTCATCAACAAGTTCGTCTAGACCATCGGATGAAGATGATGACATTTTAAGAAGTCCTAAATAAAATTTGTCATATTAGGAATATTATAAAACTTTAATTTTTGATTTTAATAATATTTATCATATTTGGAATATTATAAAACTTTAATTTTAAACTTTTTTTAAAAAAATTTGTCATATTAGGAATATTATAGAACTTTAATTTTGAACTTTTTTTAAAAAAAAATTTGTCATATTAGGAATATTATAGAACTTTAATTTTGAACTTGTTTTTATAAAACTTGTCATATTACTAATAATAAAAAAATTTAATTTTGAACTTTCATTTGATTCTTTTAGAGACATTTTTGGGTAGAAACTTCAAATTTTAAAAAATTCATTTTGGTTTGTGATTTTACTAACCGTTTGTGATCGACTTGTATGGTTCGGCTTGTATGGTTGGCACTGTTCTTGAAATTATTTTGCCTGCGTTTGATATGTTAACACAATTTGGAAAAAGACTTGTAGTATTCATGTTAAAACATGTTGCTAGTTCGAACATAAATTAACAAAGGCAAGATTAGATTACAAACATAAATTAACATGTTGCTAGTTCGAACATAAGTTCGAACATAAATTAACATAAGTTTTGATACAAAGAGAAGCTAGACTTGAACTTGAACTTACATATGATCCGAGGAAAACAATGAGAGTAGATTACAAACTCTCTGAAAACATGAACTTGACTCTCAAGAGGAAACAAGTTTCTACTACACCGCAAAGACTACAACTACTACTTATAATACACCCGTGCTTCCTACTCCAACACCCGTGACTTCTACAGCTACACCCGTGATTCCTACTCCATCACCCGTGATTCCTACTCCATCAATTCAAGACCAAATGCACCCATGACTCCTTCCCACATGCGAGTAACCTGTCAAAAAAGAGTGACAAGAGTTAGTAACATGTCATAACCATTAAAAAACAATCAATAATATGATATATCTACACAAACGATCAAGTACACAAACAGTTCTACCTCAAAAGCAAGATTGAAAATAGATCATATCATTTCGGACATTAGTTTGATCATGAGACTGTTTTCCATATCTGAGAGAGGTTCTTTCTTAGCTAGTAAACGATCAAGAAGCTTTTGTTTAGACAGTTTTTCCTTAATTTCTAAAACCCCATGTAGCCTCGACAACTCCTCCTCCCTGCCACTCTTCTTCTTCTTGGTACTAGCTTTCGCCGCTTTAACCCCGGGAGGTCTAACTTCTGGTTCGACACCTTGGGCTTCTTCTGTATCCACCTCCACAGCTTGTTTGCGCTTCTCCTTTATAGCCTCCTTAGCAGGATAGTGGGAGCACCATTTCTGGTCGTATCTCAGCTCCCTCCAGCAGTGATCCATGGTGAACTTGTAGCCGACCGTGTTGAAGAAAATGTCCAAGGCGGTTTTCATCACATCATCATTGTTTTGCCCACTTCTCTGCTCGAGCCTTGGATACATCGCCGAATCCTAGACCACCTCTGCTTGCAAGAGGTGGTCTCTCTCGGTACTGTCCCATCGAGGAGAGGACTTGCGTTGTAGTACTCTACTATACGCTTCCAGAAAGAAGTGGACTTCTGCTCGTTTCTCATCACAGGGTCCTTACTGGTGTTAAGCCAAGCACCAATAAGGATTTTATCCTCTGTGGGAGACCATTTTCTCCTCTCAGAACCTGAGGCATTTGGATTCACAGCAGACTTAGCCCGAACGTCGGTAGAAGAGCTCACAGGAGACTTAGCAGGAACGTCGGGAGCACTCATGACAGGAGACTCATCAGGACCTTGACTACCGAACCAAAAAGGTTCTGGTGAATCAAGGTCAACTGGAATTTGACTAAAGAGAAGTTTACTAAATTTTTGTTGGTTAGCCATTGTTTTAATTGTTTCTCTATGACACTCTACTAGTGACACAGAGGGCTTAAGTAAGCCTTCTACTCGATTAATAGCAATCAGATCAGAGCAGTTGAGAAGGTGGAAAGCAATTGAGTTCATTAACTACTAGACTAATTAAAGTACAATGGAAGATAAAATAGCTACTAGCAAATAAAAGCACATCAAATCACACCAGCTCATATGAAACAAGAAAGCAAATCAAACCTAACCAACATTTAATTTTCCTTCCGGTTTCGAAACTAAATTACTACAACTAGTTTCTTTCCAAGCAAATCAAACCTAACCAACGTTTAATTTTCCTTCCGGTCTCGAAACTAAATTACTACAACTACTTTCTTTCCAAGCAAATTGAACCTAACCAACATTTAATAAAAGAATTACCTCGTTAAAGAAACAAAGCACGTACACCCCAATCCTTTGAATCTTTTCCAAGTATTCCTGAAAAATAAAGAAGTAAACAATCAACTTTCACACACTTTCAATATTTGTAATACATATGAGAGATGAAAAAATAAAAGGAAGTAACTCACCTAGCACAATAAGAAACACCAACCCTAACACTAAGCTAAAGACCATTACCTTAGCTCCTGATTTCTTCTTTGTGAACTCGGAAACTTGCTTCTCAAGACGGAGTAACTTCTGCTCACGTTGATTCGCTTCACCCTTAAGCCCATTAAGCTCCCTCTGAAACTCTCTCAGCTCCTCCAACACCGCCACGTCCCACCATTTCCAGACGTGGCAGTCTCTATCATCGGCATTGGGGCACGTTATGTAACGTCGGTATGGATCTTTTGGAGTTTGGGAGTATCCGTGAACTGGCTCTGAACCACAGTAGCATGTCCTCGGGATGCCATCATCACCCTCTGGTGATGGTTCCCTGTCAATGGCTTCTGCATTCCACCGAGTAATCTCAGCTTCAGCCGCGTACATCTCACCTTCGGCTTCAAGGAGGGAGGTTAAGTCTGGAGAGTGTGAGGATGAAGAAGGCTGGCTGTAACTGTATCGTCCCATTATCGTTTATCTGCAACCAAAACAAGTAAACACTTAGTTAAGGACCAATAAAATCAACATCAAAGAACGAGTAAGAACAATTTAAAAGCACAATAATCAAAAGCACATGAACGAGAAGGTAGCAAACCAACGACAAGGAACAAATACAATATCAAAAACAGTTAAGAAACGGCAATCGATTGAAACCCGATACGGTTTCAATCCGTATAAGACACAGAGAGGAGATCCGAGACCGATACAAACCAAAAACGTTTCGAAACCCTACCTAAACCCCCAAAGAATCCCGAAATCGATTTATCCCCAAATATTTTTGAAACCCTAATTTGAAAATTTTCTCAAATCGGTCGAAATCCGAGAACCAAACCCTTAATACAGAACAAACAAGATGGAGAGTGATCTCTAATCGATAAATCTACGAGTTGAAGCTTCGATTTACCTTACACGAGCCTAGGAAGAGAGATCGAGCAAAATCGTCTCGAAATCGCCTTTCTCTCGAGAAGAAATTTTTTTTTCGGTTTGGCTCGAGAATGATTTTTTTTTTTCGACCCTACACAAACCAAAGACAAAATCGACCCACTCACCACGTGACACGCTAAGGATTGAATCCTTAAGTCCGCTGCGACGGACCAATCCTTCGTCGATTTATCGCTAATAATAGTATTTAATTACAATTATGCTTAAGGATTTGTCTTATGGACCGGGTGAAATCCGCCGTTGGACTTGGTCTAAGGCTTTTGGGTTTTGGTATACGACCATGGTAGTCATCTGCAGTGGTGGAACTAGGAATATTTTTGACTGAGATCACAATATTTGAAATTTTAATATTTAAATTATTTATATATACCAAATAAAAATTTATACATAAACTAAAGGGATCAAATAAAAATTTATACATAAACTAAAGAGGTCAAGTACCAAATTTTGATTAAAATTTATACTAATTTGAAAAAAAAAAAACATACGTTAAGTTTTTTTTCCAATTCTACTGGGGTCACCTGAGCCCACCAGTGCCTCTTTGCCTCCATCGTCTGTTTATTGTGCAGCTTATTGTCGTGTATGAGACTCATAGCAATCGTGGTAGTTCTCACTCTTTGATGCTAATAAATATCATCCAGTTGACCAAAAAAGAATATTCTAAAAGTATCTTAAGTGGTAGATGCTCACATAAATTTTTCAAATAAATTATTATTTAATTATTTATTTTTTATAAATTTCTTTCAACCAATGATCATATGACAAATTGTAGGTAGTTTTCTCATAATTCAATGAAAAATCTCTCATACAATAAATTAGGGATTGGCACCGAACGGATATCCAGAATTTTAAGGATATTGTGATCCATTTTGCCCCGATAATCAATTTTACGATTCGATTTATTCTATGTTTTTTGGATATTCAGTATTTTCAGATATTCCGAAAATCAGTATTTTTACTAGATATCAGAATCGATCCGTAAAATATAATAAAAAAGGTAAAGACTGATATAAAATAATAGTATTTCACTATAAATTTTTTAAAAGTTACATGTTTTAAAAATTAATAACTACAAAATTAATTTAGTGAATAAAATATTATAAAACTTGTATACAGATATAAAATTATATATTATATGTATATAATCTTATCTATATGTATATAACATATCAGATCGAGTATTTATTATGAAAATAATAGTATTTATGATTTACTCCGTCTTTAATAGATATTTAATTTTAGTATTTAATTTGATTTATAAAGTTATAAATATTCAAATATTTCGGGCTGCATCGAAATAAATACAGATAGAATCAAATTTTATGGATATTTTACCCATCTTTATGATAGATTTCTCTTCCTACTTTATTTCATCTCTTTTTTAATTTATTTTTAATAGGTAAGTTGATAAGAGATTTTTGTAGTGTTGATTTTCATTGTGGATGTCCTAAATGGTTCTCTCAAAATAATAAAAAAAAAAATTCAAAAACTGAATCGTCATTAAATTGTAATAGTATTTTCATCTTTTAACTCATTTTCAGATAAGTGTCGCAACTAAATTTTAATCTATTTTATGAATAAGCATATTTAATGCATTTTTGTTCATAACAATGAGACAGAGGATATTAGAATAAGGTTAATAATAATTGTCAACTTATTAAGGTGTGTGATATTTTATCACATATGTACTGTAGGAATAATAATAATAATGTTGGTCAACGAATGATCCAATGATGCATTTTGTTAACAAAATTTTTGTAAAAACTAGTTGTGCAACATTCCCTAAATTTGACGCGTTTACAAAATTGTCACAAAAATAAATAAATTAAAAACTGATGATTTTTTAAGATGCTTCAAAACATATATATACAGTATATAAATTAATAAATGATATAAAAATAATAAAATAAATAAATAACCAAATGCATGCGTTTACGAGAACAATACATTTAAATCCTCGAAGGCGATATTAAAAAAGAACAGCAACAAGCTGGCGACATATTTATACTAATTCTACTATAACTCAGTTCAAAATCACTTAGAACAGTTGTAAAAAAAATCACTTAGAACATCATCATTGGTTTTTAATTGGGATAATATGTAAATTACTCTACTAATAGTTTGAAATTTGAAAACTACACCATCTATTTTATTTTTTGAAAACTACAATTTCCTAAATGTGAATTAACATTTTACCCATATTAGATTTCAATAACTGAAATATAAATTCGAAACTAATAAGAATAATATTATTATAGTTATTTATGTTTAATATAAATTTGTGTGTTGAGATATTATTTTACTATTTAAAATTTTACAATAACAAGGATATTATAACCGAACGTAGGATTATATCGAAACTATAATCATGGAAAAAAATCATCACTTGTTGTTCAAGAAGAAAGAGGACAAGGGAGAAAGCAATTTCCATAGTAACATACAAAAGTAACATGTTGTAGTGGTTTCTGTTGTGCACAAAAAAATGTAGTCATTTCTGTTGCTTTTATTAATTTGAATTGGGAGGAAATAAGCAGTGTCTTGTGGAGGAAGCAACACCATGTTTGAACAGGGTTGTTTTGGAAAGTTTCTTGCGTAAGGCTTATACTTATGCATCTTCATGGTACCAGTCTACAAACATTACAGCAAAAAGAGATAAAAAAGGTTGAGAAAAAAAGGAAACCAACTCCTGCAATTCAGAGTCCATCAAGCCGCATAAACGACACTTATGTCGAGCTTGAACAGAATCAGAGTTCTTCAAAGGTATAGAACATCCATCTATCCAGAACTTATTGATATGTTCATCACCAGGCTTTCTTGATAAGCGGAGTCCATTCTGCCAATAGCTGGAGCACCTTTCTTTTCTCTTATCTCTTATGGAATTCCCATGTCTTGCTTTGAATTCTCTTTCGGAAGTTCAGAGACAAAAAAAGCACAGGTTTCCAGACAGTACTTGCCTCCACTCAACCAAATCACACAGCAAAACCATAACCGTCTTTGCTTCTACTCTCGCAGAGAGAAGCATCAGGTGAAATAGTCACAGTGTTGACATATCAGGTGTGACCAGAAAGAGTTGACCTAAGCCTACAGTTCGAGACGTTCTACACCTCCTTTTTTGTATATTCACCATGAATTTCCATGATCCTTTATTCACCTTCCACTCTCCAAAAACTCCAGTTATATGTAGCATGATAACTCCATTTATAAGTAGCATGATTTTCTTAAAAGAAAAACCATTTAAAGTAAAGTAGAAACTGAAATCTGATTCATGAATTAACAAACCTCTGAATGAGATCATAGGAAGTAAAAAGTTTTTTCAGAAATGGTGGATAAGGAGAAGAAGAAAATGAGACTTGTCTCGAAGGTTTTTGTTCAGAAACATAAAAAGTTTAAAATATATTTAAAAAAATATTGTGTGGATATTCTAAAGACTTCTTTTTAAAAAAACATCTCATCTTTTTTTAAAAAAAACCGTTACTTTGAGTATAAAATAATTATGATGATAAATAATTAAGAAATATTGAGATCGGACAATTTAGTAAATTTATATATATATATATACCTAAATGTATTTTTTCTAAAAACTTAAAAATTCAAATTAATATTTTGTTCAAGTGTATTTCTCCAAAATTTTCCTTATAAATTAGAGCTGCTCTTACTAATTGAATAATGAAATAAATAAATAAAGTAAGAGAAAAAATGGAAAGAGCATGTTCTCTCATAAAACTACTCTAAGAATTTTGAGAAATCTTTTTTTAAAAAATATATATATTTGTCACTTAATCAATAGTTCATATTTCTAAAATTACAAAATAAAAAAAAACATTATTTGAGAGACTCGTAAGTGTTTTACTGATGCACTTAGACCATCAACACTGCTGAAAGTCTCTTTATCACAGTTCTCTGTGCATTTATATTAATATTTAATGCAATATATATATCTGATTAAAATTTTAATAACTGAAACTAATTACACAAATAGGAAAAAAAACCTATAGAACTGATCTCTTCTTTTTTTTTCCCTCTAAGATTTGATTAATTAAAGGAGGCCAAGCCTAGAAAACAACAAACCAAGCTTACACCGGCCCAAAACAAACAGGGCCCTATGATAAACAAAGAATGGGCTAAAAGCCCACAACGGGAAACCCTAAAAACGTAAAAGGCTCCGACGGTCTTGTGAATCCGCCTCAAACCCCGACGTCGCCTCCGCTTCTAAACACCACCGGACACCAACCTACGAGTATCCGGTATACTCCAGAGCTCAACCCCAAGCGAAACCCCCGCTTCTCATCTTTCTCACTACCGCCTTCAACTCGCGTGTTACTATAACCGGAGAGCTTCAATCGTATGAACGATAGCTCGTCCACCGCCGTTCAACACCAACACCGAGAAGAAAGCCTCAATAAACAACACCCTTTACATCACCTTGGCTTCCTTCACCAGAGAGCTTCACCGACACCGTCGGGATCTCATCCCCAAGCGAAGCCCTTACAAGATTAGAGTCATCAATCGGACCGACCGAGTGGCCAAGAAACCAGATCCACCGACAAAGCGCCAAAACCTAGCGACGCCACCTAAAGCCGACCGTTTACCTCAATATAGACGGTACAACGACGGAAACAGAGCCGGCCGCCCACCGAAGAGATGATGCGACGCCGGAAACTAGATAAACCGCAAAGAGAAAACAAGGAGGAACAAGACGGAAGGAAAGCAAGAAAAACCGGACCGACGGTGGCTAAAGGAGCCCACGCCGTCGGCCGGTGACAAAAGAAACGACGGCGCCCTCTAGAGAGAAGTCAGAGGTTTCTCTCACACTCACGTGATCTTTTTAAAACTGATCTCTTCTCTAGGTGCAAAGTTTCTTTACCAATATTCATTTCCCATTCTCATTTATCTCTTTTTACTTTATTACTCCTTCCGTTTCAAATTATTTGTCGTTGTAGAGAAAAGTTTTTGTCATAAAATAAGTGTCATTTTAGAGTTTCTAGGCAAAATTGATTACTTTTAATCTTTTATTTATTTTTCCATTGGTTGAAATATAGTTAGAGGTATAGGGAATGATGTTTTTATATTGAAAATATACAAAACTAAGTGTTTTCTTAATATGTGTGTAGAAGTCTAAAACGACAAATAATATGAAACGGATAGAATATTATTTATGTCAAGAGACTCTATATAGAAACCACTACTAATGGTGCTCTTAGAGCATCACCAGTGGAAAGAAACCATACAGATCTCTCAAAAAATAATTATATTGTTATTTAATTCTGATAATTATTATTTTTAGGTTTTAATTTACATAGCTAATAGATATAAAGCACATGGCATTTGAGTCTCTAGATACAAGAATTAAAATTTTATTCAATCCGAAACGGGGATAAAGATCAGATTACAAGCCGATTTCGTACAAAATAATCTGAGTTAATCTATTAAAATCACAGTTTCGCCCACCCACTAAACCGGCACATTCCGCTGATCAGTATTTCGAAATTCTCAGGAATCGGTCACCGTTCTCAACCGTCGACGATGGCCTCAGGAGAGTGAGGTTCTCCTCGTTACCGTGGATGCCGGGATTTTCCAAGTCGCCTAAGGTGTAGCTACGTTCCGGTGAACTCGTCGGAACTCATAATCGTCACTAGGGGTGGGACGGATCGGATATCCGGAGAATTTCGAGATATCCGGATCCGGATCCTTATCCGGCGGATCCATGATTTTACTACCCTTATCTGGATCCGGGGTTTTCGGATATCCGGGTGTCGGATATCCTTCTAAAAATTGTAATATCCG
Organism: Brassica nigra; assembly: GCA_016432835.1. NCBI lineage: Eukaryota > Viridiplantae > Streptophyta > Magnoliopsida > Brassicales > Brassicaceae > Brassica > Brassica nigra. Next base: position 8,807,460 of record CM028245.1, on the reverse strand, counting down.
GCGGATATCCGGATCCAGATTTGAAACTTTAAAATAAATAAAAATAATATTAAAATATATAAAATATTAACAAATATTTAAAATAAAATGTATATAATGTTTTTAATTATTTTTATGTATGATATTACTAATTTTATATAAAATTATATATACTATTATAAAATGAAAATATAGTAAATAAAATTAATTTTTATAAATATATATTACTATTTTAAAAATAATATTAATAAAATTACGGATCCGGATATCCGGACTAAAAAATTGAGATATCCGGATCCGGATTCGGTTTTGACGGATCCAACATTTTACTATCCGGATCCGGATTCGGCCCCTCCGGATATCCGGATTTTCGGAGCGGATCCGGATTGGATCTCGGATCGAATCCGGATCCCGGATAATAATTCCAGGCCTAATCGTCACTGGCGATGAAGTACAAGGCGGACAATAGTAGAGAGGTTACGGAATCCCTTACCAGAAGAGCTCCGAACCGAGCTGTACACACCACTACGACGCCACGGACAGTGCAGAAAGTGGGTTGATTCCAATCGCCACTACCAAACCAGAGTGTCTCCAATAACCTGCAAAGAAATTCAAAGCACACTACCACTAGTATCAAGCGATCTTTGCGGTACCGGGATGTGAGCATGGCCAAATGATTGGCTAGAAGACGGTCAATGACCCCCGAGAACCGTCTTCGCATCTGTGACCACCGAGAACCGGAAGCCGATAACTTTGCTGTAAAATACTTAAACCCGATCCAAACGGGTCCAAGACTGATGAAGAGTAGAAGACTCAACCCGCCTTAAAGGCCGTCGCCTTAATCAACGGATGGAAGAGGATAGTAGCCGTGAAGAGGAAACCGAGATGAAGCAGTTGGATCTGCAGTCTCCAGAGGCCATAGACGACCGCTAGACCCCGTCGGAGCACAGACGAGTAAAACCACAAGCCAAACAAACACGAACCTGAAGAGCTCAGCACCATCAACCGCCTGCGTACTGAAGCACAGAGCTCGCCTCCAATGTCAAGCGACACAACCCGGAGCTCACCTAACCACTGAGTAGAGGAGCAGGCCCATGACGACACCGAAGAGGACCGAAGAACCAAAACCCCAAAGAAATCTGAAACCTTGCTCAGAACACGGTGGAGATCGAAACCACCACCAGATCAAGGAAGACAAACCGGCGCTCCTCAATCAACGACGAAGGAAAGAACAAAGCAGATCTAGATTTGAAAATCGATCTGTTTCCAACCCCAAAGGCCGACCACTCCAGGAACACACCTTCTCACCGCCTCGCCGAGAAACCATTATAAGCCAGACCTTGCCGGAAAGAACCTCCTTGCGCATAGGAGCACTTGCCGGTGAGACAGGACAGCCCAGGATCTCAAACATATCGGACAGGAAAGAGAGATGACGGAGAGTAGCAAAAGAGAAGACAAGAGAGAGGAGGTGAGACTCTTCCGGCGCCGGCACGCGCCGGCACGCACCGCCAATGCCGGAGAAAAGTTATATGCAAGTTGTATTTTTGGTAGTTTTGTTATATGGACAATTAAGTCATTACACCACGTTGAAAGTGTCTAAAGTTATATTTTTGGGTAGTTAGATTCTTATAAAGTTTGTATAAATGTAATATTCTCATTTTGATTTACTTTAACAACAGTTTGTAAAATCTGGACTCATATGCCAAATAAATGTTGTCTCGATGGAACTCAGTTTGCTGAATAGCTTGTCTAAACAAAACGCTCAGAAGAACTAAACTCTGAAAACCTTTTGGAGCCCATAAAAGAACCCAACCTTTTCATTTGAAACCCAATTACTTCGTCAAATAGTTCCTCACAAGTCCCAACGTCTCTTTAAATATTTTTTTTTGTTTGAGAACTAGTCACTAAAACAAATTATTGGAATTTGCTGATATATATATATATATATATATATCGATAAATAATAATTCAAAATATAAGATTAGTTTCTCCAAGTAAATAACAATTCAAAATATTGTACTAGATTAGACAAATTATTGAAGTTGGTCCCAATTAACGTCCACTAGTAACCACTCGATCACTTTTCTAAAGATTTTGATTTGTTTGTTGTAAATGAAATGATGGAAATTTTCTTGACGTTTAGGTTTAGATAAGCAAAAGTACACCCATAATCAAACTTCTCCGTTTATCATTATATCAGAGTTCCTGGTTGATCTTCCCATGGTAATGTCGACACAATAACAAAACAAAAAAAAAAACTGAAAGAAAAGGCACTTTGATACCACATGATAGCATCCAACCTAAGGAATGCACTTTGCTGATGGGGGTTGATAAATAGTTGATCAATAGGCTACTATCACCAATGAAAAGGAGATGGTGGAACGCAACACAAGATCACACAAAATTTGTAGAAAAGACTTCTGATTTATCTTTTAGTGGTTGCATCCAGATGTTACACACCAAACTAAGCCAAGTCAATTGTTGGATATGACACACTGACAATCAAGGTTACTTTTAAAGAACAAAAATTTGCAGTCAGTTTATTAGAAAATGATCAAAAGTTGTTCATGTAGAATTAACATAGGCTTTTTATAGAAAAAAATGTATAAAGGTTAGATATGTTGAGTGGGATGTTGCGGATCATGAAGGTTAGATATGGATCAGCCATGAGAAAATGGAAAGCAAAGGGCGTTATGTGTATGTCTAGACCATTAAGAGCAAAGAAGGTTGGCACAAGAAAAACGGTTTGGGGAGTTAAAAAAAAAAAAAAACAGATCGTCTCGGCTGAGTCACCACTCAGCAAAGGAGCAGCAACATGTTTTGTTTGTTCTGGTTCACTTAATGTAAAAAATAAACCAATCAATGGAGGAGAAAACAGATCCAAACCCTGGTGTAGAAATCACTCTAGACAATGCAATCTAAGAAACTGAGGCAGAAGTTCCACTGCAATTGACACAAAGGCAGGGCGTCCCTGCAGTAAATGAGGTCATAAACAAAAAATAAAATGGGGGTCTACCCGAAATTTATAGACCAGAAAAAAGAGCTTAAGAATAAGGAGAAAGAGGAAGAAACAAAGTTAAAAAGTGTATGTAAGAAGTCTGAAAAACAAATTTTGTTTCTACGTTACAAAGTTAAATGATAAAAAATTTATAAAAGACTAACTATATAACTTTTTGGAAAGGGGGCCTTTAGAAATGGGCCCAAAGCCCAGGTTTCACTTGGCTCTATCAAAGGACGCCCCTGCACAAAGGTAGAAAGAGCAAGCCATGAGTGAACTCATGTGTAAACACATTGAATTTTTTTGTGAAGCATTGTGAGCACTATAGTGCCATGCTTCCCAATTTCGGCCAATGATCGTTTTTGTAACGATCCGACTGCTCGCGGTTAATGAGCCTACCATGCCTGTTCATTCGGTATGTAGGGTCCATTTCGTATGATGAATGATGCGTTAATATTTCCGAGATTCGAAAGTTTTGTTTACTGATCATTCGATTACCATATGATCTTTTTCCGTGATTTGGTCTCACTCATACAATATTGTGAATCATTTTATAATCATCTATTCTTCCACTACTATATCTCAAACACGTTTAATTCTGAATTTTTTTTTTCAATGTGCAACCGAAAAAGTAAGTGTACTTTAACATAGGTGAATCACTCTATGATAGGTCATCTATTCTTCTAGTTGCATGTATATATATAGAAAGTGAATAGTTGCAGTCTCCTCTTCTAAAATTTAGATGTTCCTTTTATAGGTAACCAGGGTCGGATCCGTCCTACGGGCGGGTAAACAAATGAACGAAATAATACAAATATATTTTAATTTTAGTGAAATTGTTAGTTTATTTTAAATATAATTTTCAATATTTTACTACAAAACAAAATAATACAAATATATTTTAATTTTAGTGAAATTGTTAGTTTATTTTAAATATAATTTTCAATATTTTACTACAAATTTTACTATTTCTTTTTTAGAAATATACATTTGTTACTATTTTACTAAAAATTGTACTATTTCCTTTTTTTTGTATCGGAGTCCGAAGCATGAAAGGTTTAAATCTTGTTAATATAGGAATAAAATATTGTGTATTTGTTTGCCAGTATGTTTGGTTGGACCTTCGAAGTTTGGAACATGTTGTATATGATTAGTGATTGGCTGCAATTCGTAGGACCCCGTTAGAGGCTTTTGGGTTTTTCTGATTTTTTTAATTGCGTGAGTTGTGTTTGTGGCCTTCAGTAACGTGAAATAATGCCTTTGTATTGGTTTGTTTTTTTAGTCAGGGTTATGCGAGTATTAACTTGTACTTGTATATCAAGCAATCAACTTATGTTTGACATGTTTTGTTGTAGCCAATTCGTGGCTAATTCCTTATTTGTGTAATTTTATGTTACCTTGCAACGTAAGTTCGTAGCTAGAGCGAAAATTAGATTTTTTTTTTAATAATGTAAATGCTTACAGGCCCGTACGTTAAACTTTTACTGAAAACCATGGTGTAGGCCAGTTACTGAATTGTTTTTACAGAAATAATTCTAGAGTTCCTTGAATATAATGTGCTTGGACGTTGCCGCTACCAGGGCATCTAGTCATTAGGTTGCTGAAACGCTAGACGGAGGTCAATGGAGAGACTGTTAGTGGCTGGAGGTTCAGATGGTGGTATTCCTGTGGCTCTGTGCTGCCTCTGCGAGAACAGGGGATGATGACATTGTGTTAGGTACAGCTGTTCGAGAACAGGTGACTGAAGCCCCCGCCAGGTTCAGACTCCTTGTCAAAATAGAAATGAGTTCCACGGTGGTATTGAGAAACAAACGACCAGCAAATTGAAGCTCGGTTAGTTTTCATAAATAGCGTTAGGATGAAACTCATAATTAACAAAACAGATATGAAGTGATACCTCCTATAAGCTTTAGATTAATGCATGTTGCAACAACCACACGTGGATCAACCTTGTAGCCTTCAAATTGTTTGTGAAACGATACAGCGTGAGGAATGAATACACTCATAGTGACAAACACACCACTATCAATTAACAAAGCTATGAGGAAATCTACTATAAAGAAATACATACCTATCGAGTGTGATGGTTGCAATGAGACGAAATTTATCTTCGGGAAGGTCACTTAAAGTACTTTTTATAGCAGTAAGCTCACCAATGATGTCTGCGATAAGATGAAAATCTGTATGGATCTAACAAAGTTTTATATGGTCAGCTCGAGAAACATCAAATAAGAGGGTAACCTGGAAAATGGGTGTTGGTGTTTGCTAGACCAAGCAACTCATCGTGATCGCGGAACCTGAAACGTTCTTGAGGAATCGGTGAAACCGGGTCGGTTCAGTCTTTCAAACCGGTCGCTAACAGAGTATATTTAACCGACACTGAAAAGATGCTTGAATGTGTTCAAGCGGTGGACGTTTCACGGTGGCTTGGGTGAGAGTCCCCTGCAATGCATGACAAATTGGAAACATAAACAAACGAAATATATAATCATATGTATGTATTTGTTAATCAACAAACTAAAGCGCTTGTTAATCATCAACAATAAACTAAAACACTTGTTAATCTTTTCATAATCAAGACATGCATAATCATATGGATTTCCTTACACAGACTGTTTGATGAATAAAAATATACAAACAAAGGGAAACAAAATCAACAATCACAACAATGATCATAATCCTAAATATTTGATGATAACAAAAAGTTCTGGGGAATAACGGAGACATGAACGTATTGATCTCTGGTGAAGAACTATTGTTGAAAGTTTCATAATCAAAACGCCAACAACGCTTGAAAGGATTAAGAAAAAAAACTACAATGTCAAGCCGGAAGTACGATGGCGTACAGGAGGAGCATGTCGACCCTCGCCGCCTCGCTCAACCGGAGATCCTTTCAGAGAATTGAAAGAGAAGATGAGTCCAAGAAGAGGATTGCTCACATATTTATATTGAACACACAACGCCTTTCAGACCTAATCAACGCATCATTGAAGACATCATTGTGGGTGAGTGAATCAATGTGATTAAAGATTCAGACATAACTCGGACCGTTTCAGATGGTGAGAAGAATCTGGCGTCACCGCGTAGCCGTCCTACGAAGATGATTTACGAAACAATGCATCGATTCTTCAGGATTAGGGTTACATGCGAAATAAATCTTCTCAGGCCGAATACACAACCATAAAATTACAGCCCAAAGACGCAGGAAACACAGCTTACATGCAAAGTCCTTCACACAGTTGAGAGTTAATGAAACACTGAATTTAGTGGATCCTGATACGTGTTGAGCGTAGGCGAGCCGAATTTATGATGTGGTAGAGGACGTGGAAGACCTCAGGAGAGACTAAACTGTATTTTATATATAAAGATTATACTTAAACTATTTTTTTATAACCATGGTGTAATCCCAAAGGCTTTCTAGATCCAAAGACTAATAATTATAGTCAAATTATATATTATCTCGTTTTATCAAGAGTTTTTTTTTCTTAAGTCTAGAAGCAAGATGAAAACGAGACCCGAAGCCAGAAGAAGGTTTGCAAGTGAAGACGGCAACCGTCTTGTTTTACATAGAATGATTAGCCTGTTTGATAATATCTCTATCAATATTGAAAAATTATTTATTTTGAGATTCTAGTACAAAAAAAAAGTGATCCACCACTAATTTTTGATTTATGTATATGAAAATTAAAAACAGCTGACAGGTAGAGGCGTGTACCTGAGATTTTGGATGGCTATACAAAATAAAAATATTTATTTAGCTTTTATTTAAAAAAAAAAAAAAATCTTTTTAAACAAAATCTTAATTTAAATTACTTCTTAAGATAAAATAATGTTTTGGTAACTTAAAAGTTAAATAAGAAAACAAATTTAAACTTTATTATAAAATTATTTATATATTCATTATATATTTTTTGTCATTTTCTTTCTATTTTAAATATTAGTATAAATATTTTCTTTAAATCCCACAAAATGGAATCCCCATTAAAATGTTTTAAGAGCATGAGGTCAACTCCGTCATTGCTGACAGGGACACGTATATGGACACGTCTCCATCCACAAACCTAAGAGCATCCTTAACCTAAAAATCCACATAGATTTTTTTTCTGTTTTATTTATTTTAAAAAAAATTAAAAACAGAATCAATCGCGGACCGCCACATATCGTGGAGCCCGCAAAACAGTACAAGAAACACACAGCAATCGTCTCCTCCTTGGCGATTTTTCCTCTTGGTTTTTGAAAAATAGTGCGTCCCCCCACCCTTAAAAACCCACTAAAAACCTGCATTGAGGCTGCTCTAACTCACAACTGTACAATTTTCTGAAAAGGGTGACGAAAAGTATTGGCTTTTGACTCTTATCGCTTGAATGTCCAAATTAACACAAATACCTCAATTTGACTCGGCTAAAATGACGTGAAAAGGTCTTCTAACTAACCCCGCACGCGTCACCATAGTTGGTGAGAGTGAGACAGACGCGAAGTGCGAATATGACAGCTCTTAGGATGTAACATATGCAACGACACGTGAACGTTCCTTTCGGAATGATTCCGTTTTCTTGCACTACCACATGAGTACTATAACCTTTAGTAGTATATTAAATGGACCATTAAAAAGTAACCCTAATATGACAAAAACACTTCCACTATTTAATCTTGAGATTCTTAACCAAAGAGAACTAAACCACGTTGAAGTATAGAATAACGACACAGCTCTCTACTAATAAAAATATATTCATCTATAATTCAACAGAATGATTACAAACAAATTAAACAGTTTTTGTTGTGTTACTCATCAAGACTTTCTTGAATCAGAGACCAGTACAGATTCAGGTTCAGATTCAGGAGTCTCCCTAAACTTTTTGTAAATATCACCTTTGTAAAACTTTCTCGTCCTCATCGCTAGACCCAAAGACACAAGTGCTCCAAAGAAGGTCACCGCAGCCAAAATCACAAACGGCAGTTTATAACATTGACTTCCTAAGCAAGTCAAGTCTTTCACATCATTTCTCGTTAGCCCTCGAGCCTTTAACTGCTTCAAGGCCTCTCTATCGTAAAGCATCCCCGTGACACGAACGTTCAAGATGTAAGACCCGAGCGGGCTAGCAAGCTGTCCGCAGTTGAACAACGTAGAGAAGTACTTGAGCCCGAAAAGTTCTGAGATGATGGCAAAGAGGAGAGGAAGCTGCGCGCCGAAAGAGAATCCCATTAGAACGGACGCTATGTACACCGAGCCAGGGACCGGGAACGCGATGAGAAGGTGTCCCGCGCAGCTCAATAAAAGGACTAACGTCATCATGAGCGGTCGGGGTAGTTTATACTTGGCAAGCAAGTATTCCGAGACAAAACCGGAGAAGACTCGACCGAAGTAGTTCCATATGCTAACTAGAGACACAAAGGAGCTAACCGTATGGTTAGGGTAGCCGAGGGACTCCCCTATCTGTCCTAGGTTGTCTACAGCGGTCAAGCTTGAACCTAAACCGCAGAAAGTGGCGACAAATAAGATGATCATGTCGAGGCTTAACAATGCTTGTAGTATTGTGTAATCTTCCCCTCTTGGCGGTGGATCAAAAACCGTCAAGAAACAAGACTTCATCTCCTTCTCCTCTTGCACAAGATCAAGTTCTTTCTTGGGTTTCTCAACCTTGACCTCGCTGGGCTCTTCCACAGGCAACTTCTTCATGTTCCACACTTCGATCTCCTGCTTAACCGCAACCGTAAGAGGCACAAAGAGCAGAACGCAACAGACCGTAGCGCTAGCCGTGTAAGCGGCTTTGGTGAAATGAACTTGCTTCTCAGCGATGTTCATAGCCATGAGGAACAAAGCCAAGAAGATGGAGAGATAGAGAAAATTGTAAAACACACTCAGCTCATTCCTCTGCCTCACCACCTTCTTCTCTCTTATGGAATACACAAACACAAGGGAGACCACAGCAGGTAGCCAAGCGATCAACAGAATCAAAGACTTGGAGTCGTTACCGTAAATAGCAAAGTAAAGCTGCGTCATGATCGCTCCACTCAACCCAACGTAGCCCTTAAGCAAACCAAGCATAACTCCTCTGCTTTCAGGGAAGTTCTTGACACAAGTAACCAGAGCTCCTGTGTTTGCGAAGTTCTGAGAGTTGGCTCCAACGCAAATGTAGAGACACATCTGCCAAACTTTTGGTTTGGCTACTTTCCCTGTGACGGTCAGCCAGATCATGAAGTAACCGACGAAGTTCATCGCGGAGCCGATAATTAGAACGAACCAAGTCGGTGTGACTTCCGCTATGAGTCCGGACATGACTCCTACGTTTGCTCCGAGATCTTTAAAGAAGCCTAACAGGTTCAACGTTGTCTGGTCATAACCGAGCGTGGATTTGATGTCTTTGGAGTAAGTCCCGAAGAGATAAGTGGCTCCAGCGCATGCCATGATGAGGAAAGATGCAAACACCATGAACCATCTTCCATTGAAGAGGTGAATCAAGAATCGTACGGTCTCGCCAGACTGATTCATCTTGTGAAAACAAGGATGAGTTTACAGAATCAAGATCTCTTGTGGATTTGAATCTCTTGAAGGCTATCTTGGTTAAGAAAGGCTGAGCAAGAAAGAGAGGTGAAATGATTTAAAGTACAGAAATAGAGTCTCAGGCTATAAAGGAGAACAAGATATTTGTAGGTACATGTATATCTGTCTTTAATGATATTAAAGATTAAAGATTGACCATATTGTCTGTCTTTCCTAATTTTGTCGGTTAGACCATTCGTGTCCAGAAGGATAAGGATAAGATCATAAGAAGATCAACAAATGTAAATCTCCCTAACTTTGGATAGTAACTAGAAAAAAACGGATCAATGCTCAATCATTATGTATTTATATTAATCTTAAAGACAGATGACTGGTCAATAAATTGGTTTAAGTTGACCATAATCTCTTTTTTTTACACTATTGTAGTTACATATGGATCATGGAGAATGACAGAAACAGTAGTTATTTTTAGTAAATAAACAGTGTCAAAAAGTTGCTAGAGCCAGTTTAAGAAAATTGAAAAATAAGTGAAATCACATAAATAAACGATAACTTTCATCGTTATTCAATAAATTTGTCTATTGTACTTCTCTAAATACACAGACTTTTGTACTTCTCTAAAATGATCCTAAATCGTTATTTTCTTTCTTCGGTAATGTTTTTCGTTTTCAATGTTTTATTATATATTTTCATATAAAATTTTTTTTTTCTAGTATGCTTAAATCATTTGCATCTGCAACACTAAATACATTTTAACAAGTCTATCTAGCACAGTTGAAAAAACACAAGGCTATTGACCTTAATTAGCCTTATAGCCGTTGTTAGTAGGGGTTAATTTAATATAGCCTCAACAGCCGTAGTTTTAAGTCCGCCGTGGGCGGTTCATGGAGAAGCGAGTGTTGAATATTGACAATTTTAGATAATTTTTATAAAGAATTTTTTTTTTTGAACATATAAAGAATATATTTTGCTTCTTCAAAAACGTTTCTTTTCTTTTAACACATAACTAGATCTCGAACCACACAACCGTGCGGATGAATATTTTCATTTTATACATGTAACTATTTGGTTTATATTAGTGATTTAATTTTAATAGTTACCAAATTATTAATAGTTTTATAGAATTTTCAAATACAACAATTTTATAGCTTGCATGCTGTGATTTATTTGTTTTTGTTTCAAATTATTAATGATATCTCTCTTATTAAAACATGAACACTAATTAAAATCTTACATTCTTTGATATTTAAGACAAAATCCATTCAGATTAATATTAACCTAGATATTAATTTTCTTAAGAGTATACTTGTATGGTTTTGATCATACATATATGTTAATCAATTATTTATATGATTTAAATATTCGACTGAATAATCTACATTAAATGTAATTTATGCTAATGACAAAAATTGGTATAATATCTATTGCATTTTCAAAAATGCACAAGATAAAAGATACAAAACAATCACATTAATGAATAGTATATGAATGTGATTTATATAAAAATAAACTTGATTATATTTTTGTAAACTAAGCAGTCATATACTTCTATTATTGAAATATAAAATAAAACATCTATTATATTTAATAATAAAACTGAATGCATTTTAAAATAGCATTTGTAGACCTATTGTTCATATTGATGACATATTATTCAATCATGTGGTACAAATTTAACAAATGTTAATTGTTAGAGATCAAAGATTTAATTGAAAAATATTATATTAAATTTATATCATAAATATTAACAAATCTTAAAAGGTTTATTTTAATAAAAGAATAAAATATACATTTATTCTATTATTAATTACGAAATTAATTAAATATTTAATAGATTTGTAAATTGAAAAACGAAATATAACATTAATATTTTAAATAATAGTATTATTGTGCCAAAAAAGGCAAATTTAAAATAATAGTATTATTGTGCCAAAAAAAATGTATTCAGTTTGGATAGTCGGGCTCAGAATTTTTGTTATATATTATAGTGGGCTCCGTTTACGTCTGCTAGTTTCAGGCTTTCAGGCCTATAATAAGTTAATAACTATCTTAATCATGAGTCCGGTTGGCTCTTCCACATGCAAATTCTTCGTACCCTTTAGTCACTTGATTCACTTCTTGACTGAAACCACGATACTAATAAGAGCAAAATCTGTCAATACTTTGAAAAATATTTCATTCAATATCGCAGACATTACGGAACCGTGCTACAGAGTAACCATGTATAATGATTTCTCATTTAGTATACCGCCATTGCTTTGATATTAGTTACATATTTATATTAAGTAGGAGTACGATACATACAGGCTACAGCGAGTCTGATCATACCCAGCCTACTAGGAATCCTAGAAAGGTCTTAGAACACCTCGAAAGCACCACTATTTTTATTTATAATTCTCTATACATTATTTATAAAATGATTTGATATACGTCATCTTTACAATTAGAATAAGATATAAAAAATTAGAATATGATAATAATCATCATTTAAAAAAAAAGAAATAATCATCAGTAAAATAATATATTCAAATATGACATTAAAAATACAGTAAAAAAATATAAAATATTTTACAAATATTTAAATGTTATTTAAGTCTATTTTATAGTTATACAAATTTATTATTAACAAAATTTTCAATTTTTATACAATATTTTTAAAAAATTTAAGTCTCTAATCTTAATATCATTTTTTTATTTTCATAAATTTACAATTTAAAAAAAATTGTACAAGTTGATTAATATATCTTAAAGAAAATAAATAATAAAAATATATCTAAATTTTAAATATATACATATCTATTCTTAAAATATAATTTTAAATAATTCAATTTTATTTTATCTTAATTTTATGTTTAACAAATCAATATTTATATTTAAATATTGGTATAAAATGATAAAAACTTAAATATTAACAAAAAAATATTTTTAAATATAATTTAGATTTTTTTAAAATCGCTGCAGTAGCATTTAAAATCAAAACTAATACAATCTAAATCTTTATTTTTTTCTTAGAAATGCTATTTTAGATAAATACATTGGAATGAATTTCAGTTCTATTAGAGTCTATATTTTAGAGAGAAAATAGCAAAAAAAAAAGAAACATTGGAGGTAATTTTACAAGTTGGGGCTCTTCTTATGATACAAAATAATCCAAACAACAAGAAGATTAGAAAGAAAAATTGTCACCATAAAATGATAAAAAGTGAATGTATTTTTCTATGAATGTCATTCACACACTAGAATCTAGTCTACAGTTTTCAGATTATTTGTTAGCTTCTGATGTACTATATAAAACACACATATATATTACAATTCACAACATGTAGTAGGACCAGTGAAGGAACATGGCTGAACGATAATGGTCGATTATTATTTTGTTTTTGTTGCTTAGCTGACACTCAATTGATGTTCCGTTCTATGATCGTGTTGACGTTTATATATATACAAACAATGGATAGAACAGTTTCAGTTTATAAACAGACTAATCGCTAATCACTCATCATCTTCTACAAGACTACAACCTTTATGTTTTTTTTGGCTAAAATTTGGGACCTTTATGTTGGTATTTTGGATTATGTATTATATCATTCCCGATTAACGAAGCAACCTACTGAAAATGACTTCATACCTAATACTTGGTTTGATATATACTAATATCTAACATACGATTGGACACTGATGCTTACATTATTACATAAAACTATCTACATAATGTTCAAAAAAAAAAAGCCAGCTACACAAACATTATTTATATGCGGGCTGTTTGTAAAAATTGATAGTTTATGATAAGTTGATAACCGAACATTATTGATCGCTTCTAATTTTTACTATAAACAAAAGGTGTAGAAAAGGCGTGGTTGGTAAACTTTTGCATTCCTTCTAATTAATACCTAGTATATTAAAGTTCAAGAAAACTCGTTCCTTTACCTCGTGGACGATTTCTTGCTCCAAAGGCGTACGTCTTTTATGGGTAAAGAATATGCACAATCAAAGTCGGCCCTGACCTTAAGTAGAGGAAACTATTTCAGGACTGATACAATAAGAATATGTAAATGAAAAAGTAAGACATAGTATTTTTTATAAAAAAAATAGTATAGTAAGAGTTATTCTCCATCAAACTCGATCAGTATCAATAGTTCATTACTATTAATGTTATATGATCAATGATATTATACTTTCTATTTTATTATTGGTTGAAATATAGTTTGGTAAATAAATAATAATAATTTTGTTTAGAAAATGTAAAAATTAAATATTTTTTAATCTATGCACATAATTTTAAAATGTCATTTATTGAAAAACGAAAGGAATACTGAATTAAGATTGATCTAATTTGCGTAATGGTAGTCGGATATAATCTTTGAAAATATCATAAAATCTTCTAGTAGAATAATTTCTTATTATCTAACTGTTCATTCACAAAACAAATGAAAACAAAAAAAATAAATTAAATTGATAAACTTTTGAAACTGAATCCAACCGAATTTTTTGGGCTGGCTAAAAAACCTGTGCCGCAGGGCAGCCAGTGACAATTTTGTTGATGTTTACCGCATCGTTGCCCAATCTTGCTTATTATTAGTATATGTTTTTTTTTGGTATTATTTGTATTACTATATGTTAGCTCGTTTTCTAAGGGTTTACTCATTCTACACTTACAAAAACCAAAAAAAAAAAATGGGAAAGTTTCTGTAAATTATTATATCATATAAAAAGCAAAATAAATAAACAAGACGTAGAATCGGTGCAAAATATAGTCTTTTTTGCAAAAGATGTCCATACAAAAAAAGAACTAAAATAGCCTACAGAGAAAAAAAAAAGAAAGAGAAATCAAGAATTCAAAAAAAAAAGAAGAAGAGACATCAAGAATTCAATAGGAAATATGAAATGTTTTTATTTCTGAAGAGTCAACAAACCCATAAAAGATTAATTGAAATTGTCTTCATCAAACTTCTATTGTTCCACCTTTCACCATTCTTAATCTCTACTTTATCTCCCAAACCCAATTCCGAAAACCCCTCTTCACCAACTTAAACCCCTATTAACTAATTCCAACAATCAGATGATTTCTATCAAGCAAACAGAAGCCTCAAAATTTATCCAAGAAAATCAAGAACCATGATTACACAGAAACAGAGAAGAACAGAGAAAGGTCTCTGTTTAAAAAACTACTACAAATGGATCCTCTGTTTTTCCCTTACTCTATATTTTGTTGCTTCCTTCTTTGTCGATCATGACCAAGAAGACCATCCTTCCTCTTCTTCTTCTTTGTCCCCATCAAACCCTCTCATAACTAACCCTAAACCCAAACTTCTCGCTTCTCGTGCCATGTTTGAATCAAAAATCCATGATCAAAGACTTAGCTTTCCCCTTCAACGTCCCAACATCAAAACTGGTAATTATACAAACCTGATTTTAGTTCATGTTCTGTTTCATGTGATAACACTTTTTTTTTTGACTGAAGTGATAATGTTGTTGTTGTTTTAATTGTCTTCAGATGTATTCAACAATTTGAAGATCTACATCTATGACTTGCCTTCCAAGTTCAACACAGATTGGTTAGCCAACGACAGATGCAGCAACCACCTCTTCGCTGCGGAGGTGGCTCTTCACAAAGCGTTGCTCAGTCTCGACGGAGACGTAAGGACAGAAGATCCCTACGAAGCCGACTTCTTCTTCGTCCCTGTCTACGTTTCTTGCAATTTCAGCACCGTCAATGGCTTTCCAGCGATCGGTCACGCCCGACTTCTCATCAAGGAAGCAATAGACCTCGTCTCTGCTCAATACCCGTTTTGGAATCGTACTAGTGGCTCTGACCACGTCTTCACCGCTACACACGACTTTGGCTCTTGCTTCCACACCATGGTTAGTTCAAAATAAACCTATTTTAAAATTATTATATGACAATTTTAATATATTTATATTTAGATTATTATTTTTATTTGAAGGAGGATAGAGCAATCGCTGATGGGGTACCAAAGATGTTGAGAAACTCTATAGTCTTGCAAACTTTTGGTGTAACTTATAAGCATCCATGCCAAGAGGTAGAGAACGTTGTGATACCACCGTACATCTCGCTGGGAAGTTTGCATAAGACTCAAAAGAATATTCCGGCAGCTCAAGAACGAGACATTAGAGTTTTCTTCCGCGGCAAGATGGAGATTCATCCCAAAAACGTCAGTGGACGCTTCTACAGCAAGTAACAGACTGAATCTTAATATTTTTTTTGTTTTAAAAATATTTTTTTAAAAAACTATTTTTAAAAAAATTACACAACAACCATAAAATAATCATAACTTTTTTTCTCTATTAGGCGAATAAGGACGGAGATATGGAGGAGTTACGGTGGTGACCGGCGGTTTTATCTCCAACGGCAAAGATTTGTCGGTTACCAGTCAGAAATAGCTCGATCTGTTTTCTGTTTGTGTCCTCTAGGGTGGGCCCCATGGAGCCCGAGACTTGTTGAGTCGGTTGCACTTGGGTGCGTGCCGGTTATTATCGCCGACGGTATTCGTTTGCCGTTCCCATCCGTAGTGCGTTGGCCTGATATCTCACTCACGGTGGCCGAGAGAGACATCGGGAGACTCGGGGATATTTTAGAACACGTAGCGGCTACTAATTTGTCCGATATACAGAAGAACCTTGAGGATCTGTCTGTTAGGCGGGCCCTTATGTTTAATGTTCCTCCGCGAGAGGGAGATGCCACGTGGCAAATTCTGGAAGCTTTGTCAAAGAAATTGAATAGGTCTGTTAGAAGAAAGTCAAATGATGTTCTGTAAATCAACAACGTTTTGACACGTGTATATTACTTCTTTGAGAGTTAAAGAAAACATAGTGTGGCGTATTGTATTCAAACCTGTCAGCAAGGAGCTTGTGCCCATCGATACACTTTAGGCTTGCGTGTTCGGTGCGGACAGTTGGTTCGAATAGTGTGGTTTCCGGTTAGGTAGGTTTACACATCAACTTGTGAAAATGAACGAATAAGAATTTGATTCGGTTTGGTATTTGGTAAAGTTGGTTTATGAGAAATCTACCGAATCTAACCGAGGTTTTTGTTGTTAGTTTAATTTTGGTTAAATTTCAGTTAATTCAGTTAAATTCGGTTATTTCTGTCCAAAAAAATCTGATTATTATATATTTTTTTAAAAGACAACTAACCAATTGTCAAACGGAATTGATAATTGGGGTTTCAGTATGTTGAATCAAAACAAAATTATAATCAAACAATTTGGTTTTCAATATGTTGAACTTAAATCCAGAAAAAAATTGGTTAGGTTCAGGGCAAATCCCATACCTAAATTCAGTTTTTATAGATCTTTGAACTTCTCACGCAACCCAAAGCTTCAAGAAGATACAACAAACGTGGTAACAGTCCTCTTACAATAAGAGAGCTCTCCATTTGAAACACTCCTGGAACAGAGGCTTCAATGCAGTTTGAATTAAGTCATTGTCTTGGCAACACGCAATTGGAACTTAGTCCTATCACATTTGATTAACCGAAGAAAAGGAGAGCTTAACAAAGATTCAGACTATTTCAGCTAGACAAATCAAGTATAAACTTTAGAAACTGTAATTTGTGTGAAACAATCCCCCAAAGAAGCACTCTTTGTGCAGCAGATCTGCCTCGGTGTTACTATAGCTGGCTGTCTGAGTGGAACTACTGAAGTCACTCTCATGGGTTGCGCGTTAAGGTTTTGAGGCCGAGTCAACGTGATCTGAAGCGTTTCTTTATCGAATACGTGATTAACCATAGATGCTGCAGATAAACAATATTACAAGAACCATCTCAAGAATTTAAATCAGAAGTTTAAATCGCTTCAATGTATAAAAAAGTAGCAAAGTGAGTCTATGATTCTTTTACAAGCATTAGGATTGAGCTTAATGAAGTGGAAGAACCATTGTTTTGAAAACCGGACCGGACCGGCCGGTCGAACCGGTTCGAGGTTCGACCGTGACTCGCTGAAGAAGCCGAGTCCGGTTTGGTTTAAATTTAAAACCCGGATTTGTAAAAACCGGTAAAACCGGTGACCCGGGTCAATTTTAAAACCCTCATAAAAATTAACATATAATTAAATCTTTTCAATTATTACTAGCTAAAATTTTATATTTTATAATTAGTGTTCAACTATCATCACTATTTAATTGATTTTTTATTTTCTCAAAAAACAATGTGAAAAATATATTTTTGACTTTCATATACTATCTTTATTTTACCATATTCATAAAATTTGAGATTTAGTTGTAAAATAAATAAATATGATAATTTTAATTATAAATCATATGATTTTATTAATTTTAGTTTACATAATATTCACTATTCATTTTATTTTACTATTAGATTTTTTATATATTTAGTTAATTATAGAAAAGAATAGAGAATGTATTATATGTAGAAGTAAAGTTCATATAATATAAATATATAATTATATATATATATAAGTTTCATAGATAGAAAATCCGGTTCGACCAATTGAACCGGTCCAACCAGTCAACCAGTAGCTACACCGAGTCAGTATCCGGTCCGGTTTTCAAAACATTGGGAAGAACTCATCGGCTGAGCAACCAAAGAGACCCGTCGCAGCTCTATCAAAGCAAAACACAGTTTTAACTGATGTATCTGTTATAAACACAGCTCTATCAAAACAACACAGATTCAGTAACACAAATCTGAAATTTGAGTTTCTCAATTCCACAGTTCGGAGGAGATTTAACACACATTCACCAAAAGCTTATTTCATGACATTACATTGGAAAAGATGAAATACACTCAAAGGTGAAACTGACATACAAAAGCTTATTTGATTTAGATAGAAGTCACAATGATAATATACGAGGCATGATTATATCATTTGACAAAGCACCTAACACTTCTTTAGAGAAGTTATTTCCTGGAATCATTCAGTACTAGCTCCTCCTGAAGCGTCCTTGTGATTGTTATCTTCGATGAGTCCCTTCCTGAATCCGAAAACTTATCCATGTAGATTCCAACGTACGATATAAGCGGGTCGGCCCTCGCTTTCACCACCACAAGCTTCAGAGACCGCGACTCACATCTCCGAAACCTTAAAAGCCTTTTGAAACCAACCGTTTTGGCCGTCACAACTCTCTCCCACTTACCGCTCTTAATGTTCCGCATCTCCAGATGAAAAGAGGCCACCCTCTGACCCATCTGGATCGGTTCTCGTACTTCCAACACGTTGAAACTAACCGGATCTTGAAACTCCAAGTACAACTCCCACTCTCTCTGCTTCTCCTCTGGCGCCCAGTACTTATCTAACCCTTCTTCCAATACATTCTCAGCACCAAACTGGCTGCCACGGACGCTGCTCGAGTTAAGAAAAGCTTTGCGGGCGAGGTTATTGGCGAAAATCGATCTTTTCAACTCACTAAACTCCTCAAGAACCTTAATGTCTTGCTCAGATATCAACCCTGAGGAATTAGGAGGGACATTGAGCAAGAAAAGACAGTTCCTCCCCACCGAGTCATAGTAAATCTCCAGAAGCTTAGCCACCGGTTTAGGAGACTCCAACGCGTGCCAAAACCAACCCGGTCTGATGGACACATCGCACTCCGCCGGCACCCAATCTACTCCAAACCCATCGCCTCTCTGAGAATACAGAGGATCAGTGTCACCGATTTTGGCGTCAGTTCGGTTAAAGAGCGACCAGCAAGTGGAGCCAGCGACTCCAGCTTCGTCGCCGATCCACCGGACGTCAGGACCGGCGTCGGAGAAGATGACGGCGCCGGGCTGAAGCTGGTGGATCAAACTAAACCAGGTGGTGAAGAAATACTCTATGTCTTTCTCTCCTTCCCCTTTGGCACCATCTAACCACACTTCCTTAATCTCTCCATAACTAAAAACAACCGAAAAAAAGATTCAATCTTTGGAAACTAGAAACGGAGATTAAACAGAAAGGAGGTTACTTTGTGAGCAACTCGGTCATCTGACTCAGGTAAAACTCGTTGTACTCCACCGTCTTCCCGTAAGCTCCGTCGTGCCGGTCCCACGGAGAGAGGTAGAGACCGAGACCGATCCCCTCCGCCGCCGCGGCCGAAGCTAGCTCCGCCACGACGTCGCCGGTTCCGTTTCTCCAGGGGCTGGATTTGACGGAGTAGTCGGTGTACTCGCTGGGCCAGAGGCAGAACCCGTCGTGGTGCTTCGCCGTGAGGATGACGCGGGAGAAGCCGGAGGCTTTGGCGGTTCGGACCCACTGGGTGGCGTTGAGGTGGGTCGGGTTGAAGACCGACGGGTCGGCTTTTCCGGTGCCCCACTCGGAGTCGGTGAAGGTGTTGGGTCCGAAGTGGAGGAACATGGCCATGGATCCGAGCTGCCATTGGAGCTGTTGTGATGAAGGGAGGGGTGGGATCGGGAGAGGGTGTGGTTTTAGGGGAGACGATTTGGATAGAGAGAGGAGTGAGAAGAAGAGGAGGAGAGTGAGTAGAGACATTTGATCTTCTTCGTCTTCTTCGATTGTCAATGGAGTGTCTCCGTCTTGTTGTTTGTCTCATACTCAGTTTTTATTCTATCGTGCTTGGCTGTGTGATTATTAGTTTAACTTTTTATAAGTTTGATTAATTGATTACACATAAATATGACAACTTAAATGCAAAAGCAGTAATTATTTTAAATGAATAATTACTATGAAACTTACTATATACATTTTAAATGAATGATGGCCCTTTTTTAGTAAAAATTATAATGTTTAAAACTTAGAATCAATTAGCTCAATATACAGAGATAAGTCCATAACTTATATAGATTAAACCCATATACAATTTGTAAGAAGTATTATTATTTCTAATAACAATTAGATGGTCTGTGGATCTTTGTTTATTCATTTGATTTGTGAATAATACCATATATTATTATTAATATTATTATTACTACTATTATTATTATAATTAAATGGTTAAGCACCGCCTAAAACATTTTTTTGAAGACTGTTCATCACTAATTTACTTTCTCCCATCCAATGTTTTGACTTAACCGTATAGAAGTTGAAACAGTAAGAGAAGATTCTGTTTCGAACAAGCTGACTTTATTGGATTTATGGACCCAGTTAAAAACTTCAAGAAGAAGTCTATTTTCATTTCCAAAGCCAAAAAAAGTAAACACGTGGAAGAAGGTTACAATGCAGCTATGAAAAAATTAATGTAAAATTTAGTCGATATGATTTATTGATGTTGATGAGCCCAGCTTTCTTAGCCAAGGTCTCTCTTTATTGTTTGATAATTGATTTGTTAATCATTCTCTTACAACTTGGACATATTAAATAGAGGAGCACAACACCATAAACACAGAGGCCTTAACGACTTAGCCCACTAAGAAAGAGAACAAGGCTCACTCCCACTCGTAGACTGATCAGATCTCTCGTTTGTCAGATCTGAAATCACAGTAGACAAGCTCTAGCTTCTTCCTCATTACAAAACACAGATCAAAACTTCGTTCTTGTCGGAACTAATCAAAATCAATGGCAAACGCCTGGAAAAGAGACAAGAACCAGAAGCTATTATCACCAAAGTCCTTAATAATCACTCTCCTCGTCCTCTCCACCATCTTCCTCTCCTCTCTCTTCTTCTCCTCTTCCTCATTTCTCCAAACCTCAAATCCAAACCCCACCATCGACACCACCAACTTCCCAATCCCTCCTTTCGACTGCTTCAAATGCCCCCAATCCAAACCCATAATCGCCAACGCCGTCGAGAATCTCAAATACCCTTTCGTCTACTCCCTCGCCGATCTCGGGAACCTCCCGGAGAAGCCCCACAAGAACATCGTCAGGCTGCTCAAAGGGAAGCCCTTTCGGAGACCGGACATCTCGGCAACGATCCAGGAGGTTCTGGAGAGGATGAGGGCTGATGGGAAAGACGGGCTCGTCGTCGATGTGGGAGCTAACGTCGGTATGGCTAGCTTCGCCGCTGCGGCGATGGGGTTTAAAGTGCTCGCCTTTGAGCCTGTTTTCGAGAATCTGCAGAGGATCTGTGATGGGATTTGGTTCAATAGAGTTGCCTCTTTGGTTACTGTGTTTGAAGCTGCTGCTTCTGATAGAAATGGGGATATTACCTTCCATAAGGTATTATCACATTTCCACCTGTCTCATATTATTAGTTTAGTGAGAAAAATAAGCATTATTCATTTATCATTTCTGTTTATAAGATTTATATTAGTTTAGATCTGATAGAAAGTGGAAATGTATCATTTTGGTTTATATTATGTGATTTCAAATAATACTTATTATGCATAGGAGGTGAAACTGAGTGCTAATTAGTAACCAAACTACCAATGTAACCATATATACTGTTTATCTGTGTTGTTGATACCAGTTGGTTGGAAGGCTTGACAACAGTGCGGTTTCGGAGGTAGGGGCAAGGCTTGCATTCAAGTCCAACAAAGAAATAGCGGTCCAAGTGAAATCCATACCTCTTGACGAACTCATCCCGCCTTCTCAACCAATCCTCCTTATCAAGATCGATGTTCAAGGCTGGGAGAAGCATGTTTTGAACGGTGCGAAGAAGGTGCTCTCGAGGAAACCGGCGGAAGCTCCTTATCTGATCTACGAGGAAGACGAGAGATTGCTCAAGGCGAGCAATAGTAGCTCCAAAGAGATACGCGATTTCCTGAAAAGCGTTGGTTATATCAAGTGTGTCCAGCATGGCACAGATGCGCATTGCACCAAGGAGTAATAGAGGCTGGAACTTAGTCGAAAAGGGGCTAATAAGATACCATACGAGTTGAGGAACATAAGAAAATGGGCTATTGGTTTTTGCTGAGAAAGACGGTTAGAGTCCATAAGTTGCTAATTGTGGTCAGTCATGTTTGTTTCTCCTTGTAATATGTACTCAATTTTTGTGCTACCAGTTCTAACTAGTAATGATATGTTATTTGTTGATGTACACGTATCATTGAACTTACTAGCCAAGCCTATTTGAGCTATAAATGGCGCAAGACTTGAGGGCCGATATTTGTTTCAAACACGATTAAAAATTGTCTCAATGATGTGGTCTACGATGATCTTGACGGTGATTCTCAATGGTTGTAAATGAGGTCGGAATGTTATATGATCTTATATAATCAGTGTGGATTGCAGGTTCATGAGTGTGGTTTTATCCGACCAGAGTACTTCACGGCGTCATGTTGGGGGAAGGTACATTTGGAAATGCTAGTATTTATTATTTTATTAATCGAAACCCTTATTTTTTTTTTTTTTTTTTTGAAACCCATATTTTACTATTGCTTTGATGATTAATATTTGTGTAATTCTCGACAGAGTGAGGATTTTTGGTTGCAATGGTTATTGGTTACAAGCTAACATGATCTTACAAGATATTTTATCAAAAAGAAAAAAAATGGCAAAAATCTTAACACTTACACAAAAAATAAGATAAAATATGCAATGGTAGCTAATGACTGCTTCTCTAAGTGCATATTTATATGCATTCGAGTTTGTAGATGGCGATGCAATGGTAGCACGTCAAGTTTCAGGCCTTTAACAAATTAAGATTAGGTGGGTGACCGCCATTTCGTAAATATAATATTTTATAAAAAATATTTTTTTTATTTATTATATATTAACTTTTTATCAAAATAAAATATTTGACCAAATAAAAATAAAAAAAATTGACCGAACAAAAAAAAGTCAAAAAAAAATTAACTTTTAGTTGCGAATGTTACATGTCCTATCAGCTCTCTGTTTACTATGTTCTTCATCAATTTCATTATCTTTTCGTTCTACATTCTTAATGCTCCTAAATTCTAAAATACGTGGCTCCCAACATAACAATCATTAGTGGTTAATATATCGATCCAAGAAAGTGATTACCCGGTATTCAAACATACTAAAGATAAAAATATATATATAACACAAAGCAGACTTAACAAGACGAAATTCGATGAACTCTACTGTAAATAGAATACTTTAGCACCACGAGAATTCACTAAATCACATAGACAACAAACCACATGTAAGATTATCCAGTTGCTTTCCATTTTAGCTCAAATCAACTCTTTTCTTACTTACACATCAAAGATTCTTCAGAAAAAAATTGCACGTAAATTACAATGACCAGTGACCACGGGTATCGGTTCTAGAATGCATATCCCTTCCACCACCACTTAAGAAAGCTTTCTCACAGATTTATATTCGTCTTAATCTTCTTCGAATATAATAGATGCTGGCTGGCAAATAATTCAAGGGAATTTGCATAAACTTTGGAGGTATATAACGGGCCAAGCAAAAAGAAAATTCAGCTTTCATTCTCTTCTTATATGTAAATGATACCTCAGCCTTTTTTTTCCTCGTTTACTAAAAGGAGAATATTTTTGACAAATTAACCACTTTGAATCGGCAACTTTAAAAACTTTTCCATCCTATTCTTATGGTCATTACCTTTTCTAGGAACTAGATTTTAGCCATGGTATCTTACTTGATTTGCTCAAAAATATCTTTTAAGAAAATAAGTCATTAATCCCAAAATTATTTTTTATATGGTATTAAAAATCAAAGAGGAGAAAATGCATAGAAATGCCACTAACCATCCACTTCTATGGCATTTCCGCGAATCAATGCAAAGTCATTCATTTACTCCCAACTTGCCTCATTTATTTTCTTTTTCTTAATCACAGATTCTTCTTTTTTTTTCATTTTATGTTAAATTAACAAAAAAATAAATTATAACCTTTAAATTTCTCGGTCATTCTTGGTTTCTCCTCATTATCTAAAGCTCCCAAAGAAAGAAGATCCCAATTTCAATGGCGGACGTTATAAACACTAACAACCATCATAAACATCATCTTCATGCTCTCTTGATCCCGTACCCATTCCAAGGACATGTAAACCCATTCGTACACTTAGCCATCAAGCTCGCGTCGCAGGGGATCACCGTCACGTTCGTCAACACTCATTACAACCACCACCAGATCAACTCCGGGGATATTTTCGCCGGAGTTAGATCAGAGTCTGGTCTCGACATAAGGTACGCCACGGTTTCCGACGGGCTTCCTCTCGGGTTTGACCGGTCTCTGAACCATGACCAGTACCAGTCGTCGTTGCTGCACGTGTTCTCGGCTCACGTGGAGGAGCTTGTGGAGAGTCTTGTCGGAGAAGGTGTGAATGTGATCATCGCGGACACGTTTTTTGTTTGGCCGTCGGTGGTTGCGAGGAAGTTCGGTTTGGTTTGTGTCTCGTTTTGGACCGAAGCTGCTTTGGTTTTTTCTCTTTATTACCATATGGATCTGCTTCGGATTCATGGTCATTTTGGTACTCAAGGTAAATTAATTATCCTTATTCAAATTCAATTCTCTAATTTTATATTTAAAAATAATAATACCGCTAGATCTTCCGCATTTTTTCTAATACATCATCCTAGTAAATTTTTGGTCTTGGTCAACGTCTATATTTATTTTGAAATGTAAGTACGATTAAGAGGTTATGTTTACCGATCCGAGATTCGAATATTCTGTTATTCTTACACTTATGATATGCTAGTTCTGTAAGAAACATTAATACTGGTGAGTATTTTTTAGGAAATATGCATTACATAGCCAAAATTTGCTTTTATACTTATAAAAACAATGGGTGACAAACTTCCAGGTGGTTTATATTTTTTAATACATGTTGATATCACGTTAGTAGACTAAATCGTACTATAAGGTAAATATCATTTTGTTATGGTTTCTCCATTGTGCCATATTTTAAATAAGCCTGAAAATGATACCTACCTACGGGATAGAGATATTTTGAATGGTTTATGTATCTTACTAAAACATTTTACTAGTTTTTTTTTTTTAAAGTAAGCGTTACGAATTGCCGACCAAAAAGGAAGAACAAAAAAAGTAAAGCGTTAAGATATAAATATTGGGAAATAACGAAGAAAAGCATCGAGCTTTTGTCACTAATAATGGCGCATGTGAATAATGTCAGGTGTAGCTGGGTAACTCGGGTCCATAATTCATTTTCTTGTAGGGTCTGTTAAAAAAAAAAAGACTTGTTACAAAACCCTTGTTTATTTATCTCACGTTGG
The DNA here is from genome assembly GCA_016432835.1 of Brassica nigra. Taxonomy (NCBI): domain Eukaryota; kingdom Viridiplantae; phylum Streptophyta; class Magnoliopsida; order Brassicales; family Brassicaceae; genus Brassica; species Brassica nigra. The sequence continues at coordinate 8,781,964 of CM028245.1, read as the reverse complement.
GTCCCACATACATTATGAAAATATTATCAACCGCATCCTTACATTTTTCTAATTATCTAAATGTGCCACTTTTCTTTTCCATTGCAATCAGAAACCCGAAGAGATCTAATCGATTACATTCCCGGAGTCGAGGCAATAAACCCGAAAGACACGGCGTCGTATCTACAAGAAACCGACATCTCCTCAGTGGTTCATCAGATCATCTTCAAAGCATTCGAAGACGTGAAGAAAGTCGATTTCGTCCTCTGCAACACGATCCACCAATTCGAATCCAAAACCATCCAAGCCCTAAACTCCAAAATCCCCTTCTACGCGATCGGACCGATCATCCCCTTCAATCTCAAAACCGGCTCTTCAATTACAACCAGTCTCTGGTCAGAATCCGATTGCACGCAATGGCTCAACGCTAAACCGGCCGGTTCGGTTTTATACATCTCTTTCGGCAGCTACGCGCACGTGACGAAGAAAGATCTCGTCGAGATCGCTCACGGGATCTCGCTGAGCAAAGTGAACTTCGTCTGGGTGGTCCGTCCCGATATCGTCAGCTCCGACGAGAGCAACCCCTTGCCGGAGGGATTCGAATCGGAGGTTGGAGATCGCGGGATCGTGATTCCCTGGTGCTGTCAGATGACGGTGCTCTCGCATCCGAGCATCGGGGGGTTTCTGACGCACTGTGGGTGGAACTCGATCTTGGAGAGTATATGGTGCGAGGTTCCGTTGCTTTGCTTCCCGTTGTTGACGGATCAGGTCACGAATCGGAAGCTTGTGGTTGATGATTGGAAGATCGGGATGAATCTGTGTGGGGATCGGAGTTTCGTTGGGAGAGATGAGGTGAGGATGAGTATCGACCGTTTGATGTGTGGAGAATCGAGGGAGGGAGTGAAGGGTGCGATCGGACGGGTGAAAATGAGTTTGGAAAGTGCGTTGAAGTGCAGTGGATCGTCCGAGAAGAATTTGAGTTTGTTTATTGATGGGCTTGCGGCTAAGGTTGGGTTATCAAATGGAAAAGCTTAATGCTGAAAAATATTATATTGTTATAGAAGATGACTGTATTGTTTTTGTCAAATTTTTGTTATCGGGAATAATGATGATGTTTTATTTTACCTTTCTACTTATAAATCAATACTATTAAAACAGGAGAACTTTTTATCTACTTACAAATAGTCTATGTTGGACCATAACATTTATTTAACTTTCTATTATTTCTCATACTTAGTTATAATTAAATATATTCCATATCTAACCTATTATTTTAATATTTCAAAACAAGATATCTAAAAGATATTCTCAAGTATCTTTTTAAGATTGCATTTTAATAATATATTTTAATATCTTTTATTTTAAAACTTAAATATATATCTCTTTTAATATTTACTTTTAATAGTAAAATTCGTAATTAATATCAGATATAATAATAAAAGAATATTAATTCATTTTTATTTATAGAATAAGAAATAACATCTTCATAATATTTATATATACAAATTTTATATTCATAATTAAATTACTATAACAGTTAATAAATATAAAGTAACTTAATACATTTATCTACTTATACTTTACTTAATTATTATTAAATATATACTCTAACCTAAAATTAAGGAACGGAATAACTAATATATTATTTTTAAAATAATGAATAAAATTTATAAACTCACTAAATTGAATTAAACAATCTATTATCTTTTTTTAGAGATAAAAAAATTATATACCTACTAATTCATAAATATACAACTGTACTTTAATACAAACGCATGAAATACATAATAATGTAACTCTTATATATATACTATTAAAATTAGATATATATATATATATATATTTGATAAAATAAATATTAATAGTTAGTTACCATTAATATTTAATGATATGATGGAACATGTTATTATGTTATTATTGATATTTTTATGTGTATAGTTTTACGGTTACTCCAATAAATAGGTAAAATATTTTTCAAATATAAAACTAATTGAGAAAACATAAAATCTACTTTAATTTATGCTTGACCATTCACGTACCTGTTGGAATACGGGTTGAGTATTTTAAATTTTGGTTCTAATTTATATCACCTACTAGGTCCTATTATGATAAATTTATAAGTACGGATCGGGTTCGGATATAACACATCGACATTAGTTTAATTTAATTTTGCAATATTAACTCATACAAAACATACAACAATTTAACTTTTAGCAATATTCATTTTTTTATCTAAATTCTCAATTTTAAATATTAACGATCGAATGAATAAATACAAATCGCGTATCATAATCTGGCTTTAAAACATTAATACCACATAACAAAAAACATATGAAGGCGAACAATAAACTTATAAATATCTAATGTCACAATTATAATTATCAAAATGCAAACTTTTAAGATTGAAACTAATCTCGGACATTAAACAAACATATAAGACATTACATAAAAGTATAACAAAAAAATTATTCAAAAGCTGGTCAAACTCTAGTTGGTTTTAAAATGAAACTGTCGTTATAAGAAACTAGATGCAACTGTTTTTGCTATATCTATAACTAACCGTTATTCTTCCTATGACAAAGCAGTAAACGACCCACATTCTTATTAGGTAATAAAACATAAACAATAAGACGGTAGCCAAAAGCCATAGCCAACAACACAAGCATGTTCCTCCACTTAGAGTGTGTGCCTGGAGATATCTGGTAATCTCCTCCTACTGCCTCGTAACCTGATGTACTCCTCACTTCTCCTATAGCAAACACTTCCCCGAGGTACTCGTTTTCCAAAAGACCCTGGCGAAATTCAATAAAAAAAGAAACGTTTTAGAGTTTTCTTCAAAAGCAAGCAAAGATGGTTTTCTTTGAAGGTGTTAGAGAATGTGTATAACCTGAATGGAGTAAGTGTGGAACGAGATGTAAGCCAACGGGTTAAGTCCATACGGGTTTTGGCAAAGCGTTACGGATTCTGAAGTGACCTGCAGCGAGCATCATGATCACGTGTACGGAGATGAGAGTCAAAGTGCTGCAGTAAACATCTCGCCAGATGCAAGCAATGAAGAGCATCAATCACTCGTTAACCAATAGGCACATGAAGAAGTTGAGCACAAAGTACATCAACAAGTCGAAATCGTCTCTTAATCCGACCATGAAGTAGAACACAAGACTTGAGGAAATGGACATGAGAAACAAGAACGGTATGCTTCCCAGAAACTGTCCAGTATAAAAACAAAAGCATCCGAATGCTGGTTCGATGCTTCACTTCTATATATCTATTAAGAAAATAAGAGTAAACTTCAGAGCTCAAAGGAAGATTAGAGAAGCCAAGAAGGGGTTGGCCACCTTGATTTCTTTAAAAAGCGAAGGTATTCCAGCAATCCCCAACAGTGAAGCAAAGAAGACAAAAACAAACACAGCAGCAACTCTTGTCTGCAATAAAGAATGGTTTAGTACTCAAAGTGTGACATGTTGTGAGAATATGTGGCTTAAGAAGACTTACTGAAACAGAAGACAAAGAGTGTCCCAAGCCAGAATACAATGTACCAATACAAAGTGTAAGAATCAGGTAGAGAATAAGACGGATCCAATAGTATTTCCATTCTCTCGACATAACTAAAAGCGATCTCCAAGTGAGCACTGCAACACGTGTAGCAGCACCAGCTTTTCCCTTGGATTTAAGCTGCGATCCCTCCTGCAAAAAAAACTTAGATTATATGGCATCATTTACTAACAAATAGAATTAATCAAATAAAAACAATTGTTTACCCTTTCAGTAAGTTTGAAGATCATAGTCTCAACAGAAGCTGCATCTGCAGATGATTTATAGGTAGCCTCGAGGGTACTAATAGCAACAGCAGTATCCATATTCACTGCTGAAAAGTCACCATTGTCGTCCTGTTGTTTACATTTTAAGCTCATTTCAGAAGAAAAAGAATGTTACAAGAAAGATATATAATCATATACTTTCTGACTGTATAATAACTGGCATGGTCTATTGAGGCAGCAGAAAGATCCAACATGTTTGAAAAAAAAAAGCCAAAGCTGCAAAGGAGAGAGGAGATTTCGACACCCAGACTGAGCAAAGCCAGCTACAAGCCGTCTGGAGCTGTTTGAGTCAATCGTTTTTCGAGGAAACAGTTTTACTGCTTTGCTCAGTCTGGGTGTCGAAATCTTCTCTTTCCTTTGTAGCTTTGACTTGTTTTTCACAACATCTCAGACATTTCTGCTGACTCAATAGACCATGCCAGTTATTCTACAGAAGTATAGGTGTATCTTTCTTGTAACATTTTTTTTTTCTTCTGAAATGAGCTTAAAATGTAGTTGGTGTATGTACCTGCCAGTTCTTGCACATTGCAATGATCCTATCGAAGTCTGTGTTTATAGCCCTCAAAAAAATGATCTGATGGACTTTGCATAATCGGACATGGGAATCCAGCATTTGAAAAGTGCTACAACGGAGACAACATCACAAGTCAACAATGGTCTTTTTGAGCTTTTGGTATGAAAAAAAATATTATATTCAATTCACCTGTAAGCAAGCTAGTGTCTCCCCAAAGAAGAGTGTGTTGCCATTTGATAAAAGGCAGATTCTATCAAACAAACCAAACACTTCTGTACTGTTCTGATAAATCGTGAACACAAGTGTGCAACCCATACTTGCCAGCTTTTTAAGTGTCACCATCATAAGCAGTGCCGAAACACTATAAAGAAAAAAAGAGCAGAAAAAAAGGCCAGCTTAAGAATTGCAAAGATTCTACCTCTTAACATAAAATCAAGAATGTAAAGATTCTAACTAACCTGTCAAGATGATGGAGAGGCTCGTCGATGAACAAGATGTGAGGTCGCATCACAAGCTCACGAGCAATAGAGACACGTCTTCTTTCACCGGTTCGGAGACCCTTCATGTAACAGTGACCACCACCGATCAATTTGTTTGAGTAATCGCTCAGAGACATGGCCTGAATCGCATCTTCCACAACGCTCATTTTCTGACAGAGGAAACCCGGAAGCTGAAGCAGCGGTGAGTAGTACAGAAACTCACGAACTGTAAGCGATCCAATCAGTTGCGTTTCCCTCTCAACATATCCCTGCAAAAGAAAAATCATAGTTCAATAAACTTAAAATGAAAAAAAGGATCAAGAGCACTTAAAAACAATAGGTGACTCACATAGGATCCGTAAGGCATATGTGATTTTGAACCATTCACAAACACATCTCCATACATTTTAGCTGAAGGAGTCAATCTTCCTATAAAAAGATGAGATTAGTTTTTAAAAAAATGAAAACATGATAAACAAGAATCGTTATTACCAGCAAGTGCTCTCAGTAGAGTAGACTTCCCGGACTTGGCAGGACCCATAATAACCGTTGGAGCTTTACCACTTTATCAGAATATCTTTTCTTCCCTTTCATAGTAACAGTCAAATCTTTCCAAGCAATGGAAGCACCTGCGATTTTTCTAACCACGTTTCCTCCTCCTTGACGAGAAGTCATCGAACCGCTGTTGATTTTTGATAATGAAGGAGAAATGGGAGTAGCTGTGGCATCGTTAATAGAGTCACCACCACCACCAACATTAGCTTCCTGATCCATTATTCTTACATCAGCAGCATCAGTGTCTTCCCACTCAGGTGAATCTTCAAAGGATATAGGTCGTGTGAGAGAACCAGGTTTTCTAACGTAGAAGAAGTAACTAGATGGGACTCTACTACTACTAGGACTACTTGCAGAAGACGAAGATGAACTGTAGAGATCTGATTGAGACTGTATCTCTTCCATTATTGTCTCTCAAAAACACAAAATTTTCAAAGAATTAAACTTTCCTTGGCACCTACAATCAGTGACACCAAAACAAAAGAAGGCCAATAAGTAAAGTGCTTACTTTGATTTTAGAGTGAATCAGTAAAGTATTAAAGTGAAAAATTACCGTTTAATTAAAGTTTAAAGCTCATTTCTGTTTTTTTTTTTGCCATAACCTCACTAAGTTACAGTTTAGTGTCTGAACAAAGGACATAGTGAGTCAGTGACAAGTGATTCCTAATTTAGTAACTCCAGAAAAGATTACAGCGCGAAGGAATCTAATAAACCTAGGTTTATGGAGTTATGAGACCATAAAGAAGATATCTTTAAGCTCATAACTTTGTGAGTTTCTGAGGACCTAAGCGGAAGAGTAGCAGAAGAAGAAGGAGAAACCCTTTTGGAGGAACATTCACTTATGATGAGAAGACGAACCTGGATCTGAATGAAGTAGATCCACCTGAGAATCTCTTCTTGAGAAGAGAGAAAGAGAGAGATACTTGTGCTGCTGAAGAGAGAGAGATAGGGAGTGAGCTCTCAGGGTTCAACTCTTCTGGACTCTGCAAATATTAATTAAAAAAATACAATGAACTGGGAAATTTTTGTCGGAACCAAATGTTTCTCAGTTTAGTTTCTATAATAATAAACTTGGGTTCATCCCCTACGGTGAACTCTCAGATTTACCTTAACTCTTAGCACCAATTAAATGTCATGTAGGATTAGTAAAAAAAGGAAACAGATTAAAAGAAGAAAATAAAGGAAAAAGATGGAAAAAAAAAGAATTATGTCTACTAGAACTTGTGTTTTCTTAAAGTCTTCTATGGTTTTTTCTTCATCATCCACAGAAAATATTGAAAGTTTAGCTTGTCAAATTGGAACTTTCAATTTCAATTTTTAATTCGTGTTTAGAATTAGGGTTTGGATTTCGGAATTGGGTTTAAGATCTAGAGTTTGGGTTTAGGGTTTGGGTTTATTGTTTAGATTTAGAGTTTGAGTTTATTGTTTGGGTTCATGGTCTAGGATTTAGGTTTAGATTTAGGGTATATGAGCAGAGAATTATAGACTCCAACTTGATAAGCAAAGCTTTCAATATTTTGTGTAGAGATGAAGAAGAAGTCATGGATGGCTTTAACAATATAGTCTACGTCTTTTTTATCTCTCTTCCTTTTTTTTTTAATTTTGTTTCTTTTTTAATTAATTCTACATGGCAGTTTGATTGATGTTAAGGGTTGAGGTGAATTTAAGAGTTCGTTACTGGTCATTTTCCCCTAAATTTTAAAGAAAATATAATCAACTTTTATTATTATTGACTAGAGATAAATGGACGATAATATCAACGAATAGTACAGTTCTGAATTTTCAAATACAGCTTAAAGAATAGCTACATATCGTCTACCCAAGTGACAACAACTTTGTTCTTAACAGAAATCCAAATCAGGATTGAAAAGTTTACGTTTACTTCAAATCAATCCTCATCTCTCAACTTGCATGTTTAATGTAACATATATTTTATCATTCGGATGTATTTGTATTGGTGTTTACCAAAATAAAAGTTCTTGTATATATAAGAGTACTAACTTCAACTTTAAGTCTTAGTACTTGATCAAAGGTTTGGTCTTGTACGTACTTTGTTAATAACGCAAACAAAAAAACTGATGAAATGAAAGATTCTCTTCTAACGAACATTTATTTTTTCTTTGCACCTACACCAGGAAGATATGGACAAAAAGCTAATGGAGGGTTTACTTGGTGATCAATTTGTGATCGACTGAACTTAAAGCAGTTAATTACTGGTAAACATGTGAACGCCAAAGTCAACACATTTCAGTTTCACATGGATTTCAAGCTACAATCCTTAATCTATGGAGAGAAAAAGGAATGCATGTCGGCGTGGAGAAGCACCACGCTCAGCAGCAACACTACACGGCCTGATAGACAAAACGATTTGTAATAACCTAATATCACTTAAGACAGAGGGAGATTGTGGCCGACTGAAGAGCTCCAAATCTGGTATGCTACTAGGACTTAATTGGACTCAAAGGTTATTAGGAATAAATTTTCTTTCAAAAAAGTTGGAAAACAGTTTTAAAAATAATCAAATTAACATTAATTCCAAAAAAATAAACTAATTTACTATGTCTCATATTCCAAAAGATAAACTACGGATTATTCGGCACCACCGCACCACCACATATTGTACAAAGTAGAGAGAGTTAAATTTCCCGTGCAGGAACTTTAGGTAACATATTAACGTGTATATGATATAGTAAAGATAAAAAAAATAACACATACACTTGCATTGCATATATTCTCCATACAATATTGACACTAAAGGAATCAAAACATCATATTATTATTTTCACAATTAAATATATTTTGGTCGAGAAAAAAAAGACTAACTAAGGCGAAATATTGGACCGGGAAGTAACTTTGGATGAGGAACACTTGACAGAAACAAGAGGCTGATAATTTACAAACCGACTAGGAGCGGATCTCGGTCGGAGCCCCTTAGGCTTACAACTCTTTACTTCTGTCCCACGGAAAATCTGATTCTTTGGATTCAAGTTGATTGTATCATCCACTGATAAAGACTTCATCGATGTGCTTGGAACGCTACCCGGTGGTGTTAAACGTCCTCCGACATATAGGAGCATAAGGTTTAGAGTGATAATGACAACATGAAACTTTGTGTTGAAGAACATTGGATTCAGTTGTTTGCTTCTTGAGAGAGTTTGGTATAATAATGACATGTGAGGAATTTATAAGTGGCGGGAGATATGCATGTAGGGTTCATAAATGGACTCGTGAATAGATGGCTGGAAACAAAAGAGAAGAGAGTAAGTAGGAGATGACAGAGGCAAAATGGCTGGCACCTTGGAGATGTTTTTATTTAGTTGGGAAGAAAGAAAAAAAGTGTGATGGGGTGGGGAAAATCAGAAGAAGTAGGGAAGTCCGTGAGTTTCTGAAATTGCAATCAAAGTCGAACGTTTGTCTTTGCATTTATGAATTTATGACACACTCACACAATCCTGTCTACATTTCAAACTATTGTTTAAATGACACGGGAGATCTACCATGAATTTTTTTTATAAATTTTTGCATGATTTATAACTAGTTTTTAGAACCACAATTAATCTTTTTGGATATTAAAACTTAGGAAGATGATGATGATTGAGGGAATGGGCTTAATAGGGTGTAGGCTTTTCAAGTTTATTTTGCAAACCATAAATCAAAAAGATGATTATTTCTCATTATCGTTAAACACACTACTCATCACTTCCCCTCGAGAAAAAAACATTGCAGATAATCGGGGACAACAAATATAAAGCCATATGATAGTAAAAAAAAATGTGTAATTTCATTACACCATGAGACCCTGAGGAGCAGCAGCAGCAGGAGCCTTAGGTTTCGGTTTGTCCACAACGATGGCCTGAGTAGTCAGCACCATTCCCGCAACCGAAGCAGCGTTCTGAAGTGCACATCTCGTCACTTTAGCTGGATCAATCACTCCAGCTTCCAACAGATTCTCATACGTATCAGTCATGGCGTTGTACCCTAGCTCCCATTCACTGGACATAATCTTTTCCACAACAACTTCTCCTTCTATTCCAGCGTTCTGAGCAATAAGCGCAGCTGGTGCCACCAAAGCCTGTACCCCCAAAACACAAACCCTCATAAGATCAAATCTCAAATGATCATAAGATAAAAACTTATGAACCGAACCGTTACCTTCTGTACTATGTCAGCTCCCAAACGTTCATCAGCATCCTCCAGCGTCTCCTTAATGGCAGGAATCACAGTGGAGAGATGCACCAACGCGGCGCCGCCACCAGGAACTATTCCTTCTTCGATTGCAGCAAACGTAGCGTTCTTTGCGTCCTCGATACGAAGCTTACGGTCCTCGAGCTCGGTCTCAGTCGCTGCTCCCACTTTAATGACGGCGACACCACCAGAGAGCTTGGCTATTCTCTCGGCGAGCTTCTCCGAGTCATACACAGAGTCAGTCTCAAAAAGTTCTTTCTTCAGCTGAGAGATACGAGCTTGCAACTCGTCCTTGGAAGCCGCATCAGCTATAAGCGTGGTCGAATCTTTGCTGATGGTGACTTTTCTAGCAACACCTAACTGTTCTATGGTCGTGTTCTCCACCAGAAGGCCCATGTCAAGCGCCTGGTACTCAGCTCCCGTCAAGATCGCGATATCTTGAAGCATAGCTTTCCTTCTCTCTCCAAACCCTGGAGCTTTGACGGCGACGACGTTGAGTACACCTCGGAGTTTGTTCACCACCAAGGTAGCTAACGCCTCACCAGTAACATCCTCTGCTATGATGAGCAACGGAGCTCGAAGCTGAGTGGTCTTCTCCAAGATTGGGATGATGTCTTTGATCGCAGTGATCTTCTGATCAGTGATCAACACCCTCGCGTTCTCGAACTCCACCAGAAGCTTCTCCGGGTTTGTAACGAACTGAGGAGAGATGTAGCCTCTGTCTATCTCCATCCCTTCCTCGACTTCGACTGTTGTCTCGAAGGAGGAAGAGGATTCGATGGAGAGAACACCGTCTGGTCCGACTTTGTCGATGGCGTCGGCGATCATCGTTCCCACGAGCTCGTCGTTTCCGGCGGAGATCGTGGCCACGGCTTTGATGTCACTGCCACCTTTGACGGGTCTAGCTCTCTTCTCGAGCTCTTCGATCAAAGCTTGGACGGTCTTGTCGATTCCTCTCTTGAGGGAGACTGGGTTGGCGCCGGAGGTGACGCTCAGTAAGCCGTGTTTGATTATCTCTCGAGCGAGGACGGAAGCAGTGGTTGTCCCGTCACCAGCTGAGTCATTAGTCTTACTAGCAACCTTTTCATATAACAATAACAAAGGGACCAAATCAATCACACCATTGTATGAGATAATAATTGAGACACTCACTAACCTCACGGATAAGTGCTGCACCAGCATTCTCCATAGCATCAGGTAACTCAATAGCCCGAGCAATGGTGACTCCATCGTTCACAACCTTGGGACTTCCAAACTCATCCAGCACAACATTCCTCCCTTGAGAAACAAACCAAAAGAGAGAGAGAGATACTAAAAAGTTGCACAAACACATTGAGATTGTGAAATCAACAAAGCTAGTAGTACTAGTAGTATGTATACCTCTAGGGCCAAGAGTGAGACCAACAGCATCAGCAAGCTTGTCAATTCCAGCTTGAAGAGCAGCTCTTGAGCTCTGGTCGAAAGAGATCTCCTTTACATTAGCTCTAACGCTGAAACGCCTGCTTGCTTTTCTGTAGCTAACTCTTTGGCCTTTCTGCTGAGTTCCACCACTCAGCTTTCCCTGCACACAAACCCCACAAAAGATATGAATGAAATATCCTGTTACAACTTCTACTAGTATCCATTAATTTCTTCTCTGTCCTCATAGAAAATAACCATCTTTTCACCAACCAAGAAACCATTAGAGCATAAAGACTTCAAATTGATTGAGATTTAAAAATGAAGTAGTGGAAGATACAACGAAAGTGGCTAATATCAGAGAGACTCTTCTTCACCTGGCGTGAAGAGCAGAGGATGGAGGCGGAAGAGAGAGCGTTTGCGGAAGCCATTTTTTTTTTTGAGACCGGAGGAAACGAGGAGGGGGTTTCTGGATTGGTTGGTGGATAAGGAAATGGGTTTGAATCGAGAGAGTGAGGGTTTTAGATATAATTGGAGAAAGGGGTCCAGAAGATTCTTTGCGTTTCGCAAAGACAAACCGTTGATTTTCACCTACTTCTTTTTCATGGGCTTGTTTTGTTTCCCTGTGCGCGGCCCAAACTGCAAAGCATTCTTTTTTTTTCTCTCTATGAATTATTATTACACATACACCATACACCATATATAAGAAGAGAAATTAGTGTAATAGCCATATTGAACATAAAAATGAATGAAATAACCATGTAATAACTAATTGGGAAGTGTGTGATTTTACACAAACTATTACCAGTTTGGTAATTTTTGATAATATTGATAACTATTCATAATATTTATTTTATTTTTCATGAAATCGTGGTTATAGTTTTTTTTTGTACTAGTGTGATGGAGAAGGAGAATTTATAAACATGAGGATGAAGAAACATTTAGAGGGGTCTGCTATTCAAAATTACATATGAAGCTCAACAAAACGGCTTAGCAGAACGAGACATCTTATTTCAAGAAACATCCACATCTTATTGAGTTGGTTTTTTCTATGATGTTTTAGAATCATCTAGGACTTCACTACTGGATTGATGTGCTTTTCTTTGCAAACTTCACTAGAAATATCCTGCCAACAACAAATCTTCAACCTCGAAGTCCTTTTCAAAGGTTGTATATATGGTCATAAGCCAGAGTACTCCTCACTACTTTATGTTGGGTCTGGAAATGGATCCGAGTTGTAAGATTCAATGCTTTGTAGGAGAGGCGTTGACATCAGATTTAACTGTTAAATTTATGAGCATTTGAAATTAAGTTTTACCAATTTAATTTGGATAGTTCTTAGTGTTACTTTAGCTGTTAAAGTTTCGCTATTGTAAGTTTTTCTTTATTGAGTTTGTGTGTTCCTTTTCTGAATTTCTGTTTTTTTCTACCGATTTATATATTTTAATTTGATCAGTAATATTTTGCATAGAAAAACATAAAATTTTAATCTAAAGTCTACAAGTAAAAGAAAAGTGAATCCCGAGAAACATATTCCATACTTATGTGATGATTTTGAGATTAAATTTTTATCAGTTTAACTTGGATAGATCTTAGTGTTACTTTAGCTGTTGAAATTTTATTATTGTATTTTTTTCTTGATTGAGTTTGCGTAATTTCTGTTTTTGAAAAGATTATGTTTGTTGCCGAGTTATATATTTTATCTTTGTATTTTATTTTGATCAGTAATACTTTAGATAAAAAGACATAAACTTTGAACCTGAAGTCAACATGTAAAAGAGAGGCAAATCCCTAGAAACACATGCCATGCTTATTTGATGATTTTGAGCGTTTAAGATTAATCTTTTACCAAGGTTAATTTGGATAGTTCTTATATTTTACTTCTTGAAGTGTTAATGTTTCATTATTGTATGTTTCTGTGTGTTCGAAAATGTCATGTTGTCTACAGATTTATATATTTGACCTTTATATTTTAATTTTATCAGTAATACTTTAGATAAAAAGACAAAAAAAAAAGAACCTGAAATCTACAGGTAAAAGAGAAGCGAATCCCTAGAAACATATGCCATGCTTATTTGATGATGATGTACCCGGCGGCATATCTTAAATGATGAAAATGGAACTTTGCTATAAGTCCATCCCTTTTCGGTCGCATGTGATCAGACTCTTATCATTACTCATTAGCTCCACTTCCAACAACTCCTTAAATACCTCTCCAGGCTCCACCAAACCATCTCTCTATAGATGTTTCATAGGTAACATACAACCAAAGTATATTATTACTATTGGAAGCCTTGTGGTTGTGGTTATCAGACTCGCCACATTTTTCATTCTAATTGGAGGAACCTAGCATAAGTATTCCGTAAATGGTTGGCTACTTGACCTAGCCAATCAATTCAAGCCACCGTACTATATAGGCTTTTCACCTCTGCATGATTTTTCAAGAAATCAAGGTTTTATACATTATTATATCTTATTTTCACGGATTATTATTACAAAATAAGTTGACAAATATATTTATTGAACACAATAAATAACTCACTACATGTATTTTTAACTTAAGTTTAAATTAAGAAATCGGTTTGGTTATCTGTTTTCGGGATAAGAGTATAAAAAACTAACCCACGAAATTCTTTATTAAGCACTCAAAGCTAAACAATTAGTCCAATAATTTAATCAGTGAAGAATTTAGAAATTAGGATTCAATAATGATTTGTATGTGTTTCCAAAACGACGATTTATCATGAGTAGAAAGAACGTAATAATCGATGAATTGATAACAGAAGTTGGATTCAAAGTCGGATCTTATCGCTTCATTAACATGGCACGGTATTCAGTTTCTGGAGAGTCTCCTCCACAAATGGTTTGAACTTGAAGGTGTGACCACAGTGGCCACCACACCACTAAAGCTGGCTGGATAATTAGATAAGAAAATAATGTTATGTCTTTATGAATGCTGAGTACTTGTGTTCTGTTTAATACTAGATTTTGACCCACCCTTGAAAGAGCGGATATTATTTTTCACTTTTATGAAATATATTATTTGTTTGTAATTATTGAATGTATTTATCTTAATAAGACTTTCTTTATAATAAATTCGACACATAGAATCTCTCTGGTAGACTATGTATTTTCTGGCTTTGTTTTATTCCCTCTCCAATCAACATATTTATTTGGCTTGTTGTTAAAATAAATGATTTTAGAACGCAAATGTACAATTCTTTATATTGATATTTTGTTTAAACAATATGACATATTTCTATATTAATTAAATATTTATATTGTAATTTAAATTTCTATACAAATCAACATATTTGTGTAGTTTGTTGCTAAAAGAAATGATTTTGAATCCAAATGTACTGTATTTTTATATTGATTTTTTTGTTATGTGCAGCCATTATTTTTGGTTCAAATATCCGATTCATTTTCAAATACATTCGTTATTTGAATATTTTTAGTTTTCTATACATCAGAACAAAATTCATACAGACCCGGGAGATCCAACTTGAAACTTACACATAAATTTATATCCAAACATGGCCTAATTTCAAAACCTAAATAAACCTATACCCGAAAGAAAAAACCAGTATCTAAATGGGTATCCAAATGTCTATGCCTAACGGATTCCGGAAACAAATAAAAATATTTTTATGTGTTTGGCTAAACTAAGTGAAATAGAAAATTTTATTCAGTAATATTTGTAAAATATTAATTATGATCAATATATGAATATCGATTTGTTTAGATAAGTTTAGAATTATAATTAATTAATCTAAATTGATTTTAAATGCAGTGCTAGAATCTGTAAATAAAAAAATACAAAAAGAAAGTACCTAAAAAGAAATTTCAAAATCCAAAAAATATATACCGAAGGAAAGGACCGATACCTAAATGGATACAGATGTCTATGTCTAACTGATTTTGTAAACAAATAAAAAAAAATATTTTGATGTGTTTGGCTAAATGAGTTAAATAGAAATTTTTTTATTTACTAATATTTTTACAATATTAATAATGAGCAATATATGAATATCGATTTGTTTAGATAAGTCTTGGAATTATAATTAATTGATTTTAAATGCAATGGTAGAATCTGTAAATAAAAGAAACACAAAATGAAGTACCTAAAAAAATTTCAAAACCAAAAATCTATACAGAAAAAATGACTCGTGCCTAAATGGGTACCGATATCTATGCCTAACTGATTTCATAAACAAATAAAAAAAATTATTTTTATGTGTTTGGCTAAATTAAGTGAGATATAAATTTTTTTATTTAGTAATAATTTTACAATATTAATAATGATCAATATATGAATATCATTTTGCTTAGATAAGTTTGGAATTGTAATTAATTAATTTAAATTGATTTTAAATGTAGTGGTGGAATCTGTAAATAAAAAGAATTACAAAAATAAAAAGCCTAATTTATTATAAATGCAATGACTAAATGTGTAAATAAAAGGAAATAAATATACTGCTATCCATGTTTCCAAACAATTCTCATTTAATATTGTTATTCATGTTTCCAAACAAACCTTCTTTTTAAACTGCAATTCATGTTCCAAACACTCCAATTTTGTACTTGAGTTTTAATAATATAGATTAATTAATTTAAACTGATTTTAAATGCAGTGGTAGAATCTGTAAATAAAAAGAATTACAAAAAGAAAATGCCTAGTTTATTATAAATGCAATGACTAAATGTGTAAATAAAAGAAAGTAAATATACTGCTATCCATGTTTCCAAACAATTCTCATTTAATATTATTATTCATGTTTCCAAACAAACCTCTTTTTTAAACTGCAATTCATGTCTCCCAACACTCCAATTTTGTACTTGAGTTTTAATAATATAGATTAAGTCAACGCTCTTTTATTGTTTCATTTTTGCTTTGGTATAACGCCAGAGCTTGAGCCTCTGTTCTTTATTTTTATTTGCATTTTCCTTCTTCTTTTGTGAGATTCATCTCTTTATTGAATGTTCTTCAGGATTAGATATACTTCTAGATCTATAGTTATGGTAACAGTTCTTGGATCTTTTCTTTAGAAGTTTGGTTCCATGAACATTGTTTTCTGGGTTTTCTTCTTTGAAGATGTCACCTAATGGGTAATATTCTTTAAGTTTTGATAAATAATTTAGATTAATATACCCCGTGATATCCGGAGATTTCATATATTTATGTAATATCAGATCGGCTTCTATTGTCTTTTGGTGGCTGAATCAAATTAAGAGGATCATATAAGATAATTTGTGTATTAGCCACATTATGATAGCGACGACGGAAGATAACGCATAGGTAGACATGACACATATGCAAACCCACTCACAATATGTGCAAACCCACGCACAATATGTTTTTTTCCCACGGCCGATGGGTTGGTATTTGCGGCGGGTTTCGATTTCTGAAAGCTAAATATTATACACTCTCTGTCAATGTTACTGTCTTATTCTAATTAAGCCGATTTTTAATTCTTTTTTTTTTCTCTACCCGAAAGTCAGTGAATATCAATATGCAAAGAAATAATAAAAACTACGTAGGTCAGGTCATATCACAGTGGATCATTCTTGCACATAGATATGCTAAAATGGATTGATCTGTATTTGACCAAAAAAAGGGATTGGTCTGCTTAAATTATTTCGGTTTCTAGAGGACCAGATACAGCAAATTCTTTTTTTTTACTGAAAAAATAAAGAGTTAAATTCAGATCTATTAAAGACACACACCTAATGCCCAATGGAGGTACAATCCACGGATAGATCCTTTTCTAGACACTTAAATAAACCGAAAGCAATAGCTCATATCCATGTAGCCAGCGGGATTCGAACAAGGATTCACCGTACTAGGTTTCTAGAGGACTAGATACAGCAAATTCTTGGGTTTTAAGTTTTAGTTTACATTTAATCTTTTAACTACATTTTAGTGCTTTATATTGTATAACTCTATAATCTTATTGTTTTAATTTTCTTATTTGACACTATTAGTATATAATGATTTGTAATATACATTATTAATTATTATAAAATACTAATATAATTTTGAATTCATTACAATAAATTCATAATCTGAAATGATTAAACAGAGAATCACATACAAAATATGTTTTTTTTTTAAAAAAATTTTGGAAAGTTTTCATAAATACATTTTAAATTTACTTTTGGTTATACTATTTATGTAATATTGTTTAGAATAATTTGATGTTTTCATATTGTATTTAAAAATATAATTTAGCATCTATAATTTTATTATATTAAATAATTATATAAGTAAATACATTATTTTATTTAAGTTGTTCAGTCATTATATTTTAGTAAATTTTATGCATAGCAGCATCTATAATATTACTTTTATAACCTTTTATCGATATAATTTGATTTTTGATGTTATGGTAAGTTTTCTGATTTTTTATTAAATTAAGATTTCAAAATATTATACTATTTTAGTTTTTCTAAATATTTTTTTTTTGGTGTTGCATTTCAAAAAGTAATACTTTAGGACCTATCATTTTATCTTTTGTAAAATTTAGAATATTATAATTATGTGTTTGACCGCGCGGGTGATTTTTCATGTGTGGTTTTTTGAAGTCACAACATTTTTCATGTGTGATTTTTTAGTTGGACAATCCTAAAAAACATTATTTGATGTATCCTTAATGTTTTTTTGTACTTTTGTTTGTGAATTATAAGATTCTGAATATATTTAGGAAGATGCTAAAGTTTGAAAAGTTATTGTTTACTCAATAATATCTTAACAGATCTTATTTGTTTGCCTATTTTATAATTGTTACATGTCTATTGATTAACACAATACATTCCTAAACCTAAAATTAAAATGCATAAATACATCTTTCAAATAAAGCAACAATATATCATATTCTCACACTCACACCTCTCAACACGTTTATTTTAATATTTAAAATTTTAGATTATTTTTGTCAAATTGTGTAGAGTAACATCTATTATAAAGTTAGAGAATAACACCAAAATATTTACAATTTAATTATACATTGGGATTAGAAACATCATTATTTTTTATCAATATAAAGAATAATCTGTGCAGATGCACGGATCAAGATCTAGTTTATTTTTAAAACTGTATATTTAGTCAAGAGATTTAGAAAAATTACATAGCTATTTTTGAGTCTGGAAGATTATATGACTTTTGAATCTTTTTGTTACTAAATTGATTCATTATTTTATCAAAAATATTTGAAATTTCGGTAATTTTTCATATTTTTCAAAAAATATTGTTATAATAGTAAATAAACAATAAATTTGATAAATTGATTTGTTATTAATATTTTTAATGAACATTAAAATTTCAAAGTGTTGTAATATCATATTTTTAAATAACACATAAATTAAAGGTTAGTTATTAAATTTATATTGTCTACATAATTATTTTCTTGAAATACATTGCTGAGGGTTTCAAAATAAATAATATAATAATATGTAATGTTTTTATTTTTAAAAATAGTACATGATTTACAAATTTTAACTTGTTTTAATAGCGGATAATATTTATTTATTTATTTAAATGAAAGAAATTTTGGAAAAGAAATTAGGTTATTTTACTAATATATATAATTTTGTTATATTTATTTTATATAGCATATCTAATTTAATACAATATAAACTATAATAAATTTTATAAAATATATCAAATAGTTTTACTTTAATATTAATTTATAATAATATAGTGTTAATCACGAAATTAGTTAATGTATTGTTTTTAAAAATATTTAAACTTTTGGTAATATTTTATTAGATTTTCTTTAACAAATTTTTTATGAATATATGGAATGTTATATTATTATTAATGAATAGATGTAACCTGACATTCTAGGAATAGGTCCATTTTTTAAAAAAATTACATATGATCAAGATTGTGACTTCTGTTATATATATATATCTATATATATATAAATCTTATATATATATATATATAAGATTTAGAGTCATAATATAAAACTGATATTTACCTACCATATTATTTACCAAAAATACCACTAGATTTGAACAACACCTAACTTTATTAAGGAAAAAATAATATAAAAAATCCAGATGACTGGTGCATATGATTTTACACAATAACGGTTTAATGTTCGTCTAAACCGACACTATCTACAAATCAAAATCAGAAGTACTTATGGTTCAAAAGAAAATTTCTCAATTTCTCATGATGGGACTAAAAAAATTTTCATAGAACATAGAAAAAGAATGTGTTCACTGATATTGTTGTGAACCGATTTTCTTTTTGCATATTTATGGTGCTAAGTTAATTGTTTTTATTTATGAGAAATTGCCACTAATAACACTTTTATGATACTACTTTTCAAAAATACACTAACCAACTTTACCATTAAATTTTAAAGAGTAGAAAGATTACTATACCCTTACATGCACAACATATTATCTTCTCTTCCCCTCTCCAAATCTCATCGTCGATCAAGACCTTCTCTCCTGTGAAAAAGTTCGACGACTTCTCTCCGGTGACCAATTTCGACGATATCAAAGACGTTCCAGCGGCCAAATCCAAGTGATAATCGGACGAAATCAACGACTCTCTGTTGAGTAAATCTAATTACTCCGACAAAATCCGACGACGACGATGCTCCGGTGAACACTTACAAGCTCCGGTAAACGTAATCGACAAAATCAGAGATAGATTTGTAAGTTTGTTTGAATTCCAACTTTAATTTAATCTATTTAAAGCCCTAAATCTAATTGATGTGTTTGAAGTAGCGAGATGAAATTATATGTGGCTGGTTTTCGTTCAGATTTTGAAGATCAAAGAGGTTGGTGAGCTGTTTGAAGAAGCAAGAGGGACTCTGAACAAGAAGTGGTTTGTGCTATCAAAGAACTACATATTTATAAAGCTTTATAAAAGTTGCAGAGTTGGCTTCTTAACACCATCTTTTCTATCATCTTCTTTAGACGTCTCTTATACTTGAAGAGGTTAGTTGTACATCTAAGTGAGTTTGACTGCAATCATTTTGATGTTGATCCCTATTTTTCTTATAATCAGGTTATAATGATTGAAGTGTGTTCTGTATGTGGAGAATGAAAGCTAATAAATGGAATTCATTGGGATTTCACAATAGATGTTGATCGAGGATGTTCTTTTAGTATGATTCATGAAGATGTCAGCTACAATGATTTGATTAGGGTTGTTTTAGAAGATTTTGGGATCGATGACAACAAAAACAGTGTAAATCTTAGCTATGTCTCACCTTCCAAATTAAACTTTGGTACAAAAGAGCTTCCTCCAGTTTTTATTAGGAATGATCGTCAAGTAACGTCATATATGAACAGACTTCAAGAGAATGCAGACATTCATCTTTGTGTAACTATTAAGGTAACCACATGAAATTCTTTTACTAGCGTTTTTTTTGTTTATAAGCGTTATCAGTTATTCTTCAAGGTAGCATGTAGTACTCATGAATATAGAGATTCACTATTCATGTTTTTTTCTTTTTATGTTTCAGAGAAAAGCACAAATATCGCCATTGATTATATCAAACATGATGCAGACACGGGATGAAATTTCCAGTACTCATGATTCACCTATTGCTGGAAGTAGTAAAGCATTTGAGGTACTTTTCAAAAGTCTTAACTTAACGTTCGTAATTATAAGGCCTTATATATTGTTTTGGACATTAGGATCTAATGGAGTACTACAAAGAGGTATTGCTACTAGTGAGCTAATTTTGTATTTCGAGCTAATTTTGGTTGTGATGTTTTTTTAAATAAAAATTTTATTTTATAATGCTTTATAAAACTTAATAGATCCATGCTTACTTTTGCAGAGAGGAACACACACACACCCCGAGAGTGAATGGAACAACATTCATAGAGTTGACGAAGTCTCTGGTATAGAACATACTCGTATAAGAGATACTCCTATTTCTCCTTCTAGTGGTATTATTGGCAATAAGGTACATATAACTTTCTATTGATGTGAATATATCAGTATCTTATAATGGGTTATAAATTATATTTTCTAACTGTTTTTCTAATTGTTTTTGTTTTAGTGAGGATTGCACTCAATGGGACCTGATGTATATGGATCTGAAAAGTCAAAATTGTCATCTTTTTCTAGTAAACGTGGTAGAGAAAGCATGAGAGAGGATTCACATTCCCATTCAGAAATCTTGTCACCAATTTGTTTTGCAAATCAACGCGATGATGATAATGATTTGTTCTGCGGGAAGTTTTTCAAGGATAAAAAGGAAATGAGCACAAAGTTGAAGATGCATGCTGTTAGTCAAGGCTTTGAGTTCTCCACACAGTATTAAGACAAACAACGTTATATTCTTAAGTGTGTGGATGAAAAATGCAGTTGGGATTTTCGTGCGAAATCAGTTAAAGAATCTGAGAGTTTTGTTGTGCGCCATTATGTATCTAAGCATACATGTGACACTTCTCTGAGATGTGTTAACCATCGGCAAGCTACTGCAAAAATGTTGGGAAGTATGGTCAGCAATAGTTATAAAGGAGGAAAGATTGGGTTGAAGCCTAAACAGATCATAGAAAAAGCTAGAGATGATCATGGTGTTGTGATTTCATATTCAAAGGCTTGGAGGTGTCAAGAGCATGCCCAAGATCTGGCTAGGGGTACTCCTGATGACAGTTTTCAAGCTTTGCCCAGCTGGTTTCACATGTTTAAAGAAAGAATCCAGGTTCAGAGACTTTTATTGAAGTTGATTCTGTGGGGAAATTCAATATGCATTTTTGTCGTTTGGTCCAACTATCAGAGGGTTTAAGCTGATGAGGAAGGTACTTTCTATTGATGGTGCGCATCTGAAATCAAAGTATAAAGGAACTCTACTTGCTGCGACAGCACAAGATGGTAATTTTCACTTGTATCCTATAGCTTTGGCTATAGTTGATTCTGAGAATGAGGCCTCATGGAGTTGGTTTATGATGTGTATGAAAACCATCATTCCTGACGAGGAGGATCTGGTTTTTATCTCTGATCGTGCATCCTCTATTGAAAAATCTCTTTTACAACATTATCCGCTTGCTCACCATGGTATTTGCATCTTCCATTTTGAAAAGAATGTCCTGGACAAGTTTAAGAGTTCAACACTTATCCCATTGATTGTTGAGGCTGCTTATGCTTACACCAAGGGAGATTTCGATTATTTGTTTGATGAAATTGAGGCATCCGACACTGAAGTAGCTGAGTATCTTCGTAATGCGGACTTCAAGAAGTGGTCGCGAGCTTATTCTCCTCCCAATCGCTACAACATCATGACATCAAACTTGGCGGAATCAATTAACTCTTTGCTGAAAGATAGTCGTGAGTATCCGATAGTCTGTCTTTTTGACACTATTATGATGATTATGACTAGGTGGTTCACTGAACGTCGTGATGAAGGAGATCGTCATATCCACCTCTCCACATTCAAAGTAGGGGAAAAGATGAAGGAGTTATATAATCTTTAGTCTCGCTGGCTTGAGGTTTCCAAAATCAATGATTCAGAGTATGAGGTTAAGGGAGATACAAGAGATCAAGTGGTGAATTTTCAAAACAGGCATTGTTCATGCTTGGTGTTTGATGTCGAGAAGTTTCCTTGCGCTCATGCTATTGCCGCTGCAAAAGCTGGAAATAAACATGAAAATGATTATGTCGATGATTTTTTCTCCAATGAAAGGTGCGTTCTCTCAGTCATGTTTTATAAATGTTTATAAAGGTTATCGGATTTATAATGGTTTATAAAAATTATTCTTTAACACTTGTTTTACATTTTTTCCCTTCTTGGTTGCATCTTTCATCTAATTCTCTCTATTTTCTTATTAGGTTTAAGCAAGCATATTCAGAAAACATATATCCTGTTGGTGATAAAGCATATTGGGATATTCCCTCCTATGTAGCAAAATTTATTTGTCGCCCTCCATCTACTCGCTTTCCTAGTGGCAGAAGGAAGAAAAAAAGAATTCCAAGTTCGTGGGAGTATGGAAAATACCGGTCCAAATCCGAATCAACATCCAAATCATACAAATGCAGCAGATGTGGACAGCAAGGACACAACAAGAGTACATGTGTTGAGCCAATTGGATAACAAGAGTCTTTTTATCAAAACTTGTCTTCATTTGATTATTTTATATGATGTTATAACAATTTGAATCTCATATCTTTTGAACCTTTTATTATTACTTTCATCATCATTTTATAGTATGCTTTACAGAATTTATAAGTGTTTCTAAAAGTTTTATGTTACTAAAAAATTGTGTGGTTATGTTAATCAACTATCTTTTATAAGACCCTTATAAATTTTAGAGTTGAAATTTATTTCAGAATTTATATGTTTCTAAGATACTTGATGTCATTGGCTCAGCTTACCAATGTGAATATAGATCTAATAAGTTTCTTAGAAAAGGATTAAGTTCAAACCAGAATGATTAAAGTACAAACCAAAAGATGTTCTTTCATCAAAGCCATTAAAAAAATAACAGTTATAATTTCAAAAGGGAACAAAAGATAGCACTAAAACTGAGCAGCGTTCATTTCTTCAAATTCACCATGTCTTCTACTCCGGATCATCAGTTGAATCTTTCCCAGCTTGTGTCTTTTGTTTTTCCGAGATGGAGGTGCTGCAACAGCTCTCTTCATAAACAAAAAATATGAGAAATCAATAATGATTTTTGGAAGTAGCTAATGAAACTCAAAAGAACATTTTATAAGACGTTATAAAGAGAGTTATTTTACCTTTCTTCCTGCTGGTCTTCCTAGTTTCCTCTTTTCAACTTGCTCGGGCTTCTCGGCTTCATCATCTGCTTCCACTTGTTGTTTTTTCTCCTCATTTGTTTTGCCCTATTTCAAAAGAAAAAAGCTATAAACAAAAACTTCATTGGAATGCTATTTTATAAGACTTTATAAAGAGATTTATTTTACCTTTCTTTCTGCTGGTCTTCTTGGTTTCTTCATTTCACCTTTCTCCGCCTTCTTGGCTTCATCATCTGCTTCCACTTGTTGTTTTTTCTCCTCATTTGTTTTGCCCTATTTCAAAAGAAAAAATCTATAAACAAAAACTTCATTGGAAAGCCATTTTATAAGACGTTATAAAGCGAGTTATTTTACCTTTCTTCCTGGTTTATTCTTTCCACCTTTCTCGGGCTTCTCGGCTTCATCATTTGTTTTGTTCTATTTCAAAAAAAAAAGACATAAACAAAAATGATTTTTGGAAGTAGTCTATGAAATTCGGAAGAACATTTTATAAGACGTTGTAAAGAGATTTATTTACCTTTCTTCCTCCTGGTCTTCCTCGTTTCTTCTGTTCAACTTGCACCGGCTTCTCGGCTTCATCATCAACTTGTTCTTCTTCTTCTTGTTCCTATTTCCAAGAAAAAAACAACAACATGTTAACAAATTCGAATTTGTTATGTGTATTGGTAAGTTAATCGACTTTGTTGTTGTCTTATTGTTCACACCTTGAGGTTGAGATCTTCCAATACACCTCCTATTACATTATCAGCAGAAACATCCCTAGTTTGTATTTTTTGTTTTTTGGATTTGGAGGTGCTAGCACCGGCTCCCTTTATAAGCAAACCAATTAAGAAAAACATGAATTCTATTTTTTTGGAAGCACTCTACTGAATTCAAAAGAGCATTTTATAAGACATTATAAAGAGAGTTATTTACCTTATTTCCTCTTCCTCGTTTGTTCTTTCTAACTTAATTCGGCTCATCTGCTTTACTGTCCTCATCAACTACTGTATCATCGTTGACAGTTTCCTCATCGGTGTTCCTCTATTTAACAAAAGGCAATAATAGATTAACAAAAAGCAGTAACCCAAAACACATTCATTATGAACCACCTTGTAAATAGATCTTATAAAAGTTGTTACCTTTTTCTCTCTTCTTGGTTTCTTCTTCTTAACTTCCTTGCAAATGTTGGTTGTATCTTCATTTACATCTTAAACCTCTTCCATCCGATCCTATTTAAAAAAAATAGAATTTTTAAGAGTGTATAGATAATTTTATAAACCTTTGTAAACAGATTTTAAATATTTCGTACCTTCTTTCTTTTTCCTTGCTTCTTCTCTATAACTTGCTCGGGCTCTTTGGATGCATCTTCATTTTCTTCTTCATCCTTTTATTTTGATAAGAAAAGTTAAAACGATTTAATTAACATTTGAAAAGATTTTCCAATTCATAAAACTTTATTAATAAGCTTACTTCATCGTCTTTGGAGGTTTCACTTTCTTCACCACTGTCAGCAACTTCCTCGGGCTCTTTGGATGCATCTTCATTTACTTCTTCATCCTTCTGTTTTGATAAGAAAAGTTACAATAAGAGATTTACTTAACACTTGAAAAGATTTTTCAACTCATAAAAGTTTATTAATAAGCTTACTTCATTGTCTTTGGAGGTTTCACTTCCTTCACCACTGATAGCAACTTCTTCACCATTTCGTTCTGCTTCCTCTATTTGACCCTATTATAAAGGTTCATACACATCAATTAGCTTTATCAAATCATAAAACAATGACAGATTTAGAAAGACTTATATTTTTTAAACTGATAGTGTAAATTTAGAAAGCTTTATAAATTAGCTTACTTCTTTGTCTTTTGAAGTTTCTCGTTCTTTTTCACCGTCCTCTGCATCATTATCCACTAGTTGTTCTTCTTCATCTTGAGTCTTTTTCTATTTCATTAAAAAAAAGATTTTATAAATGGTTATAACTTTAAAATAACTTAGAAATTTCGAGTTTAATAAAGCATTATAAAGCGTCAAAAATACAACCTTAGAAACTTATTGCCTTCTGGAATCAATGTAAAACTATCATCCTCCAATTCCCTTTCCAGATTCTTATCATTTTCCTGAAAAATTATAAGTGAATACAAATACACAGTATTTACAATATCAAGATTTTAAAAATAACAAACCTTGGTTTTTGTGGCACCTTGAGGAGTCGCATGAAACTCATCAATTTCCTGTTACAAGTTAGAAGCATATGAATCTTTCTCTTCATTTAAAACACGATACGAATATAGAAAATATTTTTACCTTCTCGGTTTCTCGACGAATGCCCAAAAGATCTTCAAGCTGCTCCACTCTTTCTTTATAAATCTCTAGCTGCTTGGTGAGGAATTCAATCTTCTCTTTATCAGTTGCATCAGTCCCTGGACCATAATTGTTTTCCTCTATCTCAGCTTCCGCGACAGCAATGTTGACACTTCCACTATGCCAATCTTGTCTCTTCAAACGATATCCTCTCTTGACAAGATCAACAACTTTTCTAAACTCAGTGTCGACATCTTCAACCAAGTTGCTATGCAATTCCGGATCTCCAAGGATGCATTTGACAACAACCTGATAAGTATTACCATGATTAGACGATCGATAAAAAAGAAAAATGCAGAGACTTAACAAATTTAATAAGAGTTTATAAAATGATACCTTTTTGTTGCTAGCAATTTTGGTCACCTCATCCATAGTAGGCGATTTGGTTCTTATCCAATGCAAGCACAATGGAAACTGAGTTTCTTCATCTTCATCACCAAAAAATGAGCCAAGTTGATCCACAGAAGACAAAGCCCAAAACTGAATGGCATATATAAACCCAGAAATTCCATATTGCTCCTTCACCAAATCTGTAATTGTAATCTTCTCCACTGCAGCACGTAGAGCATCATAGGTTTCATTCCCCCAAGGATACTTGCAGAACTCTTTAAAGTTTGTAGCTCTCAGCAGTCTCTCAACGGGTATTTTATTCACTGGATTGTTGGCTATCAATATCGATTCCACAAGGATAGTAGCCCCCAATCTCAGCTTCTGGTTAGCAGTAAATTCCTCACTATTTTTCACAAATAGTTCAACCAAGCTCTTCACAGTATGATTCTTCCACATCCATGGATCCTTCTTCTTCTTTTTTGTTGCTGAAGCCTCTTCTTCTTTTTCTTCTTCGCCAACAAGGCAAGGCAGACCTGTTGCCAAATGGAATTCTCGTAGAGAAAACCATCACCTGTTCTCCAAAAGAAAACCATAAATCCTTCTCGCATACTTTAATTCTCTTTAGAAGCAACTCATGAATCAAATTCCTTGAAAACACCATAGCCTTATCCCTCATCCCCATCTGAATTATAGGGCCTAAGAACGAATCTTCAATCTTCTTGAAATCACTGCCCAAAGCCTCTTTAACAATAGCAACATACTTAAGGGTGCAATGCTTATTGACTCGATCCAAAACTCCTTTCTCTGAACCAGGTTCGAACACTCTTTTTGGCAAGACAATTTTATCAGCAGAAGTAGTCATCCTTTCACCTGAAACATTTCAAAATTTTGCAAGGTCAGTGATATGTTTTATAATGGCTTATAAAGTAAATTTTATAAGCACTTGTAAATCATAATGGAATCAAATCAATATCGAAAGAACAAGAGATGACATATATCGCAAATAACAAAAAGATATAGTCGATTGTAAGTTATGATATACTAAAACTCAAATGCCCAAAGCTCTTAAATAATTTATTGAAATTTGTTTATATAAAATGAGAAGAAGAATCACATATCCGGCGGTAAGTAAAATCGATGGCAACTAATTTATAAACACTTCTAAATAATAGGAATAGAATCACATTAATATCCCGAACGACCTAATCTAAACGAATGTAAGTTTAGACATACTAAAACTCAAAGCCCCAAAGTTTTAACTAAACTAGTCAATTTTTAATGTAAAATGAGAAGAAGAATCGCATTACCGACGTTAAGCAAAATCGATGGCAAGAAAATTTGACGGATCGAATCGGCTAGGGGAGCAAAACTGATGAACAGATCTACTAGGGTTTGAAACTGATAAAGATGCCGAGATCGGCGAAAGGTGGAACGTCCATGAAAAGTGAGGAAAAAAACCTTAAGTGTTGATTTATACATTTTTTCTTTAGGACCCAATTTGCAATGCCCATTTTTAAGCCCATCGCAAGCAACACTTTAAAAGTTGCTATTACACTTATCAACAAAAAGGTTTCATTTTATAAAAGCTTGGGCTAGTTAATTTTATATAAACCTTTATAAGCAATTTTGGTTTATAATGGCTTATTAAGTTTTATAATGGCTTATTGATATTTAAAAGCTTGGGCTAGTTAATTTTATATAAACCTTTATAAGCCATGATACATATATATAAACCTTTGTATATTATTTCATAGGATTTTGTAGGTCTTTATAATAAATACTTTATAATCACTAATCCTTAGTTAGAGAAAGTATTATTACCTATTGGGGGCTCAGCATCAATTGTTGTACCATGATCCATTTCATGATTCTTGTTGAGGGTATCTCGAGGCGTCCTGATTTCTGTTGGAGCATCACTCATCATATCAACCTCGAGGATTCTAAAACAGAGTGGTGCTACTGTGGCACACGTTAGAAGTTATGTCAGGTTAGGAACATTCGCATTGTCTTCGTTTTCAAATCCTTTCTGAAAAATTATGAAGGAAATGTACCAATTAGTGGTTCTTATTTCCAAAAGAAGAAAAAAAATTGAACAAAATATAAGTACGAGAAAGTACCATATGTGCTTCAATCCAAACATTGTTTTGCCACTCCATAAATCGCCTAATATCAGAGTTTTTAAAAACCGCCTCTTCTTTTGTGTCCTCGAAACACACTTTGTAGTGGTTGTCTATGTGAATTTCTTTCACTACACCTTTGCGCCAACCATATCCAACAAACACTTCAACAATGTTTTGCAACTCGTACTCTGCACAGAGATTAAGAGGACGAGATGGCCTGATTTTGCAAATGTCAACTGCTGTACATTTCTCTTCCTCACCATCACTCAAATGATGTGAGCTTGGACCCAAATATCTCTTAACCAAAAATTCTCTTTTATCACCCCCTCGAATCTCTTTAACCACTAATGATTGGACCCAAACATTTTCCTTTTTACCAATCGTACGAGTCTCTTCCACCAATTTTCCTGTGCTAAACATGTCTTTACTTACTTCCTTCAATTCAAGAAACAGTCAAATATTAGCTAATGCCCTCAACAATTCAAAATCTTAAAACTTTGAATATAAGAAGAAAATAATACCTTGTCTTTTTTTTCTGCCATGTAAAGCCGGTCCAATGATGATGAGGTCTCAGTTGGGTTTTGTAAAATTTTAATATGTCTGGTGGATGATCAAAGTAAACCAGAAAACTTCCATCTGTCTCTTTACCTACGATAACACCATTCCACCATCCATCATTGAGATAAGCATCCACCACCAACCCTTCCTTAATTTGACACCTTCATTCAGACACTCTGGCGGGACGGATCTAATAAAACATCTTTCAACATATTCCCTGCAACGCTTTACACCGTCTTCATGGAGCAAAGTTTTGTAACAGACCCGAAGCTTTTCCCCTTTCACTTCTCCGGATCTTGCTCGAGGATAGCTCTAAACCAAGAACCTTGGAACCCGTCTTCTCCAGGAAAGGCTTCTACTTCACAACCTTTGGAAATGGGCAAAGGTCTTTCTTTTTTCTTCAAATTTTCCATTCTTGGCTACTCCTTAAAACGAAATCAGAAACAACTCTTTTCTTCTGCTAAAACCTTGGAGACAAAACCATATATAAAGGAAAATTTAGTCATACCGTGGGTGTCATAATCATAAACAACAAGCTTCGCACAAATTGAAACAATCAAGAGAGAAAATCAATCTCAAATTAACAACAAGTATCAATTTCAAAACTTTGATATCAAGAGAGAAAAGTGTTTTCAATTACCTTCAAGAACTTGAGCTTCATGCTCCCGTAGACGAGACCCACGCTAAAAGCCGATGCGCGAGCTACCTGTTTTCATTGGGAAGCGATATTGACTCAGATCAACCACCACATGAACTCATAAAAAAAAAGATAAACGAGATAAACGAATCGGAGATAGAGAGGATACACAAGAGCAAGAGGAAGATAAATGAAAAAAAAAACAATTTAACAAGATGAAAGATTGAGATTATAGGTATATCAGTTAGGTTCCAAAAATCAAAAATCAAGAAATTGATTCCGGCCAATTTAACAAGATGAATCCAACAAATTGAAACAAAATGAGATTTTGGGTATATCAATTAGGTTCAAAGGAACAAAATTAAGCTCGAAGTGTCTGCCCCTATTTCAAGAAGAGAAAAAAAAACAATAACAGATTTTACGATGGCTTATATTTCCCTCAAGTAGTCTAAGTTTATAATATCTTATAAATTATCTTACTTCATTGACTTCGCCATCAACTCCCACCTGTGGTTCTTCATCATCTTGTGTCTGCTCCTATTTCCAAAAGAAAAAAGAAAAAACAGTAACAGAAATGCTGATGGTATGTAAACATATTAATCTTTAAATTTTATAAACCGTTATAAAGAGAGTTCTTTACCTTGTAAAGAGGATCCTCGAGTCCTGCATCAGCTTCCATTTGTTCTTCTTCTTCTTCTTCTTTCTCAAGTGTCTGCCCCTATTTCAAGAAGAGAAAGAAAAAAAAACAATAACAAATTTTACGATGGCTTATAATTCCCTCAAGTAGTCTAAGTTTATAATATCTTATAAATTATCTTACTTCATTGACTTCACTATCAACTCCCATCTGTTGTTCTTCATCATCTTGTGTCTGCTCCTATTTCCAAAAGAAAAAAAACAGTAACAGAAATACTGATGGTATGTAAACATATTAATCTTTAAATTTTATAAACCGTTATAAAGAGAGTTCTTTACCTTGTAAAGAGGATCCTCGAGTCCTGCATCAGCTTCCATTTGTTCTTCTTCTTCTTTCTCAAGTGTCTGCCCCTATTTCAAGAAGAGAAAAAAAAAACAATAACAGATTATACGATGGCTTATAATTCCCTCAAGTAGTCTAAGTTTATAATATCTTATAAATTATCTTACTTCATTGACATCACTATCAACTCCCACCTGTTGTTCTTCATCATCTTGTGTCTGCTCCTATTTCCAAAAGAAAAAAGAAAAAACAGTAACATAAATGTTGATGATATGTAAACATATTAATCTTTAAATTTTATAAACCGTTATAAAGAGAGTTCTTTACCTTGTAAAGAGGATCCTCGAGTCCTGCATCAGCTTCCATTTGTTCTTCTTCTTCTTTCTCAAGTGTCTGCCCCTATTTCAAGAAGAGAAAAAAACAATAACAAACATATGATGGCTTACAATTTTTAAATAAATGATAGTCCAATTTTATAAAGGTTTATAAATTATTTTACTTCATTGGCTTTTGAAGTTTCTCTTTCTTTATCAACGTCGCCCAATTCAGCATCAGCTTCCACTAGTTCTTCTTCTTCATCTTGTGTTTGCTTCTATTTCAAAAAAATTCAATAAAAATATTTATAAATGCTTATAATATTTAACAATTTCAAATTTGATAAAGCCTTATAAAACCTCAAAAACCCATTGACCTTAGAGTTTTGCTGTACATCTTTGTCTTCTGCCCTACTTTGTCGAGCAAGGTCTTCTGTTGTAAGAAAAATATCCACAAATCCTTGTTCCCAATAGCTTTTCTTCAATTTGTATCCTTGTTGAACTAGTTGTACAATACTGTCAAAGTCCATATCATCAGGATGTGTCGGGTTCACCAAATGTTTGAATTCTTCAGAGAATCCGATCACAGTAGTAACCACACCCTGTGACAAAGATAAAACAACATTTTAACTATAAGTCTCCCGTGACCCTGTTTCAAGGAGTATGTTTATAAACCTATTTTTAAACAATACAATAACAATAAATTTATAAAGGAAACTTTGGTTAAAACTTACATTGTTTTTCCTTTCCAACTCCAACAATTCAGAAATTGTAATAGACCTCGTTGAGTGCCAATGTAGACATAATGGACCTGAAGAAGTAGTTTCCTGGCATGGCTTTCCCAGAGACTTTCCAAGCTTAGGGACTGACGACAAAGCCCACAGATTAATAGCTATCACAAAACCTGAAACTTCATAGCTTTCTCCTGTCCAAGAACTTGCTCTCAACCGTCTAATACTATTTAACAAAACTGAATACACAAGTTTTCCCCAGGCTATCTTTGAGAATCTATCATAATTGTGATAAGCCATCAACCTTTTCTTCGGGATTAGATAGCTAGTGTTTCCTGCTATAATTACCCCTTCTGTGATGATTGCTATTCCAATACATAGTCTCTCCAGTCTTGACATTGTTCGTGCTTTCTTTTCAAACCGATGATACAAGGTACTCACCGTGTACTTGTCCCCCTTGGTTAGCATCCAAGGAAAAAGTTTCCTCAATTCTCTGAACATTGGCTCTGTTTTTGTTTTATCTTCCTCACAAGCTAATCCTGTTGTCAACTGAAATTCTCGCATCGAAAATCTCATTAATTGATCAGAGAATGTAAACCACAAACCTTCTCCTTTGGTCATTATTCTTCGCTGCATGATGAAATGAAACAAATCCTCTGAAAAATGAACGTTAGTCCTTCTTGCCAGCTTGACAATGCTTCCAATGTGTGAGATCTCTATTTGAGCAAACTCTTTTTCTCCTAATATATTAGCAACCTTAGAGACGTAGTCCATGTTCGAATGCTGGATGATCACTTTGTGATTATCTGGTGGTTCTGTTCCAGGTCCATATATCCTAGGAGACAAACTCAAATTTGACCAAAAGTCATTGCTATCCAACTGGAAAACAAAAACAAAAGAAAAATTAAAATTTATATTACTTTATAAAACAATGATATGAACTTCTAATCATGATCTATAGATACTTTATCCAAGCACAATGTTCATGTATTTCCACAATATCTCAACACTAGAAGTAATAGACATTACTCCTCTATTGCTAAATCGATCTTCTTTATAAAGACTTATAAATCGTCGAGTTGTACTTTTAACAGTATCCAGAAATCCAGATTTATAAGGGATTATAATTCTGTAAAAAATGCAGTGTTTGCTATTCCAAAATCTTAATCTCAACACTGCAAGTAATAGACACTACATCTCAACACTAGAAGTAATAGACACTACTCCTCTATTGCTAAATCGATCTTCTTTATAAAGACTTATAAATCGTCGAGTTGTACTTTTAACAATATCCATAAATCCAGATTTATAAGGGATTATAATTCTGTAAAAAATGCAGTGTTTGCTATTCCAAAATCTTAATCTCAACTTGAACTCCAAATCAACCTTGTTTTCCTTTTGGATAAAAGCAAATTTTTAAAAATCAAGGATGTTCATCACATAAACTATTTTTCTTATATCTAACCATCCCTTCCAATTAGAAGTCTAAACCTATAGTCAACAAATTACAGAGATTAGAAACTTACAATTTGTGAATTTGGAGTCCACATTTCCGATGAATAGCTCGTCGGCGATCGTGTGAGACAGAGAATCCGTGTGTTAGCTCGTCGGAGATCTCAACGGAACGATGACGATGACTTTCGATGACGACGACGACGACTTTCGATGACGACGACGATGATGGATCATGAGGAGAGAAACGATGGATCTCGACAGAGAGAAGAAGGTCACGACTGAGAGAAAAGTCGGTGATATCTTAGAGATAGTAGGGTTAATTTTGTCTTTTACACATTAATGAAAAGTGTATTTGTGAAAATGTCCTTCTATTGATAGTATTGTTGAATTGTGGCACTACACAAAGTGTAGTTATGAAATTTCCCCTTTATTTATAGATAATACCAAAGTTTCCATTAAATTATAATTTAAAAATGCAAAATCCTTTAATGTTTACGAAAAATATATCGTATATTTTATTCCATGAGATCTTAAATCTTTCATACACCAAACCTACTAAATTGTAGTATTAAATAACCACGATGGGTATTCAACATAATTAATAAATCCAAATTTCATAGAAAATTAAATAATAATCAAATAATGAAGATGTTTAGGAAAAATTATCCATTATATTCAAACAAATCCAACTTAGAAAATCAAATAATATATTTAATCAACAGCAATTTTCTTATGAAAATCTAGACAATAATCAATTAAAGGAATTTTAAAATATTTGTAAAACATAATTTATTATAATATTTGATAATTAAAATTTGATATTTTAAGAATATTTATAAAATCATCAATATTTAATTTTATAATGCGATATTATTATGAAAAACTTTTTGCTATACAAGTTAATAAAATATTTTGAAAAATAAAAGTAAAAAATAATATAACCCACTTTATATAAAAATTATTAATATTAAATTTCACTTTTAAAAATCAAATAAAGAAAATGTAATCCACCGACTAGTTTTTACTTATAACTGACCTAGTATTCCATCAAACAATCATGTTTTAGCTTTAAAATAAATTTAGAGCTAAAAAATAGAAAGGGAAAAATATTATTTTTAAAAATCAATTTTCTTTTTTTTGTCAACTTTTAAAAATCAATTTTCTATAACTTTTATTTAGTGTTTTGGATATCTTTGAAAATAAATCATGGTAACAAAGAAAGTTATAGTCAAAGATTCAAATGTAGCCAAACTTCAAAACAAGAAAACTAAAACTACAGCACCAACTAATCAAGCCTATGAGATGACTGCTTCTCCAAAAAATTTATATGCGCGTTTAATGTACTTTTCTTGAGAATCCCTAGACAAAATATTTGTCGTCTTTGTACTGAAGTGTTCACATGTAAGTAATCTTGTGAACTCTCTTTATCTGTTAGCTAACATTTAATCCACAATAATTATATTACATACTTTGACATTAAATGATTTCTTTAATGTATATTCGTTTGAAAAGAAACAAAAGGGAAGTGGTTTTCAAAGAAATAATTATATTAAATACTCTGACAATGAAAATGATTTCTTGAATATAGACTTCGTTTGAAAAGAAACAAAAGGGAAATAGTTTTTAGTTTCTTTGAAAGTTAATGCTTAGAAAATATTACAAAATTTTAGTTTTTAATATCTAGACTTTAAAATTGTATTATTTTTAAGGGCAAAAATAGTTTATTTTTTAGAAAGATCCGCTTGATACACTGTAAGTTAAACCAAAATCGATTTAAATTTCATAAACACATGTTTTAGTACTTAAATATATATTTTACTGCAAAATGTTTTGTTTACCAATCAAACATTAATAAATGCTATTTACTCTATTAAAATGCAGTTATCTCGTATTACGTACGAAATCACTGTTGAAGACTTGAAGTACTCGATTTTAATTCCGTTTTATCAATTAAATAAACTGTCATTATACGGACCTTTAATGATGGAAATTATTTTAACTTTTTCTTTTGAAAATGCTTGCTTTAATTTGATAAGTGTATAAACTGAAACGAGTACGAAAAGCAAATAGAACTTGACCCCGACAGACGGAATTTTGTTATTTAAAGGCATCCCTTTTCGGTTTCCATGTGATCACACTCTCTCATCATTATCCCCACTCTCAACAGGAGAAAAACAAAGTTATAATATGCGAGTCGGATAGATACATATCGCATTTACATTTTGAGTTTATAATGGAAAATGGGTGGTCTATAAATATTTTTCATATAGAATTATGAATCTTTTTTTGATTAACTTTTCCTGCAATATTGTGAATTCAAAAAACTTAAAAACATATTTTAAATGGTTTGAATTTTTTTTGGAGTTCAAAATTTGTCGATCACAAGATCTGATGGTGTTATTTTACAATTTTATTTTTTCCGTAACTAGAATGCTAAATAACATAAATGTAATCTTTTCTGCATTATAAATAAATTACATTTTCTGCATTTAGCACACCTCCATTCAATGCATACATTGTGTTTCTAAATTAAAATAGTATATTATTTTAGTTGTTGAAGAAAAAAATAAAAAATATGAGAGAAATCATATTTGTACTAGAGCTATAATGTTGAGCATGGAACTCTAGATAAATAAATACAAACAAAAAAATATGTGAATACACATGTGTACCAAAGAAGATGATAGATGAACCAGAGAGTACCCTACTACAATTTTTTTTAACACTACATTCATTCCATTAAGAACCAAAGGAAATACATTGATAGAAGATTCTAAATCTTCAAAGCCAAAGCTCCATAATAAGAGAGACTAAGCCCAACACTTGGGAGCCAAAACAACCCTACTACAATCATAAATAGACAAAAAATAGTATAATATAAAAGAAATATGGTGCAAATTCTGTAGTAACAATATAGGTTTGGAAATACAATTGGATACGGTCAAGACTACACACAGAAAACAACTATACTATTCTACAACACAAATAGTATAGGATGCCCAAACATAAATCTTTTTCCCCAACAAGTTCTTGATTTTTATTTTTTTGCAGACTTTAAATACGACTGATCTTGGATCATTATCCGTTTTATTTTATCGCGCCGCCGACCTCCGGTTACAACCATTGAATCAGAAATACTTGATCAAAATCTTCCCCACAAATACTAGATTTAAACTTTCCCTCGCAAGTATCTTTGTATACAAAAAATAGATCTTTGTATACAACTGTCTTTTTACACATCGATTAATTCTTCTTCTTATATTTTTATGCATGAATGTTGGTTTTCGTTTTTTGAAGGAGGTACACCTGTGTAACCAAACGCGTATGGAGTATTTAGTTTATTACAATGACAAGTTGATCTCTTTATTCAATTAATATGTGTTACATTATAGCACTTAGACTATATGGTTAGTTTGTGAAATGTGATTTTTTATGGTTATAGGATCTAATTTTCCTATAAATATTAGTACATGATAGTTTTTTTTTTTACTGACAGCTTTCAAAACACACACAGTGTACCTATATAAATAACATAAAATCACGCTTCACACAGTTGACAGTTCTAAACAACTATAAAAACCTCTTCATCGTTCTCTCTCTCTCTCTCTCTCTCTCTCTCCATTTATCTCCGGAAACAGATCATTTGCACATCCTTTACGCTCGCTCTCATGAGTTCCTGAGAATTATCATAACAACTTCTCCTGTTTGCTTTCTCTGTGAAAAACGAAATCAGTACTAGCGGCCAAGAAAACATGAAGATTCTTTTGTCTCTTCTTCTTCTCCTGGAAAGTCCTCTCTCTCTCTTTTTATTTTTCTATTTTCCGGAAAATACAAAATTGTTTTTATTTTCTATTGAATTTCTTTGAACCTTTTTTTGTTGAATTTTCCTATGCAGATTCTGTTTCTTCTTTGTAGAGTGGAAGCAAGACAATCAGCAGGATACTGCGGAATGTATGATATCTGTGGAGCACGGAGCGATGGAAAAGCACTGAATTGCCCCTTTAACATCCCTGCCGTCAAGGTTACCAATTTAATTTATTTTTATTTTATTATTATTTTCTTTTGGGCAAATGGTAAATGATTTAATATTTATGTTTGTAGCCGGATGATTTACTATCTTCAAAGATACAAAGCTTGTGCCCAACCATCACTGGCAACGTTTGTTGCACTGAGACTCAGTTCGACACGTTACGTTCCCAAGTTCAACAGGTAAACTACACAACTCAACTAACTAACCCTTTTGTCTTTTTATGAACTGTAATGATGTTTCAACTATCACCAGAAGCTTTTGATTAGTGACCCACTAAAACGTTTCGATTGCTTGGGTTTTGACTAGTCTGATAGTGATAGCTAAACCTCCTCTTTGATCTTATTAGTGATAGTCATTACTACTAACCATTTTGTTTGTTTTTATTGGATGGTAATGTTTAACTATCACAATCTTTTAATGAGCCACTAATATTTTTCGATAGCTTGGTTTTGACTATATTGATAGTGATAGCTATGGCTAAAAAACAGAACCTTAAACCTCTTGTGATCTTGGTGATAGTGAGTACAACTAACCTTTTTTCTGGATGGTAATGTTTAACTATCACAATCTTTTAATAAGCCACTAATATTTTTCAATAGCTTGGTTTTGACTATATTGATAGTGATAGCTATGGTTAAAAACCAGAACCTTAAACCTCTTTTGATCTTGGTGATAGTGAGTACTAATTAACCATTTTGTTTTTTTTTTGGATGGTAATGTTTAACTATCAGAATCGTTTAATGACCCACTAAAACGGTCCAAGTGTTTGGTTGTGACTATATTGACAGTGATAGTTATGGCTGAATAGAACCTTTTTTTTTTTATCATAGTGACAGTGATTAAAAACATTATTAACAATGTGATTATGTGAAAAAAAAGAGTTTGTCTCTTTGTTTTGTCAGGCAATTCCCTTTATTGTAGGCTGTCCAGCATGCTTGAGGAACTTTCTGAATCTTTTCTGTGAACTTACATGCTCTCCTGATCAAAGTCTATTTATCAACGTTACTTCAACTACAAAGGTATATACTCTTTACACAGTCTCTGATCTGCTTCCAACATAATCAATTAACTATACATGTCCAAGTGCAGATCAAGACTAATTTGACCGTTGATGGGATTGAGTACTACATAACCGATTCTTTTGGAGAAGGCTTGTACGAGTCTTGCAAGAATGTGAAGTTCGGTAGCTCCAACAGCCGAGCTTTAGATTTTCTTGGAGCTGGTGCAAAGAATTTTAAAGGTAGGCCTTTATTGTGTGGGCTTGTGCTATTACTCGTCTTGTCTTAGGAAGTAACATAGATTGCTCTGTTTTGTCATGCAGAGTGGTTTGCATTTATCGGTCAGAAAGCTGGTGTCAATTTGCCAGGCTCACCTTATGGGATCAAGTTTTCGCCGTTACCACCAGTGTCATCTGGAATGAAACCTATGAATGTGTCTACTTATTTATGTAGTGATGACACTCTTGGATGTTCTTGTGGTGATTGTCCTTCTGCAGCTGCTTGCTCCAGTACTGCGGCACCTCCTACTCATAAAAGGCATGCTTGCTCAATCAAGATTGGATCACTTGAGGTGAATATGGATTTTTCTTTTTTTTTCCTAATGCGTTGTAATGATAATTAACATGTTTCCTGGTCGGTTTTATAATGCAGGCCAAGTGTGTTGATTTTGTGCTAGCCATTCTGTATATTGTCTTGGTTTCATTGTTTCTTGGAGGGGGATTACTTCACAGAATAAAGGGTAAGAAAAAGAACTCACCACTGACAGAAGCTAGCAGAGATAGAAGTTCTGTTAATCCACAAAAAGCAGACACTATTCATGCGCAGGTACTGTGTTTTAGTCTTGCAGACTATAACTTTTGAAGTTTGAGCTGCTGATTAGTTATATGGATGTTCCTTGATTTTATTATGTCCTCTTAGATGCTACAGAACACTCCACAGAGAAACTGGGCTCAGCTGTCAGCAGTACAAGGATTCTTGGCCAATTTTTACAGGTTTTGTCACATTCTTACCTATTGCTGCTCAGCTTTAGAACAGGGTTGTTGACATTTGTAGTGTTATCTGTTTCTCCAGGAAGTATGGGATCTGGGTAGCAAGACACCCAACTCTCGTTTTGTGTTTGTCAGTCTCTGCAGTTCTTCTACTTTGTGTGGGTCTGGTCCAGTTCAAAGTTGAGACAAGGCCTGATAAGGTAGAGATTTGAATCTTTTTTCTTCTTCTTTCTTATTGCTTCCACAAGCTATGTTTTACCTTTCTGTTAAATGTTCATAAAAAGTGTTATCTTACTACATGTTTCAGCTATGGGTAGGTAAAGGGAGCAGAACTGCTGAAGAGAAACAGTTCTTTGACACACATCTTGCTCCTTTCTACAGAATTGAACAGGTTTCACATTTCAATCAAGCATTTTATTCACATTTAAAACATAAACTTTTCTGTTTATCAGTTTCTTATTTTTTTCATCTTGTAATGGAAATTTACGCAGCTAATTATAGCAACAGTTCCTAAATCTCCTCATGATAAGGCGCCAGAAATTTTGACAGATGAAAATATAAAGTTACTTTTTGACATACAAAAGAAGGTATCTGCTTTCTCATTTTCACTCCTTTCTGATTCCATTTGCTCATGCCTCCACATAATGTTTTTAACACTGTTCTAAAATGCGCTAGGCGCTCGTTACGCGGTAGATGACTGTATAGCGCCTAGTCGTATAGGCGGACGCCTAAACGGGGTATATACGGATATATAATTTTATACAAAATATAAATATAAAATTAATATACATACATTATAAATATATTTAAAATAATTTTTTTGTATAAGTATATAGTTTGACATATATAAATAGTCTTAAATTATAAAATTAAAATCATTTTAAATATATAAAATGACAAATTTAAAATGATTTTGCAATAATTAAGCTAATATCTACAATCATATAAACACATAAAATAAGTAAATTTAATATAAATAATAACATTAATGTAATATAATAATAATATTAATAATTTTTGAATATTAATGTTCAAAATCCGCCTAGGCGTCCGCGTAGACCGCATAATGTCCGTTTAAACGCTATTATACGCCCGAATTATATAAATCCGCATAAAATACTGTATAACGTGAAAACGGTACGGTCGGCTACCGTATAGCGCCTAGACTAGACGGGCGCCTAGACCGTATTTTAGAACACTGGTTTTTAATAAGTTCCTTTGATTATGGTAGGTTGATGGACTGCGAGCAAATCACTCAGGTTCATTGGTTTCTCTGACAGACATTTGCATGAAACCACTTGGAGAGGATTGTGCCACACAGAGTATTCTACAGGTTGCACTCCTTCCTTTTTTTTTTCTATAGCACTTGAGTTTAGCTTTACTAGTCCTTAACGTATCTGGTGGATTCTCTTCTTTCTGGAGGCCAGTATTTCAAGATGAAACCAGGAAATTATGACGACTTTGGAGGCGTCGATCATGTTAAATATTGCTTTGAGGTACCTCGTGAATATGTTTTGTATCATTTTCATAACTCTTTCTTATATGCACACAACTTTTCTCCAGCATTTCACCTCGACAGAGTCATGTTTGAGTGCATTTAAGGGTCCCCTTGATCCAACAACAGCACTGGGAGGTTTCTCAGGGAACAATTATAGTGAGGTCAGCTTGTTAAGAGTTAACCACATAGACTATGTATCAATTTATATAAGTATCTAATTAATACCCCTTTTGACTGACATGCATAAGACAGGCTTCTGCTTTTATTGTGACTTATCCTGTGGACAATGCTGTTGACAACGAAGGTAACAAAACTGAGAAAGCTGTGGCTTGGGAGAAAGCCTTTATCCAACTTGCCAAGGTTGGGAGTTTTTCGATACAGAAAGCAAATGATATCTTAATGCTATTTTCTTGTTATTGTTCTTGTTCCTCCATTAAAGGTCAGCATTTTTTTTTTGTATGGCAGGATGAATTGTTGCCAATGGTTAAATCAAAAGGTTTAACTCTTTCTTTCTCTTCGGAAAGCTCTATTGAAGAAGAGCTGAAAAGAGAAAGCACAGCAGATGTTATAACTATAGCCGTGAGTTTCCTTACCTTCAAGTTTCTGTGGTTTATTTTTATCTTTTTTTTTTTTTATTTCATATTTCTGTTTGGTTCCTAATATGTCATTTCATGTCTTGTACTTGTTCTGTTTTCTTTGCTTCAGATAAGTTATCTTGTCATGTTTGCATATATATCACTGACACTTGGGGATGCACCTCGCTTGAACTCCTTTTACATTACATCCAAGGTATGATAATGACTCATGGTTAGAAACTTCAGATGACTTATTTGGTTATACCTTATTATGAAACGTAACCTTCTTCGTTTCAGGTTCTGCTTGGTCTATCTGGTGTTCTTCTCGTCATGCTTTCTGTCCTAGGCTCCGTAGGATTTTTCAGTGCTGTTGGGATGAAATCGACTCTAATCATAATGGAAGTTATACCTTTTCTTGTTTTGGCTGTAAGTTGTCTCTGGTTCTAATACTGCTTGCGACTTACAACAATATGTAAGCTGATGTTGTTGGGCCAGTGCTCTTAATTTTTTTCTCTACTTCTACATGAAATGCCAGGTCGGTGTTGATAATATGTGCATACTGGTTCATGCTGTAAAGAGGCAAGAGCAGGATCTACTTTTGGAAAGACGAATAAGCAATGCCCTTATGGAAGTTGGACCATCGATCACTCTTGCTAGTCTAGCCGAGATTCTAGCTTTTGCTGTTGGTGCTTATATTAAAATGCCAGCTGTTCGAGTGTTCTCTATGTTTGCTGGTCAGTAAAAAACTCTTCAGCATATTAATGAGTTTGAATGCTTTCATTAGACCTATTAACGCGCGATTCTATGCGTCTTGCTTGCAGCATTGGCTGTTCTTTTGGACTTCATTCTCCAGGTTACTGCTTTTGTTGCCTTGATTGTGTTTGACTTCCAACGGACAGAGGATAAGAGGGTTGATTGCTTCCCATGTATTAAGAGACCTCAATCATCAGATAGTTCTGGCAAAGGTATTAATATCATTTTCGGTGGTTTGATATATCAGTGCAGACTATTGTGAAATAGTTTTTTTCATAGGAATTGTCTTGTATTGTGTCACTTCAGGTGTTGGTCAGAAGAAAGCTAGCCTTTTGACTCGATATATGAAGGTATTTCATAAGCCAAGTTATACCTTATCAATAGTGATGTCTTATAACATAACATCGTACATAATCACATCCATGTATTTTTAGTGTAGGCAATTTTTCAATATATGAAAGTTATCCAGGTTTTTTTGAATTTTTTTTGTTTCATTTCTACACTTTCAGGACGTACATGCACCCATTCTCAGCCACTGGGCAGTCAAAATAGTGGTTATTGCTTTCTTTTTTGGCTTAGCAATGGCTGGAATTGTGAGTTGATACATTGTCTGACCTATTCAAAGTTCTCATTAGCGGTCATCTCTAACTTATTGTGTGTTGTGGACAATATAATGTAGGCAATGTCCACTCGGATCGAGCCTGGTTTGGAGCAACAGATTGTTCTTCCTCAGGACTCGTATCTTCAGGGTTACTTCAACAATATTTCCACATATCTTCGAATTGGTCCACCTCTATACTTTGTTGTGAAGAATTATAACTACAGGTTATAACACGTTCTGATGTTTTTAGATGTGAGATCGTTTGGCCGATAAACTTGTTATTGCAACTCTGTTTGCCTCATGTCTCAGCTCAGAATCAAGACACACAAATCAACTATGTTCTATTAACAAGTGTGATTCTAATTCTCTTCTGAATGAGGTAAACACTGTTACCAGAGTATTTTGTTGTTCTTCCTTTTGAGAATCTAAATTTTATTTTTTGTCCAAATAGATTGCAAAGGCTTCTTTGACTCCAGAGGTTAGCTACATAGCTAAGCCAGCTGCTTCATGGCTCGATGACTTTCTTGTGTGGTTATCTCCCGAGGCATTTGGATGTTGCCGAAAGTTTACGAATGGTACCTTTTGTCCCCCTGATGACCAGGTATCTGCTAGCTTTAGAGTTCATATACTTTTTAAGAGTTATAGTAGAGCAGTTAATGACTCACTGATGACTAATTCCCTTGTACTTGGCGTTGCATATCTAGCCTCCTTGTTGCCCTTCTGATCAAG
Source organism: Brassica nigra (assembly GCA_016432835.1). Lineage (NCBI taxonomy): Eukaryota > Viridiplantae > Streptophyta > Magnoliopsida > Brassicales > Brassicaceae > Brassica > Brassica nigra. The sequence continues at coordinate 8,738,663 of CM028245.1, read as the reverse complement.
GAAGCTGTGGTCTAAGTGAAGTATGCAAAGATTGCACCACGGTATACTCATGATGATCTCTAATCGAATGTGTTTGTTACTCTCCGCAACATCTGTAATGATGACTGTTTTTTTTCTTGGTTTTACAGTGCTTTAGGCATGCAGATTTAAGTAGTGACCGCCCATCCACAATCCAATTCAAAGAGAAACTTCCTTGGTTCCTAAACGCACTTCCTTCAGCTGATTGTGCTAAAGGTGGCCATGGTGCTTATTCTACTAGTGTTGATTTGCAAGGTTGGTTTAATTTCACACTGTCCCCTCTTTCTTTTTAGTCCATTTTTCTGTCAGTGTATCAAAATACCAAATCTGTGATATGTTCAGGCTATGAAAATGGTATTATTCAAGCTTCTTCATTCCGCACTTATCACACACCTCTCAACAAGCAGGTACTTTCCTATCTCATCATTATGTATACCAACTTTGCTACGTTTGGTAGAATCTCTGTTATCTCCTGTAAGTTTGTTTTTCAGGCTGACTTTATTAATTCAATGAGAGCAGCTCAAGAGTTTAGTTCAAAAGTTTCTCGTTCTTTAAAGGTAAGAAAAAAAAAATTACCGAACTATATTTTGGTATCTTCTTGATCAATAGAAGGTCACTTTTAACATATCATCTTCCTTCATATTAACTTGTGGTTTATTCTTCCTTCAGATGGAGGTATATCCATATTCAGTGTTTTATATGTTCTTTGAGCAATATCTTGACATATGGAAAACTGCATTAATCAACCTCTCAATAGCTATTGGTTAGTGAAATCTTCCAGCCCCAGATCTTAATTAGTCTTGATTGTACTTGTTGGACTTCACATATGAAATGACTTTTGAGTGTTCTATTCATTTTACAGCTGCCGTCTTTGCCGTGTGTTTAATAATCACATGCAGGTATCACTTTAAGCTCATTTCTAATGAAATTTAGATAATAGATATGGTTAAAACTTAATTTTCCAACTATTTTTTCCTCGGTCTGTTTTCCAACTCAGTTTTTGGAGCTCCGCAATTATTTTGCTGGTGATTGCAATGATCATTATTGATCTCCTGGTAATTTAACACCTCATGAAAGAAATCGATAACTAAATTTGCATACATTCAGGTTACTGATGTTATTTACTCTTTTATTTGAAACATTCTAGGGAGTAATGGCAGTCTTTCATATCCAGCTTAACGCACTATCGGTTGTGAATCTAATCATGTCCGTGGGGATAGCGGTTGAGTTTTGTGTACACATAACACACGCTTTCTCGGTCAGCTTCCCTCCCTCTTGTCTTTATAGCATTATTGATCATAACATTCTTTTTTTTTTAATGCTGACAAGACTTTCTTTAAATGCTCAGATAAGCTCTGGGGACAGAAACCGACGGATGAAAGAGGCGCTCGGTGGAATGGGAGCTTCAGTTTTCAGGTAATTAATATCGGTCTCTCTTCAGCTCGACTCGTGAACTTGAAAGTATATGCCAAAAGAGTATAACGAAATCAAGGTTACTGTTTGCAGTGGAATTACATTGACGAAGCTAGTTGGGGTGATTGTGCTCGGCTTCTCAAGATCCGAAGTGTTTGTGGTATGTGTTTGTCATCTCTTGAAACATCAGAGATGAACAAAACATCTACATTTGGTCTCTGAATTTTCTTTTCGTTTTGGCCAGGTCTACTACTTCAAGATGTACTTGGCACTAGTCCTCCTAAGCTTCTTGCATGGCCTTGTCTTCTTACCGGTAAGTGATGATCGTTTAAACATTTCCTTCAATGTTAGATTTGTTGTTGTTTTTGTTGTTGTGACGTGAGAGATTATTGGTTTCAATTGGAATATGAAAGGTGTTCTTGAGCATGTTTGGTCCAGCTCCAAGACATGTGGAAGGTGATAGGCAAGATCATCGACCTTCGGTTTCATCTCTGCCGTAAGCTCAATTATGTTTTATTCTTTCTTTTAAAAGGTTTTGTTTTTAAATCATATTACATACATTTGTAAATGGTTAAAAATTGTTCCACCCATAGCCAAAGAGAAAAGCTACGTTTATTCAGTGCATAGCAGGAGAAAAAAAAGAAGAGAATCACATTGAAAGTGGAAAATTTGCAAATATCAGAATGCTGAAAGAAACTGATGAAAGAAAAATGTACCGTGTAAATACAAACATAAACGAAGGAAAACAAAAACTCAGACCCGAAAGTGAATAGGAGTAGAAGAAGAAACCCTAGTCTTATCGAGAACCAAAGGAATTTCAAAACAAAATCCTCTTTATATCTTTGGCGAAATATTGAGTAATCTTTCTTTACCACAAAATCTCAAAGTGTAAATAGTGGATGCATTTTATGTTTTCTGAGACATTTTTAGATGTTCAATAATATTTCAGACTTTTTTTTTTAATATTCAGACTTTATACGTTATAAAGCTTTTCCTTTTCACAACTAGCATAAGCAATGAAATGCGATACACTTTTTACCGGCTAATCTTTATCCATTTAGGATCTGATTGGTTTCATGATACTATATACGTAGTTTTTGTAGTTGGTATTAATTATTAGTATTTCACTATTCTGTAACATTTATAAAAAATGCTACAAAAAGATTTAAACGCTGAAAAACGCTGTACTTGGAGGTTGAGGCCCTTATATGGGCAATGAAATGTATGAAGAATCTAAGACAATACAATACCATTTTCGCAACGAACTGCTCTCAGGTGGTGAAGACGGTTTCAGAACCAGACGAATGGCCGGCCTTTGCAAATTACCTGAAAGATATAAAGATCTTGAAGAGGAGTTTTACTAGTTCGGAACTCATCCACGTACCTCGGAAACAGAACACAAGAGCGGGCAGCCTCGCACACAGTGCAAGGAAGCAACCGACGTTCATAATCTACATGGATGCGGATCTCCCGATTTGATTCACAGAATCTATATGAATCTGTTTTGTTGCTGGCAAATAAAAGATTTAAACTGCTTCAACTCTTTCAAAGGATTGTACTCATTAACATTTCCGACTACGGATAATAAGTATAAAAATATATTCTAAATATATTTTAAATTTTAAAATTGAAATATTATAAATAAAAATATATATACGTTTCATATTTTTATTTAAACTCACTAACAATAACATGATTTATTTATAAAATTCTAAACCAATAATATTCCACTTAATTTTAAACATTAATATATACATATAAAAGGAAACAACATATTCTCTTAAGAATTTTATTATAAATCTTCAATTTTTTTATTGAAATGATAAATTTCATCTAAATTAAAATTAAAGAAATAAATGTAATATTTATATTAATAATTATTATATTTTATCACAAAAATGTATTTTGAAATTTTTATAATTTTATAATATGTTAATATTGATAATTGATTATTAAATCATTGTAATATTTCATAATCAACCAGCCACAAATACTCACAAACACACTAAGTTTTAATCTATATACCAATTATATTTATACAAATCATTTTATAACGCTAGAAATTGCGAATATCTACATCTATAAATTTCTGCAACCGCATTGATAACTATGCGTCTTTAAACTTCTGCAACCGCATTCATAACTACTGTGTTTCAACTAGTCAAGTCTTTAATGTTACCAATTGAATTATACAATCTTTATAGAAATTACAACTAGTGTTTTTGTTAGTCTTATTTGCTTTTTTGTCGGCAGTCTTCTTTGCAAACAACTTATTAGTATGCTACAAACTTTGCTACTAATTGATCTTTTTATGTGAAATTGTGGTTGATTATTTTTTTATGTGGAGACTTCTAGAGAAACTATGGAATAGACAAAATGATATCAATCATTACATATTAGTGTCAATTGAATAAAGTAAACTAAAGACTTTGAGTATGATTCACTTTATTAGGGTGACAACACCTCACTGAATAGTTCCTACAATTGTCGTCCAAGTTTGACTTTCCACAAGACTATTCCTGGTTCACAAAATTGACGAAATTTAACTCGAGCAACTCCGTTATGAAAAAAGCTTAAAACATAATTGTACTGAGATACTATTCTCCAATGTGATCAAATTAAAGGAAAATATAGGAAGAGGACTTGAACACAAAATGCTCAAAGACACAAAGAGACCAACAACACAGAGTTGAAAGGTTTTATTGGATTGGCTCCCAGTTGAGATGTATTTAGAAGGAAAGACATCAGCAACAACTAGGGAGGCGAAATTGCAAAAAACTGAACTAATGTATATTTACAGATGATATAAGGTGGGTAAGGATAAACATATTTGTGATTGAGATCTTAACCAACTAAAACTCTCAAAATCGCCATTAAATCCCCCTCTTCATCTTCTCATTTCTAACTACAGATCCAATAAAATTGAAAGCCTGGTTACAGAAAAAAAAATCTATAGATACAATAATTACTCCTGTTTAAAAGATCTGCACAAAACGATCAGATGGTCTCTTTTTGTGCCTAGAACGTCACTAGAATAGACCAAAATGGAAGTTCCTCTAACAAAAACGTGCTTCAAAGTGTCACTCGTGTTGACATCCCAAGCTTCTCGAAAGTGGTGTTGTTTGAAACTAACTAAAAGAAGAAAAAAAAAGGTTTCAGTTATATTTCCATCTAAATTTGTTTGGGTCTAAAAGCAAACCGTAGTTGATAATGAAGACAAGAAAAAAAGACATCCAAAGATTTTCAGAAAAAAAAAAAACATTATTGAACAATGTAACGCAGAAAGGGTTGCAAGCAAGTTACAGAAGATACTCTCTATGGGATGGGATCCCTTGAATCAACAACACAGTAGTTGAGCGCATCTCGAAAATAACTGGAAACGATGATATTCCCCCCCAACTTAATAATTAATACTATAATACATTGAATTTTGACAAAAAAAAACATACTAATAAAAATAGAAACAAAAGAAGTCTTATTTTCTCCTCTTTTGCCAGAAAGAAAACCACTTACACACAGCTTTCCACCTTCTCTCCCTCTCTCTCTCTCTCGCTATCTGGCGAAACCCTAATTTCTTCTCCCCTTTTCTTCTTTTGTAATTGATTTCAAAATCGAAGCTCTTTTCTTATGAACCCATCAGTAGATCCAATCCCTTTCTAGGTTTCCCTGACATTGAAATCTCTCGCGAGAAGGAAGAACACATCGATTTGAAAAAAACCCACAAAAAAGGAGCTTTCGCTTTTCCCGGAATCGATGGCGAAAGGTACATCCCCAGGCGAGACGATGGTTCGCACCGGCTGCAAACGAGAATTGCAATTCATGTTGAAATCACAGTCCGAGATCTGTGGAGGCGAGTCTCTAGGCCGCACCCGCGGAAGCAAAAGCGCCGCCGACGCTGCTGCCAAGAGACCCCGCCGTTGTCTTCGTTCCGGGATGAAGAAGAAGATGCGTGATGTTGTGATGTCTGATTCCGTGGAGGAAGATGAGGAGAAGAGCGACGTTGTTGACGATGATATTGATGATGATGATGAAGGGAGGAAGGGGCTGTTTAGTGAGGAGACTGAGTCGGAGAAGATTGAGAATGGTTGTGGTGATGATGACGTGGTGATGATGAATGAGCAGCTTGAGAAGAAGGGTGCGGGTGCGGGTGCGAGGGGAGTTGAAGTGGCTGAGAAGGAGTGTTCGAGTGTGGTTAGGAGAGAGATTGTTATGGCGTGTCCTGCTGGTTTCAGCGAGTTTGCGAAGCTGACTTCGAGATCTTGTCATGTTAAGCTGGAGAGTGGTTTGGGTTATGAGAAGCCTGGCAGGAGATTGACGCGGTCCATGTTGAAGTCTGACGCTAATGAAGATCATATGGATCAGGAGAAGGAAGCTGGTTGTGTTGCTGATGGTGGTGAAACTGAGGTTAAAGGTGGTGAAGATCATATGAATGAAGAAGGTAAAGATAGTTTTGTTGCTGAAGGTGGCAAATCTGAGGCTAGTGGTGACAAAGATCATGTAATTCAAGATAGTTGTGTAGCTGATGGTGGCAAATTTGAGGCTAATAGTGATAAAGATCATGTAATTCAAGAAAGGGAAGCTAAAGATAGTTGTGCTGATGCTTCTACTTTAGTGGGATATGGGAAAGATGAGGAGCTTCATGAGAAAAATAGTGTGGATCCATGCCATGTTGATGAGAAGGCAATGAGTGATGTAGTAGATAAGTCTTTGAGGAGGTTGACCAGGCCATTAGTCAAACAAACAAGTGATTTAGACAATCCTGATTTGGAGGATATCGAACCATCAGACGTGGGCACGGTAGCTGTGCATGCCAGTGATGTCAGAATGGACGATTTTCATGGCCCTCCTCTTACAACTCCCAACAAGCGTGGACGGCCCAAGAAGTTTTTACGGGATTTCCCGAAAAAGCTGAAAGATCTTCTCGATTCTGGAATACTTGAGGGACTAACTGTGTACTATGTTCGAGGCGCAAAGGTATATATGATGGCTTTCTTTCTTTTTTTACACTCGTGTATAAAAGGGATTTTATATAGCTGATGTGTATTTTACCATGGTAGTTGAGAGAGGCAGGGGCTAGAGGGCTTAAAGGAATAATAACCGGATCTGGCATTATGTGCTTCTGTGGTGACTGCAAAGGAACCCAGGTTAGTGACATCTACTGTTCTTAAATGTCTTGTGATTGGACCAGTATAATGCCTAGGATGTTTGATGTAACTTTTTAAATTTCATTCCCGTAGGTGGTAAGTCCCGCCGTGTACGAGCAGCATGCTTCTAGCGCAAACAAGCGCCCACCTGAGTATATCTTACTGGAGTCTGGATGCACACTTCGTGATGTCATGAATGCATTCAAGGAAACTCCCTTTGAAGCACTAGAAGAAAGACTTCGTGTGTTAGTTGGACCAGATTTCAAGAAATCTAGCCTGTGTTTTATCTGCCAAGGTTTGCTGATTGGTTCATTAGTCTGTGTGACATTATAAAAGACTTGAATTAAAGAATTCAGTCTGGTTACATATAATTGCTTGCAGGTCCAATGGTTGAGCCTTGTGAAACAAAGTCATTATTTTTGTGCAAATCGTGTTTGGAGAGAAAGGAGCCGGAAACCCATGCCAGTCCGTCTAAAGCAAATGCTCCTAATGGGTATGATTTATATTTCTTTATTTTCTCGTAACAGCCTTTTCCTTGCCGCTGAATCATATGAAATTAAGATGAACATACACTTGTCTTGTTAAGTTAGTCTTTTCAGACTGGGTGGAGGTGAAATGAAAAGGTAGCATATTTATTTCGAAATAGGATATTCAAATAATGTAAAGTGGTTTAGGAACTGTATATTCCACTATTATATGGTTGCTTATCTAGAATTCTATAAGTGCTAATATGCGCAATTTTATTTTTCGGTATACCTAATACACCATTAACAGTGCATACCCTTATCTACTTGATTGATGCTAAATCTGTCCTCAAATTCCTACAGATTTTCTAACCCATGTGTGGTTAAGAAAGCTATCCCCAGTAGGCCAATATCCACTCCTCGCCAAAGTACCAGGCGAGAACAACCAACCAAAAAGTGAGTGTTATGTGTATGGCGCCAACTATGTGATGGTTCTCCTTTCTTGTAGGATTGACTATTTATTGCATTTTGTTTTTAGACTAAGATACATAACTTTCTTCTGGATTTGCATCTTGTAGGCTGCTTGTTATATTATAATTAGCTCGCAATCTGTCATTTTTCGTTCTGGAAAATGATCATGTGAGATGTAATATTGGAAATTTGCCATATAGTTTTCATTTAAGTGGTGGCCTGAACAGAGAGAATTCTGTCAAGACTAAGATCCATATCTTTTTTCTGGGTTTGCATATATGTATTACATCAACATATTTGTTGAACTTGCTTTATTAGCCATGCTAAATTTATCTTGGGGCTCTACAGGTCACCTGAGCCAGGTGCGGTTTCAGGAACTAAATCGAGTGAGTCAAAATCCAGCTCAATCAAAAGCAACAGCCATGGAAAAATAACCAGAAAGTGAGTAGTGTTGTTTTGAGTGTGACTGTGACAACACTTATCCGATCTATCTATTGTTTAGTGCTAGACTGCTAGATTGTTGTCTTTCCTTTCTCTCTGTCATACTTTGTTTTAGTTCTCAGTCCATCTTTTTTTCATCTTGAAAGGGATGTACGGCTGCACAAACTTGTTTTCGAAGATGATATACTGCAAGATGGGACCGAAGTGGGATATTTTCTGGCTGGAAAGGTTAGTTCTGCATGGTTAATGGCTTTTCTCCATCATGTTTGTGTAACTTTATCTACTCCAACCATTTTGTTAATTACGCAGAAAATGCTTGTCGGCTATAAGAAGGGATTTGGGATACTCTGTTCTTGTTGTGACAAAGTGGTACGCTCTCGTTAATGCCGTCAAATTTTATTTCCTGGCATTAAGTATACGGCTCTGAATAAGCCTTTATATTTTTTATGGGATCAGGTCAGTCCTTCAACATTTGAGGCGCATGCTGGCTGTGGAAGTCGTCGGAAGCCGTAAGTTTTTCTTTGCATCTATTTCCGTATTAACGCTTTAGCAGCAGTGAGACTGAGGATTGTTATAGTGAAGCTACGACCAGTCTCCTTGGAAACCTATTAACAAGAACTATTTTTCTTATCTGTCCGTGTACTGTATAGACAAAGAGCATTAACACTTTTACCCATAAGTTATAAAATTGTAAATACATTAAACGTGGGGTACTTCGAAATAGTAATTAGTAGCTAAAGCCGTGGATCCTTAAGATCGCTGATCGTGTGGTTCACAGAAAAGGTGTAGAACTAACTAGTTGGTCTTCTGTTGATATTCAGGTTTCATCAAATTTATACAACCAATGGCGTATCTCTTCATGAACTCTCAGTAGCACTAACAATGGACCAGAAGTTTTCCATTCGTGAAAATGATGATCTTTGCAGTATCTGTAAGGATGGGGGTGAACTCTTGTGTTGTGATACCTGTCCAAGATCATATCATATAGGTTCGGGGTTTGCTCTTTTCCAGTTTTCCTTGCTAGGTTTCTTCTGTTGCTATATTAAAGAGTTTTTGGAGAGTCAACTTGATGTAGACTACTTTTCTGCTTTGGTATTTTTTCTAGAATGTGCTTATTTACCAAGCCTTCCGAGTGAGAGGTGGTCCTGCAAATATTGTGTGAATATGATTGAGAGAGAGAAGTTCGTGGAGAACAATCCCAACGCCGTTGCAGCTGGTAGAGTTCGTGGAGTTGATGCAATAGCTCAGATAACCACAAGATGCATTCGAATTGTCAGCTCCCTTGTGAGTGAGCTCCCAAGCGTATGCGTGTTATGCAGGTGAATATCGAGCTTTTTCTATTTATATCAAGCATATGGGGGTTGCCTTTTTTGTGTAACATTGATTTCCTGTAACAACCTTCTTCAAATTGGAATGCGGTAGTTTGATGAGGTCTTACTTGGCTAATGTTTTAATTCATATTTCTTGTTCATATGGCTTATAGTTTTTATTATTATTAAGAAACTTGAATTTGTTTTGTTCACAAGATGATTTTCTCCTAATTGAAATCACTTCCTTCTGAGCTTGACCTTTACTTCTTTTTTGTTTTTTGTTTTTGCAGAGGCCATAGTTTTTGCAGGCTGGGCTTTAATGCTCGCACTGTAATAATCTGTGATCAGGTATCTTGTTAAATCATTGCTGTATTGCGGCATCTGGCTCTTAAATCTGCATTTGTTTTTCACAATTTTCAGTTTCTATGTTTCTTCTCAGTGTGAAAAGGAGTTTCATGTCGGCTGTTTGAAAGAACATAACATTGCTGATCTCAAGGTGCTCTACCTCTTTGGCTCTTTCTTTCTCTTTGGTGATAGCTCATTATCCTTCTCTTATCATGTTAATGTCTTAACAGGAGCTACCTGAAGATAAATGGTTCTGTTCCCATGGGTGCGAAAATATCAACACTTCGTTAGGCAGTTTGATAGTTCGAGGAGAAGAGAAGCTTAGTTACAACTCTCTAAGGAAGAAGCAAAATCCTAATGAAGAAAGCTGTCCAGATGACAATACCACTCCAGACATAAGATGGAGGGTCCTTAGTGGAAAGTTGACCTCTTCGGATGATACAAATACAAAAGCGTTGCTTGGAAAGGCGCTCTCTATTCTTCATGTAACTCGGCCACATTTCAAACTCGTCCATACTTTGTGCTGTTTGTCACTTCAATTCTATATTTAAAGGTTTAACTCTTTTTTTTGTCCTTTGTAACCATGGTATGCTATAGGAGCGGTTTGATCCCATCAGTGAATCTGGGACCAGGGGAGATCTCATTCCAGCTATGCTGTATGGGTAAGTGCAAATGTATTAAGGTCAACCACTTTAGTGGATTATTCTGCATGCTCATTATACCAATTAGCTCAACCTTTTTGGGTGTGGAACAGAAGGAAAGCAAAAGGCCAAGATTTCAGTGGCATGTACTGCACCATGTTGACTGTGGAGTAAGATTCTGACTCCTTGGCAGTCTATATTTTTGTGAAGCCTATTTCATCTTTGTTAATTTGTGTTTGTATTTGTCTCTCGCTGGTGCAGTGGGGTGATTGTTTCCGTGGGAATCTTTAGGGTTTTTGGGTCTGAACTTGCGGAACTCCCGCTGGTTGCTACCAGCCGAGATTGTCAAGGGCAGGTAATTAGCTTTGCTGTTGAACCACGTATCCCTGTGCCTGTGTTTGCTTTAAATGGTTTAAGAATGTGGGAATGATGAATATGTATTATGATCTCACTGGTTAGCACTTCACAGACATCCCGCGCATTATGATCTGATTGGTCTAAGTGATGAAAAGCTTGCGATGCTCCTGTTTTTTAGAGTTTTATGTTCTTTCTTTTTGGGTTTGCTTGTAGGGTTACTTCCAATGCCTGTTTGATTGCATTGAGAGGCTACTTGGGTCCCTAAACGTGAAACATCTCGTGCTACCAGCAGCAGATGAAGCGAAATCCATATGGACTGACAAGTTCGGTTTCACTAAGATGACCGAAGAGGAGGTATATATCTCTAATAATAAAGCTGTATATAAATCTTATTAACTGAATCACGTCTCTGATAAACTGTATGTTTGTTTAGATGAAAGAATACAGAAAAGACTTCTCGGTGATGGTCTTTCATGGAACATCTATGCTGAGAAAGACAGTACCTGCCGTCAGTAAACCTGAGGAGGACAGTATGGAGCAGTAAATCACTCTCAAGGGTGTCTTTGTTTTTTATTCTTTTGGTTTTTGGTGAAAGGCAGTGAATCCACTTGATGCCTTTTTTTTAATATTCTAGTATTTTGATATAATGCAGCAGTTCGGTTAGTAGCCCTCATTCGTGTACAGGTTTTCCTCCTAATGTGTTGTCTTTCTCAACAATTGAAAGAGATGACACAAAAGGGGTTTTTAGAGGATTTGGTTTTTGGTAGAAGAGTAGAAGAAACTAGTGTGGGAAGTAAATGAGTCTTTAAGCTATTCATAACTCAAGTATTTGGGTATTCTTTTGGGGTTTTGTTATGAATCTAATTTATTTTGTATATAATGGCAAGAATAATAATAAGATAAAAACAAATGTTTTCTTAATCACTTGAAGTCAAGTCTTTTCTATCTTCCAATATAAAAAAATATCAACCCATGTGTGGCTAGAGAAGATAGAAACATTAAGAGCATAATGATTAATCATGGTCTCTGAGCCGTTTTTAATTCATGATTCAATATTTTTTTTTTTTTTAAGCTAAAAGACAGTTTTTATATCTTTTATTTAAAAGACGGTTTTAACCAGAAATCATGGTCTAGCTGAAAACAAGCAGACAAAGTAAAGTAAAGCCGAACCAGAAATCCTTTAACCGTGGTTTAAATTCTAAGAACCAAAACCAAAGGGAAACTAATTCAAAATGTAATCAACCCTGGAAGTGAGTCTCTTGGGCCTAGTAGTCAAAGATTCAAGCCATGTTTTAGACTTTTGATATGGGGGTATGCAAATAAAAGGAAGTCGTAGAAATAGAAAGGGGGGGGAAAGGGATTCACTGAACCAGGAGAATGAACCGGTTTGGTTACCAATTAAAACCGTAATCAGATATTAGGGCATCCACTTACTGAGCGGGAAGGAGCGGCTCTAAAGAATTTCAAACTCAAAAAGAAAAAAAAGAAGAAGCAAAACAACCGTTGCTCAGATCTCATAATTACATCTCTGCCCCCAATCCTTTATAGCCTCTCCCTTTCTCCTTCAAACTCATCTTTTGTTTTTCTCCTCGTCTCCCGATTCGCATTGCTTCTCGAGGTTTGAGTTTCTTCTCCACTCATTTTCCTTACGGTTCCAAACGATTAGATTTCTGATCTTTTGCTGTTTCTCGTTCGTTATTAGTAGGGTTTCGAAATTTGCACAGGATGGGACAGATCGAGTACTCTGACAAATACTTCGATGATACTTACGAGTACAGGTAATATCAATCATCATCACTTTTTGATTCTGATTCTTCAGTTTGTTAATCGCGTTTAAGGTTTATCTTTTCAATCTGGCAGGCACGTGGTACTTCCTCCTGAGGTTGCGAAGCTTCTACCTAAGAATCGTATCCTCTCCGAAGTAAGTTTTATATGAATAATTGAATACTGTCTTCCTCTATTCCTTTTTTTGTTCCTCGCGAACTGTGATTGTTCTGTACATCATCGGAAAGCTATTCTTATGAAAACTACTTTAGTTTAGTATAGTCTAGTCAGGGTATAATCAAAGAGAGATCTGGATTTGAAGTTTTGTTTTGATCTCATATTATAAGCATTTCATGTTGTCTTCAGTGGCCATCATCTAACAGAAATTTTTGACTTGCATTCATTTAGCTCAAAAGGATCACCGCCCACATGATTCTTGTTTTTTTTTTCAAGTTGTGTTTTCATTGTTTCTCTCTTTCTGAAATTTAAAAGTGAGCTACTTTCTTGGTTCTGATATCGTATATTAGGAGGTGTGGATCATGTTTTTTTTTAAAAAAAAAAAATTGAATGATTACTACTAGGTTGAGACCATTGACTTGTTTAGAAAATGACATACTTGGGATTTAGGATAGTTTCTCAGTTCCTGATTTGTTTTTTTTTTTGGGCAGAGTGAATGGCGTGCTATTGGAGTGCAGCAAAGCCGTGGATGGGTCCATTACGCTATTCATCGCCCCGAGCCACACATCATGCTCTTCAAGAGGACTCTCAACTACCAACCTCCAAATCCCCCCATTACCAAGTAGAACTCATAATGCACCAACCCATATAACTACTGTATTTGGTTTATGTCTCTCTCGTAAACAAACACGCCACTCTTTGTTACATTCTCTTTTTTTTTTCTTATTGGTGTTCATGAACTCTCTCTCTCTCTCTCTCTTCAGTGGAGAATTGTTTGACTTGTACAAGAACCACTTTACTATGTTTGTCATCTTCAACTTTTTCATTTTTAAGCCGTCATCGTTTCTTTTTCTTCTGCTTTTGTTAAAACTTATTTTAACGCATTTTTTTTGTCTTGATTTCGCATTTGTGTGATCCACATAATTGCTTGGTTTGAAATATTTTCCTAGAAATTTTCCATATAAGAGAATACAGTTCCTGGAAAAACCTGCAAGGTGGCTGACGGAAAGATGATAAATCACATACTTCTTTCGTTTTGGACATTGAAATATAACACATGACAAATCGTTTTCTGTATCCGATTGACACGCCTTGCAGAGAGGATTCATCTGTAGCCACCTGAAAGAGTCCTCCATAAAAAAAAGTCTACTCTTCAGCATTGTCTTTACTTTTCACAAGTTTATCCACACCAAAACAACGTATCTTCTTTGCTAACATGGGGTTTGGTCCTCAAGACCAAATTTGCATCTTCCCTCTACAAAAAGATACAGAATCCGGTTTTGCATCCCAAACTCCCATTTGCGGGATGATCAAATGAGAGACCATGAGCGTTAAGTTTAACCTCATCAGTTATGTATTGCGGTCGTCTGGGGAGATCAGCCAGGAGCCAGTTGTTGAACCAGACATGAGTGGATCTTCCATTCCCAATGCTCTTTATACCTATTAGGATAAGTACATTATCATAGATAAACCTTAACTTTGGCTACAAGGGGTTGAACTGGAAGAGATATTGCTCCAATGAGAGCACTGTAGAGAAGTCTGTCTTGACGTCTCCAAGGTACGTAATCTGGGTTTGGTTCGGCAAGACCGTTGTTGGTGATTACCGCTTCTGGAGTTGAGGCTGTTTTCTCAAGAAACGTGTGTAACTCATGTCCCTCAAGAAGTGCTTGAATTTGCTTGCTCCACATAAGATAATTAGTGTTTGTCAAGCGAGTAACGTTTGACATGTTAACTGCAAGAAGAGCGTTTGCAGGGTTTGTTGGATCATACACGGCTGTGCGTGTTGCTGTTGATGACGAAGAAGATGAGTTTGATTCTGCCATCGTTTTGCTTTAAAAGAAGAGAAAAAAAAATTATGTGATTACTGGATCGAGAATAGCTCTGATACCATATAAGATAGAATGCTTGATTGTTTGTCTTATTAATCACAAGAAGCTCTCTTTATATAGAGATACATGAGTCGTATGATATACACGAGATTAGTAGTAGATAACAACGAACTATGTACAAAGTTAATCTACTAGAAAGATAAGGTTTATCTATGATAATGTACTTATCCTAATAATACCTACTTGCATTTAGGCTTCCACAGTTTCTTCCTTGCGATCCACGATATTTTCCTTTTCCCTTCGTTTACGCCCCACCAACACTCTGTCATCACGGTAGTCAACTTGGAACAGAGGTCTTTAGGGAGTTAACGGATTTCATGATGATCTCCTTCCCTCCTTGAGACAACGTCTTTGATCCACTTCCTCTTAGCCGATTCCGAACTCTTTCTTCGGCTTAATTTCCATTTTGATCCACTAAAACTTTCACGCAATCTCAAATAGAAGCCATCTCCTCTCTTTAGTTTAAATTCGGTGTGCACTAGACATCAATTCGATGGTGAGGTATTTGAAAGATTTTTATTAAAAGATCATAAGTTTGATTATAAGAGAAAAGTTTACTCGAAAAAGCTACGAATTCGGCAAGAACAATAAAGCTACGTAAACCATAATTCTTGTAACCACTTCAGTATGATTTTGAATGTTCTTTTTCCAAGCTATAGATTGTCTCTATTTATAACCCATTGTTAAAACCAAGTTACATCTTTTTTAGTGGGCCGAGTTAGTTTGCTTAATGGACCTTATCAAATGATGTAATCCATCTCCGACATTTCCATTCTTTTGTAACCTCTCTAGTAGACAGGAGAACTCTGGAACCAAAAGTCTTCTAATTTGTTGTCTAAACCGAGCTTTGCTAAATTTATTGAAGTATACAAAATAGGGAGAATTTGCTCAATATACAAAACACAAATGAAAATTAAGCATATGATATTGATTTTGACATATTTAACAAACTAACATTTGTACCACTTGTGAACCGGTTATACCCCTTTCATCAGCAAGTATCCAGTTAACAAAGAAGAAAAGGGATGACGTATACAAAGGAAGATATGGACAAAAATTAACAAACATTGTTACCATATAAAGACACGTAAAGCCATTTATGCAACGTTCTTAGTAACCACATGCATATTTGTATGTGACAGAGCTGATGATGCCAATTTAGATGATAAATGAAACAATTTAGACTCCACTAACTGTGGCTGAAACGAACCAAAAGGTACAAACACATAACTTGTAATGAAATTCTTCTATGTTCTGTTCCATACCGCTGACGTAGTATAGAACTTCTCGGTCCCAAAACTATTCCATTTGAAATCGATGCAATAAGAATTAACGATCATGAATATACTATTCACTGCTAAATCCTTCTAATGCATCGCATGATAAGTTGAAGAGCGACCTTTATCACTGAAATAGTATAGGTGATGGAGCTGATGATATCATATCAGCAAAATAGTATAGAATTTTACCCCATAATCTCTAATTATTAAATCCAAATCCCACATTCTAAATACTAAACCCTAAGTCTTAATCACTAAACATAAACTCAAATATAGACCTTAAACCCAAATAGAATGGAACAAAATACATAGTATGGTATATATTAGTGAACAAAATAGAACACTCTATATTAATTATCAAATGAAGCGATACATGGTAGAGTCACTAAACCCAAACCTCAACCCTACCTTCCAAATACTAAACCCTAAATCGTAATCACTAAACCCTAAACCCAAGTATATACCCTAAACCCAAATAGAATGGAACAAAATACATAGTATATAATACATATTGGTAAACAAAATAGTATAGGGCTAGCTTTAACCCAACACATAACTCCTAAATGCTAAACCCAACACACAACTCCTAAATTCAAAAGAGTTTAAATTGACGATGACGACACGATAAAATATTCAGATTTACGGTAAAGAGATAGAGATTGTCGACATTAGAGAAAAGAAGAAGAAGAGACAACATCATATAAATATTATTCCATTTGTCATCACGTTGTAATCTATTTTATTTGATGTCATAATAAATTCTATTCTATTTTCATTTAACTATACTATTTCTCGTTACAAAATCATATACACACCAATATAAAACTCATATACACACTGATACAAAATTCGTATCAATGGAACATAAACAACCAACACAAAAAAATTTACAAACTATAGTTCCAAACAAGATTGAACCCTCTTTTAAAGCATCAAAATAGTACATTATATATAAATAAACAAGTTAAAATAAGAGAAGTGCCAGGGAACACAATCTGTTCTATTTCATAAAATAGTATAGAAATACATCCCTTGTTCATTTCATTCCTCGTCTTCGTTGGCTGAAATTCTACAATCATGTATTCGAGTCGCTTTTCTCAACTGTGTTTTCGTCTTTTTCGCCATATCTAATCTCACATGCAACAGAAAATGACTAACCCTTTATATATATCAATTCATGTCATTTGAGTTACTCAAAACACAAACTAATTGAAAGTATAAGAGGATGAACCAACAAAATTGTACAATTACCGAATCCAAAATCAGAACTTACTGTTTTTACGTTTCATCTTCACTCACTGACGAATCTCAGATCGAGAAGATGATGGACAGAGCGGCAAAATCGTCGTCACAGAGGATGGATGCACGGAGATTTTAGAATTGCAGAAGAAGGAGACAAACTATTGTTCTTTTCAATTGTAACTTTTTGCAGAATTAATAGGGTAGAAAATTTGTGACAAATGAAAAGCCACGTTCACTTATTCAACAAATAATATCTAATTTATATTTAATTTTGTTTTGCAGGTTATACCGGTGGTTTGAAAGGGCAAAACTGCATTATTACATAAAATACAGTACATAGTGGTGCGAATTAGGTAAAATGGCTAGCGACTGAATTATAATTTTTTTTGTGTTATTAGATGCAATTGCTACAAAATATCCCAAATTATTGAAAATTAGGATTAGGCACACAAGAAAACGTAGCCGAAATTTTTAGGTTTCATTTTTTTTTAAAGAGTCCATGACCAAACTGATCATTCATAGATGCAGTAAACATGTACTGCATAAGTACATCAATACAAAGAGATAGATCGATACCAATAGGCACCATTCAAATGGAAGAGATAAATCATACACCTAGATCTTTCCTGGTATGGGGATCTTTGTCAAGGTAAGATGCCCTTGAATTGAGAACCATTAGGGTGTTAAATTACCCTTTCCGTTCTTCCCAGCCAAGTAGTCAACCAAAAGATTGAGGATCTCTGCAAGTCTCGAGTTTTTCAGGTTTCATTTTGGCACCAATAGTTTTAAGATAAACCAAACTAAGGGGAAGATTGGTAAGTGCTCTAGAAGTTCTGGACAGCCATATTTTCTTTCTAAAGCATTTTTATGAAACAATTATGTTTTAGCTTTCAAAAATGAATCTAGAAGAAAAAAAATAAAAAAGGAAATATACTAGCTGTATAAATCAATTTTTCTAGAGCTTTTTATTTAGTGCTTTGGATTCTTTGAAAATAAATCACAGCAATTGAAAGTAAAGCCACATCCAAAAAATCTACAGCCTAAATCTTAAAACAATAATCCTACACCTACAGCACTTACCAATCAACCCCTAAGAGCATCTCCAACCATACTTCATTTTTCACTTTTTGCTTCATTTTGAAGTAGGTTTTGCTCCAAACCTACTTCAATTATTGCTTCAAAATGAAGCCATGAACAGTATTGCTTCAAATTTGAAGATCTACTGTGCATATCTTCATTTTTGAAGATGAACTTTTCGAATTGTAAACTGGTTCTCAACTTTTATTTACTCTTATCTTTTGCCTAAATAAATTATATAGGTTAATAATATCCAATTAATTTCAAAATTTCGACAATTATTTTTATATAATCAGATGTTTATATCGAAGAGCATATGGATATTTGTTGTTAAGAACTTTTTAACTCGATTTAAAAAAATCAAAGATGAATAATGTTATTTCTTACTTCTTAACACTTTTGTTAATCACTTATAGAAAATTATACATATGGTGTTTTTTTTACAAATTAAGATGTTTTGTGTTTGTTTATTCATGTTATATAATAAATTTCTTATATTAAAATTTTTAATTTATATGAAATAAAAATTGTGTTGGATTATTGTTAAAACAAAATATTTAGGTAAATTAAGTAAAGATGAAAAAGTATAAGGTTGTTATTAGTAATTAGTGATAAAGTGGAGATAGAATATACTTGGAATATTCTTTTTACAAGAAAGAAATGAAGTAAACCATTGGAGTGAATGTTTCTTCATTTTTTTCTTCATTTTGAAGAAAGTGTACTTTTGAAGATAAAAATGAAGCCAACCATTGGAGATGCTCTAAGCTTTTTATTATTTATTGCGGAACCTAACCAAACTTCTAATTTGGTTCAGTTGAAAAATTTTTCCATAACCCAAAAATCAAAATTTCTAAGGTTTTAACTAAAGAGAAAATTGACTTCTACCTCTTTTGAGCACCTATATTAGTAATGTATACACTCCCCTTTCCTCTCAAAACTTATACCGATTTTACCCCCACACCAATAGACTCAACTTTTGCACAGGTGATAGGTATGTCAGTCTAGTTGGTTTCTTTTTCAATTTGGTCTTCTTCTTGGTCTAACTCTTTGCTATTTCTCTTCCTTCACTTATTTCTGGTTTCTCTCTCTTTTCGATTTTTTCTTGGTTAACTTCATCTTCTTTTTAGTCTATAACCGCAACTCAAGCAAAACATCACCACTACAAGAAAACATATCACATTGTGACCACTTCTTTGACCAAGATAAATGATCAAAAATAATTATCACCTAATTTTGACCATTTTGTGATGGATAAAAAAATGATTAGGAAATGGTTAGAAATTTTTAACTAAAACATATGGTGAGAAAATGGTCAGAAAACATATCGTATTTCGACCACGTTTCTGACCTGCAGATATGGTCACAAATAATTATGTCCATATTCTGATCACTTTGTGATGAATGAAAAAAAATGGTTAGAAAATGGTTAAAATGTTTTAACCAAAACATTTAGTCAAAAAGTGGTCACAAAATTTTGACCACATTCTTACCACTTTCTCACAATTTCCTCATTATCCTAGATCTGAAATCTTCTTCTCACATTCTCATCAGTTCAGTTTTCTTTTCAAGCGGCGCCACCAAGTCTCCTTTCTTCCTAATTTAACAGATATTCTACGCTTGCTTTCTCTATTTCTCTCTTATTTTTAATTTTCTTCTTCTTCTCTGTACCTCCATCATCGTAACCTCTCTCTTTTCTTCATTGCAGGTCAAGTTTGAGAAGCATGTTACTTCTACTCAGCCTTGTTTCAGTCAATATTCCTCTGCTCCTTGCAAGGTTAGATCCATGTTTTTTGTTTAAATGAATAATATCTGATTAGTGTCATTTAGAGATCCGAACTTGATTATACCAAACTCTGGATTACAGTTGTTTGGTTTTGTTTTTTATTTTCAAGTTTTATTTCTAACTTCACTTTTATTATTTAGATTTTTAGTTACAGAAGCTCCGGCATGAAAATTTGTTTACAGAAAAAGAAAAAGAATACTTTTAGTTGTGACATTTTTAAACTACTCTTAATTTATCTTATTATTTTTGTCAAAACATAACTAGGAAAAGATTCGAGTGAGACAATGGAAAAAGAGAAGACCAAGAAGAACGAGGAATTAAGAAATGGTGGATCCATGACGAATGTCCTATTTCGTTTTTAGTTATTTTTTTCAATATGTGTATTCTTATGTTGCTAAACATCAATTGTTTTATTGCAAATAACATTTAATTAAAATTTATTCATATTTCATTAAATTTTACTATTTTCATCATGTTATACAATTATTATTTTATTTAAAATAATCTGAGCAATTATTAAATAGTAATCAAAAATCAACACAAAAAGTGGTCATAAATTTATCAGAAATTGCTGATTATTTTTGACCATTTACTGACGATTTGTTTTTGACGACATTTCTAACCCTTAATACGGTCAAAAATTTATGACCATTTTCTAACAATAACCAATTTCTGACGGAGTATTTTTGATAGGGGTGGGCACAGATCGAATATTACCTTATTTTTCAGTATTTGTGATTTGTTTTGGACTTCACGGATATCTGATTTTCCGATTTGCTTTGCTTCGGAAAAATACGAATATTCGGTTTTACGGATATCCGGAAAATTTATGGATATTTGCGAATATTCACGGATATTTACGGATACTTTTTCTACTATGTTTAATACAAGTAAATCTGAAAATAATATACAAATTTGTTCTTATAAAAGATAAAGTAAAACATTAATGAAACTGTTTATTTTTAAATTCTTAAAAATTCATAAAAAAATCTTATAAGTTTAATGTTTTAAGAAGAATTGTAGTTTTTTATAAAATCTTATAATTCTTTTCTTCATATTATATTTTTATAAGTAATTTTATAAATAAAATTATATAAGATTATACATTAAAACTCTATTTAACTATATATATATAACTATTTATATAAAAGTCGGAGCGGATCGGATATTCGTCTCTATTTTTTTTTAGTATTTGTGATTTGCTTCGTTTTTAACGGATAGTGATTTTAATATTTGCTTTGCTTCGAAGACTTACGGATATCCGGATTTTTCAGATCGAATCGAAACGAATAACGAATCGAATCAAATTTAACGAATAAAATGCCCAGCCCTAATTTTTGACGATTTAATGTGGTCAGAAAATAGTCAAAACAAAGTGTTTCTGACCACTTCCTAACGAAATTGAAGGTCACAAATTAAACTATTTCTTGTAGTGCACCCGTTTTTTGATACTTTTTTGTTTTCTGGTCATCATAAGCAAAAAAAAAACAACATAGATCCAAAACAGAGCAAACATTTGGTGACTGATTTTGTTTCTAGGAAAGATGACTCAGTCCGGAGCTTTAAGTTGGAGGTGCTTCCTTTTTGGTAATTTCTTCAGTCCGGTTGTTTGTGTATCGCTTCTGTTGTCGGAGGCGTTCTTTTGGTTACTCAACATAGAAACCATAATTGTCTTCTCTGATAATTCATATTTGTGTATTTCCATCTGATTCCTTTTTTTATATGTATTAATGTTTGCAATCTCATATGAAGCACATAACATTTATGTTACAACATTAAAACATATATATAAAACCAAATATATATATTTAGATGATATTATTATTGTTAACATGCTAACTTGTTGTATAACATGTTAACTTCTTTTATTTACTCGTTAACTTTATTGTTAGTTAGTTAATTTTTTGTTTACCCGTTATATATTGTGTTAGATTGATAAATAATACTAAATTATATAGTCTGTAATTAAGTTAATGATTTTTTAAACTTGTTATAAATAAATATAACTCGATAACAAAATTTGTAACGTGTTAAGAAATAGTATTCAACGTTAACAAAGTTTGTAACATGTTAAATATTTGTTTATTCACTAACAAAATTTGTATTATATTCATCAGTAAGTTCTAATGTTATTCATCATAAACCCAAAAAAGAGTATTTACCAGATTTCTATTACCCATAAGCTTATTACCATAAAACTACTTTCTTTACTGGAACTTTGATGATTTTTTGTTTATTTTGTTTGAGATCTTAATCAATTTTTTACTAAATTTTCATCAATTTTGTTTTGAATTTTATTTGAGATGATGAAAAATCAATCTCTAAATTTTTTTTAATCTATATGCTTGATTGAGAAACGAAAAAAACAAGTTTCAGTGAATTTTCACAGAAAAAAAAAAGAAAATGAAAGAGATAAGAGAGAGATGAGATGTATAGTAGGGATAAAACTGTATTTCCAGTGAACAATTGTATAAAGTTTTGAGATTACATCACATCGTGTATAGATTCCTAATTTCGACTTCGTTTTGACTTAACTAAACTGAACCGAACCTCCGGAATGCACATAACCTAATTTCTGTTAATACATAGGTAATGTAAAAGTGGAGAAGAAAAAATATAATCAAAATAAGTGAAGGTCTCCTTTCTTTTCAAGTTACTGTACCTTTCGAATACCTAACGCGTACAACAAACTATTTCAATCATATAGCAGCTTAAACATTAAAGTTCGAAAACAAGCAGAGAAACATTTCATGTGCCTATACAAAACATGTACACACTCATGTCTGTCCAACAAATATTTAGAAAACACAATTATTGAGCCCTAAACCCCACAAATACTAACTCCTATATTAAACATATATATAATAAGTAACTCAACAAAATTTCAGGCAAGAGTAAAATATTCAGTAGCTAGCCGTCTAGTGACAGGTATCTTCAAACTACCACACTGATTTGTAATTTGATTATTATCATTACAAGAATATAAAATGTACAAATGTCTCCACCGACATATAGTCTATACTCTATAGCTAAGTCGTCTTACCTAATTTTCATGGTTTTCCTTCCTTCACCAAAGTTTGTATAAAATGCTTAAAAAGTAGAGACTGTGGATATTTTAAAATGAAATATGGAGTTTTAAAAAGGCATTAAAAGAAAAATGTTAACACAAAGGTGAATGTTGTTTCCATGTGAGATGATTGTGAGAAGTGAGCTGGACATTGTACAAATAGGGAATATATAAACACCCACCCAATACGCATATATTATGCTAATTTGGGTGGACCATTAAATAAATAAAATGAATGTTTATTTATTTTTATATTTCTTGAAAAAGGTTGATTAAATTAGGAGGCAAAAGGAGCTCTATGAGGAATGCCTTTTCGTCGCCTAGAGTTAGAAGTACTATGAGTTGGAGGATGCGTGCCTTTGTGCGTTTCTTGTTGTCTTTCTTTACGCAATCTCTCTTCTTCATCTTCCTTATTCTTCCTCATTCCTTCAACCTGACATTTCTTAGGATCACATTTGACATTTCCCTTGTTCATAATGTAACATATACATATACAAAAAATAAAAATAAAGTCACATATAAATAAATATATATATATATATATATATATATATATATATATAACCGCGTATATACATTTTTCTTAAGATACATTGTCTATCAATTTACCATACAATTAACTAAACGTTATATCATAGCTCATACTGACGAAACAAATATATTTCAAAACATTATCCAATGTTGAAGGTCTAACTGAAGAGTATCCGTTACATTGATTGAATCTGTATTGATAATTATTCATCCGGGTTTATAGTTTTTTCTTGTCCATGATCTACCAGGCCGGTGATAAAACAAAAATGCTCATGTAGAGTAAAAGGTGTAGGTGAACATACCTTACAACCCAAGGAACAGAAGCGAAAGGGATCAAGAAGGGTTCTGCAACAAGTCTCGCAGAAGTAGGAAATGGTTTTAGTTGTGGAGGACACGGAACCATGAGAGGAATTCTTAGGCTGAGGTCTCTCGTTTATGAAGAGAACCCTCGCGCTATTGATGACATAAGTCTGCACTTCTCTTATGTCCAATACCTTCTCTATCTCCGACACTCTAACCACATCATGATACGACGATCTTCTTATCTGTATAGTTCATCGTAAATTCAATGTTAGAAGAATTGAAGTTAGCCAATGGTGAAAGTGAATAGTGTGATATATGTACGTAATGTGGTGAACCTGAAGGATGGGATGATCAATGTGGAGGGAGGAGCGGCAGTAGATACAAAACGGAGCGTTTTGACAAGAGAGACAGAACATGTTGCATTCATTTCGCGGTGTCTCGGGGTGACGAGCGCAAATGTTGAAGAACTTTGTTCTTAAGAGAGCTTCCAACCATTTCGGCTCCTCCATTTATCTCTCCTATTTATTTATTTTTTTTGTAAAAAAGCAATGTAACAAATGAAAAATGAGAAGATTGAGACAACATGTTATGAGCAATGTAATAACTAACGAAGAGCATTAAAATAATCTTGCCATTTGAATTACCTTTGTGCAGATGATCAGGAGACGAGAGAAGAGTGGGGGAGAGAGAGAAGAAGATGCTAACTTGTTTAATTCTAGAGAGAAAGAGTATGAAAAATCAGATTTAAGGCTAATAGAGAAAAATATATCCTTTTTTATTTACTGTTGACCAATGAAGGTTTTATTTTATTTATTCTTATTAAGACGTCGTAGATATTCTGTATATTTTCAATTATTTATTTTTATATTTTAAAGGAATAGTTTTTGGGAAGAGGAGATAAAGGCTTTAGACAACGATATGTTAGGTTAAGGTTGATTTCAAATTGTTGGATTGAGACATTGTGAAATGAGTTCGATGACATACTTAGAATTAGGGCTGGACAAAATATCCGGATTCAAATTTTTTAACAGAATCCGATTTAAAAAAGTAGTATCAAATCTAACGCGAAACTAGTAAAATATTTGAACCGATATAAAATTTTAATGTCTGAAGAACTATAACTAAATTTAAACTAAACCAAAATATTTTGGATATCCAAAAATACCCAATACACAATTAAATTCTTACATATATTAATTATTTTATATATATTATCTAAAAAATATTTAAAACACCTAAAATAATCAAAATGTCTAAAATAGCCACAAGTAACTATCTTAAATTAACCAAAAATATTCAAAACAGAAAATATCTAAAATACCTAAATGTTCTCCATTCAGATATCTAAATCGAGCCAATTTTATGTTAATTTTAGGTATTTAGTTATGTATCATTCATATTTATATGTTGTATATTTTTTATTTTTGGATTTTGAGGTTTGTAAGATATATTTGATTATTTGGTTTTTTACATAATTTAATGGGAAACTTGACATGTACCAAACCTATAATGATCCAAACCAAATAGAAAAACAAGGCGAACATGAAGAAAAAAAAACATACAGATTTAATGATAAATTAGTGAATAAAGCTTGTCTATCGAATACATCGTCAAATTCGCTATTATATCTCGTAATATATAGTGTGTATATATTTTGTTTATGAAAATTTACTTTTATTTTGTTTATGAAAGTTATTTTTATTTTTCATATTAACTTTCTAATTTTTATTTGAAATCAAGAGAACTATCTATCTGAAAAAGTAAATAGTTTGAGAAGAACAAAAAAGGCCATGTAGAAAACGGATTGTGATGTAATTATTTATATTTATCGAAGGCAAATGAATACAAATTTTTAATGGAAAATTTGATCTCCTTTTTTAAACAGGGTTTTGACCTGTTTTCTTATATGTTTCTTCGAATATAATGGAAATGATGATATTTGTATGATTTTTATTTATCCTACGTCAGAAATTAAAGAACTTTTATGTTTTCTGTGCATATCTTCTGGCATGAAAGTTTTTCCTTTCTAACGCTGATTTATTATGATATTACAATTATGATATGAGAAAGATTACATAGACGATTCGACAACCGACAATACTACATGCCTTATGAGATTTACGCCTAACTACATCACCTGAGCCGTCCTACGAAGATCCACGCCTGACCAGATTAATTTGCACCATGTTGTAGATCTCGTGTAAGCTTTTTCTTCCACTTGAAACCTGGATTTCCAATATCATCTACAAGAAATTGTATAGCCTGGGATTCGAACCCAAGACCTGGGTGTAGAAGCCTTTAAACATATCATCTACAAGAAATTGCATAGCCATGTTGTAGATCTCGTGTAAGCGTTTATGGCATGAAAGTTAAGTTGGCCATCGTTAAAAAAAAAAAAAAAGTTTGATGCCCCCACCAAACGTTTGATTTCGTAATGAATGAATTTGGTTTGTGACAAAAAAAAAAGTTAAGTTGGCCATAGTACAGTTTTGATAAATGGTCCCGTCCTGGGCCTCAAAAATCCACTAGTAGCTTTATATTTCAATCATTGTAATATAAGCTCTTGCCACATTTATTTTTTCAATGCACCAAAGGTTGAGCAAAGAAAAAAAAGAAGTTAAGTTGGCTTAGATCTAAATTGCCTGAATATTCAGATGTTCTTTGTGAAAACTTTATTTTGTTTTTTCTGTTTTTAGCTCGAGAAAGTGACGCAATAATGTAGTCAAAACATGTGCAGTTGTTGCATCGACCTTACGTCAATTCCCCGAATTGCTAAATTACATCGCTTTATCAAATAATTATTTATTTTTGTCAAAGAATTTATATATGGGAGGCCGATTAAATTCAGTTACGCTATTTATTAAATGCACAATAGGTTGCGCATGACATTACTCATATTCAATGTCAAAACCATTTTGTTGACGTGATACATCAAAATCGTTGCAGTAGATTCCACAAATGTACCAGCGTCATCAAAGAAGCAAACCAAGGAGGAATTGCAGAAAGTAGCTTGGCACCATTCGCCTAGAGATTTCAGTAAAAAAAAAGAACGATTCGCTTAGAGAGTTAGAGTGATCTACAAATTCGATATAATAGTTAGTTTTTTTTTTTGTAACAATATAATAGTTTGTTAAATAATTTAACCTCTGGAAACGCGTGTGAAAGTTTTGAAGGTTTACTAGCTATGAAATGTGGTTCGTCTAAGAGGCAGGACGTTCAAATATAAGATTAGAAAGAGAGGAATTTAACTATATGTTTGAATTTGGTTTTAGTTATTTTAGGGCTGTGTAAAATATCAAGATCCAAAAACCCGAACCGAACCTAACAAAAAAAATCGTATCAAATACGAATCGCAGCTGATAAAACATCTAAATTATGGATCCAAAACTTTGATATTTGAAGAATTACAACTGAGCCCAAACCAGAATATTTCAGATATAAAAAAAAGAGACGAATCACAATTATATATTTAAATATTAATTATTTTTAGATCTAGTCTCCAAAAGTATTTGAAATATCTGAAAATACTCTGAATTATCGAAATACCTGAAAATATCAAATAAATATAAAAAATAGCCAAAAAACACTTGAAATATTTGAAAATACCTATCAGTTTAGATATTTTGTCATACACTATTTAAATTTATATTTGTGTATTATTTTTATATTTTGAAATTTTTACCTGATTTAAATGAGTATCCAAATCTGAACCAAACCCGCAAATATCTGAAACCAAACCCAAACTTAGATAAACCTGAACCGAACTCGAATAGGAATCCGAATGCGCAATCCTAACAGGGTGTATTTATAGTGTACGAAGGATTTTTAGTGAGTTTAAGTTGATTTTAAAAGAATCAGAGAATTCAATATGATTTTTGTTAAAACTGTCGAGAATCTTACCTAAAATCATGAAATTTGTATATTTTTTAACTAAGAAACTCTATCTTAACATTCTAAATCACTTGAAAACTTTAAAATCTTATAACATAAAAGTGTTTCACTAACAATGGATTTTAGAGTGGTTTATGAAATGTGAAATTTAATAACAGTGAATTTGTATTTTAATACAAATTACCTCAAATTTTCAGCTGAATACCTCCTCCCCCTAAATCATTTATATCGGGCCAAGTTTGAGGATTGAGTTGATTGAAATTAAGTAAATGATTTAGAGTAGATCCTTGCAGTTTAGGATATGTTCAAAGATGAACCGTTGAGCTTTCATTTTGAATTATTGATCGCATATTTATATTGTCTTGGTCTTCAGTTGACTACATGTACTTTTGTAAAAAAAAATTGTATCGGAGTGATTTTGAAGTTAAAGACGGGAGTATTCATAGCCACTCTCTTCTTACACCACCGGATTTAGCTGGAAACTATGAGGCCATGATCAACCTAAACACCACTTGGCTTTTGAAAGTCTTACACCCTCGCGCGAGCTCTGATATTTCGGGGCTTCTTTTTAACTAAAGTTATAGTATTTTACACTTAGAAGAAACAAATACTGAAATTTAAACAGGCCCGAAACCTAAATGAACAAGCACAACAACATGATATGATAAGTTGCTTTTTCGTCGACTGCTTCTTTTTTTTTTTTGTCGACAAGAATATGTTATTTACATGTTAATCACAATCATTTCTAACTTATAGTATTTATCAATTTCAGATTTATTTATCATCACTTTTAATCCATCTATTATTACATAACAAAAATTTATAGCAAAAATATATTGTCGACAACATGCACTATAAAGTTTACAGGGAGATGGTGACCTAGCGACAACGACACTAACACAAATTAACCAGTAAACTATATATATGTGATCGCCATGTTATTTAAAATATTTAGTTAGAAAGTGCTAGTTTTTGAGCGAATGCCTCTAAGTCTGAGTTATATATCTGATTAACCATTTTTCATCTATATTTGAAATATAATTATAAAAATTATTTTTATTAGAAAATATATTTTATAAAGAGAAGGAAATGTTTTAATAATCAGTTCAATGTTTTTGGTCAATGATTATAAAGAAAAAATCTTGGTAGTCTATATTAAATCTACTGTTTCGTATATATATATATATATATATATACCATATAAGGTGAACCAAGAGCATTGACTTAGTGCGCCATGACACTCTGAAATATATGTCCCCATCTCTCTCTGTATTTCAACTATCTTTCTCTGTCTCTCTTTAAAATCAAGACAAGATAGAAAAATTGATCCACAAACAGTCATCTAAAATGAAGAGATCAGTTGCACAACTGGTGATTCTGTGTCTCATGGTGTCATGTACCATTGGAGAAACCAAAGCTGTTAGAAGCAACTCCGATGGATCCGAAGCTTGGGGATACGTCGAAGTCAGACCAAGTACGTCCTTTATCTCTCATTCTAATTCAAGCAGTTAATAATGTGTATTATTGGTTATATGTAACTAAATGGTTTTGTTTCCAAAATCAAAATCGAAAAATATAGAAGCACACATGTTTTGGTGGCACTACAAAAGTCCGTATAGAGTTGAAGATCCTTCTAAGCCATGGCCTATTATCCTCTGGCTCCAAGGTGGACCTGTAAGTTTCCTATGTATATGTGTGTGTGTGTAGTTGTATCTACTTTTATTTAACATGGTGTTCTTATCTCATTCGTCTTTTATACATTTGTTTTTTTTGCCTTTGGAAGATTTTGATCATTGTTACAATTATTTGATTCTGTGAAACAGGGAGCTTCAGGAGTTGGAATAGGGAATTTTCAGGAGGTTGGTCCATTAAACACATTTCTCAAGCCCAGAAATTCTACTTGGTTGAAGAAAGCTGATCTCTTGTTTGTGGTATTATTTTCTACTTATTTTTTATTTAACAATAATATTATTTTTTCATATAGTTATATATAATTTATGAGGGTTGCGTAGTATCTAGTTTGATGAGTCTTTAAGACTCGGATACGTTGAGTTTTAATATTATTGTTTTTATTAATGAATTAAAAAAAAATGGGGAAAAGGATAGTCCAGTTGGGGCAGGGTACAGTTTCGTAGAAGAGAAGGATTTGTATGTGAAAAGTGATGAAGAAGCAGCAAAGGACTTGACCACACTCTTGCAACACCTCTTCAACAAAAATCAGATTCTGAACCAAAGCCCTCTATACATTGTTGCTGAATCTTATGGAGGTAAAATCGCGGTTAAGCTCGGTCTATCCGTTATCAACGCCGTTCAATCTGGCAAACTGAAGCTTCATCTTGGAGGTAAGAGATGCTTTTTATTCTATTTTTCTTTTTAGAGTGTGAAACAAATAATGTAGACTATAAATGATTCATTATCTTGTGTGAATAGGAGTGGTTTTGGGAGATAGTTGGATATCCCCTGAAGACTTTGTGGTGAGTTTCATCATTGTTTCTTTTAGCTTGATATTTGTTACAAACAAAACTACATTCTTTTCATTATGTGTCATTATAGATTTTTTATACATATAAAAATAAATATAAACAATTATACAATACTCTTAATTAAATAATTTTATAGTTTCATTTCTATATAGTAGGTTTAAAAATTGTATTAAAATAAAAACTAAAAACAATAGAGATTTTTATATATTAGAATTACTCTATGCCGACTAATTTCCAAAATAAAGATTTGACCAATTTCTTTTGATAGCCAAGCCATAAAAATGTATTAGTATTAAATATATAAAATAATTTCCTTACAAAACAAAAACTTATAGAAGTGATATGGTTATGATGTTGACTAATTGATGGTTACAGTTTTCATGGGGACCTCTTCTCAACTATGTGTCAAGACTTGATTATAACGGGATGGATCTTTCTAATAGGTCTTTCTCAATATAAAATCCATTTACCTAAATAATAAATACTTAATTATCTCTCTAATCCATATATAACTATTGTTGGAGCAGCTTAGCTGAGAAGATTAGAAAACAACTCAAGAATGGTGAATACGTTGAAGCCACAGAAACGTGGATGGAACTCGAATCCCTTATTAGCGTCCACTCCAATTCCGTCGTAATTCTCTCTTTATATCTTTCTCATTTATAATTATAACATTTATTTACATGTATACAATTATTTATGTGAGAATTTATAATGATAAAGTGGTGGTTTTAATGTAGGATTTTTACAATTTTATGTTGGATTCTGGCATGGACCCTCTCTCGCTTACAACGAGCGAGGAAACAAGAAAAGAGAACAAAATATTAAAGAAGTATTCGAGATATTTAAATGATTTGAGTGTGAATAAGGTTGATGAAGGAGACCTTGATACATTGATGAATGGTGTTATCAAAAAGAAGCTCAAGATTATTCCTAAAGACCTCGTGTAAGCAACTTTCTTAATCGTTTATTATATCAAACTTAATTAATACAGTTAATTTTAGTTGTTTAGTTTATAGCTTTAACTTGTTCGTTTTTTAAAAAAAAATTAACAGATGGGGGAACAATTCGGGTAATGTGTTTACAGCGATGCAAGCTGATTTTATGAGATCCACAATCGAAGGCGTAAAAATTCGTTCCTCAGTCTCTAATGCTTTTAAAATAAATTGTCTAAAAAGTAGTTGAAACGTTATATCTGATATTTTAATAATAAATTCAATAATGTATATATTGGCAGGTCGATGAGCTTCTTGCCAAGGGAATAGATGTGACCATCTATAATGGACAAGTAAGACCATGCATCAACGACCAATTTTATATTCTCTTTTAATTATATGAAATATATAAAAAAAACTCATTTGCATTGCAGAAAATTCGTTTATTGAAATAATATTATTAGAAGAATGAGATAAAATGACATGTGGTTCACATTTTATACGCAGCTTGATGTTATCTGCTCAACAAGTGGAACCGAAGCATGGGTTCGCAAGCTCAAGTAAGACATATCCGTTTTACACCTTTCTTCTTTTTTTTTTCTAAATCCATTTTACATCTTATACATTCTATAATGAAGAATATACAAAAATGAAATCCAAACTCTATGTAAATGAAAAAACCTCGATGAATTATTAGACTTATCCAATAATATTAATAGTAATAGCGATAGAAAATGATGATACATAAGGAATAATATTGAATAAGTCAGCCAAGGTTGTTGGTATTAATTATATATAGAAAAAGAAAGGTTGTTTGGTATTTATTATTACATGATCATGATGATGATGTGTAAGGTGGGAGGGGCTACAAGAGTTTAAGAAGATGGAAAGAGAGCCACTATACTGTGAAAATGATAGAACAACAACAAGAGGATTCACCAAATCATTCAAAAATCTCCATTTCTATTGGATTCTTGGAGCTGGTCATTTTGTAAGTACTCTTCTCTTTTTTTTTTTCATTAATAAGTATATATATGATAATTTAACACATTTATGTTCTTTCTGTCGAATCTGTACTACAGTAGGTTATATATGTCATAACTATTTCTTGCGAAACTAAGCTGGTCAGTACATATACTTATTATATATGTGGTATTTCTAAGAGTAGGGACTTTATTTATTTCATCCAAATTTATTGAGTATCGTTGAATGACGTGAGAGATATACGTGATGCATCTATTAAACGAAAGCACAAGTCTCTTTTGTGTTATGTCTCTCATGTTTTCTTTATCTTCTTTCTGCAGTTTCTTTATTATTACAACAGATAGTAAACTGTCGACTCTCTTTAATACTTTATAGAGACATCTCTTTAATACTTCACACAATAGTGGATCTGTGTGATTTTTCTTTTTTATAAAAGAGATAATAACTATAGCAATTTTTAAAAATATTGCTACTGCTAAAAAAACATATTGCTAAACTAATGCGTATTTTTTAAACCATATGATGTTTGTAATAATATTAATGAATATGACATTAACATCAAGAAAAAATAACAATGATAAATCTTCTTTTATATAAAACTAATTATTTATTGAACAATTTTACTTTTAAGTAAATCTCCTTCATAAAATTGACTTCTCTGTTTTTTTTTATTTCTTTCACATCAACAGTTTAAAAATCGAACTCGTTTTACATTGACACGCAACATATTAAATGGAAGGTTTTTAGTGGAGATTTGTAAAATAACATGGCTTTGAATGTTTTATTGTGCAACAGGTACCAGTAGATGAGCCATGCGTTGCACTAAAAATGGTTGGAGATACAACGAAGTCACCACAGCTTTGAAGTCTTTTGGCCGGTCTTTCTTCCAACCTCTCATCGCAAACATGACAGTACACAAGAGATGATGAGACACCTTTCATTCTGATTGATTTCGATATCACTAAAACGTTAAAAACGAAAGATGTTTCATCTGTAGTTAACAGTGAAACTACAAATGATTTGTTTTTTCTCGAATAATGATTAAAAAAGTTGAAAAAAATATATTTTATATATTAATCATCATTGCTGTTTCATCATTATTATGGTCAACAGGATAAGAAAAGTAA
The DNA here is from genome assembly GCA_016432835.1 of Brassica nigra. Taxonomy (NCBI): domain Eukaryota; kingdom Viridiplantae; phylum Streptophyta; class Magnoliopsida; order Brassicales; family Brassicaceae; genus Brassica; species Brassica nigra. Next base: position 8,705,526 of record CM028245.1, on the reverse strand, counting down.
TTCTTCATCTATCATAATAAAGGACATAAAAAAGAATTGAAGTTGATGAGTGTTAGTATCTTTTTTTTTTCTTTTTTTTTGATCAAGTGTTAGTATACAAAAGCATAAAATGGTACAACATGAAGACTAAAACGTTTTGTCCACTACAAAATCAGGCTCAAGGAACCTGGTAATACAAATACTGAGACATTACTTAAGTATTCAACTGTAGGAAAATGTGTGTTACAATCTCTTCAAGACTGTACAACTTGAGAAGGATTTTTTACACAAACTCATTAAGCAACGACAGTAACTAAGAAGGGCTTTATCCACAAATTTACACCACTCGATTCATGCAGAACTAAGAGCCAAAAGCAAAGACAGAACAAGACCAGAGCAAAGAAGTAGATATTAATTTGATGTTGCTTTTAGATTTGATCTATGCAGCAGCTGATTCAATCTTATCCACAACTTCTAGCCGCGTTTTCCTCTTCCAGCTTTTCATGGTGGCTACTAAATTCACAAGTCCAATGACCTGTGCTTTCGTATATTCCTGTATGTTTACACATTTTCATCATATGTCTTCTTTCCCATCGATTTAATTTACGCAAAACATTATAAAGATTAAGAAGATTTGTTTGTTTACCGGATGAGCCCTTGCCCAGTGGACATATTCCGTTTCTGGCAGATAGTATGCCTGCAAAAAAAAAGAGTGATGATTCCCGTTTTAAGTGTGTATCACCAGCACATCATCATCTCAAGCCTGCTTCGCTTTCATATGACTTTCTGGTTTGCTTATCTTGATAAATGTTTCGACTATCTGTAACTTTGGCTTCATCTTTGTTGGCACAAAGTGCTGTAGCCCGTTTATTAGGACCTACAAAATGATAAATAACGTCTGCCAGAATCACCCCCGTGCATATTAACTATACCGCAAAAGCATGTTCAGATGACGCATCTGACTCGGTATATCAATTGCTTATTCACACTGACATCAATAAAGAGTACAAGGTTTGTCCTATCCTGAAAATCTTTGCAGCTTCGTTGTTTATATGAAGTTTTTATATCAATATTCGAATGCCTTTCAACGTTGATTGAAGCTTATATCATTCATATACACGATTTTTGATCTAGTGCAGACGAGAATAACACTGGAAAAAACAGAGGGGATAGGAAATGTACCTGAATATCTAATGACATGAGAGCACGTCCTTCATCAGTACATCTTTTTATTAGAGAGAACCCTTCGACCAGCATCTCCGCAAATATTTCAACTCCATATTGCAGTAGGAGGCTTTGGACCTATATATGAAAAAAGAGTTCAAGATGAATACAGATTTCCCAATACTTTGAGAAGAAATATGCTCATTATTCTGATATGTTAATCAAACTGAGTTCGTGCTGTCTGTTGATAATTTATGAAGCAGAATGTGTTAGGGTGTGACTGTGACACGGAAGAAGCAGAAAGAAAAACCTTAACAGGTTACCTCCTGCGAAATGCCTCCATGAGCAAGCCTTGTTTTGTAGTGTTTGAATTCCCCCAGCATCAAATCAACATACCTGTATAGTTCAAAGAGTTTTAGTCCGATAGGCAAAGTAAACTGGTCAGAAACTAGCTTAAGAGCATCAACCATGTACTGAATATCTAAATCTTAACTCAGCAAATAAGTAGGCAGCTTGCCAATGATAACTTTGTAGCACTCTAAAAGAATACTTCTGAAACACTATAAATAGTTAAGTATTTCATGATTTAATTGAAGTTGCAGGTACAAATATAGAACAGCAAACAGAGAAACTGAATGAAGTAACATACCCATTATGCTCCACTCCAAGCTCCTTGACTTCCCATTTAGAATTAGCAATCCGGTCAACATATCTACAAAATCAGTAAAAGGTGAAATGGACATACATACTCCCACTGAGAACCAATAATATAAAAACTATGGTTCTACTTTACCATACTGATTGCATTCACGGTATATAAATTTATGTAAGAGTTCTAAAAATCCAAAGGTCAGTAGAATAAGAATAGAAGGCACAAGCGAGGAGAAAGATGCAATCTATCTTAAAATTCTTGAGTAAATCAGCAATTTACCCATTAACATGCAGCAGTATCCTTGCAGTTGTCCTATGTAAGTGCTCTGTCAATTCAGGTACGGAACCAACCTGAAGTATTCCACTTAATGCAACTCCTTCAGATAAATTTACTACGACAAACTAGTTTTGACTAATATATGTACTAATTGAGAAATTAATATAACAAAGGAATACAATGAAACTATTATGAATCATGATCATCCTGCATAAGCATTTATTTTTTTAAGAGGCGAAAGTTATTGGATGCTACATAGTAGGCCTGGGCATTTTAACCTGGACCCGAAAACCCGAACCGAACCGACCCGAATATTCGATCCGAAACCGAACCGAACCAAAAATTTACAAATACCTATTGGGTCCAAAATTCTTCTACCCGAATGGACCCGGACCCGAAAAGAACCGACCCAAATAGACCCGGACCCGAAAAAAACCCGACCTGAATAGACCCGACCCGATAAGAACCGATTCAAACCCGAGTTAAAAATTTTAAAATACCTTTTTATTAACAATCTTTGTCATTATTTTGTAACATTTTTAAATAACATGAAGTTTGAAATGTAAAATATAGAATTAAAAATATTCTATTTTAACTATTAATAATTTATTTTAAGTTATTTTGTAAAATTTTAGATATATATGATAAATTTTGACTAAATTCGATGGAATTTGAGTATTTCATTTCCTTTTTATATCCTAAATATCCGAACCCGACTCGGACCCGACCCGAATCCGAAAATTATGGGTATTTTAATTATAGATCCAAACCGACCCGGACCCGACAAGACCCGACCCGGAACCGATCCGAAAAATTATGGATATCTAAATGGGTCTAAATTTCTAAGATCCGAAGGACTCGGACCCGACAAAACCCGACCCGAATCCGACCCGAGGACCCGAATGCCCAGTCCTACTACATAGGTCTATGCATAATCAGACTGTATGTAATTTTGTCAACAGCACAACCAAATTTGGCCGGCAAAGCCAGATTTTAGAAGAAATCAGAACTGAGAGAGACACATACCAGTTGACCAAAGAAGTCTTCAACCAGAGAGCCAGTTCTTAACATAAGCATAGACTGGAGATGAGCTTTTGATTTATGCAATATTCGAGCCACAAGAGAAACAATGTCTACTGCAGCACACCTTTCCTGTATGTGTTACAGAAACCTTTTATTATAACTGCTCTTCTCTTCTCATACTTGATATATGAAATAAGTGAAAGTAAATGAGCAGGAATAGTTATTTTTTAAGGTTTAGTAGACAAAATAATATTAATTGTAGTTATCAGATTGACAAAAACTTAACCCCAAGTTACACCTTGAGACTAAAAGATGTGCCTGATACGTGACCAGATGTTTTTATGGGACTCGCTGGAGTCACGTCCGCTAAACTATGAACTGTGTTGGGGACATCTTTTATTACACCTCCTTTTCCACCTGAATTCGTATTTTCTTGACCAAATACGTGATACACAAACATATACACTTGTACACAACACATGTACACTTTTCCGGCAGGTACACACACATATATGCGTCACCTGTTCACCTATATGAGTTATCTCCTGTTTAACACAAAAAACCCTATACACATGTTCACAAGAATCAAGACATGTCATTTCTCAAATATGAGTCATACTTGTTACACACACACATTATAATTGTGTAAACTTATACTCGTACAGATGTACACCTTTTCCGGCACGTACACACATATATATGCATCACATGTACACTTATATGAGTTATCTCCTGATTAACATCCTGTACACATAGTCCCCTACACACATGTTATGTACACCAAAAACCCTGTACACATGTACACAATCATCGAACATGTCATAGTCAAATATGAGCCATACTTGTGCACACACGCATGCCGTACACACGTAATTTTTCCCTATTCGTGTACACAAACTTTCGGTACACATGCACCCTCATTCAAACCTACCCTACCCATGTTCACTAATCTCCAACATACACACGTTAGCGTCTGCCAAGCCAAATGTACACATGTACACCTATCACGAATGTACACATGAACTCACACTAACCCGAAAACATGTACACTACCTGTTACGTCCACACATGAAAAACAGGCAACCTCCCTCATTTTGTACACATGTACACTAATTCTCATTGCACACATAGTCAGATTCAACTGGTATGTACACACAAAAAATCCATATTACTAAACAAGCAAACACGCTGTCTTAAAACATAAATTATACAAAATTATATACATAATTGAAGGTTCACATGCCTTAAACACACAACAGAGGTCCACATGCCTTTACACACAAATTAGAGGTCCACATGCCTTAACGGTATACTACCACCATTAAAACAAAATGCAGCATATATCCATCACTTCAAATACATAGGTACAACGAGACCCTTATTGATATCCATATATAGCATAATGCTTCCTGCAGTTATCCACCAAATCATCAGTCAATCCTGCCATTGTTGGATTCCGATCGCCCGTTGCATGCATTTCCATGAACTTAACCGCCACTGGTCCGCAATCACTGCTACGAGTAATCACGTACACACCACTTAACCTTTCAACCTGAAACGACACTAGCTGATGCTCTCCCGCTTCAGCTGCTAGGGCAATCTTACTGACAATATACAGCAGAATTCTTGTGATTGGATCCAAGAACTCCTCTACTTGTTCCATAGTCTTTAAGGTCGGGTTTGGATCCAGCACCAAAATGCTCCACTCAGCCAAGTTGATACACAACCCCACCCAGTGATTAGCTCCCCATATCATCGGCGCATACAGTGTATCTATGTCCACACCCCACCTTTGCTTCTCCTTTGTAAGGTACTTGGTTATTTTTTCATCCCCCGCTATACGCTTTTTATATTTCCCTACCTTAAATTTTGGATACTTCCCCTACATGTGGGCGGTAAACCATGGTTCAACAAACATTACCCGGTTTAACTGTAGGATTAACCCATACCGACACTCGCTATATTCCATCAGCACTTTCATATGCTGACCAAAAAACGAAACAGTTGAGCCATTTACACAAAAAAATAATATAAAAATCCCTATCCAAAACATATTATACTCCCATACCGTGCTGTCATCCATTTACATGGTGTGGCCAAGTCAATGAAGAACTGATTGTCCAAGTCACGGCCACGGCATTCAAATGCATCCTACCAATTAAAAATTACCCTTTTGTAGGACACAATAATCACCCTTTCACCAGAACAGCAAAAAAACTCACACTCTCGGGTTAGTCTGCAACACCCTTTCAAAGAAAGGATAGTCACAATTTTCATTAAATGGAACCATCTCTGCCAACTCAAACGGTGACTTTGCCAAAAGCAACCCAGCCAACTCCTCCTCTTCTTGAACGAGTTTATGCTTCACAGCCTGTGTACAAGGTGAATCACTCAGAACCATTATCTCCCCTTTCTTATCTACCGCCTCTTCATCAGTCAGATCTTCCCCCGAACCAATAGCCTCGTCACCATCCAGCTACAAGTTTGTACAAGGGAAATTATTTCTATGCTTAGAAACCAAGGGAACATATACAACACAGAAACTTACACATTCTTTTTCAGGATCTGATGGATCCACAGAGGTTGAAACCCCGACATGTTCCTCCGTCGATACTTTGGTTGCATTGACCTGTATTTGTACATCACCATTTATATAATCAAATATTATATCCTGAAAATGTTGTTGTCTCGTGTCTATGTTATCTAACAAAATGCGTGTACATGTCTTAGGATGACAAGAGTGGTTTAACTTGTGGACGTACGATATTATTGTATCTGTGTACATGCAATCGTGTGTACATTCTAGATCACATCAAAATGCGTGTGTACAGGCAATCGTGGACGTATAATATTATCTAACAAAATGCGTGTACATGCCTTAGGATGACAAGAGTGGTTTAACTTGTGGACGTACGATAGTGCTTACCTCGTTTGTTCCAGCAGCTTCAGCCTTATCATCTCCACCATCCACATCACTGTACTTGTTGCTCTCGCCAACATTTACTTCCACATTTTCCACCACACCACTATTGTATAGCTGTAAGAACCACCCAAATTACCTTTCTACCTCTTTCTTTTTAACATACATATAGAACACAAAAATTTACACATCCTTTTCCAGGATCTGCTGGGTCCACCGTCGTGGAAACACCGATCACTTCGTCCGACGGAACTTCGGCTGCATTGACCTGCATTTGTACATTCCCATTAATACATTCCCATACACCAAGTATATGTTTCGACTCTACAAGTACACGCAATATACGTTCAAGTTACATATGTACACATTCTACCTGTACACACGAACCACGTACACGCAAAATATGTACATGGTGAATATGTGCACTCGTTATACGTAAACACAATATATGTACACGCTTACCAGTTCAGTCCCTTGTACGATCGATTCCTTCTCCCCATAAATCATATGCGCAGCAACCGCCCTCATATCCGCACCACCAGCCAGATCTCCTTGCGAACCAAATAGTGGCAAGTTATTAGAAAAAAAACAAAAAACATCAAATCAGCCGTCAGCCAGAACTCACTGATTCCAGGGTGCCACTTGATTCCAACATCACAGCACCAACCAACAAATCCAACTCCCCCTACTCTTGAATCCACCAAAATACCTCATCGTCATCAATAACTGTACTAAAAAAAGTAAGACAGCCTATATTAAATACTTACCATTTGGTTCAGTCCGTCACATGTAGTCTCCAACAATCCTGGATTTCCTTCTTCGCCATTACTTCCATTCCCTCCAGTTTCATCAACAACAACTTCATCGACAGCCGCAGCATCTCCTGGACTCGGAACATTTGCTTCATGATCAACGCTGCCCTCAACGTCCTCATTTTCCTCATCGTTCACATTACCGTTATCCCCAAACTCATCCTTTTCCTCAACAGCCACATAATAGTTATCCCCCACCTCATCATCCTCCTCAGCTGCATCATCGCTATCCTCAACCTCATCATCCTTCTCATCTGCATTATCATTATCTCCAACCTCATGATCCTCCTCATCGTCACCAGCATCGTTATCACCCTCATCGTCACCCTCGTGCGATGCCACATCGCCTTCCCCAACAAAACCGGTGAACTCAAGATCCATCCCCCCACTTCTTGTCTGGGAAAGCACATCATCGGTACTCCGAGCCCTGACACCCACATCGCAAGCGTGATCCTCCACGCCTTCATAGCTCACGGTCTTATCCACACTTTTTTCTAACTTTCTTCCTTTTTTTTGCCACTTTTCCCTTTCCTAACGGCCCTCCACCTCTCCAGCTCTTTCTCTTGCTTCTCAACCACGCCGTTCAACCTTCCAATTTCCTTAGCCAGATCTTCAACGCGTACCTCCAGTGCAGCAAATTTCTCCGGATCTATAGCTACACCACTTCTGAAATAACCACTAACTCTCCTCTGTTTCAAAACCGGTCCGTCAACCGACTCTGTTATTTTTTTCCTTTTAGGGGTCTTCGGTTTCTCTTCATAAACAAACAGAGGATCACCTGCGTCCCCCCTCGCCAGTGAGCCTTTGTAAACACATGCCCCGCCTTCACCAATTCAACCATATATTCAAACTGTTCGTCATACCTATCTTCATCCCAAAGCCCCCACCTTGCTTCATGTGTTCTGCTAATTTCCATCATAGGTTCCACAACAAGCTGTATATCACCAAAAAAACATACACAATCACACAAATAGTCAGTCAAAGTGGTATTTATAGTCTGTACAACATTCGTATTGTACACAAGTTATATCGTACACATGTACATACTAACCTCAGGGTCGTGTTCCGCTTTCCGTACATCAGCCAACGTAAGCCCAGCACGCGTCGGCAGGTGGCTCTCTGGATAGTTCAACATGGAGACATTATCATCGCCACCAACCAGCTTCAGCAACTGAGGGATCGCCCTGAATGCCACCAATTGCAAGGCCAATGGGAAACCCACCAATCTAACCGTTTGCTGCCTAAGCTTTTTGTACAAATCCCCTTCTGGGTATTCACACTTGCCCATCACCTTTGGCTCTGGCTTCAGGGTACTAAGATCCACAGAAAGGACTCCCTCCCCCATGGAAACGATAAGAACTTATCTAGGCTTTTCAGAAGCTTCACATATTTCAAAGTCGGTTTGGGTTTCTGCGAAGTCGCCACCAAAACCCCATCCACCAGTATAAGCAATTAAAGCCTAAAATTTCTCCCCTTCGACATCTCAAGCTCACCATCAACCATATCCTTCAGATCTTCGATGGTTACATCTCGGTTTTTCCCAATAAGCTTCTCCCAATAATCATCATTTTTCCTCCGTTTGTTTGAGTTGCAAATCATAGCTGTAAAACCATACTCAAATTCCTCACACGGTAAACAAGCTACTTCCCCAAACTCGATCAAAGAAAACCAAAACGGTTTACCCCCAAAGACAGGCCACATCTCGTACTTCTTCTTCGTCACCAACTGTCTCGTCATCATGATGTGTACAACTCTCCCAACAAACATCCTACGTGCAGGGATGTAAAAAGATCACCGAAGCATGAACCCAATAACCTAGTCATCACCGGCGAGCCACTGAGGGTATCTCTAATCCACAAAAGCAAGTCGACCGTCGAGTAGGTGTTCACCCTTTGACTTGGACAACGGTCCGTCGCGAACAGCCTCTCTTGGAGTCCTTCCCTGGCCTTCTCCAATTCCGCCGTCTCTGCATAATCAAAATCACACAATAAAGTCACTAAACCGGAGAAATATCGAGGCCAAATATCTAACGACAAGAAGATACTAACCATCGGCTATTTCTTTTCCTCGCCTACTACTCCTTCTCGACATCGTCGCCACCATCAATCAACCGCTCGATGTAGTTAGTCGTCGGCGCCGTGTCCGTCTTCCGCATCACTCCGTTTACTTCTCTCTCGGGCGTCAGTAAAAAGTAAAGAGTTTTGAAACACAATGAAAAACGATTTTCACATCCGGTGAAAAGTAAAGACACACATCGAAATAACAAGCTGGGCCCACGGTCCAATTTTGAAATTCAAAATATGTGGCAGCCCTAACTAATACAATAACTAATAGTCACACACCGGTTTGCTTTAAGTCAGGGAAAATGACGCCGTTTCACAAATAAACTGTTTGAGTAGTCATAACTGCCCCATTTTGTCATAAAAGCATGCAAACTACCTTTAGGTGATAATAACTCTTATTTTAGGTCAATAAACATAATCATTTTAATTTTTTTCTTATTTTTGGCCAAATTTGGTCAAAGAAGAAAAATCTTCCTTTTGATCTTTTTCTTTTTAAAAACTAATACTATTTAACTTTGATTTAATACTATTTTAACCTCAAATTTAACTGTATTATTAAAATTCAAAAAGTGGATGTTTTTTTCATTTTACTTTCAAAATAAATAAAATAATTAATGTTTAATTAAGCTATTAATTGAAATTTAACTTTTTAATTAATATTTAGTTAGTTAAGCTTGTGTTGTAATCGTGAAAATAACAAAAAATATGCTAACTTATTTCATAAAAAAATTAAATTATATAAATTTTGAAACAATCATGTTTTACAAATTGTGATACCTTCTTATGATTGTCCACGTTTTACACCAGTTTGGTTAGCAGAGTATTAATTGAATCTGTTTATGTTGGTGTTAAAAAAATATTTTATAGCATATTGTTTAAAGGAAAATGTAACTAATATATATAAATACAACTATCCAGGAAAACAGAATAAACACGAAGACGTGTCACGTGTCAATTAAAATGACGCAAAACTAATTTTACTGTAGCATCAAATATCAAAATATCTGTGTCAAATACATTTTTAATATAACACTAGATTTTGACCCGCGCTTAAGAAGCGCTGGTAGCCAATATTAAATGAATCTATATCTATTTATTAGATATCTATAATATTTAAAAGCTGTTCTATTATTAATTTTCAGTCTGGTAAAATGTTTTCACTAAGTTTTCATATCCGATTCAGACTTGTGGTCGAACCGATAGATCGAGTTATTGGTATAGAGTCAAATTAGGATATAATAAAACGAATCTGATAAAAATACATTAAATTAAAAAAAAATCGCTATTAATGCAATGAAAAAAATATAAATTTGATTTTTGTTATAGATTTTTTGATATATCAATATATATTTGGTTTGCATAAGAATTTTTTTTTGTATGTGAATCGTGTTTTTGGTTTCGTTTCTTTGCTTGTTTTTTTGTAGTGTGTGAGTTTGGTTTCGATAGAATTGATGGTTAAAGGTTTCTGACAGTGTTTTGAAATCCGACCCGGACCCGCAATTGAACAGGTAAATCTAGTGACCGAATATAATTACGGTTAGGGTTTTGCGGTTAGGGTTTTGTAAAAAACCCAAAATTTAAAAACCCACAAAACTCGTAAAAACCCACTAAAATCCGAAACCCGGTACTGGTTAAATCACTGGTTAAAACAATAGATATCTTATACATTCTAATGTTTAAAATGTTTTTTATTTTCTTTTTTAGATTCTAAATTTCTAATTAAAAAGTTGAAGAAGAAGAACATGTCAAGCTTGATTATACATTCTTTGTTATTGGCATATTATTACAATGATGTTGATCCGCGCTTCGGAATCGCAGGTTTTATTAAGATTATAAACAAAATTTGATAAGGATTATTTTTTTGAGATCGTATATTATTGTGTTAAAAAGTCTGTATTATATCAAAACAGAGAATTTATTTAAAATTATATGATTTATGAATTTGTTTATTTGAGATTTATATGTATATTATTATGTAACTCTTTTAGGCCTAAACATTTTATTTGGATTCAAAAAAATCTGAAACCGATTTATAAATATATTTTTGGTTCGAATTTTGGTCCTGACAAAAGTACCTATTGGATATTTTTTGGACCCGCAGATCTTGGTTTGGGTCCATATTTTACCCAAGATCCGATCGGATACTCAAAGCACCCAATATATTTTGAATATATATGTCATATTTGGATATTTCATATATGTTTTTGGTATTACAAATATTCTTTTAAGTTCCTTGTTCATTTTTTCAGTTATAGCTTTGAGTTTCAAGTAAAATACCAAAAGTTTAAAATATATTTCACATATTCGAATAAATTTTGGCTATTTATGAGTTCATCGGATCTTTCATGGTTAGAATAATTAATGGTAGAATAGAAAAATTATATATATATCCAATAACCTTTTACATTGAATTTTTATAATGATTCATTTTGATAGTATAAATTCTCTATGTGAACACTACAAACTTGTTTTTTTTCTCTACAAAATTGTTTAAATATATAATTTTCTTAAAAAAATTGTTTAGATATGGTATATTTTGTTTATAATGAAACATCGAAAGTTTTAGTGATTTATTATTTTAACTATTTATCGGTGATTATTATTTTCATGTATGTTTGTTTCGTTTGTTAATTATTTCATTCAAATCTAAAACATATTTATTTAAATAAAGAAATGGAGAATAATATTGCTTCAATTGCCGACATTGTATTTAATGTATCATGTATTAATATGAATATTAATAATAATGTTGTATGGTTATGTATTAATATGATTATTAATGATAATGTTGTATGGTTAGAGAAAATAAAGGGGAAGACCAAAAGGTAAAAAAAAAGAAAGGATCTGAAACAACTTTCATAGGTAGATTTATTTAAACTCCTTCACTTTTAATAAAGTAGATTTATAATTAAAGGAATTATATCTAAAATATATTTTGATATTGAGAAAAAGTAGATTTCATAGCATATGTGAATAAAAGTAAAATAATATTTGCTTCAATTGCCGACATTGTATTTAATGTATCATGTATTAATATGACTATTAATGATAATGTTGTATGGTTAGAAAAAATAAAGGGGAAGACCAAAAGTAAAAAAAAAGATCCAAAACAACTTTCATAGGTAGATTTATTTAAACTTCTTCACTTTTAATAAAGTAGATTTATAATTAAAGGAATTATATCTAAAATATATTTTGATATTGAGAAAAAAGTAGATTTCTTAGCATATGTGAATAAAAGTAAAATAATATTTGCTTCAATTGCCGACAATGTATTTAATGTATCATGTGTTAATATGACTATTAATGATAATGTTGTATGATTATGTATTAATATGACTATTAATGATAATGTTGTATGGTTAGAGAAAATAAAGGAGAAAACCAAAAAGTAAAAAAAAAAAGAAATGATCCAAAACAACTTTCATAGGTAGATTTATTTAAACTCCTTCACTTTTAATAAAGTAGATTTATAATTAAAGGAATTATATCTAAAATATATTTTGATATTGAGAAAAAGTAGATTTCTTAGCATATGTGAATAGAAGTAAAATAATATTTGCTTCAATTGCGACATTGTATTTAATGTATCATGTATTAATATGACTATTAATGATAATGTTGTATGGTTAGAAAAATAAAGGGAAGACCAAAAGTAAAAAAAAAAAAATCTAAAACAACATTCATAGGTAGATTTATTTAAACTTCTTCACTGTTAATAAAGTAGATTTATAATTAAAGGAATTATATTTAAAATATATTTTGATATTGAGAAAAAAGTAGATTTCTTAGCATGTGTGAATAAAAGTAAAATAATATTTGCTTCAATTGCCGACATTGTATTTAATGTATCATGTGTTAATATGACTATTAACGATAATGTTGTATGGTTATGAATTAATATGATTATTAATGATAATGATGTATGGTTAGAGAAAATAAAGGAGAAAACCAAAAGTAAAAAAAAAAAAAGGATCCAAAATAACTTTTATAGATAGATTTATTTAAACTTCTTCACTTTTAATAAAGTAGATTTATAATTAAAGGAATTATATCTAAAATATATTTTGATATTGAGAAAAAGTAGATTTCTTAGCATATATGTGAATAAAAGTAAAATATGATTTGATATGAAACAGAGTAAGTATTAAGTACATACAAATCACGCGGCGGTGCAGAGAGAGTAAGATTTGGATATTTTAAAGAAGATTTGCTTCCGTTCACATGCTCCCCTTCCTCTCATAAATATCTCCACCGTTACCACTCTCTCTCTCTACAACCAATTGTTAATTGAGTGAGAGACAGAGAAAGCGCGGGATCCTCGAAACGATTCTCTCTCGTGGAGAAAAGCTTCCTCGCTTGCGATTCTCGTTTTCCGATCTGAAAATTTTTCAAAAATGGCGAACGGAGGTGGTAGAGTGGATCTGGACGGCAAACCGATAAAGCCGATCACGATATGCATGATCGGCGCCGGTGGATTCATCGGTTCTCATCTCTGCGAGAAGCTGATGACGGAGACTCCGCACAAGGTGCTCGCGCTCGACGTGTACAACGACAAGATCAAGCATTTGCTCGAGCCGGATACTGTCGAGTGGAAAGATCGGATCCAGTTTCATCGCATCAACATCAAGCATGATTCCAGGCTCGAAGGACTCATCAAGATGGCGGATCTGGTACGAATGAGAAAGAGTGTTTGAGAGAATAGGGAATTGAGTGATTGAAAGAGTCAGATCTGAATTCGTTTCTCTTTGATTAGTTTTTGATCTGTTTTTTTTGCTTTTTGCAGACTATAAATCTTGCAGCGATCTGTACTCCAGCTGATTACAATACGCGTCCTCTTGATACCATCTACAGCAACTTCATTGACGCGCTTCCAGTTGTATGTGTTTTCTTGCTTTAGCTTTTTTTTTTGAAGCAGTTCATAGAATTATTATTAGTTGTAATTGATTGGTTGGTGTGTTAGGTTAAGTACTGCTCTGAGAACAACAAGCGTCTCATTCACTTTTCTACCTGTGAAGTATATGGCAAAACCATTGGAAGCTTTCTTCCCAAGGATCATCCTCTGCGTGAGGTCAGGCCTCGCTTTCTACTTTTTACTTATCATCTCTACGATCACTTTGACTAATGAATGTGCTAAGGAACTTGTTGAAGATGCCATTTTCTTTCATTTCTATCATGCATGGGGCATTTACATGGGTTAAAAATGTTTTTTTTTTATATTCAGTTAAGAGTCTAGCGAACTAGTTTATTGCCCATACATGGTTTTATATTATTATTATTATTATTATTATTCAATTTAGGAATGCCTGGGGTCAAGTATGTAGAAGACATGGTTCCTCGACCTTCATTGCTTACAAATGTTGGCTACTTTGTTTACAAATTTTGTGTCTTGTGCTCTCTACAGGACCCTTCTTTTTATGTTCTTAAAGAAGATGTTTCCCCTTGCATTTTCGGTTCAATTGAGAAGCAGAGATGGTCATACGCTTGTGCAAAGCAGTTGATTGAGAGACTCGTTTATGGTTAGCATTTTCTAAAATGACAGCATGTAGATATAATGTGGTAAGGTAAGATCCAAACGGTTTTCACTTAACTTGTTTCTTGTGACAGCTGAGGGTGCTGAGAATGGACTTAAGTTCACCATTGTAAGACCTTTTAACTGGATTGGACCTAGGATGGATTTCATCCCCGGCATTGATGGTCCTAGCGAAGGTGTTCCTCGTGTTCTCGCCTGCTTTAGTAATGTAAGTAAAAATCCGAGTCTTTATCAAATGTTGGTTAGTGTAAAGCAAGCTTTTGAGCTGATATGTTGCTATCTTCCAGAATCTTCTTCGCCGTGAGCCTCTGAAGCTTGTGGATGGTGGAGAATCACAGAGAACTTTTATCTACATCAAGGATGCTATCGAAGCTGTTCTTTTGATGATCGTGAGTCTTCTATAAGTTTTATTGGCTAATAACCATCCTTTGTGCTTGTCGTTTACAAACTGTTAACCTGCAACGTTATTTTGTGTCGTGGTTCAGGAAAACCCGGAGAGGGCCAATGGGCATATATTCAACGTAGGCAACCCGAACAACGAAGTCACAGTACGACAGCTTGCTGAAATGATGACCGAGGTGAGGAAGATTGGTTTGAAAACAGCAAAAAGAAATTTACATTTTTTTCTGTCTCTTGGTTATCAAATCTCAATGAAACAATGTTTCAGGTATACGCAAAAGTGAGTGGAGAGGGGGCTATAGAGACCCCGACGGTCGATGTAAGCTCAAAAGAGTTTTACGGGGAAGGTTATGACGACAGTGACAAGAGAATCCCAGACATGACCATCATCAACCGGCAACTGGGATGGAACCCGAAGACATCTCTGTGGGACTTGCTGGAATCGACCTTAACGTATCAGCACAGGACTTATGCAGAAGCTGTGAAGAAGGCAACATCCAAACCAGTAGCTTCATAAAATGTTACATGTCTTATCTTTTTTTTTTGTGCACCTCATGTCCCCCAGTTATCATCAACACACTCGTTAAAAGACGACCTGGTTTGGCATTTTTAAGAACTCTATTCGATTCTTTTTCTTTTCTTTCTACATCCCATATACTTTTTTTTACCTTAAGAAAACAATATAATTACGCTGGTCCGTTGTTCCAAGTATACCGTTTATTTCTTGTTCTCCTTTCAGCTGGTGTCTTTTTGCCCATGCATGGCGGAGCCACACAGAAGGGGGCATTACCATAGATTTTAACACTAAATCATAAATTTTCAAAAAATCAATGAAATAAATTTTTTTCCAACAATTCATATGGGGCCCTTACCTCCTCACTACCTTGCCGTCAAAATGTTAAATCCTTTGTACCCAAACAATCTCTGTAGCGTCTGTAGTCCAACGGTTAGGATAATTGCCTTCCAAGCAATAGACCCGGGTTCGACTCCCGGCAGACGCATTAATAATTTTATTTTTTTATTTTAGACATGTTTGTTTGTTAAAACCTAAAAGAAAAATAAGTATCTAATTTATATTCTGAAAAAACATCTACAAAAATCACCTCTTTATTTGAGAAATGATATTTTTATGATATGTTTTGAAAAAAAAAATTGAACACTGTAAAAAGTTATTTTTTAAAAAATTCTCTTTGTTGAAATATGAATATTATCATTTCACAATCAAGTTTCTTCTCAGTTGGACCCCTGATGATTCTACTAGGTGAACTAATTAAGACGAACATATATATACCAGGTCAGTAAGATCGCAGTTAAAAGTTAGATTTCTACATGCATGATTGATTACTCGAAGCCTTTCTATGAGAGAGTTCATCTAAGACCAATATTTCGTTGAAATTACCCAATACAATCCAAGAAATACTACTAGGTACTAGCGTTAAAAAATATCCTTCAATGATCTGATTTATTCCCAAAACCAAGTTCTATCCCTCTGAAAATTGGAGGCATAAATGGCACAAAACCGTCAACTCTTCACCCGAAGTTAAAGAGATAAGAGTTGTTATAAGCTGAGGGCTGATTGTAACATTAAACGAATGAGACCAAAGTAATTTATACCTAAATTCTAAAACCGATGGTACTCATAGTTAGTCTCAAATTTTCTTTGGAGCAGTAGTCCGTTTCTGCCTTTTGTTCTTACCTTTCTGATTAGACTTTTTAAAACTTCTACCATCTTCAGAGTCAGCTTTAATTTCTCCGACCTGCTTCTTTTCACCTTCTTTCTTAAAGATATTGGCAAAAGGGAATTACTGTGCTAGCAACTAGCAACAGATCCGTCCATGCATGTCCAGAACTTTGATTTTTAACTAGTGAGACCCTTACCTTTAGGAACTGAGAACCAGAAAAAATCATCCACGACCGAATGGTGTTTTTAGCCTGAAAACTAATAGTTCGTCAAGTAGTATTGCATCAAGTTCTGAGCAGAACTACCATTGATCCACATTGTACCCATTTTGCCAAATTCCCCAAGGCAAAAAGCATATTGTTACCATTCATTTGAATTTAGTAAATAACAAAAAAAAAAGCATACTTCATTTAAAACCATTGACATCGCAGACAGACTTCATAAAATATATTAGAATGATTTAACAAAATCCAAAGTTCCTCAAAAGTAACTAAACCATTCAACAATAGGGAAAAAATACTATCAAAATTTCATGTAAAAATGAGACTTGGGCTCTTTCTCTAGTTTCTTTTTGGAGGATGAACACCACCGCACTTGTGCCCCTTATGCCCTCCTGAACCAAATCAGTTTAAACCAATCATTAATACACTTTTTCATATTCAAAGTTATGAGCTTTTAATCTCTCAATCTTAAGTTTTAATTACCTGATGGCTTCTGCTGACTTGCGACTTTGGCTTTCTTTGACGCAACTGCGTTGTTGTTGTTGTTCATTGCTCCACCATTCGGTCTCTGCTTGCTCGGAGGAGCAAGCTGTTTTTGATTATTGATCTAAATTTCATAAAAGCTTTCAAAGAAATTAATAAGTGCAAAGAGTCATTTCTTTAGGAAAATACCTTCACAGGTGTCTCGTCTTCGTCTTCTTCTTCAGAGTCATCCTCATCCGAACCCATCTAAGACCAAATAAACAGAAGAAAACATGCGTCAAGATATAGCTTTCAACTGATTCACTGACTAATTTCTACTCACAACTAAAACTTTTACTAGTTTATAGTAGGTAAGAAGGTAAAATGATCTACCTCATCAGAGTCAGATTCAACGTTGGCTTTTTGACCACTCAGACCATTGGCGTTTGATTTCTTCAATTCTAAATTAACAACACCAAAGTTAGGATTCATAACAAAGCCACAAAGTAAAACTTTAAAACAGTAAAGTAGACTTACCACTTTGAAACATATCCATGGGAATATCCTCATCCTCTGAATCAAAATCTGCAAAAAGTTAGAAAAAAAAAAGATTAGCTTCAAGCTTTCAAAACATTCATAAAAACCATGTTAGCATCGAAACCTTGGAACTCACCAGAGTTGAGCTCATCATCCATAGTATCAACAGCCTTGTATCCAAGAAGATAGACACTGGAGCTTTTGCACTCATGCGAGATCTCAAAATCTTGCTCGAATATAAGATCGAGAGATACTTGAGGAACCTTCTGAGAGAGGTTTCCGATGAGAAGCTTTTGCTTATCATCACCACCAACCTTGACATAAACCTGAACAGTCTTATCTCCCACCTTCTTGAACTCACCAATGGTGATCTGATGAGACAGACAAAAAACAATCAAAACACTTAATAGAATAATATCTCAAGAAAAAACACACATTAGATAAATTCATAACAGACCTGAGAGACATGGATTATATAACCATCGTCTTGTTCAACCTTAATGGGCTTTCCAGGCTTAATCTCAATACCTACCAACATAACCACATATATGTTCATAAATAAAACTCACAGCAAGATTGTGTGTATTCACCTATTACCAGACTAAGACCCAAATGATTAACACAAGAATGAAGGACAAATAAGTTCGTGAAAACATGCGAAGAACAAAAGGTTCACCAAACTATACTCATGTCGTAAACAGCTGGAAAGGTGCTCGAAATAAGTTCTAAAGAAATGGTTTCAGAGAGACGTACCCCAAAACTCCATAGCTAGCGAAGGCGGTGGCTGCTTGAAGGATAAAGAGGGAGATTAGGGTCTAAGAGTTGTTTGAAAAATGAAGACTAGAACGAAGCCGCTTAATTTATAGGGGATGCTGATAGATAGGGTTTTGAATACAAATTTTTTGGGTTAGCTATTTAATGGGCTTTTTTAATGGGCCTTGATCTTTTATGCATTTTGACAAGTGTCTTCTTTACTCACTAGATAAATGTGATATATCTTATAATTAAATGTAACATGTATAATTACATTTAATGATTATTTATATTTTTAGTAAATTTTTTAGAATGTGCTAATAAATTATAAATCATAATTAAAATAAATATATTAAAATATTTCATTCAATAATTTAATTTAATAATAGAAATATAATAATATTTTATAAATTTAGAAATATTATTTAATCCTTTTCTAATATTATACAACTTTATTATTAAAACATTTTTTTTAAATTATAAATTTTTACTTGTAATATTATTAACTTCTTTTAAATATATTTACAAATTTTAGAAATATTGTTTAGTTGTACTTTTGATAATTATACAACTTTTATATCAATTTTTTAAAAATTATACAAATTGGTTTAGTATATTTATCCAAAATAGATAAAAATTTATATAATATTATAATTTTAAATATATACATATCTCTTCTTAAATATAATTTTAAATAAATAAAATTGTTTATTTTATCTTAATGTTATGTTCGATTGAATCAAAATCTATATTAAAATATTGATAAAAATAACAAAATCTAAAATAATAATAAACTTTTATTTTTAAGTATAAATTAAATTTAAAATTTTATCACTGCACATAGTGGAGGAAAACATCTAGTATGCAATTATTGGTGAAGTGATTTTCTTATTCTAACACTTTCAAAAATTAGAAAGGTTAAAATATGATACACTTAATAAATTTATATATATAACTAGAGGTTTTATCGTGCTATGTGCGTTTTGTTTGTCCATAAAATTTATATAATTTTAGTGTTAAATATAACTCAAATCTCAAACTTTAAAATCAATTAATCTATTTTGTTATAATATTTGATAAATAGAGTGAAATGTTTTGAAAATTAATAAAAAAATTTGTGTGGGAACCAAAATTCGCACCGTCAAATTAAGTTGATTTGGAGGAAAGCCAAGTGAACCAAGCCTTCCTGAAGGTCCGGATATCTGCTGGGCGCTACGACAATCAGTTCGACAAAGGAAATCTGAAAATGAAATAAAAATCGTAAGAAAAAAGAATAGAGCAAAAGATTTTATTTCCGAATCCGCGTTTGAGCGTGAACAACAGGTAAGAGCCTTGGCTACGAGAGCTGTCGGCAAGTTCGCTAGTCTGATCGCCTAAGTCTATCCTAGTTGAGTCGCAGCTCGCTAGTGAAAGAAAAGAATGCTAAGTTGCTCTAAGTGTTCGGGCGTTTTGATCTCTGGTTTGCTTCTTGCTTAAAGCTCTCCTTATATACTCCTCCTATGACGGTCTATCTTCTCGGGCTGAGTCGGGCTTTTCCATTTTCGTCCATCTTTGTGTTTATCGGAAACTTGACATTTATCTTCGGAAACTTGATATTTATCTCTTATGGAAACTTGACATTTATCTCTTATGTGAGGATAAAGATAAACCGTCATAGTTATCCTTCCTTTCGGAAAATCGTCGTGGGCGTTTGGCGGCGTTAGCCGTTAAGCGTTTTACGGTTTTGAAGGACAGTCTTTGAAGGTCTCGGTGTTTCGAAGGAACCTCAATTCCTTGTTTAGTCGAGGAAGTGGCGTTAGAATAACCGTGATCATACCAAACTTGCGTAGATTGACCGAACAAGCTAAGATGGGATCGAGCCGGACGCGATAGAGCGAGACGGGGCGAGGGCGTGGACCGACGCCGGGCCGACCAGCGGCAGTGCCGCCGGCGCCAGGCCGCCGCGTGGCGGTGCCGCCCGGGGCGAATGCCGGCGCCAGCCGGCCAGCGTGGTGCCGCCGCGCCGGGCGATGCCGGCGCCGGCCAGCCAGCGTCCAGCGTGCCGCCGGCGCCGGGTGCCGCGGCGCCAGGCCAGCCAGCGTCCAGCGTGCCGCCGGCCAGGCCTGCGCGGCGCCACCCAACCAGCGTCAGCGTGCGCCGGCGCCAGGCGGTGCCGCCGGCGCCAGCCGGCCAGCGTCCAGCGTGCGGCTGGCGCCAGGCGAGTGCCGGGGCCAGCCAGCGTCCAGCGTGCCGGCGCCAGGCGAGTGCGCGGCGCCAGGCGAGTGCCGCCGGCGCCAGCCAGCGTCAGCGTGCCGGCCAGGCGAGTGCCGGCGCCGAGCAAGCCAGCGTCCCGCATGCCGCCGGCGCCAGCCCGCGTCCGCTGCTGTGGCCGTCTTGCCGTCCGTGGGTTTGTTCGATCTTTCCCTCGTCAGTCGTTTGCGGGAAATCTTTCGAGTTTTGGGAGGGTCTCTAGTCGTAGATCTCGAGATAATTGTTTCCAACGAGATTCCGCGAGTATCGGGATTTTGAGATGGACTTAGATCTTCAGATTTTCCGTCGTCGAGGATGAGAGCAATGTGGCTCCGAGTTTTAGATATGTTAAAAGATGAATCTTTTAAACAATCGGGAAGGTTTTACGGAAGACTCATTGTAGATCTCGGATAATCCAGACATGGATTTCAAGGGACCAGGATGCTGTCATTGCCCGAGATCGTGAGACGATCGCATTGATGGGCGCCAGGACCCTCGCCGTTGGCGCCAGATGGGAGTGGACGAGCCTTCCGTGAGTTTTATCGAGCGACAGCCCGTTTCTTGGATTTGATCGTCGCTTGGCTTTTCTTTCGAGGATTTTCGGGTAACGATTTCGTCATTGACCGATTTTGACCCCAACAATTTGTTAGGAATATCATTAATTTATATTTTATATGTAAATATAGTTAAAGTTCTATTAATCTTATAGCTAGCAATCATGTTAAAACTTCATTAAAATACTTTCTATTTAGTAAGTTAATAATATTTTCTGTAATTTTATGTATATCATATATTTTATTATACATCATGTGACTGAGTTTTTAAATTATTACTAGGTGTTTTCCTATTGTGCAACAGTAATTTTTTAAAAAATTAAACTATATTTAAAATTATGTTAATATTCTAAATTTTCTTATTTTTATACTAATATTTTAATATAAATTTTAATTTAGTTAAACATAAATTAAGACAAAATTAAAATTTTGATTTATTTTAAATTATATTTAAAAAGATATGTATATATTTTAAATTATAATCTTAGATAGATCTTTATTTATTTATTTTGGTTAAGATATATTAAATCAATTTGTATAATTTTGAAAAATTGATATCAAATGATAATTATCAAAAGTTAAAACTAAACATATATCTAAAATTTGTAAATATTAAATGAAACAAATGGTATTGCAATTAAAAGTTTGAACTTTTTATAAATTTTATGAAATTTTAAAATCTTTTCAATAATAAAATTAAATGATTATAAAAATAGAATTGATATTTTCAAAAATTTTAGAATATTTAATATTTCTATTAATCTAATATTTAATATCATATTTGAGATTATTTTAATGATGATTTATGAGTTATTTCCAAATTATAAAAAGTTTGCCAAAATTAGAATTCAACATTAAATTTAATTACCATGTCTCATTTAACCGTAAACCATGTTTTCATTTCTAGTATGTCATGTCATATTTTTTGTGAAAGTGATTGTAGAAATGACATGTGTGAAATCATTTTGCAAATAAAGTGTAGTAGATTTGAATAATAGGTTAATCACCTTCATTTCATATATATAGATATATATATATATATATTCATAAATGTTAAATCATTTTGAATATTTAAATCTGTAAATTTTGTAGACCAATAAAAAATTTTCAATAAATCTTTAAATTTTGAAGCTATAATTCATCTTGGATATTAAAAACTTTTTGGTATTTATTATTTTGTAAATAATTATTTATTATAAAAATGTGAATTTATAGGAGATTTCAATATGAATGATTCCATGTTTAGATACTATATAAAACTACTTTGGATAGAATACATTACACATATGCAGATATATTAGCCATTGGTCCTTACAATATTGTCTGTATGTTAAGAGTAGAAACATATCAATACTATTATTTGCGAAGTGATTTTTGGCAACGGAACTCTCACGTTAAAAGTTAAAGTGATTAATATTGTTTGTACTCTTAATAAATAATTAAAATTTAATAATATAATAATATAATGAATCAAACTTAAAAAAAACTTATGAATCCTCCTATATATTAATTGAGAAGTCACTTTAGTGACTTCTGCTGACGTGTCACTCATACAAGAATCTTGAAAAAAAATCTTATAATTTTATTAGTCAATGATTTTTAGTTTTTATTTATATTAATCAAATCTAAAAAAGGTAATTCTGGAACAAATTAAAGTTAGTTGCCAAAGAATTTGTATAATCTTATGCATAATCATTTATAGGATCTAATGGTAGCAATTATGGAAATTCTATATAATACTTCATAATTTATTTATTTTCACTAATTGTCTATTTATAAATTATATGAAGTGTATTGTTAAAAAGTATTTAATTAAAATATACTAGCTTAATTTTTCTATTAAGAAAAGTCGTAAAAAGCTTTATTTTCCTATATAAGTCATAATATACATATATAAAACATACAATTTGAATAAAAACATATTATAATAACAATTAATGCATCATATAACGAGTTTATAAATTATTTACATTAGTTTAAAATCATTTGTGGTGATTAATGTATTTTGTAAAAAAAAAAGTTAAAGTCATTTATATTGATTCATTTATAATGGTTTATAAAAGATACATAATAGTTTATAATTATATAAATATTAGGTAATCATTTTAAGGTTTTCAAAACATCAATAATGATTTTTGTATCATTAATAAAAGTTTACAAATCAATATAGAAATATCTATAAAAATGTTACAAAGATATATTTATAAATTCTATGAAGTGTATTTTTATAAAGTAGTTAATCAAACTAATATACTAGTTTTGTTTTTCTATTATGAACAGTCGTAAGAAGCTTTATTTTCCTATATAAGTCATAATATACATATATAAAAATATAATTTTAATAAAAACATATTATAATAACTATTAATGCATCATATAACGAGTTTATAAATTATTTAAATTAGTTTAAAATCATCTGTGGTGATTAATATATTTTGTAAAAAAATTTAAAGTCATTTATATATTGATTTATTTCTAATTGTTTATAAAAGATATATATAATAGTCTATAATTATATAAATATTGATAATCATTTTAAGGTTTTAAATCATCAATAATGATTATTGTATTATTAATAAGACTTTACAAATCAATATATAAAGATCTATACAAAAATATTATAAAGGTTAATAAAACCATTTATAAGGAAGAATTTCTCATCATGTATGTTTATAAAATATTTATGAAGGTTAAAACGTTTGTAAATAATTTAACATTAAAAGTCATCGATAAGTATTTCGAAATTTTTTTATAAAATTATTAAATCATTTTTAAGTTTATAAATTATTTATCATAGATAAAATTATTCTCTTGAGTTATAAAACCATTTATTAGGATTTATGAAACTATTTATAAGAATTTTAAAAGTATTAATAAATTAAATGTTTATTACAAAATTTATATATCAAAAATTCACATTGAGTTTTAAAATATTAAAATATATTATTGCAGATCAAAATATAGAATATTATATTAGACTAGAATTTTAAAATTATTTGTACCCACAAATTTGCGGGCAACCTATCTAGTTATCTTTAAACAATTAAAAAAAAAAGAAACTAATTTGGTATACTATTATTATAAATAATATAATAGCATAGATTAGGTTACATATGTTATTATCGTACAATATGTATTTATCCTTTTAGTTAATGTTCTTATTAATGGAAAATCGAAATATTAGACTTATTCATTGATACACTAAAAATGAACATTTGCTACTGACAAGTTTAACAATTGTAATTGTAATATTTGAGGTTCAATCCAGAAGACCAGTTTACATTTTACTCTTATGAGTTTAATATTAAGTTAAGAACAATGGGAGGTTTGATTTTCAATAGTGACGTAGGAAACAAGTAACCAGAAGTTGTATCTTATATATTAAAACAGAAGTCACAACTTTAGATTCATGTGTAATTTTTTAGAAAATGGACCTAGTGGACTGTCCCTTAGAAAATTACTCAAATAAAATTGTCTT
Organism: Brassica nigra; assembly: GCA_016432835.1. Lineage (NCBI taxonomy): Eukaryota > Viridiplantae > Streptophyta > Magnoliopsida > Brassicales > Brassicaceae > Brassica > Brassica nigra. The sequence goes on along the minus strand of CM028245.1, from coordinate 8,680,790 downwards.
TATTTTATATGCATGTATACAATCATTAGATTAACCCTATTAATTAAATGTATTCTTTAAATAAGATTCTCTGGAAATTGTGCCGTTGTCGTTGAGATACAATTTAACTAAGAAGGAAGAGCAACCATCGGGTGAAGATCGACGTCAGATTCCCTAACTGACGATTCCACCGTCGGACTTTTCATCTGCTCCATGTTATTTTGATCTAACTTGGAGTTGGAGTCAGGGTTTTGAATCTGGATATGGGTAGATCCACTGTTTACGTTTTTATTAATGAGGCTTCATAAAGTTTTGGTTTTTGGTCAAGTTTGTATTTGCTTCATTATGAATGGTGAGGATGCTATTCTTAATTGCTGTTGAAACTCCAACAATTACAAAGTTAATTTATTGCAGATAGTCAAGTTGTATTGCAACAGGAAAGTGTGAGGATGCTATTATAGGAGTTTCTCTGTTTTCATACTCACTATATATGCTAATATGTATATTTGTGTTTTCATGCTTGATCTTTGTCTACCAGTTTGATTATCCCAAGAGTTTGGAGATAGAGGAGAAAATAAACTAAATCTACCATTGGTGCTTTTTTCTCCTATCGACACACGATGCGGGTCTAATATTTATAGCAGTGGAGTAGTACTCTAGGAGCTTGCAATTATCATAAATGGGTCAAGCCCAAGTTCATTGAAGCCCACTGTCTACAAGAACAATTCTACATATGGCTACTGTCTTAAACTGGGAGATAAAACAAATGGATGTTAAAAACGCTTTCTTACATGGTGATTTGCAAGAAACTGTGTACATGAAGCAACCTGCTGGATTCGTTGATCAAGAGCATCCCCAACATGTCTGGCGTTTGAATAAAGCGATCTACGGTCTTAAGCAGGCACCTCGAGCTTGGTTTGACAAGTTTAGCTCTTTCCTGATTGATTTCGGCTTCTGTTGCTCCAAGTCTGATCCATCATTGTTCCTCTACAAAACAGACAAAGACATCATCATACTGTTACTGTATGTAGACGACATGGTGATCACAGGAAATAACTCTGAAAGTCTTGCTCGTCTACTCAAACAGCTCAATAGCGAGTTCAGGATGACAGATATGGGAAAGCTACATTATTTCTTGGGTATACAAGTTCAGACTCATGCAAATGGACTCTTCCTGTGTCAGCAAAAGTATGCAGAAGACTTACTTGCTATTGCAGGAATGACGAATTGTGAGCCAATGCCTACGCCTTTGCCTCAGCAACTGAACTGAGTCGAAGATAAGTCAGAGCTATTCTCTCATCCCACATACTTCAGAAGTCTTGCCGGGAAGCTTCAGTACCTGACTTTGACGCGTCCTGACCTTCAGTTTGCGGTGATCTATGTTTGCCAGAAGATGCACTCCCCAACTGTATCTGATTTTCGCCTGCTCAAACGAATTATCAGATATGTTAAAGGCACACTCACCATGGGAATATCTCTACATAAAGACACTGACTTCACTCTCACTGCCTACAGTGATAGCGACTGGGCAGGATGTAGTTCTACAAGAAGGTCTACTGGTGGTTATAGTACCTTCCTCGGAAAGAATCTTATTTCATGGTCAAGTCGGAAACAACCTACAGTATCTCGAAGCTCTACAGAAGCTGAATACAGAACTCTATCGGAGACAGCATCAGAGATTACCTGGCTGTGCTCTATTTTCCGTGAGCTTGGGTTGCCTCTTCTGACTACTCCGTTGCTGCTTTGTGACAATCTCTCTGCGGTGCTTCTCTCAGCTAATCCATCCTTTCATTCGCGGACCAAACACTTTGCGCTGGATTACCACTACGTCAGGGAACGAGTAGCTCTTGGTGCTCTAGAGGTGAAGCACATCTCAAACCAGCATCAGATCGCCGATATCTTCACCAAATCTCTTCCCCATGCGGCATTTTCAGCTCTTCGAGGCAAACTTGGTGTCGATACAATCGGTGCACCAAGTTTGATGAGGCCTATTATCATAAATGGGTCAAGCCCAAGTTCATTGAAGCCCACTACTGGTTCTGGACAACAGCCCAAGAAACATAACGACGTCGTGACACAGCAACGGTCTTCTTCCTGCATCAAAAACAAAACAGAGCAAGATGTTAAACCACTTTACGGAAAGCAAAGGACGAAGACCAATACAGCTGGTCACACACAGGCTGTCACAACGCAGAACCGTTACATGGCACTAGAAGACGAGAAGGACTAGAGCCAAAACCCTAGATTTTCTTACCTATAAATGTATTGAACATGATGTAAGCAATACTCAAGCGAGAAATAATAAGAAGAAAGTTCAGAAACTTATCTTTTACTCTCACGCGTTCATGGTATCAGAGCACACAGTGCCACCATGGATCTTGAGCCCTATAATCCTCCATCTCTAAATATCATTCACTGTGTCACAGTAAAGCTCAATGAGCAAAATTTTTTCTTCTGGAAACGTCAGTTTCAGTCTTTTCTCAGTGGGCAACAGCTATTTGGTTTCGTAACTGGTTCCATTCGTCAGCCAGTTGCTCAAATCATGGCGCCCACACTACATGGAGCTACGACGCCGGTTCCAAACCCTGATCACGAACTTTGGTTCCAAACAGATCAGGTGGTTCAAGCATGGCTCCTCGGCTCTATCACAGATCCGCTTCAATCCCTGGTGGTGAACTGCTCGACAGCACACGAAATCTGGTCCACACTGGAGACTCACTTCAACAGACCTTCTAACTCTAGTCTGTTCAAACTGCAACATAAGATGCAAACGTTATCAAAAGGCGACAAGAAGATGTTTGATTTTCTACAAGAAGTCAAGAATCTCAGCGACCAGCTTGCCTCTATCGGTTCTCTTATGACTGAAGCCATGAAGATCTTCTCTGCGCTTCGTGGCTTGGGACGTGACTACGAACCTATCAAGACCGCTATCGAGGGTTCTATTGATAATATTCCCCCTCCGTTGTTTGAGTCTATCATCCCTCGCTTGGTTGCGTTTGATGACAGGCTTCAAGGCTACAACAGTGGTCAAGAAGTGACTCCGCATCTTGCTTTCACGTCTGTTCGTACAAATCAACAAGGAAACTACTACTCCTCTAGAGGACGTGGGGGTCGAAGAGGACGTGGGGGTCGAAGAGGACGTGGTCGAGGTTCTTACAGCACAAGAGGACGTGGCTTCACTCAACAGATCTCATCTTCGATGGAGGGTGACGCGCGTCCTACTTGTCAAATATGTGGCAAGTTTGGACATCATGCCTTAAAATGCCATCATCGCTTCGACAGCAGCTATCAACTTGAGGAGTTTCCACAAGCTCTTGAGGCTATGCGCATCACTGATGTATCTGATGAATCCGGTTCCGAATGGTATCCTGACTCTGCTGCGTCTGCACATTTGACTAGCTCCACGAGAAACCTGCACCAGTCACAGCCATATCATGGTTCAGACACAGTTATGATTGGTGACGGAAGCTATTTACCAATTACTCACGCCGGATCAACAGTCATTGCTTCTTCCTCAGGTAACCTTCCTCTCAAAGATGTCATAGTGTGTCCTCAGATTACGAAATCTCTCTTATCTGTGTCAAAGGTCACAAATGATTATCTGTGTTCTGTTAAGTTTGATAATGTTGGGGTTTCTATAAAGGACAAGAATACAAAGAAGGTACTCACCAGGGGAAGAAAGGATAATGGTCTCTACAAGGTTGAGAACAAGCCTGCAATAAAAGCTCTGTTTTCCTCTAGACAGCATTCTGCTTCAGATGATGTTTGGCATAGGAGACTTGGGCATCCTCACCAGCAAGTTCTTCAACACCTGTCTTCAAGTAGTCTTATCAAAATAAGTTCGATCTCCAAGAAGATATGTTCATCATGCCAACTTGGAAAGAGCAGTAGCTTACCGTTTCAGTCTTCTAGTTATGTTGCGTCTCGGCCTTTGGAGAAGATTCACTGTGATCTCTGGGGGCCTGCACCAACAATTTCTGTTCAACGTTTCAGATTTTATGTAATCTTTATTGACCATTGGTCACGGTTTTGTTGGATCTATCCTATGAAATACAAATCAGATTTATATTCCATCTTTTGCAAGTTTCAAGCGCTAGTTGAGAATCAAATAAAATGCAGAATTGGTACCTTTCAATGTGACGGTGGAGGAGAGTTTACCAGTTCTGCATTCATCATTCACTTGCAAAAGGATGGGATCAAACAACAACTCTCGTGTCCCCATACACCCCAACAGAACGGCTTGGCTGAGAGGAAGCATCGTCACATCATTGAGCTTGGTCTGTCCATGATGTATGATAGCAAGATGCCTCTGAAGTATTGGGTTGAAGCATTTTTCACTGCTACTTTTCTGAGAAATCTCCTTCCCACAAGCAGCCTGCCGAATCATCAAACCCCATATCAGAAGCTGTTTGGAAAACCAGTAAACTACTGTTTTCTAAGGACGTTTGGGTGTGCTTTCTATCCATCACTACGGGCCTATGCTAGCAATAAGTTTGATCCTAGATCACTGAAGTGTGTGTTTCTAGGCTACAACGACAAGTACAAAGGATACAGATGCATGTACCCGCCTACTGGTCGTGTCTATATCACAAGACATGTTGTCTTCGAGGAATCCAACTTTCCATTTGAAAATGTCTACAAACAAAGTCATCCATCAGTCTTAACACCTCTACTCAAAGCCTGGCAGATGAGCTTTGTTTCACCTGATGCTTCAACAACTGAAAAAGAAGGCAGTGATTATGTACCTGCTCATGTTGTTCATCAAGGAGTGGTTCCTCTGTTTTCAACAGTAGATTTTCCACCGTTGCAGCCAGTTCAACAGCCTGCTGTTTCTTCAAGTCCAGCCGTGTCTTCTAGCTCACCACCAGCTTCTTCAAGTCCTGCTCCTGCTCCAGATCCTGTCATTCAACACCATCCAATGGTCACAAGATCAAAAGTAGGAACAGTCAAGCCTAATCCTAGATATGCTTTGCTCACACAGAAGGTATCTATTCCTGAGCCAAGAACTATTGCGGAGGCTCTAAAACATACTGGATGGAGAAATGCCATGGGTGATGAGTTTGATTCGTGTAAAGAAACCAATACCTTTACCTTGGTTCCGAGAACAGAAGACATGCACGTATTGGGGAATCGCTGGATTCATCGAGTGAAGCTGAATGCAGATGGTAGTTTCAAGAAGCTTCGGTCTAGGCTGGTTGCCAAAGGAAATGAGCAGGAAGAGGGAGTCGAATATCTTGAAACCTACAGTTCAGTGGTCAGAATGGCGTCAGTAAGAACAATTCTACATATGGCTACTGTCTTAAACTGGGAGATAAAACAAATGGATGTTAAAAACGCTTTCTTACATGGTGATTTGCAAGAAACTGTGTACATGAAGCAACCTGCTGGATTCGTTGATCAAGAGCATCCCCAACATGTCTGGCGTTTGAATAAAGCGAGGTCTTAAGCAGGCACCTCGAGCTTGGTTTGACAAGTTTAGCTCTTTCCTGATTGACTTCGGCTTCTGTTTCTCCAAGTCTGATCCATCATTGTTCCTCTACAAAACAGACAAAGACATCATCATACTGTTACTGTATGTAGACGACATGGTGATCACAGGAAATAACTCTGAGAGTCTTGCTCGTCTACTCAAACAGCTCAATAGCGAGTTCAGAATGACATATATGGGAAAGCTACATTATTTCTTGGGTATACAAGTTCAGACTCATGCAAATGGACTCTTCCTGTGTCAGCAAAAGTACGCAGAAGACTTACTTGCTATTGCAGGAATGACGAATTGTGAGCCAATGCCTACGCGTTTGCCTCAGCAACTGAACAGAGTCGAAAATAAGTCAGAGCTATTCTTTCATCCCACATACTTCAGAAGCCTTGCAGGGAAGCTTCAGTACCTGACTTTGACGCGTCCTGACATTCAATTTGCGGTGAACTATGTTTGCCAGAAGATGCACTCTCCAACTATATCTGATTTTCGCCTGCTCAAACGAATAATCAGATATGTTAAAGGCACACTCACCATGGGAATATCTCTACATAAAGACACCGACTTCACTCTTACTGCCTACAGTGATAGCGACTGGGCAGGATGTAGTTCTACAAGAAGGTCTACCGGTGGTTATAGTACCTTCCTCGGAAAGAATCTTATTTCATGGTCAAGTCGGAAACAACCTACAGTATCTCGAAGCTCTACGGAAGCTGAATACAGAACCCTATCGGAGACAGCATCAGAGATTACCTGGCTGTGGTCTATCTTCTGTGAGCTTGGGTTGCCTCTTCTGACTACTCCGTTGCTACTTTGTGACAATCTCTCTGCGGTGCTTTTCTCAGCTAATCCATCCTTTCATTCGCGGACCAAACACTTCGCGCTGGATTACCACTACGTCAGGGAACGAGTAGCTCTTGGTGCTCTAGAGGTGAAGCACATCTCAAACCAGCATCAGATCGCCGATATCTTCACCAAATCTCTTCCCCATGCGGCATTTTCAGCTCTTCGAGGCAAACTTGGTGTCGATACAATCGGTGCACCAAGTTTGAGGGGGCCTATTATCATAAATGGGTCAAGCCCAAGTTCATTGAAGCCCACTACTGGTTCTGGACAACAGCCCAAGAAACATAACGACGTCGTGACACAGCAACGGTCTTCTTCCTGCATCAAAAACAAAACAGAGCAAGATGTTAAACCACTTTACGGAAAGCAAAGGACGAAGACCAATACAGCTGGTCACACACAGGCTGTCACAACGCAGAACCGTTACATGGCGCTAGAAGACGAGAAGGACTAGAACCAAAACCCTAGATTTTCTTACCTATAAATGTATTGAACATGATGTAAGCAATACTCAAGCGAGAAATAATAAGAAGAAAGTTCAGAAACTTATCTTTTACTCTCACGCGTTCACTTGCCACTGGGAAATCCAATGAGAAACTCTTAACTCTAGATCCATTGTTCTTTATGTCATCTACTTCAAACCATTTACTCTTCTATCTCTTTATGTAACTTTTCATCCAAATGCTGGATGGACTGCTCAAACCTATCAGAAAGGAAGATTATAAGTTAGCTTTAGATTGGTAAAAACTGATATTGTGGCTGCAAGTATTAAGAAGGCACCAGTTAGTGGTGGTTGTAGAATCATAGGCAAATGTGTGTGCCAAGAAGGTATAAAAATGTCGTATATCCAATTTTATAAGGTTATCAGTGTTCTGTTTTTATCTTCTAATGGTGCCATTTTAGTATTGTTGGTATTGTTGGTAATGTTATTTGAACAATTTACAATATGAATATTCCTAAAAATAAAAAATTATTGGACTCATTTTTAAGTAAGTGAACACATTTGATCGTTATGGATCAGCTAATTAAACTAAAAGGCTAATAACTAAATCTGGAAATATTATTAAATAGATAGGCCCTTTTTATTTTTAGCACCATTATATTTATAATATGATTTAAATATAGCATAATAGTATTTCCTCTTTTATGATTTCTGATTTTAATTAATCAAATATTAGAAGTGTTATAACTAAACAAGATATAAAATAAATTACAAAACATATAACTGAAAGCATATAAAAACCAAAAAAATGAAAAATTTGTTGTTTTTATCAGCGCTCACACACACACACACACATTTGTCAACAAATAATATAATATCAAATAACAAATGATTTATCTAACATACCACTTTAATTTTTGAGCATTAATAACACATTTGTCAACAAATATAATTTTCAAAAAATTAAAACAAACCATAATTATCAAACATAAAAAGTAAAAATAACACCCGCACGGTTGTGCGGATCGAGATCTAATTTAATTTAAACAAAAAGTTAACCTAGGATATTTCATTGGGTGTTGATATAGAGCCAAACAATTATTCAAGCGCAATGAAAATCCTTCTAGAACTCGCATCACTCAGTTAATTAGGACGGTCCACTGTCACTGTTTTTTCGCAACGAAGCTCTCACGTTGAAAGTTAGACTGGTTAAAGTTTATGATAGCCTTAATGAATTATTATATAGTTAATTTAATTAATCATTCATTATTATAATAAAATAGACAAAATCATATTAAAGAAAATACTATCAAATAAAAAGAAAATCGTTAGTTTTGATAATCCCATATTAAAAAATGGATAAGTACAAAAGAAGACAAATAAATTAGTATATGCATGCGACTCTACTTTACATAATAGAAAACAAACATCAGCTAGAGTTTATCAATATGTATATCGTTATGGTTATTGAAAACATATCAATAGAGAATGGAACCTCAATTTGGCAATATACTGTGATTTCCATGCCTTTATTGAGCCAAGCAAGTTTGTAGGGAGAAGGATGCATGATTGATTTCAGATCCAGCTTTTTGACTGCCAATGCGGAGATCACATTAGCGCAGCTGCCTGAATCAATTACCAGTTTGCAGATCTTGCCATTAATTGTGCATGTAGAACAAAACAAAGTTGAACGGAGCCAAAACTCTTGTGTAGAACGAGGCAAGAGACAATTTCGCCGAAGAACCAACGTGTGAGCTCCTGTATCACCGGCGATGAGTTCCGTATCTGCATCCTGTGGGGAGTCAAAATCAGAAGTTTCATATTTAGGTTCGTCGTCAAGATTGATATATTGATTCAGTAGGCCACTGCGATTTTGCTGAGGGCTTGCCGTCTGTAGATGACTGTGTTCCCCACAAGTGTAACATCGTAGGGCGCCTATGCGTGTTGGTCGTGATTGCGCAATAGAATCAGCTGCTGCAGATGTTGTAGGTCGAGTTGGCGTTCCACGAGCTTGGGAAGTGTCGGAGCTAGTCGTGGCACTTGTATCGGCGGTGTGAGATGCGGCTATGTTCCGTGTGGTTCCTGTGTTCCGGTACTGAATCTATATTGCCAAGGCGCGTTGGTGAGCTTCAGAAACTGTAAGGGGATTAAATTGTTGCAGCGCCACTTGAATCTGATAGCGAAAGCCGCCTATGAAACGAAAGACAAGTTGTTTCTCAGTCTTAATAAGCGCTGTCCGAGCCACCATATTGAAGAAATCAGACGCATAGTTTATTATAAAGTGTGCACTCGTAGTTGTAAGGAAGAAAAGCTCTACGCATATGTTTCTTCAAACGTTGCCAAGTATTGATGCATTGTTTACCAGCACGTCGTCGAGATTCTTTGATCTGTTGCCACCACGCCATAGCTCTGTTCTTGAAACGTGATGCGATCAAAGGAACACATTGATCTTCTGGAATTCTTTTGAATTCTAGAATCTCCTCAATGGTACTCAGCCAATCTAAGAATTCCTTGGTACTAAGATTTCCCGAGAATTCAGGAATCTCAACCCGGAATTCCATCGTCTATCTTCAGCCTGAATTTCTCGTCGATTGAGTTGATGATCAGCTGGAGCGGCGACGTTAACCTGGTTACGGAGATGTCGAGGGTTTCCAAATAAGTTTTCGGCCAATTCTTCATCAGAATTGTCTTCGTGTTGATGATGATGGGCAGCGTAATTATCTGGTTGTTGCTTCTGTGCATTTTGCTGGCGTTGCAGAACCGTTGTAAGGGCTGCTTCGACGGCTTGCACCAGAGTTTCATGAAGGTTTGCAGTAAAGGTCTCTAGCGTATTGCGGAATTCTTCTTGCCGGTCTTCAGGAATTTGTTTTCGTGGAGGCATGATGAAGGTGAAGAATCGTAGTAAGATGAAGCGGAAGTAACAAAGATTGCTGGTCTTGATTAAGGAATCAAAAACTGAAAGTCTCTGATACCAACTGATGTAGTTGCAACTACGTATAACACAAGTAATCTATTGATTCTGAGAATACCTAGATTAGTTGTCTTCTTAATGACTCTATGTAATATTCCTTTACTGACAATGCTTTGGTGTTTTGCTTTGCTATATAATATGTCGAAAGCATAGGTCTGTGAGGTATGACTTTGCTTAATAATATTTTTGAGCTTTTTATAAACTCAAACCCTTGTTCTCGGATAAAGCATCGACTCTCAACGATCTCAAGAAGACAACTAATCTAGGTATTCTCTGAGTCATTAAGGTAAATATCCCTAAAAAGACTTATATTAGTAAAGTACCCATAGTAGAAAAAAAACCAGCCCAGATCATGCACTTTAAGCTTTGTTAGGACGAAAATACCCCTTCTGGCTGACAGCACAATCTGACGCAGCAGGTGAACAAAAAAGTGTGTCAGATCGTACAAACTGTTAGAGGTGATAGGTCTGCATGTTAGGAACTTCTCTATCACACGTAATGCATGTATGAGATTTTCTAGCCATACATTTTTTTTTGTTCTCATCCACTCATTTAACTCATCGAAACAATATAAGAAGAAACCTAGACTAGTTTGAAAGTAAATGTAGTACAAAAATGGCAAATCGATATATATTAGTTAGAGAAAATTGCCAATTGTGACTCAAAACATGATTTCAAATACAATAGTAAACCCAAACTTGAATCAATAGCAAAAGTAACCTAAAAGGGTATTGAAATTACAACTAACCCCTTGTGAACAAACAAAAAAACCGAATATTTGTTCGCTTCTACCCGTAAATTAGATGCAATGCAGACGACTTTAAACTAAGTCGTCCAGACGACTTAAAACTAAGTCGTCTGGCTCTGTTGAGCTTAAAAATAATTTATAAATTAAAAAAAAAATGTTTGGACAAGTGAAAAAAAAAATCATGTAATTATTAACAGTTTTAAATGATGTAAATTAACATATAATAAAATGAATAGTTTTCAACATAGATGAGTGAAAGTAGTTAATCATGATATTCTTTGGTTTTGAGGGTTTGAAAACATATGTTGTAGTATTGTATGTATTCTTAGGGTTAGATTTTGGAAAGCTTGGATTTTTCTAAAATATATATTTTTACTTATATGTCTTTATTTCGTGTATAGTTAACACTTTTTAAGTTTAATTTGATTTTTTAAAGTGTCTTGTTAGTTAATTAAGTTTAGGGGTTATGTTTAGGGAAAAGACGACTTAACTATAAGTTAGATCGTTGAATAATTAATGTAGGCGACTTACATTTAAGTCGTCCAAACCGCAGAACCTATAATTTAACAAAGTAATTTAAGCCTAACGAATAATTTACGGACATATAAATACATTTTTCCCTTTTCACAAATTTTGGAAACCCTAGCCGTTTCTCTCCTTAGCGACAAAGGCGAAATCCATCTTCTCGATTCTTTCCTTCTTCTTTTCGTCGATATTTGCAGATCTGTAACCGCTGGTGTCGTTATCTTCTCCTACCGTAAGTCATTCATCCATCCATCTTGTAATAAGAGTCCTTAGAAGACTTACTGGAAGTCGTGGCGACTTAAGACTTCTTGGAAGTCGTCTTGGAAGTCGTCTGCGAGTCTTCTCACTATATTTTACATGCAGTATTTGTATTTAGAATAGTTTGCTTGTTCGATGCTTGTATTTGATTGTATTTGATTGTTTTGCAAGGAAAAATGGATTTACCAGAACTCCGGGAGGATATATCGTTTGGGAAAGAACCCACTGCAATGAAGAGCATTTATCATCTGATAACTTCGAAGTTGTTTGCTGCTCTAAGTGAAGGTCTAAGAGCTGCGAATCTGAGGAGCTGAAGGAGTCGAAGTTGGGAGTGTTCATCAAGTTCAAGGAGCTGAATTTTAATTGGGCTTCAAGGCTGGTGCATTATATACTCGGTTTCCAGCTTAAGATCAAGAAGAAATATGAGCTCTGGTCTCGTTGGTGTAGAACCGATGAGGTTTTCACTGATAGAGTTTGAACACCTCACTGGTCTGAACTGCTTGGACATGAAGGACCTCGAAAATCCAAGGTGTGAGGTTCTGAAGGAGATGGCTGCTTTGGGACAAGATGGGTGTTGATATCGAGGCTGGGCCAAATGTTGATCAGATAATAGGAGCATTTAAGAGATGCCAAGAGTGGTGTGGGAAGATGCATACGGCTCGGATACCTTGCTATCTTAGCGGATTCATTGAAGGAGAAAGTTCTCAACCCTATACGTGCTAGTCTTGCAAAGCTAGTGATGGATTTAGAAAAATTTGAGAATTATCCTTGGGGAGAGTGGCGTTGAGGTGCTGATAGCTTCGTGAAGGCAGCAAATTTGGAAGCAAATTCATACACGTTGATGGCTTTATTCAAGTTCTTGGTGTGGGTGTACAACTTCCTGCCAGATTTAGGTGCAAATTTTGGGAATCCCCAACCAAACAGGCCGACTCCACCGTTGCTGGCTTACAAGGGTGGCAAAGGGCCGATGTTTTAAAGAGGCCATCTTGAGGAAGGTATATAAACTTCAGTCCACTAAAACTTAGCGACTTAAATTTAAGTCGGCTGGAAAGTCGTCAGAAAATGCTTACTTTAATTTAAATCGGTTATCCAGAAAATGCTTCAGGCGACTTTAATTTAAGTCGGCTGGAAAGTCGTCAGAAAATCACAGACAACTAAAATTTAAATCGTCGGAAAAGTCGATGCGTGAAGTCTTTTCTAGGCGACTTTTGACGACTTAAATTTAAGTCGTCTGTGAAGCATTTTCGGGCGACTTTCCACCGACTTAAATTAAAGTCGCGTGAAGTAGTAGGGACTGAAGTTTATGCATTTTGCGACTAAGGTGATCAACTTTATTGAGAAGGACTTTGGTGAAATGTTTCCACGTTGGGAGTTTGATCACGAGGACTTCGGCGCGGATAACATAATCAAAGTTATGTTTAATCGAATCCTAAATGGAAGTGGACCATGGATTGCTGGGAAGTCAATCAGATGAATGAAGTGATTGCAGCGGAGACTTTGAGTGGTTTGAAGGAAGATAGTGGAAGGCCTCGGAAAAAAGCTTGTAAAGGGGGTCTCAAGGAGGCTTGCAAGGAGGCTCTGTAGAGGCACCTAAAGATGAGACTGAAAAAAGCTGTTCTGGATGTGCCTTAAGGAGATTAAGTTGCTGAGTGATAGGTTGGAAGCTGTAGAAGATGGTTGGAATCACCAAAACCGAACTTCTGGCTGCGAAACCACCTTTGCACGAACAAGGGGTTAGTACCATAACCTCTTCCAAAATCACAGAGCGAGAGTCACTAGGCAAAGTGATATGAATAAGAACTGATGTGCTTTGTTTGTTGTGTGTGCTTGGTTGAACCTTTGTTGATTTGTTTCTTTTTATGTATGTATGGATTTTGTTTGATTTGTTTGATTTGTTTGATTTGTATGTATGGATTTGGTCAATGATTTTTAAACCCGTCTTGTACATCAAATTTCAGAGTGAAAGTGTGAATGGAGCGAGCGAGTCAACCCGTCTTGAGGCTCCAGCTCCACAAGTATCGCGATTCCACAGCTGCATGATTCTCCAGCAGCGAGTGAACTTAAGCGTTCTTGTATTGGACAAGCGAGTACCCAGCTTCAGACATAAGGCAGAATCTCGGAAGGAGACAAAGAAGGATAAAATGATTGCAGGTCCATGAAAAGATTGACCGAGAGAGAAACTTGCTCCTTCACAGCAAACTCCTTTTAAGGAAACAGCACTGTCAAACATATCATTGAAACAAAAGGTTGGACAAGCATATGATCCTTTTGCCTTAACAAGAAGATGTCGGAGGTGCTCACAGCCTGGTTGAAACTTGATCCGTAAGTGAGAAAATGTCCCATAATAGCTTGCTTTGTGCTATAAAATGATTGCGCTTATCTACATTATGTGTGTGCAGTTATTTCAAAACACGTTTGGATAAGAAACCACGTCTATGTCCAAGTCGGTTCTATTCCACACTCCGAACCTCCTTAGCATGGCTGGACGACGAGTAAGTTTTCTGCTATTTACTTTAGAGAGCTAATGGACAACTTAGGCGACTTAATTATAAGTCGTCTGTTAGGTCATCTATCTGAGCGACCTAACAGGCGACTTATGTTTTAGTCGTCTTTAAGTCATCTGTTTAGATGACCTAACGACGACTTAATTATAAGTCGTCTATAAGTCATCTGTTTAGATGACCTAACAGACGACTTAATGATAAGTCGTCCATAGGTCATCTACCTAATGACGACTTATCTTTAACTCGTCCGTAATGTCTTCTATCACTGACTTGTCTTGTTTTATATGCAGCATATGGATGCTTTTATTTATTCTTGAGGCAGCGGTACCAAAAAATCCATCGCATTTCAGGAGCGACGAATGTGCTTTCTTGACCATACTTTTGCTCAGCATTGGACGTACAAGTACCGAATTTAAGGCAGGCAAGCCCAATGTCAATGGTTTAGGAAGAAAGCTTCCTGGTGGGCGTTGGATTATTATGGAGGCAACTTACCATCATGGTGCAAATCTGGGAAGGTTTGGGGACTGATGTGGATGATATTTATCGCCACTCAACTACAAAACAACCATTGGGTTGCTATGTGGATATCGATCCCAAAGAGGCACATAGTCGTGTGGGACAGCATTGTCGGACATATCGAGAGATCGAGAACTTCGAAGTGTTAGTGGAGCCTTTTGTCAACATGATCCCTTACCTGCTTGTTAAGTACGCTGCCTCGGATGAAGAACGTTTCAAGTTGTCTCTGGAGCCATACACATATGAGAGTCCAACCGTTGGAGTACCTCAGTGCGAGGTGGTGATTGTGGTTTGTTCACTCTCAAGTACATTGAATGTCATGCTCTTGGGTTTCAATTTCGTCCAGATTTGTTGTGTCATAAGAACTCAAAGGCGATCAGGGAGAAGATGGCGGTGGAGATATCTAAGGAGCTTCTAATTTCCATTCTGAGAACGAAGACATTTTCCACCTTTGATGATGATGTACTTGACTCAGGATAGAATGTAGTATTTTTGTATAAGGAAACGTAACAGGGTCAGGATAGGAGGTAGTATTTTTTGTAACCTATCCTCTACCAAACAATTATGCTTTTGTATAAAGCGTAACTTGCCTTTTCATGCTTGTCCTTTTCATACCATACTATCTGGACTTCGGGCGACTTAACGAGAAGGTCGTCGGACTTCGGGCGACTTAACGAAGGTCGTGCGGACTTGGGACGACTTATAGTTTTGAGTCTTCTTAAAGAAAAACTCGGCGACTAAATGGGCGACCGGGCGACTTAAATGAAGGTCGTGCGGAAGTCTAAACATGGGCGACTTAAAACAGTTACCAATGTTAGCACCTCTTTCTTAACCAATCACATTTAATTGCACCACACGCGAAGAGTTGCCTTCGTTGGAAACTGATCTCAGCGTAAGGTCGCAATCATTCTCGACAACTTCTTGGGGCGGTTGCGATACTATCTATAAATAACCATCAACCCTCGCCTCAATACAGTAAGGAAGACTAAAGGCTGAAGAAGAAGAAGAAGAAATTCCTCTCAAACTCGAAGTAAGAAATCTCGACTATTATCGACTTTAGTTATCATCATTACGCCATACTTGTTCTGATGTGATTTATGCTGCTAGGTTTAAAATGTCTGGATCGATCGACCTCAAGAGGAAGCGTCCGATGGAGGAAGACTACGGCAAAACCCGGAAGAGGTTACGCTCAAGGAGAGGCTGCTGCAGCGAACGGGGCGATCCTCCGCTTGGTTAGGGATGAGCAAACGCGGCGGCCAAAAGAACTCTGCGAAGTCGAGCGCAACTCTCTCTCGATCAGATCGCTTTGCTCGAGGAGATGCTCCACAAGGGGACCAGTTTGACATCCGGCGGAGAAAACCAGACTCAAAGCCGAACTCGGGCGTGCGAAAGAGGAGGTGAAGGCTATCAAGGTCCCTTTCGTTGATTGGGAGAAGCTTGGCGAGGGCTGGTTTTGGTCTCAGCCTTGGCGGCCTTCTCAAATAAAATATAATTTTAATTATGTTATTTGTAATTTTTTTTTTAAATTTGAACAATGAATTTCTGGTTTTAAAAAATAATTTTAATAATGTTATTCCTATGTCTAACTACTAGCTGAAGACTTAAGGGTCTGAATGGAGTTCTGACGATTTAACGAAGGTCGTCTGGACTTACGGACGACTTAACGAAGGTCGTCTGAGAGCGACTTTATACTAAGTCGTCGTTTACATCTTGACAAAATAATTTATAAATTAAAAAAAATGTTTGGACAAGTGAAAAATAAAATAAAAATCATGTAACTTGAAGACTTAGAAGGTCGCGGACTTAGACGACTTAACAAAAGGTCGTCGGACTTGACGACTTAACAAAAGTCGTCGGACTTGGCGACTTAAAATAAATCGTCAGTTCGTGCAGCTTAAAATAATTTATAAATTAAAAAAAATGTTTGGACAAGTGAAAAATAAAATAAAAATCATGTAACTTGAAGACTTAACAGAAGGTCGTTTGGACTTACGGGCGACTTAACAAAAGGTCGTCGGACTTACGGACGACTTAAAATAAGTCGTGTTACGTGCACTTAAAATAATTTATAAATTAAAAAAATGTTTGGACAAGTGAAAATAAAAATCATGTAACTTGAAGACTTAGGAAGGTCGTTTGGACTTACGGGCGACTTAACAAAAGGTCGTCGGACTTACGGGCGACTTAAAATAAGTCGTGCAGTTGTGCTTAAAATAATTTATAAATTAAAAAAAATGTTTGGACAAGTGAAAATAAAAATCATGTAATTATTAATAGATGAGTGAGTGAAAATAAAATCATGTAATAAAATCATGTAAATTAACATATAATAAAATGAATAGTTTTCAACATAGATGAGTGAAAGTAGTTAATCATGATATTCTTTGGTTTTGAGGGTTTGAAAACATATGTTGTAGTATTGTATGTATTCTTAGGGTTAGATTTTGGAAAGCTTGGATTTTTCTAAAATATATATTTTTACTTATATGTCTTTATTTCTGTATAGTTAACACTTTTAAGTTTAATTTGATTTTTAAAGTGTCTAGTTAGTTAATTAAGTTTAGGGGTTATGTTTAGGGGTTATGTTTTTAAAGTGTCTAGTTTTAATGTAGGCGACTTACATTTAAGTCGTCCAAACCGTACCGAACCTCGAAATTTACAATGTCCTTTTAACCTAACGGATTATTTACGGTTATATATAATGTATATTTTTTTTACTCAGTTTTGGCGAATTCAGAAAAACCAACCGTCGTTTCTCTCAAAGCGAGTTGAAGGCGATTTCGTCGAGTCTCTCAATCCATCGTTCTCACCGTCGATTCTCTCTAATCCGGCGTTATCACCGTCGTTCTCAACACGCTTCCTTTTTAAGTTGAGAGGAAACCCTAGCCATTCTCAGCCGTCTCGTTGAACTCCGCCGCCGTTAAGTTATATCTCTTCTTGTTTCATTCAGTGCTGCTATAAAATGGTGCAGGGATGACTTATAATTTAGGGTCTGGGCGACTTATAATTTAGGTGTCTGGGCGACTTCTAATTAAGTCGTCGGAAAGTAATCCATCTGGGCGACTTTACGGACGACTTATTATTTCAGATCTGCCAGTTATGCTTTGAGTCGAAGTTCTGGACGTCTGTTTGTCTGTTTGACATTGGTTGTCTTTGATTGTTTTGCAGAAAAAATGGATTTGCAGCGTAGGATACATACACTAGGTGAAGAGCCGAACCAAAAATAGCATTTCGATTCATCCAGCCTCGAAGTTGCATTACGCTCTACGTGAGGCTCTTCATGATGAATCTGAAGAGCTGAAGAGTCGAAGTTGGGAGTTTTCATCAAGTTTGGAGAGCTGCAATTTGAATGGGCTTCAGGCTGGTTCACTTCATGCTCGGTTTCCAGCTGGACATAAAGAAGAAGTATGAGCTTTGGTGTCGTTGGTGAGAACACGTGAGATTTTCACTGTTAGAGTTTGAAAACCTCACTAGGCTAAACTGCAGTACATTGGCGACCTTGAGAGACCTCAATGTGTTGTTACTAATGAGATGACTTCTTTACGGGGTTGTTGGGAGTTCATGTGAAGCTGGGCCAACTACTCGGAGATAATAGAAACACTTGAGAGATCGCGGGGTGGTCTCGGATGATGCGCGGCTCGTACCTTGCCATCTTCACTGGATACATTGAAGGGAGAAAGTTTTCAACCCTACACGGGTTAGTCTGGCAAGGCTAGTGATGGACCTAGAGCGGTTCGAGAATTATCCATGGGGAGAGTCGCGTTTAAGGTGTTGATGGACTCTGTGAAGGGCAGAGATATTTCAGGTTGTTACACAATTAATGGGTTTCGGCAGCTCTCGGTCTGGGTGTACACAGCTCTGCGGAATTGGGTGCTACTTATGGTCACCCTCTCCCAAACAATCCGTCTCCACCGATCTGGCTTTCAAGGGTGGCAAGGGGCCGAGCCTTTAAAGAGGCTATCCTCAGACAGGTATCTACTAATCCACAATCGACTTATAGCGGGCGACTTAATCGCTGGGCGACTTAATAGGCGACTTATAGCGTTCCATACGACTTAATTATAAGTCGTAGAAATAATCCAGCTGGACGACTTAATATCGACTTATAGCGTTCGAGCGACTTATTTTTTTATCTTATCTTATCTTATCTTACTGCGGACTAGGGTGATCAACTTTGTTGAAGGCCACCGTTAAAGAAATGATTCCAAAATGGGAGTCGATGTTGAGGATGTCGCGCGGACAACATTATTAAAGTCATGTTTGTGAAGAGCGTGGAAGTGGACCAAGAATTGCTGGCAAGTCACTGGTACTCAAGTCGAGACAGCCAGCGAGGAAGAAAGATACCGTGAAGGATGAGAGACCAAGACCTCTGAAGAAAGCTAGAATAGAGGCTATTGAAGAGGCACTAAGCGGTGAAGAGGAACCTGCGGAGAGTGATGAGGAACCTGCGAGGCGAGTGAAGAGGAACCTGCGAGGCTCGTTCAAAGTGACTGTTGATGGGTTGACCGAGAGGAAATTGAAGCCATGTTCAAGGTCATCCTTGATTCCATGAGGAAGGGTTTGGGGCGTGCATTGAGAGATCAAGGATCTCGAAAAGTGGAAGCATTGGAGAAGAAGGTTGGTCTCACCACAAAGCGGAAGCGGAAAGGGACACCAGCGGGGACAAAGGCACCGGGGTTAGTAAACAAAGTTGATCACCTTATATTTAAGTCGTCAGAAAGTAATCCAGCTGGGCGACTTAATAGGCGACTTATAAATAAGTCGTGCGGAAAGTTTCAAGCGACTTACTTGTAAGTCGTCTATTAAATCGTCCAGCTGGATTACTTTCTAGGCGACTTATAATTAAATAGTAGAACACTTATAATTTTGTACATTGCAGAGTGAAAGTCTTCCGGATGGTAGTTCCTTGCGGAGGAGAAAGGGACTGGTGTGCATCTGAGATGGTAGTTCCTTGCGGAAGGAGAAAGGGACTGATGTGCCTACTGATGCTCGTACCTTGCGGAGGAGAAAGGGCCTGCTGTGCCTGCAGTTGCTAGTACCTTGCGGAGGAGAAAGGGCCTGCTGTGCCTACAGTTGCTAGTTCCTTGCCCGTGGAGCAAGGGACTGGTGTGCCTGAGATGGTAGTTCCTTGCGGAGGAGAAAGGGACTGATGTGCATACAGATGGTAGTTCCTTGCGAAGGAGAAAGCTAGACCTGAAGAAAGCGAGGGCTGCTATGATCCTTGGCCGTGCAAGAGTGATCGAAGAAGGAAACTTGCTGCTTCACAGCAATCTCCTTATCGCGGGCAACACGGCGGCGGGGCCATCATTCAGCGATATCGAGGCTATCATCCTTTGCACCAAATAACAAGGATAAATTGAAAGAGCTCGCTACTTGGTTGCAAGAGTGTCCGTAAGTGTTTGCTTTTCCCATAATAGCTTGCTTTAGTCTACAAAACTGATCGCTTTTAAACATTTTGTGTTTGCAGTCAATATAGAACACCATACGAAAAACCACAATTGTCGCGCGGTGGTATCGGACCCTCGGAGAGACTTAGAATGGCTGACGGACTGTGTAAGTCTTCTGCTATGACTTAGTTCAATTACTTGTAAGTCGTGCGGACAGTCGTCTGTTAAGTAGATGATCGACGACTTACCTTTAAGTCGTCTGTTAAGTAGATATTTGTCTGACGACTTACCCTTAAGTCGTCGATTAAGTAGATGACTTTCATCACTAACTTACAGTTACTAGCTAAGTCGTCGATATCTTATATGCAGCATATTGATGCTTGGATGAATGTCTGAGGAAGAGGTACGGATAACCCACATCATTTCAGGGCGACAAGTTATGCTTCCTTGATCATCTCTTTGCTCATCATTGGAGTTTTAACTACAAGGAGTTTAAGGATTCGAGCCCGATAGGAATGGTTTAGGAAGAAGACTACCTGGTGGGGCGTTGAATTATTATAATGGCACTATACCATCATTTTGCAGATCAAAGCAGGATTTGGGGCCTTGATATCACAGATGTCATCATGCTGAACTACAACGACAGTCATTGGATTGCTATGTGGATCCAAATCCCTAAGAGGCACATTGTCGTCTTTGACAGCATCTGTACATGTATCTCCCAGAAAAACTTCGATGAGGTGATGGAGCCTTTTCTCCACATGATCCCTTATATGCTTGTTGAGTGTGCTCCCAATGGCGTGGTGCGTGCGAATACAGCCTGGCGCCATTCACTTATGAGAGACTAGAGGATTTACCTCAGGCCAGAGCTGGTGATTGTGGTGTATGCGCTTTAAAGTACATTGAATGTCATGCTCTTGGGATGCCATTTAGTAAAAAGAGTTTGCTAAGAACAAGGGAAGGCTATTAGGGATAAGATGGCGGTGGATATATTTGAAGAGTTGCCTGGCGTGCATCGTGGGAAAACAGGGATGGCGATGAAAACTATGGTGCATATGGTGATGACAGATAGATCAGGCTGTAGCCAATGTATTTGTAACCTTTTGTATATAAACTTGATATTTTGTGCAGTAACCTTTTGTATTTGTAAACTTTTTGTAATCTTATGTGCAGTTCCCTTTTGTTATCATTTGTTTCATACTCTCGTCATTTAATCTACAACCATCTCAACTCAACTAATATAAAACACTAATAATAGATTTTTGACACATAAGTTCATTACATGAAGACCATGAAGACCTTACGGACGACCTTGGACGACTTAAATGAAGGTCGTCTAGAAGACTAAACACTGGACGACTAACGAAGGTCTTCTTGAATAAAAACAACTCTAGACGACTAAATGGACGACCTTCGGGACGACTTAAATGAAGGTCGTCTAGAAGACTAAACACTGGACGACTAACTTGAAGGTCTTCTTGAATAAAAACTCTGGGCGACTAAATGGGCGACCTTACGGGCGACTTAAATGAAGGTCGTCCGGAAGACTAAACCTCGTCATTCTTACATTGTGGTTTCGTATGGCCAGGTTCCTTGCACCTGAGCATCTATAAGCTCTGTGTTGCTTCTGAGTTTACGTCCTCTCATCTGGATAGCTCCAACCAGGATTGCCATCTTGATTTCTTCTGTCTTCCCCGACCACGCTTTACTTCGGAGGAAGGCATGTGCGTTCCTCAACTTGTTGTCCATTACAAGGATATATATTCTCGAGTATCCTGCAAACAGAAAATCCTTTGAGTACACGGAGATACAAGTGTGTTGATATGCAAACCGACAGATTCTCCAGCAGCTATAGCATGAGAGCAAGGTATTTTCTCCACTGCATAGACACCACAATCACATTTCCCATGTTCCAAATCAACCACACAGTCCATTCTGCCACCTTTCACAAAGAATTGCCATCCGCCAATTGGTTGTACCGTCATCGTATCTGCTATCTCCGATCGAACAGCAAGCAAGTGTTCAACACCCCGACTATGTTGAGTAGTGAGACTCAAAGCATCTTCTCTCCTTTTCCAAAACCACTTTCCTAGCTTCTCCTTATGAACTCCAGCAGGAACTGAATCGAAATCCTCTGGCTCGCCGGTCGCGAATTAATAGATTCAGCGATGTTGCTTGTTTTTATGTTGTACCTGTCCCCCTGGCAATGAACCCTTGACCATAGGCTGACGTCGGCATCCTCCAAATATGTTGCAAGGTCGGTTTGCACTCATTATCTCATCCATGTACCGGTCAAAATCTGAAACCGTATGAGCATAAGCAGCACCTTTCACCAAGTACAAGAGATGTTTCCCTTTAAATTTTTTGACAATGTTTTCTTGAAGGTGATAATAACATATTCCTCGGGTTGCCCAAGGAAACACCTTGTCACGCATTTTAATGGCCAAGTGCGGTCGGAGACTATCACTAGAGGCTGGTCATCAGATACACAAATAGCCAATTTTGTGAAAACCATTCCCGAAGGTGCATCTTCAGCATCTACGATCCCAAAGCCAATGGAAATATCTGAAAATTCCCATCTTGTGCGGTTGCAACTAGCATAACACCTCCATACTTCCCACTTAGGTGAGTCCCATCCACCACAATGACCCTTCTCGATATCTAAAACCTTTGATAGAAGCTCCAAAGAGAGAAATAGATACTTAAATCTATTCATAGAATCAAGTTCTATAGCTGTGATAGAATCGGGATTTGCTAAGGAGATTTGCTCGAGATATGATGGCAGAGCGAATACCCATCTTCTGCTGTTCCTCTCACCAATGTTTGTGCATATAAAAGTGCTCTGTATGAAGTGGTGTAATCAAGATTCATGCTAAACATCTTCTTCATTGCAATAGTGATATGCTGCGGATTCAACCCATCAATGATTCCAACACGATCAATGAAAAGCCTACCAACATACTTAGAGTACAGTGTCTCCGCTGGCGGTCGATCTCCCACTGAACATGTATGTTTTCCACATACTTTGTTACCCAAAACGTTTCTGTCCCATGTTTCACACTTGCTCGGCCTTCCATTCACAACCACTAACCGGACATGTTGTCACAAGGAGAGTTTTCGTTGACTTGTATATTCTGAAGGTGAACTTAAGCCTCACTGCTGTCAACCTCAGTTAAAGCGGTGCATCCTTGCTACCAAAACTCTGGTTGACATAGATATTGTTACCATTCGATCTTCCACCTTCCTGTTTTAATTCTTCAAAACATATATCATCTTCTTCATCCTCATCTTCAACCTTTCCATAAACACTGTAATCCTCACCATTCTTGTCCGCTTCAGTTTTAATAGAGATATCACCATCCTCCTCCCCATCATCCTCCTCCCCATCGTCATCCTGCCCATCATCCTCCCATCATCCTCCCATCATCCTCCTCCCCATCATGATTTTCATCTTCAACCAAATTATCATCATCCTCTTCAAAACATTCATCAGCTTCATCATCTGAAACCATTTGCACCTTGCTACGGCGATACACAAAGCCGTACACTATCGTTTTGGTTATCTCGAGCAAGTTTCTAACTTGTCTATCACTTGTAACATGAATAGGAAGGGTGTGGAGCCATCATCATTTCTGCTGGTAATGAGTAGGTTATCTCCACAGATTCTGTACTCATGTCCAGTTAAAATCTTCTAGAGCCATTGCAAGAAGTTCCGCATCGTCGAACCTTCACTCAAAAAAAATTCTCGCTCCTTTTGCATTATCAACCACAAAATCCCAACAGCAATCTTTTAACAACCATTCCCCATACACGCATGTAACGGCATCATCGCAAAATTCAAAATAAAACACATTAGTAAACATAGAAGCGACTAAGCGAGAAGTGGCGACTAGGCGACTAAACATTAAAGGCGACGACTAAGCGGTAAGTCGTTTAGGCGACTAAACAAAGTCGACTAAAAGTAAGTCTTCAGGCGACTAACGATAAGTCGTCTAGGCGACTAAACGATAAGTTGTCTGACAACTAAACGATGAAGTCGTCCAAACAGGTCATTTTGCAATTGAATTTTAATTAGGACGACTTACCATTAAGTCGTAAGTAAGTCGTCTAAACATAAGTCGTCCAAGGAAGTCTAGGATAAGCGGGTTAGGTTTGCATTTGAACTAATTGTGTCGATATTTGACTTTTCTGGGCGACTTACGGGTAAGTCGTCTCGGGTAAACAAAATTACAATATTTAATTGAAGCTAGGCGACTTAATTGTAGGTCTTACGGTTAGTTTGCAATTGAAAACAAAACTTAATTATTTAACTTTACCCGACGACTTTACGAAAGTCTGGCGATGACTTAGGAGAAGGTCGTCCAAGATAACCAAGGTTTGACCAGATGACTTGGGACGACTTACCATAAATCTGGGCGACTTTGCTTATCTTGGAAGACTTTCAACTAAGTCGTCTTCGGGCGACTTTCCGTAAGTCGCCCGAGATAAGTTAAATATTTAAGTTTTATTTTCCAATTGCAAAAGTAACCAGGGCGGCGTCAGTTAAGTCGTCTAGATTTAATAAAATTTGAAATTTTGTTTTCCTTGGGACGACTTACCATTAAGTCGTCGAGAAAAGTCAAATATCGACACAATTCGGTCAAATGCAAAATTAACCGTTTATTCAGGCGACTTCGGTAAGTCGTCAGAATATTCTCATTTTTTTTTTTAAAGAACAAAGCGGACGACTTTAGTTAAGTCGTCCGTTGGACCGAAGACTTACGGGTAAGTCTTCTGTAACGATTCGGAAAAAATTCAATTTCTTACCTTAAACTAGTGAGATGACTTCCTTAGCACGAGTCTTCTCCACCACCCGAACCTCAAGCGAAAGTAACCCACGTTGAATAGTATGCTTGATAGCTCTATCAACCATAAAAGTTTTGAATCAAAAGCTTGAGTTTTGGATGAATATTGAGGCAAAGTGAGAGAAAGTTGTTTTAGTTCATAACAATTGAGAAAGAGAGAGTGTAAATCGTACTAGGTGCATTAAGAGGGGCATTAAGAGCTCCAAATTGGTAGTTTGTTGTGGTTGGTGTATTGATGGCAATGGCAATCAAGTAAATTTGTGAAGGTGATGAGGTTGAGAGAGTAAAAGAGCCATTTTCGAAAAAAAAAAAAAACATAAATTAATGGCATTTTCGTGAATAATGTGAACAAGTAGGGTTGAATATAGCTAACCATTTCCAACAAAGAAGGAGAGGTTAGTTTTGTGTTTGACTTTGAGTTGTGAGTTACTTTTGCAACAACCCCTATTAGTTATCATACTTTGTCTTTCTTTTTAAGTTTGACTTTCTCTTTTGCAACTATTTTAAATTAATAATAATTAATTAACTCAACTAAAGCATATTGTTTATGAACACATTCAAAAAGCTGGTTATCGGTTAACAAAAATGTTAGAAACTAATGGTGAATCAGGGTGAGTTAGTGAGAAGACACTGACTATGTGTGTTGTTTAACTGTTATTAACAATGTTAGTTGATAAGAAGTTAGTTATCAGAGACAACTATTGTTAACATTCGGGATGTTGATAAGATAGACATATCGCTAAATATATTTGTAACAGCTACAAAATATGTTATATGTGAAACTAAAAAATGGATGCTAATTACACTTGTAACAATTACAAAACATTTTATTTGTGTAACAAAAACTGTGGGATCATAAGTTACAACTTGTCACCAAATTACCTATTATTGAAGCAAGTACATAAAATGTTATATGTTAATTGAAAAAAACTAAGATAAATAAAAATGAACTGATGATAACCATCATAAGTACTGCTAAGTAATTGAGTAAACTCTATTAAATTTGTTAGCCGTTAGTGTATTGTTTATCTCCTACAAGCGTTGTTCTAAGCATTGACATCCCATCCAATATTAATTCTGGTTTCAACTATATGCATCCACGAACTCGACACCGTTGTATTTGTCCTTCTTCTCTTTTAAAAGCATTTCTTTGTTCACTTAGCTTTACCATGATATTTTATACGTGAAACTTAAAAAATAGATGCTAATTACATTTGTAACAATTACAAAATATTTTACTTGTGTAACAAAAACCTTTTAGTGAACCATTTGAGATAATTTGCCGTTATGATGCCATAAACATCTCATTTTTGAAAACACTTCTTTCGCCAATTAGCTCTACCATGATATCCACTAGCCTTACCAGGATATCCACACATTCTCAACGGAAGGTTGAGCTCCATCATCTAAACGTAAAAAATACATAAGAAAGAGGAAATGGAAAGATGAAGTTGTGAGGTGAACGGATTAAAATAGTTTTAAAAGACAACAAATATAATTAGATGAGTTGCTCAAAAAATAAATATAATCACATGAATTAAATATTATTAAAATTGGAATGGTGTAAAAGTAAGATCAGATTGTTGCTTTTTCAAGATCAAATGTTGTTAAATGAGCCAATGGACCCTAATCCTCAAAAAATTACGATTAATTTCGACTTTGAAATCCAACTCACTGACACAAACCAGAGAACTAGGAAACAGGGATCAGAAGGCAGTAGGGGTAAATATGGAATAGAAAGTTACATAACTGAGCATGGGTAAGCAGCTAATATAGAGTCGAATTAGGGTCATGTACGCCAATTTATGTATTACATATCCTTATCAACATATAAAAAGGAAAATAAACTTATAGTTTAAAGTTAAGATAATAAAACCAAAGCCACTACATAATAGGATGTTGCTACATCAGAGAGGATCGAGAAACCAACAAAAATAAAATCTTTCTTTCTCTTCTTTGTGAAAAGTTTTAGAGAGGGAACAGAGATGAGAGAAAAACTCTAAATGGTATCTTTTTAAGGAGTATGTATATTCACCCCTCTTCGAAAATCACTCAACTCGGCTGATTACTCGCCGGAAAGTCGCAAATGGATAGTGATCGTGGCGATTTGCCTCAAAACGTTTAGTTAATCGTATTTAAAAAAAAAAAATCTTTTTGTAGATTTTAAGTTGCAAATCGTACATTAGATCACATATTTATAGTATTTAGACTAAAAACATGAGATTAGCAGAGAAAAACAGAGAAATCGCGACAATAAAATAACTGACGTGAATTTTGTAGGTTACAAGTCTGCAAGAGATTAAAGAATTGGATAAACTCGTAATTAACCTTTCATTTAAAATAATAGTCCAAAAAATCTCCGATTAATTGATCCAGCCATACAATTACCTAACCGAACATTGATATTCACTAACGGAGTATTTCTTTATCCTTGTGTGCATTCCTCGAAACAGAGATCCATCATCAATCAACCAATAAAGTGGAAAAATGACAAGTTACTACTATGAGCTAAATAAAAAATATCAAAAACAAAACACCCAAAAACTTATTGAAACTTTCTTTTCTTCCAAATAAGTTTTATATAAACTTTACTCCCAATGATTTTACCTGGTATGATTATATAGTGTTACAATGAAAATGTAGATGAGGACGAAGAAGGCGGCGATGGTGACCAAGAAGTCATATCCATCGGATAACTCCCCAAGACACGTAAGAAAGACGTGAACTCCTGCACCTCAGAAAGCGCGTTCTGCGCACGCGCCTCGGCCATCGAAGCTTCGAAGTCAACGTAAAACATATACTCGAAATGCTTCGCCGTCCCGACATTAGCCTCGTCGACGAGCCTGATCGGGACATTGTGGTTAGGCCTAGACTCGATCTTCGTCAGGCTAATGTTCCTAAACGCGAAAGCCGAGAGCACCTTGAACAGAACGCACGTGCCTTTCTCGTGCGCGAACACAATACTCGTCTTGAACGGCCGATCCGTCCTCGGTATGATCGGCTCACGCGCCAGCATCACGAAGCGCGTGACGTTACTCGCGTCGTCCTGGATCCCGTCCTCGAGTATCTCCAGCCCGTAGATCTCCGCGGCGCGTGCGCTCGCTATCGCGGCGGTGTCGCGGACGTTGTTAGCGGCGATGAACTCGGCGGCTCCGGCGGTATCGTCGACGGCCTCACGCGCGACGTTGAGACCGAGTTTGGTGAGGGTGTGCTCGCACTGAGCGAGTCCCTGAGGGTGAGAGATAACGCGCGTGAGGAGCTCTTTACGGACGCCGGGGAGAGCCAGGAGACAGTGATGAACAGGAAGCTGAACTTCTCCGACGATGTGAAGACGGTGGCGGAGGAGAAGATCGTAGTTCCGATGAATCGAGCCTCCGAGAGAGTTCTCAACAGGTAAAACCGCGCGATCCGCGATCCAGAGCTCAACCGCTTGAAACGCGACTTCGAATTGATCGCAAGGAATCGCTTGACAGTTAGGGTACGCTTTACCGGCTGCGGCTTCGGAGTAAGCGCCGGGGACGCCTTGATACGCGACTCGGAGGTTAGATCCGTGCATCGGAGCCGGAGATAGATCCGTAATGCTGAGAGGCGCCGTCGTCTTCTTCGATTCCTGATTTGGAACCAACGAGTTGTCATGCAACGGTACGAGGTTCAGAGACGAGATATCGGCGGAGCCGTTGCTGTGACCATTAACGGCGGGGATTGTAGATTCGGATTGTTCCTGAGAAACGACTTTGCTGGAGAGAATGGCCCAGGAGCTTTGCCAATCTGATCTGCTTGAACCAATGCCGGAAGACTCAGATCTCTTACAGCAATGTATGAAGCGTCTCCGTGAGGTTTGAGAATATCGGAGCATGGGGTTGAGATTGTGAGGAGAGGAAGGTAGAAGAGTTCTCATGTTGAGTGTGTGAGGTGAGAATGATGATGAAGGTTTGTTAAGAAAGGAGAGTGAGGAAGAAAAAGATGACTAGTGTTATAGGAGAAGAGAAGAAGAGCGTGGAGTGCTCTCCTGCCTCTCACCATCCTTCACCTACCACCCATGTACATACAACACATTTGTTTTTTTTTTTCCAGTTTCGTTAAAACAAATTAATGGTAGGCCAAACCAATAATGCCCACAAAATGTATAGGTTTTGCAAAATCTTAAAAAATCATGATTTCTTTCTAAAAATAATAAAATATCTTTTAGGAGTTTTTTATAAACATTCATTAATTTTCTAGTTATATATTTGTTTCTAAAATTTTAAAACCTCTTTTATATCCATTGTTAGTTGCTACTTTATGAATATGCTAGAAAATTTAGAAAATTATCAAACATTTGATTATGTCTCAAAAAACAAATGATGATTAAGATATAGGTTTTTAAATAACATATAATATATTAGTCTTGTCCTGTTTAATAATTTTACTTGAAAACTTCTATGGATCACAAAAAAAAAGAAAAAAATTCTAAACATTTATAGTTGATAGATTTAATATTAAATATTGTGCACATAATTTTATTTTTCAATTAATCGTTGACTATACAAAATTAGAAATAACATAATTAACCTGAACAAAATCCGTGTATTTCTTGTTTATGCTGTAACTAATAACTATTTTATTCTTTATTTGGTGCAACTAACTATTTGTTGGAATATAATTTGTGCAGTCAGTATTTTAGTATTAAATGTACGTATTACAAATAGTTTGTCAAAAAAAAAACCGTTTTCCTAATAATTATTTCCCATTTCAATATTTTGATGATAGAATGACATTTTTTCTCTAATAGTTTGTATTATCGTTGTTGAAGTATCCTAGTTTTGTTATCTCTACTCAAACTGAATTAAAATTCATATAGAACAATTGTTATAATAAGAGAAAACAAGTGTTTATGTGGTTAGTATAAGATGTAGAAACAAAAAGAGAGTTGTCAACAAATTTGCCATGTGTGTTTTCTTCCTAAATATGCTCGTCGCTTGAAGGTGGCATCAGTCTTTAAACTTTAGCTGATCATGTCGCATTTTGATTCTGAATTTTATGTTTGTGTTCTTCAGATGGGGTTTTTATAATTACATTTATTTAAAATGCAATAAACCACCCAAGCAAAGAGGTTAAATATTTTAGTAAATGCGAAAGAAAATAATTAAATATAGTTATAAGAGGATTGATCATAATAGTCTATATTTGCTTACAACAACAACATCCAATTCCAAAGTGCTCTGTTCAACAAACAAACTCGCGAACCAAGAAAACTCCAACGTGTTATATAAAACTGAGAGAGATTAAATTAACAGCGGAAAGAAACAAAAAAAAAACAAAAGAAAATCTAACTATTTACCACTTCGCCATTGACTTTCTTTCATTCAAATGCCAACCCATTTGACCCATCTGAAAAACCTTCCAACCCTAAACGGAAGCTCATAGTCTTTAGCAAGTGCTGGTTCTCTCGTCACAGTCTCACCATCTGACCAAACATAAACCCCACGTTCTTGCTTACTCCCAGGAACAGTATTGTCCAGAATCACGGCCATGATGAACGCAATCACCATGTTCATCGATAACAGCGTGTTCATCGCATAGTTCACCTGCACAAAACTCCTCACAAGTTTACTAATATTCTCCTGAGATTCAAAATTTTTAAAGAAAAGCGTAAACGAACCCCTTTATATTGGCTTTTGAAGGGACCATGAGAAGCAGCAATGTAAGGTTGGTAATAACTTGGAACAGAGAGGTTCGAGTTTGGAGAAACGCCATATTGCTGGAAGTACGCTGGGACAGACAGAGAAAAGAACAGCGATAATCCGACGATTATGATGTTCCTCGAGCTTCCAGCTTCACTGTAACGTAAGTTTGAAAGACCTAAAGCCGTGAACATTGCCCACATAAAGCAAAGAAGAGAAGCAACCATCACTTGTGGTATCGATGCTATAAACCCTCCAACTTTACCTGAGGAAATCATCAAAAAAGCTTACATCAGATCTCTAAATGATGAATCATATAGTTTAGGGCTAGGATATTGAACCGAACCACTTTTGGTTAGTTCGGTTCGGTTAGGAGTTTGGTTCCATTTGGTAGTTTTTTTTATAAAGTTTGGTTTTTGGTTTGGTTCGGCAATCAGTTACTTTGGTTTTCTTAATAGATATATATAACCACACCATACCAAAATCCTAAACCGAAATAACCGAACTTATCCAAAATTTTAACAAAAATAAACTAAAATATAACCGGAATCAAAAACTTCGGTAGAATTTTCAAAAACTGAACTAACCGAATACCGAACCAAACTTTATTTTGGGATAATTCAGTAAGATTTATGTTGAACTAACCGAAAACCAAACTACCCGAACCGAATTACCAAAACTACCAGAACCCCAAGCCTAGTATAGTTACATGCATTTGTTAAATAATCCGTGAACAACTTACCAACAAGGGATAGTATAACTAAAACACATGCGCCAAGCTCAACGACTCTGCGGCTTCCCATCTTGGTCACAGCGATTGTGTGAACGTTTTCGGTTAAGGTGGTTGAACCAGTACCTGTACCCCATAAACCGGCTAGGAGACTTGTGAAACCTTCAAGACCTATCGCCCGACTCACAACACCAGGCGTAGGAGGCATCGATGCTACTAACAGAGAAGCAGCATGGTACGAACCAACCTGAAAACATAACACTGATTAGTAAAAATTTTGCGAGATACATTTTGACTACAACATTTGTTAGATAGAAAACAACACTAACCGAATCTACCGAAGCGATTATGGAGACCACACACATGACAAGAGACATTTTCCAGCTGAATATCGGCACACCCCATTGCAAGGGGTAAGGAAACCTAAACCAAGGGGCGGATCTCAGGGCGTGAGAGGTGTCAACCCTACAGTACTTCATTCTGGTCATGTATTTTCTGCAGTGGCTCGATACAACGTTTGAGACGGGTACGTTAGGGTCACAGCCTTTGTAGGTGTACGCTCCTGCTTCCGTTAAAAGGAACGCAGCTGCCCAAGTGATTGCAAGACTAAATGGAACCTGTTAGTAAAAAGAAGTTAAGAAAATCAGATGTAGAGTTTGGACATGTCAGATGAATACCACACGACCTTACCGCGTAGATAAGGAAAATCCGATGGCTTAAAATTGAGATTTTCCGGAGATACTGCCGCAAAAAAAAATTGTAAAGCATCAAATAGTGTTAACATGAACCTGATGTGATAATATGTTAAGCTGTTAACAGTAACTTTCAATAAACTTACAAGAGCAAAGATGACCACAAGTAGTATCTGCACAACACCGATCTCAAGACATTTACCAACAAGCGGGAAACCGTAGCTGTAAAACGAAAGTCCAACTGCAGCTATCGTCGGAGCTACAACTACTGGATTGATTAACCTATTTAAAAAAAGGGTCAAAAGATATTCCGAGCATAAGGTTATACAGCACCACACAAAGTCACAAGAACCATTTGTAGTAAAGTATTATATATATGGACAGAGGCAGAGATGTATACCTCAAAATCAGGGACATTAGGCCACTGTATCCAAGCACTGCTTGAAAAGCTGAACCAACTATGATTGCACCTTGCAGCTCTCTCATGATATGCTTGAAGTTCTACAATATTATTAACCAAAACACAATACTTAATGCCAACAAACTTTTTGTTCACAGAGACAATAAAAATAAATAAAAAACTGATTTCACTAGACATCAATGCCACAGACAAACTGATTCATAAGTCTTTATAATGACATTAGATAACAAGAGAGGTTTTGTGTAGTTACTTACATTATTTCCATTCAAACCTTGAAACTCTGGAGAGTTAATGATGGCCAAAGCCGGAGCGAGGAAAACAAAAGAAGGGCCTTGAATCAAAGGAAGCCTCGACCCAAATGAAGTATGCAGCAATGTAGTGATTCCACAAACAAAAAGTACAGTCGAGACAACGTTTGCGATATCCTCCTACAAATCCAAAAAGAAAAAACAAAGATGAGAAATTTAAATGCAAATCCACAACTGATTCAAAGAGGAAGGGAGACTAAAAGAAGCACTTACGTGGGAACCTCCCATTGCAGGAACAATAACGAGTGGAACAAGAATCAGCGAACCTAACATGGAGAGGTAATGCTGCAAACCGTAGAACCCAATTGGAACTGGAAACACACAAACACAAGAAGATGATCAAAGATAATAATAATTAAAATCTTAGAACACAAACAATTAAAGTAAGAAACTTTAACAGATGTCTAAAGTCACATATGTTCTGACATATAAATCTTAATATATAAATATTATTAAGGTAATAATAATCAGAAGGAACAAGAATTAAAAACACAACTGACCAAGTCCAGGAGTATCTCTGAGTCCATACTTCATATGGAGATTTCTAGCGACTAAATCATCATCCACGCTCTGTGGCAGAACCTCCACTGTCTCCTCAATACGGTTCGGCCTCCTAACCGGTTCGCCTCCACCATCGGGTCCGTTCGATCTTCCAGTAACCCCATCAGAATCTCTCCGTCTCTTAACCGGAGCAGCAGCACCCGGAGGTTGTGGTTGTGGTGGTGGTTTGTCATTCTTATCCTTCTTATCTGGCTCGCCGGCGGATACAGGAGGAGGACGGAGGGGAGGCTGACCGGCTTCGAGATCCGGGTGGGTTTCTAGCTGCGCCGCTCTGGCGGAAGCAGGCGATGAGAGCTGGCCGGAATGGGAGGCGGTAGTCTCGCCGGAGAATTTGGGACGGAAGCCGGTTCGTTTGGCCCATGTGGACGGTGGCATTGGGGAGGATTCTGGAGCTGGAGGCCATGGACCGGGTTTAGGTCCGGGTTTCGGGTCGGAGTTTGACATGATTTTTTTTTTCTCACGAGTGCATAGTGTGGAGTTGTGTTTTCTAGATCTACAAAAGAAAATCTATGTCGCTGGAGAAGGAAGAATGGGAACTAGGGTTTCAGAGGAAGAAAGAGAAGAGAGACGAAGTACATACAGTTGTGTCTGAGAGAGAGAGAGAGTGTGAGAAGTTCTAACAAGTAACAGTGAATGTGATATTTTAGAAAGAGAGAGAGACAGAGAAGGGTAATGGATAATTTTCGGTAAATCTAACATTAAAGATTTTGATTTTAACATTTCATCTTCCTTTTTCCTTGTTTACGTAATTGCGTGATGTCATAAATCCATTGCTGATTATTTTTCTTAAAATTTTATTAGAAACGTACTACTCCAAAAAAGAAAGAAAAAAAACTTATATTTTTCTGTTAACAAAGTAAGCTTTGTCTGAATTTTTGTTTTTGTTTATGATCTAATAAAAATCCACTGTTGATGACAACAAAATCTGAAACAATTACTATTTTCTGCATAAAACATTTATATGCTAATTTAAAAAGGGCAATGCTAAACGGGGCCAGACCGGGGCTTAACGCTTAAATTAAAATGTCAATAACCCGGCTGACGAATACTTGAATCAAAAGACCGGTTATACTTACTATTGAACCGGGTTTAGTATTTTATAATCTCATGGTTCCGCTCGAAGTTTGATCTAACCAGATCAGCTAAAGTCTCCCTGTTTCACCCTAATTCCACTTTGATCACAAAATTTCATTTACTGTTGTTCCTCAGAATTTCAGAAGTAAAGATGGGTGTGGTTAGGGTGTATACAGTTTGCGATGATTCAAGGTCTAAAATGAATTATTATTCTACTAATCGATTTGTTTCTATCTAGATGTCTCAATTTTGATTGAGAATTTGGGTGTTTCAGATACATGGTAGTACGAAATGTCCCAGCTTTAGGTTGCAGTTACGATCTCATGAGTTTGTTCACTACCTATGGCTACGGAGAGGTTGAAGAGTGAGTGTATACTTATTGATCCAATCTCTTTGTTTCTTCCTTTTTGGTTTCTTTCTGATATTTGGTTGATTCTCTCGATAGATGTAAACCACTTGATGCAGAAGACTGTGAGGAGTTTACAGATGTCTTCTGGCTCAAGTTTCGTCTCATTTCTAATGCCAGGTTTTGATTAAGCTGTTCTGTCTTTAGGAGCTAAGTGGTGTGATGATTGGTATCTTTAGGCTAAACCTGTCGGAACTTTCTATCTGTCTAACTTGTTTTGGTTCCAAGAGGAAGCATTTGCAGTGTTTGGTTAAGATATATGTTTCTTTTTTTTTATGTTTGATAGATTTGCAAAGAGGAAGTTGGATGAATCAGTTTTCTTGGGGAATCGGCTCCAGATCTCATATGCTCCTGAGTTCGAGAGTCACAGTGACACAAAGGATAAGCTAGAAACAAGGAGGAAAGATGTGCTTTCAAGAACCAACTGTAAGCTTTCTTATTTCTCCCACTTCAGCTAAATAAATTGCAACAAGAAGAATTAAAAAAAAAGAGTTCATTCCAGAAATTGATTGGTAGAAACTGTGACCCTTACGTAGATTACCAACTTAAAAAGGCTCTCAACTTAGACTTTTAGAGTCACTATTTCAATTCTACTTATAGATGATCTTTTTTCAAGAAAACAAAAAGTCAATTGGATGAATTCATTACCGTTGCGTATTTGAATTGTATTTATCTTACTTAATGGAAGCTTTTCCTCATCATAACATGTTGCAAAGCCAGTCTCGGGTTTTTGATTAGTAAAGTTTATTTTGGGTTAGAAAAGCATAGTTGGGATAACAATATGAACTTGACAACTCTATATGTGAACAGCCCAGAAAGCCAAGAACGCGTCCCAAGTCACAAAATCGGACAGTTTCTTCCCACAAAGGTAGGACAGATTTGTTTTACTTGGTCCTTCCTTTGTATCAAATAAATGGCATCATGACAGTTTGCATTTTTTTTCTTTTTTTGTGTGTTAGGAGTTTGGAACGAGAGAAGGAGTACCAGTTCCATAGAAGAAACGCTCCCATTACTCAGTTTCATCTGACTAGGTATGTGTTTTGAATTCTGCTCATTAAACTTTTGGTTGTTTCTATGTAACAATAAAAAAAAAATTGGATTGGTGTAGGAGTATTTTGCGTCATTTCAATGAATCAAACGGTTAAAACTGTCAGGGAGAAACTCGACAAGGTAAAGAACCGACAGCGTTTGTATATTTACGTCTTAGATCACACACCACTAATTGTGGCATTGTAGATCCATTAAAGTGGTAACCAAAAGAGAATAATACAACCAAGCGGCCGGAATCTACAAACAGAACCGGAGTTGAAGAAAACCCGAGTAGTCGATAACCGAAGAAGAATCTAACTCATCTCTGCAATGTTAAGCTAATCTCCTGTTTAACTTTTTCTTAATAGTGTTCTTGTGTGATAATTTTGTGAATATTGAAATTACTTGAACAAAAACTGATATCTTGCATATTTCCATTGTTTTATCCATTCATACATGTGCATTTTGATCATATATACTAGGATTTAGCCATGTCTAGGTTGCATTTTGCATACATGAGTCTTTATTAGGTATTGGAATACCACATGGAGTTCTTGGAGATGTTTGGGTGCATTTGAGGCTCAAAAGAGGAGTTAAAGGTGATCATTGGACGAGCAGGGTGTGGAGCTACCTCTAGAGCGACCCCATGACGTAGTTCCCGAACCAGAGCGATCTTCAGAGCGAGACTCCCAAGTCGTTCGGCCTTTTGTCACTTTGTCGCACGAAAAAGATCCTGGAGCTACGTCCCGCAGCGACGCACTAAGGTAGCTCCCAAGCCAGAGCTACCTCCTGGAGCGACACCACGAGGTCTCTGCGCGTCATTTACTCAGTCGAAACTTATGTTTTTCCAGGGGCCGTTTGGCAATTTATCTGGACGTTTTACACTTTGAAAACCTAAGTTTAAGTACCTTTTGTAAGCCATCAGAGGTAGATAATCTTTTATCTTTGAGAAAACCACCAAAAACCTCTTGGAAAGTTCATCTCTTGGAATCATTGATCATTGTTCTTGTTATCTTGTTCATTTCGATTATGTATTCTGTATCTCTCTACATGATTAATCTGAAATCCAATATGGATTTAAGAGGAATCAAGGAGATTAGTGAGTAATCCTCCTTTGAATTCATGGGTTAGGGAGATTAAGGGTGATTAGGCTAGATTTGGGATGTTTTAGTGTAGATCATTCTTATTCCTTGCTAGTAGAGTATTCATAATGCATCTTCTGAGTTGGTCACTCAAAAGTTGATCTTTAGGCGTTTTCCACCCACAAGGTGTTCAATGAAATGCGTTTGATTGATCATTTGCCATCCTTAGTTCGAAACTTGATCACCCAAGGTCTAATTCCTATACCCATGAGTTTTCTTTTACCATAACCAAAGAAAGTAAGAAAGCCTCTTCGTTTATTGTTTTATTGTTATGTTATTGCATTCTATCATTAATAGTAGTCTAAAACCATCCAAATTATCAGTTGCACTTAGAAAGTAGGTACTTGCATTCTTGGTGCTTTGAATCCCTCAGAACTGGTTCGACATTCACTCATACTACAACATTTGTCTTAGGAGCCTTGAAAACTCTTAACATCAAATTGGTGTCGTTGCCAAATTCTGAGTAGGTTTAAACATTGAGATTTAGTCACTTGCTTGAGACTAAGTCATTTTTCTTTTATCTTGTTACTGATTCTCCATCTTCATCACTCTTTGTATTTCAGGTGTATGAACTTGAGGAGTAAGGGCACAACAAACCTAGTTCCAAGAGTTGATAACATTAGAGTACTTGAGAGAGAGAATAGAAGAAGGAGACAAACAGAAGAGCAACAGGCTCACTTACAAAGGTTGGATATAGATATGGTAGACTTACCTCAAGGTGGAAATGTGAACGGTCAAGATGCTGACAACCTTCCACCACAAGGGCCACAACACCCACAGCGACCAGCTCGATCCATTGGAACCTATGACCGCCCTAACATTCATGGTCATAGGTTAGGAATCCGAGCACCAGCTGTGAAAGCCAACAACTTTGAGGTCAAACCAGGACTCCTCAACGTGATCGAGAACAACAAGTATCATGGCTTGGCTGTAGAGGACCCATTTGATCACTTGGACAAGTTTGACAGTTACTGTGGGTTGTCAAAAACCAATGGTGTGTCCGAGGATGCCTTCAAGCTCAAGATATTTCCTTTCTCTTTGGGGGATAAGGCACGTAAGTGGGAGAAGTCTTTACCCAGCGACTCCATCACCACCTGGGATGACTGCAAAAGAGCATTCTTGGAAAAGTTCTTCTCTACCTCAAGAATTGCTAAGCTGAGAAATGAGATTTCCAGTTTTCAACAGAAGAACTTGGAAAGATTCAATGAAGCTTGGGAGAGATTCAAAAGCTACCAAGCTCAATGCCCACACCATGGATTTTTTAAAGAAAGTTTACTGAACACATTCTACAGGGGTGCTCTTCCTAAGTACAGAGCCAGGTTGGATACTGCAAGTAATAGGTTCTTCTTGGGAAGAACTAAGGAAGATGCAGAGGAGCTAGTTGACAACATGGTGAAGAGTGATGCAGTCTACAGTGGAGAGCACGACAGAGGCGTTAGAACTGATGATAAGCAGACGAGGAAGGAGCTAAAGGCTCTGCAGGAGAAGATAGACATACTCATTGCTGATAAAGCTACACAAGAGCAGCTGAACTTTGTTGATAACCAAAACCAAGAGGCACCACCTGTAGTCAATGAGGTTGATGGGCTGGAAGGTCAAGAAGAGCTGTGTTTCATCAACAACAATAGTAGTTGGTACAAGAAAGAGCCTAATTTCCCGTACAACAACTACCCATAGAGATCTAATCCCAACAACCAACAAGGAGGCTACCAACCCAAGAGCAACTACACCACTGGTCCTTCTAACAACCAGCAGAGTGGTTATCAGCCTAGGAACAATCAGCAAGGCAACTATCAGCCTCAGCAGAACCCTCCTCCTGGTTTCTCCAACAAAGGGAACCAATCTTCTCAACAACAAGCTAATCCTTCTACCTCTACTCCTCAGGAAAGCAACACTGATATTCTACTGAAACAGATCCTGGAGTCTCAAACTAGAAGTGAGAAACATGTTGGCTATGAGTTGAATAACCTTCACTCCAAGATTGATGTGAGTTACAATGACCTCAACAACAAGTTCAGAGCTTTGGAGAGCCAGTTTGCTTCCATGAACACTCACCAAAATTGCCAGCAAGGTTCTTTACTTGGCAAATCTGAGCAAAACCCGAAGGAGATTATGAAAGCTATTACCCTCAAGAGTGGAAAGCAGTTACCTCCTAAAACTCTCACCAAGGATGCTGAGAAACAAGGTGAGGGCGTAGCCATCAACATGGATGATGAGGTAGTGATTGTGGATAAGAAGATCAATGATGAGATCTTGGAGAAGATTGTGGAAGCCAAGGGTAAAGGAAAGGTTGAAGAAGAGAAGAAAACTGAGAAAGATGGTGAAGTTGCTGCTCCAGCAAATGAGAATTCTTTTGTTCATCCTCTTTATGAACCCAAACTCTCATTCCCTGAAAGATTCAAGAGGCAGCTGCTAGAGAAGTACAAAGCTCTGTTTGAGAAGCAGATGAGTGAAGTCCAGGTCACAATGCCCATCATTGATGCTTTCATGCTGGTTTCTCAATACAGCAAGTTCCTGAAAGATGTTGTAGCTGCAAAGAAGAAAGAGATGGAGGGCATGATGGTTTTTACCCATGAATGCGGTGCCATCATCTAGAGGCTTGATGTTCCAAAGAAGCTAGAGGATCCAGGATGCTTCACACTACCTTGTGCTCTTGGACCTATGGTATTTGAGAGATGTCTCTGCAATTTGGGAGCTAGTGTCAGCTTGATGCCTTTGTCTGTTGCAAAGAAGCTTGGATTCATTCTGTACAAGAAGTGTAGTCTTTCTCTGGTTTTAGCTGATCGTTCAGTGAAGTACCATGTGGGTATCTTGGAGGGCCTCCCTGTGATGGTTGGAAATTATGAGATCCCTACAGACTTTGTGGTACTTGAGATGGGTGAGAAAGCTCAAGATCCCTTAATCCTTGGAAGACCTTTCTTAGCTACAACATGAGCTATTGTTAATGTGAAAGAAGGCAAGATTGATCTCCATTTGGGTAAATGGAATATCCTCCACTTTGACATCAAGGAGATAATGAAGAAACCAACTGTGCAAGGGCAAATCTTCTACATTGAAGAAATGGATGCTCTTGCTGATGAGCTCCTTAAAGAGTTATCACTAGAAGACCCTCTACAGCATGCTTTGACAATAGAGAGAGAGGTTGAAGTGATTGAGAACCTGGAGAGTACTGCCTATGGGATGATGTTGGATTCACACAAAGGATTTGATAGTGAGTATCAATATGAGGAGCTACCACAAGTGGTTCATCAAGAAGCCTCAGTCACCCAACAAGGGGACATCCAGCAAGATGACTGGAGCGAGTTTAAAGCGCCTAAGGTGGAGCTTAAACCTCTTTCCCATGGTGTAAGGTATTCGTTCCTTGGCCCTAATGAGACTTTTCCTGTCATTGTGAGTAGTGAACTTACTGAAACTGAGCTGTCTGAACTTTTAAAAGCACTTAAAAGATTTAGAAAAGCAATAGGTTATTCACTTGATGATATCAAAGGAATATCACCCTCTTTGTGCATGCATAGGATACATCTTGAGGATGAATCAATGACTTCTATAAAGCATCAAAGAAGGTTAAATCCTAACCTGAAGGATGTTGTAAAGAAAGAGATTCTTACACTCTTAGATGCTGGTGTTATATACCCTATTTCAGATTCTAAATGGGTATCTCCTGTGCATGTTGTTCCAAAGAAAGGTGGTATCACTGTAATTAAAAATGACATGGATGAATTGATACCAACCAGAACCATCACAGGTCATAGAATGTGCATTGATTACCGAAAACTGAACTCTGCATCTAGAACGGATCATTTTCCATTGCCATTTATTGATCAGATGGTTGAGAGACTTGCAAATCACCCATTCTATTGCTTTCTTGATGGGTATTCAGGGTTATTCCAAATACCCATACATCCCAATGATCAAAGAGAAAACGACATTCACATGCCCTTATGGTACTTTTGCCTATCGAAGGATGCCATTTGGGCTGTGCAATGCTCCAGCCACCTTTCAAAGGTGCATGATGTCAATCTTCTCTGATCTAATTGAGGATGTTGTGGAGGTGTTTATGGATGACTTCTCTGTCTACGGATCTTTGTTTTCTGTTTGTTTGTCAAATTTGTGCAGGGTCCTACAGAGATGTGAAGACACCAACCTCGTGCTGAACTGGGAGAAGTGTCACTTCATGGTTAAAGAAGGGATTGTGCTGGGACACAAGATTTCAGAGATGGGGATCGAGGTAGACAAGGAAAAGATTGATGTGATGATCAGTTTGGCTCCTCCAAAGACAGTGAAAGACATCAGGAGTTTCCGGGGGCATGCTGGCTTCTATAGAAGGTTCGTCAAGGACTTCTCCAAGATCGCCAGGCCACTCACCAGATTGCTATGAAAGGAAGAGATCTTTTTCTTTGGTCATGAATGACTAGAAGCTTTCAAGAAGCTGAAGAGTGAGCTTGTAAATGCCCCCATTGTCCAGCCACCTGATTGGGATCTCCCCTTTGAGATCATGTGTGATGCTAGTGACTATGCTGTGGGAGCTGTTTTGGGACAGAAGAAGGATGGCAAGTCTCATGTGATCTACTATGCGAGTCAAACCCTGAATGATGCCCAGATGAAGTATGCCACAACTGAGAAAGAGACGCTAGCCATTGTCTTTGCATTCAAGAAATTCAGAAGCTACTTAGTGGGATCTAAAGTCATTGTCTACACAGATCATGCTGCTTCGAGACACCTTTTCGCAAAGAAGGATGCAAAACCCAGACTTTTGAGGTGGATCCTTTTGCTCCAAGAGTTCGATTTAGAGATCAGAGACAAGCCAGGAGTTGGGAATGGTGTAGTTGATCACTTGTCCAGGCTGAGAGTAGAGTGTGGGGTCCCCATTGATGAAGGACTTCCAGTGAGGTCGCTCCAGCTCAGAGCGAAGTCACTACAGCTAGGGCAAGAGGTCGTTCGGCTTTTGATCAATTTTGAGGCTCAAAAACGACTTCAGAGCGACCTCCCACAGCGAGTACATCAGGTCGCTCCAGCTCAGAGCGACGTCGAGCAGCGAGGGGTAGAGGTCATTCGGCTTTTTGTGCACTTTGAGGCTCGAAATCGAGCATGGAGCGACGTCCCGCAGCGACCCCTCAACATCGCTCACGAGCCGGTCCAAATGAGGATAGATGAGGTTGAGAGCCACCCACAGTTTGCAAGCTAAAGCTCAGCACCAGGGGGCTACTAGACCACATTCCCGCCTGACGACGACGAGGACGAGGCATCTGCCTCCACTCGCTTCCCATAGAAGGTACTCCATCACCTTCCCTTGTATATACTAGTTTTTCTTTGCATTTTAGCTTTCTTTTGGGTATCTCCCTCTCATCTTAACAACATAGAGACTGTGTAACTTTAGTTTGGGGGAGGTAACCAAGTATTTGATCATGTTTGCTTTGATGTTTTTGCATTGAGTCTTGCATTTTACATATCTATTTGTATATAAAAAATTTTGAAAAAATCGAAAACCACAAAAAGAATCATCTAGATTGCATCACTTGCATTTTTAGGAGAGTCTAGAGCATATAGGTTGCATTCACTTGCATTGGGAGCAATGATTTATAATGCCTTGTAGAGAACACTACCTCGCGTTCGAGTAGCTATTGCATCTCTCAAAAAAGCCTTGTATGCTTCGAGCCTTGAAAACTCTTCCTGAAACTCATTAACTGTTGAAACTCAATCTTTGAAGCCAACTACAACCTTATTTGAACTAAACGAACTTAATGCTTCTTGCTCATGGTCCCTTGTGTACTGAATCATGGCTATACACACTTGAGTTGTCACATCTTTTATGCCAATCTTTTTGACAAACTCTAGTGGTAGACCATTCCCAAGACCCTTCCCTCCTTTTAAGCTTTCATTGATTGATGAGTGAGACCTTTTTCGGAAAGTCTTACATGCACATAATGTTGAGAGTATTGGGAACGACAATGCTTGGTCTTCATTCTTGCTAGATTAGACACACTACTGTCTAGCCATAGGATGGGGGGGTGAGTGTTGTAAAGTTTGATTTGGGTTTATGAAAAGGTTGAAGAGAAAGAATAAAACTCTTTGTGCTTAATTGATTAGTCTTTATGGGATAAGTAGAGAAACCTCTAGCTCAAGTTTGTGAAAAGTCTTGGCCCAAAAAAAATTAAAAATAAAAATTAAAAATTAAAAAAAAAAAATAATAATAAAAAAATGAGAAAAAGATTTAGAAAGGGGGCTAGCAAAGCTAATATGAGCTAAGAGGTGTTCAAATAGTGTGAAAAATCCCTTGTAGAATAAAGAGTTCTATGTCGAGAAATGTTCTTGAAATCTTTGGGTGAGAGATGTGAGTTGGGTTTTGTATTGGGAGATAAATGTGTAACTTGTATATTTGGAAAAAGGGTAGAACAATGGAGATTGAGCATTGTATGTATGAGTTGATCCCAATGTCAATGCTGCTTGTCTTGAGAGTATACCACCTTAAAGATCATATATCTTGAACCTCTTGACTCACTTGAATAAAAAGTCTTCCCTTACCCAAATGATTTGGACCAATTGATCATTTGTAAGAATTCACTTGATATTATGCTTAATGAATGTGAGAGTTGGCTGATTTGAATGTGTGAATGCATGATGATGAGTGTAGGGACAAAAAGAGCTAAGGTAGGCCTAGAGAAGCTAGAGTATAATAAGAGAGAGTGTGCTCATGTTGAATTTAGATGTTGAATTGAGTGCTTTGTGTGTTTCTTTTGGCTATGAGCTCCCACCTTCAAACCTCTTTCCCTATGAGTTCTAGAAAGTTCACTTGAGGACAAGTAAAAGAACAAGTTTGGAAGAGTTGATATCTTGCATATTTCCATTGTTTTAACCATTCATACATGTGCATTTTGATCATATAGACTAGGATTTAGCCATGTCTAGGTTGCATTTTGCATACATGAATCTTTATTAGGTATTGGAGTACCACATGGAGTTCTTGGAGATGTTTGGGTGCATTTGAGGCTCAAAAGAGGAGTTAAAGGTGATCATTAGACGAGCAGGGTGTGGAGCTACCTCCAGAGCGACCCCATGACGTAGCTCCCGAACCAGAGCGACCCACAGAGCGAGACTCCCAAGTCGTTCGGCCTTTTGTCACTTTGTCGCACGAAAAAGACCCTGGAGCTACGTCCCACAGCGACACACTAAGGTAGCTCCCAAGCCAGAGCTACCTCCTGGAGCGACACCACGAGGTCTCTGCGCGTCATTTACTCAGTCGAAACTTATGTTTTTCCAGGGGCCTTTTGACAATTTATCTGGACGTTTTACACTTTAAAAACCTAAGTTTAAGTACCTTTTGTAAGCCATCAGAGGCAGATAATCTTTTATCTTTGAGAAAACCACCAAAAACCTCTTGGAAAGTTCATCTCTTGGAACCATTGATCATTGTTCTTGTTATCTTGTTCATTTCGATTCTATATTCTGTATCTCTCTACATGATTAATCTGAAATCCAATATGGGTTTAAGAGGAATCATGGAGATTAGTGAGTAATCCTCCTTTGAATTCATGGGTTAGGGAGATTAAGGGTGATTAGGCTAGATTTGGAATGTATTAGTGTAGATCATTCTTATTCCTTGCTAGTAGAGTATTCATAATGCATCTTCTGAGTTGGCCACTCAAAAGTTGATCTTTAGGCATTTCCCACCCACAAAGTGTTTAATGAAATGCCTGAGATAACTCTCCTAAGCTTTTAACATACTTTACCAAAGACATTTGTTGTTAAAAGTGTTAAGATAGCCAATAGACTTGCTAGTAATGATTGCTTTCATATTAATCAACCAAAGACATTTGATGTTTGAAATGTGTTAGCAAATGAATATTCATCTAGACATAGAGTTTGTTTAGGTTTGTGTCTAAGCTTAAGGTTGATAGTTTGATTGATCATTTGCCATCCTTAGTTCAAAACTTGATCACCCAAGGTCTAATTCTTATACCCATGAGTTCTCTTTTATCATAACCAAAGAAAGCCTCTTCATTTATTGTGTTATTGTTATGTTATTGCATTATATCATTAATAGTAGTCTAAAACCATCCAAATTATCGGTTGCACTTAGATTAAGTAGATACTTGCATTCTCGGTGATTTGAATCCTTCATAACTGATTCGACATTCACTCATACTACAACATTTGTCTACGACATTCACTCATACTACAAGATCTTGTCTAAGGAACCTTGGAAACTCCTAACATGGAAAACCTCCTTTTTCTATTCATTTGGTACCAATTTGATTACTAAACCGGAATTGAAACCAGATCTAAGTAACGTGTTCAAGTCAAGATTACTAGTTTGTGCGCAAACCGAATTGTTTCCGGTTATCGAACCGGCATATCCAGTCTCCAGGGAGAGAGGGGAGGGTTTACCGAGAAGTGAGAAATGGGTGCAACGAGCATCGCTTCTAGGTCTACCTCCATCTTAAGAG
Organism: Brassica nigra; assembly: GCA_016432835.1. NCBI lineage: Eukaryota > Viridiplantae > Streptophyta > Magnoliopsida > Brassicales > Brassicaceae > Brassica > Brassica nigra. The sequence continues at coordinate 8,635,821 of CM028245.1, read as the reverse complement.
CCGCTACCAGAAGAAGTTTGATCTCACCTAGAATCTCCTCCCCAAACCCTAATTCCACATCGACGCCTCTTCGCCAGACTCGAATCGAAGGTTCTTCTGCTCCCAGGTAGCAATTCGATAGCATTGTTTGATATGTAAATCTGAATACTTCTTTGTGATTTTAAGTTTGGATTTTTGAATTGAATCTGAAAAGGTTTAGGCTGCGGCGAGAACTAAGCACGCATCAACCATTTCATAGCGTCGTTGCTGCAGCTTGCCTCGTTTCCAAGCTCCCTTCTGATGTCACCTCTTATGAAGGTAATAATACTCCAACACCTGCTTTTATTTGCTTATTTTTGTGTTTGGATTAATCTTAGACAACACAAGACACAATTAGCTACTCTTTCTTGGGAAAATATGGTTGGTTTCAGTTACATGTTCATCTTGAGAAGATGCAACATTTGGCTGTGTTAGGTCTCTGATCTTCAATTCGTTTTTTTTTTACTTGAGAAAGATGCAGCAGCATTTGACTGTGTTGGGGTGTCTGACATTCAGATAAAAATCTCTTTAGTTGCATTTCCCTGCGAATGATGTGCTACATTTGGCTCGGTTTGAGCTTGTGATCTAGATTTCAGAAATGGAATGAGAGACAAGAAAATCAAAATGCTCTTTTTCCTGTTCAAGATTCTTACATTTTTGCATCTTCATGACAGGTAGATTTGCTAACTATGTTAGTCCCATCTAAGAGGCAGCACCTCCTCAAGTATCTGGATGGACGGATGGACGGCTTTTTGCTCTATGTTTTGTGTTTTCAAGAAAATTCAGGTTTTTTTTCAAGTTAAATCTGTCAACCTCATTTGCAATCTTTCAGTTTAGATGGAACCCTGACCCTCCCTGATACATGTACTGGTTACATGTTATTACTTCCTTTCGATTCGGTTCTTATTTCATCAATCAAATGGCGATTGATACCATAGTTATTGTCAAAATGTAATGATCATTTTCTCCTACATACAACTACTCTTTTTAAATTAGAAAATAAGATCATCTGGTTTTGGGCCAGGGTGAGACTTTAAACGTTTAATATCCCCCTTAGCATTTTTTTTTTAACTCAAATTGAGGATGTGTTAAGCCCTCTATGCATTAATGCCCTTGCTCGTTATAAGGTATCTGCATAGAGAGAGTTTTGCACTTTCTTGAACGTAATTAAGATCTTTAACTGTAAGAGTTTTGCACTTCCTGAAGAAAAAACCATATGGACAACTGAAGTTGTTCATAGTTTATTGTCTCTGAATATCTCTTGAGATTTTGGTTCTCCAGTCTCGCGGGTATATTGTTTTTTTGGTGTGTCAATGAGAGAGCTCCATATATTCTTGGCTTCATCTCTCTTCTAGTAGGCATGTATAGAAATCAATGTCAGGTAGAGATCTTTGCAGATCCGTAGTTGAGAGAGACTTGAAACCAGCCATTACCACACAAAACGTTTTTAAGACACGAAAGTGGGTACCTTCGAATGGGTTTGTTTCAGAAAGTTACAAACTATATACAATGATGATTTTTGCAGGCTCTAGTTTTGGTAGTAATCTTCCACAAAATTAATATGCAAGTTTCCTTTTGGGACCCGTTTTGATGCCAAAACAAGAAGAACAGTCTTTACAATGATTATCGAACGGTCATTGTTTGGCTTTGTGCCCCCCATGTGGTCTCAATAAAGCACTTAAGTTCGTTCCCACATACCAAGCCAAGCTATACTTCTGTTTTCTATTTTCCACTTTAGTCAAGAGATTAAGGGTCGTCAAAACCGAATCAGATTACCTTGTACTTCTTAGTGGAAAGTGGTTTATGTCTAGTTACTGATTATTTCAATCACTAATTGCAAAGGTAAACCAAGACAAAAAAAAACATTATTTCATTTGTATTTAGTGTGTACTTAAAAAATGTTTACACATAAGTATTTTGAAGTTAATACGTTCATGTAGAAAATATATACTGTAAATGCTTAGTATAAATGCAAACACAAACGTAAACAACCAATCGGGAGATGAGTGTGTAGTGTAATGGAATAACATAAAGTCCATCAAAACCGATACCAAACTTATCCATCTTTGTGATCGATTTCCCTTCTCTTCAATTAATGGATTTAAAAGCAAAAGGGATAGACGTTACCCGAAATTATCAAAAGTTTTCAAAATTATCCCAAATATCTATGAAGAAATTAGATTATTGAAAGTTTGGATAGTGATTTCAGCCGTTTAAATTTCGTTAATCCGTATAACTATCTGAATTTTCTTCCTATTGATTTATCTAAAACATGTTGGATAGTGTTTTTCCAATACTGATTTCGAAAAGAAAACACCTAAAATGATTGATATTGATGAAAGATTGTTTTTCTTTTGAATGTTCAGAATATTTAATGAGTGTCGAGTGATGTATTGATAGAAACAAAACCATCCAAGACATCACTAAAGAAGTTGATGTTTTTGGGTTTACAAGTTTAGAAATTGAAATAAAAAATAGAGATTGAGATATATTAGCACTCGATTAAACACATTATGGATATGACTGGTATTTGAAAAACATAATGGATATGACTTGCTAAAATCTTGTTGAAACATACCAAAATGAATATTATAAATTCATATGGAGAGTTTTCCACCAAACTTCGTGTTTTCTGACCTAAATATTTTATATAAAGATTTTGTCAAAACAACTTTTTATTTTAACTTGGCAATAATGTCAACTTTATCTCATGAGAAAGTGATTAGCTAACAAACTTTCAAGAAACCTGCAAATCTACTTTCTCATATGCACACACATGCCTGGCAAATGATAAAACACTAGTTAAATGTTTATTTAAATATATTTTGATTTAAATGTCAAATTGGACTTATTATAATGAACTGCTCCTAACCTCTGAAGTTAGTTGTGCACATTCTACTTATGACAACAAAGCAAAACATAACAAATCAAGTTCTCACATTTTGTACCTCAAATTCAGCACTTTAAACAGAACTTGCTTTTGATACTCTCCCTAAACGACGCCATTGATTAAGGCCATGGTTCCCTGGTCCTTGATGTTCTCTCTCTCTCTCTCTCTCTCTCTCTCTCTCTCTCTCTCTCTCTCTCTCTCTCTCTCTCTCTCTCTCTCTCTCTCTCTCTCTCTCTCTCTCTCTCTCTCTGGCTCCCTGAGTAAATAGTTTTTTTTTACAAGAAGTAATATATAACCAGGCTCAAACTTAATTTCTTATTAATGATGTCGTGCTCTCCTGACTCAAGTTCTTGAATGAGAATCAAGATTCTGAATCTTAAATGTTATTCATTAGTGGAAGTATTTAAGTGTGTGGTCTTGTGTCCAAGTTCTAGAATGGATTTGGGATCTTTATTCTGAGAGAGAGAACAAAAAAACTGTCTGTCAGCCGAATACGGCAGTTTGCAATCATATACACAAGTCTAATAGTTGGGTTATTCTTATTTTCTTATTTTCAACGATATTTGAGTTATTTTATTAATATTTTTCATCATTTTACAAAGTTAGTATACATAATTCAGATACGAAATTAAGAACTGTAATACAAAACATAAATTTAGCATAAGAAAATGTAATAAATTAACTATATATAGAAATAGAGTTATTTTTTACCAACGATTCTATAACCGACAATTCTACATATTTTACGAGATTCACGTCTTGGCTGCATCACCTGAACTGTCTTATAGAATCCAAGATTGATGGTAATTCTTGTGTCAAGTTGTAAATTTTTTCTGTAAATATTTTTCCCATTAATCTGCATAAAATCTTGTATTTTCTGAAACTCAAAACCTAGACTTCTTTGTGTAAGATTGTTAATGAAACTGAGCTGTTTTATTTGTAAATCTTTGATTTAGATTTTTTTTCTTTTATAAACTGTATTATGCTATATGACATTATAAGATTTCTTTTTTATTATTATTATTATTTTGGGGGAGGGGGAGAGATATAAGGTTTTATCTAAATAGAAATCAGTCGTTCATATTTTTTAAACATATATAATTTATTTTACAAAACCAATGTTACGACTTACAATTATACTATGTCAAATATGATTATACCCAATTAGTATATTAATTGTCAATGTTTCAACGAATCAGTTGACATGATATGTAACTAATCTACTTTTGTAGCACCAAATATCTTAGGCAATTGAGAAGTTAGACACATCAATAAGTTATATTATCAACTCTCACAAGTTAATACTCCGTCTGTAAAATTTAATTGTAACTGTAAAGAAAAATATTCATTTCAAAATAAGTGTCGTCTTAGAAATTCAATGCAAACTTTATTAACAATTTTCTTTTATTGGTTGAAATATAGTTAGATTTATAGATAATAATATTTTTATTTTGGAATATACAAAATTAAATGTTTTTTAATTTGTGTGAATAAAACTAAAACGATAACTAAAATAAAATAGATCGATTAATATTTAGTTCATCTAATATTGGTTCAAACAATTTAACAATATTTTTTTGTGGGTGACCGAACATAAGATGTACCAGGTCACAAATCAAGCAAAATACAATAAATACAAAAAAAAAAACATCCAAGAGATAACATCCAAATCTAATAACCTAGTTCAATAATCTATGAAAACTCCTTAGAATTTTTTTAAGTCCAAGAAAACTACTCAAGCATGGTTAAAGGCATAAAGCTGAAGTCGGGGTATTTGGTTTTTGAGCTGAGCTTCATGCTACAAAATTGACCGTCGGATTTCGTGTGTTTTCTTGTAGTGTTCTGTGAACTTGTTTGAACCGTCTACACCAAAATCGACACAATTATTCACCCGTTATATGGAATGACTTAGGAATTTTTTTTTTCCTTTTTTGCCAAAGGACTTTTTAAAATATTTCTATATGAAAAATTAGCTTATGAGAATACTTGTGTCTAAATTTTAGATAATACCATGAATTGTAAGTCTCTCAAAGGAAGCAGACATTTGATGCTTTAGAATTGTTTAATAGCTTATTCTGCTCTCCTTTGTGTTTTTATTCAAATAATGTGTAAATATTTTTGATACTTTATAAATACTATAACTATTAAGAAGTGTATGTAAACATTTTTAACATACTTGAAACCCGGGGCTAAAACTATAACTGGCAGATACATCAAAACTTACCCTTTTGAAACCAGCTACATGAATAGGGAAACATAAATGGAGAGGGAGTATAGTATTATTAGTCTTCTCTAACAAATCTCTTGCAGAAAACATCACTGACCTCTGTTTTACCTTTAGGGTTGTCGGTTTCATTTTAAGTCATTTTTCACCTCGAGATTCATGTGATCCTTGTTTCCTCGGCGACAGTTTGGTGGGTCCAGATCTTAGGCAGCAGTGGTTTGCACGATGAGGTTTGGCTGAAACTCTGGTTTCACGTTTTTCATATGTGGGGTCAGATTTAGAACGTGATACCACAAGCCCTCATTAGTTCTTTTTCCTAGATTCACATTTACTCTGAGCTTTCCGATAAACGGCATGGTTATGGTTACTTTGGGGAAAAGGCGTGACGCAACAATAATCTTTTAGTCAGATCTGATCCGTCAGTGCTTCTACTCTTCGCTTGCATGTATGCTTTGAGGACGAAAGACTGAGTATGAGTCGGGGATTTGCTTACAGGGGTGGAGGCGAGTTGGTGACAGGTGAGGTTTAGGTCGATCCACACGCTGGCTCCGAACCGGTAAAGCAGATTCGTTTGGTTCTTCTCTCCCTTGCATTTCTCTATTTTCTTTTCAGATTTCTTCAGTTTAGTTAGTCTCTCTACCGCGTTTATTGTGATTTCTCTATATTTCTCTAGTTTTTTCCCCGGTGGAAGTAGCTCAATCGTTCTCTAGCTCATGTTTTTGGTGCTTTGGCTTAGTGATAACTGCAATTGGCTTGGCAGCTTCTCCAGTGGCTGGCTCCGACAAGTTCTTTCAACGGCAGGCAACACTGCTTTTATCCTTGTTGTTGGCTAGTGTCTCATGTACCCTCCGGTTTGGTTTAACCGGTTTTAGAATGTTTTTGATTTGGTTGTTTTTGTTTTTTTTTTTGTTTTTTTAAATCTTATATCAGCTGTTATTGTATATTAAAAACATGAAAAATTGTCAAATATGACTCACAACTTGATTTCAAATGCAAAAGTAAACTCAAACTTGAATCAAATGCAAAAGTAAACTCAAACTTGAATCAAATGCAAAAGTAACCTAAAAGACTATTGAAATTACAACCAGCCCCTTCTGAACAAACAAAAAAACTGAATTTTTTTTTAACCCATGAGTCTTTTGTCAGACGACTTACTTGAAAGTCGTCGATATAGTTCTTCTTAAAATAATTTAAAAATTTGTAAAAAATATTTTGATAAGTGAAAAATTGAAATCATGTAATTAACATATGTTTTAGGTAATATAAATTAAGATACAGCAAAAGTGAATTGTTTTCAACATAGATGAGTGAAAGTAGTGAGTCATGATATTCTTTGGTTTAGGTTTTGCCAACATATGTTGTAGTATTGTATGTGTTCTTAGGGTTAAATTTTGGAAAGCATAAATATTTTTTTGAAAAATTTAAAATTTACCTAAGTGTGTTTATTTCTGTGTATAGTAAACACTATTTAAGTTTAATTTGATTTTATAACGTGTTTAGTTAGTTAATTTAGTCAATTTAATTTAGGGGTTAAATTTAGGGCCTAGACGACTTACTTTAGGGCCTAGACGACTTACTAGTAAGTCGTCTGGTGAATATATTTAAGGTAAACGACTTTCCAGTAAGTCGTCCAAACGACTTACTTGAAAGTCGTCTGGTATAGTTCTTCTTAAAAATAATTTAAATTTTTTGTAAAAAAATATTTTGATAAGTGAAAAATTGAAATCATGTGATTAACATATGTTTTAAGTGATATAAATTAAGATACAATAAAAGTGAATTTTTTTCAATATAGATGAGTGAAAGTAGTGAGTCATGATATTCTTTGGTTTTAGGATTTGACAACATATGTTGTAGTATTGTATGTATTCTTAGGGTTAGATTTTGGAAAGCTTGAATGTTTTTTGAAAAATTAAAATTTTACCTATATGTGTTTATTTCTGTGTATAGTAAACTTCTTTTAAGTTTAATTTGATTTTATGAAGTGTTTAGTTAGTTAATTAAGTTTAGGGGTTATTTTTTGGGTCTAGACGACTAACTTGTAAGTAGTCTAGTTAATAATTTAAACCAGACGAGTTACATGTAAGTCGTCCAAATATTTTTTTAGTTTCCCGCTAAAAATATTTTAGTTTCCCGCTAAAAATATTGAAGTCTCCTGGACGACTTACAAGTAAGTTGTCTAGGAAGTCTTCTAATTAGAAGACTTACTTGAAAGTCTTCTGAATCGATAATATTTAACCTAATTGGATTTTTTTGTCTCCCTATATAAAGAAAAATTTATACATTCTCTCTTCTCCTCTCAAATGGCTGCAACAAAAATGTAATGTTCATCATTCTAAAACTCTCCAACCTCTCTCTAATCTCTTTGAACTTATAAACACCAAGTTTTATATCAATTTATTGTTTTTGTTTCATGTATTTCTCACTAATTTATCTTGTTTTTGCTGGTTTTTCATTACATGGTTCTCATATTCCACTCATTTAAAGGTATATCTATTAATTTTAGATATGTTTTTTTGTAGATCTATTACCTTTTTTCCCAAACTAAAACTCTCTAAACCCACTCTAATCTCTTAGACTTGAAAACACCAAACTTTATATGAATTTTTCAGTTTTGTCTCATGTCTTTCTCACTAATCTATCTTTTTTGCAGGTTTTTAATCAGATGGTTTTCATCTTCCACTTGGACTTGTACGTTGTGTGTTATATAAAAGTATATCTATTTAATCTTCTACTCATTTTCTCTGTTATAAGCCATTTGAACGTTTTTGGATGTGCAGGTTTTTCAGATCTGGATATGCAGGTTTTTCAGATCTGGAAGACTTCTGGAACGACTTACATGTTAGTCTTCCAGACGATTTCCAGGAAGCCTTCCAGATGGCTTCCAGGAAGCCTTCAAGACGACTTCCAGGAAGCCTTCCAGACGACTTCCAGGAAGCCTTCCAGACGACTTTCTGTAAGTCTTCTGGACTTCTTGTAAGTCGTCTGAACTTCCTGTAAGTCGTCTGGACTTCCTGGAAGTCGTCTGGACTTCCTGGAAGTCTTCTGACGAAGTCTTCTTCCATATCAAGTGGAGTCAAAGCTTGTCTTTGTAGATGAATGATCTATAATAGTTTTGTTTGTGGTCTGTTTTGTGATTTGCATGTGTACTCCTTTAGTTGTGAATTTTTTGTAAAATCAGTAATAATGTTTTCCAAGATGTAATATATGTACTAACAATGTGTTTACACATTTACAAATCAATGAAATAATTGACTTCAGTAGCTTTTCTCTTATCTTTAGATCTCCCATATACAATAATAAACTCTAATGGCCTTCTTCTCATCTTAATTAACAAGAATGTTGGTAGTCTCATATTGATACAACATTTTAAGAAGCATTTTAATCATTCTTCCAACTCATAACAACAATCATCATTGGTGTTTATAACAATAATACTTAAGAGATGGAAACAAACAATAGTAACAAGTCAAAACATATCACATTTTTTACAAGTTTGTGTTGAAAAACTTAGTCAAATTTAGTAAAACTAAGAGAGAAAACATATTTTGAAAATTTAGGTTTTACATATCTTGAAGTTACTTAACACTCTTAAAAATTCAAGTTATTCAAAAAACTAGCGTAGAAGACCTAAAAACTAGTGTAAAAGACTTAAAATACAAGTTAGTCAAATTTACAAATTGAAATTTTTCTCCTATGTTTTCTGTAGAAGACTTACCAGTAAGTCGTCTCGTAAATCTTCTATGTAGAAGACTTATCAGACAACTTACTAGTAAGTCTTATGTAACTGACGCAGATGACATTCAAGTAAGTCGTCCAGTTTTGTTTGTTAAAAAAAAACTCGAGACGACTTACTTGACTAGTGTTAAACAGGTTAGTTTTGTATTTGACCAAATTGTGTCAGAAATTTGACTTTTCCTGGACGACTTACGGTAAGTCGTCTCTGGAAAAACAAAAAACTCAATATGTTATTAAAGGTAGACGACTTCCATGTAAGTCGTCGAGTTAGTTTGCAATTGAAAATAAAACTTAAATATTTATTTTTTCTCGGGCGACTTACAGTCGTCCAACTAAACGACACGAAGTCGTCCAGCTAGACGACTTACGAAAGTCGTCGAGATAAGCAAGGTTTGATCAGAATCTGGAAAAAAATCTGGGCGACTTTGCTTATCTGGGCGACTTACTAGTAAGTCTTCAGTGGAAGACTTCGAGTAAGTCGATGCAGGAACAATTAAATATATAATTTTTTTTTTCAATTGCAAAGTAATCTTACATGGAAGTCGTCTAGCTTTAATAAAATATTGATTTTTTTTTTTGTTTTCCCAGAGACGACTTACTGGTAAGTCGTCTAGAAAAAATCAAATTTCGGACACAATTCGGTCAAATACAAAACTAACCTGTTTATCCTAGACGACTTACTTGTAAGTCGTCCAGTTGACCAGAAGACTTACCCTTAAGTCTTTTACAGCCAAAAGACTTTCGGGTAAGTCTTCTAGGCGAACATATCTGGAAAAAATTTCAATTTCATACTTTAAATTAGTGAGATGACTTCCTTAGCACACAAAAATCTTCTCCAACCACATAGAACCTCAAACGAAAGTAACCCACCAAGAATCGTAAGCTTGAATGGCTCTATCAACCATAAAAAATTTAGAATCAAAAGCTTAAGTTTTTTGGATGAATATGGAGAGAAAGTGAAAGAGATGTTGTTTTTAGTTCATAACAATTGAGAAAGAGAGTGTGTAAATCGATTTGAGGTGCATTAAGAGCTTTAAATTGGTTGTTCATGGTGGTTGGAGTATTGATGACAATGACAATCTTGTAAATACTTGAAGATGATGAGGTTGAGAGAGTAAAAAGGTAATTTTCGGAAGAAAAAAAAATTAATGGCATTTTCGTGAATAATGTGAACTTGTGAGGTGAATAGGACAAAAGAAAAATCCAAAAAAACACATATTAGTTTTGTGTTTGACTTTGAGTTTTGAATCAATTTTGCAAAAAGCCCTAAAAAATAGGGGTGGGCGTTCGGGTACCCATTCAGATTCGGTTCGGGTCTATTCGGGTTTCGGGTTTTCGGGGTCAAAGATTTCAGCCTCATTCGGATATTTCTAAATTTCGGTTCGGATCTTTGCGGGTTCGGTTCGGGTTCGGATAATCCATTTAAATTAATTTAAAATTTATATATACTTCAAATTTTTTTAAATCTATAAGCCAAATAATATATTACATATAAATTTGAATAACATATGTCAAAATACCTAAACCTAACATTTAAATTAGTTTTCTTTGAATATTTGGATAGAAAATCAATAGATATTTATGTATTTTTGGTGTTTTGAGTATACTTTAGCTATTTTAGACATTTACTTTTGACTATTTGTATATATTTTTAAGTATTTTGGAAAACTTAAAAGTATCTTATATATTTTGGATGTTTTTGATATACATTATATCTAAAAATAATTAATATATTTAGGTATATAAATCTATTTCGGATATATTCGGGTACCCGAAATACTTCGGTTCGGATCGGGTTCGGTTTCGGTTCTTTAAATTCCAAAATTTTGAACCCGTTCGGATATTTAATCAATTTCGGTTCGGGTTTGGTGCTACTTTTTCGGATCGGGTTCGGTTTTTCGGATTCGGATTTTTTGCCCAGCCCTACTAAAAACGTTAATATGAAGATCTTTTAAAAATATTAGCTACATGCCTTTTTACGCCAATTAATTGTGGATCGAATAGCTAATGCATAGCTATTATGCAATGAAATGTTATTGTTTTATTACAAAAGTGTTATTAATAACCTAGGTGTTGCATGTGATAGAATGAGAACCTACTTACATACATGGGCGTATTTAATTAAATATGATGGTCCGTTGTGGTCTGTCCCCACGGTAAACCCTCACAACTCACAAGTGGAATAGGGGGACCTTTCAATAAGAAGGCTTGTATATATGTAGGGCTTGCTGTCGATCTTCCCGATTCATATCAGAATCACAATCGTCCAAATGTTCCTATCCATTGGAGTCATATTAGCTGCCTTAATGTTCGTATCCATTAATATATAAACATATGTTTTCAACTTGTGAAAGTGTTCTCATCATGAACCCTTATCATCTTACTGGCTTTTAGTAATTGATGCTGACATTTGACATTGTCAAAAGATATTACTATCTGATATGTAGTTATCATTACAAGGCGAGCTTTGTTCATACATCATCATCCCCTTCTACACCAAAGCTTCTTTCTCCTTTTCAATTTCCCGAGTTCTTAATTAGGCCAGTATTATCTTCTTCTTTAAAAAAAAAAGTTTAAAATAGGTCCCATATAAATGTGTAAATTCAGAAGAGAAAATTCACATGAAATCTTGAACCACTCTAAGGCTACCAAAAAAGAAAGAGAGAATGGAAAATCGACTCATGGGCAGGTACTGATTTCGACGTACCTTCTTACCACATGCAGCGACATGAATTTTTCAAATTTTCTGAAGTTTAATGAACCGAGTGGCATTGACCCTTTCTCTCAATTTAATTTAATTTCTTCGTTCCTTCTAATTATAATACCAGTTGAGTAATTGACTATATTTTGTATAAGTCTACATTCAGTACGTTCTTTATGATTTCGTAATTCAATATTTAGGCAAAAAAACGTGCTCCTCTTAACTAGGTCAACGTTTTGTATTGACTTGCCCACATAATTGCGTAACTAAAATAGATATGTCAATTAGCTCAAAACAAAAACAGAGAACCCAAACCAATCGGTACTATAAATTACTGAGTTTGAGTTTAGTTCGATAAAATACTTGCCCAAAATTTATTGTTTTCAGGCTAGTCTCATTAGAATATGGATGATCTGACAGATTACTGTTGTGATCCTCTCTCCTTTTTGTGAAAGTAACACAGTCAAGACCGGATCATGTTCAGTGATTACGGAGTAAGGATTCGGTTCGAATTTCCGATTGGGTCAATTAAGTTTTGAGTCGATGTAGAGACTAACTAGAGGAAACGTCTTCCCGTGCGCGGTGGATTGTTCGATCTTCCTCGTAGACCTTTTTCTTCTTATTGCAGGTACTGAAGAATATGTCCTTGCTGCCTCTCTCTCAGCCCGTTTCAAGCCAGTGACGGAACTAGAAAATTTTACTACCGGAGTCAATTTTTTTAAACAATTAATAATACAAAAATATATTTTTATATTTATTTATATTTAGATATTTTAATTATAATTTAAATATAATATTAAGTAAATAATAAAGTTAAAATATTTTTCAGAAATTGAGGCATTATTTAAAATTGAAAATTAAACAATAAATATAAATAATAAATTTATCTATGAATTTACATTATTTTTATGTACTTTATTATATGATCTATAGAGATTAAGGTATATTGAAAAAAAATAGTTTTAGTGAACATTAAAACATGAAAGCAAGATAACATTGGCAACGAGGAAAATAAACGTTAGTTAATAATAATTAATGAAAAATCATAAATGAATTATTCTCTTATTTAACTAAGTGGGTTAAACTAAAATTGAGTCTAAAATCAATATTTAGACTAAAACTTAGTCCAAAAATGATGATTAATATTTTAATTATGTTTGTGTTTTACGTTTTTTTTTCTTTGTGGGGTCATTTGATTTCTTTTAATAGGGTCACATAAATTATTCAATAAGAAAACACACATAATTTTTTAAAGTAGGTGGAGTCAACTGATCCCACACCCACCATGCTGGCTCCGCCCCTGTTTCAAGCCATCAGTCGTTGAGTTCTCGAGGCTTCGGTAGCTGCACTTCTGGTTTTCTATCTTCTACCTCTTTTACTTTTTGGTACTTAGAGCAATTCCAATGGTAGTATCCAATAGGGGGTTTTTAATTAAATTTAAATCAAAAATAAATAAAACATTTCCAAAATATGCTATTTAAGAAACCTGTAACTACTCATTTCATTGATGTCAATTTCTGATTAGCTTTGTTTTTCTTTATAGATTAAAAATTAATTAAATAAACATATTACATTTTAATACTATTATTTGTTTTGTTTAAGATACTATATGAGTTTTCAATAGATGAACATGCTCTTAGACCTTCATAGTGGAGGTGAAATGCTCGGAAAGGTCTTCATAAACTAACCATTCCGGTGATAGTATGGGATGTTCCGGAAACCGAGGAAACGAGCTGAACAACACCCTCTCTTGGTTACCATTAACGATAGAGAACATGATTAATAGTCTAAGAATATATATAAATAGTCTTGCGGAACGCATCAATGGGTAGTGGTTGAACGAAACTAGTTAGCTTTGTATTGAATCGTTTGACCCGGATTTGTGAACCGATCTTAAATTCTCATTTTACGGGTAGATTAATAAAGTTAATATTAAAAAACAAAACAATAAGTACAACTAATAGTGTTGATGCAAGCTTTATTATCAAGTTCTAAAACTCTTAAATGTATCTAACGTTCCGAAACGGATTCAAGATATATTTTCCACTCCTCCATAAATCTAATAAAATTTTACGCATCAAAGTCTTTTGTTTTCTAAGTAGTTGTAAGTTGTAACTCTCAACTTGACTACGAGATGGAATAAAAAACGTAATTTGTCATTACTATGTTACAAACCTACCTTTAGTTTTTTTTTTGAAAAACTACCTTTAGTTTTACGGAAACGGTTTCTTTAATTATGCAAATGGTTCGGTACCAAATCTATACTAATAAAGTTAGTTTTTTTTTATCTCTTTAGGAGAAAAATGCCATATGGCATTCTTTTTTAATAATTAATAAATTTTCTCAACTTATATTTAATGGATTTTGGTGTTAATTGTAAAATAAATTGGATTTTTTAAACTTTCTTTTATACAGAACTAAGCGTTTATAACAATGTTTTGAATTTGACCCGTATCCGCAGTTGAACTGGTAAATCCGGTGATCCAATATAAATCGGGTTTGGATTTTGTGAAAATCCGTAAACACACACAAAACTCACTAAAACAGGATACATGTTGCGTCTTGGTTGAACCACTAGATAATTTTTACTTTTTACTATTTTTAGTTCAAGTTATGTCTTTAATTTTGGATTATTTTGGATTAGAAGTTTAATTTATTGTTCACATTAGAAATAAATATATATGAATTTTATGTCTTGATTTTTTTAGATGTCATAGCTCTTATGTTACAATTTTTTAGATAGTCTAAACTATTTTTTAATATTTTGTATGTACATTTAAATACTTAACTTTAGTTTTTATATATTTATTTTCATAGCTAATATATTATTATATGATAAAACTAATTCATTGATCCAATGATCCAGTGATCCGGTAAATCATCCTGTTCATTGTCCGGGTCGGGTTTCAAAACACTGGTTTATAGGATTTCTTTGTATTTTATGTTGACAATGGAAAATATAGCCTCTACGATTCTCCTTCTTTAACGCAATCGACGTAGTCGTTCATATAATCAATCCAGAAATCTCACTCATCCCATTATCTCCTACTGAATGCTTCTTTAGTTCCTGCTTTCTCAGTTTCATTAGATATGAATAGACGGTGTGAGAGTTCGGAAGATAATCCTTTTACTTTTCTCAATTCAATCATGTCGAATTTCCAGTTTCATTACTCGGAGTTGAAGACAAGCCGGTTTAGAGATGTTGTTTAGACTAGGCTACAACAATTTTGGCAATCCTGAAATGTTAAGAAAGGGGTGAGATGTTGGGGTTGATATGTTGTTGATTGATGGGAAGGTTCACATGTTTCTTATTTCAGTTTACGAGTCAATGATTGCTTACTTTTAAAGTAGTAGTTTTCTTATGCATCATCTCCTTTCTCATATGGTGCTTCTACATGCGTCAATCGACTTTTTCAGTTTTAAGACCTTTAAACATTTCTTGAAAGAAAGCTCAGTTTATGACATGAATATTTAAGATTTCAACTAAATTTACTTTTTTCCGACTATCGATTTTTATTCTATTTTTATTAAATCGATTAGTAAAACAATTACTTATGCTATTCTACTTTGAACTAAACAACTTCAAACAAAATAATATACTACGGTCGCTAACCACTATAAAAAGATCATATAAGATATCATGTTTTATATATTTTCATTTTTCATATTTTCAACATATTTTCTTTACTAAGATCATATAATAAATTATAAATCTAAGTAAGAATACAACATACGAATCCAGCGCTACCACTAATTATCAATATATCGATGATATTATTTCCGTATTAACTTACAGTAGCTCTGACCCATTATCTTAGAAGAATTATAATTGTAAACTCTTTTTTGGATCTTTAAATATTTTTTAGCAGAAATAAGAACATGTGACATTTTTTATCATTCTGTCTTGTAAATCATAACTAAATCCAAAGTACAGAATATGGAAATTTATATAAAAAATAAAGTCATATCTGACTAACTACTCAATTCCCATATAAAATATAAAAAATAAGACATAAGTTGTACTAAATCTTTTAAAACTATTTAGCATACACAATTGCAGTATAAAATAAAATAAAAAATAAAAAGTTGTGTAAAGAAAATAATAAAAATAAATAAATAAAAAGTTGTGTCCCCTGGACAAGGAAAGCTCAAAACTACTTAAATTCGGCTTGTAGCTCAATTCATCTGCAGTCTTCTTGGTACCACTGTGCATTCATCTCTCTCTAGAGACACCCTAATTCATCTCTCTCTTTATTTTTTCTAAATTTTCTTCTCTCTCTAAGAAAACAAAAGAAAAAAATAAAGAATAAGGAAGAGAGATTAAAAAAGAAAAGCAAGATTGGTTCTTCTTCTTCCTCCTCTATCTTTTCAACATTTTATCTTGGTAACTGTTCACACAAAAACACTATTTGTTTCAAGAAGGAAACAAACAAACAACCAACCAACTTGAGAAATTTTCATTTTCTTTCCCCAGGAACTTGTTTTTTTTTTTCTTACCTATTCACATTGAAGATGAGAGATTTGGTGTCATGTTTCAGCGAAAACTCAATAAACGTGACACATCCATTATCATTATCATTATCATCATCATCATGTTCAAACTACAACACCAGTAACGCTTGTATCTCTCCATCTCTCATACCATCCACACAAACCTCCATCACAAGCATCTACAGAACCAGTTCACCATCCAAGCATCTCATCATCAAAGTCACATGGTGCAACAAGAACAACAATCCCTCACAGTTCAACAACGGTCTCAGCATCTCTGTTTCCTCCGCAGATCAAAACCCTTCGATGTCTCTCAAACTCAACACTTCTTCTCGCTTCTTCCGCAAGAAGAAAGGCAACAAATCCGTCGACTCTGATCTCGGTAAAATCGAGGTTTTCTGGGATCTCTCTTCAGCTAAGTACGACTCCAACATCATGGGTCCTGAACCGATCCAAGGCTTCTACGTTATCGTCCTCGTCGATGCTCGGTTAGCTCTCCTCCTCGGAGATTCCTCTGAAGAAACTCTTAGGAAAAAGGGTTTGGCTTTGGGTTTCGACTCGGGAAAGTCTCTGATCTCTCGACAAGAACACTTCTCCGGGAACACTTTTTACTCGACGAAAGCTAAGTTCGTTGAATCGGGAGACTCGCACGAGATCGTCATCAGATGTAGCGCGGAGAAAACAGAGGGTTTAAAACAGAGCAGTACTCATCATCATCATTCCCCTGTTCTCTCTGTTTGTATCGATAAGAAGACGGTTACGAAAGTGAAGAGGCTTCAGTGGAATTTCAGAGGGAACCAGACGATTTTCGTTGATGGGTTGCTTGTGGATCTCATGTGGGATGTTCATGATTGGTTCTTTAGTAATCCGGAAGGTTGTGGAAAAGCTGTGTTCATGTTTAGGACAAGGAATGGTTTAGACAGTAGCAGGCTTTGGTTGGAAGAGAAGATGGTTCAGAAAGATGAAGTTGATTTCTCTCTCCTCATTTACGCCTGTAAGACTTGAAAAAAAAAATTCTAATTTCTTTTTTTTTTTCTTTGTTTTGAGATTTGCAAGAAAAATGTTTATTGGTTCGGTTTTCTTTTTTCAATATTTGAGAGATTTTATGGTTTTATTTTTTTCCATTTACGTTTTATTCTTGAAAGGAGTATAGATTTTTTCTTACATTATTCTTTTCTTGGAGTTGTGATTTCATATTTGAGAGATTCCACAATGGGAATCTCTTCTTATAGGAACATTGATATGCTATCATTCTATCTAAATATCATGTTGTTTTTCTTTTTCTTTTTTTTCCTTCTTATAAACTTAAGATCATTGCCTAATCTTGCATTGAAAGCAAATTGTTGGGAAAATATGATCTGTATGAATCTATTTGTTACTGCAACATAGTAAATTTATTATAATCTAAATGATTGTGCAAAGTCTTCTATAGTTCTACATTCATTAATGTTGGACCAATTGATGCCTATGGCTGAGGAAGAAGAACGGTAGAGTGTGAAATAAGATGAGAATAAATTGGGGCATATGTGCACGCTTATAAAGATATGCATCTCTTTAAAGTACAAAAGTTAAAAGCCTAGAATTTACTCATGCTTATTATTCTTTTTGATGATTTCGGTTAGGAAAAGTTTGGGTGATTAACATCCCATTCAAAGAACAAGTTATTCTAGTTTGAGGTGATAATTCTTGTTCGATTCTGTTAATGTTAGGAGAGATTTAGGTGGTGACATCCCATCCAAGCAAAGTTTTTCCTCGATTAGTTGATTTGGAGAGTTTTAGGTGGCTACATTGTAAAATCTACCTGCCCCTCCTCTACTATAGTTATATATGTATAGACTATAGTATAATCATCCGAAGATTACTATTAGCTCTGTAAATAGTTACTTCACCATATAGCACCTGAGGGCTCGATGCCAAAAAAATCATATCAGTTTTCTCGAAGCAAATTAGCTTTACAGAATGTAACTATATGTCATTCGGTAACCGAGGAGTTGTTTGTCCAATTGTTGTTATATATATATATATATATATATATCATGTTATTGTTTATGCGAAAATTTACCTTTTTATCATCTTGAAGGTCTAACACGTTAATCAGCTAAGAGTAAACTCGAATAAAAACCTTTTTAAACCCGACTTATATAACAACAATAATCCACGTTTACCTAACTTCAGTCTTCTTCATTGCCACCTACCTAATTAAATTGTGATTAACAAAATTGATATAACGACTAGGGCTGGGAGAGTCAATGGAAATAAGAAGCTGAAAGCAGATAAAAAGATAAAAGAAATAACCAACGGTATCCTCAGAAGAACAGTCGCATTAAATTTGCTTAGGGCTGTTCACATGGCCCTGCATGTGTCCTTTGTAAATGTTAATGTACCCCATATATATAGTCACACAACCATGTGTATTATATTTATCCTTCATCTCTTAAAAAAACGTTATAATTAAATGAGAAGTTTCGACGAATACAATTATGTATATGATGTCAAACAAAAATACGATTATGTATATATTAGTTGGTACAATGACAAAGTAACATTAATGTTTTCATTAAAAAGGTAACATTAATGTAACTATGCAATTGATTTGTGCAGAAGTGGACTTTACTCTACATCTCTCACACACAATTCTCTTTCGAAAATCTTTGACATCATTTATTTTTCAGTCAGAAGGCCAACCCATAACTTCCAAAAACAATAAAGTAAAGCAATGTGGAGTCACATAACCCAAAGTTCACAAAATAATACGGGTAGTCCAAAAACACACGTTTTTATTTTGATTGCTCAAACTAAAAAATTCAGTGGTTAACTCAAAACTAAAAGAAAAACTACTGAATATATAAACATTAAGCCGTCTTCAAGATCTTATGCAGGCTAGATATTATATGATCTAATGGTTGTTATTTTTTGTAACAACGACGGGTTTCCAAACCGTAATCTACATTAATTTATGGAATTAGTGAAAATAGAGTATTTTAGAAACAGTAAAGTGGTTATAAGATCGTAAGTCACGTCAAAAGTTTGTTGCTTATTATAAAACTCTCGGGATATATTCATATTTATGCTAACTCTAGATATATATTGATCATAGTTAATCGTTTTTCAACTCTGCGACTATTTTTTTTTAACTGAAACTCTGCGACTATTTTTAGAATCCTGATGTGTGTTTTCCTTTTTACA
This sequence comes from Brassica nigra, assembly GCA_016432835.1. NCBI lineage: Eukaryota > Viridiplantae > Streptophyta > Magnoliopsida > Brassicales > Brassicaceae > Brassica > Brassica nigra. The sequence goes on along the minus strand of CM028245.1, from coordinate 8,616,573 downwards.
CGATAATCATTTTTGGTTGAGTCACTTTGAATTGAAGTGGTCAATTCCTTTTTTTATATTAATGAGTTAGCGTTAGCGTATTATATTATTTATCGTGAGTAATTTTTATAAACAGAGTAAAGAAATTCTACAATAATAGATATGTTAGACTTGTTTGGAGTTGCTTCGAGATCAATGTGTGCGGTCTTAATCTCTTTATTTTCGTGGGATGTAATAAAGCTTGGTGTTGTACTTGTATAGTTGCAGAATATTAAGCGATAAAGAGGAATGATCTTGGTAAAATGAATAAGCGCTTCGAGGCTTATTTGGTTACTCTAGTTTTGTTTTGGTGCTGGTTCTAAATGTTGTTTGATGAGCCGTGCTTTGTAGACTCATAAGGACAGTTTTCTTCCGTGAGCTTTGATAACTTTCTTTTTCTTCAAAAAAGTTTTTTTTTTTGATGTGGTTTATTAACAGTTTCTATCTTTGAATTCTAGACTTCTAAGTTTGCTAATCCGATTTCAGTTTGATACAAATTTTCTTTTCATCGGGTTTCAAGAATATTATCCTTGCCTTCTGAACACTGAATGATTCTTTTGCCATAAGACCAAGTAGACAAGATAATCAAATGTATTAACATATTTCTTTTTGAGAAAGTTTGTTAACATATTTATGATATAAAATATTGTTAACATATTTTATATTATAAATCAACATGTTTTAGTTTCTACAAAAAAAAATTTAGAGTCAATCATTGGAAAACGAAATATAAGTTCAAATAATACATTACAAGTACTGTAGTAGTTAGTATAGTCTCTCTAAGTATCTTTTCTTGGAATGTACCATGTGTTTTGAAAGAAAATTTTCAAATAAATAAATTGCAATACTATTTAAGGGTGACCGTGTTGCCTGAATGGTTAAAGTATGATACGTACTAGGGCTGGACATTTTATTCGTTAAATTTGATTCGATTTGTTATTCGTTTTGATTCGATCCGAAAATTTCGAATATCCGTAAACTTCCGAAGCAAAGCAAATGCTAAAACTCAATATCCGTTAAAATCGAAGTAAATCACAAACACTAAAATTTTGAGAAGCGAATATCCGATCCAATCCGGCAATATATAAATATATGTATATCTTGATTATATTTAAAGTTTTAAATATATAAAATTTTATAATATAAAAATATTTTACAAAATAAATTTGTATTAATCCAAACAGATAAGATATCCGTAAGTATTGTAAATATCCGCAAATATCTATTTATTTTCCGGATATCCGTTTTTCTGAATATCTGTATTTTACCGAAGCAAAGCAAATCGAAAAATTAGATATATGTGACATACGAAGCAAATCACAGATACCGTCAAAAACTCGGATATCCGATCCGTGCCTATACCTAGTTAAAAGACTTATGCAAATTAAAGAACCATTTTTGTTGGAGTTCCCTCTTATCTTTATTCTTCCTATCTCGTGATCGCTTTCCCTTTACAGCCACATTTTTCAGAACAACTGCTTTTTTTTTTTCCTTTCTTTTACAAGTAAAACTATGTTTTTCAGTTGCTTCAGAACTGAATAATGTAAGTCATGAACTTCTCGACTTTTTGGCTTGAATTAAATATGGCTTTTACAAAACGTCAAAGCCTAATGTAACTTTCACATATTTGGAGTGAGTGAACATAGTTTCTAAATCAATGAAATGACATATATTCTCAATTTATTTAACAAATTTGGAGTGAGTGAACATAGTTTCTAAATCAATGAAATGACATATATTCTCAATTTATTTAACAAAATTTAGAAATATAAAAAGCTTCAATTTCACATATTCCATTCACAAACACAAAGCAGGCAAAATAGCATGACGCTATCGTATAAAATCTGTCATATTTCTTTTCTTCATCTACCAGCTACCACCATGTATTAGGCCATTTCTGAAAGAAAAAAAAAGTTTTGCTCGTGCGTGGCAATCGTGATAAATTGCTCATATAGATAGAAAATTATCCGTTTGATTATCGAAATTTTTTTAAATAACAAAAGCTGCTCTGAGTATACAACTTAAAGTAGACATTCAATTTTACAACGACTAAAAGAACTTGTAATGCCATAGATGAATACAATTTTGCAAATACCAAAATATTTTCTTTAAAATGTAATAATCCTTTGATGGACTTTTTCTTTTCAATGGGTCCAATATTAAATATTAAGAACCTTTTCAGTTTTCATGATGCCTCTCTGCAACCCCACTTCTTCTTCTTCTTGTTTCTCCCTGCTTTTAAAATTTTGAGCGTTTTTAAGTCGTGCAGTTCTCTTACGATGTATACGGCCTTGTGTGTGATGCTCCCACTCGTGTCTTCCTCTTAGTACTTTGTTTCCACAAGCCTGCTTCCACAAACATGGTTTTTCAGTTTTATAGAGATTCCACTTTGAGTGTAAAAAGAAACTTTATTTTACCTCACAAACATATTGACTCCATAAATCTCTTTCCATTGACTTTCTTAAGGTTGAATCATGACCCACTTCAGTTTCTGTTTTCAGGAAAGATTGGATGATCTCTCTCGCCGGTTTAACCACTTGCACATCCCATGACTCTTCAGATTTGTCTTTAGAAACACACCAACAAAAGAGATTGTTAAAAGTTAATGTAGATTTAGTCGACATATTGATAGTGAATACTTACTTAGTAAGCACTCTGTTGCATCAACGTGATCGATATTCCAGCCAAAGACCGTTTCTAGCCGATTGATTCTCCTTTTCTGAAACACAACATATACAAAAAGAATGAAACACTTCAATTATACTGCAATTAGTGAGTTTCACTAAAACGTTTTTGCTTACTTGACGACGTAGGAGCCTTCTGGTATTTAACTTGACACTATCAATTGCTTCCTCCAGCATAACCCTCATCTTATCATCTATTGGAAGATCAAGAATCTTCCTCAGATTCTCTTTACCATCCTTGCTCTCTTCTAACCACAAGACCGAATCATTACCGGAGCTATTTCTGTATGGGAGATACGTTTTCAGGAAGTCTTCAAACTCTCTGACACCTATGGACTGCCTTAGGCCTCTGGTGTAGTCAGATCCTGGTTTGTAGATGCCATAGACTTCGTCAAGTAGTCCAGCATCTACCATGGAATCTACTCTTTGTCCAACGTATTTGTCTAGCGCCGTGGTTTCAGCATCCATACATATCAAACAGTAATCAAATCGAGAGGAGGTATCGATGCATCCCCAGTTCTGCCCTGCCGCGTTCGTTACTTAATTAACTACTCATACAGCAGTTTAAAAGGGGGCAATTAAAAAGAAGAAGAAACCTAACCTCTGCAGCGTTTTCCTGATATAGCTTACTTGGAAGAACTCCTCTGCTAGCATGCAAGGTCAGGTATTGATTAATCTACAACAACAACAACATGGGACCAGAGATGAGTAAACAGCCTAGTAAATTCATATACCAATAGGGATCCTCTGGCAATATATCTATACAGAAAGTAAACCTCACTTTTCTGTGATTATTAGGGTGAACTCTGTTTGCTGCCACGGGATCAAGCTCTTTAAGAAGGTCATATCCATGGCTCAGATCATCTCTCCCAGAGATAGACTCCACATCCAAGCCCTCTGGAAGCAGAAAAGTTCTCATTATCCGGTCATAAACTTTTCAAAAAAAAATTAAAAAGGTTACATGGTGATAAAGACTATAGATTACCTGGAGCAACATTTGAACAGAACTCATCAACATCTTCTGTTGGATCCTCAAGAAGAAATTTACTCACAAGAGCCTTCATGCACAACATCAACAAGATAAGCAAAGTTTAATATTAATGTTGCAAAAAAAAAAAAACATGAACAACAACAGTCACCTGTATATAATAATTAGTTCCTCCAACAAGAACCGGAACGTGATTTCTAGAAAGGATCTCCTCAATAAGCTGTGAACTCAAATCAATCACAACTATATTAATCATAACAAACAATAAAAATGAAACCTTTTGAATCAATAAGAGTCATAGGTATACAATTGTGTACTCACAGGAAAGGTGGAGTCTCTAAAGTCCTTAGCAGTGAACTCCATATCTGGGCTCACCGTCCCAAGCAGATGATGAGGCACTCCTAAAAAAAACCCCCCACAAAGCTTAATTTTCATAATCAGAAGTTCAATTGGGGGAATGAAGAATCAAAAAGTTTAAACCTTTCTGCTCGTCGACGGTGATCTTGTTGGTGAGAACTTCGAGGCCGCTGTAGATCTGCATTGCGTCGGCGTTTATGATCTCCACCGAGAAGTGAGACGCCAAGTCGACGGCTAGCTTCGATTTCCCTGATCCTGTGGGGCCCATTATCACGACAACCTTCGCCTTCTTCCCTTCATCGATTCCGCCATTGCTAGGGTTTACCGACATCGCCGATACCTCTCTCCCTCTGAGCTGTAAACCGGATTAAGAGCAAAATCGTAAGTAGATTCCGGTTTATAAGTTAAAACCGAATTTAATTTGGTTAAGAGGCCCATTTATTTTAAATCGGCCCAGCGCGTGCTTTTGCAATATTATCACACATTCCCTGCGTACGCCTTAGGCTTTAGGTTAGGGCTCTTCTTGCAACTCTTAAAGAGAAAATTAAGAATTATTTAGTTTGAATATCTATTTTCAGGATG